>CM061493.1:57684803-58968803 GCA_030867185.1 Tagetes erecta
AAGAGGGTGGAATTTGAAAATGAGACAAGACTAATATACCATTGGCCTACCATTTAAAGTTCTAACTATTTACCAATATGCCACCTTGTGTTTATGAGCCATTGATCTTCATTTAATATTAGATCTAATGGTCCAAATTCCTTCTTAGACTTTCTAGGAAATTTAGACTTTGTATTTGAACCTAATTCTTAATAGACTTGTAATCTTTTTTTCATATTCGTTTATCAAGTATTATTATGGTTAAATACTATTTTTATGTAATTTTGTTGTTTTTTGTCTTAAGAATTATCATATTAAGTCATATTTATTATTTAAGACTTATAAATTTTTTTGAAAATTTTAATTTTTTTAAAATTGGGTTTTTATCGTGTCATATCGTGTCTTATCGTGTAATCTGCTTTTTATCGTGTTTGGAAAAAATGACACGATAAGTTATCGTGTCGTGTTCGTGATTGACCTTATCGTGTTCGTGTCTTATCGTGTCGTGTCTGACACGATATGCCAGCCCTACATCTAATAGTGGGACTAATGTTGCTAATCTTGGTAGTCAAGTTGTTAACTAGCCGTTAACATTAGGTTGTTAGGTAAGTGAAGATTAGGGTATAAGATGAAATTTCATCATAGTTTCACTTTAAGTTCATTGTAACCACTTTCAATTTCTTGTGTAATCGTTTCATCGATCCATACGTGATAAGTAGATAGTATTCAAGAGAATATTGTGGTGTCTTGTTCTCCACGAACACAAGAGAAATATTAATGTGGAAGTAATAACATAAAACATGACTGGTAAAATATTTTCTATCTTTGTTAAGTAATCTACATATGTAATCCTTGCTTGTTTATTTCTCATTCTGACTGAAACAAGAGGCGGGTCTTTACCAACTAAAAAATCTGCTATTTTTTCATATAGCTTTGACATCTTTCCACCGTCTTGAGGTCTTAGATTTGAGTAGTAACAATTTTGTGGGAAGCATCCCGTCAACGATAAAGTTATTATCTTCTCTTGAAGCCGTATCATTCGCTAAAAATATGTTGCATGGATCACTACCCGGTCATGGTAAGTTATCAAAATCAAAACTACATTTACATAACATTTCCATGTTAGTTAATTAGGTTTCCTGCAACTTCCAATGTGGTGTAGTGGTAAGAGGCTTGGATTCTCCAAAAGAGACCCAAGTTCTAGTCCCACTACCACCACTTTGGAAGGGGCAAATGGGGGCAATGAAGGGAGACTTGTGGCCAACACAAGTTCGATCTCTGAGCCAAACGGGTTTTACCGCTAGCTTGTTGTCGTGCCTACGGGCGGACGGGCTAGTGGGTTTCCCCCGAATTGGAGTTGGTTTAATAGGTGGGCTTCGGCTACTCAGCGCTGTCTGTGTTCGCAGAGCGTTTGGGGTGGCCTTTCGCCATTGGGTTACCCCGGGTAGCCGGGCTTTATTCGTTTCGCTGTCCAAAAAAAAAGTTAATTAGGTTTCCTAGCTGTTGCCAAACGATAATGCACTACAAGTCACTTTTACGATGGTGAATAATTTTTCTTTATTTTTGCTCAGGATTTTGTGACTTAAAGAACCTTCATGAGCTAGATCTTAGTGAAAATGCATTTGATGGAACCCTACATGAATGTTTTAGCACACTGTCATCTCTTATGTTGTTTGATATCTCTTCAAATCGATTCACCGGAAATGTTTTGCCATCACTGATTGCTAATCTCACATCTCTTGTGTACCTTGATTTTAGTCATAATAAATTTGAAGGCTCGTTCTCCTTCAGCTTAGTTTCAAATCACACAAAGCTTGAATTCGTTGAGTTCATAAGTGACAATGACAAGTTTGAGGTGGAAACGGAAGAACCTATAGGTTGGACTCCTATGTTTCAGCTGAAAGTTCTTGTGTTATCAAATTGCAATGTTAACAGAAAAAAGGCAAGTGTTTTTCCGAGTTTTCTAGTTAACCAGAACAAGTTACAGGTACTAGACATGTCTCACAACTCTATTCAGGGAGGGTTTCCAAATTGGTTGATTAAAAATAACACAATGCTAGAACTTGTTAATCTAAGGAACAACTCAATTGACAGCAACTTCCATATGCCAAACTATAGAAATCCTAATTTATGGTGGCTGGATTTGTCTGGAAATCACATGACTGGTATAATTCCTACTGATATAAAAACGTTAATTCCGTATATAACTCATTGCAATTTGTCCAGAAATTCCTTAGATGGTGCCATCTCATCTTTACTTGGTGACGGTTATGTTCAATTAGAGGCATTGGATTTATCTCATAATCAATTATCCGGAGAAGTACCAACAGGGATGTTTACAAACTTCTCTCAGTTGTCTGTATTAGATCTGTCGAATAACAAATTGCATGGTGAGGTACTTTCTAAAAACTTAAGCTTTGGTAGCATTGAGAGGCTTCACTTAGATGGTAACCGTTTCACAGGAAAATTCGAGTATGGGGTCAGCAACATGAGTACATGGTCTTCACTGAGACACTTAGATATTAGTAACAACCTTTTTACAGGTTTGCTCCCTAGTTAGATAAGCAATAGTACCATCTCCGAACTTGTGGTAAGGAATAATAGCTTTGAAGGTCACTTTCCTTGTGGGATATCTTCATTCCAGTTTCTCGATATCTCAGAAAATTATTTTTCAGGAGCGGTTCCGTCATGCTTAAATTTGAAAATAACGAAGCATCTTCATTTGGGTTCCAATAAATTTACTGGATCAATACCTAACTCGTTTGGTAATATGTTTAGTATTTTGACTTTAGACATCAGCAACAATAGATTGTCAGGAAAAATTCCTGAATTTCTTGGCGAACTATCTAGTTTAAGGATTCTTCAGTTAAGCAAAAATAATTTTAGTGGTTCTATTCCAAAGGAACTGTGTCAATTAACCAATGTCAGTTTGATTGATATTTCTAGTAATTCCCTCTCTGGTTCAATCCCTTGGTGTCTAAAAAATATTACTGGCCCGACTTATGAGGCTTTCAAGCAGATAAGCTATGCTTCATACTATAGGCATTCATTTTACAACTACGGGAGTGTTCTAAATAAAGAGTTTCAAATTCATGACTATGACGAAATGTTTGAGACACAAGATGAAGTTATGTTCACAACAAAAACCCGCTCTTATAATTACAAGGGTGACGTTCTTGATATTATGTCAGGATTGGATCTATCATGTAATAGATTAACAGGTAATATCCCTGAAGAGTTGGGATCGTTGACCCATATTCATGTTTTGAACCTTTCTCACAACATGTTGACCGGACCAATTCCATTGAATCTATCAAAGCTAACAAATATTGAGAGCTTGGACCTTTCTTCTAATGGTTTGACAGGAAAAGTTCCAACAGAACTTATTCAGTTGAGATATTTAGCTGTTTTCAATGTTTCTTACAATAATCTATCAGGTAAACTCCCAGAAATGGTAGCACAGTTTGGTACCTTTACTAAGGAGAGCTATGAAGGAAATCCACTTCTTTGTGGCCGACCATTGAGAATAAATGCACCACTGTACCAAATCCAACAAATGAAGAAGAAGAAGAAGAAGAAGAAGAAGAAGAAGAAGAAATATATGAGAAATGGTATGATATTGATACTACATCATTTTATGGAAGTGCTACTTCTACATGGTCCGTGTTCATGTTGGGATTTGCAATGCTTTTTTACATCAACCCTTATTGGCGTACAAAATGGTTGGAATTGGTTGAAGAATGTATGTATACATGTTATTACTTTTTTTATGATTTTGCTAGGAAACCCTCTATGTTCTTTCCAAACTAGGGCATGTGTTTTAACGTTTAGATGAATAAACAAAACTATGTTTTTGTTGATATTATTAATTTACACTTGGCCACTTTGATATATATATTTGCTCCACAAAATAAGTACTGTATATATCTATCGATCGTTTCCAAAATTAGATTATGTGGCTCGACATATTCTTTAGGTAGCATTTGTTATGCAGGAATGAGACATGAAATGGAATGGATCATTACGAGGGAATGCAAAAAAACGTTTTTAGTTGCTCAATGTAATGAACCATTATGAATGAAAAGACCATCATTTTCATTTCATCCATCCCCCATGTTTTTTTTGCATTCCTTCGAGGAATGTAATAACTTTTTAATTCATGCCAAGAAACATGACCCGACATTGGTTTCCATGAACCAACCTGCGTCGATCCGTGGCATGAACCACGACCCAAGCCATAATCCGACTTATGACCTGGCCTGTGTCTCGTACCATGACCGACCCATATCCCAATCCAAGACCCAACACATGAACCAATCCATGACTCGATCCATGAACCGATTAATGACCCGGTCCATAAACTGACTCACGACTCGACCCATGAACTGACCAATGTGGTGAACAATTCCTTGAACCATGGCCTGACCCATGTCTTGATTCATGTATTGACTCATGTATTGAACCATGATCTGATCCATGACCCGAATCAAGACCCGACCCATAACCATGACTAGTTATTTTTGTTGTTTCTAGAGATTTGTATTTTTTTCATTTTTTTTCATGTCTACCAAACAACAAGAAGTATTGATTCATTTCATTCATGTAAGATAACTAATATGTGCAAATGTAAATATAAATTAACTAATATATAAACACTTAAGTTTTAATATTTATAAAACCTAGATTTGAGTACTATTTCACGCAACCGGCAGTGGACCGGTCAAATGTAATATAGTGAACGTAAGTCCGGGTGTCAATCCACGGACTCTATATACTACGCTAAAATTAACTAAATTAAGACTCAATTTAACTAGACACGACTTTAATTAAAATATTATTTATCATTCCTATGGTTGGTGCACCTAAACCATAAACTAGTCAACTACACAAAGTCTGCGACCTAACCCAATTTTATTGCATGAAAGACATTCATCAAGAACTAAGTGAAATAAATAATGATCTTAAATTGAAACAAGTGTATCAGATGTACACAAGAAGCCTCCATAGATTTAGACTTCAAAATATGTGTCTCACACAAAAGCTCGTGATAGAATTTGCGTTTGTAGATTATGTCGTTTATATACACTTATTCGTGTTTTCAGTGACGGATCTAGGATTTTTCATCAGTGGGTGCCAAAAACAGTTAACGTTTGTTGGACTTGATATATTTACTATGCTCGTTTTATAAGAAATATCAACATAATAATCATATACACAATCACTTAAGAGCACGAGTGATCTTTAAATACATAATAATATCTTGTCCTTTTTAACTCAAAGTTAAAAGAGGCGGGTCTTGATATAAAAATAGTAAGCTATATTAAGTAAAAACTAAACTAAATGGGACTTTGATGTAAAATAGTAAGGTGTCTTGATGTAAATAAAAACAATTTCTAACTAATAACTAAACTAAAGGGGTGCCATAATATAAATCAACAAGGTTGTCTAATTGTAAAATTACAATTAACATTTGTATTTTTAGCTTCTGAACATGTGTTGAGTGGGTGCCTCTCACCCCCTAAGTTAGCTATGGATCCGCCCTTTCGTGTTTTACTAGCACCTCGCTAGTTTGTTTTAATAAATGACGGTTGTTGTAAAAAAATGTACACTTGTGTGTTCCCATTTTGATCCGCAGGCTCAATAGTTGTTTTTATCTAATATGAATTTGTGTATTTGTGGATATGAGGGGTTTAGGGTTACATGATTGACTTGTTAATTGATGTTAACCATGAGCACATGATGTTTGAGTCTTTGATGCAAGTAAAGGGCTATTTGTTTCATCTTTTAATGGTTCAGTTCAGTGGTTAATCATTCAGATTCAGTATTTAGAGCATTTGTTACATTAAAAAGAGCATCTGAATGGTTCAGTTAAGTGCTGAATGGTTAAGAGATTGAAAGATGCTGAATGAAACTAAATTCTACCCCAATATCCCTTCTATTGATAGAGCATCTTAATGATTCAGACCTCTTAATCATTCAGTACTTCATGATACAGATTTTGCCAAATAGCCTCTAACTGAAAATAACACATGTATACACTGAACCCATCGGATAAGTTGCATATTTTTGTAGTGGTTAATTACCTTGTCTTTGTTCGAAGATGCCCCCAGTTTGAATCTTCTTCTTTCCAGTTTTATCACAATTTTTAACATACTTTATGGCCATATATGACCAATCGAACCAACGATATTTCAAAATGTGGGAATTTTTAAACTATTGACCCCTGTTATTAAGATATGTTACAAAGATAATATTGTGTGAAGTGAAGATGAGTCACGGGAGAATTACGTATTTTGAAGAACAATATTTTCTTTTATACGCTTCTGAATCGTTTAACCTCTTTTTAAAATCTATATAATATTTCAGAGTTTTTTAGGGGGCAAATTTAGGCGGGAAATTTTTTGAGAGTTCAAATTGGGCTCCAAAATTTCATTGTTATTTACGGCAACTCCACTCAATGATTTCCAATCAATTGTGTTCTACATTTTGGGTAATACGTTTGTGGTTTCAATCAATCCGGTTGTTAAAGTTTTATTTATTGTTTCGTTTCTTGCAAACAGATTCTTATTTCAAATTCAGTATCTATATAATATTTCAGAGTTTTTTAGTGGGCAAATTTAGGCGGGAAATTTTTTGAGAGTTCAAATTGGGCTCCAAAATTTCATTGTTATTTACGGCAACTCCACTCAATGATTTCCAATCAATTGTGTTCTACATTTTAGGTAATACGTTTGTGGTTTCAATCAATCCGGTTGTTAAAGTTTTATTTATTGTTTCGTTTCTTACAAACAGATTCTTATTTCAAATTCAGTATCTATATAATATTTCAGAGTTTTTTAGTGGGCAAATTTAGGCGGGAAATTTTTTGAGAGTTCAAATTGGGCTCCAAAATTTCATTGTTATTTACGGCAACTCCACTCAATGATTTCCAATCAATTGTGTTCTACATTTTAGGTAATACGTTTGTGGTTTCAATCAATCCGGTTGTTAAAGTTTTATTTATTGTTTCGTTTCTTACAAACAGATTCTTATTTCAAATTCAGTATCTATATAATATTTCAGAGTTTTTTAGGGGGCAAATTTAGGCGGGAAATTTTTTGAGAGTTCTAATTGGGCTCCAAAATTTCATTGTTATTTACGGCAACTCCACTCAATGATTTCCAATCAATTGTGTTCTACATTTTGGGTAATACGTTTGTGGTTTCAATCAATCCGGTTGTTAAAGTTTTATTTATTGTTTCGTTTCTTACAAACAGATTCTTATTTCAAATTCAGTATCTATATAATATTTCAGAGTTTTTTAGGGGGCAAATTTAGGCGGGAAATTTTTTGAGAGTTCAAATTGGGCTCCAAAATTTCATTGTTATTTACGGCAACTCCACTCAATGATTTCCAATCAATTGTGTTCTACATTTTAGGTAATACGTTTGTGGTTTCAATCAATCCGGTTGTTAAAGTTTTATTTATTGTTTCGTTTCTTACAAACAGATTCTTATTTTAAATTCAGTATGGTGTATAACCAGTATTCGATTTTGATAGCATGTTCAATTAATCGGTTGTTGAAGCTTTATTTACTGTGTTTATATTTTCGATTCTTATCCTTTTTATTTATATATATTTTAGATTTATCCGTGTGTATACACGGGTTTTAACCTAGTTCTTAGTATAAATTAGAAAGTGAACATACGTGCTTCTGAAATATTTTCAAATATATAAAAAAAATGGTAAAGGGTCTAAAATTATGACACTTGTTAGAATATTTACTTTGTTATTACTATAGGAAAATAGAAAGATTATTATACGTAATTGTTTATCGAACATTTATCAAAATCTTTCCGTATTCAGGAACTATTATTTATACAATTTAAATTCTACCCGGCTACACTAAGGGGGTGTTTGATAGCCTCTTAATGGTCATTCAGAGGCTTACACTCTTAATGGTGCAAAACCTCTGAACCATTAAGTGATAAAAAGATGCTGAATGATTAAGAGGTAACTTCTTAATAGTAAAACCTCACCCAATTCATATTTTTAAAACTTACCTTATAATGAATTTTTGAACTATTAAGAGGTAGATTCTTACTGATTATTCAGAGGTTATTTAGATGCTACCAAACAACCCCTAAGTTGTTTATTTGTTCATCACTAGGTTAGAAAGTGTATAAAGTTTTATTTTTTTAAATCACTAAAAGGCTCAAACGCTTCAGTTGAACTGATCATTTAATAATGTTGAAACCGGCTCATCAAACTGTAAACATTAAACCATAAATATTGAAACCTAAATGCTGAATTCTAATTTTCAAAGAAAAACATGAATGAATTAGAAACGTAGAATTTAAATCTTAAAAGTTAAATCCAAAATCTAAAACCTTTAGCTACATACACTAAACACTAAAAGCTAAACTCTAAAATAAAACCTCAAGAACAATGACGAGATGAAAAAAGAGTCAATATTATCAACAAAATACACAATGAGTTGGAAACTTCAAATAATAACTTAAAGACAAACCTTAGAAGCTTTATTTTTTACAGCGAAACGAATAAAGTCCGGCTACCCGGGGTAACCCAATGGCAAAAGGTGATCTCAAACGCTCTAGGAACACATATAACTTTGGGTAGCCGAAGCCCACCTATTATAATCCGACTCCAATTCGGGGAAAACCCATTAACCCGTCCGCCCGTAGGCACGACAACAAGCTAGCGGTAAAACCCGTTTGGCTCAGAGATCGAACTTGTGTTGCCACAAGTCTCC
The DNA here is from genome assembly GCA_030867185.1 of Tagetes erecta. Classification (NCBI taxonomy): domain Eukaryota; kingdom Viridiplantae; phylum Streptophyta; class Magnoliopsida; order Asterales; family Asteraceae; genus Tagetes; species Tagetes erecta. The sequence continues at coordinate 57,693,535 of CM061493.1, forward strand.
CTTCATTGCCCTCATTTGCCCCTTCCAAAGTGGTGCTAGTGAGAATAGAACTTTGGTCTCTTTTGGAGAATTCAAGCCTCCTACCACCACACCACATTTAAAGTTGCACAAACCTTAGAAGCTAACAATTAAAACTAAACTCTAAAACTAAATGGTTAAAGTAAATTCTTGTGAGAAATCTTAAAAGACAATAACAATAAAAAAAAGCCAATAACAAAAATGCGATATAATTATTCTTCTACTTAAGCCTTAAATATAGGACTGACAATTTTATATACGAACACGAATACATGGCACGAGCTTACACGATCTTAATAGGTAATATGTAAGCCATTAACATGTAACAGGTAGATACGAATCTACCTGTTAATTTTCGTGTATTAAAGAAGTATTTACCTGGTTACCTGTTAGTACCTATTAGTATATGTTAATATCTGTAGTACATGTTACTATATGTTATAATTTATTTAAAACTAAAATTATAATATAGCATTATTTACCCTTTTTTTATCATAATTTCCTAAATTCTAATTTGTAAACTCGAATTCCCTCAGGTCATATTGTGTCTTATCGTGTATAAACAGGTACATGTATGGGCAACAAGTACACGATAAGTTATTGTGTCATGTACAGGTAACGGGTTTTATGTTCGTGTCTTAACAAGTTCGTATCTTAACAAGTACATGTATAAACGATATGTCAGCCCTACTTAAAGAATTCGCATGATCGAACTCCTTATGTGGATGCTGGCAACTTGATTTCTTTCGGTATTAAAAATTGCAAGTCCACACCATTGTGGATTGATAATTGGAACCTCATATTAAAAAACAAGGTATATTGGTTTTCATTGGTCCCAATTATTACCTTTTGTCTTCTATTGGTCCCAACTATTAAATTGGTTGTCAACGGTCCCAACTTTTATCACTTTGGTAACCACTGGTCCCGTCGTTAAATTTTTTTAACGCCGTTAAGTTTTTTCCAAATTCAAGACCGATGTTTTAGACCTTTTTAATCGGAAGGATAATACTTGTCGATTGATGTAAAAGTTTTCTTGAAAAGGCTCTCTGAACGATAAAATTTTTACATTTGATTGATGCACCGTTAGGTTTAAACACACGATCGAAGCACTATTTTGTTGTTCGGAGCACCGTTTCGAGGTAACTTTTCCATCAATCGATTATATTATCGTTCCGATCAAAATGCTTATAACATTGGTATTGAATTTGGAAAAAAACTTAACGGCGTTAAAAAAATTTAACGACGGGACCAGTGGTTACCAAAGTGATAAAAGTTGGGACCATTGACAACCAATTCAATAGTTGGGACCGGTAGAAGACAACATGTGATAGTTGGGACTAGTGAAAACCAATATACCAAAAAACAACCACATAAAAGAATTATGTTGTTTGCCAAATGTTGATGACTGGAGGTGAAGATGTAGAGGTTGAGAGGCTTCCTAATTTCTTTCGGAGCTTGGCTTGCTTCATTAACCTTTTAGCTGTTTTCTCTATTTCCAAATCAATCTCGAGTGGTGTACCTGTACGAAAAGATCTTGGCATAAAAAAATTAGAATCGTCGTATCCCCGACAGCGGCGCCAATTTGATGGGTGTCGAATCCACCAAATAAATATAAGTGAACCTAATAGTATAGTGAAAACAAGGTTCGTGTCCTCATGGATACGTGTTAACAATTTTATACCAAAACGATTTAGTGCAAGTATGAGTATAGAAAAATTGGAGGGGGGGTTTGATTAAAACTTGATATTAAATAAAAACAAATAAATTAAACTAGACTGTGGAAATATAATTGTGAAATAAAATAGCTTTAAGAAAATTGAAATTTTATAAAATAGTTTCAACACAAATGTTATTTCTTGGTTCGATTCGGTTTATGATCATCACCGATTGAAGTGCAATGATTATTTTATTAAATAACTTGTATCAATACTAGACGTCACGCCGTTCAGACGTCCCCTTCATCTAATGTCTAACCAAACGTCGTTCGTTGATTAGGGCCAACTCGCTACCCTAAGCTCATGTCGTTCGGATCTTAACGTGCGAGTTGCAATGATGAAAGTACCAATTATAATTAAACATTCACGCCGTTCGGAATGTTCAATCACATTAAATAATCTCTATAACTAAAATAAGCTTATAGACAAGCACAAATAGTTACTTGTTCCTTTGATCAAATATTAAAACTTTGTTAGGGTTTTAAAAATTGATGAACTTTATTAGAATAATTAAAGAGGTGATCAAATTCATTAATATTCTAATTTGACAACGGGTTGAAACCCGGTTTCTAAGACCAAGAAATTACTCAAACAAATTCGTTCAATAAACAAATCGACAATAGTTTCACATAAGAGTACGAATCAAAACTATAAAAATAATACCCAAGTGTCAAAACTAATTGGTCTTTAGCCTAGCATGAGTAGATCAAACACTACAAACAAATGAAACATGAAATAAAAACTTACTAATCAAAAGAAAAAATTAATATTTGCAACCAAAAAATTTAAATCCCAAGCATCCAATTCACTTTCTATATTTTTCTTCTCTGCTGCTGCGTCTAAATCCCATTATCTCCTTTTCTTTGTGCCTTTGACTTTTCCTTGTTAACCGTCCAAAAACAGTCCAAAGACCCCGATCCCTATTTCCCTTTTTTTTTAATTGCACTTTGTTTCCCAATTCTCCAAGCCCAACTCAAAAAAAAAAAATTTTATTTTTAACTTCAGCCCAATAAAATAATAAGAAATGAGAAATTTTAAAGTTTAGAAATTTCATTACTCCAAACAACAAGCCGTCTAAAATCTGAACATAAACTCTATACGGTCGTCTGAAGTGTATGTTACACTATTTCTTTTCAAACTTTTGTCATCCGTAATCCTTCCAATGCTTCCGAAATCCTTTTATCACCTATCACGACTGCTACACACCTACAAATCAAACAAAAACAAACCAAAGTATATTCCATCCCACCAAAACTAATATTTATTAACTATTATGAAATTAACGGGTCAAATGCATGAAATATGACGAAAAAAAATGCTAAATGCATTACAAATAATGCATAAATATGTACCTAACAGGAGCACTAGGTATTAGGTTTAAATTTTGTTATGAGCATGTGTCATGTATTTCTTTTTAAAAATTAATATATTGCTTTTGAAAAAAAAAAATCATATATAGTCGTAGTTTTTATCTCGGCTACTCTTTACATACTTCCCTAAGTTTCATTATTACATCACATTTTAAACTGATTATATTATAACTCGACATATGATTGTTACTCCGATGATGACATGCTAAGATTATTTTTTAAGTGTTTGGAGGTTATATTTGTTGTTTTGGTTATGTATCAAATCTGGCCAAGAGTTAACAAATATTTTTAGGGGTAAATTATATGGTCTTTATAATATTTTATTACTTTTTTGTTTTCTCCTTGTTAAGCTGTGGATTGGTTAAAAAAACAGGTTATTCATTAAAAAAATTCATAACAGGTTACAAACCGATGGTAAAAAAAACCTTAACCGCTTATCCCTCAATCATTTAAATAACGCTTTCAGTTATTCAACCAGTTATTTTATGCACCGCTAGTGTGATCCCACAACGAATAAGGGTGTTGTATTACTGGTGGATTAGGTTGTTGTTAAAAGATTTGAATAAAACAATTAATGATTTTGTAGTCATACTAAAGATGTCTTTGACGCGTTACTATCATCACATGTGGATGATGGTTTCAAAAAACCCGCGTGGAACTAGATTTATGATTGTTATTTGATGTTTTGATCGGTGATGTAGAATCTCACTAATCATGTATTAATGGTTGAATGTTCATGAAGATAAAAGATGACAACTCCTACAGAATGCGTAAGTTTGTGTGATACTCATTCAACACTCAAACCTAAAGTAAAACAATTAAGCCCAATATGATTACACAAATATCATAAGTCAAACACAATTAAGTGTATCTTGATTTGTTACTCACGCTTGCTTGTTAATCTAACGTCGATGAATGATATATTCAATCGCCAATGACTTTGACTAAATTCAACTTTATTTAAACTTACTTCTTTTATATAGTTTCATCTTTCACGCGCTGAACACCTGAGTACTCCCCTCTAATATTGCACTTTATAAAACCGTGAATATTTGTAAGAACTAATCAAGATCTCATTTATATTTGTATTTATCTTTAAAGTTTTAATATGACCGGTAATGTACATCAACAGTGGACCTGGGCAGTTGTGGCATGAACGACCGCCCAGAACACCAACTCCGATCAAAATCTTCGTTAAGTAGGGTATCAATAAGGTTATTATGTTCTACTTTGAGCCTCTATAAAGAGTTGTAAAGCAAAAAGAATGAAGAAAATTGATATCATAGAGCTTTTCTAACCGAATGCCACCTGTTTTTTCCATTTTTAAGAGAGTTAATTATACAAATGATACCTAAACTTTAACTAGATTCCCCAGTTTGGGTACTAAGTATCTTTTTTCCCTAGTTTAATGCCTAATGTTATAAAATTGTAACATTTAAGGCTAACAAAAGTTAACTAAAAGTTAACTTTTCTGTTAGTTTAACTAAAAGACCATAGTACCCTTTATTAAATTAAAAAAAAAAGAAATTCTATCACTAAACACCATCGCCTAATAACCTCTGCACCAAATTAGAATAACACATTGAACGATTTGGGTTGTATGTTACGGTTTCAAATAAACAAGAAGGGAGGCAGGTTTTAGAAAGTGGCGAAATCTATGGGACAAGATCTGAACATGTCAGCGATTATCTAAACAAGCGGGAGATGAGTGGGGTTTCCAATCGAAACAAGTATTGTTCGGGTTTCATTCTTAGTTTCACTTCGTAAAGATGGGATTTTGGGCAAGATCTAAATAGGCCGGCGACAAATGGTGAAGATGAATAACATGTGGTGAAAGTGGAGTGCTAGTGTGACTTGGTTCCAATGAAGATGTGATGATGGTGAAGATGATGAACAGGTTGTGGTGAAAGTGTTGTGATTTGGTTCCAGTCGAAGAAGTTTTGGAAAAATAGGGATTGAATTGGTGGTGGTGGAAGATTAGGGAATAGGGATAGAAAAGGTGAGAAATTGACGATAATGCCCTCACGTGTTTTGCACGTGCAGGGTAATTCTGTTAAATTTTGACGAACGTTAGCTCTAATACTCATATGTGTTACAATTTTAAAACATTAGGTATTCAACTAGGAAAAAAAGATACTTAGTACCCAATCTTGGGAATTCTACTAAGACTATCCCCATTGGTGAAAAGTGGAAGGGTTGGGACACTATTTAGAAAAGAAAAAAAAAGAAAAACAAAATAAAACCCCCCAATCCGTTCACGCTCACAAACTAGGTTGGTCATTGAGATTGGGGACACTTGTCACTATCTAAATGGTTCTTATTTTTTTTCATTTTTTCTTTATATTACACTATAATTAATTTACCCTTAATCTAGTTTTTTATTAATATCTTCTTATAATTAACATTTTCAAACATTCTAATTATACCATCTTGATCAGTTTTTAATTACGAACGTAACGGTATAAATATTATTAAAAACGGAGTTCGTTTGAAAAAACGTATTTTTTAATACAAAGATAAATATTATTATCTAAAAAATCCAATATTATCTAAAATATTTATTTTTTAGTTATAATAAATTCTAATAAAAAACAAAACTCATAAATTATATTTTTTTATTTAATAAAAATAGTGAAGATTGGGTTGTTAATGAGAGTGAAAAGTTAGGTAAGATTGGATTGTATAGGTGGAAGAGAGAGAAATTATTTTTTTATTAAAAGGTTGGGTTGGGTTGGGTTGTGAATGGGGATAGTCTAAAGCTTATGTACCATTTGTATAATTAACTCTTTTTAAGATTTAGAAGATGAAGGGGCTGTTTGTTTCACCTCTTAACAATTCAGTTCAATGCTTAATCATTCAGATTCAGCATTCAGAGCGTTTGTTTCATAAAAAAGAGCCTTTGAATGGTTCAGTTAAGTACTGAATGGTTAAGAGATAGAAAGACACTGAATGGAACTGAATGGAACATGTCCCAAACCTACAATTATCTGAAGTTTTATCCCAACATTCCTCTCATTTATAGAGCCGCTTAATAGTTCAGATTTCTTAACCATTTAGCACTTAATGATTAAAGTTTGCCAAACAGGCCCAAAGACTAATAATATTTAAATGAGTTTTATTTTTTGGTTTTTAGTTCACTCGGGTATCGAGGCATAAATTGAATGTTGACAAGATAAGACACTCCTACTCTCCTATAGCATGGTCATTTAAATATTATTCTTTTGTTCTTAATTTAAATATTTATTTTTTTATTTTAATTTAAATGTTTATTTTTAATGTAAAAATATAATTTTTAATTTTACTTTTAAGTATTTTAACAAAAAAAAGACCAAAGACTTTAATGATATTATTCTCATTTTATAGGTTAAAAATATATAATATTTCATTTTTCTTATACTTTATGTTATGGGTTCTATGACACTTAAATTAAGATGGAGCGAGTACTTTTTCAAAATAAGTTTAACTTTTAGTTCTTAAAGAAATATAGAAGTAATTTTCATTTTTTTTTGGTGACTTCTATTAGCTAGACAGAGTGTGCTATGTAATGATATTTTATAAAAGTTTGTTCTAAATATTGAGAAATGTTTCATATAGAAAAGTAAAAGCTAGTTTAATTTTTTATAATTATTTTTATATTGATTTTTTATTTAAGGCAGGGTGATTTTTTATTTAAGGCAGGGTTCTGTCCCTTGGATCGTTATTAAGGGTGTTACTCTTGAAACCCATCAAGATATAATAGAGGTCTTTTTTTTATAATTCGCACAGGGTATTAGTATTCTCAAAACCGGTCCTGTACATCAATTTAACTATCTTACGTGGAATGTTACTATATCATATTTTTATAGATTTGTGTGAGGTATCAAAAACACCTTGTTATTAAAATAGAATATTTTAGGTTTAAGTCGAACTTTGAAAATATTTTAGTTTTAAGTTGGGTCACGAGGTTTTTTATACGGTGGTTGGCTTCTTAATTTCTTAATGATGTTCCTGGATGAACTAGAACTGAAGTGTACGTCGTAATCAGTATGTGAATAAAATCCCATCTTAGAAAGGTTCATCCAGGTATTAAGGGTAGTTTCTAAACGCTATTAAATTTCTACACATCAAATTAGGTACACTTGTGTATATTTACCATATAATTCTAATAAAATAAAGAAGTATTTTACTATTAGGTACACCTGTGTACTGGTTCGCCGGACGGTGAGGTGGCTGATTAGGAAGCAAAATGAAGGTTTGATTTTATGTTTTAAAATAGTTAATTGCCCAAATGGTCTCAAGAGGTATTTTGGTCAATTCCTAATCAACTAACAGAATTTTTTTAACTATGTTAGTATCGTGGAACGATTTAGCAACAGGTTTTGGCCTGTAGAGACTACTTATGCAAAAATTCTTAAGTGTAAAAAACTGCAAAACCTTGTAAACCTCAGGGATCATTTTGACAATTAACTCGATAATTCTATATAGGGTTAAATGCATATTTCCCCCTCCAAAACACTTTAAATGCATATTTACCCAGCCAAAAAAATCAATTTCATATTTCCCCATATAAACAACTTTAATTTGCAAATATACCCATTTTTAATAAGGACATTTAGTTAACATTAGTTGGGGAAATATACATTTAAGAGGTGTTTATGGGGTAAATATTGAATTGAATCTTCTATATAAAACCTATTGTAGCCATCACTACACTACCACACTGCTAATTGTTGTTGTAACAAAAACACTACCGAACTGCTCTCACATTATTACATACAATTTACAAAAAATGGTGATTTCCTTTACTAAACCCTTGCTCGCCAACGTTTAATGATTCTGTCGCCGACTATATATGGCGGCGCAAATCACATCGATGGGTACTACCGGTGAAGGGAAACGTTCATGGTTCGACTTTGTCCGTAGAATGATAACAAAATATCAAGAAACATTGAAGAAAATAAACCCAGAAGTAAAAAAGATAGAGTTGAACCGTGACAAAGCTAAAATTATAGGTTTCTTGTGGTTTGTCTCTCCTATACAGTTTTTGGTTAAAATTATATATGTTTCAATATTACTTACGTACGTACAGTTGGATCTAAGGATTCCACAAAAAATGTGAAAACCAAAATAGAAAACAAAAAAAACCTTAAAAATAAATTTCTAACACTTAATAATCATAATGAATCATTCCCACATTTAGTGGGATGTGTGTATTGATAATTGATCCTAACTTCCAATATAAATATATATATATGAGGAATTTTCTAAAAAGGCAAAAAACTTTAAAAAGCCTAAGAAGTAATCTGAGACGTTGGATTATGGTGTTTTACGGCCCAGATGGACGCGGTGACATTTTTGTAATTATTTTGATGTTTTGGTCACGCGCAGGATGGATTTGAGGGTAGATTTGTCATTGTGCGTATTTAACACCACAATTCAAACGCCATGGTGTTTCTTAGATCCGTGCGTTTTTAACACAAAATTCAAACGCCATGGTGTTTCTTAGATCTGTGTATTCTGAATCATGGTGTTTTTTACATAGTTGACGTTTTTGGTGTTTTATTTCTCACACATTCTAACTTTTCCCATGGTGTTTCTTAGATCTGTGTCTTCTGAATCATGGTGTTTTTTATGTTTGAACTGATCACAGTAAAAACAATTGACTTTTTTGGTGTTTTATTTCTCACACATTCTAACTTTTCTCATGGTGTTTCTTAGCACTATCAAATGGATCTATGTCTTATGAATCATTATGTTTTTAACATTCGAACTGATCACTAAAAACACCATGATTCAGAATGTTAAAAACACAATGATTCAGAAGAACTGAACATTGATCGGACGTTCGTAATTAGTAAACGAAAACGTCAAAAACAAACAAAAACATCATCGCTTTCAGTATTCGTCATAGATGAATGATTATGAATTCAAAATTAAAACGAAAAACGTCAAAAACACGCCATACCTGAACAGATGTTCGTAATTAATAAACGTAAAAAAAACACCATAACTGAACGTCTCGAGTGATACCAGGATTTCGAAGTCAGCATTGCGCGTATAAATGACGAAGATGCCCCTCCGTGTTTTTTTTATCTCATGGTCACGTGGTTGTTGTTGATTGCTTCTTACACTTCTTAGAGTTTTGAGCCTTTTTAGAAAATCCTCAATCTATACATATATATATATATATATATATATATATATATATATATATATATATATATATATATATATATATATATATTCAAACGTACACTTATAGATCTACTTGGTCGATAACTTAGCTATTTAAAATATAATGTATTTTCACTAACGTACTCATGTGCTTAGTTTGAAAAAAAAAATGCAAGTGACTCAAGATCTAAAAGATTGATGGTTGAAATTTGGGACACGTTTAAAATACAGCTCTTCACCAAAATTTAAATGGAAAATGGGAAGGGAAGTGTGTGTGAATCTTTTAAAAGGTTTGGAAGTGGCCGTGATTGAAGATAACCAGAGGATGAACTACTTGTTCCTCTTAGAGGGATTGATAACTACGTTAGTAAAGATAACGCAACACTTTGTTTCTTGTGGGATGAAAATAACCAGTGGTAGTGATTGAAAGAAACTATAGACTTGTATAATCCTTCTAAGATGAACAAAGTAGTTCTAACCCGTAGTTATCTTCAATCACAACCACTACAAAACTTTTTAAAACCCACACTTCCCTTCAAACTTTTTAGCTAGATCTGGTGAATAGCCACCTTTAAAGTGTGTCTCAAATATCAACAACTAGTCTTTTAAATCTTGAGTAATTACATCTTAAATTTCAATCAAAACACATTAGTATCTAGTAAAAATATATGATATTAAAAAGGAGTATTGGATATTAACGGACCAAACTATTAGTTTTTTGCCGTTACCGGTCCCAACTTTTGAAATATGTGTTAGCGGTCTCAACTTTTATCATTTTAACCACTAATATTGCAAGCTTAGCAAGCAACCAGATCCATAATCGTACTATTGAATAAATATAAGAAGATAAAATCGATTACTAATAAAAACATACCATTAAAGGATAAGGATTCGTTATGACCATCAGGCTTTTGAAATCCATCATTCATTGTTTACATAATGTGGTTTTCATATTGGTTGTGTGTCATACTTAAATCTAATTTTAAGTACGTAAGTAAATTGAAATATATATAATTTTTATTCAAAACCGTAAAGAAGGAAAAAAACCGTAAGATACCTTCACTTTTAGCTTTGTCATCCTTCAGCTCTATCCTTTTCACTTCCGGACTTAGTTTCTTCAATGTTTCTAAAGATTTTGTTACTCTTCCACAGACAAACCCAAACCATGAGCATATTCCTTCATCGGTAGTACATATTAATCCGATATGCGCTACCATGCATAGCCTGCGACAGAAACATTGAACGTTGGCGAGAGAGGGTTTTGGTAAAAAGAAATCATGAGCATTTGTTCTGGGGCTAAGATCCTAAGTTACTAATTAATGGGCAAATATTCAACATTGGATTTCCAAATTCACATTCCCTGTGTTACACAATCTTGTTGCTCGGAACATTCAAATAACCTTCCCGAGTGACACCATTAGTATGGAAAAACTCAATATTTTTAGTTACATGGAAAATTAGCAGATTAATTTTTGATGTTTGTAAAGAGAACTAGAATCACGTACCTTTTGTTCATCAACATTAGATCTCGATCACTTGAGAGTCTTAGATCCAGTTGATCCACGTGCTAAACACTTCCATGAGGATAAATTAGAGAGACTTGAACAAGATTTAAGTCTTCAAAAGTTGCGATTATTATCTAGTACACTTTTAGTTGTATATTTAGCAAAATTTTCAAGGTTTATGTTGTTTTATCATGGATTTTTCCCTTTCAATTTTCGTGACATGTTTACATGTCGTTAGGTGGATCTACAAAACCCTTGAGAGAATATTCATAAAAAACTTTTGTTATGAAAAATTAGAGTTAAGTAATAAATACTTTTTCTTACTTTTACATGAATATATATATATATGGCCATTGTTACTAGATTTGATTATGGATCTTCACTTTAGTATTAAACACAAAAGTGTAAGTTGAAGATCTACAAAATCCATGTTCACAAGGGGTGCTTTATTCAAGTTTTAAACAATATAATGTTAAAACTTTCTGAAAATAACTTGTTTTTCACTATAGATCATAAAAACAAGTGTGTTTCTGTGTGATTAATCTTTGTTTCTAGTTAGACATGAAGGCTAGAATATTACAAGATAAAAATATACAAGGTGTGTGCATGTGTGAGTGTGTGAAAGAAACGAGTAAAGAGAAAAGTGTGGAATTAATTTCTGGTAATTTGAAAAGGAAGTGTTGGTCGATAAGGACCTTACTGCTCATCTATTTATAGTGTTGGTCGAATTTTCGGATATCCGAAAATTTCGGATATTGATTTTCACTATCCGAATCCGAAATTTCGGATATCCAGATTTCGGATGCCCGAAATTTCGGATAGTATCCAATTATCCGAAAATTTCAGTTTTTTTTGCATTTGTATTTGCATTTCATTCAATCCAAAATTAGCCTTAATCTTAAGCAACTAACCAAAAAAGTCTTAAGACAATTAAAGTTAAAATACAAATATTTAAATAACAAGTTGTTTTAATCAAACATAAACTCTAAACGTTTCAAGACATTCAAATAATCTTCCACTCTACACATCTGGCAAGTCCGTTCCTGTCTCATGACCACAACTTATAAGTCGACAACCAAAAAAACTAACTAAAAATCAAATATTGGAATTTTTGTAAACATGAATACATGATTACGAAGTTTTTTTTGGAATTTCTCACACTTTTGAAAACATATAATTAAATCAAAAATATGTTATGTCTTGCTTATTCTAGAAAATAATATAAAAAAGACTATAAAGAATAGTATAACAAAAGTACAAATGCGTTTACAAGGTAAAAACGTGATCGGAGGCGTCCACCGGTGGGTTGTCGACTTGTCGGAGCGTGCGACAGTGGGTCGTCGGAGCATGCACCGGTCTGAGGCCGGAGGGTGGAGGGCGTGAATGTAATTAGAATACTAAATACATATTAACTTTAGAGTTTACAAGAATAGTTTTATAAATATATTAAATACATAATCTAAAAAAAATTAAAAAAAAATTTGGTTTTCGGATAATCGGATAATCCGAATATCCGAATTAGTTCAAATATACTATCCGTATCCGAATCCGGAATTTCGGGTATTTCGAGTTCGAATATCGGATTTTCGGATCGGGTTTTCGGATGCGGATATTTTTAAACACCCCTATCTAAGGTTGTGTTTGAGTTTAAATAAAAATAATAATAAACTTAATCATAGATGAAACAAAAATAACTAACTCAAAAGAATATAAGTATTATACAAATATCTAAAAACTTTTTTGTATAGAACATTTAATGAAAAACATGATAATGAGAGTAACATATTTTAAGCGGTTTCTTGTTCTAACTCTTGATAATCTGACATTCAAATGACCATGTGAAAAACTAGTTTTTCAAAACTAACTCTTAATAGCGATTGATCTTAACTCTTGTTTATGGTCTTCGCATAGCATACTACAAATGGGAATTATGAACATAAGTGTTTAGCAGGGTATAATTTATAAAGTCAATTATAGAAAAGTAGCATCTAACAAAGTACACAATAGTTATAGGAATATTTTTTTATTAATAATTCTATATAGTAATCATACAATTTGAAGTATTTTGAATAGGTGTAAGAAGTGTTTTGAGAAAGAAATTGAAATTCACAATTTGCCTTTTGTATTGTCCTATTAGGTTTAATTCTTCGTGATACACGGATTAAATGACAATATTTTTAAAAAATAAAAATATTATATTTAAAAGTTTATAAATATTTAATATTTAAGTATTTATAAGTATTTTATAAAATGTTTTAATAACTCCATTAAAACATTGATTTATTAGATAGATGACTGTGAGTATTTAAATTTTAAAAAGTTAAAAACTTTTTTTTAGGAAGGTTGAAAAGATGAAATGATTGTTAGTGTGTTGGGTGAAGACTTTTCTTCCCATTTTGGTGAAAGTCTTAAAATACACATACCCATTTTTTATGAAAAGCCTTGAAATACACATAAAGATTGTTCCATATCGTTTAACAATTGGGTAATCGAAACAAACCAAAAAGCATGAGGTTTGTTGATTAGAGAGTTTAACAAGTGTTTTATGAAAGAAATAAAAATTCACAGTTTCTCTTTATATAGTTGACCCTTGAGTGAGTATTCAGATTTTAAAAAGTTACAAAACAATTTTGGAAGGTTGAAAAGATGAAAATGGTTATTAGTGTGGAGTTTTTTTACCAAAAAGGTGTACATACAAAAAATATTTACCAATTAAGTAAGTGTACTTTGAAACCTATTTACCAAAATGGGTATTTTTCTTTATCAGTTTATTTTTAACCAACCAAATTTCTTTTCTTTTTGTTCGTTTTTTTCTTAAACGTCTTAATAAAACGGTTCGTTTTTGTAAATAATATATTTAAAAACATTCATTTTTCTTTTTCTAAATTTTTTTAAAAACGTTCGTTTTTAAACATTTTTTAAACATACATTTTTTAAACCTTCTTTCTATGAACGTTTCGAACAGTTGTGCAAGATACGGCTCCAAATCGTTAGGACATGAAAAATTGAAACAGAACCAAAAAATCATTATATATAATAACATTATAGGTTCCAGTTCTTATTTTTGGTTTAAACGTCCCGGTTTGGTTCCGGGTCCTAAGCCGTTTACCGATTAGATAGAACAATACCACATATATTAATTTGGATATATATTTAATTGTATATATGTATGTAATGGGTTTTGATATTAATAATTGTGTGTGTTACTATATGTATATTAACTGTACATGCGCATCAGCGCATGCGTAGGTATATTAGTATATTATATATATATTTACTTGTTTGGTATCAGTGTGTGTTAGAACAAGTGATGCATTAGAACCAAACCAATAAACATGATGTATAACCTGACTGATATAGTGATATAGATGCCTTAGATTCGATTCTCGGTTCTCATGAATGTGCTTTACGGTTCCATGTTTCGGCCGGTTCCATCCGGTTCAAACCAGTTGCACAATCGTAATCGCTAATTTCTCTATATATCTTTAGTATTTTCAAAACGTCTTTTTGTAAAAAAAAATTTCAAATAAAATGTACTTTTAAAGACGCTTGATTTTTGAAAAAGAATGTTTAAAATAAAAAAGATATTAGATTGGTAAATGATTTAAAGTCATGTCACGAGTGTAAGAGTGAGAAGAAAAAATTACATTAATTAAATAGAGAAACATAAAAAAAATACCTATTTTAATAAATAAGTTTATAAGTACACCTAATTGGTAAATATTTTTTCCACCTACACCTTTTGAAAAAAAACTCATTAGTGTGTTGGATATAGAGCCTTCTACCTTTTTGGTGAAAAGTCTTAAAGATGTACATATACCCATAATACACATTTTAAATACTACTAATGGTTTATGGTTTCAATCTCCATAATATATTGTTCGAAATTGTTTAAAAAATGGCAAATGTTTTTTAATTAAGTTCACAAAAAATTGAACTTCACAAGAATAAAAATTCGACAGACTTTCTAGTTAATTAAACATAACATAAGCTAACAAAAACGAGACTTTCTAACGAAAATGTTACATATTAATTATCAAATTATTAATACCATTGTTACTCTTTAAAAACTACTTCATACAAGTTACTTGATTCTAATTGATCTTACAAACTATCAACATACCTTGATTAGGTAAAATGTAAGCTTATGCTCATAATAAACCGGTGTAGATATGCATACCTTATATGTTCAATAAGTTGGTTAGAGCATGCCTATTGCATCAGCTCATATTTTCTCTGCCTACATTTAAACGGAGGCTTGATAAAATCCTTAATCAAAAGTCAAACCGACATGGAACAAAAAACCTGCACATGTTCAGAATCTATTAAAAAACAACAGGTTAATATGAGCATGCACAATTAAGTGTAATTAGTTAAGCAAACGTAATAAGATAGCTTGGCATAACATTCAAATAGTTATAGGTACGCTAATGCATGTAGTTGATCGATTAGACAAAATCCATCAAAAACGGCAGTGATCATATTTTGGATTACTTGTACAACTTCAATGATTTAAAACAACCATATAAGCATGAAATAAATACTGACTTCAACATTTGCTAAAGAAAAATGATAATGCATAAAGACCGGATCGCAACAATGTTAGTATTATTCTTTGTGAATTGTGACAAACTTTAAAGAAGCTTAAAGGTCCAAAGGGATATTTCATTTACCATCAAATAAGATGCAAACCCATCTATCTAATAAATCAAACTTTTAGGGGGTAATTTTTTGAGGGATTTTTTTTTCTATAATAAGAAGTTTGGAGGTAAAATTTAGCTAAAATTTTCACCATGCAAGTTGATGGAGCCAACTCCTTAAATGTTATATATTTACAAATTGTTAAATATAATGGTTATAATTTCTTCATAAATATTACTATTTAACACCCGTGTGTAACACACGGGTATTAAACCTAGTCTATCTAATAAATCAAGGTTTTAGGGGGCAAATTTTGGGAGAAATTTTTTTAATTCATATTAGGAAGTTTAAGAGGGAAAATATTAAGTGCCATGTATGAGTTGGTGGACCAATATCATTAAATATTAAATATTTACAAATTAGAAATCTTTAAAAATAATGATAATGAATTCTTTATAAATATTATTATTTAACCCGTGTGTAACACACGGGTGTTAAATCTAGTTTTGTATAAGATGCTGGTGGTAGATGTAAAAACAGCACCTTAAAGCCTCATAGAATACAAACTTAAACATTTATTCTATAAGTGTTATAAGGTGTCCCTAAAAAAACTGCACCTTTTGATTAACCCACCCATTGGGGCGCAACTATGTCGAGACAGGGGAGGGTCGCAGCCCTCTCATTTTTTTTCGTTAAAAGTAGCGATTTGTCGGTTTTAGTTTATTTTTTGAAATGGGCCCTCCCACTTTTAAAATAAGACCCCCTTGGTTTCAGCTCATTACATTTTGACCATTACAATGTTTAAGCCCATCCCATCATGCTTATTTGCCCCAAACCCATTCCTCCTCTTCTTTTATGAGTTGTCGACAAACACAAACTCATGGTTCGCATCTTTTTCTTCTTTTGCAAACTCGCTTATGCTATTGGTACAGATTGCGGTTCTGCTGCTGCTACTCTGCGCCTCTGCTAATCCGCTGCTCGCCTAAAAATAAAACATGTCAGCTGCCACGTAGATACCACGTCAGCTGCCACGTGGATGTCACATCAGCATATTTTAACAGAGTTAGTCAAGGTTAACGGAAGGCTCAATAGTGGCCAATTAAATGAAAGTTGAGAGTAATAAATGTCAATAGTAAAGTTGAAATTAATAATAGCCCATAGGTGAAAAATTAGATTAATAAATCTAATTTCCCTATTATAAATAACAAGATTATTTGTAGCGGGACGTCGACTAATTTGTATATTAATAACCAGAAACAGAAATTCACATTTATATAGTTTTTGGACTTGTGAAATTATAATTTTATATTTACGTTTTAATGCATTATAGTTTTTCTGTATAGATATCATATATTTAATTCTTTATATTGCCCTAAATTGAATATGATATACGTCTCAATGTCTCATACATCCCACTAAAGTATCTCGTATTTAATGCGTCCAAATGTCCAATACATTAGGAATTAGGTTCAAATATAAAGTCTAAATTTCCTAAAAAGTTTAAGAAGGAATTTGGACCATTAGATCTAATATTAAATGAAGATCAATGGCTCATAACCACAAGGTGACATAATGGTAAATAGTTAGAACTTTAAATGTTAAGCCAAAGGTATATTAGTTTTGTCTCATTTTCAAATTTCACCCTCTTTTTTAAACGTCCATAACTTTTACATACGACAATACTTTTTAATAAAAACTACACAAAAAAACGAGCGTTTTTTTATCTTCAAAACGCATATAATATTGATATATAAAAAATGAATTTTTTTGAAGTTTCAGCTCATTGTGTTATATTCGTTAGGTCATTGTGTTATATTTTTCAGCTCATTGTGTTATATTAGTCAAGACATTGTGTTATATTTTTCAGATTGTATTATATCCGTCAGGTCATTGTGTTATATTCGTCAGGTCGTTGTGTTATATTTTCATCAGGTCGTTGTGTTAAATTTTCATCAGGTCGTTGTGTTATATTTTCATCAGGTCGTTGTGTTATATTTTCCTCAGGTCGTTGTGTTATATTTTCCTCAGGTCGTTGTGTTAAATTTTCATCAGGTCGTTGTGTTATATGTTCGTCAGGTCGTTGTGTTATATTTTCATCAGGTCGTTGTGTTATATTTTCATCAGGTCGTTGTGTTATATTTTCATCAGGTCGTTGTGTTATATTTTCGTCAGGTCGTTGTGTTATATTTTCGTCAGGTCGTTGTGTTATATTTTCGTCAGGTCGTTGTGTTATATTTTCGTCAGGTCGTTGTGTTATATTTTCATCAGGTCGTTGTGTTATATTTTCATCAGGTCGTTGTGTTATATTTTCGTCAGGTCGTTGTGTTATATTTTCATCAGGTCATTGTGTTATATTTTCATCAGGTAATTGTGTTATATTTTCATCAGGTCGTTGTGTTATATTTTCATCAGGTCTTTGTGTTATTTCATGTCACACCCTCAAAATCCACTAACGGAGTTTTACCGTTAAATGTGTGACAAACCAGGATCTCAGTCATTAGTTACACCAAACGACACTATATGAATTTAAAACATACGTGTCTCATTAAATGAGAAAATTTATTACAGAGTTAACATTTAAAAGTTTGCGGAAGCGTAAACGAAATGTAATGCCAAAATATTAAATTGGAAACTAAATGCGCAGTACACGCGTCCAATATAAGATACAAAGTTTAAATAGACATTAAACTCAAAACGTGGGTTGTAATGCATGAAAATGTTTAAATGAAAAGCCGTGACTCCATGCCATGTCCTAAGTGCGTGGTACCTCAGTGACCTGTAAAAGTGAAAGTCTAACAAGTGTCAACACGACGGTTGGTGAGTTCACATAGTAAGTATAAAATCAAGTATGTTCAGTTGCAAGCAGAAATATAAATTAAGTATGTCATTGTAGGTAGCTAATCTACAGCACATGTCCTTAGAGGCGTAATGTATCTGACCGAAGCTGACGTATGTACACATTAAGTGCAGTTTGCCCGTTCGTACATCCCAGCAGGATGCACTGTAAGTATGTTAGGTCATTCAACACCCGTTCGACAGGTCCTTCTGTCGTGCTAGCGCGACTAGCCCGGGTGGGGTTTGTCAAACCCAGTAGTACTACTCAAAATTTCCCCGCTATTTCACAAATACTAACGGTCAACTAGGTATTCATGAGGTCTTTCATGAACAAAATAAAAGTTGCTCTAATCCAGACATGCGACATACAGAATTTGTAAATCCGTAAAAGTATTTGTCCGAGTTCAACCCATAAAAGGGTATCATAGTAAAAGTCCGAGTTCAACCCATAAAAGGGTAGAATAGTAAAAAGTACAGTTCAGTGAAACTCACCTTCGGGTGCACAGCTACACGCATCAGCAAGGTAAAAGCAAACACAGCATTCCTACTACATGATAAGTCCATAAGTGTGTGTTTGTGCAGGTATGTAAAACCCTATGCATCCAAACAGTTCAATTGTTTACTTGCGATTTGAAAAGTTTGACTTTTGACCAACTTTGACCAAAGTTGACTTTTGTTGTCCCAACAACCCGTGGGTGAGTTTTTAATTGTATTCATGTTTGTTTATGTTCATTTAGACAATGAGAGCAATCGAATTCTAGCACATAGTACATATGTTAAAGAATCAAACTTTGTTTTTAGTAAAGTTACTATTTCTAGGAAGTCACATCCGAGACTACATTTTAAGCGAATCCAACTCTACTATAGGTAACCATATAAACATCACATAACTCACATATAGTGTCTATCATGCTCCTTATGAAAGTTCTCAACACTCGTTTCAATAATGCTACTAACTTTAACAAGATTAACTGATCACATTCAAAATATCAAGTTATCCACCTATGACTATGCATATTTGAAACATTCATATTACTTACTTATGAACCTAATAGCATGAAAGCATCATCACCAAGTCATCATATGTCTAATTGACAAGTTACACACAAAACACAAGTGCAACACATTGCAAGTCCATTATTCAGATTTTTCAGCTTTGTTGACCCTTTTTATTTTGTACAGAAACCAACATAAACTAACATGTATAAGTCCCAAATTTTAACTATAGATTAAATATTGTCTTAAGTTCATTTCTTATTTTATATACTTTACTTAAAACCTAAATAACTATTTATTAAAAATACCTCTTTCCATCAAGATCAGAAAAGACACCTGATTGCACACTATAAAGTTTTATAAAATTTGAACGACCATACAGGGGAATAAAAATACAAATTTTACCAATATAGAAAGCTAAGACAATAAGCTTTAATTTGGTGTAAGAATCATCCAATAATAAGTTTTAATTATAAAGTTATGACCTTTTGAAGTTGACTCATTTTCTGTCCAGATTTTCAGATTTGACATCTGTTTTTGTAAAATCAAAAAGACTGACTTAATCTTCTCTAAAAATTAATTGGTTTAGTTTTCTGGAAACTAGACTCTTTAAACTACAATCTAGGCTCAAGAATGCCCCCTTTTGGTTCGGTTTTCAACAAGTTATAGTCCATGTAAGCTCAGGTTACGAATCTGTCCAACATTTATCATTACCGGTTTTGTCAAAAACATGATTAAAGCAATATGATTAGTATCCAAATTTCATTCTAATCATCATACAAGTTCATATCTAACTATATTTAATCATGATTATGTATAAAGTTCCATGTTCTCATGCCTTCATAATCACCCTAGTTTCACAAAAACACAACCATAGATTCTATTGATTACCAATTTATCAAAACATCAAATAACCTATAATCAATACCCAATTTCACATATAGATTATCAATTGAAGAACTTGGATGAACTAGGGTTTTGAAAGATGAAATTTTTGTAACATATATGATAGTTTTAAGATCAAAACTTACTTGTATAGCGTTTACTACTTCAATCAACACCCCAAATCACCAACAATTGAACCAAGAAGCAACAAAATCGATTTTTGTGTGTGTGTATGTGTTGCGGCAGCAGGTCAAGGGGAAAGATGTAACACCCGCCACCCGGAACCCGGGCGAAAGTGCACAATTGATATAGCTTACAGCGGAAGCAAAACATAACTATTATTACAAACTATAATAACTTTGTCACATCATCTTTTATTTTACAATAACAAAACTTAAGAACTATTTGGTCTTCTAGATCCATTATTATCAAGCAGCTTCTAATCCTCTCTTCAGATAATACCTGTGATACATATACTCAAAAGACGTCAGCTAATGCTGGTGAGCTCATGCTATATAGTTTATAATATAAAATAAAATTTAACTTTAACTTTTACATGCATACAATATGGGTTGTAATATTTAATGTCCACAGTTCATGGTTTTATCACAACCACCGGCGGCGGGCTTGTCAGACCCTCCCGGCCGTCAAATAGGTATAGGCGAGTGTGTAAATTATTTGGAACACAGTGTTCCCCAGAGCACACAACGGCTGTGTGTAAATATATACCAGAGCACACACCCTATTAAGCATATCCGGATCCAGTATACCCCTACTGACTTGTGCATATTATAAACATTTTTGTTTATTACAAGTACAGACAGGACGGGTATATTATCACAGTTTTGAAAACAGTCATGATAACTCACCTTGCCTTTTGGTGCTACTAATACAGACAGACAGTTTCAGAGTTTGGTTCCTGATCATGTTCAAAGTAAGTTTTAGCTACTAATATTCGAGCATGGAGTGGGGGACTAACAAGTCATAATCGTGATCGACCTTGAATAACTCTATCTAGCTTAAGCATGGTTGATCAGTCCATGCCTAGACTAGAATAAAATTATTCAATATCTTTCCTTAATATAATTCTATCTTCACAAATAATAGTTCGTTAATTTATAATATTTATCGATAACAACTATTACTAAATCATAAATTCTAAATAATAAAGCCAAGTGAGTACATCTAAACCATACCTGTTTAAAAACGGAGATGATTTAAAATGATAAACAAAGGAGTCATGTAAAAATCACTTTTATAATTTTAGGTGAATTGAAATTGCTAGACTTGTTTCAATGATTGAATAAATATGAAGTTCACATCTTCATTTATACATACATGCTTATCATGACCTCTCCTGCTTCTATATTAAATTTGTGATATATTATTCATTTGCGTTTGTTAACTTGGAGATATACACACACGTATACACAAAATGTATTAGTCATGTATTTTGAGAATGACACGGCATACTTTCACGTGACTGTAGTGTGCGCATATATATATACATATATATCCAAAACTTTGTTATAATAATATTATTATTTTATTATAGCTTAAATCTTATTTCTCTCTTGTAAGTCTAAAAGTATAACGTTTTATAATATTACAAGTACACCGCTAGAACAAGATAATTTTTCTCTACGTGTCGACCTGAGTTTCATTAAAAACGGAGTACGGTTGAATATAATATATTTTATAATTATTAGACGTTCTCCTATAGTAATAACTACTTGTCTAAACATCTTATATGTATAATCACTACTTACTCGTATGACAAAATGTAACAATATCATATTTCTCGTGTTTATAATTAATACCTCAAGGTTTGGGGTGTTACAAAAGAGCAGCCCAAAAACGTTTTTTTTTTGTTAATTAGGTTTAGGGTTTTGTCAAATTTTGTTAATTGTTGATAAATGTTAAGTTGGGTTGGGCCTTGGGCCATTCATGGGTCTCATGGATGATCCACGGGCTTCGTTTTTGCTTCGGTTTGTAATCACAGTGACAACTTTACCAAACTTAAATTTTTTGTTTCGTAAAACTTTACCGAAACTCGTAATTGGTTAAAACCGATAAAATACGCGGTTACACGAAAATTCAACAATCAAGCACACATATCAATTAAAATGTATTATTATGGTATTTGTATTCATTTAAGATCACCAACGCTCGGGTATTAACTCATGTGGTCGTTTCGTGTGAATATTTATATAACAGTTTGCACATTTAATTCATCAAATTAAATGAAATGTGTAATTGCGTTAACATGTCTAACCGAGTTTAACTAACGAAGTTAACCAGAATTTTGTCGGGTGTCACATTTCAGATCATTGTGTTATTTCATTAGGTTATTGTGTTATAACACAACTAGGTTAGAACCCGTGGGTACCCACGGGGTTTAGCGATATAATTTATTTTATTGTTTTAATATATAAAATATAATAAAGATACATAATTGGATTTATATTATAGGAATAAAAAAATTACAAAAATATATTAACATGAAAAAATTGACAATGATGAAAAAAATACTCATAATTAAAAGTATGATTACTTAAAAATGTTGAACTACATGTTTCCAAAAGTTTCCATGTTTCCAAAAATGAGAATGATTGTAGTGGTGACAAGTGGCTTAATGTGAGAAGTTGGGTTAGCAATTTATTATAAGAGAGATGACATGAATAAATAACACAATGACTTGACAAATAACACAATGAGCTGAAAAACGTGAATTTTTTTTTATATTTTATATATGAATATTGTACGCGTTTTAAAAATAAGAAAATACTCGTTTTTATGGTGCAATTTTTTAAAAAAATAATATCGTATGTAAAGGTTATGGACGTTTAAAAAAATGGGGTGAAACTTAAAATATAGAGACAATTACCATCTTTACCCTTCTTTCTAATTTTAATGGAGTGTCACATGTCATCATCTCATGGCTTCTTAGACTTTCTAGGAAAATTGGACTATGTAGTATAACTCCACTCAATACATTAGTAGTCATCATATGACTCTAAAGTTTACTTCATCGGTCAAATTGGTTAATTTCCAATTAACCAGTTATTTTCGGTTAGGGTAATAACCAACTTTTTTCAATTTTTCAGTTAATTTACCTGTTTTTCTAATATTCTATTACCTTTTATTGGTTTTTTTCTTGGTGAATCAGTTAAAAAAATTATTTCTCAGTCGATTAATAACCAGCTACGGTTTATCTTATTTATCTGGTTAAAACTATCGACTGGCCTAATAGATTAGATGTTTGAAAAAAGTATACATATAAAAGATTTTACCTTTATATTAGTGTAGATAGACATAAATGGTTACTTAAAACCATTCATATACTTATCCAAGAATAACATTAAAGGGAATATATTTTATAACATTTAGACTCTAAACAAAATATATATCCAAAGAATATCAACCCCTTATAAATGCTATGAACGAAGAAAATCATAACCTGTCGCTATTATATATTATATAAAGTGTCCGATAAATCTTTTTATTAAAATTTTCATATAAAAAATTATTTTTAATATCAAATAAATTTGTTTGACTTTTAGAATAAAAAAGCTATTCGTAACATGTAATACTACACTACACATGTAGCTTACGCCTGTCATATGGTGTTAGTAGATTTTTTTTTGAACGGTGCATATATTATTAGAAACCAAACAGACACTAGCAAGACGCTAGGACTAAATTACAACGGAAATCTATTAAACGAAAAATTACATCAAGAATGCCAAGCTAGATCACCTAATTTCGCCCGTTTTTTCATCCAGCCGTAGGTGTGAACCTTAATCTTTTCCACCACTTTTGACACCAACAAATGCTTAGCACTAAATAAAAAATCGTATGGTGTTGTAGTATTCCGCCATAGGTGTCATAGGACAATCTTTTCAAATACCCAAATTAAGTTAAAAAGGAAAAAAAAAACACATGTGGCGTATATATATAATAAAGATATACCCATAGTACGTACATATAGCCCAACCATCGGACAAAATTTGACAACCATGTGAGAGGGAGCTTAAGTAAGGTTTTACCGATACGTCTCGTATGGCCCATATACGAGATGTATACATGGGTTGTGGATGTTCATTTGACATCTTGGGTTGACGCAATCTTTGTTAAATGGTGTTAAATGGGAGGCTACCTCTCTTAGTGTATTGCTTATCTACCAAACGTCCAAACTCAATGGTGCATTCCATGAGACTTAATTATGTTACACTAGATGTGTCATACACACGAGTTAAATAACAATATTTTAAAAAAATATAACTATTATATTTAAAAATTTATAAATATTTAATATTTAAAGATTTTTAAATATTTTATAAAAAAACATAATCACAATTAATTTTTTTCATTAACTCTCCACTTAATTTTTTCCATCCAAACTTTCTTTTTATTCCTTCCCCTCATTTTTTCCACAAAAAATGGTTTTAGTAGCCCCCTTAAAACCTTGATTTATTAGGTAGACTAGGTTTAACTCTCGTGTGATACATACGGGTTATATAACAATATTTTAAAAAAATAAAAAATATATATTTAAGAATTTATAAATATTTAATATTTAAGGATTTGTAAATATTTTATAACAAAACATAATCACAATTAATTTTTTCCTTCCAAATTTTTCTTTTGTTCCTCCCCCTAATTTCCCTCTTATTTTTCCTCTCAAAAAAGGTTTTAATGCCCCCTTAAAACATTGATTTATTAGGTAGATTTGAAAAAGTTTGTATGAAATATATGTTTGTTATAAAAACCTTGGGTGTGAAATATAGATATTTAGTGTTATCACTTACCTAGGGCTTCGATTTTCATAACATATATCTACCTATTCTAATAATTGAGTAACACAGCCACATGTCATCATCTTAACTACTCCACATAGGATTTTGCTTAGGTGTCATGTTCTAAATTAATTTGATGGAAAATTTTTAGACAGGTCATGGTATGCTCCATATTCGAAATAATCCGATATGTTTAAATTAAAAGTTCACAAATTATCATCAATTATTTCCTAACCCGATATGTTCAAATACAAAATTTACCAATTATCATGATCTATATCTTAACCCGATATGTACCAAGTATCATGAATTATCTCCTAACTTGATATGTTCAAATAAAAAAATTATCAATTATTATGATTTATCCTAACCCGATATGTTCAAATTAAAGTTTTACCAATTATCATTAATTATCTCATAACTCGATATGTTCAAATAATAAAATTAACAATTATCATGAATTATCTCCTAACCCGATATATTCCAATAAAAATTTACCAACTATTATAAATCATATCCTTTATTGTAACATATGACTTTTTATATGAATATATTTGTAAATATCCAAATCGATTTAATAAGAGATATGTTAAAAATAAATTTGATATGTAAATTGAGTTAAAACCTATAAAACTAAAATCCGTGTAGTACACGGGTACTAATCTAGTATATATATTTATATATGAGAGAGTTATCATACAAATGATTAGAAATCTAAGAACGCTACAAAGAATATTTTAGACACAATGACGAGTTAAATTTTTTTTAATTTAAAACGAATTTAAAAAATGTAATTCGGAGACCTTGTTCCCCTTGTTGTCCTCTATCAAGAAAAAGTTAAACGAAAAATGAAAAAAAATATTAACGTTTTCATTGTGCTTTTTATAAACTTATGACACAATGAAGATAAATTAGACATAATGAAAACGGTAATTTTTTTATTTTTTTTATTTTTTGTTTATTTTTTTGAAGGAGAACAAAGAGGGAAACAATGTCTCCAAGCCACTTTTTTGAAATTCGATTTATATTTTTTTTATAAATTTTTTTATATAGCATTATGTCTAAAAGATCCTTCTTAAATTTCAATACTTTGTAAGTGATCCTCACTCTATGTATATATGTTTGTGTTCCATTGATGTGTGTAAAGTGTATAGATTTTTAACAATGATTTTTCACACAATTGGGTTTTAAATTTATAAAAGACGACAATTACTTTAAGACTAACTACACACAATAGGCAAGTGTACCTATCGTATAGTAGTATAGCTTTAGGCAAGAACCGAATATCGATCCGTGGACACAATGTCTCCCAATACTAAACCTTCATTACTATTTAACCAGTCAAATAAGAATGGGTTGTAAATATTTTATATAACTACATTAGCTAATAATTAATCTAATTGAGACAAGTTAACACAAATGAAGATAATCAATCAAAGAAAGGTATCACTTAGATTTCGAATCCGTTTAGCAAAACAATGACAACATGTACGAACCTTTGGTGAGATCATTTTCTACACATGATACATGGAAGTAAATTAGACTCCTGTCAAGGTTATCTAATCATATAACCATTCGGAAAGCTAGAACGATAAACACACAATAGCCACCTAAAGTTATGCCATGAAGAACCAATGATACTATTAAGTCAATGTGAAAGATGGTTTGGACTCCCGTCAAGGCTATCCAAACCCATAAATCTTTGGAAAGTTAACACGATGAACACATGATAACCACCTCAATCCACGTAATGTAACAATAGCTATTCAACTTCTTCAACTTATGAATGTCCTAACCCGAATACATAAACCATAGATTTGCGCATTATCAATAGTTACACGTAGACAAAATTAGGAGATATCCATAACAAACACAATGGTTTTTCCAAACATATGTATAAGGATGCACACTTGTTCAATTTTCCTAAACATTCAATCCTCATTCACCATTCCTAGTCAAATGCCATAAATTACATACTAGCATATGCAATTCATGAATAAATGTCATAACACATACGGTTTTCCAACATAATATGGTTACAACACCCACAAGATTCAATATTTCATCAAGTCAAACAAGAACACATAGCCATTGAAGAAATTTTCTTAGCTTTGTATAAGCATTGACATAATCATCACCAAATGTTGCTTACTAGTTGTCAAAGTATGCTAAACTTCATCTAATCTAAGTGATATAGAGTATTTAGCTCATAGAGCTTACAAAAACCACAACCACACTCATAAAGATGGAAGAAAACATGATAGATCTAGAGTTTTACAAACCAAAATGAGTAGAGGTGGGTTGTGTAGTGATGAATACTTCCTTGGAGCAATTGATCTTCAATCTTGGCTTTCTTCCTTCAATGGATGACCAAAAAGACGATTTGGAGCTTTTGGGACCTAGGGTTTTTGAGTTCTAAGTGGATGATTGAGAAATGAAACTCAAATTAGGTTAAAAAGGTGAGAACTCGCCGAGCATGGCCATGTGCTAAGTAGCATGGCCATGTTTCAGCCATATTTCTTATCAGACCTTGCATGGCCATGTTCAGTCAGACATGGGCGTGTCTCCATCAAGTTGCTTATCAGGGCTTACATGACCATGTCTCCATCAGACATGGTCATGTCAGAAGCTATTCTTCAAAATCTTCACTTATTTCTTTGAGTTTTCCACAAAAATCACCAAGTTGTCATCAAAAACTACAAAATCCAAATAAAACACAATTAAGTGACTATCCGGATGAATTTGCAACAAAAAACGTTTAAAATGAGGGACAACATGCATCATTAACATGTATATTTATTCACATATCAAACATCCCCACACTTAAACTTTGCTTGTCCTCAAGCAAAATCTCCTGCAATGATTCGACATCAACCCATTGGCTTTTTTAGAAATTAAAGACAAGCAACCCACACATTATTAAAGATCCAAATGCATAAACGATTTTCAAGAACTTCACTAAACAACAGAGAACCAAACAAGGTGTAACAAAATATTTTTCTTTTCCATGATTTCAAGGCATGAACATATTCAATTAAGCATAGCATGTATATAGAATATTAATTATGTATTTGATTTCACCTCTCACAATGATTCACTCAACACTCGGCTATATAATATGTGAATTACTCAATGCCAAACAATGAAGCAACATTATCATAAGCTTGCTTAGAAATCATCTCTCCATTAAATAACATAAGAAACTGCACAAATCAAGAGGACTTTGAGGGGTTGTAACAAGGCTTGGGCTAAAGGTATGGAATTTAGGCTATAAAGTGACTAAATGGCCATCCGGACTAGCTAGATGTTTTGTGATCGACAATAAAGATATGAAGAGAATACACAAACTAAGAATAAGATAGCGTACCTACTAATAATGAGTCACTACAATTTTTTCTTCTTTTCTTTTCATTGGAATCGCAAAACCGCTCATACTAACTATTTCTTCCATATGAGCCGAAACAAACAAAAAGTGCTATTTTCCATTCATTTTTCTTTTCTTTTCTTTTCTCTCTTTTTTTTTCTTTTTTTTTTTTCTTTCTTTCTTTTTTTTTTCTTTTTTTTTTTGTAATAACCACTACTAATATCAATATGAAAAAATAAAGCCATAAATCCTATAAAAAGAACTAGAAAAAAGCAAAACAACTAGCATAAGCCGGATTCTGACACAAGGGTTTAAACATAAAAAAGGCTTTTTGGCTAGGTAGGCTTAAGATATGGGTTAAACAACAAGAAAAAGATGGGGGCACAACATGGGCGACTAGGGGAGATGTTTGGGTAAGGTAAACGAAATGAAAAAGAAAGAGAAACAAAGTGGTTTATCCTAGAGCCTCTATCATGTTTATGCAATAGCTTAGTTCATAATCTTGAAATGCATTGTCTAAGCAAGTTCTAAAATGAAAGCAACACTTGGCACACTCAAAATGTAACAAAAAATGAGCAGGATGAATCATGAAGAATGAATGCTCGAAAGGCACAGAATTAAGCTCACAGAAATGGGGTGATGGGTATAGGTGAAAATATATACATAATCATCATTCTTTTAACATGCCATGCTATATTGATATTTCAGCACAATTTAAAAAAAATCTTGATGGCTTCTCTGATTCATGCAAGTTTGAAAATACAATCATGCTTAAGGATCTAAAATAGATGTGATGGATGTTATCTTTAATTTATATTTGCCAATAAGATGAGTTTTCACATGCAGAGATATACAAAAAAAAATGCCATTGGTGAAGTTAAACAAAAAGAAGCCCCTCCCCACACTTGATATGTACATTGTCCCCAATGTACACAAAAACATGCAAAAGCATAAATGAGAGAGAGAACAGAAGACTTCCCTATTGTAAAATCCCTGAAAGTGCCAAACTAGTTTACAAATGCCTCTCAAGCACCACCATTCGTGAAATTCCAACCAAGATCATCCACTATTACTCCAGGAACAAAAAATTAGTATAGTCAATAATAATATGAAGCATGCAAAAGGGTTAATAACTAAAACAAAATACAACGGTAACAA
Organism: Tagetes erecta; assembly: GCA_030867185.1. Lineage (NCBI taxonomy): Eukaryota > Viridiplantae > Streptophyta > Magnoliopsida > Asterales > Asteraceae > Tagetes > Tagetes erecta. Next base: position 57,722,974 of record CM061493.1, read on the forward strand.
GTCTTGAGTTTGTACAAATATAATAACAAAAAAAGTACAACTCAAACCACAAAAGATGATAGGAGGACATCATACTAGTCCTCCATATCGACTGCATCGTTTACGGGTTCCTGTTGTTGTTCGGCTTGCCGAGGCTGGAAAGGTGGTACATGAAATGGTAGAGGAGGAAGAACATAACCTCCGACAGCAGCTAAATGCATTTGAACCTGCATCAACCAAAGAATCCCAGCCTCACAACGTTCCAACCGCTGAGCATAATCAACAGGTGGTGTGGGATGTTGTGCCTCTGCTCCCGCGTCACCAATTTGTGGTACCTAGCGAGCCCCCTCAAGAGATAAACCATCATCACTATCTGCACCCTCACCCCCACTAGCATCAGCTGCAACCTCTAGACCCGCAGCAACTACACCCTCTTCTATGGGAGGCCATATATTCTCATCAGAATCTAACCAGTGCCACCCGCCCCGGTCGACCATGGCAAGCTTCATGTTGGTTATCATTTTTTTATCAACAAACGCAGTGGAGCATGAAGCATGAAGTCCTGCAATAACCTCTGGAGTCATGAAATCATAAGAATATGCCAATTCAGTGATAAATGACCCGCCACAGATAGCGCTGGCAAGAGTCGTCCCACAACAACCATCAAAGAACAGTGCCAAGGCATATGCTAAATTTATTGGCTCTCGACGAATAAGACAATGGAGGAAAAACATGTCTTTGATTGTAGTTACACCGGTGCTAGAACCTCGAGCAGAAATCGTGCTAGCTAATACACGATGAATGTACCGGTGGAGTGGGTCTCTAAACATAGTTGCTTTAGTTGACCTGGGCCTATATATTCCCTTACCAATATCTTGCCATAATTCAGCAACTTTACCCGTTGCATCATTAGGTAGATCTAGTAATCCATTTTTAAAGATAGATTTCCGTATCTCAGCATTTGTGTATAGGCCCATTCTCACCCCCAATTGTGCCACTGATAAATTTCGTGGCATTCCACCTAACCTGAATGTGATGATCTGGTCATCATGGAGTCGTTTGGTTGGGTAGCGAAATTTGAAAGAAGAGCAAAACTCCAAAACTAGCTCTCGGTATTGTGGTCTCTTGATGTCAAATAACCGTCTCCATGGGAGTGGAAGGAGAGCCTTGGCACGATCTTTTTCACCTAGTGCATCAAGGACAGTCCAATCCAAAGTTCGAGTTGTCACTAGGGCCTTGTGTTGAATGGAGGTAAATTTGTTGGCTTCCTGGCTACCATCTTCAAATTGGAGAAAACGGTGGATGCCGTTTTCAGCCATGATCTGCAAAAAGCAATGTCAACTATCAGATTGAAGTTTGATGAACCCTTTGATTTATATTCACCAACCAATGAGTAAGACTCTGATGGGAAATTAAACATCTTGGAAACATGTTAAATGGCAACTTGTTTTATGTATACATCATTCCATGAGATTATAACAAAAGTTGACCATTTCCATAATAAACAACTCATAAAATTCATGCTCGTAAACAACCATTAACACAAAAAAAAAACGTGGTTAAAACGCGTTACACGACCAAATACTATTGCTTTTGAAACCAAAAATTAGTCAACAATGTATCCAAGTAATGATACAAAAGATCAAATTGTGTTTCATTCCAACAAATATAGTACACAATCTCATAGCAACCATTTTCATCCCATAAGTGATAATCAAAATATGATTTTAATAACCAAAATTTGATTATAAGCATGCTCCAAAATGAACCAGGTTGACTTTGTACCAAGAATTTGCAACGAGAGATTAATATTAACGCACTTCAACCACAATTAACTCTAAATGGGTGATTATAACAAGACTAAGGTTTGTAAACCAATTGATTGCATCAACGTTGTCTCAAGCCCAAGCCTAATTGAACTAATTTTTCTTCTTCTTTGTCTTTTTTTTTTGTTTTTGCGATGAACAGCCGAGAAGAAAAAAAAAATTCAAGGAATCATTGACATTTTAGTCTCACTATATCAGCCCTATAGTCCCTAAAAACGTTAACTTATAGGACAAAACAAAAACAACAAAACGAACTCGACAAGAACGATTGCTAACAACCCGAATCAAACCACGTGCTATGAAGCTGCAATGATTAACGAAAAACAGCCACCAAAAACGAAAATAAAGAGACAAGAATGGATGGAAGCCTACCTGTGATGAAGAACTTGCACAATAATGGTGATGATCGCGGTGGCCGGTGGTGATTTTGGCCGGAATCACGAACAGGGATGGTGGTGTGTGCGTCGCCGGTCGGGAGAGAAAATGGAGATGGGGTGAGAACAAAACTAGGGTTTTTTTTATTTTTACTTTAGAGCTTTGAACTTGAACGTGAATGACTTGTTAAAAAGAAAATTACATTTTTTTTTCTTTTAATCTCAACATGGGCATGCTCCAAAATCACAAGATTATGTTAGCTCTCATAAAAAAAAATCATCCAGCTATTACATGGGCATGTCTTTATGTGACATGGCCATGTCAGAGAGCATTTTAAAATTTTCACCTTGTTTTCTCTTGATTTCTACCACTTTTCACCCGATCGACGATTTTTCCGGCACTTTTTCAATGTTATTAAATGAGTACTCACCTGGTGACGCAAACCATACAATCTTAAGACGACGCACGCTCCAAAATCAATCCTCAACCAAAAACTATAACAAAAACAATCAAGCAAAAACGAAAGAAAAAAATAAAAATCAAACAAGGATAATTAACAACTTACTAAACCTTGGGTTGCCTCCCGGAAGCGCTTTATTTATTTACGAGTCATTAGCTTGACTCGACCTCTCGCTAGTTGTCCTTGGGGTGAAGTTCTAAAACTTCCAACTCCCGTTCATCACTCGGTCCTTCGATGTAGTGTTTTAAACGATGACCATTGACTTTAAAAATCCTCCCATCTGAATGTTCAATTTCAATAGTTCCGTATGAAAACACTTGTTTCACAATATAAGGACCCGTCCACCTCGATCTGAGCTTACCCGGAAATAAACGAAGACGAGAATTGTAGAGCAATACCCGATCACCCACTTGGAATTGTTTGTTGTCCTTCAAGTGAGCATCATGTATCTTTTTCGTCTTTTCCTTGTAAATCCTTGAATTCTCGTAAGCTTGGTTTCTCAATTCCTCAAGCTCGTGAACTTGTAATAATCTTTTTTCACCTGCACTTGTTAAATCAAAATTAATGGCTTTCAAAGCCCAATAAGCTTTATGTTCAAGTTCAACGGGGAGGTGACATGCTTTGCCATAAACTAACTTAAACGGTGTGGTGCCAATTGGGGTTTTGTAAGCGGTTCGAAAGGCCCATAAGGCATCATCAAGCTTTTCCGCCCAATCTTTTCGGTTTTGCCCAACCGTTCGTTCAAGAATTCGTTTAAGACCCCTATTAGTGACCTCAACTTGACCACTAGTTTGAGGGTGATAGGGTGTTGAAAATCTGTGTTTAACCCCATAACGTGACAATGCCCTCTCAAGTTGATTGTTACAAAAATGGGTTCCTCGGTCACTAATTAGGGCCTTAGGGGCACCAAACCGAGAGAAAAGCTTTTTAAGAAACTTCACAACTACCCTAGCATCATTTGTGGGTAAGGCTTGTGCCTCAGCCCACTTAGAAACATAGTCGACAGCTACTAGGATGTACTTGTGACCATATGAAGATGGGAATGGTCCCATGAAGTCAATGCCCCAAACATCGAATACCTCGCATACCTGTATGCTATTTTGGGGCATCTCATCACGAGACGAGATGTTACCTGCGCGTTGGCAAGCATCACATGCTTTGACCAACGCGTGTGCATCCTTGAAGATGGTAGGCCAGTAGAAACCAGAGTCAAATACTTTTTTAGCAGTGTAGTTTGCTCCATGGTGACCACCAGTAGGACCTTCGTGACAATGGCGAAGAATGCTCTTTGCATCACTTCCATACACACATCTTCTCACTACTTGATCCGCGCAAACCCGAAACAGATACGGATCTTCCCAAAAATAGTATTTCACATCCGCCATGAACTTTCTCTTTTGTTGATAAGTCATACCTTTCACAAGGACCCCACCTGCAAGAAAGTTAGCAAAATCCGCAAACCAAGGGTATTCATCAATCGTTTGTACCTGCAAAAGAAATTCATGAGGGAAATTGTCATTTATGTTGGATTCCCTCAACTCCTCCATGGATGGATTCTCGAGACGTGAAAGGTGATCGGCAGCGACATTCTCAGCTCCTTTTTTATCTCGGATTTCTATATCAAATTCTTGCAAAAGCAAGATCCATCGAATCAAACGTGGTTTTGCGTCTTGCTTGCCAAAAAGATACCTAAGTGCTGCATGGTCGGTATAGACAACGGTTTTTGACAAGACAAGGTAAGAACGAAATTTGTCAAAAGCAAACACCACTGCAAGCAACTCTTTTTCGGTGGTGGTGTAGTTCTCTTGAGCATCATTAAGAGTTTTGCTTGCATAGTAGATTGGGTGGAAATGTTTGTCCTTTCTTTGCCCTAAAACCGCTCCAACTGCATAGTCACTAGCATCACACATTAGTTCAAATGGGAGATTCCAATCCGGGGCTACCATTATTGGTGCATTTATCAGTTTTTCTTTCAAAAAGTTGAAAGCATTTAAACACTCATCATTGAAAGTAAATGATGCATCTTTTTCAAGAAGCTGGGTCATAGGCCTTGCAATTTTTGAAAAATCTTTTATAAAGCGTCTATAAAAACCGGCATGACCCAGAAAACTCCTAATTGCTTTGACAGAAGTGGGTGGTGGTAATTTTGAAATTGTTTCCACTTTTGCTTTATCTACCTCTAACCCCGCATTAGAAATCTTATGCCCTAAAACAATTCCTTCCTTCACCATAAAATGACATTTTTCCCAATTTAAAACAAGATTTGATTCCTCGCATCTTGTGAGCATTTTCTTCAAATTGTTCAGACAATGATCAAAGGAACTACCAAACACTGAAAAGTCGTCCATGAAAACTTCCATTGATTCCTCAACCATGTCATGGAAAATAGCCACCATACACCGTTGAAATGTGGCCGGAGCATTACACAAGCCAAAGGGCATTCGCCGGTAGGCAAATGTGCCATATGGACATGTGAATGTGGTCTTTTCTTGATCTTCAGGTGCAATTGGAATCTGAAAATAACCTGAAAAACCATCAAGAAAGCAATAAAACATATTTCCAGATAACCTTTCTAACATTTGATCAATAAAGGGTAAAGGGAAATGGTCCTTTCTCGTGGCATCATTAAGCTTCCGGTAGTCTATGCACACCCTCCAACCAGTCACGGTTCTTGTTGGTATCAACTCATTCTTTTCATTTGTCACCACTGTCATACCTCCCTTCTTTGGGACGACTTGTACTGGGCTAACCCATGCAGAATCTGAAATTGGGTAAATCAAGCCCGTATCAAGCAACTTGATCACCTCTTTCTTGACCACTTCTTGCATATTTGGGTTGAGGCGACGTTGGTGTTGCACAACTGGCTTATATTCATCCTCCATTAAGATCTTATGGGTACAAAAGGAAGGATTTATCCCTTTTATATCCATGATCTTCCAAGCCATAGCTTTCTTGTGCATCTTTAGGACATCCAAAAGCCTTGCTTTTTCATCACCTGACAAGTTAGAAGCAATTATAACAGGTAATTTAGAATCATCATCAAGATATGCATACTCAAGATGATCGGGTAGCTCTTTGAGTTCTAAAGATGGTGGTTCTTCAATGGATGGTTTAGCTTTTGGCTCCTCTTTCTTCTCCATTACTTCAAATACTTCACAAACTTTTGGATTAGGGGGTGGTTCTTGTGCTAGTAAGCGAGCTAACTCATCACAAATTTGGTTGGCTTGTTCAAAATCAAGTTCTTCCCCCTCGAGCAATTGTGTGTCCAAATAGTCATGCCCAAGCATTTCCTGCAAATAATGGTCCACATGATAGTCAATTGAGTCAATGAAATAAAGTGTATCATCATGATTTTGTGTGTGTTTCATAGACTTCTCAATGTTAAACACCACCTCTTCCTCGTCTACCCTAAGAGTCAACTTGCCTTCAAACACATCTACCAATGCTCTAGAGGTAGCTAGGAAGGGGCGACCTAGAATAAGAGGTACGTTTTTATCCTCATCCATGTCAAGTATCACAAAATCAACAGGAAAGACAAATTTCCCAACCCTCACCAACATGTTTTCAATAATTCCTCTCGGGTATTTAACGGATCGATCGGCTAATTGAATGCTCATACGTGTTGGTTGGGGTTCTCCTAAGTCTAGCTTTTGAAACAATGAGTATGGCATTAAGTTGATGCTAGCACCTAGGTCGGCTAAGGCATTGTTCACAGATAAACTACCAATGAGACAAGGGATAGTGAAACTCCCTGGATCCTTCATCTTTTGGGGTAGTTTGTTTTGGAGTATCGCGGAGCATTCTTCATTTAGGATTACATGTGATAACTCCTCGAGTTTCTGCTTGTTTGTTAGAAGATCTTTAAGAAACTTCGCATACTTTGGCATCTGTGACAAAGCTTCAACAAATGGTAAGTTAATATGCAATTGTTTGAAAAGGTCAAGAAATTTACCATATTGTTGTTCCATCTTTTCTTTCTTCAAACGACCCGGATATGGAATTTCGGGCTTGTATTCTTTCAATGGCTTCTTGACTTGTGCGGTACTTTCTGGGACTCGCCTAGTGGTTTGCACCTCGTCTTGAACATTGATTTCATCTTCTTCAACATTTGGCTTAGATGTGGAAGCCATTTCTGCATCTTTAGTGGTCTTGCCACTTCTCAATGTGACCGCTTTGCAATGCTCTTTTGGATTCGTTTCGGTGTTACTCGGGAGTTTACCTGCTTCCCTCTCGGATAACAACTTTGCAATTTGACCCATTTGGTTCTCCATACCCCGAATCGCAGATCCTTGGCTTCTCAACTCATTTTGAAACTGTTGTTGTCTAGCTTCAGCTTGATCATGACGGGCTTCAGAATTTTGATGACGAGTTTCTGCAGTAGAGAGAAATTGTGCCATCATATCTTCTAAATTTGGTTTTCTATCGGGTTGTGAACCGCTACTTGAACCTTGAGTTTGATATTGTTGGAATTGGTTCTGATTTTGTGGTCGAGGTGGGTTTTGCGAGTGAAATGATTGTTGATTTTGTTGGTATGGTGGTCTTTGTTGAAATCCCGGGGGATGATTGCTTCCACTTGCCTTCCAACTAAAGTTGGGATGATTCTTCCAACCCGGGTTGTATGTATTGCTAAAGGGATTGTTTTGAGGGCGAACTTGATTACCCATAAAATCAACATGTTCATGTGAATCGTACATGTTCCCCGCTTGGCAATCCGAACTCATGTGTGGACCACCGCATAACTCACAACAACTTTGAACTCTATTCGCCTGCATTTGATCAAATTTTGTGGAGAGAGCCTCCAATTGTGCAGTTAATGCAGTGTAGGAATCTACTTGGTGGACTCCCTTTTTGGATCTCGGGCCTTGTTGTGAATAATTCTTCTTGGCAACTTTTTCTAACAACTCATATGCCTCACCAGGTCGCTTTAATAAAAAGTCACCATTTGCGTGCAAATCAATCAACTGCTGCGAGGGTGCATCTAATCCATTGTAAAATGTTTCACATTGTTGCCATTTCTTCAATCCATGATGTGGAACCTTTCTCATTAGATCTTTATATCTTTCCCATGCCTCATGAATTGATTCTTCATCATCTTGTTGAAACGAGAGAATTCGTGTTCTGAATTTAGCGGTTTTCTCGGATGGAAAATATTTCTTCAAAAATGCTTCCGCCATTTGCTCCCAAGTAGTAATAGAGCCTGGTGGGAGAGATATAAGCCATGCCTTAGCCTGGTCCCGTAAAGAGAATGGAAACAACCGAAGCCTAATAGCATCATCGGAAACACCATTGATTTTAAATGTGGCACAAATCTCCAAAAACTCCGCAAGGTGAATGTTAGGATCTTCATGATCCTTGCCATCAAACTGCACCGTATTTTGCACCATCTGAATAATGCTAGACTTTATCTCGAAATTGTTTGCTTGTATATTTGGTCTAGCAATACTTGACTCCAAACCACCAACTGATGGTTTCCCAAAATCTGAAATCGTTCTTTCGTCATCTGGGTCTGCCATGTTTAACTCTATGTCCTCTTCTTCACTTTCTGTTTCCCCTGTATTTTCTACCCTTATCGTTTCACTTTCAATTTCCTGTGCTACTTGTTGAGACCTTGCCCTCAAGTTCCTTCTAAGTACTCTTTCGGGATCCGAATAAGGTTCTAGAAGTTCTTCAGGAGGTGATGATGTGAACATAAGCTTTCTGAAAACACAACAAATACCAAAACACACGTAAAAAAGTACAAAATAAATAAACTAACTACGAAAAAAGAAAAGAAAAATATGCACAAATAGTTAAAGTAGTAACTTGGATCATTCTTGAAATCACCGTGTCCCCGGCAACGGCGCCAAAAACTTGATGTGTGTAAAGTGTATAGATTTTTAACAATGATTTTTCACACAATTGGGTTTTAAATTTATAAAAGACGACAATTACTTTAAGACTAACTACACACAATAGGCAAGTGTACCTATCGTATAGTAGTATAGCTTTAGGCAAGAACCGAATATCGATCCGTGGACACAATGTCTCCCAATACTAAACCTTCATTACTATTTAACCAGTCAAATAAGAATGGGTTGTAAATATTTTATATAACTAAATTAGCTAATAATTAATCTAATTGAGACAAGTTAACACAAATGAAGATAATCAATCAAAGAAAGGTATCACTTAGATTTCGAATCCGTTTAGCAAAACAATGACAACATGTACGAACCTTTGGTGAGATCATTTTCTACACATGATACATGGAAGTAAATTAGACTCCTGTCAAGGTTATCTAATCATATAACCATTCGGAAAGCTAGAACGATAAACACACAATAGCCACCTAAAGTTATGCCATGAAGAACCAATGATACTATTAAGTCAATGTGAAAGATGGTTTGGACTCCCGTCAAGGCTATCCAAACCCATAAATCTTTGGAAAGTTAACACGATGAACACATGATAACCACCTCAATCCACGTAATGTAACAATAGCTATTCAACTTCTTCAACTTATGAATGTCCTAACCCGAATACATAAACCATAGATTTGCGCATTATCAATAGTTACACGTAGACAAAATTAGGAGATATCCATAACAAACACAATGGTTTTTCCAAACATATGTATAAGGATGCATACTTGTTCAATTTTCCTAAACATTCAATCCTCATTCACCATTCCTAGTCAAATGCCATAAATTACATACTAGCATATGCAATTCATGAATAAATGTCATAACACATACGGTTTTCCAACATAATATGGTTACAACACCCACAAGATTCAATATTTCATCAAGTCAAACAAGAACACATAGCCATTGAAGAAATTTTCTTAGCTTTGTATAAGCATTGACATAATCATCACCAAATGTTGCTTACTAGTTGTCAAAGTATGCTAAACTTCATCTAATCTAAGTGATATAGAGTATTTAGCTCATAGAGCTTACAAAAACCACAACCACACTCATAAAGATGGAAGAAAACATGATAGATCTAGAGTTTTACAAACCAAAATGAGTAGAGGTGGGTTGTGTAGTGATGAATACTTCCTTGGAGCAATTGATCTTCAATCTTGGCTTTCTTCCTTCAATGGATGACCAAAAAGACGATTTGGAGCTTTTGGGACCTAGGGTTTTTGAGTTCTAAGTGGATGATTGAGAAATGAAACTCAAATTAGGTTAAAAAGGTGAGAACTCGCCGAGCATGGCCATGTGCTAAGTAGCATGGCCATGTTTCAGCCATATTTCTTATCAGACCTTGCATGGCCATGTTCAGTCAGACATGGGCGTGTCTCCATCAAGTTGCTTATCAGGGCTTACATGACCATGTCTCCATCAGACATGGTCATGTCAGAAGCTATTCTTCAAAATCTTCACTTATTTCTTTGAGTTTTCCACAAAAATCACCAAGTTGTCATCAAAAACTACAAAATCCAAATAAAACACAATTAAGTGACTATCCGGATGAATTTGCAACAAAAAACGTTTAAAATGAGGGACAACATGCATCATTAACATGTATATTTATTCACATATCATCCATCTAATTCGTTTCTCTTGTTTTTTGATTGCTATTTTGACAATAAATCTAAAAGAACCTTAAATCAACTTGTTACTAGGGCTGAGAATTTCGACGGACCAGAAAACACGACCTGAACCTAACCTGAAAATTATGGGTTTGGGTTTACATTGAATGGGTGTGGGTCAGTTTGGGTTGAACCCGTTGACCTGTTTTCAAAAACAGACCAGGTTCGAGTCAACCCACCAGGTTCACGGGTTGACCTGATTGTTTGTATAAATATAAAATATAGTGTATATTGTGTCAATATACAAGTACTTTAGTGTGTTATACGTTAAAATTATAGCCATATCAAATGTCGTATATGGTCGTGCGTACATTTGGGTGTCAATTCCTAATTTTCCATAAGTTCACTTTCATTTAAAGAATGCATTACTTGGTAATTTAGAATTTTAAACTATTGGAGAATGTAATTTGTGATAATTCAGGTCAAACGGGTTTTGTTCGGGTGAACCTGCTAAAAATCAAGTTGGGTTCGGGTTTAAGTGATGTTTAAATTTTCAAGTTCGAGTCAGGTTTGGGTTTTTATAAATTTTTCATGTTCGGGTCGGGTCCAACTCACCAACCCGATAACCTGACCCATTAAGCACCCCTAACATCAATGGGTTATTCCAGATTACATAGAAAGTGATAACTTATATATTAATTCTTCTCATTAATCTTGATTGTCCAGTTAAACTGGTCAATTTATTTAATATATATCTAATTTTGATTGTTTCCAAAATTCAGTAATCTTTTAACCAAATTAACTATATCATTGATAAATACAACATTAAAACTACAGACATTAATTAAAACTTAATTAAGGAGTTACTAGCCATTAAAACCATAGGCATCAAAACTAAATACAATATTTATGTATATACTAATTGACAAGGTCGGTGCTTTGCACCGGCCGAGTCACGTGACGCCACGTCGCATTTTAATTCTTTTTACGTTAACGTATTGACGGTTTTAATATCTGACTTTTGACGTATTTACGATTTTAATCCCCGATATTTACGAATTTTCATTTTAGCCCCTGATAAGTTTTCGACTTTGTTCTCTTACTCTACTTTGACATATAGTACGACTTTAATATTGTTATCGTTTTGACCTATAACTTTTGATATTTAATCATTTTTAATACGTGACACATTACGTTTTTGCGCTATGATGTACCGGATATGAGACTTTTTTTTATCAACGAATGTGACGAAGTCAAATTTGCAAGACCCGAATACGTGACCCGACCGCTACAACGTACGATCCGGTCTTAAATCTAGTTAGAAAGAAACAACAAAATAAAATGTTTGACAAGGTGTGACATTAATTCAAACTTAATTAAGGAGTTACTAGCCGTTAAAACTATAGGCGTCAAAACTAAATACAACAAAAGAAAATGTTTGACATGGTGTGAGTGTTCACTTTTTGAAATGATGGAAAGATGCTAGCTAGGGTTTTAACAGCTATGTCAACAATAACAACGTGTTTGGGGTCACTCAGAATCTTAACGATTGGTGGTTGAGATTTGGGTCCCGTTAGAGCGATGGCTCTTCAAGGGATCCAGATTAAGAACTAAAAGGAAAGTGAGTGTTTTACAAATGATTTGGTGTGGTTGTTCTGGAAGATAATAAGAGGATGAATTATTTTGTTTCTTTAGGAGGGATAAATAAGGAAACTATAAAGATGTCAAGAAGAGGTAGGTTTATGTAGATAAGTCGATTGAGTTTAGTGAGTAAGAATAAAAAAACATGAAGTGTTGGTGGAGCTGAAGCAACCAAGTCACTCAATGGGTGGGATTTCAAAGAAGATGACTTCAAAACACAGTGGATGAACAATAATTTGTTGAAGGTCACTGTAACAAGGTACCAATACCCTAGGAAGATGGACTGGTTTACCGTCTTCTTCTTCATGGGATTTAGGCTCGTCCATCTTTTTCCTAAGGTATTGATATCCTGTTATAGTGACCTTCAACAAACCATTCTTCATTCATTGTGTTTTGAAGTCATCTTTTTTGAAATCCCACCCGTTAAGTGTCTTAGGGCTTTAGCTCCACCAACACTTGATGTTTTCTTTCATTCTTACTCATCAAACTCAATCCATTTATCTCCATAAACATACCTTTTTTTAAGGTCTCTATAGTTTTCTTGTCTATCCCTCCTAAAAGAACAAAATAATTCATCCCCTTATTATCTTATCTTTAAGAACAACCGCACCAAATTGTTTGTAAAACCCAAACTTTCCTTCTAGTTCTTCATCAATATAAATCCTTTGAAGAGCCACCTCTCCAGTGGGACCCAAATCTCAACCACCAATTGTTAAGATCCTGAGTAACACATTGAAAATTAATACATGAATAGGTAGGTAGCATAGCGATTGTACTTTTGAATGAATTGAATGTATGTATATACGTATATAATAAGAAGCTAATTATATAATCAAGCCATGAACGTTTCTTTTCCCCACCAGTACCCATCTGTCGGAATTGCGCTGCCGGCGACGGGAGCATTGAACTTTGACGAGCAGCAATTGGTAAAAGAAATCATCATTATCTCGTGTGAAATGTCTGTAGTGAGAAGAGAGTGGTGGCCGGGTGGTATGGTGAGAGAAATAATAGGTTACTTATAGAGATATATAGGCTAGGGTTAGGGTTAGGTAGGGCCAGCTGTCATACACTCATACACTAATAATATTAATACCTAGCTAGCTTCTTTTAATTTTTTTTTTACATCGAAACCAAAAGCGACCCCAAACGCTCTGCGGACACAGACAACGCTGAGTAGCCGAAGCCCACCTATTAAACCAACTCCAATTCGGGGGAAACCCACTAGCCCGTCCGCCCGTAGGCACGACAACAAGCTAGCGGTAAAACCCGTTTGGCTCAGAGATCGAACTTATGTTGGCCACAAGTCTCCCTTCATTGCCCACATTTGCCCCTTCCAAAGTGGTGGTAGTGGGACTAGAACTTGGGTCTCTTTTGGAGAATTCAAGCCTCTTACTACTACACCACATTGGAAGTTGCAGCTAGCTTCTTTTAATTAACATACCACTCATGTACAATGTTTTTAAATCGGCCGGTCTGACCTGTCCAACCGCGGTCGGACCGCATTTTTGAAAAATCACTGTTCGATAGGTTACGGTTTGATAGGTGTTTGTGAACCGCTGCGAACCGCTCGAACCGGTCCGGTCGGACCAGAACTGGACCGTAGTTGAACCGGGGTTGAACCGGTTTTTTATTAAAAACTATATTTTTGTGTTTGATTTTATTGGATTTTATGTTTACATCTTTATTTTTGTGTTTTTTGTAATGAAAGGTTAATATTTTGATGTTTTAAGTGATAAAGATGATGAGCTCATTTTATTTTGGAATTAAAACTTGTTTAAATTATGTTTTTTTTGTGATTTTTGACGTTAAACTTATTTGAATTATTAGTTTTTGGTAAACATAATATTATTGAACTTAGGTTGTTCTTAGGTTGTGTTTAAATTATAATTCTTATGACATTATTTTGATAAATATATATTTTATCCTACCCCAGTCCAACCCCGGTCCGACCCCGGTCCGACCGGTCCAACCAGTAAAATCATAATACCGGTTCAGTGTCCGGTCCGGTTTTCAAAACATTGCTCATGTATTATCAACCGATCTAAAATTTCATACTACTCTATGAATCATGCGACATGCAACCGATGCCTCTTACATATTATTTTTAACTAGGTTTTGAGTCAGGGTCGCGTGATGTGGCGGCTGCGTTTCGTATTTGTAAAAATATACGTCAAAATGATAAATAAATCAAAGACGAAGAGTCAGAGTTGTATGTTAAAGTCGTCAATATTTCAAAGTATAATAAAAAGTCAAAATTGTAAATATATCAAAGTTGAGTTGGAATGCTAAAATTGTAAAATTAACAAAGTAAAAGGACCAAATTAATTTATTTAGTTGAAGGCCAGTTTAATAATTTTGAAGGTCAGATCAACCGACCTTCAGAATTAGAAGTTATATGAATATGAATATGAATATGAATTATACTTTCTTAATTTAATCTAGATGCCACATAAATTAAATTAGTAAATATAAAATCTTGTTTTAAAATGTTCATTTATAAACAAACAATATTATATATGCTTCGAATATATAGTAAGTATTTTTTTTAATGTTACCTTAAAAGATCTTCTTAATCTACTTTAGCTCGTTATATCTATTGTTCTTTCCCGATCACTAATAGTGTTTTCTCTATTATATTATTAACATACGGGTAAATAATAATATTTATAAAAAAATTATAACTATTATGTTTAATGATTTATAACTATTTAATACTTAAAAATTTGGCTCCACCAACCCATGCATAGTGCAAAAATCCACTTAATTGTTGTTAGTCCCAAAACACTAGTGAATCAGAAATTTGTTCAAGATTTGGATCAAAAAGGATAAAATATGATGAACGAGATGAACAATGATAAGAACAATCAATAAAACTTAGATTTGATCCATTTTGATTTGCATAAAGTGTTGTTTACATGAAAGACCCCAAATCTCTAGCTCATTCAAGCCTTCAAAAACCCTAATTGCACTTTACTATTTATAGTGAGTGCTTAACATGCTAATTACACTAATACTCCCTACACTTAGACTAATTAGAAAATAACAAGTTAAAAGGCTAAAACATGTCTAAAGCTAGATTAAATATATTTTGTTGACACAAAATATATTTATTACATTAACGATCCTAGACATAAAACAACTTCAACGTCTTGACTCGGTTCTTCGTCTCTAACGCGCCATTTGACTTTTTACGTTGACTTTGACCGTTGACGTTGACTTTTGTTGACTTTGACTGTGTTGATAATATTAGACTACAATTCAGGTCCAACAATACTCCTCCATAGTCTATTATTATCAACGTCTTGCATCGTGTTTAACACCGATAAGTCAATACTGTTGGATCTTCAATTTGGTGAGCATCAGTCTTAATTTCAGATCCAACAAAACTCCCCCAAGACTAATGCTAGCCAAATTTTGTTGTTGAAGATCCTTAATCTCACAAGCTCCCCCATATTGTATGCTCCCCCATTTTGCGTGCATCCTTTCGTAAAATTTGAAACTGCTTTCGAACTATCTTTTCTTGAGTGCTTCAGAAGATGTAGGAGAAGGCTTCCTAGCTCGGTATCTTCTGAAAAGCTTTGAGGAACAGGTTCTCTGGTCAGGTGCTTTGCTCAACTGATGATCGGCCATCATTTGTAGCAAATATCTGTAACACAATCACAAACACAATCTCGAGATTTCTCATTAGATCATTTAATTAAACAAAATAAACCCGTGTTTATCTGTGTATGAAAAACAAGCGAACCCGTGTCCGTTTGTTTGTGCAATTTCCCGTGAAATGCATGTGAAAATGATAGCATTTTAATAGTATAATATGGAAGACTTGAAAATAATTTGAAATGAAAATATTTTTGGATTTTTTTTTAAATTAAAATTAAAAATTCGAAAATGAGAGGACGAGTCCGACAAGATCACAAATATTTTTGACAAATAGAACACATCCCAAAAGGTACACACGACCAACACGACTCAAGAACCCAAACATAAAATAAAATAAAATAAAATAAAAACTACATGAAAGGATATCAGATAATGCGTTTCGAGCAACCATCCTGAAGAACATAGACTTGGCAAGATTGTCAATATGTTTGTCCATTTAAACCCATGCCTTGTTCCTTTCAACAGGCAACCTGTGACGATCTTATCATGTTTTGGTTCGATTTGAAGAAACTCAAGCGACTTGGTTTTCACAGACATTCAGCAAATTAACCTGTCCTATCATCAAGGTTTATTGAGCAATATGATTGACTTTGCTTGAAATTCTTTGGATCAAATCTTGAATATTGATCGATGCATTAGCTTCTTTTGACATTTGTGCAATTTTTGCATCTTTTTGTGAGTGGAGCTATGTCAACAATGATTCTTTTGAACACATTGCGACTTATTATTTGGGAAACTCAAATACTTTAGAGCTCCAGGTCTATACCGACGTATAACAGAGGAGATAAACATTTGAGCATGCTCGGTGAATCTTCAGGTCAATACTTCCGTATAGCAGAGAAGATCCACCAACTCCAGGTCAATACTTCCGTATAGCAGAGGAGTTAAGCACTTTGACTCAATACATTCTGAGGAGTTAACAAGTAACTCACTCAGAGGTTTTTCTGAAGAGTAACACTAGCAGCTTTTTTGAATTTAGTTTGATCACATAATTGTTGTCTAATTGTATTCGGGCTGAGCCTATTGACACATCATAACACAAATCAATATCCTCCTTTAGGTGTTTTCCACACATATCTAAAACCTGTAAAAGGACACAAAATATTTACACAGGAGAATAATTTTGGACTAATGATTTTCAGTTCATCTTCATTTGAGATTTTACTCCCCCAAAATTTCTATTTTAGTGCAAAATTGAAATTTTCAAAAGACTCAAGACCGACCTCAAAGGGTTGTGAAAACTTGATCAAAAATACACGTAAAAATGTTAGACTCCCCTTTTTTTAATTTTTTTAAAACTATTTACAATAATATAAAACAGAAATTACCAAAGAAACGCCTTCCATATTACCCTATCAAAAGATGATAAATGAGTTATCAAGAAAAATGCAGTGGATGTGAAAATGAAAGAAGGATCCAGAATGTGGATAAAATACCAGAACCATAACCTGTTTGTTCCGCCTCAAATTTAAATAAGGAACATTTTCTGTCATGTAAACCGGATTACTAACAGTCCTCCTGAAATGTTCCTGCACTCATTAACAGATTAGTTAGAAAGGGGAACCCAGGCCATCGTAGTCCTGGGCGTTCCATTTTCATCAGTGTAAGACACTTGTCTATGCACACAACATGTTCTCGTATCAATTATCTTTTCCTCTATCTTTTTAATTTGCCAAATTTGTTTAGGTTCAAACATTTTCGATTTGAAAGAGTTAATTTTGGAAATCATTTTCTGTTTAAGCCCCGAGGAATAGGAATTTGGTTTTGATGATTTTGTCATATTCATCTTTGAATCATGTGAAACCGGCTTCACATGAGAAGGTGGGGATGGAATGTTCGTCATCCGACTATTCAAAGATGTATGATTATTAACTTGAAATTCAAATAAACAAACCTGTTTACCTTTACCACGTGGAGGATTCTTACTAGACACTGATCCGGAGAAGCAAACCTGTTTGCCTTTACCGTCCGAAGCATGTCCTTTTAGGCATTTCTTGAGCACATGATCATCCTTTCCACACTTGAAGCAAGCCTTGAATGGCTTTTGAAGGTTGACTGGCTCATATGGAGCAGTTGGGGGTGGAGCTTTCTTCGAGCTTGATGCAACTTGTTGAGAGGCTTTTGGCGTCTTTTGTCGAGTTGTGGGTGGTTGCCTGATTTTTGTTTTGCTTTGTTGGATGGGAGATGAGATCTTCACTTGCTTGTTCTCAAGTCTTTTACAAACTTGAGATATGATGGACAGAGGTGAAGGCTTCTTCTTTTGAGCTTTTGATAGATGGCTTGCCTGTTTTGCAGCTGGGACTGAGATCCGGATTTGTCTTGATTCAGGTTTTGGAAGCATTTCAGATTTGACAGTTGCAGATGACATCTTGATCTTTGAAACTCCAAGACTCTCCTTTGTCTTTGATTCATCATCAGAACTTGTCCAGTCTTCAATAAGTACCTCTGCTTCCAACGGATCTTGATTGATGGCTTGATGATTACGTGAATCCGGCTTTATCTCTTCCTTCGCAATCAGGACAGGCTCAAAAGTAGGAATTTCACCTGCTTTAAACTTGTCAAAAAAGTTAGAAGAAACAGATTGTACAGATTTACTAACACCGGAAACTGAACAATCATTGGCTTGATTGTCAGTATTCGGTTTACTGTATCCAATACCAGTCGGGGACTCATAATCATCTCGCACCTCTTTAAGATTCACATTCTTCAATCCTGCATACAAACTATCAGTATCTTTCTTAATTATTTCATGAATCAACTCATTGGTCGGGTGCGGAGTTGGTGTAGGAGAGTAACAGTAAGTGCTGGGAGGAGGATATACAAAAGCCTTATCTTCATGACCCAACCCAGTATTAATACGAGCCCCCCGTTGGCTTTTGATTAAATCCTCAAGTTTCATCCCCGAAATTGTCCATTTTTCGAGTTTCGTTTGCATCTTACTGGTTTCAAACTCAGCCAGGGCGACACGTTCAGTTAGCATATTGACTTCCACATTACTTTTAAAAAGATTTGTTTTCAAATGTTCATTTTCTTTCAAAGCTTCTCTTAATTTGACAAAATATTTTGACTCGTTAAGTTTAAGTTCTTTATTTACCTGAGTCAAATATTTTTCATTTTCGATTAACAATTTGTTAGCTTCATAAATACCAAATAAACGAGTTCTGCAATCAGAAGAACACATATCCTGAACTGTCTCGTATGGAAGCTCCATGATGATTTGTTCAGAAGCAAGAGCCTTCTCGCAATTGCAGACTTTGGTATATGTCTTTTGTTCCTCCTCCTTCTCAGCATCACAAGCTTTATCATTTAACTCTGCTCCATCTTTACCCACGGATGTCTGCTTGATCTCCCCTTGTACCTTTTCAATTTCAGGTTTCGGTAAACCTTTGAAATTGGAAGCAGAAACTGATATCTCTTCTGGTTTCTCTTTGGAGATTGAGGTGATCTTTGAATTTAAAGACATCGCTTCATCGTACTCACGACGTTTGATATCCAACTCAATTTCTTTTAGTTTATTCATCACCTCCACCAGTTTGCAATCAGTAAATCCTCTTTCTCTTCTAATCGATTTTCCATGTGAACTCCACTTTGGTGGGAGAGAATAAAGCAATCTCTGAACCTGTTCATGATTTCCGAGTCCTGGATCATGCTTTTTCAGATTATTTGCCACCATCACAAATCGATCGAGAAACTCAGGCATCCTTTCATTCTTTAAAACTGCAAAATTATCAAACCGGCTTTGTGCCATTGTGAGATCATCAGATTCGAAGGATTGAAAAAGTTCTGCATAAGCCATTTTTTTTTAAAAATGATAACCCGTTCAAAATTTGGCCTAAAAATAAATTTTAGAAAGACCCGGCCACTGACAAAAATATTTAAACTTAAATGACAAAATTTTTGGCCCAAAGATTGACAAAATAAACACCCGGCCACAAGACGTCACTTTTTCAAATTTTAATGACAACTTGAACGAAAACGCCCATAAAATTTTTAAACTTTAAAACCCGGCGAACCAGCCAATTACAAAATATTTTCAACGCAATCAACAAAATTTTAGCCCAAAAAATAACAATAATAATAACCCAACCCAATTAAACAACCCAAAACCTTAAAACTAAACCCACAACTTTAACAATAACCCAAACTCTAACCCTAATATTAAAACAACTTAACATCAACACAATAACCACACACCCATCAACAACACAACACTAAACAACTCAATTCATCTCATCTCTTTCTCTCTTTAAAACAACAACAAACACAACCACAACCACACACACATCAACAAAATCTTATCTCCAACTCCAAAATCTTATCTTCACAACAACACATTCACTTCTCTCTCTTTATGTTGACAGTCTTCAAACACACACACAACATAATATCACTTCATCTCTCTCTCTCTCTTTCATATAAACAACACACGCATCTGATCTCTCTCTCTCAACTTTCATTCTCTCTCTACTCTTTCTTCAAACAACACACAACACTTCATACACAAACACAAATCTGCAACACTTGTTTATCTCTCTCGTCACTCTCTCTACCGTTGATCATACACTCCAACAATACACAACCACAAATCTGCAACACTTCTTGTTTATCTCTCTCTCTCTCTAAAAATTCATACACACATAAACTCAACAACAACCAAACACTTATACAAGATGCTGCTGCTGCTCGTTGCTGTTCACTCCACAACCAACAACATGTACTCGATCTCACTCTTTCTTGTTCGAACACACACACATAAGAACAAACTCAGGCTGCTACTTCTTCTTCTTCGGTCAAGAACACAAACAACAAAAAAAATCACGACATACACACTAGATCTGTTATAATTTCCTGTTTTCAAACACAAACATATACGAGATCTGCTACGGGTTCTTGTTCGTCTCAAGAACAACAAACACACAACATGAACTCCCTGCTCTTTCTCTCTTTTGTTCGAACAAATCAGCTGCTGCTCTTCTTTTCTTTCTGTTTACTCGACCGACGACAACAACAACAGCATCACAAGCTCAAAAGATCCGTTTCTTCTTCTACCCTTTTCTTTTTGTTTGAAATGGTTTTGATTTTGGGTTTAAAATGGTTTGAAAACGGGTTGGGTTATGGTTATGGTGTTTTGGTTTGAAAACGTGTTTGGGATGGAGATTTGGGAGGGAAACGGGTTATGGTTTTTGGTTTACGGTTATGGTGTGAACGGGTTAGGGAAACGGGTCGGGTCAAACTTAGGGTATCGGGTTAGGGTAAGGATGTAGTTCGGGTTAGGGTTTTGGTGTATGGATCTAAGGTTTGGGTTTTGATTTCGGGTATGGTTTTGGTTAAAGAAAAACTGAAATGGTTTGTTTTGGTTGATTGTAGGTGTAGGAAAGTGTCAACAAATGGTAGGTTCGCTCAGATCTGGATGGTTTTGCAAGGTAGTGTTGCTAGAACCTATAGGTTCGCTGGCTTACAAGGTGTCGGGCGAACTTATAGGTTCGCTAAGAACAACGGGCGAATCTATGCAAATGCTTCGTATAGATTCGCTCAAAATTTTTGAACTTTCGTTCAGATATTAACTAGATTCGCTGATCTTGCAGATTTGAAGATTTGAAGATTTGAAGAACACCAAGAACACACACACACTGTGTGTGAGAGAAAGTCTCAGATCTGAAAATTTTCTTCTATTTTCTGGCAGATCTGAGCTTGTAGATTTCAAATGTATTGTTGTTTTGCTGAGATCTAATGTTTATAGTTGTAGATATGATGATTTTTGAAATCAGATCTGGTTTCTCTCTCTAAAACCCACCAGATCTACTTTCTCACTCTAAAACCCTTTCTTCTACCTTTAAAATTTCTTCATAAATCTTCAATAACAGCAGTAAATCTTCAATAAAATGATTCAATTGGATCTCCCTTAGGCTCTGATACCATATTGTTGGTCCATAATGATCGTGATTTCAGTGCTATAATGACTTGTATAACAACAAAACACACTTGACTCAAACAAACAATATGCAATATAACCCAACAACCAATAATGAGATTAAAACCACACAACCGGAGGTAAATACGCTACAAAGATAGATAACATATGCTCCTAGCACCTCCTGGAAACACACACACGACACTCGGACTTTGGATAAGATTTTGCCAAAAGTCCTTGTTGCCAAGAGATAAGGTTACAATATATATCAGCTATAGGTTCGCTGATAGATTCGCTGACAGCGAATCTATCTAGCGAACCAGATAGCTTCGCCGGGCACAATCAGGTTCGCCCGAAGACAAAACTTATCTCTGTGACAACACTAATCTAGACTCCCGGGCGAATCTATAGATTCGCCCGTAGGTTCGCTAGAACAAAAACAACAAAATACATAACATAACTAAGTAACACCGACATGCCGGTGAGTCCAACCTACACATGACTATCAATACTCCCCCTAGGTTGGACCTCACCTGGGGAAGTCTTCTGTTTTAGCTCCGTCTTTTTCGGCTTTAAAATGTTCAATGAAAGCTCCTGCCCATGATTTGATACCGGCCAATGGATTTGTAACATCTTCAGATCCGGCCTCTTCGTCTTCACTAGACTCAATATCGGCGACATCAGTATCAGGCATATCAATAACATTCGTTTCCCCTGAATACTTTCTGTATGCTCCTCGCCTCCCACATCCACATCAACAAACAGATTCGCTCGCAGATTCGCTGGACAAACAAACAGATTCGCTGGATGAACAACCAGATTCGCTGGAAGAACACCCAGATTCGCTGGAAGAACAGATAGGTTCGCTGGGTTACGAACAAAACAGTTTCAGTTCAAAAACGACCAGAACAGCTTTAAAACACAACCATTTGTAGACCCGTTTGTTTCAAAAGCTTCCTATGACCAATTGTGACAAAAACCAAGTAAAATACGACATAGAAGCACACAAATCAGTCCAGAAAAGAGTCAGGGAGTGTTTTGACAAAAAAAAAACCAAAATCAACACAAAAATCTCTAGGATGAAACAATCAAGAGCACTAAGGCTCTGATACCATATTGTTGGTCCCAAAACACTAGTGAATCAGAAATTTGTTCAAGATTTGGATCAAAAAGGATAAAATATGATGAACGAGATGAACAATGATAAGAACAATCAATAAAACTCAGATTTGATCCATTTTGATTTGCATAAAATGTTGTTTACATGGAAGACCCCAAATCTCTAGCTCATTCAAGCCTTCAAAAACCCTAATTGCACTTTACTATTTATAGTGAGTGCTTAACATGCTAATTACACTAATAGTCCCTACACTTAGACTAATTAGAAAATAACAAGTTAAAAGGCTAAAACATGTCTAAAGCTAGATTAAATATATTTTGTTGACACAAAATATATTTATTACATTAACGATCCTAGACATAAAACAACTTCAACGTCTTGACTCGGTTCTTCGTCTCTAACGCGCCATTTGACTTTTTACGTTGACTTTGACCGTTGACGTTGACTTTTGTTGACTTTGACTGTGTTGATAATATTAGACTACAATTCAGGTCCAACAATTGTATACCTCCAAAACTTCCTATTATAGAATAAAAAAATTCCCACAAAAAAATTGCTCCCTTAAAACCTTAAAATATTAGATAGATTAAGCATTTGTGACCAGGGCCGGCCCAATAGGCCCAATGGGTAATTTTTGGATTTAGGCCTCCAATTTTTTAGGGCCTCAAATTATATATATATATATATATATATATATATATATATATATATATATATATATATATATAATCAATGTCAAATGTAAACCAGTGCTTATACTGTTAACCATTAAACCAAATCTGGACCATTCATTTGACTTTTCTAATATCTGATTTAATAAAATAAAAAAGGGTATATTTGACATTTTACATTTCTCTCTCTACCATCTTATCACCATCTTATCAATTACAAAACACACACTTGGAGCCACCATCTTCACCAATCAAAGCCACCATCTTAAAACCATGGCAAGGAAAATTGATGAAGATGAAGATCTGATTTGGAAGAACACAACCACCATCACTTAGAGCCACCATCTTCACCAATCAAAGCCACCCTCTGGCACCAACACATTCGACAAAACCCAGATCTGTTATTTATGTTTACAAAACCCAGATCTGTAGGGGGAGCCACCATCTTCATTGGCTTGACACATGTGTTTCTTTTAATTCTTCACATTAGTATATTCTAAACCAGGTTACGACCACTATTTCTATATTTTTGTATAGTTATAACTTGAATCAAAAAGAGAAACTAAGACAGAGAAAACAAAAAAACAAAAATTAAGAAAAAACAAAAAAAAAGAAATTGAAAGACAGAAAGAAAAGGAAGAGAGAGAATTAAATGTGCTTTAGAAAAGTACTACTCTGAAAAAGTCTTGAAAATATTAAAAGACATGTTTGCCCTTTTTATTTTTAAAAAATTCTAAAAGAAATCCTTATTGTACCTTAAAATGCAACCTTCAATCTTAGCCATTGATCTCTAAGATCAATGGTTGTAAAATGGTTTAATGGTTAACACTTTAAGCCTTGGTTTACAAAATACATGTCCCTTATATATATGTATATATATATATAGATATGGGTTTTCATTGGGCTAAGAAAGTGATGGGTAAGTGACATTTTAACTATATTTTTTTTACTTTATATTGATTATACTTATTTTTTATAAACGAAGACATTATGTAAATGAGTTTTTATACAAAATTAAAGATTACAATCTTTAAATAGAATATAGATAAAATCAACTTAACTTTTTTGGTTTTTATGATTTTTAGATTCCAAAAAAAGATTGAACGCAAACAATAAAAGCTTATGATAAAGATAAAGGCCCAAATTTTTATATCCGTCTGGGGCCCCCAAAAAACTTGAGACGGCCCTGTTTGTGGCCCATCTGTGTTTTTCTTGCGTTGTTTTCTTTATATTCAAGGCATGTATCAAAAGATCGTAGGGATGTGTTAAGAGAGTATTTAACATTTGAATAATTAAGGATCGAAGACAATAACTTTAATAAAGCCCTAGCTAGTTATGTTTGATTTTTTAGTACATCCTTATATAATATAGCAAAACAAAAAAAAACTTATGTGATATTTTTTCATAGCTTTTAGCTTATGTGACATTATTTGAGAGTTTATCTCACAATAATGATTTATTTATTTAAAATATGTATATAAAATTTATTATAATAAGACTAATTACATTTTTTGTCCCCTAATATTTTGGAGAATTCTGAAAAATTTAAGAGTATTAATATTTTAACCCTTTACTACAAGGAGTGTACGTGAGTCGGTTTATATTTGATAGGGTTTAAAAATGAAACTTATTGATAAAATTAATAATAACATACAATTAAAAACCTCAGTGTTTTATAAATATATACATAACATTTTTATACGATTTTTTTTAAAAAAAATAAAGTACACCATAAAACTGAGCATTTTATTCTCTTTAATTTGAATATAATATTGCTATACTAAAAATCTAATTTTTAAAAATATATCATGTGTTCCGTTTAACCACGAATTTGTCTTAAAACTGAATGGAACATTCATGAAAATCCTTAAAAACATCAATTGAATTATGTTTCTGAGCGTAGCGCGGATTGTAAACTAGTTTACTAATATATACACAGCATCATACTTATACCGTTAGACATTATCACCTCCATGAGGATTATTTTTACCTCTTTAACAAGAGAAAATTAACCTACCGCATTTTTTGTACCACCCGTCCTTACGTACCACAACTTGTAACCATTATACCCATCCCTCTTGCACACTTGCGCGCTATACGTAATCTAGCTTTTTTTTTACAGCGAAACGAATAAAGCCCGGCTACCCGGGGTAACCCAATGGCGAAAGGCGACCCCAAACGCTCTGCGAACACAGACAGCGCTGGGTAGCCGAAGCCCACCTATTAAACCAACTCCAATTCGGGGGAAACCCACTAGCCCGTTCGCCCGTAGGCACGACAACAACCTAGCGGTAAAACCCGTTTGGCTCAGAGATCGAACTTGTGTTGGCCACAGTCTCCCTTCATTGCCCCCATTTGCCCCTTCCAAAGTGGTGGTAGTGGGACTAGAATATTTTATGAGGTTGTTATGGGTTGTTGTGATTTGTTGTGAGTGGATGAAAGAGAAAATTTAATGGTGGAGGAGATGGAAACTCTATATATGAAAAGCTACTGTTCACCCCCTATAATTTTTTAATAATTTTAAAAAGTGGTTGTTAGTGAAGAAGAGAGAAACTGTAATGAAAAAGGTAAAAAAAATTACTCCCCCCGTCCTATTTTAAATGTCAATCTTTCATTTTTTTAGTTGTCCCAATTTAAATGTTCATTCTAAAAATAAAAGTATAATTTCCAATTTTACCCCTAATTATTTAACACAAAAGCTACTTTGTTACTAAAAGACAAAACTTCAATGATATTATTGTCATTTTATAGGTTGAAAATATATTATAATATAATTCACTTTTTCTTAAATTTTGTATTGTGTGTCTCATGACACTTAAAATGGACGGAAAGAGTATTATTTAATTAGATAGAGATAAAAAATAGTTGTTTTTAGTAAAATTATAGAGATGAAGATAGTTCATTCACTGTGAATGCTTTTAATTAGTTTATTTATGCAAGCAAGGTTTTAAGCATTTATGCATGGAAATTTGGTTTGTTATTCGGGTTATGTACGTATTAGTATCCTTATATAATATAGCAAAACAAAAAAAGCTTATGTGGCATTTTTTCAAAGCCTTTAGCTTATGTGGCATTATTTGAGAGTTTATCTCATAATAATAATTTTTTATTTAATATATATATATATATATATATAACATATATTATAATAAAATTAATTACATTTTTGGTCCCCCTAATATTTTGGAGAATTCTGAAAAATTTAAGAGTATTTATATTTTTAACCATTTACTACAACTAAATCATAAAACCGAGCACTTTATTCTCTTTAATTTGAGTATAATATTGCTATACTAAAAATCTAATTTTTAAAAATATATCATGTGTTCCGGTTTAACACGATTTTATCTCAAAACTGAATGGAACAATCATTAACATCCTTAAAAGCATCACTTGAATGTTGTGTTCCCGAGCATAGCGCAGGTACTAAACTAGTAATAATTATATCGCCATCGTGTCTTTTTTTTGTCATTGCGTTTTTTTATCATTGTCTTTTAATCTCAGAGCAGCGTAAGGCAATTCTAGCTCCTTCTCAATCTCATCTCAAGTCAGGGCTCAGTTGCAATATTTATTACAAGAGTTTACTTTAATGATTTAGTTCTATAGTTTATTTTTATTGTTAGGTTGTAAAGTTTAGTCTTTAGTTAGGTTAGTATTTTAACTTACAGCTCACTGTATTCTGTTGTCAACATTCTGTATTTTTTCATTACTTCATTATTTTTAAGATTTAGTTTAGGTTTTAGCTTTTAGTGATTAGCGTTAAGATTTAGTAAAGGATTTAGAATTTGGATTTAGCTTTCAAGATTTGAATTCTACGTTCCCAATTCATTGCGTCTGTCCTGTTTTTCCTTGAAAGTTAGAGTTTAGCTTTTAGGTTTTAAGATTTATGGTTTAATGGTTATGGTTTAACGAGCCGTTTCCAACGTCGTAGAATAATCAGTTCAATCGAAACACATTTCAGCCTTTTGGTGATTTAAAAAAAGTAAATTTCTACACTTTCTATTAGGTGCATATTTAAGTAGTATTTATAATGCATTTGACATCTGTTTTATCATATTTTATGCATTTGAACTGTTATTGTCACAATATTTTGTAATATTAGTTTTGTTGAAATGTAGTGTACTTTGGTTATTTTTACTTGTTTTGTAGATATGAAACGCTTATGAGAGGTGACAAAAGACTTGAGTAAGAATTAGGAGGATCATTGATGACAAAAGTTTAAATGTTAAAGAGATTTTGTGAAACATATATTTATGAATTATGATATCCTTGGGCTGCAATTAAAAGAAAATAAAGTAATCTTGGGGTGGGCCATGATGAAACATAAGAAACACATATTATTAAAAGGAAAATTGGATTTAAATAATCCAACCTTTAACCTATTGGCCTAGAATAATCCCACTTTTTAAAATTCTTCTCATTGGTCCTAACTTTTATTCTATTTTTCGTTAGCGGTCCCTCAGTTAAGTTTTTTTAACATTGTTAGTTATGTGCTAACTGGACTTGTGGCATGGAATTTTTTATGTGTATGTTGATTTTAAATTACTTTTATTTCTTTTAAAAAACCAACCTTAGCTAACAGTTTAATACCCTCATTCAGCAACGACCATCGATTCATCCACTCCGTCATTCATACCGTCCATCGATTCTTTGAGTTCCAAGTTCATCAATTCTTCAAGTTCATCTTCCAATTTCGATTCATCTAGTTCTAAGTTCATCGAATGATCAATTCATCTTCCCTCAGTTCCAAGGGGTGGGGCGATTTGAACCCTAAATCTCTATGGCGAGTAAGTTAATGTAGAATTTTATGGATACCTAACCTAACCTTGATTTATGGTATTTGTTCCTATGTATTTATATGGTGTGATTATTACAATATGAAGTAATGGATTGCAATATCTTCTTATATATGTATATGATGTTGTTATGTTTATATATATGGGCTAGGTAGATCAAAGTTATGATTTGCAATTTAACTTTAAATCTGAGTGTTTTGTTTCGGTTTGTGCAGAGAATGAATTGCAAGGAGGGAACAAGAGTTTGAAAGAGGATCTTTATTGTCAAACTCCAAAGTTAATATATATACAGGATGTGGATTAGGTGGAAGAATAAATATGTTTTAGGTTTAGTGGTTGTTGTCATGGGAAAGTTATTTGTGTAAGATCTAATGTCAACCTATGATCGGTCTAGTTTCATTGATGTAAACATTTGGTTTCTTTGAAATTGTCCCCAAGTAAATGCATCAACTTGTTCACATCATTATCATCATTTAGTTTGATCAAGCAATCTTCAAATTTCATACCAGGAATCTCTGAGAGGATTTGAAAATTTTTTGATGTGTATGACCCACAATCCATTACATAATCAGCAATCTCGAAGTAAGACATTTTGTCAATCTCTATCTCAAACAACTTTGATTCACCCCCCACGTACATAGGTTTGGGTTCTTGAATAATTTTCCCTCCAAAGTGTATTTTTACCCGGATGCAATCACCCATGACTAAAGCATATAAAAAAGAGATGAAGTTACTGTTAAACAAAGAAATTGTTTACAAGTAAATTAAATTAACCTCTCAAATGAATAACCTGACTAAATCAAAGAAACTATATGCATATATATACTATAAAGACATGAGAAATCTAGACCAAGTAGCAAAATTCAATAGTAATAATAAAGATTATTGGTCGTATTATTAGTTTTCAATTATTCCAATCAACCAAGTGTTGTACAATATAAATGTTTACCTTTGTTCGAATCTTAACAGAGCATCGGTTTGGTAGGCTTTGGTTGATTAGATATTCCTTAAAATCGCATTTGTATGATCGTCATCAGTTTGTATGATCGTTGCAGTTGGAGGTTATTATGATCCTACGTACAATTGAGGTTATTAATTAGGGTTGATTTTGTAAAAGAAATAAAAGTAAATAAAAATCCACATAACATAAAAAAAATTCCATGTCACAAGTCCAGTCAGCACATAACTAACAATGTTAAAAAACTTAACTGAGGGACCGCTAACGAAAAATAGGATAAAAGTTGAGACCAGTGAAAAAAATTTTAAAAAGTGGGATTATTGTAGGCCAATAGGTTAAAGATTGGATTATTTAAATCCAATTTTCCTTATTAAAAAGATGGGATGATTGTTTTTTTTTTTTTGAGTTCGACCGACGGTTACGAAGAGAAAAACAAAGAACAAAGAGTTCTTTTGTTTTCTTCCTTGAGTGTTCATGAACTCCAACAACAATTAGTGTTTCAATTTCGTAAGATTTTTATTTTTATGTTTTGTCTTTCATTTGTTTATTTTGATTGTTCTAGTCATGTTTGGCTAGATCACTTTTAGTTCTAGCATAAGGGTTTGTTTTTTTTGCCTTTGTTTTGATGTTTATGTGAAACTAATGTAAGATATTATTATGTGAATGGTTTGTTTGTTTGATTCTTGATCTTAAACCCGGATCTAATCCGGTTATATATTAGCTTGTTAATAAAATTAGCCACTTTGTTAATAACTCTAAATCCTCTAATATATCTCTTCAAGTTTTAAAACCATAATAAAGTTTTAACTTTTGATAAATGACAAGATAATGCTAAAAGTGTCACCCTGAAAAGGTGTTATCAGATTTGGAAAGAAATAATAACTGAGTCCTCAATTCATTAGACCTTTCACAATTATAAAAAGAATACGTGATGAGATATACACCCGGATTAGATCACTAGAACTCCCGGAAGAGTTAAGAGAAATACACCCGATCTTCCATGTGTCTAAACTAAGAAAATGTTTATCTGATGAAATATTAAAAACTCCACTAAACGAAATCCAGGTAAACGAACGAATGAATTATTTGGAAGAACCCATCGAAGTAATAGAAAGCCAAATCAAAAGATTAAGAAGAAAACGTATTCCAATGGTTCTTAATATTATTTATGTTAATATTCCAATTTATTTTCTCTCTAGTGTTTTTTTTTTTTGTCTTTTACAATGATAAAAATAACAAACTTGGTTCTTAATATTATTTATGTTTCTATCCGTTCATAATTTTCAAAATTAAAAGATAACTGTTTATTGAATCAAAAATCATATCAAATACATCATAATCGTTACCCACATTTGGTCCTTTTGTTAAAAAAATTTTTATCTAATAATTTAATCTATTAACATTATTTATATTATTAAAGTATTAAATTTGAATTATAAAACAACAAGGGCATCCATAACTCGATTCATCTTGATATAATACTAGTTTAGTGTCCGCACTACGCTCGGAAACACAATTCAAGTGATGCTTTTAAGGATGTTCATGAATGTTTCATTCAGTTTTGAGACAAAACCGTGGTAAAACGGAACACGTGATATATTTTAAAAAATTAGATTTTTAGTATAGCAATATTATACTCAAATTAAAGAGAATAAAGTGCTTAGTTTTATGGTGTAGTTTATTTTTTAAAAAAAATCATATAAAAATGTTATGTATATTTATAAAACACTAAGGTTTTTAATTGCATGTTATTATTAACTTTATCCATAAGTTTTATTTTTAAACCCTATCAAATATAAACCGACTCACGTACACCCCTTGTAGTAAAGGGCTAAAAATATAAATACTCTTAAATTTTTCAGAATTCTTCAAAATATTAGGGGACAAAAAATGTAATTAGTTTTATTATAATAAATATTATATACATATTTTAAATAAAAAATCATTATTGTGAGATAATCTCTCAAATAATACCACATAAGCTAAAAGCTATGAAAAGATGCCACATATGATTTTTTTTGTTTTGCTATATTATATAAGGATTAGGTAGACAAATACATAAAAACTGGCATCACCATACTCAAGAATAAAAACTTTCACCGCCTCTTCATAAAAGAGTTCAAAAGATGTCTGCATTTTCTACCGATCAAGTATATTTTTACTTAGAATTTGAAGTTAAGATTATAAGTTTGGTAGATTATAATAAACATAAAGTTGAATTAAAAAGTTGAATCAATTGTCAGTATGTGCCACGTGACCAAATCGTTGTGTATGAATAAATCGTTAAGCACTATATGAGTCAACTTGTGTTCTAATATATGCTTTGTCATGGTTTTTTCTAAATCGATATAAGTAGGTGTTTAAATCTCGTGAGGATATGATGGAATGGGTTCAAAACATTGCACGTAGTCTTGGTTACGTTGTAATCACCAAAAGATTAAACTTGTAAAAAATTAGTTTTTAAGGAGGGAATATGAAAATTTTTAGTAATGTATTTTGAGGGGGGTGTATGACAAGTAGGAAGGGGGTACGTATAGACTAACCCTTTATAAATAAAGAGTAGGAAGTTTGCAATTCATTATATTTCAGATACAAGAAGCTAGGTGTAACATCCCAGCCCGTCGCACCATGATATTGTCCGCTTAGGCAGCCGAAACGCCCTCAGGCGCCACCCCTCACGGTTTTAAAACGCGTCATGGTAGGGGAGGTTACCACACTCTTATAAAGCAGTGTTTAGTTCTCCTCCCCACCGATGTGGGATCTTACAATCCACCCCCCTTGGAGGACCAGCGTCCTCGCTGGCACATCGGCCGACGACTGGCTCTGATACCATCTGTAACATCCCAGCCCGTCGCACCATGATCTGTCACACCCCGACCGATGGCGGAATCATCGAGGCGGACGAAAGTGAATGATTGCTCATAGCTCATGGTACTCAAATGGTTTAAATATTATTAAAATAAATTATCCAAACAAGACTAAATGATAATCGGAACAAATAATCCAAATAGAAACGATTGAAAAGAAGTCTACTATATTTTATTAATTAGGTCCAAGTTCCTAGTCATGTGGCATCTCGAAGTTCCTAACTTGCTTTTCCTGAAATCATGTGAAAAATAAATGGTCAGCTAACGAATTAGCTGGTGAGTAAACATAGGTTTGAAATACATATAGATAAACTGATAAAGATCTCAATTCATGTCGTTATGTCTAAACTTATAAATGCAAAACATGTACATACAAGATAACAACGCATAATCAAACCTTGAACAATGATAAGGGGGGGTCGATCTACTTGATAATGATACTCAGTTATAATCACCCAAGAATCAGGGGGTGGGTCCTTTCGACCAATAGATCTACCATTAGTAACTGTCGGTTTCTACAAATTAATGATTACACTTGAACAAAAATTGCTATCAGGCTATGAACACATAATTTGCAAGTAAAGACATAACATGAATTGTTTAAATGAAATAACTGATCAAAATGAATAACTGAACAATGAAATCTGATAACTGAAATCTGAAATCTGATTTAAATAGGTCACATGATATCACCCCAAATTGAAAACCAGAAAAGGGGCTATGAATACTCACGTGATAATTCTTGATCGACTGAAAATGAATAAAACTTGAAAACGTCACCGGATATTCCTTAAGAATCACCTAAAGGATTTTATCCTATGTTAGAACGATAACTGAAAACTAACTTGAAGTCTAGGGGTTCTAATTTGGAATATGGGTTTAAGTAATTTATTGTTATAATTTGTAAATATATAATACGTAATAATAATAGATATATATATATTTAACTTTGATGAAATATTGTGATTAATTAGTATATGAATCTTATCCTTTTGTGAAAACGATTAAAATAGATGATCCGTTAAATGACACGACCGTCTTTGATAAAAGTGACTAATTATCTTGAATAAATAATCATATGTGTTTAATAAATGTCTAATTAAACCATAGTCTTAATTGAATAATCGTGTTTAAAATAAATCTAGTACTTAGTAAAAACCCCGTAAGTAGATTTTTTATAAAAATCCAACAAGTTTTATATATGTATCCTTATATATATATATATATCTATATACATTTTTTTAGACTTATAAAACTCTTACAAAATAGCTTTATAAATAATCCCCTATTAATATTAAAATGATTATAGGATGTTAATAAAAGAATTTATATTTGTAAAACTTTGAAATGAAATAAACTAAAACACTAAACAGTCCAGCGGGTTCGAACCCTGGACCCCTTCGTTTAACTAAGACTACACCCCCGCTGGACCAGACATGTTTTTGTTGGTATATTCAAACACGATTTTTTAATAACCAGTATTTTCCTTAAACCCACAATTCTTTATAAGCCCTAAACACAAATCATACAAATTGAACGTAAATCTGAATCGGAAATTGAAATCAAATGCAATCACCACGATCGGTATATGAAATCGATAACAATGATCCTTCAATTACCTGAATTGATTACGGATTGAAGAAAAATGGAAGGAAGAACGATGAACACTGGTTTGGATCAAATTAAATCTGAAATGGTTGATGATAATCAAATTAAACACACAGAAATACTTAATGATAGGTGTGGAATAAAAGCCCTATGATTTTATAGGTTGAATCAGACCTGAAGTTCGTCGTCGATTAGGAGCAGGGCCGCGAAGAACACCGGATTAATTCAACTGTTGTGTGTGTTTGGAGGTGGAATTAAAGTTGCAGAAAGATAATGTGACGTTGAAGGAAGGTTTTGGGTTGTATATATAGAGCTGGACGGGTTTAAATGGATCGAATCAACGTCGAGTTAATTGCGGGTGAAGTTAAGTTCAATTTGAACGATTTTCTCATGATAATTGTTAACTAAACGCGTTTTTATCCATTTAATCGATCGCAGGAGTGTTTGGATTAGTTTAATTTGACTTTTGTCGACTATTTTGGTTGAATTTGATCTAGGTTCGGCCGGATTAAATGAGTTTTGATTTAGATTGTTGTTTAATGCAAATTAACTGAAATTTAGGATAGGTATGGGTTCGAAACCAGTTTGATAAGGTGATAAGGGTGATTCAATCGGGTCAAAATGGTCGATATCGCTTGTTTTTGGCTCGCCGGAGCTCCGCCGGAGGCGGCTGCCGGATTCACGGGTGGGGGGATGGTTTTAAACATATTTACAGTTTATCCCCTTAAGCTTTTAGTTATGTTAAATTTTTGATTAAATGTTTTAATAGTTTAAGTTATGTTTTATTAATTACACAATCAACCCCTTAACTTTACTTTAACAATCCACTAACCAACTAACAATTATTATTAACATTTATAAAGATTATTTAAATACATTTTATAAACATTTTTTTTATAACATTTATTTGATATTTAAATGATTAACATAAAGAAATTATAATAATGTAAACCTTTATTTCATAAAAACCATAGGATTACAATATAATTTGACGGTTCGGGTTTACATAAAAGAAAGAAAAAGAAAATGAATCGGGACGGATGTCACACTAGGAAACAAACTTAGATATTATTTTTCTATCACAATAATTAGTTAAAAGCCAAGGTGAGTCTAACAGCCCTCTCTTTTATATGTTTTTATGTTTTAGGCTATATCTGAGCTATGAATAAACGTGTATTTATGTATGTGTATGTTTTTATGAGTAAAGATGATTTATGTATGTTTTTTTATGTTAAATTAATTATTCGTGGTGAGAGACAGGTCATAGTGAAGGTTCGTCCGGCTCATGATTGTGTTAATCACATGGTGAGTTCAGGAGGCACCAGCTCACGAAGGACAAGTCCATGAGGGACATATGTTACACCCCAAAACAAGTCATTAAGGTAAGGTTTAGGAGGGACCACAGGATATATATACGCTTAGTTGGATCCATCTAAGTAGAAAGTCTCACTAGTCAGGTATGACACATATGTTAGGTCATGAGGACCTGTTAGACCACGAGGGCTATTTATGTGGGAGCTAGTCCCGGTGCCTTATTATACGTCTAGAGGCATATATGTTAACAGGCACTGCCACGTCAAGCGTGGAGTGAAGAGTTGACTTGTAACACCCTAGGCAAATCTCACATCGGCCGTGGGCAGGAGAGATCTGGGATTTATAAGGAATGTCCGACCTCAAATACCAACAACGCGTTTTGAGGCTTAACGGTAGTGGAGAAGTGGAAAACTCCACAGTTAAGCGTGCTCGGATGACAGCAATCTCAGGATGGGTGACCATCCTGGGAAGGTTTCACCCGGGCAACCAAAAGCAAATCCGTGAGCTCTGATGTAGCAAAGCGGATTATATTGGTGGTATGAGGGGCCGGATGTTACAAGTGGTATCAGAGCAACTCCTGTGTCGTTCGGGATGGTGGGGCAAACCTCATCGAGGATGGTGAGTCCCCGGGGGTGTTTAGAGGTATCCCACATCCAAGAATTGGATGGTGGGGCAAACCTCATCGAGGACGATGAGTCCAAAAAGGGGGGTGTTTGTAACACCCTAGGCAAATCTCACATCGGCCGTGGGCAGGAGAGATCTGGGATTTATAAGGAATGTCCGACCTCAAATACCAACAACGCGTTTTGGACTTAACGGTAATGGATAATTGGAAAACTCCAGAGTTAAGCGTGCTCGGATGACAGTAATCTCAGGATGGGTGACCATCCTGGGAAGGTTTCACCCGGGCAACCAAAAGCAAATCCGTGAGCTCTGATGTAGCAAAGCGGACAATATTGGTGGTATGAGGTGCCGGATGTTACAGTTGACTTGTATTATAATAAACTTATTTTACACGGAAATAATATGTATGTATGTAATTATGATGAATGTTTTATATATGGTTATGACTCACTAACAACATTGTTGTTGAAGTCTTTTAGCTCATGATACATGTACATGTAGTAACAGTAGTCTTAGCTGGGTCGGGTGACTTAGCTAATAAAAATAAAAAAATAATCTCCTCGTAGGGGATAGAGACCAAATCGGACGCTTGGGAGCAGTGTCTGTAGTTACATGATGTTTTGATGACATCATTCTTGTCGAGTGTCTGTCTATATGTAAACACTGTAAAGTTCGAGTTTGGTCTGTATTTAGTGGTCTTATGTAAAAACTTTCGCTGTATATGTATTTATTTTATTATTATAAATGGTTAGTCATGATACAACATGTCATACCCTGGGTGGGGTGTGACACGCCCATTAGAAATCATGGACCGTGAAGTTAAGCAACTTAATCGTAGTTGGATACCGAACGTTAAAGTTCGTTGGATCTCAAAGCGTGAACCTGAATTTAGGACCAAATAAAAGCTAAGTATCATCATTTTTTCGTATTGTTTTCTTTAACGGTTTGAGCATATTTTGGGACGAAATTTCTATAAGGAGGGGAGACCGTGACATCGCCCCAAACTCGAATGTCCAATTCAAACCCAGATCCGTTTGTTTTCTGTTTTATAATAATAATAATAATAATAATAATGATAATAATAATAATATATTTTCATCAAAACAACATAAATATATTAAAACGTAAAATTTATAAAGGTTACAAATTAACTTGGTTAAGTTAGTCGGTTAAATTAAAGTTTTGAGCCAAAACTGTCACTTTCCAAACTTATATTAAAGTTATAGTTTCAAAATAATAAACAATCTAAACTAGAGGGGGTTAACCTGTATAAATCAATTCCCCCACCCATACGCTTTGCCCCATTTTTCGGTGGTGATTGCAACCATAAAAAATATTAGGTCGTTTTTAACAAAAAAAAATGCGGTAAAATGATCATCGGTGAGATTGGAACCCAACCAAAGCTGTTAATTTGTTTTTACTACTCTATTGAAACTTTTTCATCTAAATCTATAGCACCGTGTTAGTTTTCTAAACCCATTCAACTCAATCGACTCATAACGCACCATGTAATAAATTGAATTAACTAAAACAATCATGTCGTCGATTAGAAACTGATTACAACGTTCAATCGGGTTTAAAACACCTGTTAGTATCCCACAGGAATGATGAGACTTTATATCCTCAAATATACTTCTGTAGTAGCTCTCTTCCGTTCAAAAATCCAATTATTTCTATATTTCTATAAGAGCCAAAGTGTAAAGTAGACAAATGAAGTCAACGCCTTCTCTTGTGACATTGGTACTAACTTGTTAACTTCTTTAACATTAATGTTAAACCAGTTAACAAGTTAGTATAACAATATATAGTTATTCAAAAAAGTTCTTGATTTTTTCATAGTTAACATAACAATATATTTCCCTAAAGTACTTAACAAGTTACCATAACAATATATAGTTCACGAACACATTACCAAAGGTTCACGAACAGAAATAAACGAGCACGGACTCTGTTAAGAGTCGTGACCAAAGGTATTCATGACCGAGACGGGTTGTGATCCAGCAGTTTACGCAACTAACGTTTTGACATGTTGGTCAAGAGTCGTTTACATTCTTTGATTAAATTGGTGATCAAAGGAAAGAAAGATCTATCGAGTTAAGGGTAAGGGTTCAATATGCGATAAGTCCATAAGTGATTGGATGATCGATCGAACCGAAATAGGTGGAACTTCTCTTGGAACTTTTCTTGATCTCTAGCTGTGTCTTTTGGCTTCTTCCTAGCTCGAACATTCTTACAACCTCGCACTCGACTGGTCCTTTGTCCTTGACTAGTCCTTTGGTCATAAGAACTCGCACCACCATTGACTCGGCTGTGATCTTGAGCAAACACTAGCTTTCTTAGATCCTTACACGTTCCTTTAGAATTTAAGTTAATCATTAACTTGCGATTAGTTGTCTTGAAGAAACTCGACCAGGCCTTTGATCTTCTCATCAATTCTCTAGTCGGTCTTGATCCTCCCGTCGGTTCTTCCTAACCAATTAACTCTAATGATTCAAGCCTCAGTCGTAACCAAACTCGTTCAAACCGAACATAAGCAAACCCTACATTGCACCAACTTGTTCAAACCAAAGACTTGAACCTTACTCGTTCAAATCATCACTAAAAATCAACCTCCTTGTCGATTGAAACCGAACGCAACAGATTAAATATTGAACCTGTTACAAAGACCATGATCACATCTCAGCCCTTTAATTCACGGTTGTATGATCTTGACTGCTTGAGTAGCAATCTTTTTTTAACCAGTAGCAATACGAATCAACTTTGAATATCCAATTTGCCTTTGCATGCAAATCAATACTAAAATCACAATAATATCTTCCAACCACTCTTGAAAACAAATATTAATATTCAAACGGCACTTGATCCGAACACTTAGATATTAATTAGGCTATGTACACGGTACACCCCGATTGACTTCTAGTACGTTAATCGGTCTTCTTGTCGATCACGACTTTGATCGGAAAATCCCAAGAGCGTAACCGCTCTGATATCAATTCAAGTCCAGGACACGATAAAGAACACAATAAATAACCCGCAAATAACTCTTACGTGTTATATCAGAAAATAACTCAAAATTGATTACAAGATTTTTTTTTTTTTTAACATAAACTTCAATATGCTTTCTTTGTCACAATACAACTATTTCTTGAACGCATGCAATCTTTTACGTCCTTTACAACACTGCTTCCGCATCACACGGATCGAGTGGTACAACTAGACGGTGGTGACAACAATCAATGAAAGACGAACCCAAAACTTGGTTCGTTTGAACGGTGGCGGCGATTCCCTTGACAACGTACGTAGTAGTCTTTTGAACACAAGCAAAAACAGTTATCGATCATGACTTGATCTAGTTATATTCTAACTCAAACTCCTAATTAGACAATAAATAAAACATACATGTTTATCTAAATATCTAATACTTGAGCTATTATAAATCAAATATAACCCATTTGATTTATCTCTAATTATCATCAATATATTAAAGATATTGATAACGGCTAGGAAACTAATCTTACTTGACCGACTTGTCAACTTAGGTCCCCAAATTCACCGACTTGTGAATCGGTTAGAAATTAAGGCCAACACATGATTTGTTTTTCATTTATTTATTTTATGAAAGATGACGATGTGCGAAACAAGGTCACTGAATCACTTTTTAAAAATTCAATTTAATTTGTAAGTTATGAATTTTTTAATCCTCTGTCTTTTTTAAACTTTATATCATTTTTGCACTTTATAGAATAACTCCACTTTATAGAATAACTCCACCTGGTTATTTCTCGATCAATTAACCGGTTATGGTTTAGTTATTTAAGCGATTAAGAGTTTAAGACTATGTCCATGAAATGATGCAAATCTGATGCAATCATGAAATGATGCCCATGTAAATACATCAAAGTCAACCGTTGACCACAAAATCAGACATTTTTAAACATAATCCATAAGTAAAAATGCAATTTTTAAACATAATCCATAAGTAAAAATGAAAACAAAAAAGAAGCCACAAGTTGAAGCTCAAAAACCCCACTTGAGGACTTAATTTCAACACAACTTTAACTGTTCTTAATCAGAGTATAACCAACTCAACACCTTGTGGTGTTCTTGATCCAAGCTGCTTTTTGGCACAAGATCTAGCTGATTTCTCCTTCTTCAACTGTTCATTTCCGACCGGGGTTCTTTCCAAAACCTGATACCGAGGGTCGATTATCAACTTTCGAAGTGACATTGCATTTTCAATGAAGTAAACAGCAAGTTCAACGTCACTCGTGCGACCATAATACCCCACTATTTCCACCAACTGAAGGTGTTTATGGGGATGCTTAGCCACCTGTCTTATCTTTCTTCTTCTCTTGGCTGGTGACATCCAAATTAGCTGCAAAATAAACATTAAGACGCGTAATAATTTCCTCGGTTCTCCTGTATGCGGAGCCAACGCCCATTATTCAAGGTCATGACATTTACATGTAAGCCATTATATATCATAACAATTAAAGTGTTGATAACATATTGCATGAAAAAGTTAATTTGTGACATGTTGCATTATCCTTAGTGGTTACTTCACCTTGACAGAAACATATTTACATTTGCAATAGATGGATGAAACATTAAACAAGTAATAAACCATGAACTCATCATCTGTCCCATGACACTGCAGCTTTAACGAGACGTGTAGTTTAAGGGTGTGTTTTGACTGTAAGCTAAATGCCTTAAAACCCCTTAAAGTAATATAACAGAACCTTGAGTACCCAGTTCAGTATCATCAGTTTTTTGTAACGATGATTATGGGTAAAAGCGTAATTTCAACTTGAAAGCCTGCCTGCGGACGAATGTACCAAAATCGAAAGTTTTGCAAGTTTCATCGAATGGTGAGATTAAACAACTTTTGTTTTTAGTATTTTAACATCATGAATAATCCAAGAATAATCATTGGTGAAACGACAACGATAAGAAGCATTTCATACTAACTGGAGGTAAGATTTAAGCATAAATACTATATTTTGGTTAAACTAACTCCATTAAATGATGATAAAGCAAGAACCTGTATCACAAATCTCTGCAACTTTGGACAACACTTTGCTAAAGAAGTGAACTCGAGTAGACTATCATCGTCCCACGCACCGACTTTCAAAATCAATTGCTTGAGTTTTGGCAGTTCAGGAAAAGAAAGAAACTTTATATTTTCCTGCAAAAAAACAACAAAATGCAAACTCAAATGATACTCACCAACGAAAATACAAAACACTATATCTTGACTAGACTAACCTCAGGACGGTAAATGTCCAATGTAAGAATTTGAAGGTGAGAGATACAACATGATATCTGCCCAAACACATTATTTTCAAACCCTGAATACCCTTCTCCGATTGAAATTTCTTCGAGCTTTGGAAGATTATTGAGTTTTATCGTTATCCCGGGACCTAGATAGCTAAATGACTCAAGATTTGAATCTGTTATTTCAATGGATTTAACCCCAAAACAAAACACTATCTCAAAGTATTTCAATACAAGAGATTTTCCACTAATGTTGACATTGACCAAATCTCCTGATCCATGAATCGATAGTTGTTGAAGAGCCGAACAATTCAATAGCAGTTTCGCTAATGCATCTTCATTCACATTAACACATTTCAAAAACAGGGATTTAAGACACTTTATTTCCATTTCTTTAACGGATACCGTTTTAGCCAAAGTCAAAGAGTGTCGTTTCACAGTCAACCCTAAACTTCTATCAAAAATCTTGATTGGAAACACATAGTTCCGCGGAGTTTGACGAAGCATCTCACCATTTTCTAACAAATCAAGTTCAAGCCTTCGAACCCTTTTCGACACTGCGAATTCAACCCATTTATCAACAGCACTTTTCGAAGTCTTATCAAGATCAAAACAAATCCTTAAATCATCAATAGTAGGACCCTTATGTTGGCGGGTCACACGGTTGACCCAGTTAATATATTTAGGCCTCTCTAAAACGCGCAGCTTCGAATCAACCGCTATTTTATCCAACTTATCATTAGCATCAAAATCCAAAGAGTACATTTGACACCATAAGTATCTCCATCTTGTTGATAAATGACTAGTTGTTGCTGCTTCTTTAAGAGGCAATTTAGATAGTATAGATATAAGTATATCATTCGGCATTCGGCTGATGTAATCATTCGAATTATATCCATGATTTTCCCCCTTTAATCACACACAACAATCATCAATCATCAATCATTAGCTTAATTCCAACAATCTACAATCATCAAATACTCAATTCACACAATTCAACTGTTGAATTACATAAATCAACTACTAAAACTAAATGAAATGACTTAATTAATGTTGAAATCAGTCTAATCACAGTTATTAACAAGTAAGTATGAGATTAGGGTCAAATTGCAACAATTAAGAAACAAAATTTGAAATTGAAAGCACAATCAAATGATTAGAGACCTTAATTCGTGAAACGCGAGCCCTTTTCTTCATCTGGGTAATGAAATTGAAGGAGGAAATGATCGATTAAGGTTATGAAGTGGTGAATTGGGGGTTTTTGGGGATAGTAAGAAGAAGAGTGATTGTAATAAATAAAGGGTTAAAGGGGGGTGAAATTGAAGAAACAAGTTGAGATTGAGAAGATGTAGGAAGATTTGGATTATGTATTTGTGCAATCTTTGTGAGTGTTTTCATCCTTGTATCTCGTCATTGGGCCGAACTATCATCATAACCATTTTCATGTTGTTGTTAATTGTTTTCTTTTGAGTTTCTACTTATAAGCATAAACAACGAAAATTTAATTTAAAAATCCAACCTTTAATGTATTGATGGATGAAAGTTTTAATTCGGTAAATTTTAACAGAGGTCTAATTTTCACTATTGGTCGGTAATTAATTTGTTTTTAACTTTTGATGATGTGACCGGAATGAAAGGTTGCGTTGGTGATGGTCAGGTGGATAGATGATGTGGATGATGGTTGTGACATTGGATGGTCGCCTATTTGGTCCTTCAAAAGTGGTTACTATAGGGTGAAGGGATGGGAAATCGATTACCACTTCACACCACAGCCATCGTCCACACCACAGCCATCGTCCACACCATTTATCCACCACCACAACTTTCTCTTCAGGTCATGTCAACAAATAGTTAACGGAGGTTAAGTAAGGTTAATGGAGGTTAAACAAAGTTAACGGGTGACCTCTACCAAGAATTTGTTGCGTTGGGACCTTCATCAGCTAATAGGTCAAGGTTCGGAATTTTAATCTAACTTTCCTATAAGCAGATGTTAGTGTAACTAATATAGTTGAAAGTAAAGGTGTAAGTTTAGTGATATCTGGTTGTTTTTGTAACAATACTGATAAGACTACTTTGATCCATTGTAACACTTTAGGTGAATTTCACATTGGTTGTGGTGAAATTCTTGATTCATAAGACATGCTTAGCCTCAAATATCATTAACGTTGTTGACGCATTTGCTGTGGAACATATAAAAACAAGGTTTTTTAAAAAAGTTGAAGGTTAAAGTCTCAAATAAGGTTTAGTGGTTAAGTGAATTATTCATTAAAATTTTTAATATGGTTGAAATATGGTGTACATGTGTAGTTTTGTTTGTTACAATGTGTAGTCAAAAAGCCCTAAAGAGTTTAATATTATCTCCAAATTAGATTTTCATCATAATCAAGAAATTGAGGCGCTTTGTACAAAGCGCCAAACTCAAATTTAATATCCAAAACGCCCCAGGGTGGTTTTGGGGCGTTTTCAAGACGTTTTGGTTGTGCTAAAACACTTCACTGCACATGGTCTTATAAACTTTAATTAAGATAAAATGGTTGTGTGTAACTTTATACCCTCATCTATCATTTACAACCCGCCAATCATAACTACGATCACTTCACTTTTTTATGGGTATGAGTACCCTCACATACTTTCACTCATTTAACACACTAAAAGACAAAAAAAACATGTTTAAAAAAGGTTTGTTGCAAGTAGATTTCCATACCCGAGTGTGTAATACCCTCATAGCCACATAGATGGTAGCGGTGTTAACGCTCGGGTGAAGGATACCCGCACCTATTATCACGTTCACACCCACCACCCTTGTATGAGTGTATCACTATGTAGTAGCATAACAACTATACAAACAATATGTATTTGTAAAGTTTATGTTTATGTAACATTCATTTAGCTCTTGGATATGACAGGAGATTAAAAAAGTATGTGTAAAAGAAAAAGATAAGGTATGGTGTCAAATTTATAACGGTTCTGGTGCATATGAACAAAATTTCGGTACATTTGTTTTTTGGCATTTTACCAAGTTGTTTTTTTTAATTGCCGTTCTTTACACTAGTAGTGATCGCATTTTTATGTTACTGCTACGATGGTAACCATAATCTACAAGTTGCACATATGAATTGAAGTTGATAAAATAAGTTTGCGACAAAGATCACACACCAACCTATTATGTTTGAACTTTTGATCTTGATTTTTTTTTTAAATAATGTTTGGAGTTTGAAACAAATATCATTTAGAAAGTATGTATTTTAGTTGCTGTCACTGAAAAGGATTTATAGATCAAAAGGCAAAAAAAAAATAAATAGAGTCAGACGTTCACAGTCACTCACATAAACATGTTTTTATTTCTTTTCTGTTTGCTATATATATCCAATGGGAACAAATTTAAACCCTTCGGATACGGTAGATATATAAAGCTTGTGTCTTTATCTCAAAATGCAAAGATTTGCACAAAGTTCTAGTGTCTAAACTGAAGACTACAAAATGTGATGGAAAACTGCCATTTTTTATCTATAGTAATATTTTTTTATCTATAGTAATGTTAGCAATATATTACGTTATATTCACAACTTACACGAAAATATGGTCTATGGACGTGCATCCACTTTGGCCGGTGATCCCCATACGCCCGAGCTTTGTTGTGCTACAAAATTGCACAATTATTTTTAAAGTGGTGGTTGAAATAATTTGTAAAAAATCCATAACACTATCGACGTAGTATGAGTCGACAATATATGCTAAGCGTTACCTTAATATAAATTATTAAGAGGCTGTTTGTTTCACCTTTTAATGGTTTAGATCAGTGCTTAATCATTAAGATTCAGTATTTAGAGTGTTTGTTTTATAAAAAAAGAGCCTTTGAATGGTTCAATTAAGTGCTAAATGGTTAAGAGATCGAAAGATGCTGAATGGAGCATATACCAACTTTATTATCATCTGCATTTTACCTCAACATCA
This sequence comes from Tagetes erecta, assembly GCA_030867185.1. Lineage (NCBI taxonomy): Eukaryota > Viridiplantae > Streptophyta > Magnoliopsida > Asterales > Asteraceae > Tagetes > Tagetes erecta. Next base: position 57,767,528 of record CM061493.1, read on the forward strand.
CTCTCATTGATAGAGCATTTTAATAGTTCAGACCTCTTAACAATTCAGCACTTGTCAAACAGCCCTTAACTTTTATTTAAAGTATAGTATTAGGTTTTTATGGTTTGGCCACTACATACTTTTGTTATTGTAATTTTGGATTCATCAATTTAAATTAATTTATTATTTCATCTATATGATTTACCATTCAATCTTTCACCCATCGATATTAACCTAAACGGAAAGTGAGACAGGTGGCTGATTTTAATAGAACCATTTTTACTTCTTTTTTGTTTTTACTTTTTACACATTTTTTTCCAAGTTAAGTTTGTCACCCACCCGGGTTCAGTCCCTAGCGTGTTTTTGTAAGGCATTTTGATGGTTAAAAAAAACAATCCAATTTTACTAAACTTTTTAACTTTTTTTTATTGGTAACGATACTAAACCTGTATTGAAAAAATATCGCCTTAGTGCACAGGTTAATAATATTAGTTTAATAAACATTAAATGCAAAATGTCAATAGTGATTTACTTTGCAGTTTTAAATGTGGAGGTACCAAGTGGTTGACTATATGTTTCTCTCCTGGTGATAAAAGGGTTATAGTTGCGTGATAAACATTTGGGATAGACCTAAGAGGGTGTGTGACTTTATTTTCCTTAAAAAATCTATAGCACACAAACAATAGAAAGCACAGAGAATGTTTAGCGTGTAATGATCTATCATGTAAATTTAGAGTGCATACACAAGCCAAAATAAGATACACGTCTATGACTCATGTGCCTATACATATAACCTATAAAAAATTAAAAACATAACATAGACATGAAGTTTAAGAATATAACTTTTATGAGTTTCTTTTATATAAGTAGCAATTTTGCACCACTCTTTACAAATAATAAAAATGTCAAATAATATTTACAAACATAGAAAAGCAAATATTAAAATATATATAATACGATTAAAAAGTATAAAAAAGTCAGCTTTTCTTGATGCTTTCCATGTGAAAGTAATATATAACTAAAACAACATATACCATCACCTCCAAATTATATAATGTTCCACAAAAAAAGCACATATGACATCAAACCCTTAAATGATTAAAAAAATAATGCTTCAACATACATACTAGATCCTCACTGCCTCACATCTTGTTACGGTATCTATCCAATGGGTCTTTAAGAGGCACTCTTTCATGGTAAACTCTCCAAGCATAATCTTCAAATGAAAACGAATTGAACAACTTTTCGCTACACTCTTCAAGATCATCTTGATTTTGGTCAACACTATCGCCAGATAGGCTAATCTCCGTCCTTGGTAGAAGAGGAAAGACGGTGCTCTCTAGTGGCAATGTGACCAAAAGCGACATTGAGATGAGAGAGGCGTCACCGCTTTCTTCCATAGTAAAATTCGGTTTTCCTCTCACTTTCTTTAGTTTTCCATTGCTCCAAACCTATAAATTGTGATGTAAATTTAAGTTATAAATAATCATTTTCATAATTAAATTTAAGCTCATAATTCATTCTTAAAAATGGAAAAATATCTAAAATGTCATATATAACCATTTTCATATGTAATGAATTTTTTAAGGATTTTTTATGACATTGATACATAACAAGATTTGTATAAAAAATAAAAGTCAATACTTTGATTTTTATATATACGTATCCGAGTCAATAAATGTCAAAATAAATAATTAGGCACCGAAATTTGAAAGCCAAAAACCAAGCAAAATGACAAATAAATAAAATTTATGAAGTCCAAATCAAATAAGACAGCACACCTAGAAATAATCTCGAACATAACAACGCGTTTCGTGCCAAACAAAAATTAAAAGACATTAGAGCCCCATTAATTGATTTTTTTCCAAACACAATCTGTATTTAAATAAAATAATCCAAAACTTAAGAAAAATAAAACTATATTTTAGTTATTTAATTTGATTTTAGTGGAAAGTTAGGTCCATTTGGCGGCCATCACGGTTGCACAATCCTCAACTCCTGACTTTTTTTAATTAAATATATACAATATATAGTTAAGTTATGTAGATATGGATAATGTAAATTTTTTTTGACAGCGAAACGAATAAAACCCGGCTACCCGGGGTAACCCAATGACGAAAGGCGACCCCAAACGTTCTGCGAACACAGACAGCGCTGGGTAGCCGAAGCCCACCTATTAAACCAACTCCAATTCGGGGGAAACCCACTAGCCCGTCCGCCCGTAGGCACGACAACAAGCTAGCGGTAAAACCCGTTTGGCTCAGAGATCGAACTTATGTTGGCCACAAGTCTCCCTTCATTGCCCACATTTACCCCTTCCAAAGTGATGGTAGTGGGACTAGAACTTGGTCTCTTTTGGAGAATCCAAGCCTCTTACCACTACACCACATTGAAAGTTTATGGATAATGTAAATACTAATGTATTTTAAAGTGCTATATATCATGTCATGTAACAAAAGATGGTTTTAGGTTGATGTTAAAGAATAATTGGTTTCATCCTATTTGATGAAGAAAAAATATATCTCAAATGATTAGAGCGTCAACTTATCACTGAAACCGACTCTCATTCACAATTTTAATCACCTTTTACTCATTAAAATGTGAGACATGGTGTTATCATATTTTCCATTCTACGCTGCCTTAAACTAACTTACAGCATTATTAAAATTCGAACTCATAACCTTGTCATCTAATAAACGAACCCTCTACTAGCGGTCACAAAAATTTAATTATTAATAGTAAAATTTAAACAAATACGAAATTTATTTATTTTAATGTAAAAAAAGAGATTTATAAATTTTACCTGAGCAATGTCTCCAAGAGTGATCAAAATAGAATCCATTTTAGGCAAAATGGATACCAAACCCGTATCCGTCAACAAACAACAATTTTGTTCCCGAGTCTGATAATGCAACCCGACAACATACGGGTAAAACCGACCCGACCCAGCAACTTTATCACCCAAAGAACCCGAACTAGATATCCACATCAACGAAGAAACAGCACCCGGGTCATCTCGACCCGGGTTCTGTAAACCCAAGGCGCACGTTAGCGCTTCCACAACTGCTAAACCAATTTTCTCCATTTCGCGAGTAAACTCGCGTAGCGAACTCAGTTCCGGTTCAAACTCGGATGACTCAGTTGAGCAAACTGAGTCAAGAAACAACGAGTCACCATCACTAGTAACATCTTCATCGTTAACGTCATCATCGTCGTTGTCAACGTCGAAACCCAACGGCCAGTTTCTGGGGAAGTGATGATGTTTTTGGGTATTAGAGAGGTTGAAAATAGAAACCGAGTCTGACTCAGCTGAACGAGCGAGTTGAGAGGGTATGAAATGATCGGTGAGTTGAAAAAAACCGAGTTGGGAAATGGTGGATAGGGTGGAAGATAGGGTGGGGGTGAGGTGGGTGAAGGGTATGATCGGAGGAGTGGTGGTGGTGGGAGTGGTGGAGAGGGAAGAGCGGCGGCGGAGGAGTGAAGGGGTGGTGGTGGAGGTGGAGAGAGATGGTGGGAGACGGTGGAGGAGGTGGGATAGAAGGTCGGTTGTGGTGGTGGAGGCGGTGGCGGGTTGGGTGGTGGAAGGTGTTGGTGGTGGTGCGGAGGTGGATGATGGGAAGAGGTGGTGGTGATGGTGGTGGTGGTGATCTTGAGTTGATGAAGCCATGGTGGTTGTTTGGTGGTGGCCGGAGATGTTGTTTTGGATATGAGGGTGTTGAAAGTGTTTGAGGTGGTGTTGTTGTGTTAAATAGTGAAAGTGTTGGAGATGATCGAAGGTCGATTAGTGACGTTATAAATTCTGGTTTGGTTTTAAGTTGATTGAAAACAGAATTAAATAAATGTTTATATTGACACGTCATTTTAGGTGAAGAAAATGTGCATGAGGAGTTGATGATACGGTTATTTGGAAGCCATGTGGTGCAAATGTAATTGCGTTTCAGGTGGTGAAACTACCTTAGAGCCCACACGTGTAATCATATTTGTGTAATTGGTAACGAGAGTCAAGTTGAAAGATTAAAAAGTTTAGAGAATTTTTTGGATGGTAAATATTATATTAAAAAGTTTAAAAAATCCGGGTAATAGTAAGAAGTTAAGTTCGCATCAAACAAACAGATAAATCTAACAAATAAATCCATAAATCCAAGGAGTATTACACCAATTATGTCATATAACATCAATATCATTACTACGATACTTGAGCCAAATGAAAGTGTTAACTATAATCTTCTCTACCACTCCATCCACCGACAAAGGTGTCAAATTAAATATAAGATCGTTTCGAGCGAGCCACACGAACCATATTGTTGTCATGATTACCAATGGCCTTGCCTTTGTCTTTCTGACTTTCTCCATACCAGGCGTCATTTGGTCTATCAATCCAATCTCTAATTGAACTCCCTTGTTATCATGCCGCCTACACCACTCACAAATCTTGTCCCACACTTTAGATGTAAATTGACCACGTAGCAAATGATCGGCCGTTTCATATTCATTAAAGCACAAGAAACAATGTTCGCTATTCAACGAAACTTCACGTCTGACTCCACATACGTTCGGTATTCAGCAGAAAGTTAATGGTATTTAAATTGAAAATTTGATTGGTTAAACTTGAAAGTTACAAAGTTAAATAGTTAAGTTGAAATGCACAAAAAGATGAAGGGTCAAGTTATTAAATAGAAAAAAAGTTAGAAGGCTAGGTTGAGTAAATGTTATTATACATGAGAGTAAATTACATATTTCATCCTTTAAATTTAACCCAAATTTCACATTTTGTTTTTAAAATAAGGAAAAAAAATTGGCTTTCGAGTAACTTACATTTTTTAGCTTTTATAATACAGCAAATTATGGATCAAGACCTAATTTTTTTGCACTAGATGACCTTTGTAGAAATTAAAGAGTTGTTTTTGGCCTATAATTTAATTGTCGTTAAGTTCTTTAGATAGAACAAGGTTAAAAAAATACTTTATATACAAAGGCCATCTAGTGTAAATTTTTTTTAAAAATGCATTGAACCATAATTTTCTCTACTATAAAGACCAAAAAATGTAATTTACTCTTGTCTTTTATATTCATGTTTTGTACCACGTTACGTCCTTTGCACTAAAAGTCAATAAATATTTTTGTTAAGTCCAATCATATACCTTTACATGAAGGTATTTTTATATTTTTACACATTTTCAAATCTTAATTCCCTTTTAATGAAAGTTATCCTCTCATCACTTATATCTTCTCAATTGTATTTCATCTTTAGTATTGTCTCTTATTTTCAGCAAGTAAAAAATGTCTTATGATAGTTTTAGGACAACCATTAACTAACAAGATTATTGAAAAAAGATGCTCAACAAAACTCTTAAAATATGTTATAAAATATAAACATAAATGACGATTTTTGTTGTTTTTTTAGTTAAACAGAGAAAAAGAAAATTTAAGATAAACTTAAAGGATAAAAGTGTAATTTTCTTTAGACATGATGCTTTAAAATTCAAATACAAGAGTAGTGTCAACCTGTGATAATTATATTAATTTTTAACTTACTAACAACAAGAAAAAAGTTATAAAAAAAAGGACTAGCTAATATTCTAAGTTTTGATTGTTTTTTCTACTAAAAAAATTTGCATATAGAAAGTTTCATATATGTTCCTTTAATCGTTGTTTCAAATGAAAAAATAATTACCAATCGAAGCTAACAAAACTTTCCTGTACGTAACCTTAAAAACAAACTAATAACCTTAACATACGTGGACTACAAACCTACAAGTGTTCTATTTTTCCAACGCCCTCTTATGATTTGTAGGGGTCTATTTTGAAGAGAAAAATATCCGAATACTTGTGTAGGAACCGTTCGTACAAAAACATAAAATTCTTCTATAAATTTATTTACAATACAAAGAAAATAAATAAAACAATTACTTTACAATATGATTACAACCGAAATAAAACAAGATACAAGAAATGAGTAGAAACATAAGCATAATTGTGGCTGAGGATTCGTGTTCAACACGGGTCCCTTAAAACAAATTCTGAGTCTCCCAAGAGAACTCGTTTGTTTCCCAGGGTACAACAGCCGAAGCAGTATGTACTGCCGGGATTGACCCACAACCCAAATTATACCATAAAGAAGAACATGAACATGATCAAAGATTTGTTAGAAATAATTTTTAAAGAGAGACAATGAGAGATCTTTTAGTATTAGTGAAGTTTTTTGGTGTAGTTTGGTGAGTCTTCTAACCAAGACTAACCTTGGTATTTATAGGTAAAATGAGTCAAACATCTCCTTCATTACCCATAACTAATGAAATGAAACACCCCATTAAACATTAATAATGAGATGAAACATCTCATGCAATAAAACTCTCACATTAACTAAAAATTTGAAATAAATCAATATATTATTTTGTATTTTTCACAAAGTATTATTTGTGTATTACAAAATTTTCCAACAATCCCCCACATGGGAAAAAGACAAAATCTCATTTCTCAAATGAAAAACCCATTTTCTCACGTGAAAAATACATTTTCACATATTATTCCAACAATCCAAATTGATCGTTACATAAAGTTTCTTAGATATAATTTAGCGGTTGAGTATTGCCGGATAGGTAGGTGTTACCTTTGAACCTTCCGTTGTGATGCATACTTAGTCTACTAGTGGTTCTGTAGACGTGATGTCCTTGAACCACACAATACACCTCACACAATACCTTCCCTGGTTTAGTCAACCCCTCATTGTCGTGTCCGTTATGGTCATGGAACACTAGCCTGGTTCTGTGAAAGCTCTAGTAATTGCGCACCCCACAATTTCATTCGAAGCGACCCCACTTCTCTTTCACATAGGTGATTTATCCAGAAAATCATTAAAAGCATTAAGGTTATTATGATCACGCAAATCATTAACCATACGGTATGCTTAGCCTCACAACATGTCACTGTTGTTATAGGAATGGACTAGGAAGTATTTAAGCTCCCTTTATAATTTAAGAGGACATGTATAAACATTTATATATACATATTAGCTTATATATCGAGTTGTATATTAGCTATGCCCCCACAGTGACCACCCTTAGATATATGAGTAGGTTGTCCTATTGAACTTAGATCTTGGGATCTCCAGTCAACTAAGTTAGGTTTTCCTTCATATACCATCTTTCATGGGCTTTAGTCTCATTCCACAACTCCGTCTCTCATCAACCTTCGGTTGTTGGATCCAAAACCATTATCTATGACTTCGTCAAGTCAATACAGATAATTGCAGTTGTTATGATGTTTTATTAACTCACAAGTTAATCTTGCCTTTTTACATTTTTAAGACAATAACCCCAAGTATCAACCCAAATGTAGGTATATTTTTGTCTTTAAAACACATTTCAAGGCTAACATATCCATGCAGGATGTCAAATATAACTAATTGACCTTCGAGTCTAACTAGTAGATTCGGTCACATATTTGCATTATATTTGGCTTAGCAAAAGGTTCCCTTTTGATATGGGTTTGAGAAAATTTCTCAAATACCATTTCTCAAATGGCTTCCCCCCACATTTCTTGCACTTAGATAGAGCATGTTAAATATAGTATTAGACATGCATGATTTGAACAAGATCAACGTCTTTGTATCAATGATGTCATCAATACTTGTTTACCGACTAAAGCAACACATGCCTTGTCATAGGTTGTTATCAACCATCTCAAACTTAAAGTACTTTTAAGTTACCATCTAGATTAGATCTAGAAAATTGAGTTCTCTATAAGCTATATGACTTTCCTTAGATTGAATGACAACCGTCACTCACATTGTCTTATACACAACTTTACTTTTATGTTGTATATGAGTTGAATGTTTCACATTAGTAGTCACCTTAGAGCCCTATAATTAACAAGTACTAGTCTAGCATGCTTTAGACTACAATACTCTAGCATGTGAACAGAAGATGCATCATTCTGATTTTTCACAACTTTTAAGGAATATTCTAATATTCGTTCACAACATTCATTTCATAGTTTAAACAAACAATGAGAGTTGCTTAACATCCCAACATCTCAATATTTTAGAAAGTCTAATATGTAAGTTACACAAACATACATATATCATCCTTCAATCTAGGATCATAAACTTTTTTTTTCTTCTTTTCAAAAGGTTTCATCCTTGAATCATATGGGCTTTGAACAATCATAAATTGATCTCCCATAGTGGTACTCCCACTTTGAACAATCACAAAATTGATATAAAACATCATGTTGTTTATATAGTAAATTGTTCACAAGTATTAGTATTTGAACAATTATATATGTTCATAGCAACAAAGATTTATCTTTTCATCAAATAGTCAACTTGAATCTATTATTGCTTTATGACGTGTTACTTTCCACAAGAGTAACAAACTATATTAACACTTTATGTAAACTTTTGGTTTATTTCATTCTAAACCAAATCTTAGTTTTGCCAAAACATGCACTTAGCAGTTTCGAAATAAACTATTTTAATTTTATGTTTTGATTACGGAAATCAATACCCAAAATTGTAAATAGTTTTATTGAATAAATATCTTCTAACGCACACGTTAGAGATAAGATGTTTACATAAAACACTCTTATTTAAATTTATCATTAACACACATGTTAAGTATAAACGCCTACATAAGACGCTTTTAGACCATAAAGTTTAGGTCATATCTAACACATATGCTAGATAAGTAAATGAGTTCTAACACGCACATTAATTAGTCAACAAAAAGTCTACATCAAACGTTCTAAGCATATGGTTTCATGTAATGAAAGGTTCTAACAAAACGTTTGCAAAATGTTTTGAAGCAAAAAGTTTTATAAATGATCATTTGTAAAGCACGCATAATTAATGATAATGATTGTCAACGTTTTCGAGTGAATAATGATTTCATCATTTGTTTCTAAAAAACTATTTTTAAATTTAAAAGATTAATACTAAACCATACAAAATTGTTATATTATAAAGAATCTCTTCTAATACTTAATTAGAACAACATTAGGTTTTAACACACATGTTAAAACACAAGTTTCACATATGAAAGATTTCTTGCTCGCAAATAAGAAGTATTCGTTTTCGTAAAATGCGTACACAAGCATAATCATTCTTAACACGCATATGAAAACTAATCGTCAACCTACAAAAGGTTAATTTAAATTTCTGATTTTGAAACCACATAAGGTTTAAACCTTTTATTTAAACCAAAATTGGATTTTCAACCTTTTTGTTTTAACACATTGAACCATTCAACAAACTATTTTAATGAAAATAAAACCACTTTTGAATGTTAAAGAAACTCATGAGAGTATTAAACTCTCAAAGTAATTAAGTTAAGTTTTATGAAAAACTACAAAAGCTTTTAAATGGTCAAACCAACAAATGGTAAAATTACACTCAATCAAAACCAACAAATGGTAAAAATTGTAAAATTTGAACCACTTTCTTTGTAAATGAAATCCGATTCTAGAAAAAAGTCAAGTGTAAGTTCTCTAAGTCCAACTTTGAGAGACGAACAATGACTATATACCTTTTTTTTTAAATACGAACGGTGATTTAAAAAAAATTTGTTTTAAGATTGTAGGAACCGTTCGTACAAAAACATAAAATTCTTCTATAAATTCATTTACAATACAAAGAAAATAAATAAAACAATTACTTTACAATATGATTACAACCGAAATAAAACAAGATACAAGAAATGAGTAGAAACATAAGCATAATTGTGGCTGAGGATTCGTGTTCAACACGGGTCCCTTAAAACAAATTCTGAGTCTCCCAAGAGAACTCGTTTGTTTCCTAGGGTACAACAGCCGAAGCAGTATGTACTGCCGGGATTGACCCACAACCCAAATTATACCATAAAGAAGAACATGAACATGAACATGATCAAAGATTTGTTAGAAATAATTTTTAAAGAGAGACAATGAGAGATCTTTTAGTATTAGTGAAGTTTTTTGGTGTAGTTTGGTGTGTCTTCTAACCAAGACTAACCTTGGTATTTATAGGTAAAATGAGTCAAACATCTCCTTCATTACCCATAACTAATGAAATGAAACACCCCATTAAACATTAATAATGAGATGAAACATCTCATGCAATAAAACTCTTACATTAACTAAAAAATTGAAATAAATCAATATATTATTTTGTATTTTTCACAAAGTATTATTTGTGTATTACAAAATTTTCCAACAACTTGTAACGTTATGAGTTGTGGAGGTGAGTGATCTTGTGATAGTAAAAATGTTGTCACGTAGGCAAGATGTGTGATAATGAAAATGGTGGTATTTACGTGTGATAGACTGATAGTGATGAAATTAGTAATTTTTAGTGTTGATAATGTGTAGTAATATGGTAGGTTAAAAAAATAAAAAATAAAATGTCAACACAAGACCAAACACATGTGATCACCATCATGTTGACCAGTATAATGCCTCCTATAATGCCATTGGCCATTGGGTAGTGTTGGGGTGTTTTTGAGGCTATAATTTGGGCAATAACGCCCTATTACTCAAGCCTAAGAGCATTTACAGAAGATTTTCCGTTACAATGCCTGTAATTAAAGAAAAATAATATTTTTTCAACTTATCTCGTACTCTTTACTAACATTTTACATCAAATTCATATTTATAGTTTTTCGAATTTGTGAGTGGTGGCCTCAAATTTGAGGGGGCATTATGTTTTAGCCTCAAATTTAAGGGGGTAAAATTGCTCACTAGACAGGTAATGTGATTGATTAAGTTCCTATAATTTGTTTTTTCCTCTTTATGTATCCTTGTTTAACCCATTCTTGTTGTTTAAATAAATTTATAATAAATTGCAGTATTCGTCCTTGGATTTCATAGGGTTAATAGGTTCAGTCTAACTTAAACACATTACGTTTCTAACATTTCATGTTTTAACAGAATTTGTAGCTAACCTAACTTCCGTACTTAGTTGAATGAGATTGATTTTAAAGTTTTTTTTTTTTTTTTGGCAGTGGGAACGAAGAGAAAAAACAATTATACCGGTCTCGTGTTGGGCAAGTGGAAAATCTAATGAAATCAATGGACGAAAGTTAGATTATGAATGATTTTATAAAAACAGTAAATGTTAGAGACGTAATGTGTTAATGATAGATTGAACATGTTAACACTAACAGAACCTAGATATGAAAACTACAATTTACTCTATAGATTTACCCTCTTTACGTTTGTTTGCATATGCATGGTTGGTATGAACTTCTTCGAACAAATACACATATATAGTATATATAAGCTAGAACATGTTATTAGGGATATTGTATCACAAATGTTATAAACTTTGGGGACAATGATAATGTACAAACTGGTGGATAGTTTAAAAGGAGTTTTTTTACCAAAATAGTGTACTTACAAAAAGTATTTACCAAATTGGTGTACTTTAAAAAATATTTACCAAAATGGGTAGTTTTTTTATTTTCTTACTTTTTTAAAATAACAAAATAATACATAAAAATAAAAACAACCCTATCATTCCCTTGTGACTCATGAGTTGCCATACACGATTACCTTGGTTTGATTTTCTGACTTTCGATCCCCACGTTTGATCCCTCGTGTTCGATTCCACCATAAGATTCTCTACTACATTCTTTTATATTCATTCAAGTTTTGATGTTCAGTTCTCTACCATAAAATGGTTTTAGTATTTGATTTGATTCTATACATCATGTATAGCGTTGATAGATTATCTAAATCTTCAGGTCAAATTGTTCAAGTTTTTCTAACTTGTTTTGATGTAATTCAACAGCCATAAATGTTAAGTTCATGTCAGATTGTTTAATTTTATTTTTGCATTCTAATCACGATTATAATTCTTAATTTACAGCTTGATTTTAGTTCTTTAATTACAACTGGATTTTAATTCTTAATTTTGCAATTGATTCCATATTAGTCCAAATATATGTTGCTTAATATGATAACGAATTGGGTTCCATGCTGCTGCTAGAAGCTTTTGCTCATCTTTGCTGTGATTATTTAGCATTTGTTTTTGCATTCTAAATATGAAATTTCATTTAATTTTAATCCGTTAACGATACGCTCGTATACTGGTATGGATGCTTAATTTTGCACTCTCTTATCTTATTTTTGAATCAACAAAACACAAGAAATGATTGTTTAGCTAACAACAAAGACAATTAAAAAGTACCCATTTTGATAAATACTTTTAAAACTACACCAATTTGGTAAATATTTTTTATAATTACACTCATTTGGGAAAAAACTCGTTTAAAAGTTAAGGTCCTTAAAATTGTGAAACATTAAAAATAAAGATAGTACGACTTTATACAGGGAATGACAGGCTAGTAGCGTGTTGTGAGGAATATTGTGCCCATTGTGGAGTGGGTGTGTTTACAAACTTCAATGGTGGAATAAAGGTTTTCAAAGTTTCAATGAAACACCAACAATATGCATACACAATTGTATCGTATTCAAATCCATTCATACATACATACATACATACATGGATGTGATACATGCATCAAACATTTATTTTTTTCAAAGACGGATTTTATTAAATAATGAGAAAAAACACAAAGTATGAAAATTTAGTGTACAATATCACTAATGTTGAAATAATGAAATCACACCATTTATTTCACACAAGGCTCTTAAGCTTCGATTTGTATTTCGTTCAATTAAAAGCATCGTCTTTTATGGAATCCAGAAATCTGCAAATTAGGGTTGTTATAGAACTCGACTTTGTTTCTATTCTTTCAAATGTCCCACAGGTAGCAAAGACAATAACTATGCAAATAAGTGTTTTCCACTCGTTAGATCTCGAAAAAGAAAAAGTGAAAAACCATGAGCAAAATCCGTTGTCTCAACGGAGACCACCGTCGAAGTTGGAAGCTTCACCGAAATCAAAATGTATCACACATATATAAATACCAAAACACCAGCATTTATCGACTTACTTTTTCGATTGGTATGTTTTGAGTTGTTTATTATTTTTTTGTTTAATGTTATTTTCTTTTTGTATTTTGTCAAACTTTTCATTGTTGCCTATTTTCACTAAAATCTAGTGACATGCGATCCCATGTGAAATTTTTAACTCACATATTTAGTAATTATTACATATTAAAAGGAAAACTTTATAAATAGTTTTCTTTTATGTTTTGCATTTTGGCCATCATAGTTTGTTTTTTTAGGTTTTACATTTTAGCACTAAAGTAGAATGACTCTTTTGTAAACAAGTTGAGTTTGAGAGGAAGTTAGTTTTATGGTTGTTTTACATCTACATCTTCGTAAAACTTTATAAATAGTGTGCTTTTATGTTTTGCATTTTGACCACCATAGTTTTGTAGGTTTTGCATTTTAGCACTAAGTAGAATGACTTTTGTGTAAATAAGTTGAGTTTGAGGGGAAGTTAGTTTTATGGTTGTTTTACATCTACATCTTCATTTTTCCTCTCTTCCTGACTCATTCGACTATTGTCGCTCTGCCGCTTCAAGCGTCTTTTCCATCTGCCTTCTTCGTCTTCTTTGTATATTCAATCGACGATGGATGGTGGCGAATATTGTATGGCAGTGTTTTTTTGTCATGGGATTGTACAGAGAGATACGGTGATCCTCTGTTGTCAGCACCAGATCAGATGTGTTTCATTGTGATGATATTAATGTACCACTGTTTCATTATGTTTGTTTGAAGTTGAATGAAATTTGTTTTTTTTTGTAAAGATTTTAGCCAATGTATGGTTTTAACGGTTACAATGACAAAAACTTAACGGTATATAAATTGCTCACGTAACGCGCGAGCGCTGTATAATCCTAGTTAAATATTAAAAAAATGAGTATCATAGTGTTGTAAGTAAACTGTGTTTGTAAAAGACAAGTGAAAATCTGATGTAACATGCATATTATGTCTGCATGTTGGAATGATGATTGTCAAGACTTTGCAGATAGTCTTATTAATTCCTATTCTTATATTTACTATAAATCAAAAAGTCTTTATTTTTGAAAAAACAATAGACTTTATATACGTTAAATAAGGATGTTTGTAAGCTAAGAAAATATGGTTGGAGTGGCTTTTATAGACTTTATATACGGCTAAATAAGGATGTTTCATGTTTGTAAGCTAAGAAATTGTAAGAAAGTATGTTTAAAGTGGCTTTGAGTATTGTTTGCAACATGGTCCTCCCGAGTTTTATTCTCAATCAAGCATGGTTGGAGACTTGGAGTGGCTTTGAGTATTGTTTGCAACGTGGCCCTCATGGGTTCTATTCTCGCAAGGGACCAGTTTTTGTTTTTGTTTTTGGCTTTTACTTTTCTTTTCAGTTATTTTTAGTTTTTATGACGTACGTAACTAGTGTGCAGGGTAAAAAGTGACGCGTGACGCAGAACTAATAACAGGTTAATTATTAATTAATATTCTAACTCATGATAATTGTTGTTTTAGACATACACGAGATTGCAAATGGTTTTTTAAAAAATTAGAGAATTCGGATAATCGGATTTATATATAGATTTAGTAGGTCAAAAATGTCAAATATACTATCGCGTGAAGAGCATGCGAAATTAATTATTTTGATTATGCACATCATTGATTGGTTGGTATGCACATCAATTTATGTTTGGAGTGTATAATATATACTCACTAGGTTTAATATCCGTGTGTTACACACAGGTTAAATAGTAATATTTATAAAAAAATTATAACCATTATATTTAACAATTTGTATATATATAACATTTAAGGAGTTGGCTACATCAACTTGCATGGTGAAAAATTTAGCTAAATTTTACCTCCCAAACTTCCTATTATAAAAAAAAATCCCTCCAAAAATCGCCCCTAAAAGTTTGATTTATTAGATAGATTGTCAATATATCATATATATTAAAATTGAATATGTATTCATTGTAAATATATACTCATTGTCAATATATCGTATATATTAAAATTGAATCGTCTAGTCTTTTTAACATATTATATGACGTATTTTAAACTATACAATGACTTTTAATGGTTCTTGTGGGTAGTTGCGGTTCCTGTCTAGCTCATCCAAAGCCACTCCTCAACAAATGTAAAAAAGAAGAGAAACTGAATGACCAAGTTCTCATCACACGTCAATAATCTTTTGATCTAGTAGTCAATAGAAAAGATAGAGATTTTTTCTCTCTTTAAAATCCTATATAGTTCAGACGGTGACATTTAACTACTAACTTAGGTTCATATCCACTTAAAAAAACATTTACCCCTTTGATTTTTTTCATTAACACATCATTGTCTACTAAAACATCTCATTCAATCAGGTCCAAATCCATCCAAGACCTTGTCATATATTATTTGCAAATTGAAGTTTCTATCCTGTGAAATTTAATGCACTACAACACCCAATCATAACCTTTGAATTATACTAGTCATAGATTTATTAACATGAATATAAGGGCACAACCTTCTCATTTCATTCTAGCTAGCATCATGACCCGTGCCGCGTAATTCGATTGTCAGGTCTTAGTTGGTGCGCGTCTTTTAGTTTTGTTGCCTTTCGCGCTCGATGCGACACGTTTGTGAATTGATGCGTTTGTTACTACACTGACATTAAAGTGTGATGTCCGATTAACATATGATGTCCGTACGTCTGTGACTTTGTTAACTGTTACACGTGTTACGTCATTCAGCAAAACTGGTAACAATAATATGCTTATGTGTCGCACGTCACGTAGTAAATAGGACCTAACATTGAGACAACAAACTTGTTAAAAGAGTTGGTAGAAAGAAAGCAAAATAATTTTGTAAACAGAAAATAAATAAAATTAAAAAAGGACTAGAAAAAAAAGGAAGAAAAAACAATGCTATTGGCCCAAGATTCAAACCCGGGTTCACCACCCTCGGTTCTCACCAAAAGTAAAAAAGAAAAATAATTCTAGAAAGAGTAAGTTGTTTGATAAAATAGTCTACGTGGTTCGTCACTTTTTGCAGAAAAATACTAAAATTTAATTTCTCACCAATCTAGCTCTTAATTATCAATTTTTTTAACAATTCAGGCGCCGACACTAACACTGTTAAATTACTTTCGTTAGTTTGTTATGAATTGACTAAAATATCCTTGTTGAAACATAAAATATAATTACAGATCTAGGGACGTGTCCTGTTCATAGCAACCCCTACATCACTACCCCCATCGTCTTCCTGCTCCACCGTGATCATCCCACCACCGATACTCCTTCTCATCCCTTTTGATGAAATCAAGGTTTTTGGGATATGAAACAAGTTTGATTATAGGATAAAACCCTAGAAAAGTGTATTGTAGGTGGCGGGGGCAAAGGGACGTGCGTTGGTGGTAGTGGTGCAATGGTTTTGGTAGTAAATGAAACGATTACCAAAAAATATTTGGTGTATGTTGTTTATAGGGTGCCATTGATAGGTAGATATCGGTGAAGATGAAAATGGCTGTGGGGTGAGGGAGAAATAAGGCTTTAGGTGGTGGTAGTTTGTATTGCATGTGCAAAGTATTAGGGTTTAGAGAACTTGGTTGAATCCAAATGATATGAATGTGGTGGGTGGTTGTTGTGGGAGGTGGTATTGGAGATGGGGGTTCTAGTGTTGGTGGACGTGACGAGAACGAGTAGAGAAAGCATGGTGGCTGATGTGCCAGTTGTGGTTTGTGGCGATGGTGGTAAAAGATGGTGAAGAATTGAAGGTGATGATGGTAAAATATGGTTATGGATCATGGGGGGAGAGAGAGAGAGAAAAATAAAAAGAGAATTTGGTTTTAAACATTTATAATATTTTATTATTTTGTTGTAATTTATTGGCAAATTAGCTAAATATAATCTCAACTAACACCTATTGGCCGAGAATAATCCCAATTAAGTTTATTCCCTCCAGTGGTCTCAAATCCAACTTTTTTGGCCTCTAGTGGTCCGCCGTTAAGTGCGCTTAACGGCCGTTAACTTTTTTTTGGTTTTTTTCGAATTTCAAAACAAGGTTTTGTGGAAATTGATCGGGAGTAGTATACGATTCAATTGATGTAAACCTTACTTCGAACTGATGTTCCAAACGACAAAACGGTCTTCAATCGGGTGTTTAAAACCTAACAGTGCTTTAACCGGATATCAAAATAAAACCATTTGGAGCAACAATTGGAAGTAAGGTTTACATCAACAGAATCGTATTCTCCTCCCGATCAAAATCCCTAAAATATCGGTTTGAAATTCGAAAAAAATAGAAAAAAAGTTAACGGCCGTTAAGTGCACTTAACGACGGACCACTGTAGGCCAAAAAAGTTGGATTTGGGACCACTGGAGGGAATAAACTGAGTTGGGATTATTTTCGGCCAATGGTGTTAGTTGGGATTATTTTAGGCCAATTTGCCTCATATTAAATAATGGGTACTTTGTCATCTTATTAAAAACTAACCGAATGTTAAATATCAATAGCCTGCAAAGCAACCGGTTTTGACAATCAATGACTAATTTGCCGATAAATTAATACCAAGTAGTTTTCTGCGAAAAACTGCAAACCACATGGACCATTTTGGTAAGTTTCTAAATAAATATAACAAAAGTTTTGAAACTTGAGTTGTGGTTACCACACGTTATTGTTAGACTATATGTAGTGAAATGTTATGCCCTTTTATAAAGTCCACATAACATTTCATACACCAGTCATTTGGGCTTTATGAGACGTTATGTGTACCGTGGATGTAGATGACCTCAATCCACCAACTCACTCCAACTAATTATTATCTTTTATCTTTTAAATTTAATTTAAATAGATTATATAAAATAATAATTATGAAATCACTATTATACCATTTATTAGTTTTCCCTTTCACATTAGCTTGTCATGAAATCTCTTATAAATTAGCTGACACATGTCATATAATACTCGTAAAGAATTTTAATAACTACACATAATTTTATCGTTTTAACGCATGTAATAAAGTCACAAACACGTAGATACCGTTAAAACGCGTAGACCGAAATGTGAAAATGGTAGTTAAGCCCAAAGTCCCAAACCACCAGGCTCCAACGGAACATACTATTTCAATTATCCTCTTTGACGCCC
Source organism: Tagetes erecta (assembly GCA_030867185.1). Taxonomy (NCBI): domain Eukaryota; kingdom Viridiplantae; phylum Streptophyta; class Magnoliopsida; order Asterales; family Asteraceae; genus Tagetes; species Tagetes erecta. The sequence continues at coordinate 57,785,534 of CM061493.1, forward strand.
GTCTCAAACGACTTCAGATTAACCGACGACGACGACGATCAAACGCATCATCTTCAACAACATGCACACACGCAAACAGAAAACTTGAACAACATTTATGAACCTATAGAAGCTCATCAATTATCAGATCTCGCGTTATGTTTGCCAAATTGTTTCACAGAGCTCCTCCCGAATCTCCTCCTCCTAAGGTAATTTTCAACACATATTTTTATTAGGTTTTGCGGTATCGCTTGCTTACGAGCCTCTTAGTCTATGATCAGCTCTAGGTTTTGCGTTTTGTTCTTTTTATGGAGCTTTAGACTGTTGCGATTTGTATAGTAGCCTAGAAACATGAAGAATTTGAAACATAATTTGATAATTGCAGCTGTTTAATGCCGCTGATAGTTCAATTTTGTCTAGCTTGTTTAGGAGCCACTTAGTCCATGATCAGCTCTAGGTTTTATGTTTTCTTCTTTTTTGGAGCTTTAGCTGTTCTGATTTGTATAGTAGCTTAGAAACATGAAGAATTTGAAACATAAATTGATAATTGCAGCTGTTTAATGCCGCTGATAGCTCAATTTTGTCTAGCTTGTTTAGGAGCCACTTAGTCCATGATCAGCTCTAGGTTTTATGTTTTCTTCTTTTTATGGTGCTTTAGACTGTTCTGATTTGTATAGTAGCCTAGAAACATGAAGAATTTGAAACATAACTTGATAATTGCAGCTGTTTGATGGCGCTGATAGTTCAATTTTGTCTAGCTTGTTTAGGAGCCACTTAGTCCATGATCAGCTCTAAGTTTTATGTTTTTTGATTTTTATGGAGATTTAGACTGTTCTGATTTGTATAGCAGCCTAGAAACATGAAGAATTTGAAACATAAATTGATAATTGCAGCTGTTTAATGTCGCTGATAGTTCAATTTTGTCTAGCTTGTTTACGAGCCATTTAGTCCATGATCAGCTCTAGGTTTTATGTTTTCTTCTTTTTATGGAGCTTTAGACTGTTCCAATTTGTTTAGTAGCCTGAAAACATGAAGAATTCGAAACGAAAGCAACATAAATTGATAATTCCAGCTGTTTAATGCCGCTGATAGTTCAATTTTGTCTAGTTCGATACAGTTTGTAGCTGTACACAAGTGGAACACACGCACATGAATAGAAAGTGAAGAACACACGGATTTAGGAGGAAATGGAATTAGGCAACCATTACTGTTGAAAATGATGGTATCTAATTTTACATCTAAACAATGAGTAATTAATGTACTGGTGATGTGATGATGATAGATGTGAGAATGGGATGGTTATGGAAAATTTGTGATTAGATGGTTGGATGATGGTTTTGTTTTGCAGTATGTTAAGACTGTTTAGATATGTTGGCGAAGGGTGGAAGTGTGAGTCGTGATTTTGAATAATGGGAATGCAAGCACCATAGAATTCGAAAGAACTTCCTAGTTTCATAAGTATGTTTGAGATTATCATGTAATGAAGTACAGTTACTATGACCATATTGGCTACAATGTGTAGATAGTTAGGTGGAGTAATACTTAATATGTAGTTATGCTGGCAGATTCTGGTGCAGGTTTGTGTTGTTTGTAGCAAAATTGCATCTTCTGGTTTTTGTATGTTTTCTATAGATTGATAGGTATAAAGTTGAAACTTTTACATGCTTATTTTGCAGGATGATCCGCAATTGAAAGACTTTGAACCGCATGTTATTACTCATTATGGGATCCCATCTACTGCATCAATCCTGGCCTTTGATCCCCTTCAGCATCTACTGGCTGTAGGCACACTGTGAGTATAGTATTCTTAGTTTCAATAGCTAGTCGAAAAAGCTATTACCTGGAACCTACCTCATGTGAAGATTTTGTTCATGGGTTTAACCATTTAAAATCTTTAAAGAGAACATCAGATTTCTTTAAACCATCCATCCTGCTTCTCTATCACCATGCATTCCATCTGTGTCAACAATTGTTGTTATTTTCTTTATTTTTTATTTGTTTTTCTGGTACTGCAGGGATGGGAGGATAAAGGTGATTGGTGGTGATAATATCGAATGCCTTCTAATATCTCCAAACCCAGTACCCTTAAAATATCTAGAGGTTCTTGAGCTTGACATTCTTGGCTTCTATACACCTCTATATATGTATATATATATATATATCATTGGTGCTCTATTTTTCTTTAATGTATTATCTCTAAGACTCTAAGGTGTGTGTAGTGTAATTCAGAGATTAATTAATCACCTAGACTTGCATGTTTTAGGCACTTCAGTACACAGGAGCGTGAACGATGCCTATTATCTAGTGAAATACATATTATTCACTCTTTCAGTCTTTTGTCTAAGACCACAATAAGATTTTCCTATTTGTTTTACATGTAATATACCCATTTGAAGATAGAAACTATGTACTCTCTTTAACAAACGTTCTGCTCTTTTTATCCAGTTCTTTCAAAACCAAGGTTATCTAGTCAGCGTCTCAAATGAAAACGTTGTGCAGGTATATATATATATATATTTATATGTATGCAATTATATCTCTTGTACCCAGAAACAAGTTGAAGAGGTACTTCACCTACTATGTGTGCTTTGACTTTGACAGGTGTGGGATCTAGAACAGAGGCGATTGGCTTCTAATGTAAAATGGGAATCCAATATAAGTGCATTCTCTGTGGTTTGTTGCACTAATTACATGTAAATCTCTCCAAGGTTGCCTTCATACATTTCAATCTAGATACATAGGACACAACTTTAAAGAGTTGACTGTTGCAAGCAGGTATGTCGGAGATGAGTATGGCTATTTGTCTGTCTTAAAGTTTGACTTTGAAGAAGGGAATATCCAACACATGCCCTATCAGATTCCTGTTGATCTCATAGCTGGTAGTGTGACTCTACTATATTGTAGTTGGTATACATGATGTAATTATTTTTGCCATGCTTTAGTAACTTCTGCATCTTCATTTTACGTCATATATATTCTCTTCTGTTGTCATATATTTCTTGTGCATTTAAGACTGCTTTTAGTTTAGACTAATGGCATCTTTGTTTCCTCAGAGTTCAAATAACCACAGTTACATGAGTTAGGGCTATCTTTAGTTCTCAGTCACAACTTAAGTCTTTAGAAGGAAAACATCAAAACCCAATCAAAGTGATTGGAAATTAAGCCTCCATAATGCATTATTTCCTTAGAGATCTAGTTCTTGTAAGTTGTGTAAAGAAGTGTGTGGCCACACAATGAAGGGCAAAATTGTAAATGAAGATACAATTAGTAATACTATATCTAAATAATGTTGCGAAATGGTAACAGTTTTGTATCATTTCCTTTCTTAAAGGTATTATGAATCATGTGAAGTGCGCTTATTTCATCTGAGTTTTTATTAGGCTCATTGGTGTTCCTATGCAAGTTATCTTTTTGTAAGTTATCAACCGGGGTCAATACACATTTAGCACATGATTCTCTAGAGTTGAATTTCTTACAAAGAAAAATCCAAAACAAGAGAACTTCATATAGTATAAGATATTTTTCTCTTGATTAACTAACACTGTTTTTTCGAAATTGAAATCTTGGGCTGATGACTTGTATCATGCTACTTGTTAGATGTATTCTCACCGATCACTTATAGAGATAAACGAAATGATTAAAGATCTGCAGCTTGATGTTCAAGCAGAGCAATATTTAACACTGACTAATTAAACAAATTATAGGACCCCACATATGTTGAAATAAAGTTAATAGTATTATAACTAAATGTAGTAATAAGTGTAAAAAAAATCTGTAGTAACACCATATTTATCGTCATTTTGCAGATGAAGCCAGGATTCCAGTACCTGATCAACAGTCTGTTGTGGGCCTACTTGCCCAACCTTGTTCCTCTGGAAAAAGGTATGAAATATATTCAACTTTTAATTCTATTCTTGTGTTGGTTAACACTTATTTACAGTAGGTTTCTTCATCTGCAGAGTGTTGATTGCATATCAAAATGGAGTGATAATCTTATGGGACATTTCTGAAGATAAAGCTATACATGTTAGAGGCCATGAGGATTTCCAACTAAAAGATGAAATAGTAATTAGCTCTACAAGTGATATCAGACATGATAAACTGAATAATAAATCAAATGAAGAGCAGATAGAGAAGGAGATCAGTGCTCTTTGTTGGGTTTCTTCTGATGGGTCAATACTTGCTGTTGGTTATGTTGACGGGGATATTTTATTGTGGAATATACCAACTGCAATATCTACCAATAATCAGAAGGCAAACAAGTCATCTAATAATGCTGTTATGTTAAGCTTATCTTCAGGTGACCGTAGACTCCCAGTCATTGTTCTCCATTGGTCAAATAGTCCACATAGTGGTTCTGCAGGTCAACTTTTTATATATGGAGGTGATGATATTGGATCTGAGGAAGTCCTAACGGTATCAAAACACATCATTCAACTATTTCTTTTGAAGCCGGGATAATTGCATTGTAACATAACTTACTTTGGGCACAATTTCTATTTTTAAGTAATAAAATCATCGATGTTTCAGGAATTTTACTTTGAAATTCCAGTAATCGGTCAAAATGATGACGTATTGGTAAACAGTAAACCTATGACCATGTTGACTGTATCTTCTGACATGACGCCAAAAAAGCGGTTATTTTGTGTAGATACCCCAACTTTTAAACTCTAATGGTTTTTCAGGCCTAAAATAAGTTGGCGGCCTGAAACAGAAATCAGACCAAAGTTTGTTCCCTTTTATGCAACTTGCCCTTTTTAATCTAATGAAACAATGTTTATGGCTGTATAGTAATACCATATTCCTTCTTGGTTTAAACAGTTTAACCTCATTGGCAATTCCATCATATTTATATCCTTTGCTTGATTGCTCATCCCATGGTGCATGGCTTGATGATCTGCCTTTTGCAGAAAAATGAAGACAGTTCTTTGTTTGATTATATACCCATCAGCTGTTACCAAAGTTTCCTAAATTAATCATTGGCCTTTTGCAGATCTTGAATCTTGATTTTTCGTCTGGACTAGAAGCCATGAAGTGTGTCAAACGCTTAGATCTAACACTCAATGGTTCCTATGCGGATATGGAATTAGTACGTGCGCCTGAGAGTAGCGGTACAACACTTTTTCTGCTGACCAATCCAGGTCAACTGCATGTCTATGATGATGAGTGCTTGACTGGATTAGATTCTGCTCCAGACATGAAACATGCTGTAAACGCAGTTCAATGTCCTGTAACTTTACCAACAGTAGAACCTTTTATGACCATCTCAAAGCTCTGTTTGGTGGACAACGATACATTGCAAAGAGTTCTGAAGGAGGTTGGAAATAACAACTAGTAGAGGTGGCATGCTAGGCTGGTTGGGTCAAATTGGGTTCGGATTAAAACAAGTCAGTTTTAGTACGGGTTGACATGTAAACATCTTTTTGTCTATTATTAAAGAATAGTTAAAGCATGACTTATGATACAAAAGCAATATAATTACAGTAGTAATCTAAATCGTTGAATAACACAAGTTTGGAGGTTTTATGCATTAAAACTAAGACATGAGGTGACTTTTGACCCATTTGAACTGTTCCAACTATTTGACCGCCTGGGAAATCGACCCATTCATAAATAAATGGGTCGAATATGCGACCTCTACTTACTAGTGTCGGCTTGCTTAGCATACACTTTTCTTTTGTTGTATGCCAGTGCTAAGTTTCTTTCTTGGTTCATTTCATGTATGAAGACAGTTTTGGATGCAAAACCTCAATCATCATCTCCTACATCCTCAGGGAATGCAAAGTGGCCTGTGAGTGGTGGCTTTCCTAGTCAACTATCCTCGGATGAAAATATTGGAGTTGAGAGAATATATATTGCAGGGTATCAAGATGGCTATGTTCGAATATGGGATGCCACGTTTCCTGTTTTCTCACCTATATTTGTTCTAAGATTTCAGGTTAGTGTTACGAGACTTATAAACATGACTTCCATCTAGTTGAATGAGATAAAAAATCATTCATCTTTTGAATTAGGGTCTGATTAACAATGAATAGCAATAACTTCATCATTGGAGCTTAACCTATTTCCCCAGGTGGAAGGTAACGGAATTCCTGGTGCAAGTGAACCCATCTCAGCCTTGGATTTTAATTCTACAACATCAAGTTTAGCTGTCGCCAATGATTGTGGTCTGGTACAAACTATTTTCTCAAATACCCTGCTGTTTAAAAGGTGATAAATCTCTGGTTGTGTCTAGCTTTCATCTCTGATAAAGCACATTATATAATATATAGGTTAATCTATTTAAGCTGGTTGGAGAATCTGAAAAGTTAAACACACTCCTTGTGACAGAAACCGAATGTGAAGGTGTGTTTTGTTAAATACAGTTGCGTTATACTTTCATTTATTTGTACTTGAGAGCACAAAAAACATGATAGGTGTTGTTCCTATGAAGTTTCATTTCGTTTACTTTTCTTATTACTTTAGCAAACACCACATATGTTTACAGAAATTGATCTGCACCATGGGAACGGGTGGCATTCGACAGCTGTCTTTTCTCTTATAAAATCTTCCGTACGAAGCCTACAATACACAAGTTCTGGAGCTAGAATAATCATTGGATATGAATGTGGTAAGGTAAGCATCATATTACAATTTTTAGAGTTGATGCATTTTTTAAATCATCTACGCATAATTAGTTCTCTACTAACTCACTTTGTGCATATTAGGCTGCTGTGCTCGATGTTATATCATCATCAGTACTGTTCCTTACCGATTGCTTAGTCAGAAATAATTCTCCTATCATTTCTATAGCCATAAAAACATATTTACCAATTGATAATGATGATTCCGAGCAATATGGAGATGCATCATCAAAAGATTCAGAAAAGGAAGTGGCTTTCATATTGACTAAAGATGCACACGTTGTCCTTTTGGATGTTAGTAGTGGTAACAAGATTTGCTGTCAGTCGATAAACAGTAAAGAAACGACTGCAATGTCAATATACCTTTTAGGTAAGTTGCAAGCCATATTCTAATTAATATTAAGTAATTTATATGTATTACCGACCTAGCAGATAAAAAATGATGACATGTCCCCCGCCGTCAGATCTTGCCAAAACTAATCTGAACTATTTAAAATAAGTTGGAATTGGATATAGTTTTTTTGTAAAAGAAAAAGATAAACAGTTAATGAATCTCTGCTTTTTTAGATTCACAGTATATTAGTTGTTGATTATAGTATTTTATATGTACACAAGTTTAATGGATATCGCTATTTGCCTATTTCAAAACATACAGTTATTTCTTGTTCGAGATTAGATTTATGTATTAATTAGCTGACATTTATATATGCATTAATGTAAGATTAACTTCTGTATTGATATAATCTTTCTTTAAATGTATAATTCTGATAAGATTATGTTTTATGTAATTCTTATTTTGATTAGTGTGTACACTTACATATACAGTATATTTACGAATTTAAAGTATATAATACTAGCTTCTCAAATATAACACTCGTTTGTTTTTGTTTATGTCAAAACATTTTTGCTACTCCTAATTGAACATGTTTGCATGCAGATGAAAAATTTGCTGTTCCAGAATTGTCTGAACAGAATCCCGTGAACTTGTCCCCTCGACCGACTGATGGAAAAGAATCTTTTCAATCTGGTACCGAGCCAGAAAATGATACAAATGAAGATGAAGCAAATACCTCAAGTGAAACCACTGAATTATGGACGAATTTTGTTGACTCACTCATTTTAGTTTGTTGTGGGGATTCAATTCTTTTATATTCAACCAAGTATCTAATTCAGGTTCCGACTTGGTTTTATGCTATCTCTAGTTTCATCATTTATGCTACTGCATTTTTTAAAATATAGTGTTTCAGAGAGAGCCAACATTCATCAGAAAAGTTGAATTAGAGAAACATTGTTGCTGGGCTACAATCTTCAAGAAAAGTGAAGTAGAGTCTGGAGTGATTTTAGTATATGCTAATGGAGTTGTTGAGATCAGGTGAAGCATTAATTCTTTCTGTAGATATAGTGTTGCAAGGTATTTTATTTTTTCAATAAGTTTGTACAAAAGCGCGTGGGAAGACTAACAAACTTGTATTCATACAGATCCTTGCCAGATCTTAATGTACTGGCAGAAACGTCCATAATGTCCATTCTCAGATGGAATTTCAAGACCCATATGGAGAATACAATGAGTTCTTTTGGTAATGCGAATATAACGATGGTTAGATTTTTCCCACTTAACATTTAGTTATTTTAGTTTGATCTATTATGTAAAATCAACTTATATTCAAATTATTTGTATTCGTTTGAAGGTTTATGGATGTGAATTTGCTGTTATATCTCTTTTCACCTCTGAAAATGACTTCAGGTCTCTCTCTCTCTCTCTCTCTCACACACACACACACACACACATCACACACACCTACTAATTCATGAATTTTGGAATCATTTAGGATCCCGGAGGCTTTACCTCACCTTCATGATAAAGTTGTCGCAGAAGCTGCAGAGGCTGCTCTTAAGTTCTCAATTAGCCAGAAGAGTAAACAGGTTTTTTGTGTTCTAGAAGCTTCTTTTGCTCTCTAGAAAGGCTCTTAATTTTATTTGATTTGTCTTTCCACAGAGTGCACCAACAGGAATACTTGGTGGTATCATCAAGGGTATAAGAAGAGAAAAAGAAAATGAAAACACATATATTGAAGAAACTCGAGATGTTCTTGTTCCTAAGCTAGAAACTTTGTTTTCGCGGTCCCCGTTTTCAGTTGCAGATTTAGATTTAGATTTGGGAAATGACTTTGAACTTGAAGCACCAGTCAAATTAGGTTCTAATTCTGGCTTTCTCACATTTTTCTACTTTTAGTCGTGGCAGTTTCGACCTGTTCACTTATAACTGGGCCAATTTGGGTAACGTTTTATAAAATCTAAAGTTAAAGAGAAAACGGATCAAATCCGAAGAGAAAATGGGTCAAATCCGAAGAGTAGTTGTAATGCATACAACCTACCGAGTGCTTTTTCTGCAAAAACATTTCACATTAACTGCTAATATATTATTACTAGCTAATGGAGAGACAAATATTTCGGGTCAACACTATTCAACCCCGTTCTTTGACTCGTTTCCTAACCTGTCTTTTTGACCTGCAATAACATTTCACCATTTCTGTCCCATGTCTCTATTCATATTTTTGAACGTTTTAACTTTTTGATCAGTCGTAGAAAAAATTGAGGTGGAACCTAAGTCTCCTGAGTCACCAACCCCGAGTAAGGGTCAGCCCAAGACTGAAAAAGGTATACTACAATACCTGAAACCTTTTGCACAATGTATTTATTTTTTGCGATCACTAACCAATTTTATTGTGGCATGTAGACAAACAAATGGAGAGGGAGCGATTATTTGAAGGTGGTTCAGTCATTGCAGAACCAAAAGCTAGGACGGCAAATGAAATCAAGGCCAAATATCGAAAGACAGGGACCGGGGTAATTCAACTTAAGAATATATATTTTTTTGTACTTAAGAATAATGATTTATTTTGTTCTTTAACCCTCTTGAATTTTTATCATCAGGATGCTGCAGCTGCAGCTCAAGAAGCAAAAGACAAGCTTCTTGAGCGTCAAATGAAACTTGAGGTATTATCAGATCCCTTCCCTCATTCTTTTATTCATTTTCCCTGAAATCTTCATAGTGTCAACTGTCAAGTAAGTAGAATCTACGGGTGTTCACTGTACGTTGCAGCTGGTATTGAGAAATTCTGTCCCGAACCTCTAGATACAGTTTCAGAAAATGAAAAACGAAAGTCGCTGCTTTTAGTGGTTTGAACCTTTTTTTTGTTTTTTCACCAGTGGCGTCAGTTATATTAAAATTCTTAAAACAATAAAGATAGTTCATTACTTCATTAATATAAAAGATTTACATAATTTTGTATTCCTAAAATCCTAAACGGTGGGTTCAGTTTGTACAGCCAATTCCAAGTTCCAAAGCGTATGTTAGGCGCTAAAATTGTCAACCTGTCAAACCAAACTGTGAACCGAACCATATACATTTCAAACAGGCCGAATTGCTTCGTTTGGGTTGGTTTAATTGGTTTATGAGCACCCTAAAGTAGATCACATGTTAATCATTAAAATGAAATCCACCATATGTAATGTTTTGGAATCAAATGTATGGTCTTTATTATATGGTTTCTTGAGCAATAATAAAGGTAAGCACTAATAACAACTGAGACTAGTCCCACTTGTAGCTAATAATTAATCCACTGTTACCACCATTACTTATCTCAGTGCCTGGTGGTGGTCGTAGTATGGCGGTAGTGGTAATATGGTGGTGTTAATTGCATATACAAGGAGGTTGTTACATTTAATTTTAATTCCATTTTTTCATTTCCTAGTATTCACACATCATAACAATATGACAGAAACTAAAAGAAAACGCAGAAGAACTAGCAAGCGGGTCGGAGAACTTTGCTGACTTGGCAGGTGAGCTTGTAAAGCAAATGGAGAATCGAAAATGGTGGCAACTATGAAAGAAGTGGCTAAAACCGCATGATCTTGAATGGTCGGGCCCGCTAATTTGGTTGCCTGTTTCATCAACGATTATTCTTTTACCTAATAATATGTCTACAACCATCATAATACATATTGATATCATATTTATAGAAAGTTTGGTTGATTCCTTTAGCTTATTTTCTGTTTTTGTTAAACATAAACCTGCAATACCAGGGATTTTGTATCGTATCAAACATCACGCTCGATACCGACATGAGAGTGAGACAACAAAAGTCTGGTAAATTGCTTTATTTGAAAAAATAAATGACTTTTTGAAAGTTTTGATTCAATGTGTACATTTTGTTAAGACCATTGCAAACGGGAGAGAGATAAGGGCATCTTCACATTGTGAGATAAGGGTGTCTTCATGTTGTCACCCCGCTTATTTGACCAGCCAGACAGCCTTTTCTTTCGTCTTTCTCCTCCTCGGGTGCCCCTTTTCTCCTTCTCACATAGGCGGTTGTTGCCACTTTCTCGTCACGTCTGTACCTGAGCCTCTTTCTTTTACCTCACCCCTCGGATGCCTTTCGGATGCCCGTCCTGGTCTTAGTGATCCTGGAAGAGTGGAAGGTTCCATATGTATTTGATTAATTAACTTGTATATAGCATGTATGCATCTTATGATTGTTTTCTTAAGATTTCGTGTGATGCTTATTGTTTTGTAAATGGAGAAAGTTTCATGATATTACAGTTTTTTAACACTTGGTATTAGTTAAAAAGTAACATAAAAAAAGTCGCCTGTTATAACATTATTTAATATTCGAAGTCAGTTCACTTTAGAATTTCAAAATTATGTAATTTGAAAACATCTTATCTTAATCTTCTATATAATATAGGAAAATAAATTTTGCTTATGTGTCAACCATTTAGGGTTGGTTTGCTTATTTGACATTATTTAAAAGTTTCTCATAATAATAATTTTATAATTAAAATGTGTATACATACTCTATAATGATATATTATAATAAAACGAATTACATTTTAACCCTCTAATATTTAGGAGAAATTAGAAAACCGAGCATTTAATTCTCTTTAATTTGAGTATAATATTGTTATATTAAAAAAAAATTTGAACAATTCTTGTGTTCCGGTTTTACAACGATTTTGTCTAAAAATTGATTTAAACCTTCCATGCCTTATGAATATCATTAAAATCATCTGAATATTATGTTCCCGAGTATTACGCGGGCACTAAACTAGTATACAATATAACAATAACCATAATTACCCTGGAATTTTTTTCTTTCAATACAGCTCTTGGTATGTTTTTATGACACCTTAAAAATGTTGTTTTTAAATCTTTAAAGCTTAACTTAAAATTTAGTTAGAGGTGTTTGATAAGTTTGGCTCAACAAAGCTTAAGCATGTTTGGTGAGCGTTTCATAATATCAGTGGCGGATCTAGAAATAAAGTTTAGGGGTGGAGGAAAAATGAATTTTTGACCCTAAAGGTATACCGATACATAAATCAAATTTTTTTTTTTGAATTCTTACACTAGTTTTACACTTCGTCGGAAAAGTTGAGGGGTAACGGCTACCCCTCCCCCTAGTGTAGATCCGCCCCTGAGTAATATAGATTAGAGGTGTTTGATAGGTTATAAGCGTTGACGTATGTCTTAAAATTGGCTAAACAACTCATTTTTAATCGACCCAAGTGAAAAGGCTAATGGACTTTGCTTCTCATTATACTAAAAAATAAGTATTCTTCAAATCAAGGTCTTTCTCTCTTTAATCTTACTAATTTATCATAGATCAATATTGATTCTTACCCTGAAAGATTATTACAGAGAGATTTCCTTTCATGTGATGTCGTAATCGTTGGTTGTTCATTGTGTGTAGTTTGGAATCATTGTGAGGAAGAAGTCAAGATCAGTCTAGTGAACAGGGCCAACCCTGGGCAGGGGCAGCATGGCCGACTGCCCAGGACATTATCTCGACGGAGACACCAAGTTTTAAAAATTTTATTTATAAAAAAATATTTAGAAGGGTTAGATATATAGATTTTTTTTAAAATTCACAACCTATTGGTTATGAGACTTTACTCTTACCACTAGGCGGTCTAGGCCAACTATATGATTTATTGTTAAATACTTAGGTAGTTTATAGTTAGATTAATAAAAAAAGTCCACTTTGTATTTTAAATTAGTGAATTAAAAAAAGCCCAAAAGTAGATGATTAGATAGATTAAACTTAAGAACATGAATTGAGTCCAATTTGCTATGATGAATGCTCGGAGAGCTTCACAAGTTATCGGTTATATATTACGGTATCTATTTCTAATACTTTGATTTTGTTATGCTTATTAATCAATCGTTTGTTTATTAATTAAAAATTTAGTTTATATAATTTAACATGTTGGTATTCTGGGATATTTTTTTCCGGCTCGCACAGGGCATAAAAATCCTTAGGACTAACTCTGCCGGTGAATACATCTTCATCGCTAGACTAGTGACGTTTGGATATGTATTTAGATTGAGGTTATTACCTGCCCCCTTATCTTCCACATTCTCATTTTGTATTCCTATCACACAACTTACAAATAATGTTTGTTATTGGTGCGTTTGGAAGCAGCGGAGCGAGCTTATTTTCAATGGTTCTTATCCTTCGATCATGGCTACAGTGGGATGCATCAAAGCAATCTTATATCTATGGGTAAAAAACAAGTCAAATTGTTATAACATTGATGGGGGAATAGGTTCGTCTTTAAATTTTATAGTTACGTTTATTGATGTTTTCCTTATTGATTGTACATGGGTCTAGCCCGTTTGCTAGTGGTCTAATACCAATATACCATGTCGTTGTTAAAAATAATATAGAGTAGATTATAGATTTGGTCCTTTATGTATATTGTAAATTTCACATTTTGTCCTTAAACTTCAATAATTACACAAAACATTCAATAATTACACAAAACATCCTTTATGTTTAGGGTTTGCCACACATTTCATCATTTACACTAACTAAAGTTAAGTTTTTTTGTTAAATAAAATGTTAAATGACTAATATACCCTTTCTAACATTTAAAAGTTAAAAACAAACAAAACTCACATTTTAACCCTCCCTCATCACCAGACTTTCTTCCCTGGTTCCCTCACACACGATTCAAGTGCAACGTGAATGAATCAAATATCAAAGGAACTTATTGTTTTAATGGAAGTATAACTAGAATTAAATTGGATTATATTTGTCTTTGTATCAATCAATGAATAATCTCTCCAATCTTGAGTTTTACGAGAAGCCTACAAAAATCTAGCTAATTATCATTTCACTTACCTAAACCCTAGCGCACTTGGTCAACGGTTACTTCACTTCTAGATCTCGAACTCCTCACAATCGACGTCACCAACACTCTTAATCTTTTAATATCTTCATAACCACCGAGGATTTCACTATCAATGTTCTTGGAACCTACGTTAGTAGTAACGTTGATCACCTCCTTTTAAACCAACATGTTAGATAAATTTAAGTAACTGGTTCTGCAATTCTAAAACATTGGAGGTTTTCAAGTGCGATTTAGGGATTAGGAAGGAATTTGTAAGCGAGGAGTTGTGGATCCTTAACAGAGAACCGATGAAAAACACAAGAAGTTCATTTGACGGGGTATTTAATTTTCTCTTCTTCAAAATATTGCCATCTATGTGATTTTAAAACTAGAAAAAAATGATATGATGCAGACATGTTATTACAGAGAAATTAGCTTATTTTTTTATTATTAGAAGAGTGATTAGATTTAAAAAAATCATGAGATAATCTCATTTTCATAAAGTGAAAAGCTTTAACAAAATTTAATTAAGGGTAGAATTGTTTTTTTCTATTCTTTTTTTTTAAATGTTTTCAATAAGAGTAGAATTATCATATTATAAATATTTAACAAAAAACGTAACTTTAATAAGTGTAAAAGACGGAATGTGTGACAAACACTAAACAAAAAGGATGTTTTGTGTAATTATTTAAGGATGAAATGTGAAATTTACTGTTTTAGATAAAGGATCAAATCTCTAATTTATTCAAATATTTATATAATGTTTTTTCCGAGTTGTCAATTATCATCGTACCAGTCACTTTAACGAATTGGGTTTCTTATCTTACGAGAAGCACACTTATTTAGTTTTTGAAACTCAACATACACATTTATCACATTCTCATATAACACTCAATTAGTGGAAGTAGTATTCTCTATTTAACAACCACACATTTTATTAAGGATTATGATTATAACTTATAATGTTAACAAAACATTAAGACTACTGAAAAAAGAAGAAATAAAGCCTAAAACACTAAATCATTTTTTTTAAGATTATTGGATTTTAATAATTTGAACTTTATTGTATTTTAGTGTATTGTTTGATATTAATCACAACTTGTAAGAAAATTTTTGTGTCAGTCTCACCTTGTAAATTATTATTTTCCTCCATAGTCTTTTCTAACGGGTCAATTTTTGTCTTAGATAAGGTTACCTGACATTTTTGTTTCTCTTAAGAAGCCTAACCGGACATTTTTTTGTCACGGTTAATAAAAACTCAATGGAGGGAAATAATCTAAATGTTCGAACTGTCAAAAGAAATTTTTTTAATTTTTGAGAATAATATCAGGTAATACACTAAAGTTTGAATTATTAAGATGTAATAACCTTTTTTAAAAAAAAACATCAAGACTCTCATCCACCATTAAATTTTCTCTTTCCTTCACTCACAACAACCTCCCTAAAATATAAAAACACAACTTACAAAAATTGATTAATTCCACTGTGAATGCTCTTATATAAGCTTTGGTTAAAAAGACTCACTTTGGTTATCTGGACACCCTTTCTCTATATAACCAAAACGAGTGTCTCTTTAACAACTCTCTTTAAAAAGCACTCGTTTTTATAAATATTTTTTAAATCATCCATTATAATAGATAAGTTTTTCAACGTCACTATTTTAGAAAGAAAAAAAAAACTCCACTTCTAATCCTTAGCATTAACGCATAAAAGAAGTAACAATTACTAGTATTAATAAGTAGTGGTAAAAAAAATTGTTTGTAAATTTCCGTAAATAGAGTGGACGGTGATCAAAGCAATGGACGGCAGTGGGAAACGTAATTCAACCATCACTTTCCAACTTTTGAGCCTTCAATTGTGACTTGTTTTCTTACTTGACATGAGTGTTTGATTCATATAATCAAATAACCAAATTATTAACGTAACAAAAATACGTAAGCACTTCAACATCTTTTATGATGATAGTAGCTAATTAGGTATTAAACGAACAACAACTTCTAATGTGGTATAGTGGTAATTAGAGGCTTGGATTCTCTAAAAAAGACTCAAGTTCTACTCCTACTACCACTACTTTGGAAGGAGCAAATGAGAGCAATGAAGGGAGACTTGTGGCAACACAAGTTCGATCTCTGAGCCAAACTGGTTTTACCGCTAGCTTGTTGTCGTGCCTACGGGCGAACAGGCTAGTGGGTTTCCCCCGAATTGGAGTCGGTTTTAAAAGGTGGGCTTCGGCTACCTAGCGCTGTCTGTGCTCGTAGAGCGTTTGGGGCCGCCTTTCGCCATTAAGTTACCTCGGATAGCCAGTCTTTATTTGTTTCGTTGTAAAAAAGTCAATCCATTAATGGTGGTAAATACATCTATTTCTACATAGATCAATTTAAATGTAAATTTTTTTCATATGTTTTTCTCTCAAACATAACACATCATTGTTACATATGATCTATTTAGCAGTTTAGGTGTCACTCTCACATTTAAGTAATTGTTATCTCAATTTCCTACTAAAATATTACTCGTTATTACTAAAACAGAAAATCACACGTCATGACCCCATGTTAGATGCGTTAGTATTAACCACTAGATTTGAGTTTCTTTTTTTAAAAAAAAAATATTTGAAACAAATAATACGTATTCGTATATTTACTATTTTTATTTTTTTATATTTTAATTTTAGATTTTATTTCTTATACATTTTTAGGACTGTTGAATTTTAATAATCCAAACTTTAGTTTATTTGTCAAATTAATTCCAACTTAGGAAATTTCTAGTGCCAGTCTCAACTTGTAACTATTTTTTCTACAATGGTCCGTCGTAAAGTTTACTTAAAGCTATTAATTTTTTTTCAAATTTCAACTGAACTTTAGTGTTTTTGATAAGGAGAAGGATACGAGTTAATTGATGTAAAACTTACCTTAAATTGGTGCTCTAAATGACAATATGATCTTCAATCGGGTGTTTAAACCTAACGGTGCTTCAACCGAATGTTAAAATTTTGTTGTTTGGAACCTCGATTCAAGATAAGTTTTACATCAACTGACTCATATCCTCCTCCCGATCGAAAGCCTTAAAACATCAGTTTGAAACTTAAAAAAACTTAGGGTCGTTAAGTAACGAAAGTTTCCCAAGTTATAACTAATATCAACTAATAAACAAAATTTCCAAATAATAAAATCCAATTTTCCACTTATTGTATTACATACTAGTTTAGTGTCCGCGCTACGCTCGGGAACACAATTCAAGTGATGCTTTTAAGGATGTTCATGAATGTTCCATTCAGTTTTGAGACAAAATCGTGGTAAAACGGAAGACATGATATATTTTTAAAAATTAGATTTTTAGTATAACAATATTATACTCAAATTAAAGAGAATAAAGTGCTTAGTTTTATGGTGTAGCTTATTTTTTTTAAAAAATCATATAAAAATGTTATGTATATTTATAAAACACCGAAGTCTTTAATTGTATGTTATTATTAACTTTATCCATAAGTTTCATTTTTAAACCCTATCAAATATAAAACGACTCACGTACACCCCTTGTAGTAAAGGGTTAAAAATATAAATACTCTTAAATTTTTTAGAATTCTCCAAAATACTAGGGGACCAATAATGTAATTAGTTTTATTATAATAAATTTTATATACATATTTTAAATAAAAAAATCATTATTGTGAGATAATCTCTCAAATAATGCCACATAAGTTAAAAGCTATGAAAAGATGACACATAAAACTTTTTTGTTTTGCTATATTATATAAGGATTGTTTTTTAATATTTTTAAATCCGTATAATACGAGTTAGTATACGAGTTAGTATACGAGTTATTAATATAATAATAATATTCTTTTGTTTAAAAAGTATGTTATTATAATTTTTGAACGGAAAGATATGATATCTATACCTTCTAATAAAAGAGGGTTTTTAATGCCATCTGTCAGTCATTGTCAGTCATTGGGAGCACTTTCAGAACCAATTTCCCGCTCAAATCATTGCTTCATTCTTTTTACACGCGGATCCATTGGTGGAGCAGATTTTGTGTCACACGTATACCAAACCCGAATATGACCCGCATACATATATTTATTTTATTTACGAATCCATGTTACCGTCAGTTTCATTGATACGGAAACCCTAATCTGCTATTGCCGCTCTAAGTCGCCACAGATGAATCCGTGTAAACACCATCAGAACACAAGGTTTGTGACCCATTTTCTCAAAAAAAGTCCTAATTTCATATTCAATCCGTTGTAACAAGATCAAGAATGGCGATTCGATTTACGACGCCACCACTGGATGAAGAAGATGAACATGATTGCGATTATGTTATGCGCAATCAACATTTAGAATGGAGATTCGGTTATGACATTAATTTCAGTGTTTTACTAATTATTCAATATCTAATAATTTTCACATTCTTGTGTTTTAGGTTCGTTTGTGGGATTCTGCATCTGGATTGCTTCTTCAAAGTTGAATACATTTCCTTTTAATAAAGAAAGTTGTACACTGTTTGTAAAATTATATTGGTTGGTTATAGGTAGGAAATCAGCTAATAGAACAACTGTTTCTCAAACTTGAAACCCTAAATCAAGCAGGCCAGTAATGGTTGTGAATCCGGTGACAATCGGCCAATGGGGTTTGTATTTGTATGGGTAAATTTAGTTGAGTGATTGTGCAATCCCAACAATGTGTAGTTTTTATGTAAATCGATGTGCTGATATTGTAATTTTGGTCTTATTATGTGTCATCAAATTCAAGTCTTGAATGTTTCAGCTAAAAGTTGGCTTTCATTTGTTGATATGTTGATTATGATAATCAATTTGGAGGTGTCTTCATTGAAATGGCTTTGGAAAAGATTTGCACCGGTCAAAATGGAAAAATCACGCAACTTAAGCGTTAGGTATGTTGGTTTTGAACTTTTGATTGCTTACTCGCAATATACGAATCATGCAACTTCAGATGTTGTTAATTATGGTTTACAAAATCGCTTCTTTAGTTTTATTAAGGGAAGATTGCAATGGTTTTTAGATCGTTTCCTTTTAATAAGGGTTCATTATAAATGACATGTACAATGTTTGTCTTTTTAAGATACATGTGCTTTCTTGCTCTAAGGAGATATCAGTTTTATGTTTTGAAGCTTTGTGAAGTTGTGAACATGTGTTGATTAACTCTAATTACGAGGTTACTCAACTCGACTAATGATTGGTTGAAGCGAGCCGACACGATAAGGGATCGGCATTAGTGATTTTGTAGAATATATCTGAAGTTAGATAATATACGGTGTCTTGATTAGATTGAAACTATAAGTTGATTGCATTGTGAAAATAGTTCATTAATTTTATCAGTATTTGTTTGTTATAGATATCTTAACAACCTTTATTTTGTAAAAACTTTAGATTTATATATTTTATATGACCATCCGTATCCGTGTATCACACGGGATTCAAACTAGTGTTTTAATATATGTTTGTGGGTTGAATGTATGACAAGATAAAGTACGATGAAACAAAGATTGACTCCGTTGTATTTCACACCGTTTGAATCCAATTCATTCGCACCCGCAACTCACGAAAATCAGTCTCTCTTCTTCCTCGGATGATCAACTAAAACGTGCTTCCTAATTTTTTATATTTATTTAATTAAAATGTATGTTACTTTCTCTTTTTTTAAATCATTTATCTTTTTTACTTATGTATCAAACTTGGAAGATAATTATAGATAAAAAAAAATCTATTTTATACTGTTATACTTATAGAAGGAAATAGCCTATAAGTGAGACTGTCACAGAGAATTTTTTAAGTTGGATTAATATTGACGATACACTAAAATTTTGATTATTAAAATCCAATAATCTATAAGTAAAGATTGCTTTACAATAGCCTCTCTATAAAAGGTAAAATTATACTAAAAATATGTTTTTTAAAAATCCAATCTGTGTTTCTGTTGTTGTCGCTGGCTGTGTGACAGTGGTTACCGTTGTGGTGAGGCGGCAGTGGTTTTGGATTATTGTGCATGTTGCGGTTGTTGGTTGTGTTGTTGTAGATCTGTTAAATCTGATTTTTAGATTGGCTATGATAGTTTTGTTGTGTTGCTGACTTGTTGTAGGTCTTTTATGATTTGGTTATGGGATTTGGGATTTATGTTATCCTTTCACATTCGACCCTTTCACTGCTATTGCCGTCCGTTGTTTGCGATGGTGTTTCTTCCATTGCCGCCAGTTATGTGATGGTGGTTACCACTATGGTGCTCGTCGATGTGTGTGCACATTGGGTATTTTTGTGTTGATGTTGTTGGTTATATTTGCGTGAGATTTGTAGCCTCATAGCCACATCATGTTCCTGTTGTTGGTACGTTGTTGGACGGTCATTGTTCTTGTTGGTTGTTTACAATGGCATTTATGCTATTGTCAAGTGCCTTATACTTGTTTTTATCTTTCAAGTGCCTTATATGTGGCTATGATGCTATTTTTAAAACTGGCTGTTGAGTTGTATTAATATGGATGGTAAGTGGGGATTCCCCCCTTGCAACTAGTATTACAACAATAATGATTCGTTTTTTTTAATTTGAGTCCATTTGTTCAGAAAAAATTTAGTGACTCTTACTAATATTATTTATAAGTAGGGTTATAAAAGTATATTTATTAAATTATTTGGTTCATGTTTGTGTTTTTATGTTTCCATTTGGTTTAAGAGTTTTAAAACAAGCCCCGCCTCAATAAGCATGACATTTCTAGTCAGATACATTTATAACATTTTTCATGGTACCCCGACTTGGATGACATCCTCAATATTTCCATTTCTCCATATCTTAAGAAGGCGTTGTACTCGATTTATTTAGCCACCATCGGGTGGTTATGGTTGAACCGAGATGATTTCTTTTTTTAGCGACAATCGAGTAGTGGTGCCAGAGGTGGTGGACAAGATCAAGTCTCACATGTATGCAGTGGTGCATCCTTATAGGGGCCGGGATGGGCACCAGCCCCTGCTCGTTTTTCCGCCAGAAGTGTCGATTTTTACTCCGAGACCTTAAATTTGTGTATATATATTGATCTCGTCTCCGTGTAAAATACAAATTATGGGTCCTGTGCAGTCCCCATGCTACAAAGGTTTAGAATCCGTCACTGCATGTATGTGTGGTTGAGAAACATGACAAAACTCAGGGACTTAACATGACACTCTTGGTGTAACTTTAGCATTATCAACTTTCCTCTTTAGGCGTGGTTTGTTTTGTTTGTTGCTGCTCTCGGCCTTGACGTCTTACTAGTAATTTATTTATTTAGTAAAACCGTAGATCCAATATAATGTAATTTATTTAAAGACTAGGTTTAATATCCGTGTAGACGCACGAGTTGGATAAAACAAATGATCCATTAAATGGAGAAAATCATGATTGAAAATGTGATGTAAAAATTTAAATTATTATAACAAAAATCAATATTGAAAACTATTTTGATTTAAAATCACGCATCGACATTCATTATTCAATATTGCTTTGATTTTGCAAGCAAAAATATCCTTTATTTTAAAATGCTAATAAATTAATTTTACGTTGTTTCTAAAATTACTTTTGTTTTTAAAATTTTTGGCTCTCAATCTTGCCCCTAATTTTTTCCGTCCAAATTTGCCCCCCAAAACTTTAATTTATTAGATAAATAACATAATTTTTCAATTTTTTTTATATTTTATGTTTTTTCAACCCCAAAATGATGTGTTGAAGTGTAGGGCGCATAGCTCCGTAAGTGGATGATATGAGTTGAATTTGGACTAACATTCACACAATCATCTATTTTTTTAAGAGTAAATTACATTTTTTGGCCTTTATAATAAGCCAAATTACGGATCGTGGCCTTTATTTTAAATTTTTGCACTGGTTAACCTTTATATAAATTTTTATCACGGTTTTAGGCCTTTAATCTAACTGCCGTTAACTTTTCCAGTTAACTCGAAGGGTATTTTGGTCATTTTACCTTGATGTCAAAAATTGTTAATGCAGTTATTATTTGGGAACCATTTAAGTAATTTCTTCAAACTATATTATATATATACATATATATATATATATATCACTAGTTTAGTGCCCGCGTTACGCTCGGGAACATAATTCAAGTGATACTTTTAAAGATGTTCATGAATGTTCCATTCAGTTTTGAGACAAAACCGTGGTAAAACGAAACACATGATATATTTTTAAAATTAGATTTTTAGTATAGCAAAGTTATACTCAAATTAAAGAGAATAAAGTGCTTAGTTTTATGGTGTAGTTTATTTTTTTTTTAAAAAAATCATATAAAAATGTTATGTATATTTATAAAACACTGAGGTCTTTAATTGTATGTTATTATTAACTTTATCCATAAGTTTCATTTTTAAACCCTATCAAATATAAACCGACTCACGTACACCCTTGTAGTAAAGGGTTAAAAATATAAATATACTCTTAAATTTTTCAGAATTCTACAAAATATTAGGGGACCAAAAATGTAATTAGTTTTATTATAATAAATTTTATACACATAATTTAAATAAAAAAATATTATTGTGTGATAATCTCTCAAATAATGCCACATAAGCTAAAAGCTATGAAAAGATGCCATATAGGATTTTTTTGTTTTGCTATATTATATAAAGATTATCATCATCATCATTCACCACCATTATCCACCACCATCACACCATTCTCTCCTCCTTCTTCTTCTTCTTCAAACACCTACATTTCCATGGAGCCGACACTGGTTATATGCAAACTTCTTCCATTCATGTTGCAAATTTGTCATATTTTGCCACTCTCACCGACACTGACATAATTTAATTCATCTCCATTAATGAATCATTCACATGATCCAACTGTTCGACGAAATGCCTCAGTGAGTTGTTTCTTGAATTGTTTCACTTTTTGTTTCTTTCCTGGGTTTCTGAATTGTTACTTAACCCATTCTTCAAGTTATTATTTTGATGTTACAGTTTTTTTATTGGGGAAAATCTTGAAATAACATTTTAGCATATTCAAAAGGACTAAAATTTTGTTCTGTATTTGTGGCAAAAGGGTAGTAGTAGTTTATTTCTTGATTCATAAAGATGAAGCTCAAATGGAATATGGTGTAGTGTAATTCAGTCAAAGAATTATTTATTATTATTAATGCAAAAAAAAAAGTAAAATTGAAGGATGATAATAATGAGATTATTATCTAGAGTTTTTTTTATAAATTTATTCTTGTTTGCAGTTTCATAATATGTTTGTATCACATGCTTGATTTGATTTTAGTTGCCAAGTATTGAATTTTGGGTGGTCGATTAGCTACGAACATAGATGATATGATATCATAATCTATTGTTTTGATAAGTTTTTCAGTGTTTTTGGTTATTCAGAGTTTGTATTACTGCGCTTGTGGCATGATAGCAAAAACCGCACTGCAAGAACATTGGAAACTCCTCCAGCATCTCAAATTTCACATGATAGGAAAAACCGCGCTACAAGAGCATTGGAAGCTCCTCCTATAAACTTTTGTTGTATTATTTCTTGTTATATTTTCAATACAAGAACAATGTTTATATAAGAAAACTACACAGACATCAAATATGGAAAACACGATTCTAGGCTAGAATGAAGGAAATAAACAAAGAGTATTATGTGATGAAATACTTTCCCACAATATTCCCCCTCAAGTTGGAGCGTGAAGGTTACGAATGCCCAACTTGCCAAGTAACGTTTGCAATTGTTTTGATCCAAGCGCCTTGGTGAATAAGTCCGCAACCTGGAGTTTAGTGTTAATGTGAAGTGGCTCAATCTCCTTTGATTCTACTCGTTCACGAACGAAATAGCAATCCATTTCAACGTGCTTCGTACGTTCGTGGAAGACGGGATTGTTGGCAATGTGTTTAACCGCGAGGTTGTCGCAAAAGATAGGTGTGGATGTCACTTGAATGGTGTCGAGGTCCTTGAGAAGCCACCTCATCCAAAGTATTTCACTAACAGTGGTAGCCATGGCCCTGTATTCGGCTTCTGCAGATGACCGTGACACAACGGATTGCTTTTTGTATTTCCAAGATACGGGAGCGCCTCCAAGGAGGAGAAGATAACCGGTCCTCGATCGTCTAGTGATAGGACAACCAAGCCAATCTGAATCTGTGTAGGCAACAAGATTGCTTCCCCCTTTCTTAGAAAGTAAAATTCCTTGACCAGCCGTTGCTTTCAAGTATCTAAGAACCCTCGTTGCTGCATCAAGATGGTTTTGACGAGGGTCAGCCATAAACTGACTTAAGATACTAACAGAGTGTGCAATATCGGGACGAGTGGCTTGGAGGTAAAGTAGTCTTCCAACGAGTCGCCGATAATGACGCGCATCAACACGGTTTTCTTCTTCACTAGCTTCTAACTTTAGATTCTGTTCCATGGGAATCGGACTTGGGCGACAACCGAGCATACCAGCGTCTTCAAGAATATCAAATGTATACTTTCTTTGACTAAGAACCATGCCTTCTTCCGTTCGAGCGACTTCAATGCCCAAAAAATATTTTAGATTCCCCAGGTCCTTGATGCTAAATCGTTCATTTAGAAAGGACTTTGTTTTGTTTATTTTGTTGGCATTGTTCCCTACCATAATCACATCATCAACATATATTAAGATAGCAACATATGTTTCTTCTTTTCTGAATATGAACAAGGAGTTATCCGCCTTGGACTGTCGGAACCCATCTTCAAGAAGAGCCGCTGTAAACTTGTGGTACCAATTTCTCGAGGCTTGTTTGAGGCCATATAAGGACTTTCTCAACCGGCACACTTTGTTCCCTGTTTCTTTCTCAAAACCTTGAGGAATTTTCATGTAGACTTCTTCATGCAAGTCGCCATGAAGAAACGCATTGTTTACATCCAATTGGTGAACCAACCAATTTCGCTTGACCGCCACTGCCAAGATAGTTCGAACTGTAACTAACTTTGCAACGGGGGCAAAGGTGTCGTGAAAGTCGATTCCTTCAATTTGTGTGAAACCTTTGGCAACCAAACGGGCCTTGTACCTTTCAACGTCCCCATTCGGTTTGTACTTGACTTTGTATACCCACTTGGAATCAATGGCTTTCTTCCCTTTGGGTAGATCTTCAAGGGTCCATGTTTCATTTATTTCAAGAGCCTCTATCTCACGCCTCATAGCCATCCTCCAGTTTTCATTCTGCACGGCTTGTTGAAAGGTTTTGGGCTCATCGTTTTTGTCGATGGCCGATAAAAAAACTTTGTGAGAATGAGAAAATTTATCATAAGAGACATAATGGGCCATAGAATGTACCGTTGAAGAGCGTTGATCGGAGGCGGATGGTGCATGGTCAAGGGATGGTGGTAGTGTTACATCATACCCATCGAGACGTTTGGATCTTGCCCTTTCTCTTCTTTCTCTAGCCACGGGTTCAGAACCCAGTGGTTCGGTTTCTTTTTTCTGAGGTTGAGGTTCAACGTTCACGGGGTGAGTGGTCTCGGTTCCATTATTTATAGGCTCAGAATCCATGAATCCGGTGGGCTCTATGTCAACTTCCGTTTCTTCTATATTTTCTTCCGTTTCTTCTATATTTTCTTCCTGTTCCAATTCGGTTACTTCCGTTTCTTCTATATTTTCTTCAACAGAATTAAAATCATCTCTTTTACGTGACCCTTCATCATGGCCCCCATAATACCAAGGTGGAAAGCAAAAAATCCCATCATCTTTATTTAAGCAGTGAGTTTTATTGCTTTTGTAAGGGAAAATGTTCTCAACAAATTTTACATCCCTCGAAACGATAATCCTATTCTTTTGCACATCAAAAATTTTGTAACCTTTTGTTCCCATGGGGTAACCAAGAAACACACCCGGTTTACCTCTTTCTTCTAGCTTGTCTCCATCTGTATCTGTGTTTCTATAATAAGCAAGACAACCGAAGACCCTCAAGAGATCAAAATTAGGTTGTTCTTTATAAATTAATTCATATGGGGTTTTGTTGTTTATGACTTTGGATGGTAGACGGTTGATGATGTGGGCAGCGGTTAAAATACATTCCCCCCAGAACCTCTTTGGTATATTTGCCTCAAATCTAAGGGAACGAGCTGTTTCAAGAAGGTGTCGATGCTTCCTCTCCACAACACCGTTTTGTTGAGGAGTATGTGGGCAAGTGGTTTCAAGAAGGATCCCACATTCGGCGTAAAATTTGGTCATACGGTTAGAGGTGAACTCCCCACCATTATCACACCGAATGCGTTTAATAGGCTTTGAAAATTGGGTTTTAACAAATTGATGGAAGTAAATGAGATAATCACTAGCATCGCTTTTGTGTTTTAATAGAAATACCCAAACAGCCCGACTATAATCATCAACAATAGTAAGAAAGTATCTCGCTTGAGTAAGCGAAGGTGTTCTATATTTCCCCCATATATCACAATGTAAAAGCTCAAAGCAATCTTCGGTTTTAATCGAACTATTAGGAAACGGCAATCTTTTATGTTTAGCTTTAACACAAGAATCGCAAAAGAACATACTAGTTTTTGAAGGAAAATCAATAAAATCAAAACGTGCAAGTTTATCCCGCGATGCGTGTCCCAAACGTCTGTGCCAAACATCCATCGTCACCATCATCGCCTTCCTTTCACTACCCACCATGCCTACCTCGTAAAGACCATCTTTGCACTCACCCGCTCCAATCAATCTCGTCGTCTTCAAGTCCTGCATGACACAAAAAGTGGGAAAAAAAGTAACGGCGCATTGCAAGTCATTTGATAGGCGGCTAACGGATAAAAGATTGCATGTAAATTTGGGAACATGCAAAACATTTTTTATTTTTAAGCCATTTGGCAAGGTGCAAGTCCCTTTTCCTTCTACTGGAACTAGAAACCCGTTTGGAATAGAAACAGGCATCTCATTTGATGCCTTTACTTGGTTATCAAGCCATTCTTTTATGTGTGTTATATGTACCGAAGCACCCGAGTCAACTAGCCACTTACCTTCACGTTTAACTTTACCCGCAAAGTTGTCTGTCAAAGATGTTTGTGTTGAGCCTCTTTCTCCGAACAGGTTCAAGAACTGCTGGTATTGTTCATTATTCAGCCCTGGCAGCGGGCTTTCTTCGACACATGCTGCCTTGGGGTTGGTCTTTTCGGGTTTTCCTTTCCCGGGCCACCACTCCGGGTACCCGATGAGCTTGAAACACCCATCACGTTTATGCCCATCTTTGCCACAAAAATCACAGTGACCTTCCTTTTCACTTTTCACCAATCTTGTGTTCTTTGATGTTCCCTTGTTCGAACCACCGACACCTCCCTCTCGTTTGAAATGTGTATGGAAGGCGACAACATTGTCTGGGTTTATTTTCTTTCCACCGGAAATAATTCTTTGTTGTTCATCTTCAGAAACAAGATGGTAGGCTTCACCTAAAGATGGAATAGGTTTCATGGCTAGAATTTGTGTTTTAATGGTGGAGTAATCATTGTCAAGACCTAGAAGAAACTCATACAGTTTCTCTTTGTCTCTCAATTCCCCAATTGTCTTGCTAATACCGCATTTGCATCCACCACACGAGCACTTCGGCATAGGAAACACGGAACCAATCTCATCCCAGATTACTCTCAGCCTTGTGTAGTAAGCCGAGACAGAAGATCCGTCTTGTTTTGTCATGCTTAGGAGTTGTTTTAACTCATAAGCCCTTGGTGCACTCTCCTTCCCGAAACGCTCTCGTAGGTCGTTCCATATTTCTTCAGCCGTAGCCGCGTATTTTACGCTTACCCTGATTTCTTTTTCCATGGCTGTGGTGAGCCACCCTTTTATCATGGCGTCACACCGAAGCCATGCCATGTGGTTCGGATCGTTCTTCTCTGGCTTCTTCATCGAACCGTCAACAAAACTTATTTTGTTCTTAGCAAACAAGAAATTCTCCATCTCTTGAAACCAATCAAGGTAGTTGTTGTCGTTCAAAGGATCGTTCACCTGCATTTGTCTCGGATAATCCGAAGGATGCAGATAATAGGGGGAGCCATGATCGATGGTTTGATTTTGCTTTTGATCTTGTCCTTTATTCTTGGGATTTGCTGTCGTATCATCATCTCCGGCCATGGTTTAGGCAAGGGATGATATTAGGGTTTTGAATTTTTGGTCGAGCGGCGTAGGAACCCGCTCTGATACCATATAAACTTTTGTTGTATTATTTCTTGTTATATTTTCAATACAAGAACAATGTTTATATAAGAAAACTACACAGACATCAAATATGGAAAACACGATTCTAGGCTAGAATGAAGGAAATAAACAAAGAGTATTATGTGATGAAATACTTTCCCACAATACCTCCGGTATCTCAGATTTCATATGAAGATCTGAAAATAAAAGCAAAAGTGAAAAAGGATTTGGGAAATTGCAAAGAAGTGAGAGTTGATAATTCATGTAGGAATAAGATGAACGATTCATCGTCATCATCATCGTCAAGAAAGCAAGCTCTTTTTCAAATGATTGTAAAAAATGGCCGTCCTGTATTTACATATTCAGTTGATGACAATAAATGGTCCCTAAATAATAATCGTATAAACAACTTTTGACTTCAAGGTAAAATGACCAAAATACCCTGAAGTTAACTGAGAAACTTAACGAAAGTTAACTTAAAGGCCTTAAACCGTGAGAAAAATTTATATAAAGGCCAACCAGTGCAATAATTTAAAATAAAGGCCACGATCCGTAATTTGCTTTATTATAAAGGCCAAAAATTGTAATTTACTCATTTTTTTAATAATGTTATAAATTTATATGTTGAAGATTCTACTCTCGTCTCGTGATACAAAACAAAATCAAATGAGTATATGACTTGTTTAAAAAAATTACTCATGTCAAATTAAATTGCAAGTATATCGAAACTATCAAAAGATTGTGGAAAAGTTTTTGAATCGAAGTTTATTAACAAACATAATTCGAAAAGGATTTGAAATTTATGTTACAGGGCTGAAAAAAAATTGATTAAAAAATATTGTACTTCAAAGAAAAGCAAGTTTGCATGAAAACTTCATTGAGAGAAGTTTATTTCAATCTTATTATGTTTTTATTTTGATATTTGCCAAGTTAGAAATCCCATTTAAGTTTTCATTAATTGATTTTGTTTAGCAAAATAGATTTTTTTTAGAATTGACTGTTTGAAATCTCATATTAGCAAAGATAATACTTTAGAATTGATTGGTAAAATTAGCAATTTAACATGTGGTTTAGATAGCAAGTTCAAACCGTATATCATAGCAAGTTTTAATTGAATCCTTTAAGTTCATAGCAAGTCCCGAACTTAGATTTAATTAGCAAGTCGAACCCTTGATTCAAATTAGCAAGCAAGTAGAATCTCCGTGGTTTAAAATTAAGCAAGTAAAGAACAAACCTTTGATCAAAACAAGCAAGATATACCTGATTAGCAAGTAGGTCAGGAAGCAATGATTTGATTAGCAAGTTGGTCAGATCAAGATAAAAAGGCAAACAAGAACTTGATTAGCAAGTAAGTCAGATACGTGTAGCAAGAACCAGATTAGCAAGTAGGTGTGGAAACACAATATTGATTAGCAAGTTGGTTAATATTTAAAAAACTAAGACAAGGAAGAAATCTCCCAGCAAAACCACAAGCAAGTATGACTTGAAAGGAAGACAAAAAGCATAACAATGCATCAAGCAGTACTGTTCATGAGCAATGAAATGTTTCACTCAAATGTCCAAAACTGAATGAAACAAATTACACCTCATGGGCATTGTTGATGAAAACTATATTGAAGGCATATGGCCTTTGGGGAACAATTGATGTAGAAAATGATGCAGAAGCAGCAGGTGAAAAAAGATTAATATAGCCAAGGCCATGATCTTCAAATATTGCCTCAGGATGTATTAGATCAGGTTGCAAAATACACAATTGCAAAGGAGTTTTGGGACTCGTTAAAAGTTTAAAACCTTGGAGCAGATTTGGTTCAAAAAGCATGTTTACATACATTGAGGAGTGAACTAGAAACCTTGAAAATGAAGCCAAATGAACGCATAAGTAACTCATAAGAAAGTTACTCGCCACAGCAACAAAGAAGTTTCTACCGCTCGTGGCAACCATGGAACAATACTCAGATTTAGACAAGATGTCATTTGAAGAAACAGTAGGAAGAATGATAGCTTTTGAAGAACGCCTCAAAAACCAAGATATACCAGAGGAAAACTATCAAAGCAAACTTCTAATGACAAGTTCAATCAGTCAAGGTCGTGGCGGAGGACGGGGAAGAAACTTCAACAAAGAACAAGGATGTAGAAGAGGTATGGGTCGAGGAACTTTGTGGTGAACTTTAAATGTTATGAATGTGGTGAACTTTGTCACTTTGCAAATGAATGCAACAAATGGAAAGGCACGAAAAAAGACAAACAGCAAGAATCAAATCTCGTCTATGATGATGAAGTACTAACACTACTTTGAAAAGCAAGTCAAGCAAGTTAAAGATCGACTCACCTTAAAATAAAGTTTAGTTTAAGAGGGAGTGTTGAAGACTTGAAGTTAACCTAAACTTTGTGTTATTTATGTCAAGTTACAAACTATGTTTAGTCAAGTTATGTTTATATGTAAATAGTATAGGGATGTACTGTGTAAAAATAGAAGTTGGAAACCTACCATATACACATGTCTGTGTATACGGCAACAAGGAAACGAATACAACATAGTTCATGACGATTCAAGGCAACCATTGGAAGAAATCGACATGTATAAATAGATAGGATTATCAAGTCTCTAAATCAACGATTCACTATCAATATCAAGTTTGTTGTTCAGGTGCATGTTCATTACCGACATTTACAGTACATAGTATGTTTTGCCAATGTTCCTGTAACACACCATATGAACCCTGGCACTGTGCATATATACTAGCTAGATGAGTAGATGATTGGTTAGGTGTTAATTATGGTTGTTAATTGATCATAAAGCATATCTAAATTGAATTGAGAATTTTTAGAATAGTACTTCATTCATTCGTTAAATTGACTTAAATCAATAAGGTTTCACTAAATGGCAACTTAAATACAATAAGAGGCTGTTTCGTAGTGCTGAATGATTATGAGGTTTTGTTTGGTTGAACATCTAAATGAGATTTCTAAAAATTTTGCATTCACTTTGTCCCATGTTAGAGTGGAAACAAAAACATTGTTAGTTTATATATGCAAACATTCATTACATGTTAAGTTCTTGTGTCATGTTTTACCCTATCACCTACCCACGCGCAGGGGGTGAGTTCGAATTCCTTCACACAATGCGACGCCCACACGAATGCAGTTTAAAAAACCTGTGTTCGTGCGAGGCAAGTTTTTGTTTATTTTTTTAAACTCGTTTTTTTTATTATTTTGGTCACCACTCGTTGAAAACCTTAAGCTCGTCCCTGACGACCTGGTCTAGATATGGTCGTCGCTCGCCGCTGATTCAGAGGCTGAAGGCTTTGTCCCAAATTTTTTTGATTTATTTTTTACTATGAGTTAATTATAAATTTTGGATTATTTAAATTACTAACTCATGTATTTTTAAAATTTTATTTTAGTTAAAGTTGTATTTTATAGAACAGCTAGATATCATACCTATGCCGCACGATGCGGCGATCAAATTTCTCGTATGTGACTTCGTCACAAACTTTAATACAAAAAGTTTCACTTGTTACACGTTACGGTGTAAAAACCTAATGTGTCACTTATTAAAAAAACTATAAGTTAAAACCAGAAATATGTCACAATTAAGTAAGACATTAAAGTTCTACTACTTTAGTGTGTTCTTTTTGTTTCTCATACTTTGTCTACAAACTTTTTTTAGCCTTTACTTTTGTAGTTTCAATTTTTTAATAGGAAAATTGGATTTTAAAAATTCGAACTTTGAGGTGTTGGCCGCTGAAGGTTCCAACTTCAAAAATAATTTATAGAGGTTCCAAGTTTGGACGATTTTGCTCACAAAGGTTCGCCGTCACAAATCACTAACGGCCGTTTATTAATGATGACGTGTCATCGGTGGGCCCACATTTTCTTTATGGAAAATTGGATTTTAAAAATTCGAACTTTGAGGTGTTGGCCGCTGAAGGTTCCAACTTCAAAAATAATAAACGACCGTTAGTGATTTGTGACGGCGAACTTTTGTGAGCAAAATCGTCCAAACTTGGAACCTCTATAAATTATTTTTGAAGTTGGAACCTTCAGCGGCCAACACCTCAAAGTTCGAATTTTTAAAATCCAATTTTCCATTTTAATATAGCAGCTAACTTTGAAGTATCGTGACGAACCAAGTCAATTATGAGTAAATATCATGGTTGTGTGTATTGATACTATTGGCCATAGTGACGGTACGTGCTTTTATGATCTCCAGTAGGCGAGCTAACGACCAAAGTTACGTCATATAACGCGTTCGAGTTTTCCTAGGTTTCATTTTTTTTGTTACATTGACACGATTAATGAGCATTGTCCTGTTTGTCACAATGTTTTTTATATGTTTTTGGTGATTATGCAGTCCATTGTAAGGAGTTACCCGACTTTAAATACAAGCATGATTTAGTTAAGGATATCCTATATGATGTTCTTAAGTGAGCATTAACTTCAGCTAAAAATGAAACTTATTGAACTTTCTGACAGATACTCTTGTTGTTATGTCTACTTTAAAATTAATAAATATTTTTATGTTTGAATGGACATGAGGAATTAACACATAAACCAATGCTTTTGATTTAAAATATTATTACATAAAAATCTCTGATTATTTTAAAAATGTCCACAAGAAGGAGCAAAATCATTGAAACATGTTAATGGCGAACATGGGTAATTTACTAATATTTCTTAAAATGTTAATACCACTAACCAATGTTTAGCTAAAAGCAAATGGAACATCAATCAAAATAATTGAAAGATTAGTAACAAACAACTCTTAATGATTCTAAAATCAATCATATCATATCCTACATAATATAAGAAATTTTATAAACTAATTCATAGTCCTATTAAATTCTCACTTCTGTGTAGTGATAAAATGACTTATGTCTTCGGTCTCTATTTATGTTATTTTTTTGGATTTAGGTAATGAAGTTTGTTTTGAGCTACCACCTGACTTCATGTCTGAGCTAAAAGGGTTATGCTGTCAGCCTGTCATGTCATGGTTAAAGGTCTATGTCCGGTTTCTCCCTGGAACAGTTGGTTGATAAGTTTCGACTTCGATCAACTTGACCCGTAAGAAGGGTTGTGGTGAGCCTCCGCTGCGTGAGACCCATTGCTGACAAAAAACACCTATTGATGTTAAAAATGTAGTTTCAATCTTGTTCATTGCTCCTCTAAATACATCGGTCACAAACCGTTCCAGCCATCGTTGTTTAAAAAAACCAATAGTGCTATTATATAACTAATAAAATAATGATTTATGCTAATGTATATATAGAGCATTAGTTAAATTTAAAGCTATCCAAATCAAAGCCATTGACTCCAAAACACACCAACCACAAAAGACAACAATAGAACATTATACCTTGAGCATTAAATCCTAAAATTAAAAAATACAAAGCAAAATTTTTTTGCAATGTATTCGTAGCAAACACAGTAAATATAAAGACAAAACTAAACTTATACCATGTTCATGGATAATCTAACAACCACAATGAATATAAACACGCCACATGTTACTAAAAAGATATTATACATAATCCTAATTAAGGCCACTTCAAAACACATATAACACATTTTTAATCCTTACCAAACCAAATGAGTAATTGAAGGGAGTCTACTTAAATCCACCTATAATATCTTTACTATTTTACTTCATTCTTAACTCACCCTAATTTATTAAGAGGTTGTTTAACGAAGCTAAATGGTTAAGCGATCTGAATGGTTAATATATCTGAATGATTAATGATCATTTAGAGTCTTACCTCTTAATGGTTCAAAACCTCTGAACTATTAAGTGATAAAAAGATGCTGAATGGTTAATGGTCATTTAGAGTCTTACCTCTTAAGTGCTAAATGGTAAATATGTCTGAATGATTAATGGTCATTTAGAGTCTTACCTCTTAATGGTTCAAAACCTTTGAACCATTAAGTGATAAAAAGATGCTGAATGGTTAAGAGTTAGCATCTGAATGGTAAAACCTCACCCAATTCATCGTATTTTTAAAACTTATCTTATAATGAATTTTTGAATCATTAAAAGGTAGATTCTTACTGGTTATTCAGACACTACCAAACAACCCATAAATGCTTAATGGTTAAGAAGTTTTGTTTGGTTGGACATCTGAATAATTTCTAAAAATTTTGGTTTCTTTCATTTTATCCGACATTGGAGTGGAGATAAAAACATTGTTAGTTTATATATGGAAGCATTCATTGCCACATTGTTAGTTTAACTTTTTGTGTCATGTTTTACTCTTGCACCAAACCGCGCGGGGGAGGGGGGTGTGTGCAAATTCTTTGCTACAATGCAACCTGCAGACATGAATGCAGTTCTAAAAACTCGGACCCCATGCGTTGGGAGTTTTTACAATTTGCCGGAAGTTACATAGAACCATCACAACAGCGGGCTAAAACTCCTTTCCGACGATTACACCTGATCAGAACAATACACACAACATCATGATCATCTTCTCCTAATCCGTTCAAAATAACCTTTGGGCACGAAAAAGAAGTAAAATTATGTGAACGTTAGACTCGGGAGCTCAAGGGGAAACTCAGTGAAGACAAACTTTGTTCTTGTTTTTCAGCTCTTATGGAGTGGGCAGTGTGCCTGACAGCACCGCACCCACCCCGGTTTCACTTCATTTAGTGCATAATAATCGAATAATTCTGAGTAAGACTATAAAATAAATATATTTTATTCCAAAATAGGTTATAAAATGAATATATTTTATTCCCAAAGCAGCAAGTAGTTCTTAAAGTATCATTTTTATGTTACATAATTAGTGCTCTAAAATATATGGCCTATTGTATATCTAGCAATCTATGGTTAGATTTTCGTCCCCCATTTTATATTCCTTGTTTAAAAAATTTAAAAAATAAATAAGCTTAGGTTTTTTACTTTTGACCACTTGATAAATTTTAAAGTAATTTACATAAAACATCATTTACGCATAGACCAACTTTTAGGTTTCATATTTTAATTATTTTCTACAATTAAGTTGACGTCTTGTACGTAAGGAGTTTGTAACGCTTTACGTTTCGTCAACTTCATTGTAATTGAAAGGTGTGAACATACCCTTTTAGACTTTAAGCGATCTAGCTAATTAGCCTTAGGTAGTTCAATTTAATGTTTAGTAAGCAACATCTTATTAAAAGGCCACATGAATACATAATATGAATGAATCTTTGCTTGGGCTATTTGTTAGCCTGTTGCATGAAATGTCATAGAAACATAATCATGTTTCAATTTTATTTTAATTAGGTCATTCAAACATATTTTACTTAAATTGGGTGACTAAACCTCTAAATCGAGCAATTGTTAGAGTTGGTTTGCGTCAAAAAAGTAATTAAGAAGAAGATGTAGAGGTCGAAAATTTTAATATATGT
The DNA here is from genome assembly GCA_030867185.1 of Tagetes erecta. NCBI lineage: Eukaryota > Viridiplantae > Streptophyta > Magnoliopsida > Asterales > Asteraceae > Tagetes > Tagetes erecta. The sequence continues at coordinate 57,820,810 of CM061493.1, forward strand.
AGTTATATTAAAAAACTTAAAAATATCTTAATTATATTAAAAAGAATAAAAAATAAACCTACAATTCACATCACCGTTTCATATTAGCAAAAAATGTAAAAAATAATTCCTAACTGAGACGTACAAAAAACATGTGAAAACAACATGTTAAAATGTATAATTTGAATAAAATATGAAGGTGAGTGACCTAATTAAAATAAATTTTAAACTTAAATGACTTAATTAGAACAAAATTAAAACTTAGTTATGTTTTTATAAAGTTACCCCGTTGTCAAACTTCTATAATGAAATTGATATAAATCTTTTAGCTAAGGGATTTATTATTATACAAATGTACTTATGCAATCATATAAAAGGGACCCTAATCTTTTTTTTTTAACAAACAATCATATTATTAACATCCGGTCCCTACCAAGACGCTAGGGACGGACACCAAAAAACCAGCAAACACATTACAACTCCGGTTTGCTACACTAATTATGTCATACTACATCTAGACATTTAGCATGATATTTTAACCATAAGAAAGTTACACCAGTTATGCCAATCATATATAAAAGGGACCCTCATCTTTAATGGTTAGTTTTCTCATAACCGGCCCCCTTTTGTATTGCATTAGAATGACTTAAAAATATGAATGAGTGGCCATTTTGATGTGGCTTTGCTTTTCATTTTGGGGGATCAACCTAAAGAAATGGTGTGAATTGCCTTTCCAACAAAAATAATGATATATGTTTTTAGTGGTGGGAATATTTGCTTTGGTTAAAAATCAATAAATCATATAAATGTTTCTCTGTTTTAAGTAGTTACTTCCTTTTTGGGTGTGAACCAAAAGATCAATAGTGAAATTTTTTATAATGGATACTTTAAAGAAAAGTTAAAAAACGATTTAAAGAATTGTGTGGTGATTTTTTTAATTATATACGAACGTTGGACGTCAATAGTTAGGATGTTTGGAATCCTTAGACTCGGGTTTAAATATGTCTTTACTCATTTGTTTTGCGGCGTTGAGGCTTAATTAAGGAAGACCAGGATCTTTGTGATTTCTGGTTCGATACCGAGGGCAATCGGGTTTTACTACCAGTGGGCCGTCCTTCAGGCAGGTGGGTTTTCCTCGGAAGTGGAGGTAATTTTGTACGATTAAGGGGTTCGTATAGCTAGGTTAGGCCAGTTAACAGTGACATTTTATCATTGAGTCACTCCGTACAAAGTAGCAGGGTAATTCTTTGTTTGTTGGCCGCTCAAAAAAAATTATATACATACTTAACACTCGTAACTTTTAGTTGTGCGTCACAACTCTTATCATTGGGTTTCAACCACCCACCTGGGTGTTTTAGTGTTTATACGGTTGATTGACCATCTCTACAGGAGTTAAAACTAGTTTATGACGTACGGATACATGATACTAGTAGAGGGTTAATATAAAACAGCTCAATTAAATAAAATATACTATAATTAACAAATTAACTAACACACGTTAAAGAGACCCAAAATATTATTCCATTAATATTTATTATTTCTCCAATTTCACACATAAAACTCACTTTTCTCGTTTCACACTAGCAACCAAAACAGAACTATCAAAAGCAAGGTCAAATTACAAGGGAAAGTAGGAAGAAATATACACCCACATACATGCATATATATATATATATAATTATATATCCATGTGTGTGTATATATATATATATGTGTCATCACAACTTAATTCTAAGCAAAGTATACATCTTCTACTTATTCAATTTTCATCATTTGTTATCTCCAATGGCTACTAAACTCTTATCAAATTATGGTTTAACACCACTTCTTAAACCCTTTCCTAATCCAACAACAAGGATCTCAACTTCCACTTTCCCTACTCTTATCAAATCACCACCATCAAACCTTCTCCGGCCAAAGTTTCCGGCACTCAAAGCGAGTGCACCGACGAGTGTTCAAATTGTTGAAAAAGATGAAAAACAAGTCAATGGGTTGGAAACTGGAGACCCTGGGTTCAACCCAGGTGCTCCACCACCTTTCACATTGGCTGATATTAGGGCCGCGATCCCAAAACATTGTTGGGTTAAGGACCCGTGGCGGTCCATGAGTTATGTGTTGAGAGATGTCGCAGTGGTCTTTGGGTTGGCAGCCGTGGCGGCTTGTTTGAATAGTATGGTGGTTTGGCCTCTGTATTGGTTTGCTCAAGGAACTATGTTTTGGGCTTTGTTTGTTCTTGGTCATGATTGGTAAGTGGTAACTAAACTTTAAAATTTTTTTTGATTCTCCACATAAAGGGTTGTGCTAAACGTACCTCATTCTCTGTTATATTTACTCAACGTACCCCTTTCTTTATTCTCAACAGGGGTACGTTAAGCATACTGGGCACGTTTACCTGTAAAGATGTATTATTTATTTTTTGATTTTCTATTTGTTGTATAGTGGGCATGGAAGCTTTTCTAATGATCCAAAACTCAATAGTGTAGTTGGTCATCTTCTTCATTCTTTCATACTTGTACCTTACCATGGATGGTATGTTCTTCAACTTTTCTAAAAGTAACTTCATACTTGAATAGATTGATAACCATGTTATTGTGAATACAGGAGAATTAGTCATAGAACTCATCATCAGAACCACGGGCATGTCGAGAACGATGAATCTTGGCATCCGGTGAGTCTATATGCACCTTTAGCGCGATAAATTTGATCATAATATGACCAATTAGATCAAACTTGACCTTTATGTAACAGAATTATACTTTATTTTGGTTTGGTCATTCTAGTTACCTGAGAAGATTTATAGAAGTTTAGACGCGGTAACTCGGATGTTGAGGTTTACGCTGCCTTTTCCTATGCTTGCATTCCCTATCTATCTGGTGAGTCGCTAAATCGATCCTGTTTGGGTAGTAAAATATGTTATGGTTATTCCTGCTTTCCTAACTGTTGTTTCGGATCAAATAATAGTGGGGTCGAAGCCCGGGAAAAAAAGGGTCTCATTTTGACCCAGGAAGCGACTTGTTTCGCGCTAATGAGAAAACTGATGTGATCGTGTCAACGGTTTGTTGGTCAGCCATGGCTGCATTGCTTGTGGGTTTGTCCTTTGTTATGGGTCCTCTTCAACTACTTAAACTCTATGGCATCCCTTATTTGGTTAGTTACTATACAACTTTTGATTATTACAACATCTAACCATAAGAATCACATAAACAAATGTAGCTTAACTACTCTAAATTCTTCGTTCGAAATCAGGGCTTCGTCATGTGGCTGGATTTAGTAACTTACTTGCATCATCATGGTCACGAAGACAAACTCCCATGGTACCGCGGCAAGGTTTGAAACTGACCCAACATCTAATGCTACAAATAATATGCATTTTTTGCATTAGATCTCATAATTTGACGACGCTAACAATGGGAACAACAGGAATGGAGTTACCTAAGAGGCGGCCTAACGACACTTGATCGTGACTACGGATGGATTAACAACATCCATCATGACATAGGAACCCATGTGATACATCATCTTTTTCCTCAAATACCACACTATCACTTAATAGAGGCAGTAAGTCATCTTCTAGCTAAACACAATTTTCCATGCTTAAACTTTATCAGTTTTAAGTTTTAATAAAATACTAATCATTCTAACTTAAAACATAGACTGAAGCTGCTAAGCCGGTGCTCGGAAAATATTACAGAGAGCCAAAGAAATCACAACCGCTTCCGTTCCATTTACTCGGACTTCTTGTAAGCAGTATGAAAAGAGATCATTACGTGAGCGATGAAGGGGACGTTGTTTATTATCAAACAGATTCAAGATAGTGAATATGTCAAGAAGTTAGCTCAAGAGTTTGTATACTACATATGTGTATGCATCATGTTAAAGGGAAACAATAGGACCAAACAATGTGAAGCCATGTTTTTTGTAACATTTTGAGTAAAAGAACATATGACAGATGAAAGGTGCCATGTCATATCTAGTATAAAATTATACATCAATTATTCATGTTATTTAATGATTTATGATCAGTATTGAACGGATTTTACCGCGGTCATGAAAGAAGATATAAGTGATGTATCTTTCTGAAGTCCATCTGATGAACATATGCCACTGCTGACATCAACTCCATCTGGTTTTAGTATAGAAATGGCTTCGGTTACATTTCCGGGCTTCATCCCTCCAGCTAAGAGCCATCCATGTTTGCTACTGATTGGAGGTAGCTTGAACCGAGACCAGTTAAATCCTTTACCACTGAGACAGTAAATGCAAAACAAGTTATTAGTTGAGCATAGCGAGTTTGGCCTATTTCAGTATATGTTTAATCACAAAAGAGTAAAAAAACTTAGCTTGACCGGGTCAAAACGGAAAGATTTTAGTACATACAGTTTTCAAAATTAAATTATCTAAAACGAAACTAGAAGTTAAGTACTTCATTACCTGCCCCCTTTTGCACTGTCCACCAGTATCCAATCAACTAAAGAACAATCTTCATCTGATATGTGGTTAATAAGATCACCATCCTCATTTGCATGAAGCACATAAATTATTCGTCTCTCCCTTGCTAAAACAGGAAACGCTGACCGTGATTGATCTCCATGAAGCTGTAAAACTTACATGTTAAGAATTGAATAAAAGCAGCTGATGCCAACGGTGTCAAAATAAAAAAATAACCAAGTCAGGTAATAGAACAAAATGGGTCGGGTCAGGTTGACCTTAAAACACTTCTTGTCCAATTTTAATATAACAATTTACCTGCACGAATTCAAGATCTGCATCATCAGATGCCCTCAGCATTGAATCAGAGTCATCATCAACAAACACCCCAACGGGCTTTGCACCATATTCACGAGCAACTTTAGAAATTTCTTTAGCAGTAGAAATGGAAACCGAGCGTTTCGAATCAGGCCAAATTATCATCCCAATAAAATCAGCACCCGCTTCCGCTGCCAGAGCAGCGTCTTTAGCTGACGTAATTCCACACATCTTAACTAAAGGTCTTACATTTACATCGCTCTTATTAACAGGGGATGTTTCACTCAGTTGACTTGTTATACAAGCTACTGATTTATTTCTCATAAACCTTGGGCGTAACGTATGTAATGGTATGTTCTTTGAACCTACAACTAAACAAAATAGTTGTTAGTAATGAGTTGGAGAAACCTTGTGCATTAAAAAATTGTATAAACTACAAAACTTAAGTTGAGATTGAACGTGCCAGGGTATTGCCACGTGTGCATTTGACGTCCCGGCATATGATACTGGCATCCGACGTTTGGTCCTGAAACTGAAACACCAATGTTCTTTACGCAGTTTTATCGAGCGTTTAACCTGCAATAAAAGAAGCACCAACATAATAGATAACCAAACATACACACACCTACGATCATCTTACTGTCTAAATCCCAGATGCTGATTGAAGAGCTGAAGGAACAAGATCAACAAAACTTATTGCAGAAACTCTGTGCTGATAGCGTTTTCTTATAACTTGCAGAACAATCTGTTTTTAAGTAAGTTCATGCTATCAATAACTAACTGTTGTGATCAGACTAAAATAAATGTAATGACAACTAAATGCCAATCAAATTCATTCAAATATGTATGAGCCAATCAAATCAAAATGAAAAGGATTTAAAAGAACAAATTTTGTTCTACAAAATGAATCATTTTTTTAATGAAAATTCAAGTGTTTTTTAATGTTCAACTCTTTCATGACAATTCATTATATTGTTCAAGTCATACACATCACATATCATCCGTACATATATATATATATATACATACTTACAGGAGGTAATGTGGAAAGTGTGGGTGTAGGTCGGAGGTGGAGAAGATGACCGGTGCGGATGAAACACGGCTGCGATGGGGGCGGTGACGACGCAGCAAACAACAACGGAAAAAAACAGAGACAGCGGCGGTGCGTGGCGGTTGGATGGGTAGCTGTGGAGGTGCTTATCGACGACGGGAAAGTGGCCGGAACAGTTGCCGGACTCGAGGAGGAGGTGATCGGAGTTGCGGCTGTGGTGACAGGTAGAGAGGGTTACGGGTGAGGGTTTATGTAGGTATATATTTTTATTGTTTTGCAATTTAGATGCTAGACTTTCATTAATTACTAATTGAACCCGTACTTTTTACGACTTATATATTTTTATGAAATTATCCTGTTTAAACGTCGCTCATTGTGATCGGAAAATTGATTGAATTATTGTTTTTTGTAATAAATATATATTTTATTGTTTAATTAAATTATTAACTTTAATTAATTATAGTGGTAATGTACTAGATGAATTTCAAGTTAAAAGAGACTAACGGAATTTGGTTAAGTTGGGTTAATGGCGTTATCCAGAAATTTTCGGGTGTCACAAATTGGGTAGGGCTAGGTCTAGTTTTGGGCATGATCGGATAATTGACCTAGGTTTTTTCAGTTTTGGGTAAGGTCGGGTCCAGTTCCACCTTCTTGGAGGAATTGGAAATCATGTGTATCCGACGGTTCGGGTATGCTAGGTCTGGCGTCGATTCGGGTACACATGGTCAGTTCTGGAACCGGGTATTTTGTGTACATCTAGGTTTGTGCATAAATTAAGAGATTTGATTAACAGCGTATAAGATGTCAGGTTGTGTGATTGTTAGATATTAAAGAGCACCAATGACAAAACTAAAACGAGTCGAATCCAGATATGAATCACCTGCAAATGCAAAAGAAACATTGTGCTTAAAGGGGTTGGAATAGGTTAGGCATTCAACATCTTTGTGCGAGTTAGTGTATTAGTTGTGTACTTTAATTTATTTAAAAAGTGACTGGTCAAAGTGTGAGTTACTTCAAGCCTCAAACCCTTTATGGCAAATTCTTTATTCAGGTGGATAATTATGACTGAAGTGATAACGGGAGGTTGATTACTTGTTAGAATGAGTTCATCAACATAGACAAGTACATGACACATGAGTCTCTTTAATACACAAAGAAGGAGGTATGGACACCGCTACAAACAAACAAACCCGTTCTTGGTTAAAAATGTACTAAGTCGATGAAACCATTGGTGCAAGGCTTATTTGAGACCATATAACACTTTGTTTAATAATTGACTAACATAGTTGGGGAATTACGAGTTTGCAAAGCCCTGTGGTTGTTGGCAAATTTAGACACATACATAAATACACGACACAAACATATACGACCTTAACAGGTATCGTGTATGGCTTTAACATGTTTTGTGCCCTAAACATGTTAACACGAATCTACATGTTAATTTTCGTCTTTACACAGTTAACATACATGTTTACATGTAAAGTACATGTTAGTAACTGATGAGGTGGGCGTGACAAGATGTTCATGCAAATAACGCTTCATGATTGGTTTGTAGGACATATAGTCCGTCTTCACAACAACCTCAGGTTAGGACCGAAAGAGTTTATGCATTACCTTTGAGGGGAGTGGGGATAAATATGGCTTTCGGGGAGGCGGTCGTCCGATGCACCCAGATCAACATACCAATTGTTAGGTTGAAGGCTTTTGGGTTTCGTCCGGTTTGGGCGTGGGGCCCAATGTGATTAACCCTAGTTAGGGATTACTTGTTGCCTTATTTACTAACCCTAATCATAGCCTTATATATACACATGATTGTAATTGTATCTTGTGTGAGCACCTAATAATATAAACCGTAGTTGCAAAGTGGATGTAGGTCAATTGGGATCGAACCACTATAATTCTCGTGGCTCTAACTTTCTGTGTGATATTAGTTTGTGCGTGTGTGTTGTTGCGCTTCCGCGTACCACTTGTTCCTAACAACTGGTATCAGAGCTTAGGCTTGTTGAAAACACGGTTCTTGCACTGATAAACGATTCGCTACTTTGGTTAAACCGATTGAAAATTTATCACCAGTTGCAGATCATCGTTATTCTTTTTGTTCGCATCAAACAAGAAATAAAGAAATCAAGTTCTTTTTTTTGGGTTTGTGTGAAACCCAAAAAGGAATATCGTTTTTTTTTTGTGATGCAATCATGGAAAGAAAACAATAGATTTGAAATTGTTAGTGATTACGTCAATCAAGAAAGGAGACGATCAATTTCCTTTTGGTGATTATTGGATAGGGTGTTATCGAAATTATAAATTTAGGGTTTGGTTATTATTGAAGGTTGTTCGGTTTTAAGTGTCTTGTTTTTTGGTTTTTTCGGGTTCTCGTTTACTATGTCTGAAGACGGAAAGGTTCTAGTCAACAAGTTTAACGGTACTGATTTTGTATGGTGGCAAATGCAAATAGAGGCGTTGCTTGTGAGTGCGACTTAGAGATGGTATCGGAGGAAAAACCTGCAAATAATGAGTAAGGCTGATGAAGCGGTATGTGACTCAAAGGACAGAAAGGCAAGGGGTAAGATTACATTGGCTTTGACAAGAAACGTAGCTTTTAATATCAATAAATTTTTGATGCCCTCATTACCATGACGCGTTTCAAAAGTGTGAGGGACGGACGCTTGAGGCCGTGTCGGGTGCCAAAGCAGACATATCATGGTGCTATCACGTTGGGTTGTTAAATGCTTTGTGTATTGTCGTGAATATGAAAGAAAGGATAAGAAAACATAACATCAACAAAATTATCATGGGTAAGCTTACTAATAGAAAAAAGCTTTTAGTGAGATTGGTAATAACAAGAATATCACGTAGTTGAAGGTTATAAGGAAAGAATTTATAACAAGTAATAGAAACAAGTATGATATTACCATGACAAAAAATAACCTTACCATTGTTGGTTTGAGGAGAAGGATGATTGACGTTAGCAGGAGAGGGTGTCATATGAGCGGTTACCCCAGATTTAACAGGAAATGGCTAATCTAAGAAATTTAGTGATGGCCTCCTTCGAAAGAGAAGCATAGAGGCGAATTATTACACACTGATCAGAAATGACCCAGGAAGAATATTCGAGATTAGACGAGGGCATGGCATCAACGAGGAAAGTTTCTCATAGTGGAACAGACGAGCTGCCAACATGCCCGACAAGTTATTGACTTATTGGTAGGAAAGAAGGACCATCTGATTCTTCCAAAGAAGATAGTTGTTGGCAAAAAGCTTAATGGTAAGCATATGGAAAAAGATTGGCATCAAAAAGGTTGTATTAGTAGTCGAGGAAGACGAAGCATAGATGGTGATGAAATTGGAAGTGAAGGCAATAGGGAAAGGAAGAGAGAATATAAAAAAGTGTAGGGAAGAGTTGGGTGGTAGCAATGCTAATTGGGTCAAATCATCAGATATTATGAAAACGCCTCGATCTGTAGGGATAGTTATAAACAAAAGACGGTAAAAACACACTTATTTTAACATGCTATAACTTGTGGCCCGAGTAAATAAAATTGTGTTTGAAATACATTATTGCATATGAATTTAGATTAAACTACTAAGTAATTACAATACATAAAATTTAAAAGTAAATAAAAGAATTAAAAAGATCTTCTACACGTTAGCAAAAGGATTACTTTGCTTCATGCCACTAACTGCGCAACCCATTGTGGCAGTTTCTCTTCTTTGTCGTTGCCGACGCCGTATCTCTGCTTTTCTGGCGAACTATACAACCCAACTCTTACCGACGGAACATCTTTAACCAATGTATTCACCCATGAAACATCTGGCTCATGACCAATGTTCACATGTGATCCATTTCTTAACCCAAAAGATGCAGACTTTCTGAACTTATTAGCCTCATCACCACTGAATCCCCAATCCGCCTTCCCGTCAGGCGAACCCCACTGCGAAAATTGTGAGCTGACAACTTCTGCACCACGGTCAATAAAGCTTTGACTACGTTGTTTCGCGAATGCACTAGACCTTGAATTCATCACTGCTTGAGCAACAGCAGCCGATGAATCATAAGCAAGATTTGCAGGCTTTCTCATTGGAGAAGATGAGTAACTTCCCCGGAGCGGGGGAGAGTTACGCCGGATTTCGTGGTGCTCCCTTGGCGATTGCAGTTGGGTTGCTCCGGTTGTCAATGATGACAACAATGATGGATCAATTGAGCCATAAACATCATCAAGATTGTAAAGATTTGCACCCAAATCATTGATCATTTGTTGTCTTTGTATATCCATGTCACGTGCATTCAAAGCTGTCCTCAAACGACTACCACCGGATAACTGAAGCAACGGAGTTGTCATATTGCTCATTTTGTTTTGCCATCCATTAGCACCTGAAGCAGCTGAAACAGCTGGTGACATGGGTGGCGTAGAATAAAAAGCCATAGGACTCGAGCTTTGAATTGGGCTCATTGAGCCCAATTCAGCTGAACTCGATTTTGGCGAAGGGATAGCTGAACCCGTAGAAGCATACAAAGGTCTAATTTCCTCAACTCTATGCGCGAAAAAACACACTTTCCTGGCACACCCAGTCTCATCCTTACACAACCTAGTCTTATACTGCGCAGGATGCAACCACGACTCAAACACCCCATGCGCATACTCACACGCATCCCCATGCCCACAACTTCCCTTTCGAAACTCCGGACACGGGACACAACTATAACTATACTTCTTCAAATCACGCCTACGAGCGTTCTCACCAGGGTGAACAAACGGACACTCAGTCCAATCATGAGTATAAGCTCTTGAACACGGCTTCACCTTAAAACTATACATCCTAAACTCATCAGAACCATACAACTCATTGTTTATATCCGGCAACGATACATCCACCGGATACTCCTTCCTCACCGGACCAATTTCTTCCGACACAAAACCTTTCAACATCATCTCCAAACCCTTTCGAATCGACGACTTGATCCCACGAGCAATCAACTCACCGGGTTTGTTCCCGTTAACATCAACTAAACTAACATCACCACCGGCGTCAATTAACTGTTTAACTACCTCAACAGACATCAAAGACCCACCGGCGGCAGCACAGTGAAGAGCCGTAACACCGTCTGTACCGGAGCGTTGATTAACATCGATGTTTTTAGCACCGATTATGTATTTCAAAACCTTAATGCTTCCGTAAAGAGATGCGATCATTAAAGGCGTTCGTTCTTCAAATCCCATTTTCAATTTCGATGAATTTCTTCTTCCGTACCAAAATCCAAGTTCGTTAACATCGTTTCCGTTTTGTTGAACCTCTGATACGAACGTAGAAACATCATCAAGAGCTGCTAATTCGAGCAATTTGGATGATTTTATTAACTTCAACATACCTTGTTGAAAACAGAGCAAGTGATGATTTAGTAAAGTGTGTGCTTGTGTGTTGTTTTATATTTGTTGTGGAAAATTGTTGGAATGAAATTGGGTATTTATACGATGAAATTGAGGATTAAAATAATGCAAAAGTTGTGAAGACGAAGGTGGATGGAAAGAAGGTGTGAGTTGGTCAAAAGTCAAAGCATTCAACAATGGTGGAAGTAAATTAACTCCAAATGCGATTGAAATGCAAATGCAAATGCAAATGCAAATTGAGTGTGAGTTTAGTTAATTATTTGAAGTGGCTCGTGAGGCCCACGCGGGGGTGCAAAGGGTTTGGACTTGGTCCACTCGGAGTAAGACATGCAGTGCAGATAACGTGTTGAATTTGAGAACTGTGAACTAGTCAAGCTTAATAGTACTATTGATAACAACATGTCAAGATTTATGTTTTGTTTTTGTGTTTAGATGGTGATTTAGATATATTTATTAAAAATGATGTAACGGTATCGTAGTTCTTTAGTCGGTTTTATTTTTGTGGAATTAATATGTTACTGTTAGTTGATATAATTATAATGTCTAAAAAAGTACTCTGTTTTGAATACAACTTCGATTTTAACAGAGTTTATTCCAAGTGTATCAAAAAAGTATACACGTACAAGTGTACAACATAGTTTAGTTTTTTTTAAGTGTTAACGAAAGAAAGTTATTAGCGAAAGCTAGCTTATATATTTTACAAGGATTAAACTTAAAACTTTAGAAACTTGAGAGGTTAAAGTGACGTATGATATCAGGGTTTGATTTATGAAAGAAAATTTAGTGACTTAATCTCGTTGGGTATATAGATTGAGACAAATGAATGTTTCTAATTCAAATTAACCGAAACTTGATTAACCAAATAAGACAAATGATGTTAATTCAAATTAAAGGTGTCCTACTGATAGGAGTTCTTCTAAATGTGGAGATTCGAGTTTCGTTCTTACTATGCTCATAACATCTTTAAGTGTGGTCAGCCCATGATGATAATCAAACGTCCCAGCCCATGGTGTGTATTTTATCCATGTTTCTAGTATGGTTAATCTAAATTAATGCTTTCATGCTTTTAAATGATTTGGGTCTACAGATGATATTCACCAGCATTATCGCTGATGTTTTATTTTTAAAACCTTTTACATGTAATGAATAAAAGAATGGAATTGCTAAATGTCATGTTGTACATATGATGTTTTACATATGCATGTTAGCTAATTAAGCACAAGATACATCAAGGAAGAATGGACACATTCGATGAAGAAATCTTGTGGCTTCAAATATTATAGTAATATGAAATTACTATGTTTTGTAAAATAACGGGTAGTTAAGCCCAGTTATATGAAAACAATGTAAAATAACGGGTAGTTAAGCCCAGTTATATGAAAACAATGTTTGCAAACATTGTGAAATATTATGAAATGGGACCAAGTTTTGAGAAAAATATTCCGCTGCATTTGAACTCTGTGTTTTCAGAATAAAATTATAAAAGCAGGTACCAATCGGGTCACACATCCGAGCATGCCAAAACCGGGGTGTGACACAGGTAGGGTTGTATGAGCGGTTAATTGTCCAATTACTAAAAAAGTTTAATGCTTTTAAAAAAAATTAAAAAAGTTTAATCCAAATTAATCAAATAGTTATATTTGTTTAAATACTTCATTAACAATAGTACATTTGACTATTTGGGTGTCTAATCATCGTTATTTTTCAATAGCAATTATTAATTTTTTAGGACAATTACATCACATGTCTTTATAATATTTAAACCTAACTTTTTTTGTAAGACACCATTTGGTTCCACCAGGCCCAGGATATCCATGCTCATAGTTATTTCATTTAGAGTAAATTACATTTTTTGACCTTTATAATAGGTCAGTTTGTAGGTTTTGGTTTTTTTTTTAAATTTTTTTACATTGAACGACCTTTGTTTAAATTAAAGGATCAGTTTTATGCCTTTAACTTAACGATCGTTAAGTTTTACAGTTAAGTTCCCTCTTGTGCATTGCACATGAGGACATTTTAGTCATTTTACCCCAAAGGACAAAAATTAAATTAAATTTAATTATTATTATTATATTATTTTTATTGTTATATTATTATTATTAATAACCCACTCCACCCAAAAAAATCACATTTTTCTCATCTTTCTTGTTTTAACCACCACCACCATCGCCGGCGACTGTAATGCCGACGGGAAACAAAGTCATCATTCAAACTGCCAGACCAAGAGATCGATCTTATTGCATATCCCAATTAAGTCTTATTCAAAAAAATGACTTCACCTGCACTTACCAAGGAAACAAAGTCATTCAAAATGATAATCTGGTGCCACTGATTGTTTATTGTTGTGAAGGAAAATGAGTAGAACAATAAGTCCGGCGACGACGACTGTAATGCCGACAGGGACAAGCTTTGAAGAAGCTCGCTTCCGTTCCGGTGAAGTAAGGAGACTGAGGCTGGAAATGTTGGCCGGAAAACATGCTGACGTGGAGGTGGGAGACGACGGAGGAGGTGGTGGTGATGGGAATGATTGGAAAAACGGTTGGTCTTCCGGTGTGGTTGTCACCGAAGTTGATAAAAACGGGATATTTAACGACGACGGTGGTGGTGATGATGGTCGGAGTGAAGATGGTTGTGGTGATGGAGGTTGTACCGGAGGGATGATTGGGTGGTTTTGTGGGAAGAATGGTTGGTGTAGTGACCGGCGGTGGTGGTGGGTGCTGTCGCCGGCGACGGTGGTGGTGGTGGTTAAAACAAGAAAGATGAGAAAAATGTGATTTTTTTTGCTGGAGTGGGTTATTAATCTACCTATTCTAATAATTGAGTAACACATCCTCATGTCATCATTTTAAATACTCCACATATGATTTTGCTTAGGTGTCATGTTCTAAATTAATTTGATGGAGAATTTTTAGACGGGTCATGGTATGCTTCATATTCGAAATAACCCGATATGTTTAAATTAAAAATTCACAAATTATCATCAATTATCTCCTAACCCGATATGTTCAAATACAAAATTTACCAATTATCATGATCTATATCTTAACCCGATATGTACCAAGTATCATGAATTATCTCCTAACCTGATATGTTCAAATAAAAAACTTATCAATTATTATGATTTATCCTAACCCGATATGTTCAAATTAAGTTTACCAATTATCATTAATTATCTCATAACTCGATATGTTCAAATAAAAAAATTAACAATTATCATGAATTATCTCGTAACTCGATATGTTCCAATAAAAATTTACCAACAATTATAAATCATATCCTTTATTGTAACATATGATTTTTTATATGAATATATTTGTAAATATCCAAATCGATTTAATAAGAGATATGTTAAAAACAAATTTGATATGTAAATTGAGTTAAAACCTATTAAACTAAAATCCGTGTAGTACATGGGTACTAATCTAGTAATAATAATATAACAATAAAAATAATATAATAATAATAATAATTTAATTTAACTTTTGTCCTTTGGGGTAAAATGACTAAAATGCCCTCATGTGCAATGCACATGAGGGAACTTAACTGAAAAACTTAACGATCGTTAAGTTAAAGGCCTAAAACTGACCCTTTAATTTAACCAAAGGTCGTTCAGTGCAAAAAATTTAAAAAAAGGCTAAAACCTGCAAACTGGCCTATTACAAAGGCCCAAAAATGTAATTTACTCTTTCATTTATTTATATAGGTGTAATATGAGTGAGACGAATAAATGAAACCCATACTGTTTGCATCGTTTTTTTTTTTTAAAAATCGTTTTATACGCTGTGTATAAACTCATACGGAGCATATACAATGGTTTTTTTTTCAAACATAGTAAAACAAAAGGTACGCAGCGTATAGTTCGTTGTTGATAAAAAAGTTGTTTTTTTAAAAGTTAATTTATTTGCTAAAATTCATTAATAGTTTGTATTTTTTTTAAAGTTTAAAAGTTTATTTTTTTATTGTTATTTTATAAAGACAGTTTATTTTATTTGTTAAATATTTTATTAACATTAAGTAATAGTTTTGTTAAAACTAAGTTTTTGCTATTATCTTAAATGTTTTGTCATAACCACATGAAATAAACATTTTATGTAAAACAAAATCACAACCACACAATATATACATTACAAATAACATATTAAATAAACATTGGTTTGAATCCTCAAGCTTGTGTTTATACTCAAATGAGTTTCGATTCAGTAAACGTCAACAAGAATTAATTATGTAGTGATGATGATACTGATGAATCATTGGTTTGAATCATCGAGCTTGAAATTCTTCAACTCATTTGCTGCTAGATATGAATAGTGTGTTAAACACATCAGTTCAAATGGTAGGGTTAACGATGTTAAAGAAATACATCATTTGACCTGGTGAAATGTCTTCGGTTTATTAAATGCATGATTTTTTAACTTTAATACTGGTGTTACAAATCACAGATGTCTCCTGTTTTTATATTATAAGCCATAAACCGTGAATAAAAATATAATTTTTCCGATGTTTACAAATTATTTCACCTACTAATATGTTTCCGGTTTCATAACTCAGTTTTATCTTAAACGAGTACGGAAACCGAAGACATTTCACTAGGTCAAGTAATTGTAACCATCTCCAAAAGTATATTATTTATCACTATTTGTGGTTTATAATGAAAAAGATGACACATCTTTAATTTGTAACATCGGTGATAAAGTAAAAAATCGTGCAAAACCTTTACAGATTAACATACGGGTTATACTTATCACTTCTCATAGGATACCGTAATTGTACGTTGTACTTATCTCTCAGGAACTGAAGATCCGAATCATAGCCTCGGTTTCATCAATATCCTTGTCTTAGGAGACGGATGACACCGTAACTATGATCTCTGAAGTACAACGTACATTTGCAATATCCTATAAGAAGTAATAAATATAACACGGTATGACGGATGCGTATCGTAGTACGGATCTTCTACAAGAATGTGGTAAGATGTGTCTTCTACGGGAATGTGGTAAGATGTCTGACTCTCGTGAAAATTATATTCCTAAATCAACAAAATGATTACATATATTTTAAACGACTACGAACTTTATTTAAAGAAAAATATCTTTTAACTAATTCAAGTTTATCTCTTCCTCGTTTATGTCTTGAAACCTTGGTTGTTTTCTAAAATCTAGACTCGGGGCCGGTTGTTCGTAAAATTCTAGATTCGGCATCTCGTTCGAATCAAACTTCGATTCCTCTTCCGGTGGATCGAAAAATTCCACCACGACATGTTTATGTGTTTTTATGTTTGTGTGAAGGTGTGTGAAGGTTTGTGTGAAATATGAAGTTTTTTGTGACAATGAGAAGGTTTGTGCGAGAATGAGAAAGTTTGTGAATGTAAAATGGTTGGGATCGTTTGAATAATACTTCATCAGGAACAAATATGCCGCGTATAGCCCTATACGCAGCGTATTATACCTGGACATCGTACTGAAACACCTGGCGTATGTCATTCCGTCTGACATCGTACCATATACGCTGCATATAGTCGTATCCACAACGTATATGGTCAAAACATAATGCGACAAAACCACCATATACACAACATATATGGTGGTTTTGTGTTTTTTTCCCCGGTGTAATTAGCACATCCCTAAATGAATCTACAAAGTAATTATGAAATGTGAAGTACTCCTAATGGTAAAAATGAGGTGTTTATGACTTATGAGCGCTAAAAAGCTCCACAACGCATGATCTTACAAATGCTTACGTATCTAGCTAGCATGGTCGACATACACTTGATATAATATTCTTCATAACTCTTATTACATAGAAAATGCCTTGAAACATTCAACTATGATCAAAGGTAAATCTTTTGTACACCTATTTGAATAATGTTATAATTACCGGCATTTAAGTCAAATCCTTCCTTAATAACTTTTTAACTAATTTATAAAGGAGTATAGGACTTTAATAGTCTTAAATGTTTGTTTTTTACCGTTATCGGTTTAACTTTTGAAATGTCTGATGGTGGTACTAACTTTTATCATTTTTGCAACTAATGAACTGTTGTTAAAAAAATTTTAACTACGTAATTTTTTTTGAATTACAGACTGACGTTTTAGTTTTTTTGATTGGAAAGAAAATACGAGTCGATTAATGTAAAAATTACCTCGAAACGCTAAAATTTAATACGTTGTTTTATGGAGCAAAACGGAACATATATTAGTTTTTATAAGGATTATTTCTTTTATGAGCAAGTCGTGTTGGATTCTTATAATAAAATGGGCTTATTTTATGCAATAATATAAATAATAAATTTATTAATATAGGCCATTATTATAATCACACCCACATTTTTTAGAGAATGTTTCTCACCTTCATCGTCACTCAGGGAGGATGGAGTGGTCCTCACAAGGAACTTTTTTAACCAATCAGAATATATCATGCTAGTATACTCATTCTCACCTCTTTGCACCTCTTTGAGGTGGGAATGGTCCTCCCAAGGTTCCCAACAAGTACCATTCAAATCATGTTCAAATCATGAAGCTCGTTCACGAGGTTGCAACCTTGTTTTCAATCTCTTTTGTCTAGCTCGTTTGACAAGGTATGGTTCTCGTGACAAGCTTGTGTATCTCCCTCCTTCCTTGTGAGCCACTCCCTCCTCCCTAAATGTGACTATTTGTTAGGGCTGTAAACGAACCGGACGGACACGGACGAGGCTTGTCCATGTTCGTTTGTTAAGGTTTTAAGTTGTTCGCGAACTGTTCGTGAACAAGTTTCGAACAGAAAAATTTGTCCGTGTTTGTTTGTTAAGGTTTTAAAGTTGTTCGCGAACGGTTCGTGAACTTTGTTCATGGATACAAATGGACACAAACGTACAAAATGAACACAAACGGACACAAACGAACGTTTGACTATAAAATATTTACAAAAAATTGTTAATGTTTAACATTCACCACCAAAATAATAAATTAAGACCGACCAAATTAGACAATTATCCAAAGTTAATTAACATGACAACTAATCAATAGGTCATAATAATCCCATAATTATTCTTAACCATATCAACACTCAACAGACCAAGATATTTGATTTATTATGATTGTTTATAATAAAGAAAAGTTAATTACATAAAAAAAAAGGATAAAAACACACACAAAAATAATAATAAAACCTCATAACCTCGATTAAGTCACTATATCAAATTAGTATCCTAATAAGCCATTGTTTCTTGATTAAGCTTATTCCAAATTAAAATTCATATACAACAAAACCAAATAAGCTTTAAGAAACAAATAAAGCTTATAATCACACATTGAAACCCATGAGACATGATCATAATATGTTTCATAAACAACAAAAGTAATGTTACCATGACTATATTTGTCTTTATAAGAGAAAAGTATTCAGCTAAATGATAAATATAAATTTAAAAACATAATGAACTACCGAACTTAAACGAACGGACGTAAACGAACGAGTTACCGAACGTTCACGAATGTAAGCGAACGAACGCAACCTCTGTTCATGTCCGTTCGTTTAGCTTAACGAACGGATTTTTTTGTCCGTGTTCGTTTGTTTATTAAACGAGCGAACACAAACGAACTTTCTGCCGAACAGTTTACGAACTGTTCGCTAAAATTTCGGTTCGTTTACAGCCTTACTATTTGTATAATCATCATACACTCGTTGGGAAATGTTTCTCACCTTCATCTTCACTCTATAAAAGGTATGTTTCTGTTTTCATTAAGAATTTTAATATAGTAATATCAAGTTGATAGATATTTCTAAATATTTTTAGTATAACATATATGTTATCCTCTACATAAAAAATCAGAGAAAAAACTTTAGGGTAGTTTACAAGTCTACTTAAATATACTCATGGAAAAATAAAAAGAAACATGGATAAATGTTTAATTTCATTTAGTCAACATTGTCTCCATTGGATTTAGGATAAGAGGTCAAGGCCCAAAAGATTTGACGTGTATATTAGAGAGTGAACAATTTTGACTTTGACTTGCTTAGCTTACAAATTGAATAATTAAGTTCCAACATTTTTAATTACTTTATTATCATCTGACAAGTGTTACCATTGTTAACCAATATTAACTCATTTTAATGTGTTTAAATTTGATAAAGATATGATGAATACATGACGTGACTGCAAAACATAGCATACACTCTTGTTTTATTTATAGTTCATCCAACATAACTCGAGATATCATGTGTAGCTCAAATTATATTGATTTGGGATTTTACATACAGACTAACAAGTATAATGTATTTTTTTAACTAATAACAATAAGAGGTTGTTTGTTTCACCTTTTAATAGTTTAATTCAGTGTTTAATCATCCAGCATTCAACATTTAAAGTGTTAGGTGAATTTGTTAGTTTCGTCAGCAAGTTCGCTAGACAACATGGCCAACTATCGTTGGCACTTCCTATATTCATTAAGGCATCCTAGCCACATCAGTCTGCAAACCATTGCCAACGAACTTAGTAACTTTGCTGGCAAATTTAAACTAAATCGTTGGACGGAGATTACTATAAATTTGTTGGACGAGACTCAAAGTCGATGAACGAACTAGCTCGTTTTAACCCAAAATCTTAGCTTTTTACGCCCAAATCTTTAGTTTGTTACAAAAATGCAACAAAGGAAGTAGGGCATTTGATGTGTTGTTAAAACACATGGTTTTATTGACATATTTCACGTTTTTATCCTCGTTTTATGTAAATATATCTTAATTTTAGTTACTTATTATCATTATCTTTTTTTTAGGTAATGATAATGAAAGAAGCGGTTTCGGAGCGAAACAGGACGAAAACGAGAAGAAAACGAAAAAAAGAGCCTGTGACCAACCAGGAGAACCGCTGGAGCCCCCCAGGAACGCCCAACGGTTCTCTGGGCGCTTGGAGCTGAAAACAATGCAATGAACTCCGCCCGACGGTTCGCTAGACCCCCCTTATAGAGACCAACGGTTCTCCGGGTCCTTCTGATGTGAAAAAACCTACCTTTTCACTATAAATTCATCTCTTGATGGATTTTAGGGCATCACCTCTATCGTAAAACACCAAAAACAGCTGAGAACAGAGGAATGAGTCTTTGGGGTGATCTTGGGTGTTAGTTTGGAGAATTAAAGCCATAATTTGGAGCTTGGATCTTGGATTTTGAAGGTTTTGAAGATTATTCTTAAAGATATTGAAGATTAAAGATGGATTGAAGCTCTAGTGTTGCTAATTTGAAGACTGAAGCTAGAAGATCTTGTAGATTCAAGCTTTGATTGAAGATTGGTGACCATTTTGGGTGTGATTTACTCTAAATTTTAAACAATTGAACTTGATTTGTTGTTTTTAGTTAAAATTATGCTAGATCTAGTCTTGTTCATGATGGGTTTGATGATTTTAATGATGGTTGGCTAGATCTAGTAAGACTAGTATGACTACTTAGTCAAAATAGATGAATGATGATATTTTGATGATTTTTTGGTGTTTATGATATGTTCGATGGATGTTCTATGTGAGAAAATTGGTTTATGATGATCTTTTATGCAATATGTGTGTTGACTTTATGATTCATGTTGAGATCTTCACTTAATTGTGGATAAAATTATCTTGATTTGATAACTTGATAATAAATTTCATATTTTTGATGTTTAATCTACTATATTAAATTATCATTTAAGTAGATTTAGAAATAGATACTCATAAGTTAAATTGTACTAATTTGCTTCCCTTGTGGACTCCTCTGCCTTAGGTTACTAATAATTTTTTTGGAGACTAAAGACTGTTGAATAAAATACTAAGGGTGTTTTTTTAAGCCCAAAAGATATGTATGCATATGGCTGAACGAATAAGCCCACAAAACAATTCAGCCCATTAAGTACAAAACAAACACAATTACACAACATGATGCTAAGGAATCATACTTATTTTAATTTTAATAATTGAGTTCCTAATCTATGTGTCAATATTTTAGATATGTCACATAACAAAAATCGTATGTGAGATGTGACAAACTCACATTTCATTTAGATATTACCCGCTTATTTTTTTTTTCTAATAATTACATTTATCTTTGGTATATTGGTTTTCACTGGTCCCAACTATCACATGTTTTCTTCTACCGATCCCAACTATTTAATTGGTTGTCAACGGTCCCAACTTTTATCACTTTGGTAACCACTGGTCCCTTCGTTAAATTTTTTTAACGCCGTTAAGTTTTTTTCCAAATTCAATACCGATGTTATAAGCATTTTGATCGGAACGATAATATAAGTCGATTGATGGAAAAGTTACCTCGAAACGGCGCTCCGAACAACAAAATAGTGCTTCGATCGGGTGTTTAAACCTAACGGTGCATCAATCAAATGTAAAAATTTTATCTTTCAGAGAGCCTTTTCGAGAAAACTTTTACATCAATCGACAAGTATTATCCTTCCGATCAAAAGGTCTAAAACATCGGTCTTGAATTTGGAAAAAACTTAACGACGTTAAAAAAATTTAACGACGGGACCAGTGGTTACCAAAGTGATAAAAGTTTGGACCGTTGACAACCAATTTAATAGTTGGGACCAGTAGAAGACAAAAAGTAATAGTTGAGACCAGTGAAAACCAATATACCTTTATCTTTTTATATATCTATGTAGTTTATAGTTAATCATATAAGTGCTAATAATATTTGTCCTTTTATGTATCTATCTACTTAGTTTATAACTAATTAAATTTATCTCTGATATAAATTTTAAAATATTTCATCATTCATATTAATCGGTGGATTACATAATACTTATAATCTTTGTGGTATTCAAATTCCATGTTATATCTATATTACATGTGTTTTTTACAAAAAATATAATTTAAAGTGTTTTTACCCAAAATCGTGTGTTACACGGGGCAATAACATAGTAGAATTATAAAAGTGCACATCCAAGATCACGATCCAAAACGGGATTTGAACTTAACCTAGAAACTGGTTTAAAATCGAACCAATATGTAAATTTGAAATTGTTTTGAGATTCTATCTATTGAAACAAGTTAAAACAGTCTCAAAAGGTAGAAAACCCAGTTTAATTGAAACCGATCTAGTTTAAAACCTGAACTGTTTGTTTAGCTAGAGGTAAGAATGACACTTTTTAACACAACATAAAACCATTTAGGTTTTAAACAAGCCGAGCTCAAGCCTACCTTAGCTCGGCTCGGCTCATTTGCAGCCATAGCTAGAGCTAATTACAGACGATATCTAGTGCTGTTGTTGAAAATGGTTTCAAGGTGCAATGATGCAGTCGAGTTTAGTGTACCTCGAGTAGAATTAATCAACATATGTACGTGATTTTTGTAACGGCAACAAAAATGTGAATAATATACACGAAGACTATCTAAACCAACAAAAGATAACATAAGTTTATCCTATAATTTTTATATATACTAAATGACGAAGTCGGTTAAGACCTTGTCAATTTAGTCTTTTAAGTTTAACAAGTTGACATATTTGGCTCAACCTTTAGGTTTGGTATATTAACAATTTTAACCTTTGACTTTTGGTATGATTATCATTTTGAATCATAATTTGAATAAATACTTCGATTTTAGTCCCCGACTTTTGAATTATTTACGGTTTTAATCCCCGACTTTTACTAATTGTCATTTTAGCTCATGTTGAGTTTTCGAGTATGATCTCTTACTCTACTTTAACATATGGTATGACTTTAATATTGTTATTATTTTAACCTCTAACTTTTTGATTTTTCTTCGCTTTTTAATATGTGACACATTACGGTTTTGCGATGTGACGTGCACGACATGACTCTTTTTATCAACGTATGTGACGAAGTCACATAGACAAGACCTGACTGTGTGACCCGGACGTTACAATGCGTGGCCCGATCTTAAATCTAGTTAATGAAAATAACAAAAGATCGAGCATTTGAAACCCAAGTATAAATGTATGGATTTAAAAGCTAACTCAAATACTCAATATTAATTGCACAATCTTGAAGTTTTCATTAAAAAATGTATGGATTTAAAACAAATTAATACTATGTTAAGTGACAAAGGTTCAAAATCCAAAAGTTAGGCTAATTAAACAACCGTACGTAAATAGAATAACTGGTTTTCAAAATAATATTTTGGTAGTTGTGGCCGGTGACCCTACAACTAAAATAGACTTTAATTGTTATTGTGCTCATTATGCTACATCTATACTGTAAAATCTTAAATTATTCTAAGAAATATATAATATAATCTGAAGTTATACAAACTGTAGTATTATGGCGAGCTCGTCCTATTATAGCTCTTATTTTACGGTGTAATATTATGTCTGCATGTCACAACTTAAAGTCGTTTTAGATTTAAAAAAAAAGTAACAAAAACAAAATAATTGAAAAAATATATATTAAGAAACAATCAAATTACGAAAAAGAAAAAAAATAGAAATTTGGCACGTAATGCAATGCAATATAATATATGATATAAAAAAACTCAATACAACCTTATACTTATATATATATATATAAATAATTTACATATATATAATTTTATTTATATATATATAAATAATTTATATATATTAACTGGTTTAGTGTCCGCGCTACGCTCGGGAACACAACATTCAAGTGATGCTTTTAAGGATATTGATGAATGTTCCAATCAGTTTTAAAATAAAACGGTGGTAAACCGTAACACATGATATATTTTTAAAAATTAGACTTTTAGTATAGCAATAATATACTTAAATTTACTACACCATAAAGTGCTCAGTTTTATGGTGTAGTTTATATTTTTTAAAATTGTATAAAAATGTTATGTATATTTATAAAACACTAACGTCTTTAATTGTATGTTATTATTAATTTTATCCATAAGTTTAATTTTAAACCCTATCAAATATAAACCGACTCATGTATACCCCTTGTAGTAGAAGGTTAAAAATATAAATACTCTTTAAATTTTTCAAAATTCTCCAAAATATTAGGGGACCAAAAATGTAATTAGTTTTATTATAATATATTTTATATACTTATTTTAAATAAAAAAATCATTATTGTGAGAAAAATTCTCAAATGATGCCACATAAGCCAGAAGCTTTAAAAATGTGTTATATAAGTTTTTTTTGTTTTCCTATATTATATAAGGATTTACAAGCTTGATAAAAAGTGTTTTGTGACATTTTGATAATTTTTGTTGTGACATTTTGATAATTTTTACTGTGACGTTTTGGTAATTTATATGTATTATATTATATGAGTTTGAAGTGATATTTTGTTTGATGAAATAACATTATTTTTGACAAATAGATTTGTCTCGATGATTTGAAACCCAAGTATAAATGTATGGATTTAAAAGCTAACTAATATGGTTTTAGCGATGGATGTATTGGTTTATTTGTTTGGTTTAGTTTGAAGTTGAATGACATTTATTTTTTTATTGATTTTAGCCAGTGTATGGTTTTAGCGATTATGATGACGAGAATTTTTCAATCCAAGCCACTAATAAACGGTATACAAAATCTCTTGCACAACACGCGTACGTTGTATAATATCCTAGTTTGCTTGAAAATACTATCGTACACCTCCACAATTGTTATATTTAGTTACGTATTACATACTAAGTTTAACACTCATGTGTTACACATGAGTTAGATAACATTATTTGTTAAAAGAAAATTATAACCATTATATTTAATATTTGTCATATTTAATATTTAGACATTTATAAATACTTTTTTAGATATAATATAATCATAAAGTTTTTTTTCCAACTAATGAAATTTTTAGACCATGAAACTTTCATTTTTAGACCATGAAATTTTTTTCTTCTAAAAAATGTAGTTTATAAAACTTCGATTTATTATCCTAGATGTTCCTATAAATACTAAAAACGGAGTTATGTGCATTTTGGGTTGATTTAGGACACGTGTTAACTTGTAATTGGACAATGCAGCTTTTGATTTTTTTTTTGGTATTTTCCAAAGTGGTTTTTTACTTTATATATGTTTTGTTTGAATTGATATTCGGCAGATGGATGGTTTGGGGTTTGCATGAGCTGGCTTCGGTGAGTAGTATTTTGCTGTGTTTTTCCTTTTTATTAAACGAGTTTAGTTATACATGTAAGCAAAAATGACTTTCTTATATTAGATTAGAGATTTGAAAAAAAAAATTTGAACTTTTTTTTTTCTTTTATTATTCTTTTATTTTATTAATTTTTAAATTTCTTTTATAACCTTATGTCACAACACGCGAGACATAATACTATGTTTAATCTATATCTAACGACGCTGTTGTACGCGTGTCAAAGTTGAAACATGCCATTTAAAGCCGGATCGCCGCATCCTACTACTTGACTTACATAACTAGTTGATACCTATTATTGAATATAGAATTCTTAATTTTTTTAGATAGTCGATTAGTTTTAATATAAAACCTCTCATTTTATCCCAATTGATACCATTTATTGCATATAGAATTGACGTTTTTTTACATAGTCAGTTTGAAAATAAAACTAGCACACTTTGCTATAGTTAAGGTGCTCAAGGCATCATCAACAGTTGGCGTAGGGTAAATCGATGCCCCTTGGCAACACCTCTGTCTGTGGTTCGTAATGAAAATCGTATTCCAATTTTCGATGCCTATTACCTGAACCATCGCAAACCAATTTGGGTTATCGGATCGTCTTAATGGATTTGGGTTGTGCCCTATCATTTTGGACTTTTTTTTTGGAGATTTTGTTCAAAAATAAAATTAAATTGCTTTGAATCATATATAATACATGTAATTTAGTTGTGTCAGCGATCGTGACGACACATACATTATTAGTATTAAAAGACTAGATGTTTCGCAGACAACTAAGATAAATTATTTAAGATCATTAATGGATACTGACGAAAATATTGATAGACTGACAGTGAAATAGATCACTGCGTATGAAGAACAACAATATACATGCCACCACAAAACACTTACACCCATTCTAAGGGAGGAGGGAGTGGCTTGGCGAAAAGGTGACGAGGAAGATGGTTGGAATCTTGTGGATGAGTTATGCTCCTTGCCGAGGAGCTTGTTGATGTGGTGGCTGTGAGGGACGAGGTGGAGGGGAAACGAGGTGAGTGACGAGGTTTATTCCGGCTGAAACGAGGTGGGTGGTGAGATAAGATCTCGTTGCTCTCGTCAAGCCACTCCCTCCTCCTTAATAGTTTTATTTAGTTTAAACTTAATGTTTTTAGTTTTCGTGGTCCTCCTCTTCATCATCAAAGCTTCGACACACACTCATGTTGTAAAGTTTCTAGCCGTTTCTTTCTTGGATGATTAGTGGTCCACAGCAAAATTAACACGTTTTTTTAATTGAGTTTGATGTTTGATCAAAACCACCTTCTAAAGTTTCATTTATTGATTTGTTCACCAAAGGTCATATTTTCACTGTCAATCCAAATCTTGACATTTAGGTATCATATAACAAAATGAAAAGATATATGGAAATTCCATTGTCACATCCAAATATTTTAAAAGTGTATAAAAAAGCAACATGTTACATTATTAGTTATACATGGGAAACCCGCTACAGGGAGAGGGAGTGGAGCGGTCTTTTACCTAAAAAAAAAAGAATTCCAGTGTACGTAGACATCCCGAGTATCCCCGTAAAATCTTGCAACCACCACCTTAAACTAATGAAACCAAATAAAAGAACAAGATTGCCCCAAAGTCTTCAAAGAAAATAGCAAGATTTGCTGAGCGCGATTTATTGGTTTTCTTCTTTCAAATGTCTACTTGAGAACTTTATATTGAAGGATTTTAATGAGTTATTTGAGAACGTTAGCTCTTTTTTGTGAAAATATGAACTTCAAGTGTTAAACTTGGATAATGAATACATTAACCAAGAAAAAAACCAAAATCACATATATACCGTCTCTTTATAAGTATGATTGTTTGTATACGGTTCTAGATATACAAATACAAGAACTTAAGACTAGTTTTAACAATACCTTTCGACAATAAACATGACCCGGCCCAATCTAACCTGAACCAAATCAATAAAATTTGGGGCATTTACATATATCCCCTTCTTAAGATCATTTATTACGTATTTACCCACTCCTTAAATTCAATTACATATTTTCCCTTCCTAAACCATATATATTACATATTTACCCAATTTCTTTAAAATAGCTTTTTGATTTACTATTTTACACTTAATGATCTTCATAAATATATTTTTATATTATCTTATGGTTTGTGTAAAAGAAGGGGTAAATGAGTAATTTATTATGTCAAAGGGGGATATATGTAATTAAACTTTAGACTTGAATAAATATGTAATTCATGGACTTAGGAAGGGGAAATATGTAAAAGAACCATAAAATTTTCAAATATACTGATACCTAAACGGCTAAAACATATATCCCGTAAAAGCTTCCGCCCATTCAAAAGTAACACAAATCTAAACACGTTACAACAACCATTACACTATACCCATTTCTATTCATACATAAAATTTTCAATCTTCAAGCTTTAAACTTCAATTAGCAACCATTATATATAATTATATATAAAAAAACAGTCATTATATAAACAAGAGTAACTACAGTTTTGGTCCTTGTGTTTTGATAGCGTTAACAGTTTCAATCTTACTTTAACAGTTTTGGTCCCTGTGTTTTTATTTATAACAGAAATAATATTTTTTTTATTTAATTCCTATTTATTTTGAGTTTCAAACTTTTAATTCAAGTTTTAAATTTTACATTTTTCACTCAAAGTTAATTAAATACTTATTTTAACTAACTAACTTAACCACGTTATCTCGTAACGTTTATAAAATTGGCGTTTTTATGTTTTTGCTTCATTCTTGACGTTAAAAGATTATTTTCTAGACTTAGAAGTATTTGTCTTTAGTAATATTTATAGAATCTCTTTATAAAATACATTTTATATACTTTTGAGATTTAATTATTGTATTTTGTAACTAATTTAGTAAACATTAGATAATAATTCGGTCATCTTATTGAAAACGATATAACATTGAATTCCGACATATTTATTCATATATTAATAATAACGAAACGTTACATTTAAAGGAAGATAACTACGAATACGTTGAAGATAGATAACTTTATGTTCGAGTTAGACATTCTGGTTCAAGTTTGGGGCAGATGTTACACAAGATGATGGTTCTACGTGAATTGCAGCAAATGTAACAACAAAGCACTCCCGGAAGTTGGCAAGAACTATGTGTGAGGCTCATGTCATGACAAAAAATCTAGTATTCATGTAAGTAGATCACCATCTAAACTTAAAGATTATAGGACTCTCTCATGACGAATTTGTTAGCACTCAAATTTGAAACACAGCGAAATAACAAACAAAAATCAAACACAGTAGACAATATTAAAATCCTTGGATAACAGCAGTAGACAATACTTCCACCATCTTATACTACAAATAATACATTTTAGGTATTGTCTTAACATAACCGTCATAGACAACACTGGAATGATAGAAGTCGTAAATCACACATTGGTCGTGGGCAGGAGAGATCTGAGATTTATAAGGAATGTCCGACCTCAAATACGAACAACGCGTTTTGGGGCTTAATGTTAGTGGATGAGAAGAGAACTCCACAGTTAAGCGTGCTCGGATGACAACAATCTCAAGAAGGGTGACCATCCTGAGAAGGTTTCACCCGAGCAACCAAAAGCAAATCCGTGAGCTCTAATGTGACGAAGCGGACAATACTTGTGGTATGATGAGTCGGATGTTACACAAAGAAACAACAAAAACCCTGATGCGTGTAATATATATATAAATTAACTACCTTAAAACACCTAGTTTTAATATTTATAAAACCTAGACAAACTACTAAATCACACACAACCGGCAGTGGACCGGTCGGATGTAATATAGCGTACGTAAGTCCGGGTATCGACCCACAGACTCTATATATTACGTTAAACTAACTAAACAAGACCTTACTTAACTAGACACGAACTTTAAATAAAAGATTATTTGAATGGGGGTTTATTGCTAAAAATAGAAACTTTCTAAATTTGGAAACTAACTAAAAATAGAAATTACTAAAAATAGAAACTAGCACGAAAGACGGAATACGAAAACAGTGATTGGAATGAACCACCTAGACTCGACTCCTCTATGTTGCAATTATCACTTGAAAACGGATGTTTTGATTATGGAACTAGTAACAAAGATATTCACTTGAAAAATACCAAAATAAGACCCTCGACCCTTTTCGAGAAGAAACTTAAGGTTTTCTAACAAGTTATTACAAACACTAGTTTAACAGGTAAACGCCCTCACGGTTGTCTAACCTAATTATGATTAAGTGACCTTATGCGAATTCCAACCTCACAGTTTAAAACCCAAAGCCAGTTCAATGCATTCAATTGATTTATTAGACATGTTTGCTAAACATAACCTAGATCGAATTCTCACGAATATCAAATCTTAGCAATTAAACAAACAAGACCTAACAATGAATCTAATCACCTCACGGTTATCTTAGAAAGCTAGCACATTTTTATTAGAATGATTTCTATTATGTTTCCTAAGGTTTTAAGCATGCATTTAACCATAACACATTCATAACACACAGTCGATGAATTGAATCAAATCCTATAATATGATATAGACACTCATCAAGGATTCAATGGAAACAATAATATTAATCAAACCAATTCCAATACACATACAAGCATCAATCGAATTAAAGCATTAAACTTTTACTTAAATCATAAACGAACCATAATCAAAGACAATCCAAATCCAAGTTTAAATAATCAACATAAATTCATCTAAGTCTAGGCGGCTTTAAGAGCTTAGCCTAACATGTTTGTAACAAAAATAAAGTGAAAATTAATGTTGCAAGACATGATAAAAGAATCGAAAAACAAAGGATTAAAGAAACCCGGAAGATGCAAGAAGCAATCCTTGAATCCACGTGCTTCCGTCGCTTCGATTTCGTGTTCCTAGCCTCAAAATCACCCCAAATCAGCTTCAATTCGTCCCCTCAAACGTACATGGAGGCTAGGGTTTCATAAGGAGTGTTTATATAGCGAACCGGGCCAAGAAAAGCCCAAACTTTCTTCGTTTTCGCATACCGGCTCGCTCGTAACTCCGTTTCGCGCCCCGTTTTCGCCTACGGATTCGATTTTTCACGATCTTTCCGTTTCTTTATCAACATGGGACCTACGAAACATAAAAACATCATTTGTGTCTAAAATGGTATAAAAACATAACCGAAACAACACAAAACGTAAACAAACACTACTAGGGATTTATGTATAATTTATACTTTATCAAACCCCCTAAGAAGTTACCAACAAAATTCCAATCTCTAGCAGGATTCCAACTACTAATTATTGTCAACATTAACCGGTACATGCCACCAGGAGTTGACAACACGTAGAAACTGCCAACAATATCACCGGCAGCCTCAGACCCTAAAAACAATGCAATTAGGATTCCATCGGAACATAAAACATGTCAAACTTAAATAACCCATCTTGAAATAAACAAAAGGAACAATATTAACATAACAACTTGTAAAATACACAGAAATCGAGTAGCACAAGGTTGAACAACATCGAATCAACATGCTCCTTCCAACACGTATTTTTTTCTCGACTAATAAAATATGATCATGTCACCTTTTAAAATTCCATCTCTTTTCACCTCTTGAAATAAGAGGCACTCTTTGACCTCCTCATCTCTTCAACAATTTAGGTTTAATTAAATATAAATAACACAATATCATAATTCTTTGTAATTACAAGTGATAAACGTTACATATTTGATTAAACAAAAATATAAAAAAACATATAAAAAGGTTAAATCACACGTCAAAATTTTACAAACTAGCAATGTGTTTGACGAGATCCTATCGTAGTCTATGATGTGTTTCATTATCCATCAATGTCCGATGATGTTATTGTCCAAAACTGTCTCCGTTGGGGGATCGGTGATGGGTGCCAATGAAAACGCACTGCACTCGTCTTTAAGGATCATATTATGCAATATGCCACAAGCGCATATCACGTTCTTGATCTTGTCCCGTATAAAAGATCGTGTTGCTAGCCGAATAATACCTCATTTATCTTTGAACACACAAAATGCTTGTTCAATGTCTTTTCGTGCTGCTTCTTGAAATTTCTTATATTTAATTTTCATTAGTTGAGTGTACAATTGTTTTCACAAAAATTTTCCACTTAGGGTAAGTGACATTTGCAAGATAGTAACCATGGTTGTAAGTTCGAATGTTAACCACAAATGGACAACTCGACGCTCTCCTTGAATATCACCTGTCGGTAACGGAGAACTACTGAGAATGTTAATGTCGTTGTTTGAACAGAGGGTGCCAAAGTAAGCATGCCAAATCCATAAACTATTTGATGTCGTCGTCTCTAGTATCATTGTTGGGTGTTGATGATCATCTCGATGGAACTTTCCTCGCATTCTCGTAGGGAAATTTCTCTAATCCCAATATACACAATCAATGCTACCGATAATCATGTGTATGCCATACTTTTGCTCGTGCGCATCGTACAAAATTGCAATGTCATATGTATTGTGTAGTTGGTGTACGTAAAAAGTTTTTGTCATAAACAAAATTATTCATATATGTTCCAAAAATATTCAAGACATTCACGCGAAGTCCTAACTGACATAACTAAATACTTATTGAATTTGTCAGGAGGGTTACCAGTTGCGAATTGACGAACTGCTGAAGTGCATTTTTGTATCAGAGTGAACCTTTTTTCATCCTCCTTCCTAACCGTCTAGAAAATAATCACATCTACACTTATAACGTTATATATTTTTAAAAATAGTTCATTTGACATACGATGTCATTCTCTAAACTTCTTAGCATTGTAATTTGGATCCTCAACAAAGTAATCGTTTATGAGGATTTTGTTGCCCGCCACACGATCACGGTGAACATATGTTCTTGATGAATGAGGGTATCCTCATCTTGTTCCATTGCAGCTTGTAGGGTGGGCATAAATTATTTGTCACTTTATTCGGTTGACAAACCACTTTTGGAGTCAGAGAAAAATCATTGAATAAGTCGTAATGTATCATTGAGAGTGTGTAAAATAGAGGAGAAATAGAAATAACGAGTTTTGTGTGTAAAATAAAGGAAGAAATATTGAGGTATGGTGTGTAAATAGTTGTTGTTTATGTCCGTATTTAAAATAGTTTATTATAGGAAAAAAAAGATATTTATTTTATTTTAAACCCCCTACGAAAACTACTATTCAAAACTCACGAGATAAAAAGGTTTACTTCTCGTTTCAGATCTCATTTCCCAACTTGACAGTTTAGCGACAGCGTGCTCGATGCACCTCACATGTTTGTAGTATGCATGGGCGGCTTGATTAGAGAAGCAAAAGGCAGTTGTCTTAGGGGCTGACAAAATCTGAATCATTAAGTGTTGAATGATTAAGAGGTCTGAACCATTAAAAGACTCCATTGATGAGAGAGATTTTGGAGTAAAACTGCAGATGATGGTAAAATTTGTATATTCTTCATTTAATTCCATTCAGATCTCTCTGTCTCCTAACCATTCAGTACTTAACTAAACTATTAAGAGGCTTTTTTTCTTAAACAAACGCTCTAACTATTTAATGGTGAATGATTAAACACTGAACTAAACCATTAAAATATGAAACAAACAATTTTTTAATGATTAAAAAGGCCCAAGCCCGACAAAGGTTTCTGACAACAAAATTTAGAAAGGCGTCAAATATCATTTTCATCCTTAAGTCTATAAAAATATTAAGCCGCCCCTCATAGTATGCTACTCCTTGTGCTCTAAATAATTAAGTATTAAAAAAAGACATTAAAGAAATGCATTAAAAGGACAAAACGCTAATAACTTCTCTAATAAGAAGAAAAAAGAGTGTTAACTTTTTTATTTGTAGAAAAAAAAGTATCCGAAGTCGTAACTTTCACCAATAAAAGACAAAACACAATTTATATATATACTTTCAAAGGCAAAAAGTAAGCATTAGATAATGAGGATACAAACGGGTTTTACCGCTAGCTTGTTGTCGTGCCTACGGGCGGACGGGCTAGTGGGTTTCCCTCGAATTGGAGTTGGTTTAATAGGTGGGCTTCGGCTACCCAGCGTTGTCTGTGTTCGCAGAGCGTTTGGGGTCGCCTTTCGCCATTGGGTTACCCCGGGTAGCCGGGCTTTATTCATTTCGCTGTCCAAAAAAAAAAAGATAATGAGGATACAAGTACACAAAATCAAATTGCTCACGGCGCCGGTGTCCACTCCAACCTAGTCTACACGTGCTTTAATTTCACTAACGTCTTGAGTATAGTATATGAGAAAGAAATGGTTGGTGTCACAAAACTTATGTATTCAACCTAAAATTTATATTTTATCATTAACGATACTTAAACATAATTTTTTTTTATTTTAATAAAGTTTTAAGCATCTCACATCAATATTTTAGTTATGAATTATTAAAAAGACGTGCTTTAATTAAATAGTTATATATTATTAATTGTTACATGTAATGAATAAGAATTAAGAGGTGGATCTTTTCTTTAATGTTTAAAATTGGAATGATACAAAAAAGAAATTAAGTAGATTATATTTTTTGGCCTCTTTAATATATCGTATTATCGGTTGATGTATGTTTTTCAAAAGTTGCATTGAGTGTTTTTTATTAAAAGTTACGATCTTTTTGACATTTTTACTAACAAAGTTAAGTTTTTCAGTTAGCTTTTTATATGTGTGTACACAAAGTCATTTTACCCCTAAAGTTTAGTAATATTCTAAAATTTTAAATTGAGAAAAATGCTAAAAAGAAATAATAAAAGTTGTATAAGATATACAGCTTACGATTTGTGTATAATGTTTAGTATTATTAGGAAATACGGAGTAGAGCCCGGGGATAGATGGATTTGATAGGTCCCGGTCGAAAGTAGGGATGAGCGTTTGGTACCTGAATACTGAACCGATAACGGTACCATACTCGTACCGTACTATAGATTCGGTACCGGTATCGATACATATTTTTCTATAAATTCGCTATCAGGATTTATTTTTGATATCGGTACCTTTAGGTTAAATTTACCTAAAAATATCTGTTTCGTATCTATGCCGTACCGATATATTCGATACTTTATGATGGATGTGTACTTATATGATTTTTTTAATCTTTTCTTATTCTTGAAGACTGCAACATGCTGTAATTAGGTTTTTGTTAATTAGGGTTAAACATGTTAGTTATAACCCCACTAGGGTTATACTTATGGATTATGTCTTTATATATTTTTGTTGATTTTTTATTTGAGACACAAAGATAATACCAATATCAAACCAATGGATGAAAGATGATTCACCTTTTGTTATCTTACTTATCTTGTTCCATCTCATTCTGCGCTAGAAATTGTAGTTTGGTCAAAACACATGTTTATTTTTTTGCCAAAAAGGAGATTTTGAAACCCACAGGCTACAGATTAGTTATATATTTTTTAAAATATTTCTTTTTATTTTAGCTCTTTTCTTTTTTATTAACACACCCATAAAATCTTCCTTATAAATCTACCTATTTGTTCATTATCATTTATCAGATTTGTACCGTCAATCATAATCATATAGAAAACCTATTTGTTCTTAATATTTATAGACACGACATTGTTGATATAATAATACACATGGATCAAGTACACTATATATATATATATAGGGTACGGTTCAAGAGAGAACTCATTTTAAGTTGAGAACTAGAGAACTACCAAAAAAACAAGGGATGAAATTTTAAATAGGAGGGGTAAAATTGGAACTTTAAATATAAAAATCTTAAAATATTTCTATCTTTTGCATACGTTAATGTTATTTAAAAAAAATTGCACCATTAGATCAAGAATTTCTTTATCTTTCATTTGAGTATAAATAACGTTATAAAAAATATTTTTTTTCTCGTTTTTTTAATTTCCATACTGCATATATGTAATATTGCGAATTTGTACTTGATTATATTTTTCTTTAAACGTTACTAACTTTTCCATACCTTATTTATATTAAAAAAATTTAAAAATCACATTTTCGTTTTTTCGATACTACATATATGTAGTATCACTTTACTTGATGCATTTTTTGAAGCGGCCAAATAGCTCGGGAGTTTAATAATTATATAAAGTGTACATCCGATCTCAAATGACCGGTAACAAAGTTCATAATATTCCATATAAAAAAACTTATTACAAATGAAAACAAAACCAATAGTTATACTATGTCTAAACATAAAGATAATTGTCTATCTAATAAATCAAAATTTTATGGGGCAATTTTTGGAGGGATTTTTTTTTTTTATAATAGGAAGTTTTGGAGGTAAAATTTAGCTAAATTTTTCACCATGCAAGTTGATGGAGCCAACTCCTTAAATGTTATATATTTACAAATTGTTAAATATAATGGTTATAATTTCTTTATAAATATTACTATTTAACCCGTGTGTAACACACGGGTATTAAACCTAGTAAACTAATAAATTAAAGATAAATATAATAACAAAATAAAATAAACCTGAAATTCAAACTATAAGATAACAAGGCATCAATATTGCATATACTACATATATGTAGTAGTATGATACTACATATATGTAGTATACGATACTACATATATGCAATACTATAAACTTTAAAAGAGGATAGTCAATACAGTGATGTTATGCACATAAGTTACACGTAAAACCATTAAAACTACCTAGCTTTGATAAAATAAGTTATATTATTTTTTATTAGAAAACTAACTCATTGATCTTTATTCTATTTAATGGATGAACCGGTCTTCTCCACTTAGATCATAATTTTCTCTTTCCCATTTATTCAATAATCGTCATTCATTTTAAAAAAAATTACCTGTCCTTTAAAATTCGATTGTACACAAATTTGGCTTTCCAATTCCAACAAACAGATTAACATAACATGACTCTTATAATTGGTATTGTGATATGCTCATGCTGCACATATTCATACCACATCACATAACGTGGACCAAGTATTTGCTAGCAATGTGAATACGATCATATGAGTAAAATCCAAATTTAGAATTAAGGCATGACGGTGTTGTTTTTTGTTATGGTATCATCGAAATCAATATCAGGGAACTTTTGTTATTTTATCAACGTACGTAGTTTTGATGGTTTGTCATGTAATTTAGATGCATAACAACACCATATTCACTTTCCCCAATTTAAAAACATATAATATCGTATACTACATATATGAAGTATTGAAATGAAAAAAACGAGAAATTTTTATTTTTTTTTATAACGTTATTTATACTCAAATGAAAGATACTGAAATTCTTGATCCAATGGTGCGAAAAAAAATTAAAAAACTTAACGTATGCAAAAGATAGAAATATTTAAAGATTTATATATTTAAAGTTCCAAATTTGCCCCTCCACTTTAAAATTCCATCCCTTGTCTTTTGAGAGTTCTCTAGTTCTCAACTTAATATGGAGTTCTCTCTTGATCCCTCCCATATATATATATATATATATATATATATATATATATATATATATATATTTCTAAGATAATCACTGAGTTAATTATATCATGATTGAATTGGTTATTTTAGTTCATAGATAGAATTTGTACACTTCTTATAACATAACCCTAGAACTTTTAATTTTAATGTTTCATGCATTTTATTTTTAATGTCTCAACTATTTTACCACGTGTCGCATCTACATTCACTTTCACAAATGACACACCGAGTATCTTATATGTTTGAGATATAATTTTTCAATAATTATAGGAATTGTTGTTTTATTATAAGATATAGACATATAATAATATCCTCTAATAATATTTTAGCAAATCTATATATTCTAGTAAAAGAGGGTTTTAAAGGACACATGTCATTCATTGGAGAGGATGTTGAAACATTTTTTCACTCAAAACTAAGAATCTTCTCTCTGAGGGTTTTAAAGGACACATGTCATTCATTGGAGGGCCTTTTCGAGAAAATTTTTACATCAATCGACTCGTATTATCCTTCCAATTAAAAGGCCTAAAACATCGGTCTTGAATTTAAAAAAAAACTTAACGGCGTTAAAAAAATTAACGACGGACCATTGATTGCCAAAATAATAAAAGTTGAGACCGTTGATAACCAATTCAATAGTTAGGACCGATAAAAGACAAAAGGTGATAATTAAAACAAGTGAAAACTAATATACCAAACAAAAATAATGTGTAAACTAGTCTTCCAAAAAGTCCCGAAAAAAAATAGTTGTGATAACTACAATAATTAAATGTGCAATCTAACTAATTAATGGTATTTATAATCAGTATTATTAAGTTACCTTTTATATTTAATATAAACAAATGTTGTTCTTTCAAAAGTGAATTATAATTGTAATATAGTAGGTATATTAGTTAATGTATATTAATGGTATATTGGTTTTAAATAGTCAAAACTATCACATTTTGATTTCTACAGGTCCTAACTATTTAATTAGTTTGTAACGATCCCAACTTTTATAACTTTGGCAACCAACAGGCTGTCGTTAAAATTTTTACGAAGTTATGTTTTTTTCGAAAACAAGACCAATGTTTTAGGACTTTTGATCGGAAAAAGAATACGAGTTGATTAATGTAAAAGTTATCTCGAAATGGCGCTCCAAACGACAAAATTTGTACATTCGATTGAAGCATCGTTAGGTTTAAACACCCGATTGAAGCACCGTTTCGTTGTTCGGAGCGCCGTTTCGATGTACCTTTTACATCAATCGACTCGCATTCTCCTTCCGATCAAAACCCTAAATGATCGGTCTTAAATTTTAAAAAAAAACTTAACGCAGTTAAACAAAATTTAACGACGACCTTTTAGTTGTCAAAGTAATAAAAATTGGGGCCGTTATCAACCAACTCGATAATTGAGATCGGTAGAAACTAAAAGGTGATAGTTGAACCGTTGAAAACCAATATAAATGTATTAATTTACAAACCTCATTATATATTATTATATATTAATTTATAAATTTTATGTACATTGTTTTTAGGCTGTTTGGTAATTTTGTTTGTTGTGATATATTGGTAATTTGATATAATATATTATTAGATTGCTTAATGTTGTGAGATTTTGGTAATTTATATATATTATATTGTTTCATCTTATATATTTTTGGGAATTTACATATATTATCACATTGAAGTGTTTTATTGTTGTGGTGTTGTGTATACTGTTTCATTGTGATGATGTTTATGTACATGTGTTTCATTGTGGTTGTTCTGTGTATGTTTGTTTCATTATGTTTTTTGAAGTTGGATGACATTTGCTTTTTCTTTGATTTTAACTCGTGTATGGTTTTAACAGCTGTGATAATGAGAATTTAACAGCATATAAATGTCTCACAAAATGCACTAGCACTGTGTAATCTTAGAGTCTTTAAAAGTTTTTTTTTAATCCGAACACTAATAAGTGTTTAACATCTAGATCGAATTCTTATAGAGGTTTTAACTTTTAACCTTTAAAAATGTCTCATGTTCAAACTTAGCATGTTTATATATCCATTGTTAAAAAAAACTTTAGCATCTATGGTTATTTGCCAAATTATTTCAAAGCCGTACTAATCAACATTTCTATATACGTGGTATGCAATGAAGCTATTGTTGTCATCATTTTCCCGCCATTAATTAGTATATTTCATATTTAATCATCATACTATTGCATAACATACAACTATCAAACTAATATATTTCCCTATCAATTACAAAAATAAATACCATATTCTTAGTAAAGGTATCATTTAACAAAATATATATATCCCAAAATTAGTTATCATATTCTATTATTCTTAGTAAACGTATAATTTACCAAAATATACATCAATATATTTCGGTCTAAGAATATGTCAATTAAGTAGCTTAAAAGTTGAAAATTTTAATAACTTATTTGGATCAAGGTTTTTAGCAAGTTCATCGCATAAATGTAATAAAAGAAAATTTATTAGCATAGTTTAGGTTGTGTTTTCTTGGCATGATTGTTGAATTTTTGTTAAGCTAACTTTTGTTAAGAAGAAAATAGAACAAAAAATCATTGTTAATGCAATAAAGGTTATAAGTAACAAGTATACATGTAACATGTTTTTTGATTATTTGGTATCTGAGTGAGAAATTAAAAAGGTCTATTAAATACTATTTAAACCCGTTGTTTTTTATTGTTTAGGTCATTAGATGATCTCTTAGCTCTATATAAAGTCTATGGTTTATAGTACTACAAGTTGTCATTCATTTGCAAGATTTTGATAAGATTTTTATTGTAATCTTTGGCTTCAAATTTTTTCATATGTGGGTTTTCGGTGTTTGTTTGTGCTAGAGAACGTACTCAATGCTCATTTGTCATATGATTCTTTGTTTACCATGCTTGATGATTATTACATGTTTTTTCTAGTTCTTTATATTTAATAGGTACCCTAGCTAATAATAATATTTGTTTATTTTGAAAGTGAAAATCAGAAAAAGTTAACATCAATACGAATTAATGTAGTACGACTAAATATGTTAAATTATGATATCTTGTCGGCGTTGTTATTATCTTTGTAGTACTCCTTTCCTTTAAATGGCACCCAAACTCTCAAACACTCGATACTCCTCACCACATATTTCTTGAATCCACCAACTAGTGAGTTTCGATATGGATTGCCCTAGCGATTGGCTCGAACCGATTGTCCGGGTCCAAACATTGTCAGATACTGGAAACCTAATAATCCCTAACCAGTATATCAAACCAGTGTCAGAGCGACCATCGCTCACCATGCAGTTAGATGGCCTAAACATTCCTATAATCGATCTTTATGAGTTGGAAAACGGAGACCCTACCACCCAAAGAGCCATAATGGAGCAAATATCCATTGCGTGTCGCGAGTGGGGTTTCTTTCAAGTGGTGAATCATGGTGTTAGTGGTGAATTGGTTGATGGGGTTAGAGAGATTTGGAGGGACTTTTTTCATCAACCGATGGAAGTGAAACAAAGTTATGCAAATGCACCAAAGACTTATGAAGGATATGGAAGTCGATTAGGAGTCCAAAAGGGTGCACTTCTTGATTGGAGTGATTATTTTTTCCTCCACTGTCTTCCTTCTAAACTAAAGGATCATCACAAGTGGCCTTCACAACCACCTTTCATAAGGTATTTTTTTATGTTGTAGCGTCATGTGATAGATTTATTGGTCGATAATTATTCATATCGATAATTTAACTAATAATATTTTTAACTTTCATTTTTATTTATTAAATGCAATCTTAATTTATAAACTTATTTGTTTGTTGTTAGTTGCTTGCTAGCCGTTTTAATGAAGTTGTAAAAAAAACTCTCTCAACAAAACTAAATGCAAACGAGGTGTGTGTGTATATATATATATATATATATATATATATATATATATATATATATATATGAACTAAATTAAGTGAGTGAGATTGCTATTTCCGGTAAAAAGTTAAAAGGTGTTATTTGTTGAAATTATTATCATAAAGTATTATTCTCCGGTAAGTCATATTTTAAACTAGGATATTAACCGGATTGCGTTATGCGCCGACTAAGTTTCGTATACGTGACTTTATCACACATGTTGAAAAAAATAAGTTTAATGCCTCACACGTTGTGGTGCATGATGTTTAAAGTGTGTGTATATATATATATATATATATCTAAAGTTACGAGTCAAAATAATAATTAGGTGAAAGTCGTAAATATGTCAAAGCTAGCTATGTTAAGTGGACAAATGTGTAAAATTGAAAAAGTATGAGAACCAAAACGCAATATCACCACCGAGAATGTGTTTTTGTATTATGTAATTAAATTTACTAAAATTTCTTGTTCACTTATTTATAACAATGATAATACGTTACATACCTTCAGGGTATATGTACGTTATATACTTATATACATGACGTTAACTTTGTACTGATTCAGGGATGTGACCGAAGAATACTCAAACGAGATTGTGAGACTAGGCAAGTTGTTGTTGAAGATATTCTCTATTAACCTAGGTCTACAAGAAGATTATCTTCAAGGAGCATTTGGTGGCGACGACATTGGAGCGTGCTTGAGAGTAAACTTCTACCCAAAATGTCCTCAACCCGACTTAACTCTAGGTCTATCGTCTCATTCGGATCCAGGTGGCGTGACTTTTTTGCTTCCTGATGAGCATGTCAGTGGTCTTCAAGTTAGAAAAGCTAACGAGTGGATCACAGTTAAACCGGCCCGACATGCAATCATAGTCAACATTGGAGATCAGGTTGAGGTATATATGCTATGCTATGTTATGTCCTTGTATTTATGATTAATTGTTAGAATGTAAACTGACACGTTTTTTAAATAAAAAAAAATCTTTAGTATTTTAATATTATTGACTAGTTAAATTAAAAGAACACGTTTTTAAAGTGAGTCAAAGAGTGTGTGTGTATATAATATATACTTCACATGTCACATGGATGGTCCTTTCATATTGTTCATCACCACTTGTTTTCCCAGAAAAGACAAATAAATAAGCATGGAATCAATCTAAAGATGGACAATATTGTTCCAAACATGTGTACAACTAAAGTACATTGACATAATATTTTACTGTTTAGTGTTCTTGTTTAATTTAACACTAAAAATCGTCTATTGTTAAGATAATTTGATCTTTTATAGCATGTCTACTTTCGTATTTTATTGGTGTCACTTTTAATGGATTTAGATAATGAAGCTTATTTCAGGCTACCATCAGACTTCATGTCTGAATCTAATGGGTTTTATGTGACATAGTTAAAGGTGCATACATATTTTCACTGAAAAATTTGGTTGAGGATTTTTGACTCCTATCAATTTGGTCGGTAAAATGGCCAGAGGGTTGTAATGAACCTCTGTTGCATTTGCAGTAACAGAGGAGCCAAATGCTGATGTTTATTTGTGTGTGTGTGTTCAGTGATGTTTATTTGTTTCCTTTTAATTAGTTCAAAACTTTTTTGTTGATTTTTTTATTTCTTGTTTTTTTTAATTTGCTTTTATTATTTTTTAACTAATATTTTTATTCCGTCGTTTTAATATTATGCCATGTTACAGTGTTAAACCGTAACATGCTAGACATAATGTTCTTTTTTTTATGTTTAATCACGCTAGTATCATAAACGTAATGTGTATAATGAAGCCACAAACACATATACTTGTTATTAATACATAGACACGTAAGCGTGTGTGGGCACTATTCCGGTTGCCATTAATCATCAAAGCCTCTAATCGTATATTTGGCAAACAACTCTTATTTTTTTAGAACAACAATTTATATATTAAGCAAATGAAATAATACCACACCTCATGTGTGCGGTTTAAACAAAAGACCTAGTGCTCAAACACATGTGGTACAAATTGGCCACCAGTCCTATTAACGACTCTAAATATTACTGTTTACAAAACATTAAGGATAATGATTTTGTTAATAAAAGTCACATATTCTGAAATTTAATAATCATAACGAGGCTAATACTAGCTTCATATAGGGATATAGGGGTGCTTATTATTCGAATTTTATTTGAACAATTTGAAATTTGATTCGAATAACTAAGTCAAATTTAAAATTTAATTTAATCGATTCCTACTCAATTTGAATAAAATAATTCGATTGTGAATTTGATTTCTTCTATTCAAATAATAAATAAGGATTACACGCATATATATTATTTTTTTTATACATGATATATGAGTTTTATTGTTTTAAAATTCTGGCTAGGTTATATGTATACTTGAGATTATTTAGATATTTGGTTTTGGTTTCACACTTTTTAGGTTTATTTTGCAATGATATATGAGTCATATAATTAAAGTTTTAAAAAAATAATTAATTTTAAACTTTTTTCATAATTTTAATTTTTTAGCTTTTTATTCAAATTCAGTTCGATATAGATAAGCTTATTCAAATTGAATAACCTTATTTTTATTCGAATTCGAATGGAATACGAATTCAATTTTTAACATTTTAAATTAAACTAATGATTTTAACAACACCTCTAGCTTCATAGAATAAATATATGATAATATATGTGGAACACAAGTTCAAATCCCTTTTCTTTTCCCTAGAATTCACAAAATTTTTAAAATTATGCATATGATAAAAATTAAACTTTATTTTCTAATCCAACTTTGCCATTTGATCAGATCAGGCAACTTTCTAAGACTAAATCACTAAATGTATTTTTTATTTCTAAAATAAGCTCAAATACTTGTTTTATTTACA
This sequence comes from Tagetes erecta, assembly GCA_030867185.1. Classification (NCBI taxonomy): domain Eukaryota; kingdom Viridiplantae; phylum Streptophyta; class Magnoliopsida; order Asterales; family Asteraceae; genus Tagetes; species Tagetes erecta. The sequence goes on from CM061493.1 coordinate 57,864,193, forward strand.
TTTAAACCTACATTCATGCATATGTATTTTGTTGTAGATTTTGACAAATGGCATTTACAAGAGTGTGGAGCATAGAGTGGTAGTAAACCCGGATAAAGAAAGAGTGTCATTAGCCTATTTCTTCAATCCAAAGAGTGATGTGCTTATCAAGCCAGCAACGCAACTTGTTACGTCGACAAAGCCCGCACTTTACCAGCCGATGACTTTTGATGAATATCGCGTCTTCATACGAACCAAAGGTCCACAAGGAAAATCCCAAGTCGAGTCTTTGAAATCTCCAAGATGAACGAACATATAGACATACTCATCTTACATCTTGTGTTCATGATTAAAAGGATTTTAGTCCTTCAATCACAAAAATAAAGTCAAGAAGCAAGAAAATAAGATATTTAGGTTAATAACTTAATATATATATTTTAGTAATTAGTACTTATGAATTATATGGCTTTTTATCAATGGATCGAGTTGGTTATTCACTTATTTATTATATGGATTTTATTTTACAAATGCAGATTGGTTATATTTACTTATGGATTATTTTTCAATTCAGATGTAACATTTTAACAAAGAAGCTCCCCCAAGTTCTTATATGACTTAATTAAGCCATTCATAACAAGGCCGGATCCGGTTCCAACTCAACCTTTTTAGAGGACCTAAAGCGAACTACTATAAAGTGGCTTTTTTCGTTTAGTAAAAATCTGAAAGCAAACATCAAACAGTTTCCGACAAACTTCCGAATACTCAATATTAATTTGTGATAAGTTTATGACAAGTTTTTTGACAAATAATATAAATAAAAAAAGACCCTAATTTATCCATTAATTTAATTCCCGAGGAAACAACCACAGTTTATCGTTATTTTGTCACAAACCAAAAGGTATAAATAGGTTATATAAAAACTAGTTTTGTGGCAAAGTTTGTAGTTAAAGTTGTCGCAATATTTTCAAAATAAGTTTGCTACGAGCTTTTTTTTTACAATAGAATTTTTTGAAAAGTTCATCGGTACTTCGTTTAACGACAATATTACAACTATATTCAGTGGCGGATCCTGAACATTTTCAGCACGGGGGCTGAAAATTACAGGACCCGAATTTTTTTTTCTTATCACTATGTTTCAGGTTATATTTTTCGGGTTGAAGATTTGATTCGGGTCGGGTCAAACAATAACAACACTAGATGTCTAACAACACATATAAAAACTAGATAAGTGTTAACAAAACAAAGATCTAATATATATGATAATACGAGAGAAATTGTGGGTATCTTAAAAAAGAATTACAACGCTGCCCGACGACCTTTAAGATCTTTGAATTCAACGATTATGAAGTCATAATCAAACTTTTCAGCAATTTCTTTTTCCACGTAAATCACCAAGCTATCCGCCAGATACTCATTTGACATCTTATTGCGAAGACGAGTCTAAAAAAACTTAAAAATATAAAACCCTAGATCCTAAACTCAAATTAAACCAACAAAAGTGAAAGAAAACGAACCTTAGGAGTTAGGTCGTTCGTTGCTGCTGGAGACCTGGAGTGCTGCTCGTTGAGTCGTTGCTGCTGGTCGTTCACTCGTTCGTTGCCTGCGTCTTCAATTTTCTTCTGTTGAATACTGCTGTTCAATTTTCTTCTGTTGAAAAGAAAGAATCAATGGCTGCGTTTTTTTTTTTGTTTCATGTTAATGGGTGGGTCATGAGATATGGGTAATGTGTAGTTGGGTTTTTGTGGGTCACTACCCAATTAAATTAATGGGCTAATGTGTAGTTTAGGCTAACAATTTGTTACTTGGGTTTAAATTGTAATGGACTAATGACCCGAGTACCCGACTACCCAACTAGTATACGTGTCGTTTATTATTGACGGGGGCGAGCCGCGAGCTCAATATATATATATAACACATGTAACCTTTTTTACACGGGGGCGAGATCAATATATATATATATAAACATTTAAAGTATCGGGGTAAAAATCAGTACTTCGGGATAAAAACGCGCAGGGGCCGGAGCCCCCGTTTGTCCCTCTTACCATGCGCCCCTGACTATATTGCGACAACTCTCTTCTTCTAAAAAATTGCAATTTTTTAGTAGTGTATATTAACCTAGCCGATTATCAAAACTCTAAAGTGGCAATTAATCCTCAAAGTATAGAATCAAATTTGCTTGAACCATGAAACCGTGCTTCTGTTTGCGAGACAGGAGCTAGCTAGATTTAAATACATAAAATACTAGTTTAGTGCCCGCGCTACGCTCGGGAACACAACATTCAAGTGATGTTTTTAAGGATATTCATGAACGTTCCAATAAGTTTTGAAACAAAACCGTGGTAAACCGGAACACAAAATATATTTTTAAAAATTAAATTTTTAGTATAGCAATATTATACTCAAGTTAAAGAGAATAAAATGCTCAGTTTTATGGTGTAATTTATTTTTTTATTAAAATCCATATAAAAAAGTTATGTATATTTATAAAACACTGAGGTCTTTAATTGTATATTATTATTAATTTTATCCATAAGTTTCATTTTCGCACCCTATTAAATATAAACCGACTCATGTACAACCCTTGTAGTAGAGGGTTAAAAGTATAAATACTTTTATATTTTCAGAATTCTCCAAATATTAGGGGACTAAAAATGTAATTATCTTTATTATAATATATTTTATATACATATTTTAAATAAAAAAATTATTATTATGAGATAAACTTTCAAATGATGCCACATAAGCCACAAGCTTTAAAATGGTGTCACATAAGCTTTTTTGGTTTTGCTATATTATATAAAGATATATAAAATTTAAAAATTTCTGGTCCAACCACTTTTTTTTGTTCAATCACCCGGTTTTCCTGTTCAACCAATAAATTCAAGTCCGGCTAACCGTTTAAGCTCAAAATGGTTCAAACCCCCCAATTGGGTTATGCCCGCCTCATCATGGTCTGTTTTCCAAAACACCGCTCATGTGCTCTCAGTCTTTCTCTTTGAAGGTGGGTTTCAACGAAAGAGAAATCGTTGCCAGTGGAGGGACGAGTGTGAAACGGAAGATACAACTCCTATTATGTTTATCGTAGACTTAAACAAGTAAAAAGGAACTATACGGTTCATTTCTTTCGTATTTCAATATATATAGTATAAGTAATGATTTTTATTGATTTATTACGGACACAAAGAAGGTAAAAAAAAGGCATAATAAAAAAGTTAGTTTTTTTACTTTTCGCTTATTTTTTAAGAAGTTTAATTTTAAGGACGATAGGGGAATAAAATCTTCTAAGATATTTTTCTAAAAGTCAATTTACATTGTGATTTATAACGTTTTTAACCTGTCATTATGTATTTTATACCATTAGTATCATAAGTACGTACGCATAGTCTTTCGAACAATTCTAATCCGTTATTGTCACAATACCTTTGAACAAAAAACGTGTTTATTTCGTGAGTTATATAAATATAATTATCATGTCACATGTGAGCGTCATTTTCATGTTCTTTATCACCACTCGTTGATATACACTAACTAGGTCTAATACCCGTGTGTTACACACGGGTTAATTATAATATTTTTAGATAAATTAGAGCTATTATGTTTATGGATTTATAAATATTAATATATAAGTTAGCTCATCAACTTATGCATGGTTAAAACTTCACTTAATATTCCCTCCAATACTTCCTATTATAGAACAAAAAATTTCCCCCCAAAAATAGCCCCCTAAAACCTTGATTTATTAGGTAGATACACAATAACAAAGAAACAAGCTTACATCGAAATATCTATCTTAAAGGAGAAGATAAAATGAAATAATATGTTGCCTATATATTTCTGAAATGATGAGGTAATTAAGTAATATATAATTCGACTATTAATCAATTAAATAAATATTATAGTATTTAATAATAATTCATTGTAAATCATCCCATCAATTCCTTATGCCATGACGTACCCATGCCTGGAAGTTAAGCTCAAATTAAAATTTTATGCCCCCTTCTTTAATGACTCTTAATTAAATATGTACCACACCATAAAATTGTATCATGAATATAAAATTTTAGAGTTATGCAACTAAATATAAATGTCAATTTCTTCATGTCATGACGTACATGCTCATATTTACAACTACAAATAATACTACAACTTTTAATGAAAATTTTGATGAACATTAGCATATAGATTTATATGAAGAAATAAACATAAACATTTTAGTTTATTATTGTCGGTCTCAAATAAAAAAAATTATTATTTTTTCAGAAACGGTTGAGATCGGCCCCTTAAAACATTAAGATGACTCTATTAGTAATCTTCAGCGACTATTCTTCAATTATGGTTCTTCAAGATGTTTAATTAGATGTTGGCCATTTATCCTTTAGTTGTTTAATCGACATCAATGCCATCTAAGCTTGCAATGCTTGGAATTAAATGCATTTGTCACAAATTTTGCAATAAAATTACACATTCTAAAGTTTTTTTTATTATTTTAATATATTTTATTTTTAAATTTTATGACAAATTTACCATAAAATCTTATATTTATTCGTTTTACATATTTTTACAAAATTATTTGATCTCAAATTTACCCCAAAGGCTTCATAACTACAACAAGATAAAATTTAATAATCAACTACAATATATATATGTATCTCAAATTGGATGAGATTGATCAAAGATATACGATAAAAGTGTTCAATATATATATCAATATCGATCAGGTGCATGTGCATGTGCGATAACACAGTTCAACGAACCTATATGAAAAACAAACTAGCTAGCTAGCTAGGTCATATATGATTAATCTTACTCTCCACCAACCTAATTATGTTGCAATTGCAATCATGATTATGAAGGAGAAACATCTAGAATTGACAACATGTTAGAAATAATCAATATTAGACATTTTAATAATGTTTTAAAAACCGGATCGGACAGCGAACCGGATATTTTACTGATCTACTGGTCGGATCGGTCGGACCGGTCGAACCGGATTTATAAGTTGTTTTACATTATAAATATAAATAATATATTTACCTTTTAATATATTAAATTTAGATTATATGTTAAATAGTACATTATTTAAATTTAATTTATATTTATGTATAGAGCTGTTAGTTGAGAATGTTGAAATGTAGCTTTATAAAAAAACATAAATTTGATGGATTAAACTTTTACATGGATGTAACTTGTAGGGGGTAAATATAATTGTAAGTAATATATTATTTCTCTTTTCATTTCTCCAACCCTAATTTTTTTATATATCTCTGCCGCTTCTAAGCTCCAACAAGCATTCTTTCATCATTTTCATTCATCTTTTTGTTCAAGATCCAACATATTTCAGCAGCTACTCACACAAATCGAGTTTACATTCGGTCCTTAATTAAAACTCTCACCATCGACCTCATCTTCTACATTTGACCTTCTTCTATTCATTTGGTTGGGATCTGGTTTGACCGCCAACCCGCTCCACTGGTTCAACCGGGGAAAGTCGCCGACCGGCCGGTTAATTTTCAGCCCGTTTTAACCTATAGAACCGGACCGTTTAGTTCACCGAGTCCCGGTCGGACTGGTTCGACCGGCCGGTCCGGTCCGGGTTTTAAAACACTGCATTTTAATGTAATTAAGATTAACTACTGATCGAATATCGTATCTTAATAATAATAAAAAAAGTTTGTATGTGCGAAGTGCATATTCATATGAACTTATTAAGATATTAATGAGGTTTCAAGGGGTAACGCTCCTGAAAGCAGGGTCTGGGAGGCAGCCCCTGGCGGAGTCCAAGGGATAGAGCCCCTGACTTGAGGTCAGATTGGAAAATTTTTATTTTGACTAATCTTACTATATTAAAAAATTCATTTACGAATTTATTTCTGAATTTTGATAGAAGATTCAGGGACTAATTTTGTCAAAAAAAAAATAAATGAAAACTGTCAAAGGCAGTTTTACAACCCTAAAACTGAATATAAGCTCCTAATATGAACTATCGATTTTTCTCTGGTTCAAAATCATTGAATAATCTCATACTTGTTCTTGAAAATTCTGAATCTGAGTTTTATCTGATTAGAACATTTGGTAGAACTGGCTAAATAGATTTGATCTGATAGTGAATACACTACTCTCAGATTTTCCAAGTAATCGTTTTTATAAATCCACAACAATCCAATTGGAAATAATCCAATTTTTAATACGTATAGTTACAGGAGTATGTTGGTAGATATGGTGAATAAACAACATATATGTTGAACATTATGATCCTTGCACTAAACAACACACCATACTAATTATGTTCAAACATATGTATATAGCAAAGAATTTGTAAGATATGATGGTTAATGAAATAAAAATGAAAAGATGTTAGATACATGTGTGTAGATATATAGAAGATCCACTGAAATTAAACCAAGTTTTACCTGTATAACAAACCTGGTCTTAAATCACCTTAAAATTGGGGCAAACGAACTATGATTTATCTCATTCAAGTAGTGTGGGATTTGGGAACCGTCTTTTCGAGCATCGTCATCTTAACTTCTAAAGTTTAGTTTTTACGGTTTAGTTTCAGTCTTAGGGTTTAGGTTTTTGAGTTGGATGGGGGTGGTTTAGGTTTTTTTTTGGGGGAGGGGGGTTGGGGGTATATGGTGGTTTTAGGAATTTGGGATGCGGGAGTGTTCGATGACATGGCTTCATGACGCTGAAATGAGTACAATGGAGAAAAATAAGAGGGGTCATATTTTGGTTTCTATTTTAATTTTCTTAAATTTTATTAATACATTAATTTTGTTATTTAGATTTTTTATTTAATTTTTAAAATTAAACTATTTTAAAAATTTTGTTGACTTAAAAAGCATATAAGATAAATATATATATTTTTTATTACCAAATTATTGTTACTTACTCATTGATGTTTATTTTAGAAAATCATTTATAATTATGTTAATATTATTTAATTATTAAAATAATTATTATATTATATCAACCCGTGTGTATACACGGGTATTAAATCTAGTATGTCTATATATCGGAGTTTGGTTTCCTACTGAAATAATGATATTGATGAGTGAAACACGCTCTATTAATGTCTATAAGTATATAGAAAGAAGGAATGAAAAGGTTGCTAGTTAGCTAAGTGGAAATGAAAAGACTTTTGATAGTACATTTATGACTACTTTGTTGGTGAAATTTCAGATAATGAAATCCACTTTTGGATACGGATAATGAAATCCACTATCTAAAAATTAGGATATCCAAATTCGAATATATTAATTTTTGAATCGTCAACTGTGAGAATTGTTGGGATCTCCGTCGTAAAAGCCCAAGTGGGGTCTCGGGTGAATGATGATGCCAAAGACTAAACAGGCACCAAAAAGGTCTAAAACACTGTCTTTGGTAGATGTCAAAAATGAAAATACGATTGGTTGGAATTTCATTAACTTGAACATACTCGATACGAGTTTGATAAAGAGGAAGAACTAGCATTTCAAGAGCTGCCACGACCCCCGATATGGATATGAATGCACGACTAGAACCGGTGTTTCAAGAGCCGCCACAACCCCTGTAAAGGGGGATAAAGGGAAATGGACGACATCATTGTTGATGGCGGGTAGAGATGAGCTGTAACACCTTAAGCAAATCATTCATCAACAGTAGAGAGGAAAGATCATTGGTTCATATAGAATGCTCAACCTCAATTACCAACAACGCATTTTGGGCGTAATGCTAGTGGATGATAGGAGAACTCCACAGTTAAGTGCGTTTGTGTCACACCCGGGGCCAGGGGGCTAGACGTAACGACTGGTATTTAATAATCAAAGCAGCGGAAACATTATTATTCATTATGGGTTTAATCCAATACATGCATTTGTTTGACTAAATAATGGGATTTACATAAATATTTATCCCAAAAATAGAACTTAGATGTTGAATCTAACTTCTCTTGTAGCGTTCGATGTCTACGACTTCTAGGTTCCACTGAAGTCTTCTAGAATGTACCGTCAAAGCAATAGCAAGCTCTATTCCGATTATTACATCTAACGTATAAAAAAAAACTGCATCTAAAAAGCATACTAAAAATGTCAACTATAAAGTTGGTGAGTTCGCAGGTTTAAATAAATGTGAGTATAAAAAGTATGATGCAAATTAAATAAGTCCACAACCAAACCTGTACCCGGTCACCCAATCCCCATCTAATATGAATTGAGTTCCCGAATATTAACACCCAGTAACTGTCACAAATGTATGCACATGCGCGATAATATGCACGCAACGACCACGTAGGTCTCAAAACCTAACGGGTCTCAGAGTTGGTTTCCTTTACAAGGGCACTGTGCGTGGGGGATTACCCAAGTAGTACTACCCATACGATCCGTCGGTTCATCCAGAATTAATGGTTGTGTAAAACGGACAGTTGGGCAAAAACAATGTCTTAAATAATAACGCATCATAAAGTTTAATAAAATGAGTATGCTTTCCACCCAAAAATATTAAAGAAAGTGGGCTACGAATCTCACGTATCATAAAGCCAAATATAACGAGTATGCTTTTCACCCAAAAAATTAAAGAAAGAGGGCTACGTACTCACCTTAAGTCCAAGCTAAAAATGTTACTCAAATATACAAATTTCTCTAGAGATTTGATGATGTTGAGAGGCTAAGAGTTAACCGCTTGAATTTATAGAAACTTGAACTTTGATAATCTTAAATTGGAGCCTTGTAATACTTTGAAGTTGATCATAAGCTTTAATTCTTGAAAGAGTTTAAGCTAGAGATGGTGTGTTCTTAAAGTTTTGATGGTATGGATGAATATGAAGATGGGTTTTGATGATGGATTAAGGTGATGGTGTCATAGGATTATGTTGGTTATACCTATACGAGAGAAAGATGTAACAATGACTTATTGAGTGTGTTAAGAGATTAGTTGATTAACTTTTGAATTGTAAATAAATCAATTGAGCCAAGGATATAAATAGAAGTGGTACGTACGTTTTAGGATTGTAATCATTACACTAGTTTCTAGCTTTGATGTCTAGGCTAGTATTAGATTTGTGTGTTGGCATACATAGAAATAGGTTCACACTTGAGGCATTTTAGGTGTCATCACAAGAACCTACTACACTTAGTTTGTTACTTAGGTCTCAAGTACGTACTAAATAAGTTAGTAAACATATTTATAAAGATGATATCTACTTAAATATTTTAACATAAAATGTATCGGTGGTTATAAATTTTGGGGGTAACTTTAAGGTGTATATATTAAGAATTATAAGTGGGCATATGTCGTTATTTAGAGTGTGTGTTCACAAATTCATATCTTGATTTAACTATTAAATCTTAAAAAAAAACATAAGGTTTAGATGCTTATATTATCGATCTATCATTGAATCTAACAAGATTGATTCACATAAAGAAATATAATATACAAGTTCACATAAATTAATACACCTGCATGCTAATATTATGTAGACAAACAAATATTGTTTCGTACAAATTAAATCATAAATTTTTTGTACTTATTGTCACATAAATATATAGATTTAACTTAGAAGGGCTAACCATATTTTGAGGGTTGTCATAGTTTGGGTGTGAGCAATCTCAGGATGGGTGACCTTCGAAGAAGTTTCACCTGGGCAACCAAAAGTAAATCTGTGAGTTCTAATGTGTCAAAACGAAGATTTGTTGTATGAGAGACCAAGTGTTGAATGGTATCCGAGTCCCTCTTATGCTATTTGAGATTATGGGGAAACCTCATCGAGGACGATGAGTCCCCAAAGATTTTCCAAGGGGCACATTAAGCAAATACATAAAGCCTCAGATGATTTTATGATTAATACTTTTTGCTATTTATAGTTAAAGTAATAAGAAACATGATTAGTTGGAGTGATTGGAATTAATGGAAAGGGTGATGCTCTACACAAAACGTCCTAGTTATTTATATAATAAATTAAGGTTTTAGGGCGAGCCATCAATGTTTTTTTAAGGGGGGGGGGAGAATGAGAGAGAAAATTAGGAGAAGAAAAAATAAGGGGGAAAACTTAAAGGTGTCACCTTTTAGTTTCTATTTTAATTTTTTTAATTTCATTAATAACCAATTTTGTTATTTTGGTTTTTCTATGTAGTTTTAAAATTAAAATATTAAAAGTTTTTGTTTACTTAAAAAGTATAAAAAATGAATATGTTTTTTTAAGGGTTAAATGCATATTTCCCCTTCCAAAACACTTTAAATGCATATTTATCCAGCCAAAAAAATGAATTGCATATTTCCCCCTATAAACAATTTTAATTTGCAAATATACCCATTTTTAATAAAGATATTTAGTTAACATTGGGTATATATGCAATTGATTTTTTTAGTTGGGGAAATATGCATTTAGGGGTGTTTATAGGGGTAAATATGCAATTGAATCTTTTTTTAATTTATTACCAAATTATTGTTACTTATTCGTTTATGTGTAATCTAAAAAATTATTAATAATTACTTAAATATTATTTAATTATTAAAATATTTATTTTTTTATATTAACCTGTGTTTATACACAGGTATTAAACCTAGTTTCAAAATATCTAAGAATTGCTATTAAAAAAGACCATGAACTTTTTTTTTTACAATTTGCCCCACATGAAACAAACTCATTTTAAGTTGTATTTTCGAATTATCCTTTTTATTGAAAGATGATGATATTAAACAGTGCAGCACAGTATAGTACATTCAGTTAATGCATCAATGTACAATCAGTAGATGCATGGGCGATGATGGTCCAGTAACAATCTTCCACAGTGCCTTTACTATGTACGTGTCATTTGAAGCATGTGAGTGTACAAGCAAGGGACGCGTGTTAGTCTTCTGTTGACATAGACAGAGAGAATCAAAGAAATAGAGAGAAATGGAGTGATGCTTTCTATACAAAAAAACTATTGTTAAATTGACACTATCAATTGCATCTAATCTTCTTTTATTTCATCTTAAAATGATTCCATCAATGTTTAAGCTATTCTTCGATCGTAGTGGATGGTGGCGGTGGTAAGGCTGCTCCTTGCTGATTGTTGGTGGCTAATATGTGTCGTGGCTGGTTTTTGATGGTAGCGGTGGTGGTGACGGTGGCTAATCTTTGTGTTCATGCTGTTGGATTTGTACCCGTGTTGGGCGGTGCGTGGTGGTGATGAGAAAGTCGATCTGTTTACCAACATCACCATCCGACATCGGTTTACTGATATTTTGTGTTGGTGTTTGATAGAGAGAGAGAGAGAGTAAGAGGTTTAAATTTGTACAATAATACATGAGTATAAAGTCTTTTATGCATTATGCATGGTACAAATGGTATTGTATGTTGTGTAACACTAAGAATTATCTAATTTTTTAGGACTTTAATTATATTTTTTGTGTAAGTTTAGTGTTTTATAGTTTTGGCTCACTTCACGGTGTTGGGTTATGTGGCCGATAATGCCATTCATGGTGGTGTACACCGGATACATGCGGAGCACTGAACTGCGGTTCCAGAAAAGGGTGCTTCTCTTCGTGGTGGTTGAAGGTGGAAACAGGCGGATCGGTGACCTAGGGTTCCAACAAATTAATGGGCTTATTTGGCAATATTAATGATTGTATGTAGTTGTTACTCCAGATTTTACAGATATACTTGCACAGTCTTTTCTTTGTTTGTGTTATGAGGAATTTGATTTAAATAGTTTTGATTTTGTGTGATTTCAAGCATATAGAAATTTCATTATTGGATTGCACTATTGTTTGTAATTTTAACATGAATCATCATTTTTTTTTATTTTTTTTTCAAAATATTTATAAATTGCTTATATTAAACACCAAATGAATTTACAATAAGGTAGCAGGTAAACGGGCAACAAGTTGCGCCGCCACCCCCTTTTGAATAGCAAAACCTAGCCTACTGAAGACAAAACCTTGGCCCTTAGGGGTCGAAACATTGCTATGAATGACCCGTTGAACCCTATTCAAGAAGTTCACTGCCTCAGTGGCTAGGTAACCAAACGTATCGAAAGCTAATGGAATAAAAACATGTTGATTTTCCAAACATGCTTTCTCATGTTTAGCAATCTTACATGATTCCGCCTTTGATGCCGCTTGTCGAGCAACAAATCCAGTGTCCCTGAGCGCCACCAAGGGGGACACTCCCGTAAGGTCCAGACAGGCATGTTTTCCCCCTTTCCAACCAAACACTAGAATATCAGCCGGCCTTAAGGTAGACCTACCCTCAAGCGGATCTGTCAAAAAGTTCACAGGGGCCTCCTTTTTAGCTGAAATCCCTGCTCCCTTAAGGATATCACATAGGACATCTCTAACCAAATCGTGTCTGTACTTGAAGCCGGGTAACTCCTTACAATGGACTGCATGATCACCAAAAGCATCCAAACAAACCTTGCGACAAACGGGACAAGGCTCATCAATCGGGAACAAAGTCATCATTTACATTTTGTTAATAGGTATGTGCTTGGAATATGTTTTACGATAGCTAATTCAACCGGAAAGCGATGATATCATAAGCTTATTATGAGCATCAGGATGGTTTAGTTACCTTTCTAAGATTCTCATAATTACTTATTTATTCTGATTAATGATTATGGTCAACTAGCGTAATTTCTACCAGCTTGATTGTTACTCTAAAACGAGAGAAGTCGAAAATAACCCATTTCAACCATTAATACTTATTCTCAAAAAACTGTTACTGTTTTATACTTTATTATCCCCGATCATACTATAAAAATTAAAAATACTAAACACAGGATATTGTTTAAATTATGTGTAATTCACATGTTACTTAAAAGCAACCCCTTAAAGCTATACTCTTTACCAATGTAAAGAAAAAATTTTGTGACATTATTTAGGTATATGACAGGAACAAATTAATGTTGGCATCAATTATTCAAGGGTTGCTATGGATTAAAGTTAGGACATTCCTAATTTTTTAGTCATTTGAGTCGATCACACCACACGTGAATGTCATATCATAACAAGCACAACAAAATCATAAATGTGAACTTTGCACGTCAGCTGGTCGCCGCCGCAACGCGCGCCGCCGTAAAAAACCTAGTTTATTTAAAAAATGAAAAAATAAGTGAAAGATACTTTTTTTTATTTCCCATCCTTTCATTCCACTGCCATATCCTTTTCCTTTCCCTTCTTTTCTTTTCCTTAATATCTTAAAAACCAATTTTTATGTTATTCCAACTTAAGCTAGAGAACGGTTTAACCGGTTTAAATAGATTGTATCTGGCGGTTGAACCTTGTTGTCATACTTAAATAAAAATACAACTTAAACTCTAAAAATAATCAAAAACTACATAACTCCATTATCAAAAATTAATTTTCTAACAAACTTTTTTCTAAAAAAACTACAATAGTTTTTTGATATTAGTGTTAATCAAATAAAATTCACATACAAAATTTATATCAACGTCGTCATCATCAACAAAAACATACCTATTTAGGTTTCATACAATATAAAATAAGAAATCTTAGTTAAATGTAAGAATTTTAAACATGGTCTGATCGGAACATAAATTAACCGGTTGCATTAAAAGGGGCAAATTGTAAAAATAAAGGGGCTGCGGATAATAAAGGGATTCCTAGGGTGAATTGGAAGGATGTTATGGCTCCCAAGGAGATTGGTGGCCTTGGCGTTGGTAGCATTTAAGATGCTAATATTGCGTTATTATGTAAGTGAAGATGGAATTTTAAGGCAAAGTCGAACTCGTTCTGGGTCAGAGTAGTAAAAGCTATTCACGATCAAGTTCGAGTGCATAAACAATTCCCTTGTAATAAGGGAATCACATGGGCATGGAAACAAATAATGAGTGTAGAGTGCAATTTACTTCAAAATAGTGTGGACACAAACAAATTTATGAAAGCTTGATGTTGGGATGGGTGATGATATTATGTTTTGGCAAGATTGGTGGGTAGGTGAGGAACCATTAAAAAATAGGTTCTCAGATTTATTTAGAGGGTGTCTAGTCAGACACCCTGACAAGGCTATCCGGACACCCAATCATTTTGTCAATACGACTCGTATTGACAATACGAGTCGTATAGCTGTACTGTCAGTAATACGACTCGTATCAAACTAATAACGACTCGTATACACACATAAAACGACTCGTATAATCCATGAATACGAGTCGTATATAGGGTGTTCGGATAGCCTCGACAATTTCTGTCAAGATTCCTGACACACAGTGAAACGACTCGTATTATGCTAATAACGAGTCGTATTTGTCCCTTAATACGACTCGTATCAACTGATACGAGTCGTATTACTTATCAGGAATCTTGCAGACATCACATGTCTGCCTCGAAATGCGTGCCAATTTCATATAAATACGAACGATCGTTTCTTCCGATTTCATAAAAAAATGACCAATAGGCGTTCTACCACATCTTTACTCAACATTCCTTCCCCCGTTAACAATCATAATTTTCGTAATCTCAACTGGTCTCGCAACGTTTTGCACTTTTACTATAACGGAGACCAACCGGAATGTAAGAATGGTTACATCGTTGACGAGCAGGTTCTTGACCGGAGCTGGTGGGGAACCCTTTTAGGTTTTGAGAGAAACGGGTTTATTTCTTCATACGTATGGTTTCAGCATAATTTAATTTGGGTTACTAGACTTATGGGTTTAATATCTCGCTAATTTAATTTTCTATTTTTTTCAGCATAATTTCGTTTGGGTTACTAGACTTATGGTTTGGCGCAAACAAGAAATTGAGAGAGCCGGTGAAAACCTATTACGTTGGACGTGCCTACCTTCTGAGTTTTATGATATGTTAATCAATCAGGACGAAGACACTTTGCAATACGGTGACGGGACACAAACACTATATCCTCCGTTTTGGGGGGTTGATACGGTAATAACTAATAACTAATACCAAATACAATTATAATTTTTGTAGGTGTAGTAGACGAATTACATAAAATAATATAATTAAAATTTTTGTAGGTGTATTTACCGATAAACCATGACGATGTAAGATGGTATCTTTTTGAAATTAACTTAAGGACAATGGAAGTTCGTTGTTTTTTTTCCATACGACTGTCTTCCAACTAGCTGTAGTGGTTTATCATGTATTCACGTTGGACTTCACCAAATCCATATTCAATTTGAAGATTTTTTCATATGGTTTTTAAGAAAAATAAACTACTGGCAACACACAGGTCAATATTTAGGTGAAGTTACTGAAATACCTGTGACCAGCTGTGTTGTTTGGCCACCTAATGCTGGTCATATAGGTTCAGATGGTGGGATAGTAATCTGCATGTTATTGCGTAGGCTTGTACAAGATCGGGGGCTGGACTGGCGAGAAGTGAATTTACAAGATGCCTGCTGTAACATTTACGAAATTCGCTTTTAATTATAATATCGAATACTTAAAGTTTATGTGACTTATTTTATAAATAATTTAGCGAGTGAAAAACACTAACAATAATAGCAATAACTAAAACAAAACTTATCAAGTAATAATGCTTGTTAACAACCAAAATAAAAAAAAAACAAAAAAAAACAAAAGGAGAAGAAACATGCAAAGATGAGGGACCAAAAGTGTCAAAAAGCCAAACAGCTTTCTACTCCTTTCCTCCCCCTTCACGTCAACAGTAACCTCCAACCTTCTTCACCATACCCTTTCACATCAACCAAAATTTTGTTCAAAATCGGACTCATTTCAAGTAATAACGTGTTGGATCAGTCCCTAGCTATCATCAAACAAGTATTTCGCGTGCAATTGAACCAAGAATTGGCCTGAGACCTTCCTTTTTCTTGCATTCGGCCGAAATCAAAATCCATAACCAAAACCATATCTAGACCTCACCATTTTTCAATTAAACACACACACACACACTCACTAACACACCGCAAACAAACCCCTATGCTCAGATTTCACGAAAATGAAGTAAAAATCACGCATCAAGAGCTCAAAGTGGCCGACCCGTTCGTTACTCGAACACATACTCAACCCGCACCATTTTGTAAGTTGTTTATACCATTGAACTCGGTTTTGGGTGTGGATTAAAAGCCCTAACATTAATTTTGTCAAAATCTACGAAAACAAACTCAATTTGGGGGTGAAAGTTCTAGGGCTCGTATGGGTTTATGTGGAACTTTTTTGAATCTGCTAAAGTGGGGTTAAAACAATTAAAGGGGGTGAATTTACAGGTTAGTCACCCAGCTCAAGTGGCTGGGTGCATTTGTTAAGTTTCAGCAGGTCTCGAGTTCGAATCCCTTAACCCACTTTTTTTGTATATTTTGTATTTTGACCACTAATTCCCATTTTTAAGTGTTTAAACTACCCACTAAACATGTAAAAATTATATTTTTATCATTTTTATGCCTTAAAAACCCAAAAGTTTTCATAAACAAATGTTAACTTTAAAAACTTTATAAAACCAAGTAACAAAACATGTATATATTTTTATAAAAATCCTTGTGAGTGTTCATTTAAGCAAAAATATTCATTTTAATCCTTGTAAGTATCATTTATATAAAATTAGACACATAAACTTGTTTCGTCAACTATTTAAAAACATTATAAACTAAAAATCCACTTAAACGTCATATCGTATTTGTAAAAAAAAAAAAAAACAAGTAAACGACTTGTAATGGCAATAATCTTTAAAGGTATATTATTTACAAATAAATAATATTTTAACCTATTTTTATAAAAACTTATAAATATACCAACATTCATAACTATTTCACAAAACAACTAAAAATAAGAGCTTGACTCGTACGATCTTGAAACCACATATGGACTAAAATCATTATGTTCGATTAATAGGATAAGCTACCGAGGGTTATTTCCGGCTTCCACCGTATATTTTCTTGAGTAGATTTTGGAGCCGATTAATGTGAGTTTACATACCCCTTTTTATATTTATACACTTTTGGGGTGAAACATGTTATGTTATTCAAATACACCACATGCACTAAATCTATTTATCAACTATTTGATTCCATTTATGTCTTGGTTGTGCTTTATGTATACGTGTGGTTTTCTATTTTATGATCGATACAATCATTAACTATTGCTAGCCCAGCGACGTCTTAGATCTAAGGGCCTGACAAGCCTTTTTGGTGCTAAAGCCGATGCTAAGTCCGGCTCTTCAATGACGCATTCTAGTTCATTGAAGGAACCAAATTTCACTTAGCTGATCATATACTATATTCTATATTGTTGAGGCTTGATTGTACATTTGAGGCCGTACGTGTTGTTACATATTTGCACTAACCATTGTGGACATGGAATCGCTTATCATTGTGATCTATAAACTATTATCTATGTATTTAACTATGTGAACTCACCAACATTTTTATGTTGACATTATTTTCTAACATGTTTCAGGGAATACCAATGTTTAATGCTAGCTTTGGATCATGATCACTATAGGCTTTTGGACCTAGCTAAATTCTAAATCAATGAACAATTATTAGCTATGTTATTTGTAATTTGCCAAACTTGTGGACAAATTGTACTATTGAATTTGGTGATAAATGCTTATTTAAAACTTTAATTTGTAGCGTCATGTGGCTATGAGCAATCTCTAACACTCACGTCTCGACGATTATCCGCCTTTTATTTATTTAATTGGTCGGGGTGTGACAGATTGGTATCAGAGCCGATGACTGTAGGGATTTAGGTTATTAGAAACGGTGACCTAGACTACAGTATGTTTAGGGACCCTATATGAATTATCTCATACTTGCTTATGTGCTACATGATGCTACATGCTATGTGTTACATGATACGTGCTATTTTTATTTAATGCCATGGCCTTTGCACACACTATGAAATTCTACAACTTAAACCATACTTTAACAAATGAATTCAACATAAGCAAGAACAAATAACTAAGACTAAACCCTTAACTTATTTTCTTCTTCCCTTATCCAAGCTATTCATCTTAAACCTCAGCATCGTTTACTATAACACTAATTAGCTAAGTAACATTTCTTTATCTATTTCTCGACTCAATGTGGATATCATATGCTTAGTGAAACTCTTAGGCAAATGCCTAATCCATTCTCATCAAGGTTTCGAATCAGTATAACGAACAAGATGATGTGTATCTAGACAGTAAACAACTATATCCTGAATTTTCTAGCAAAACGATAGAAAGTTCTATCCAAGGTTAGTGTATCGTATAAATCTCTTAAAGGGACATGTATGCTTACCTGGGGATGGACGTGATGAGCGTAACCCTATACGCTAAAGCACACCTCCTCGAATACGTTAAAACAAACTTAACACTTTGATAAGTCATTAGTGTCCAAAAACAAGACACATTCCTAAGCTTTCAAAATTCTATATATTTTCTTTTCAATGATTCTACGATTATCATTTTATCTAAAGATTTGTAAATATTTTCATGTGTTTTCTATATTACCTTAAATGTTTGCTATAATTCCAAATATATTATTCATATTCCTATGATTTCTAAGAACTTTCTATGATTCTAAGTGTTTACTATACTATGTTTTCTAAAGATTCTATGATATTCTAAGTGGGACGAGGTGCTATTATTATATCAGATATTTCTGTCGGTCAAAGATTTTGCTACAAAACCGTGTTATTCTACGTTCCATCATCCCATTTGTTTCTATGCTGCAATAATACCTATGCGATATACTCGCTAGTTTATCCATATAGCACAATTACACCGTTGTAAACCAAATATCTCAAATCAAAACTAAGATATATCGACTAACTTCAATCGAATTATTCAAAACTTCAAATCATATATCAATTACCAAATCTAGGGCATGCTTCTAATCGCAAATCGATTATCGACTCTCCAATCAAAGGTTTGTCATTATTTCTGAATTCTAGTCAATGCTAAATTCCATAATTAAATAGAAGTTAACGGATTCTGCTACCCTTATAAGCTAACGTATTTGAATCGAACGGTTACCCTCAAAATATTTCAACTTGACTTCGATACTCAAATAGTTTCAAAACTACTCATCTAACTATAAGATCCTAATCCAATTTTCTAATCCATCATTAAAACTATAAATCTATTCCCAAATTATGAACTAACCATCAAAACATGTACTCGTTAATCAACTGCGCGATGCTATCCATAAAGTTGTTATCCAAAACCTAACGAAAACTCACTACACAACTATTCTCAAACTCATTGAACTACATGTTTCATCTATACATATGACCACTAATTAAATGCTACGCTCTTAGTTTTCATAAACTAAACCAAACCCAATACATTTTATTTATAAACTCGTTACTCTAACCCAATGTATAACCAATGGACTTTGTAAAACTACTGGTATTCGAATCAATTAAAATAATTCCCTTATTTTCACAAAAAAAAAATTTTATATGTATAAAAAAAAAGAGATGTTAATTAAAATAACCTTTTGGTTTTAGTATTTTGTAAGATAAATATACATATATATATAATATATGCATTTCATGATAAATGATTCCTTTAAAAAGGGATTAGTTATTCTGAAGTTGGTCAAATATTTACACAATAATTTTCTTGTTTTCTCAAATATGACACAAAGACTTATAGTAAACACCATGTCTTTTATTTTTCAATACCAAGTACTTACAACATAAATTATGTCGTTTATTTCCAAATCAATACTCTTAACTATGGTAAAGATTTAAACTTTCAACTTTTTACTTAACTTTTAAAACTACACTACAGAAGAAAAAAAAAACAACAACATCACCACCTATAAACTTATTTACCTCCATAGTCAATACACCTGATTTACCTAAAGTTGTTGGTCATATAAATTCAAACATCGTAGGAACCAAGTGACCTATTCATTCGAATTATAAATTGGATTATCCACGTTATCAACTTTTCATGAAACTAATTTTTTCTAAAAATTCTAATAAACTATATTATTACATGTACACCACCAACTAATGCTTATGAACTAGTCAATATCAGAAAACTTATATAATTACATCTTACACACATAGAGTCGGTTTTCACAAATTTAAGTGTTACTATTCTAGTACTCGAACTTGACTATCTATACCGATGAACAAACTATTTATATGACCAATGTCTACCTAATGAACTATAGTTTTCTTTTGAATCATCAATCTAATATGCACCACCAACTAATGCTTATGAACTAGTCAATATTAGAAAACTTAGATAATTACATCTTACACACATAGAGTCGGTTTTCACAAATTTAAGTGTTACTATTCTAGTACTCGAACTTGACTATCTATACCGATGAACAAACTATTTATATGAGCACTGTCTACCTAATGAACTATAGTTTTCTTTTGAATCATCAATTTAATGTACACCATCAACTAATGCTTATGAACTAGTCAATATAAGAAAACTTAGATAATTACATCTTATACACATAGAGTCGGTTTTCACAAACTTAAGTGTTACCATTCTAGTACTCGAACTTGACTATCTATACCGATGAACAAACTATTTATATGAACAATATCTACCTAATGAACTGTAGCTTTCTTTTGAATTATCAATTTACCTATTATCTTAAATTGATTTTCCCAAGTACTATTTCTATCGGGTATGATAGCAATTAATACCTTTGCGTATCATCGCTTTAACTTAAGATTTTTGTGTACTTCTGACTCGCACGTGATCGAATGGACTGTGGAGCCCATGCAAAAACTGAAGTAATTACGGGTGCACACGGAATTATGAAAGTTGGTGCATGAGAACCATAGTAAGTTTTGTCTTATGTAGTTGGGCCATATTTAATCATCTTATTTTCACTTGACTTGTTACTCACTTTATTAACTGCATCTAAGCCACTTAACTATGTGTAAGGTTACTTTATTCGTTTCGCCCATTCTATTAATCATAGTTGTACTCGATGATCATTTAAATAATTCTTAATCCATATACTGAAAACATTTTATTCGCAAGTTGACATCCTATGCTATTTCTATATTGAGTAGCAAATAATATTTATTCGAATCTCCATACAATTAGTTCACCCGAACTTTTATAAGTGAAAAGAGTTAAATAAACAACTCTCATTGAGTCAAAACAAATAACTTCTTAATCTTGTGTATCTAAAATCATGTCCCAATCGAAATGCTCATCTTTCCGTGGATCGAATTCTCATATAAGAAAGTTTCTTACGAACTGGAACTGCCTGAGGAATTGGGTAGTGTTCTTCTTGTGATCCACGCTTCTAATTTTTCTAATCTGAAAAGTGTTATCCGATGAAAATCTTATCTTATCTCTCGATGAAGTCTAAAATTGATGAATCGGCGCATTTTGTTGAACGGCCATTGGGAATTATGGACGTGAAGTCAACAACGCAAACGTAGCCGGATACCGATTATCAAAATTCGTTGGGAAAACAAGCGCGGACCTGAATTCACTTGGGAGCGCGAAGACCGTATGAAGAGAGATTTTCCTCACTTGTTTATCTAGTTCTTTAAATTTCGGGACGAAATTCCTAAAAGTTGGGGAGACTGTAACATTTACGAAATTCGCTTTTAATTATAATATCGAATACTTAAAGTTTATGTGACTTATTTTATAAATAATTTAGCGAGTGAAAAACACTAACAATAATAGCAATAACTAAAACAAAACTTATCAAGTAATAATGCTTGTTAACAACCAAAATAAAAAAAAAACAAAAAAAAACAAAAGGAGAAGAAACATGCAAAGATGAGGGACCAAAAGTGTCAAAAAGCCAAACAGCTTTCTACTCCTTTCCTCCCCCTTCACGTCAACAGTAACCTCCAACCTTCTTCACCATACCCTTTCACATCAACCAAAATTTTGTTCAAAATCGGACTCATTTCAAGTAATAACGTGTTGGATCAGTCCCTAGCTATCATCAAACAAGTATTTCGCGTGCAATTGAACCAAGAATTGGCCTGAGACCTTCCTTTTTCTTGCATTCGGCCGAAATCAAAATCCATAACCAAAACCATATCTAGACCTCACCATTTTTCAATTAAACACACACACACACACTCACTAACACACCGCAAACAAACCCCTATGCTCAGATTTCACGAAAATGAAGTAAAAATCACGCATCAAGAGCTCAAAGTGGCCGACCCGTTCGTTACTCGAACACATACTCAACCCGCACCATTTTGTAAGTTGTTTATACCATTGAACTCGGTTTTGGGTGTGGATTAAAAGCCCTAACATTAATTTTGTCAAAATCTACGAAAACAAACTCAATTTGGGGGTGAAAGTTCTAGGGCTCGTATGGGTTTATGTGGAACTTTTTTGAATCTGCTAAAGTGGGGTTAAAACAATTAAAGGGGGTGAATTTACAGGTTAGTCACCCAGCTCAAGTGGCTGGGTGCATTTGTTAAGTTTCAGGAGGTCTCGAGTTCGAATCCCTTAACCCACTTTTTTTGTATATTTTGTATTTTGACCACTAATTCCCATTTTTAAGTGTTTAAACTACCCACTAAACATGTAAAAATTATATTTTTATCATTTTTATGCCTTAAAAACCCAAAAGTTTTCATAAACAAATGTTAACTTTAAAAACTTTATAAAACCAAGTAACAAAACATGTATATATTTTTATAAAAATCCTTGTGAGTGTTCATTTAAGCAAAAATATTCATTTTAATCCTTGTAAGTATCATTTATATAAAATTAGACACATAAACTTGTTTCGTCAACTATTTAAAAACATTATAAACTAAAAATCCACTTAAACGTCATATCGTATTTGTAAAAAAAAAAAAAACCAAGTAAACGACTTGTAATGGCAATAATCTTTAAAGGTATATTATTTACAAATAAATAATATTTTAACCTATTTTTATAAAAACTTATAAATATACCAACATTCATAACTATTTCACAAAACAACTAAAAATAAGAGCTTGACTCGTACGATCTTGAAACCACATATGGACTAAAATCATTATGTTCGATTAATAGGATAAGCTACCGAGGGTTATTTCCGGCTTCCACCGTATATTTTCTTGAGTAGATTTTGGAGCCGATTAATGTGAGTTTACATACCCCTTTTTATATTTATACACTTTTGGGGTGAAACATGTTATGTTATTCAAATACACCACATGCACTAAATCTATTTATCAACTATTTGATTCCATTTATGTCTTGGTTGTGCTTTATGTATACGTGTGGTTTTCTATTTTATGATCGATACAATCATTAACTATTGCTAGCCCAGCGACGTCTTAGATCTAAGGGCCTGACAAGCCTTTTTGGTGCTAAAGCCGATGCTAAGTCCGGCTCTTCAATGACGCATTCTAGTTCATTGAAGGAACCAAATTTCACTTAGCTGATCATATACTATATTCTATATTGTTGAGGCTTGATTGTACATTTGAGGCCGTACGTGTTGTTACATATTTGCACTAACCATTGTGGACATGGAATCGCTTATCATTGTGATCTATAAACTATTATCTATGTATTTAACTATGTGAACTCACCAACATTTTTATGTTGACATTATTTTCTAACATGTTTCAGGGAATACCAATGTTTAATGCTAGCTTTGGATCATGATCACTATAGGCTTTTGGACCTAGCTAAATTCTAAATCAATGAACAATTATTAGCTATGTTATTTGTAATTTGCCAAACTTGTGGACAAATTGTACTATTGAATTTGGTGATAAATGCTTATTTAAAACTTTAATTTGTAGCGTCATGTGGCTATGAGCAATCTCTAACACTCACGTCTCGACGATTATCCGCCTTTTATTTATTTAATTGGTCGGGGTGTGACAGATTGGTATCAGAGCACTGTCTACCTAATGAACAAACTATCTATACCGATGAACAAACTATTTATATGAGCACTGTCTACCTAATGAACTATAGTTTTCTTTTGAATCATCAATTTAATGTACACCATCAACTAATGCTTATGAACTAGTCAATATAAGAAAACTTAGATAATTACATCTTATACACATAGAGTCGGTTTTCACAAACTTAAGTGTTACCATTCTAGTACTCGAACTTGACTATCTATACCGATGAACAAACTATTTATATGAACAATATCTACCTAATGAACTGTAGCTTTCTTTTGAATTATCAATTTACCTATTATCTTAAATTGATTTTCCCAAGTACTATTTCTATCGGGTATGATAGCAATTAATACCTTTGCGTATCATCGCTTTAACTTAAGATTTTTGTGTACTTCTGACTCGCACGTGATCGAATGGACTGTGGAGCCCATGCAAAAACTGAAGTAATTACGGGTGCACACGGAATTATGAAAGTTGGTGCATGAGAACCATAGTAAGTTTTGTCTTATGTAGTTGGGCCATATTTAATCATCTTATTTTCACTTGACTTGTTACTCACTTTATTAACTGCATCTAAGCCACTTAACTATGTGTAAGGTTACTTTATTCGTTTCGCCCATTCTATTAATCATAGTTGTACTCGATGATCATTTAAATAATTCTTAATCCATATACTGAAAACATTTTATTCGCAAGTTGACATCCTATGCTATTTCTATATTGAGTAGCAAATAATATTTATTCGAATCTCCATACAATTAGTTCACCCGAACTTTTATAAGTGAAAAGAGTTAAATAAACAACTCTCATTGAGTCAAAACAAATAACTTCTTAATCTTGTGTATCTAAAATCATGTCCCAATCGAAATGCTCATCTTTCCGTGGATCGAATTCTCATATAAGAAAGTTTCTTACGAACTGGAACTGCCTGAGGAATTGGGTAGTGTTCTTCTTGTGATCCACGCTTCTAATTTTTCTAATCTGAAAAGTGTTATCCGATGAAAATCTTATCTTATCTCTCGATGAAGTCTAAAATTGATGAATCGGCGCATTTTGTTGAACGGCCATTGGGAATTATGGACGTGAAGTCAACAACGCAAACGTAGCCGGATACCGATTATCAAAATTCGTTGGGAAAACAAGCGCGGACCTGAATTCACTTGGGAGCGCGAAGACCGTATGAAGAGAGATTTTCCTCACTTGTTTATCTAGTTCTTTAAATTTCGGGACGAAATTCCTAAAAGTTGGGGAGACTGTAACATTTACGAAATTCGCTTTTAATTATAATATCGAATACTTAAAGTTTATGTGACTTATTTTATAAATAATTTAGCGAGTGAAAAACACTAACAATAATAGCAATAACTAAAACAAAACTTATCAAGTAATAATGCTTGTTAACAACCAAAATAAAAAAAAAACAAAAAAAAACAAAAGGAGAAGAAACATGCAAAGATGAGGGACCAAAAGTGTCAAAAAGCCAAACAGCTTTCTACTCCTTTCCTCCCCCTTCACGTCAACAGTAACCTCCAACCTTCTTCACCATACCCTTTCACATCAACCAAAATTTTGTTCAAAATCGGACTCATTTCAAGTAATAACGTGTTGGATCAGTCCCTAGCTATCATCAAACAAGTATTTCGCGTGCAATTGAACCAAGAATTGGCCTGAGACCTTCCTTTTTCTTGCATTCGGCCGAAATCAAAATCCATAACCAAAACCATATCTAGACCTCACCATTTTTCAATTAAACACACACACACACACTCACTAACACACCGCAAACAAACCCCTATGCTCAGATTTCACGAAAATGAAGTAAAAATCACGCATCAAGAGCTCAAAGTGGCCGACCCGTTCGTTACTCGAACACATACTCAACCCGCACCATTTTGTAAGTTGTTTATACCATTGAACTCGGTTTTGGGTGTGGATTAAAAGCCCTAACATTAATTTTGTCAAAATCTACGAAAACAAACTCAATTTGGGGGTGAAAGTTCTAGGGCTCGTATGGGTTTATGTGGAACTTTTTTGAATCTGCTAAAGTGGGGTTAAAACAATTAAAGGGGGTGAATTTACAGGTTAGTCACCCAGCTCAAGTGGCTGGGTGCATTTGTTAAGTTTCAGCAGGTCTCGAGTTCGAATCCCTTAACCCACTTTTTTTGTATATTTTGTATTTTGACCACTAATTCCCATTTTTAAGTGTTTAAACTACCCACTAAACATGTAAAAATTATATTTTTATCATTTTTATGCCTTAAAAACCCAAAAGTTTTCATAAACAAATGTTAACTTTAAAAACTTTATAAAACCAAGTAACAAAACATGTATATATTTTTATAAAAATCCTTGTGAGTGTTCATTTAAGCAAAAATATTCATTTTAATCCTTGTAAGTATCATTTATATAAAATTAGACACATAAACTTGTTTCGTCAACTATTTAAAAACATTATAAACTAAAAATCCACTTAAACGTCATATCGTATTTGTAAAAAAAAAAAAAAACAAGTAAACGACTTGTAATGGCAATAATCTTTAAAGGTATATTATTTACAAATAAATAATATTTTAACCTATTTTTATAAAAACTTATAAATATACCAACATTCATAACTATTTCACAAAACAACTAAAAATAAGAGCTTGACTCGTACGATCTTGAAACCACATATGGACTAAAATCATTATGTTCGATTAATAGGATAAGCTACCGAGGGTTATTTCCGGCTTCCACCGTATATTTTCTTGAGTAGATTTTGGAGCCGATTAATGTGAGTTTACATACCCCTTTTTATATTTATACACTTTTGGGGTGAAACATGTTATGTTATTCAAATACACCACATGCACTAAATCTATTTATCAACTATTTGATTCCATTTATGTCTTGGTTGTGCTTTATGTATACGTGTGGTTTTCTATTTTATGATCGATACAATCATTAACTATTGCTAGCCCAGCGACGTCTTAGATCTAAGGGCATGACAAGCCTTTTTGGTGCTAAAGCCGATGCTAAGTCCGGCTCTTCAATGACGCATTCTAGTTCATTGAAGGAACCAAATTTCACTTAGCTGATCATATACTATATTCTATATTGTTGAGGCTTGATTGTACATTTGAGGCCGTACGTGTTGTTACATATTTGCACTAACCATTGTGGACATGGAATCGCTTATCATTGTGATCTATAAACTATTATCTATGTATTTAACTATGTGAACTCACCAACATTTTTATGTTGACATTATTTTCTAACATGTTTCAGGGAATACCAATGTTTAATGCTAGCTTTGGATCATGATCACTATAGGCTTTTGGACCTAGCTAAATTCTAAATCAATGAACAATTATTAGCTATGTTATTTGTAATTTGCCAAACTTGTGGACAAATTGTACTATTGAATTTGGTGATAAATGCTTATTTAAAACTTTAATTTGTAGCGTCATGTGGCTATGAGCAATCTCTAACACTCACGTCTCGACGATTATCCGCCTTTTATTTATTTAATTGGTCGGGGTGTGACACCTGCCTCAGATTCAGACGGTTCATGGCGGATGAAATATACGCCGCCAGAACAGCCTAATACATGGATGACTGATGACACCGGAGCTATGATATTGCGTTATACCATGAGAAGTAATAAATATAAAAGTTATGTTAGTTTGTAATGGTTTTGCATGATTTTTATAATTATATCACCGGTGTTACAAATAATAGACGTCTTCTCTTTTTCAATATAAACCATAAATAGTGAAAAATAATATAATTTTGGAGTATGTTACAAATTATTTGACCTAGTGAAATGTCTCCGGTTTCCATACTCGTTTAAGATAAAACTGAGTATTGAAACCGGAGACATTTTCGTAGGTCTAATAATTTGTAATTAACTGCAAATTTATATTTTTAATCACGTTTTATGGTTTATAATATAAAAACAGAGACATCTGTTATTTGTAACACCGGTGTTAAAGTAAAAAATATTCATGCATATAATAAACCGGAGACATTTCACCAGGTCAAAAGATTTATTTCTTTAACATAGTTAACTCCACCACTACAGAACTAGCAATGCTATCTGAACTAATGTGTTTAACACACGGTTCATGTCTAGCAGCTCGGTTTGGTAAACATCGAAAGATGTACACTGAAAGATGTAGTTGAAAGATGGAGAACATTCAGGTATTATTATACCGGAGAGATTTCACTAGGTCAATCTCCAAGTTTCAAAACGAAAGATGAAGTGAAAGCTTTATGGACTTGGAGAACATTCAACATAGTTAACCCTACCATGTCCCGGAATGGTACAAAACGATGCCTACCATGCATGCACCATTTCGTATCTAGCAGAACGGGTTATCTAAATCAAACCTAAAGACGAAGTGTGAGTATACTTCACTTGTTACTTCGCTTGCACCCACCGGCAAGTACTCCGCTAATGGGCACATCCGAGACGTTTCACTAGGTCAAAATAACTTGTAATAATATTAAAAATATGTATTTATCGACAATTTATATAGATTGGTATTGGTTATCATATAAAACTTATGTATTTATTTACATTTTATATAGTGTGGTTGTGACTCGTTTTATATTAAATGTAAATTCGTTTGTGTGGTGGTGGCAAAATATGTAAAATGGTGGTGTTTTGAAGTGATTTTCATGGATTTTTAGAAAACTTTTTTTTTTATGAAACTTGTTGGTGGTGTGTTTATATAAGTAAAATGGTGTGTTTTGAAGTGATTTTCATGGATTTTTAGAAAACTTTTTTTTTTTTATGAAACTTGTTGGTGGTGTGTTTATATAGGTCAAATGGTGTGTTTTGAAGTGATTTTCATGGATTTTTAGAAAACTTTTTTTTTTATGAAACTTGTTGGTGGTGTGTTTATATAGGTAAAATGATGTGTTTTGAAGTGATTTTCATGGATTTTTAGAAAACTTTTTTTTTTATGAAACTTGTTGGTGGTGTGTTTATATAGGTAAAATGATGTGTTTTGAAGTGATTTTCATGGATTTTTAGAAAACTTTTTTTTTTATGAAACTTGTTGGTGGTGTGTTTATATAGGTAAAATGATGTGTTTTGAAGTGATTTTCATGGATTTTTAGAAAACTTTTTTTTTTATGAAACTTGTTGGTGGTGTGTTTATATAGGTAAAATGATGTGTTTTGAAGTGATTTTCATGGATTTTTAGAAAACTTTTTTTTTATGAAACTTGTTGGTGGTGTGTTTATATAGGTAAAATGATGTGTTTTGAAGTGATTTTCATGGATTTTTAGAAAACTTTTTTTTTATGAAACTTGTTGGTGGTGTGTTTATATAGGTAAAATGGTGTGTTTTGAAGTGATTTTCATGGATTTTTAGAAAACTTTTTTTTTTTATGAAACTTGTTGGTGGTGTGTTTATATAGGTAAAATGGTGTGTTTTGAAGTGATTTTCATGGATTTTTAGAAAACTTTTTTTTTTATGAAACTTGTTGGTGGTGTGTTTATATAGGTCAAATGGTGTGTTTTGAAGTGATTTTCATGGATTTTTAGAAAACTTTTTTTTTTATGAAACTTGTTGGTGGTGTGTTTATATAGGTCAAATGGTGTGTTTTGAAGTGATTTTCATGGATTTTTAGAAAACTTTTTTTTTTATGAAACTTGTTGGTGGTGTGTTTATATAGGTAAAATGGTGTGTTTTGAAGTGATTTTCATGGATTTTTAGAAAACTTTTTTTTTTATGAAACTTGTTGGTGGTGTGTTTATATAGGTCAAATGATGTGTTTTGAAGTGATTTTCATGGATTTTTAGAAAACTTTTTTTTTTTTATGAAACTTGTTGGTGGTGTGTTTATATAGGTAATAAAACTATGAATATAAGTCTAAACCCAAAAGACATACAATATTGTTTAATACATACAATTTGTTTAATACATATACAAAATAATAATAAAACTATAAATATAAGTCTACGGAGGAGGAGGAGGAGGAATATGTTGCTGCTCGGACTGGAGAGATGGTAAAGTAGGCGGGTCGGGAAGTTGGACCCGAAGCTCACTCGCAATCGCCTGCACCGAAGGAACCAACCACCGGATAACAGGAACCATCTCCTCTAACAACTGTAGTATCCTCGACCCCTCAGATGTGGAAGTCCTGAGGATAATACGGGGGGGCCGAGGACCCTGTATAGACATATATCATAAGTATACAATCCCATATAATATTAAAATATTATTATTATTAATAAAAATTAGTAATACCTGTGAAGATGATGCACCATCATGTGGTGGTGGTGGTGGTGGTGGTGGCCGATGGTGAAGGGGTGCACCTGGTGGGGACCGTCGATCAGAATGCTGGGTATCATCTTCAGTGGGTGGGGTGTACACCCATCGCGTCCGCCCATCAATCGTCCACCACAGCTCCTTGTCGGATATCTTCAGAATGATACCCATGCCCCTGCAGGTGTTGGCATCCAAACGGACAAACTTCGTCATGTCCGTCTGGGTGCCCACCAAATCGTCCGTCAAACTGTCCATACGACGTGCAATGGCAGTGACATACCCGCCACATGTGATCGCTCCCTCAGCCTGAAACAGCAGGATAATATTTAAGTTGTTTACCAACATATAACTAAATAAATAACTTATACCTTTTTTCCCCTACGCCCATCAAGATACTCAGCCAGACAGTAAGCAATATTGCAGGGAACGCCATCGATAATAGACCTCAGATAATAAAGGTCCTGGTGCGTGACTAGCTCCTGACTGTCCCTACGTCCAGCGATCGTCTGTGCGATGACCCGATGAATATAACGGTGAAATGGGTCACGGATCTTGCTGGCGCGTAACACTGATGACCCCCAAGGATAATCGCTAATCCTCGCCCAAACCTCGTTGGGGGCCCAATCATCCGGCACACCACGAAGCAGCAAAAAATCCGGCGAGTTAATGACCGCTGGGTTATATATACCCAGTGCCACAGCCCAATCCCTAAAGTTCAGCTCCTTGGGAACCCCGCCTAAAGAGAACCGAACATGCACGGGAGGAGGTCGGTCCGTATCCTCAACATCTGGCTCCTGCAACAACGTTATAATTTATATAGAATAAAAAAAAGAAGGAAAAATAGACTTTCTTTTATGGTACTATACCTCTAACGAGGGTGGAATAAACCGAAAGGTGGAGAGAAACTCCAAAGTGAGCTCCCTATACGAGTCCTCGGCCCCCCTTTCAAAAAAACGAGCCCACGGACCCTGTCTAGGCAATAAGACATCCACCCGCGTCTCACCAATCATCTGCAGCATTTTCCAATCAATGGTGCGGGTGGACAGAAACTTCCGGCCAAGCAGTCTATAAAGTTTCCTCCGACTCTCACTCCCGCGAGGAAACTGCAAATCCGGGTGAGGATCTAGAAACTGCGGCCCATCTAGTGGTTCTTCTACGGGCCTCTTGCCCTTAGAAGAAGTAGCCTCATCATCTGCCTTTCGCTTTCTCGGAGCCATAATCTGAAGGAAAAAAAATTTAACGGGTCAGAAGGTAATACGACTCATATCAACGTTAAATATGAATCGTTTATAGCTAATACGACTCATATCAAAAGCTGATATGAGTCGTGTTATACATAGATACGACTCATATTCAAGGTTAATATGAGTCGTATTCATGTAGTTCTTATAAAACTTAAATGTCACATAAATACGACTCATATCAAGCATTTATATGAGTCGTTTTCAACTAACACGACTCATATCAAACCAAGATATGAGTCGTTTTAAGCAATGATACGACTCATATTCAAAGGTAATATGAGTCGTATTCATGTAATTCATATAAAACGTAACTGTTAAATTAATACGGCTCATATCAAACACTAATATGAGTCGTTTTTGATAGTGATATGACTCATATTCATGTGCTATACGAGTCGTATTCAACGAAAAAAAACGTACCTGGTTTGTTTGAGAGGATACGAGTAGATTATGTGCGGTGAAAAATGAAAAATGAGTCGTTTTGCGTTTATATACTTTAGGTTGATACGACTCGTATTACACCTTTATACGAGTCGTATCATGGAAGTTATTTTTTTTTAAATGTTACAAAAACAAAACTTAAAAATGGTACAAGCAAGTCAATTTTCTTCAGTATAAATTAAAAAATGTTTCACTATAAGTTACAAATATTACAAAACAAGAAAATTAACTCCAGTATAAATTACAAAAATGTTTAATCAAGCTCCACATGATCTATAGTTTTTTTGTTATTTGTTCTATTCAGATAGTCTTGTATACGGTGTATGTATAATGCCTCCCAACGTCTTCCATCCTCATTACTTCTTTTGAAGTAACCGCCAGTAGGAGGAATGGGATATTCTCCTGACATTTCAACATGTATATAATGGTTGTTATAAACGTAACCCAAAATAATAAACCTAAGAGGTTCATGTTCCGGGGGGGCTACCCAAAATGGAAAATATGTAACCGACCCTTCATTTGTTAGCATAATGACTGGAAGTTGAAACCTGTTGGCAATCAACACTCCGGCTTCTGGAATAATCAACCATTTTGATTGTGGAGCAAAAGAAAGTTCGTCAAAAGGTAAACTTTCTAATAAATTGAAATAAAAACACCCGAAAATTGCTTCATATATCGCCTGACGTCCGGTTAACTCTTGGTACAATTCGTTTCTAATGAATTGCCACTCGTGTTCAGGAAGGCCTAAACCAACAGCAACCGAGCGGTAACCACAATTACCATCTCCTCTAACATCAACCGTTCTTGAAATGTACGGATGAAATACCTTAGGAATATAAGGAGCAAATCTCATAAAATTGAATCTCTCCTCATCACCTGGCTCGTACGTACTCTGTCTCACAGGTTTCGGCGGTTCCACAAATGAATTCTGGGTAACATCGTGCGACATACCAAAGAAATCGTATTGTGGAGGAATTGAATTGACGTTAATAAATGAATCACGCCTTCCATGATCCATGGAACCATGTACACTATGTCTCCCAGAATAAATGTGCACACTAGGAGTATGTAGTGGTTCGTTCATGTCCACAGCCGAACTATGTCTCCCAGGGATCACTGTAGACACACGATCTGTGTTTTCAAATGAGCTATATCTCGGAGGATCCATCGCCTTTTGTTTATCTTTTCTAGGGCGACCGCGGTTATTTGTTTTTACAACAGGCTCCTTTTTCTTTGTTTTCCACGGCAGTATCGAACCCCAAATATCGTCAAAAATATTTTTTCGTACGTGCTCTGGTTCGACAATTATCTCCTGCTTCACTCGTTCTAGCTCTCGGTTTACGTCAATTATTGTGGTTTTCTCATTAGACGTAGGTGATATATCAAGCTTTTTCCAAAACGGATCAATGGACTCAAGTGGGATGGCAATTCCTACGTATAAAAATTAAAAAAAGTTTATAAACATAATACGAGTCGTATTATAAACTAATTTAAAATTTTAAATAAAAATACCTGCTTGTTTACATTTATTCAACCGACACGCGCACGACAATCCACAACCGGTGTAAAGGCGACAACTACATGTCGCACTGTTTTCTTTCATACTTTTAATTTTTCCGATTTCATCAACCAACAAATCAAGAGCTTTATGAGATACCTTACCTCTTAACTCATCAAACAAAGTTAAATTATGGTTGCTCATTCTCTTGATCAAGCTTTTTTCAAAGCTTTCTTTTATCGCAATGTACTGTTGGTCAACAATTTTGTCAACATGCCTCACGAGTCTGTCCAAGGTAGTATTTGTACCATGAAGATACTTTTTAAACAAAGCATGTTGCCCTTCAACCCGGTTGTTTGTGTGTTGGTTGAAGTGTATTTGCCGGTTGGTCCACGCGGAGACAAATTTTGATCTATACTCATTTAGCCAAGTATCGTTCAAATAATTAAGCGTTCCTGTAATTATTATTACCGCTAAAAGTTAAATATTTATAATTTATTAAATTAAAATATATATATAAATAAATAAATTGTAGTTGAAACCTTACTTGGCTGATCAAACATAAGAGTTGCAGACAGCTTGTTGTATGCATTACTATACAAGTCAAATGTTGAGGAGTTAATTAATTTATACCAAAGACGCTCAAATTCTGTCCAACTTTTTTGATCAAAACTTTGTTTGCAGTGTTTGGCAATATTTTCTTGTATGTGCCACCTGCATATTAGTTTTGTAGCGTCTGGAAATACCTTATCACATGCATTCATTAAAGCCTTATCACAGTCAGTAACTATCACTCTTGGCTTCATGCATGTTGTTAGCGTATTGTCTAATTTTTCTAAAACCCACAAAAAATTATCTTCTTTTTCTTCACTAATAAAGGCAAATGCTATACAAAAAGTTTTGTCAGTGGATGTCAAACCTACTATCTGAACAAAAGGTAGTTTGTAAACGTTAGTTTTGTATGTGGCGTCAATAAATATAACATGTGGAAATGCACGCCAAATTTCCAGTGAAGTTTTATGAATAAAAAATTTTCTTCAACTCTGTTAGTATGTACGTTGGAACGACTAGAATTCACATACTGTTTTAACCGAAGCAAGGAGAAAAGAATCTGCATTGGAGTTTCACCAACATTAGATTCCTCCTTAATCTTTTGAATGGCATTATTTATAGTTTTAGATGTTGCCACACACTTCGGGTTCATCTGCCGAAGGGCTTGTAATATGTCACGTGTCTCCATATTTTGACTGTACAATTCTCCCACCATTTTATATTCTGCGGGGGTCAGTCGTTTAGCATACGCATGACCCTCTAAATGTTGAGCAGGATCATGGTTGTGCGAATCATCAACGACAATTAAAACCCAGCCACCAACACTTCTTTCATATTTACCTATTAACTGGAATTGACAGTTTGTTTTTTTGGAGCCACTTTTTCTTTTGTCTACCCCCTCTGGTTTATAGTTACCCCCACGATCACATTTAAGGTGAACTTTTACCGTCTCACCCGATGCATTTTTTTTAGAACGTTGGGTGACTATAACGAAACCATTGTCTCTACCGATATCTTGAGCCCATTTCACCAGTTCTTCACGTGAAGTGAAAACCTTAAAAAATAAATTTTATTTTAAATATTAACTTTATGTTGTGCTACAAAACGTTGATCATTAGTAAATATTTACCTGATTAGCTTCAAACAAACTAACGCCGACATTGTCACCTGCGCCACCATTGTCACCTACGCCAACATTGTCATCGCCATAAAATACGCCACTGTTGACATCACCACCATAATAATTACCGCCATATTGCTCGTTGTTATTAGCCGGGTATTCAAAATAATTATCACCCTCGAATTGACCATCGAAAATATAGTTACTATCCCAGAAAGACATTTTAAGAAGAAGACTTAGAAAAAATCAGTGTAATGTAACGATTGATATTCAATTGAATGAATCGATCGATCGTTTATGCGTTTATATTGAAATTTTAACGGAATATTACATCGTGTCAAATAATTATATTGGTTCGTACATTTGACAGTCTATAATTAGAAAACTTGAATACGACTCATATTTACGTGATACGAGTCGTATAAATAGACAGATACGACTCGTTTTAAGATTAATACGAGTCGTTTAAGTAGTCAATACGACTCGTATTAAAGTCGATATGAGTCGTATTACTGTGCTTTCTGACAAATAAAACATGCAGAATTTGTCGTCTGACACATTCAGCAATACGACTCGTATTTGGTAATACGAGTCGTATTTAGGGTGTCTGGCTAGGCAGTCGGGTGTCCGTATAGGAGCACCCTTTATTTATTTTGGAAAAGCATAAGGCATGTGTGATCAAGAGCAGATGTGTCATGGTGGGGAATATGATGACTTGGTCTTGGAATTGGAAAATAGCTCTAAATAGTACAATGGATATTTCTCAACTAGAGATGAAAAACAAAACCGGAACCGATCAAATAACCGAAAACCGGTTCTTCGAAGAACCGGTTCTACAAGAACCGAACCGGAATCGGAACTGAACCGTAGGTTCTGAATAGGTTCTATTATTTTTTCCAAATTATAGGTTCCAAAAGAACCGGAACCGGTTCCTAAAAAAACCGGTTCTTGGAAAAACCGGTTCCTGGAAGAACCGGGTCTTGAAAAACCGGTATGTTTTAGTGTTGTTATTTATTTAATGTTTTAAAAGCTATATATCTTGTAATATTTAAAATTTTTAATGTTACTTCCGGACCATATAATAGAAAAAAAGGTATTTTTTAAGAACCTGAACCGGTTTTTTAGGAACCGGAACCGGTTCTTTGAGAACCGGAACTGGTTCTTTAGGAACCGGAACCGGTTACTAGGTTCTAGTTTTTTCACCAAAAACCGGTTCTAGAACCGGTTCTTTTAACGCCAACAAGAACCGGAACCGGTTCTAGAACCGGAACCGGTTCTTCAAAAAACCGATTTGTGCACCTCTATTCTCAACTACAAACGCTTTATAGATGGGCTTGGGTTGGGGCCCAAAACGTTGTGTTTACATTGAAGGATATTAGGTTGGTTTTGGCATTAAACAGGATGCCGGTGGATCTTAAGCCGATTATATGGACACATTGGGTTCCTCTAAAAATTAAGGGATTCATTTGGAGGGCGAGGTTGTATAGGATCCCATGTAATACGTCGTTGAAGGCCCGAGGGGTTGATATAGGTTTGGAGGAGTGTTTGATGTGCTTTGGGTTGGAAGAGACTGCTGATCACGTGCTGCTGACTTGTCCGTTTGCGGATTCGGTATGGTCTAGAATTCGTAAGTGGACTCGGAAGGCGACTAAAAATTGTGTGTGCATAAGGGACTGGTTGGACTTTATAGCGGACAGTTCCGGAATGAAGATTTCGGGATTGATCATGAACTCAATTTGGATGGCGACTACTTGGTATATTTGGTTAGCAAGGAACGAGTTCATTTTTTCTTCTTCAAAGCTCTCACTGGATAAGGTAGTGGAGATGATAATGGTAAACTCATTTTTGTGGGTCAAATATAGGGCTAGAAGAGTCGATGTTGTATGGCAAAATTGGTGTAATGACCCTCTTTCATAGAGTCGTTGGTGTTCGTACCTCCGTCTTAGCATCTTGCTAGTGGTTTGTTAATAATTATAATTATTGCTGTTAAAAGAAATTAACCGATTAATAAACTTTTAAATTAAAGTATAAACCGGTTAATCAATCGAACTGGTTCACTCGTATAAATCGATTAACACATATTTTTTAACTTTTAATACGTAAATCTGTAAGTGTTAGTTTTCATTTCAACCCACCGATTCAAAGCAAAAGAACCCTAATTTCCTTTCATTTCTTCACAAAGTTCTCACAAATCCACAACTTCTCACCTCCAAATTTGCACAACATATTATTAGAAAAGTGACGATCATTGACTGGTGCCAAATTTCATTCATCCTCGTTCGTCGGCCGATATTAATCTCAGATGGCTACTTTCACTCTGTTCATGGTTATCAGAACAAGGTAACGAACAATTACGTGAATTGCTTTTCAATTAGTTTATTATTCACTTGCTATTTAACACCGGCATCAGCCTATGTTACGTTAGGGTTTAAGCTGTATCAAATTCAGTTATTTTGATAATTTCTCTAGCATGAGTTACCTGTTTTCTGATTGTTTTTATTATAAGAGTTGTTAATTATGGAGTTATATTGTTGTGATTTAATTTAGTTAACCACTTTGTTGTTATTGTTTATGAGATTGTTTATTGAAAATGTGTTTTTTGTTTAATTTAGGCATGTATGGTATTTGGTCGATGGCTGGGATGCTAACAGCAGGGGGCTACAATGAAGCTGATCCTCTATCGAATGTAAGAAGTGCTTTTTACGTTTGTTGAAACGAGATATCATGCATATTTTTCTATGCCGTTATGCTTGTATGATTCATATTTTACTACCACTTGTTTATGTGCTGGAAAAAGAAAAGTTGCTGATGAGTAGTTAGTTATCTTTATGACTTTATATACATTACGCTTTTTACGATTTATGTTTTGACATCCGTTTCTGTGCTAAAAAGATACAAGGTACTTTGCATTTTACATTTTTTACGGCTGTTTAGAAGGAGTTGAGTTGACATTTTTTTACCATAGTTTTCTTGCACAAGCTACTTCAGGGGAACTGTGCTTATTGAATATATAGATTTGCCTTAGTCATGTGAATGTATTTCTATTTAGGAATACTAGACAGTTAACTTGGCTTCATTAAAAGAGCATTATTGGTAACAACATTAAAAACACATCCATATTTTATAACGTAATAATGTAAGTGGCAATTTCAGAATATCATATCTTCATTGAGGTGTTGATAAACTATTGAAACATTTAAGTTGACAATTTTGTATATGATCAGCACACGTTAATATGCTTCTTAAAAACTTATTTAACCTTTAAATACATAATATATATTATATATGTGTGTGTGCGCGCACGTGTGTCTAGTAGTGAATTTGTCAACTTATGTGATTCGAATTTAAAACGCTATACATACATAGAATGAGGAATAAATGAGAAGCTAATCTTTGTGAGAAGAGTTTGATGCACTGAATTTGTAACTTGATTCGCAATTCTGTACGCGAAGATTTGTTTAATTTAATTCTAGTCTAAAACCATATAAACATGTGAATCTAAGTCTTTTCATATATCATACGTGGTATTCTTTTAAGAACCAATATTATGCACTTGTATGTGCATATGTGCACATCTTTGTAATTTTTTTAAAAGAAATAGAGTAAGGAGATAGAATCAAAGAAAGAGTGGTACAAATTCGTTGTTTTACCTCACCCATCCATTATAACTTCCTAATCAATTTTATCAAGTAAATTAGTTTGATCAAAGGCCCATTATGCTTTCTACATATTGTAGTTTTGTTTTGAGAAAGGTTTTGAACGGTATAAAGCGTGTATCATTTTGGATATGAAATGCTTAATCTAAGGGACTATAAACTATGCTTCATGTCATGTTTAGTATTTTTGTCATGAATACTTGACAAATTACGTTTTTAAATTTTAATTTAGTAAAAAATTTATATGATCTGCTTGATGAATATTTACTTTGTGCGGTGCTTTTTTTTCTTAACTAACGTATATTTGTAAGGGCTTAAACTACATGTAATTCTATAGTGTATTTACTATTGAATACAAGTAAGCACTTGTTATTCACCCATAAATACACTATTTGAAAACCATTTCATGAACGCGATGGCAGTTTCATATAATTAACTTGAAACACATTGTATTTACATGACATAGTGTATTCACTTGTGAGTATTACCATTGCGTATTCACCGGTAAATATACTTAGAAACTACATTTAACAATGATAGACTACTAGAAAGTATATCCACCAATGTATACATGTATTCATGTGTGAATACACTAGTAATCAAGTTCTAGCATGATCTCTTTTGCGCTAAGTACAAAATTGTATGATGTAAAAAATAAAAATCTCTATGTAGCAGATATGTACATGTAGGGGTGCTTTCATTACAGAACCACTTTAAGTAGACAAACGAATAATGCAGTTGTATGCAAGGCTTGTTAGATTTAATGGGTTGGACAAAGAGTGGAAGTAAGCGTGTACATAACTCTACAAGTGGTTATATCGTTATGGTTCTCTACATAAAATTGGTTTTGTATAGAGCACTGCTATATGTATGCATAGACTTAGGATCCTTTAAGAACTCATAATAAGTATTTTGATAACTACAAGAATTTCTATCAAAACCACTCATTTTTTATGTTCTATAGAGAAAGTGATAGAAGTATAGTGTTTTTTTGTGTTCTATGAAATAAAAAGTTAAATAGCGATATGCATATATATATATTATACACATGTAAGTCATGTGGAGGCTATACCATATACAACATGTGTACGTAAACAATTTAAAATTTTTAAAAATATATGAAAAAATTACTTGATGGTTTTTATATACATAAACATACGTACAAAGTTTAAAGATGAACTATTGATAGATTCCCGCAGTGCTGAATATTTATATATATATATATGTGTGTGTGTGTGTGTGTTTGTGAGAATTTGTGGAAGTCAATCTTTACCATTAGTTTACTTGTGTATTTATATGTATTCTAAGATGACCATTAAAATACAACATTATTGTGTGAATATGTTTTAATTGATATGCTTAAGTTTATGTGCATTCATATATTTTAAGAATCTACACACATATAGCTTCATCTTCTTTGATCTACGCATTTATGAAACTTGTTATGAGCAAGAGAGATAATTAAGTAGTTTTTTTCTACCTGGGATAATTAATTAGTTAGAGAAATTTATTTAATTTTTTACAATTGTACACTTTTCATGTAGTTCTTAAATATAAGTGAATGATTTATATTGATTCTTGCGAGCTCTCGCAATATTTGTGGCTCCGTAAAGAATACTTTTTTGTATGCATGTTTGTATATAAAATAGTGTTATTGATGTAATGACAAAGTTAAAAAAAATACTCTTATCAATATTGGATTTGAATAAACATGAAGTTGGATTTTGTAAACATGTGAGTAAAAGTTCTAAACTAATGGTGTAAAGCATGTATCATTGTGGTAATGAAATGCGTAATTTGAGCACGATCAACCACATTACATATCACATTTTACGTTTAGTCATTAGATTACGTCTTTAAGTTGATTGTTGATTAAAAGTGTAGTTGATTTTAGCTTGGAATTGAAAAGCGCTTGTTGCACTAGTACAATAGGTCCCAAATCGAGGCGCAAAGTCCATTGTTTTTCATATGTGAGGCACAATTGTCTTTATATATATATATAGTTTTTATATATTTCTCATGGAATTTTAGCATCATGCATCCCAAATTTAGCTATAAGTAACTAGGTATTATATTTGATTTAATATTTACATAATGTATACCAAACCAAACCTAGCAAATCCCAACTTAACTAAAGCTACGTATGGGGTCTTGGGAGGGTGGGATGCCAGCAAACCAATACCATATCCCTATGGGATAAAGAGGCCGCTTTTAGAGACTCTAAAATTTTAATAGTATATATGTACAACATTTGATGCACAGAACGTTGTACAAAAGGCACGCCTCAACACTGTGCCTCATGTCGTTTTCCATGCTTTTTTTGCGCTCTAAGTGCGGTTTTTGTTGCGCTTCACCTAGTCTGAAGTGAGAGCTCATGCGCCTGAGGCGCTATGCGTCTCAGGCGCGCTTTTTAAAACCAAGCTTTTAAGAGGGTGTTGGTTTGTTGGTTAATTTGTTTTTTTGTGTTGAATTTTTAATTAATTTGAAACGTTGTAATAAACACATGACATCCAACATAAAATTTGCTGCAAACTTTAATGCGATTAATTATTTTTATTATAAAGAGTTGGTTGTGGGCTAT
This sequence comes from Tagetes erecta, assembly GCA_030867185.1. NCBI lineage: Eukaryota > Viridiplantae > Streptophyta > Magnoliopsida > Asterales > Asteraceae > Tagetes > Tagetes erecta. The sequence continues at coordinate 57,905,295 of CM061493.1, forward strand.
ATAAGGCCATAGTGATAGAAGAGGTGAATAGCAGGGTGGTGGTCTTGCTTTGTTTTCTTTCAGCCTTATTCATGCTATTTGTGGTTATAATTTTCTTAATGTCAAGAAAGATGGCATCTTTGAGTGAAAACATAGGTGAATCGTCTTTTCTTATCAACATTTTTTTTATCATCTGGTATTCATTTTGCTTAGTTCTTGATATGGAATACTGTATGCTCTTTGCGGCTTGTTCATCCATGTTCAAAGAAATCTCGTTGATTGTTTTGTTCTTATTTTTCGTTCTAGGTTTCAAAGATCTGAAGAATCTATCTGTTTAGTTCTAAGTACAATGTTATTAATTATTATGATTTTTTCATTCATCTTGTCCATATATTTCTATAAACATTTGTTACGAAAAAGGACATTATTAATGCTTAATTCATAACATATTGAGTTCTCAAAATTCAATTTCTTATGAAATTGAGGGCTTATTGATAACTTTAATGCGTTTGAAGTTAAATTCATGTTTTTTTTACGCGTAAATCTTAAGCAAGGTATACAGATCGTCAAAAAACTATGAAATGTCTTGCTCTGGATTTTTCCCTTCACAATCTCCTATGAATAAAATTGTTCATATTTGTTTTCTTATTCGTTTTTCACACGATAAACACAGAAATAAATAAATTCATGAAAAAGTATGGAATTGATTGTCTTGGATTTTTCTGTTCACAACCATCTCTGATTAAAATATAATTCTTTTTTTCATTGCACCATTAACACATAAATAAATAATTCATCCGTTATGCTAACACAATATTTTTGGTTTTAATTTAGGTAATGATCATGCTGATCTTCATAATCAATTATGGCATGAATGTGCTGGGCTCACCATGAAAGTTCCTCAGATAGGTGATAGGGTTTTCTACTTCCCTCAAGGACACCTTGAGCAGGTTTGTTATTCTTTGTTGATCTACATAAATTATATAACGAACACATGTAATAGTTAGATTTCAGTAATATTTGTAATCTTATAGTTCTATCACATTAGTACACTTTAGATTGCACAGCTCCCATAGTTATCAAAGGCGTGAAGCGTACTTAAGGCGAGAGGCGCAAAGAAGCGTGCGCCCAAGGAAAAAAATCGCATATCATAAACATGCTATTTTTAGGGATTTTAGACATGTTATAAGGGACTATTTAAGGATTTTTTTAACATATATACAACCACATAAGCTATATGTACAGTGAAAGAAGTTATATATCTACAACTACTAAACATAAAAAAACAAACAAATTTACTAGCTTGAGGTAGGGTTAATTTGTATTGAGTTCTTTATATACTACAACGATTGTTTAAGTTAGGATTAATTTAAGGGTGGAGTGCCAATGGGGTTAGTGGCCCATTGGTAACACAATTGTGTTAGGAGCACTAGGTCAGGGGTTCTAGTCCTGCTGACCACAGGTGGTGGTGTATTTCTCCTTGAAAATCAAGGTGTTGCTGTTCAAAAAAAAATTTAAGGGTGGAGTTATCCTACAAAGTGTGAGGACACAATGATATAAAAAGACACGATGAAGTACTAAAAAATTCATAACTCACAATTTAAATCGAATTTCAAAAAAGTGATTCTGAAACCTTGTTTCCCACGTCGTCCTCCTTCCAAATTTTTTTTTTAAATATCAGCATTTTCATTCTGTCTTTATTTTTTTACTTTCATTGTGTCTTTTGTAAAATTTTGACAGAACAAAAGACACAATGAAAATAAATAACAAAAGACAATGAAAACGTTGTTTTTTTTTCGTATAATATTTTATGAAGGAGGATAACGTGGGGAACAAGGTCTCCGAATCACTTTTTTGAATATCGATTTATATTGTGAGTTATAATTTTTTTAATGTGTCATTGTGTATTTTTTTTACCATTGTGTCCTCCCACTTTGTACCAAAAAATGACTTTGTATATGAACCTATGTCTTATTTTAAAATAAAAATTTAATAACCTTAATTGCACATGGCCCAAATTCATCGCCTAGGCATATACACAAGCTTCACTTAACCTTTTCTATAATTGGTTAAAAAATCTAATCATTACTCTTGGGTTTAAATTTATCTGAAAATCTTGATACCGAGAAAATTACAGGTGTGGCTGAAATTCTAAAAATAATAGTTCTAATTATGTAGAAATTGTTCAGGAAATAATTTCTATGTATTTCTTATTGATATGAAAGTAATTCACATTAAGGACTCGCATATTTTTCAATCTGCTTCACATGAAATTACATAATCATGTCATATTCTGCTACTGAAAAACCTGTTGCTTTTATAATTTGCTAGATTAAGGAATGCATGAAAGACGGAGATGTCCCAAATATCCCTAACTATCATTTACCATCAAAGGTTCTTTGCAAGGTCGTAGACGTTGTGTTAAAGGTATGCTTGACTTTGACCAATACATTGTATTTGAGTCTAGGTGTTTTAATCTTGTTTCGATGGCAATATCTTCGCACGCCCTTCTTATTGTCAGTTGCAACTTATGCAGGCAGACCCTGACTCTGAAGAGGTGTTTGCTGAGATTGTGTTGCTTCCAAACGTAAGGCATATATATCACCCATTATTTTTATCTTTTAGTTCTCTTTTGGAACAAACTTTTTTATATATTTCTTTTACTGCGGATTGATTATTAAATTTGGATCATCTAGAATGAAGAAGGTGAGGGACTAACCTTTAGAAGCGTTCCTCAAAAGATTCCCGCAAGTTCTTTTAGGAAGATTCTGAGCATTTCTGATGCAAGTACGCATGGGGGATGCGGCTTGCCCAAGGCACATGTTGAGAAAACATTCCCACCTCTGGTATGACTTCACATTTCTTTTAATGGTTTTGACTATTACAACTCTGTCATAATACTTTCACCAACAAGGCAAAAACAGCAGGTTTTAGAGATTATAAGTTTTCCTTTTTCTTTCTGTGTGCAGGACCAGAGTCAGGATCAAGCATCCCAAGATTTAATTGCCAAGGATCTGCACGGGCAAACATGGAAGTTCAGACATATTTATCGGGGTAATGCTCTTTGAAAAGGTTCAAGAGTGAATACAAAAAAAAAATATATAGCTCACTTATCTCTTGTGGTTTTTAATTACAAGCAATCTTCTAGAGTACTTCATGTAAATAGAGATCATGCCATGATGGTTTGGGACTTTTGAGTTTTGACATCAAAATCTAAATGCTTTCAAAATTCAATGTTATTTGGATCCCTTTTGTAAGTTTTAACTGAAGAGTTAGTTGATTTACTTCTCCTTGTGGTACATTCAAGTACTGTTTGCATTAATATCTATTCCTCAAAGCACACAGAACTCTGAAATATCTTTTCTGGTTGCAATTACAGGAGATCCTAAAAGACACATGTTAGTCAATGGTTGGAACAAATTTGTTAGTGAAAAGAAGCTTAAAGCAGGCGACACTTGCATTTTCATAAGAGGATCGTAAGTGTGTGTGTGTGTGGGTGTTGTCAGCGTGTGTTTCATGCTCCTCAAGTAGTGTGATATTTTTTCTCTTTCAACATTTTTCTCTATGAAAAAGTCTTTTTGCATGAAGAGTTTGAACCTTTATTTCCTTGTGATAGAGGCCAAAAGGAAATTTATATTGGCATTCAGCGAGCCATTAGAATTTTAAAGGAGTCTACTGACTTAACCGGGCCCGCTATGCGACATGGTGTCCTAGTCAATGCCTCTGTTGCCATGGACACAAGATGCGAGTTCACTGTAATTTACCATCCTAAGTGAGCTTCTCTATCCACTTTCTACAGTTGAATGCAATTTTGTTTTCATAATATGTTATTGAATTTCTGGATTTATTGCAGGATGTGTGCTTCAGCTTTTATAGTTCCTTATGATAAGGTCATGGAAGCACTTAGAGTTAACTATTTGCCTGAAATGGGTGTTGAAATGCTTGTTACTGTAAGAGAAGACCTTGAATACACATCGAAAAGGTTGATACTTCTTGCTATAAGTGTGATAGAGATGGCAATTGCCAACTCGCGTCTCCCTTTTATTAAGAGAACTCAAAAACACCAATTTAGAAATAAACGGAAATACGGAATGAAATTGCCAACTCTAGCATCGAGAATACTGTTTATGAATATTATCTGCTCTAATAAAAAATGCCTTCGCCAGCTTTTCAGGAATTATAACTGCTGTGGAAGATGTTAATCCTGCTAAGTGGCTAAATTCTGAATGGCGATGCCTTAAGGTAATTTGTTGTTTTAACCACATTTTTAACGCCTTAAGGTTAAAGTTCTCTGTAAAATGTATTTTCAATATCAGCGTTTGAGTGCTAACCTCATGCTATTATATAATAGAACAGAATAAATACATGTAAAGCAATATTCACCTTAGTTCCAAATTTTGAGGTTTATTTCACAAATTTAAAACTGAGTATATAAATTTCATCTTTTTATATGATATTTTAAGAAACAAAGTGTATAAATTTCATCTTTTTTACACAATCTTTTAAGAAATGCAGTGTATAAGCTTCATCTTGTCAATTTTTGAGTTTTAGATTAGAATGTTAAAAGAAGCGTCTTTGTGATACTAATATCATATGAAAATAGAATCTGTGAATAAAAGGCTAAATAAAAATACTATTGCTTTAGCCCGAAATGAATTTATGGGTTAGGGCTTGGCTGTAGGTGGTAGTTACATTTGATTCACTTCAGTTGGGGTATTCAAAGTTTGATAGGCCCCAAAAGTTACAACCACTATTCATTTATTCATAAATTTGCATACAACAGTCATTATTAGGATTGTAAGCAAAATAATAACATTTTTTAGAAAAAAGCCGTAAGTTTAAGATTTATTTTAGGCCTTGCAAAAAGGTTGTCTTGACTCTGATGCTGCTTTTTCAAAATCTTGCAGGTTCAATGGGATGTTACATCATCCAATCAGGTGCTTCCTCCTAGGGTTTCCCCTTGGGAGATCCAACCTCTAGGTTTGGGTGTGTCACATATGAAGTTGGGTATTTCTGTTGACAGAAAGAGGTCAATGTCATTTGAGCCCCTGATTCGTCATAACCCATTTTCAAGAACCATTGGTTAGCATTCCCTTTTTTCCTTCATAAATTACGTATAAAATAGATTTTCAAGTACTTCCACAAAAACTTGTGATGGACAATAATTAATCAATTGTGTGCCTTGCAAAGTCAAGGGTTGACTCTTTCTATTGTCAATGCAGGTGGTTCCTCTCGCCAAGGGGGGAGAGATTTGGTTGAATACAACTGAAGGTATTGTTGCTGTATTTAGTATTATTATTATTATTATATAATTTGTGACTCTTGTCTAATTGAAAAATGTTGTAGGTGTTGAAGCAGGAAATTGCTCTTGGAAGGATCTATCAGCTTAACCTGTTTTGTCTAAAAAGTTACTTTTCTTTTTATGTTATCCAGTCTGAACCTGTTATCCGACCTGTCTATCTAATCGTCGTGTAGGGGTGAAATCACTAGGTTTTAACCCCAATTTGTGTCATGATTATGTAACCGGGTTGAAGTTAATAATCCAAGACCAAAATGCTTGAACTTTATGATGCGAGTTTTTATTAACATTATGATGAGAGTTTTTATGAACTTTATGATGAGAGTTTTAAGTCCTGCTAGTATCTAAAATGATCTAAGGTACTAGACAATCAAGATTATCTGGGTGTAAACATGGTTTTAAAAGGTGTGCAGTGCTTAGGAGATTAGATCATTCTAAGGTAGAAGTAAAGGTGCATATTTTGGTTATTTTGAAGAGCCGGTTGGTTCTGGTTTTTGAACCGGTTCCCGTTCTTGTTTGTAGTATGAAAACCGATTCTGGTAAGAACCGGCTTTTGGCGAAAAAACTAAAACTTATGTAGCTGGTTTCTGTTTTTAAAAAATCTGTTGTTTTTATGGGATGGGTTGGAACACTGGCCTGCTGCATATCTTTAATCTTTGTTGGATTTTCATATAGAGTATAGTTATAATCTATTTTATTTTATTTTAGATTAAATAAGTAATATTCATTAGACTAGTCTATGGTTATAATTTTTTATTTTATTTTAGACTAAATAAGTAGTAATATTAAAAGGGTAAAATATTATAAGATATATAGTTGTTAAAACATTAAATAAGTAATAACATTAAAACATACCATACCGATTCCTTTAAGAATCGGTTTTGGTACCGATTCCTTTAAGAATCGGTTTTGGTTTCGTATTTTTGTGCAGCTCTAGGTGGAATGGCACAAGTTTTTACCTAAATTGGTTTGGGTATGGTCAACAATGGTTAAAACCTGTTTTTGGTCTTGTTTGGGCTTGGAACTAGTTTTAGAGGTGAATATGATTGGGTTTGACCGGTTTTAAAACAAGCTTTGAATTGATCAAACTGTTTTTAGCCTACATGGTTAGAGCCTTAGAGGTGATATTCTTAAGAACCGGTTCGAGTATGACTAGTTTTGGCTTTTACCGGTTTTAAAGCTGGTTCAGTTTCAGATCACTAGTTTTTTAGATGGTTCTTGCTTAACGGGCTCTCTTTTTTGGCACCCCTAGCCCAAGGTGGCGAGTCATATACTTTTGGGTTAAGTTCATCAAAATTTTAGTCTTGTTTGTAGGAGGCTAATATTTAAAACCAAGAAAAAACATAAACTATGAGGAAATGTAGGATACTATTATACTCTATAAGTACTTCACCTGGCAGTCTAATCATCAATTAGGGGTGCACGCGGTCCGGTTTTTACGGTTTTTGGATAAAACCATAACCAAACCGTTACTTGCGGTTTTTTACTATTAAAAACCAAAACCGAACCGTTTAAGGTAAAAAACCAAACCTAAACCGAACCATACGAGCGGTTTGGTCCGGTTCGGTTTCGCGGTTTGAGCTTTATATTCCAAGTTTAAGAGCTCTAAAAAACATCTTAAAATCTTGTCAAAATCTTATAAACTTTCAAAAGTACCGGTATTGAAATTGATTATATATCTGAATATTAATGCAAGATTACCTGTGTTGTAACAATATAATGATATATACTTACATATTATATTATATATATAATATAATGATACATATAATGATATTATATATATATGATCGATATGCTAGTTATGACCTATCTTAGCACAAACAAATTAATACATGTTTTAATACTTTACTTACAAGAACTCATATATGAGATCTAATATATATATATATATATATAGACGTACACACACGTGCGCGTACGGTCCGGTCCGGTTTTTTACAAACGGTTTTTGGTATAAACCGTAAACCAAACCGTTCATAACGGTCTAGTCCGGTTTTTTACGAACGGTTTTTTGTATAAACATAAACCGACCGCGAAACCGAACCGTTGAACGGTTTGGGCGGTTTCACGGTTTGAAACCAAACCGTGTACACCCCTATCATCAATCGATATAATCATACTATATGCATATTTTTGTTTTATGTTCTGTTGTCGAAAGATGTTTTCTTGCGAGTGTAATTTTACATGGTAAGTTTAGTTTAGTTTTAATATTAGTTCGTTAAGTGTCATGTCTTGAACATCACATCATAGATTATATATGATAAACAGATCATAACTTGTACTTGTAGAATTTGAATCTCAACCTTTGGGTATAGGCTATACCATTTAACCACCTACATGTAAGACCCTTCTTGTTAATCGTAATTAACGTGTATAATATAATTTGTTTGTTCCTAGAAAATAGGCACTTATTTTTTTATTTTTAAAATCATACTTAGCCTACTAATACGTTAACCATAAACCGATCTAGCACTTGGTTTTACAATTATTAATCAATTATAACAAGTGATTACAATAAACTAAAAGTTTTCATTAGGTTTCTTGTTATGTTTTTGCAAGAATGGAAACTAATAGTATTCGGGGGTGCTTGGTTCCTTGGCTAGCTTGATCCTTTATCATGTACCTCCGTCATGTTCAACACACCCAAAAAGAGTTAGTGTTTATGCTATCAAATCATATGTACATATTAGAAACAAACCAGGACATTTGGATTACGAAACAAGACGTGAAAATCATGAATACAACAAATGGACCTGGCCATCGTCGGTGTGGTTTGAACTCATGATCTTATCATTTTTCGAGCTAAATAGGATAAAAAAAGATTAGCTCTTGTCCTCAACATCTTCATTTCCACCTATATTTATAATCATTATATATTTTTTGAAAAAATCATAACCATTTCATAACTTCGCCAGAAGAAGAAGAAAGAGATCTTGCTGTACGAGCTCTATTGCCCGAGATGGATGTGGAAAAAGTTTATCGATTGAGACAGCGGCAGACCCAAAGAGCTCTACAGTAGTGCCTTGCGAGATCCCCCCGGTTTCATGATTAAATTTTCGAGTCACGAGGTTAGTTGGTCATAAAATACCAAACACCCATCTGAAGTACTTTTTTCCCTCTAACATCCATTAGTTAATCGCTATTATGATATCCAAGTTTTTAAGTGGATCTTGAAACTCACATAAGTCTCATTAATATATTAAACGTGAATTTTGAGTCATTTTCCTTACTTTTATCCGTTAAGGGATAGTGGAGATTAAGGCTCTTAAATCTCTCATTTCTCTAACTTAATTACCACCCATTAGTTTATTAATATGACCCGATCTATTTCAACCACGCTGGCCATGCCATAGCATCAAAACACTTTTTCATCGAGGGTAATTTGGTCACAACTTACCAAATTACCCGTACCAATCAAAGCTCATTAAACTTTGGTTGATTTACCCCAACGTTACTTGATTAAAATACTTGTTATAAAACACAATACTTGATTTTAGGTACGTGTCTTATTTAAGGTAGGCGTATGAACTCCGTTATTTATAAAGACTTTATCTTTACAATTTTAGAAACCAATTAAGAACTTGGACATTCCAAGATTCAGATACCCCTTTGTCCGAAAACCCCTTTTTGTTTAACGTCTTACCTGGCCACACCTAAAGTGTTCCATTTTTCCATCCATACACCATAACGAAAGCAACAGTGATTAATCTTACAGAAATAATGACCCGTTGCCTATACCTTAGCGGGTCGAGGTCGTGGACCCATTTATCGCACATACACTTTCACATGCTAATTCTCGTCAATAATTGCCTTACATACTCATGATTACCTGTAAATAACGTACTCAACAAGAAAGTTATCAAGTTTATGGGTTCAAGTGGTGACTTCGTCACCATTTGATCCAAATGACCTAGGTCATTTCGGTTATAATTCCATTTGTCTAGATCCTCATGTGTGTAACGATGCGACGATGTCGCCAGAACACTCAACTCAAGTATAAATCCTAATGTCACCATCATAACATGTGTAACAAAGTCACAACACGTGATGAACTAAAACATGTGTCATCTAAGATCCAGACGTCGCATCGCGCGACCCTCTCATAGCCCTAGTTTCATATCTCCCTATCTGCTTATACTAATGAATGAGTGAATAATCCACCACTTGGCGTTTAACTAAGTCATCTACCTAAGTGTCATAACATATGGAAAGTATTTATGTTATTTTAAAGATTTCAACTACAATTATACAACAAATTATGAAAACTATTTTATCTGTATAATGAATCATAATAATGTCTTTTTTATTTATTACTTTTTGTATGATTTCGAATTATAACTGTAATTTTATTTCTACATAGTCTCTCCTTATATAAACATTATAACAAATCTTTTATAATATAGTTTAAACACTGTAACATCATAGGCAATCCCATATCGACCGTGAACAGGAGAAATCTGGGATTTATAAGGAATGTCTGACCTCAAATACCGCGTTTTAGGCTTAATGTTAGTGGATGAGAGGAGAATTCCACAGTTAAGCGTACTCGGATGACAACAATTTCAGGATGGGTAACCATCCTGGAAAGTTTTCACCCGGACAACCAAAACCAAATTCGTGAGCTCTAATATGGCGAAACAGACAATATTGGTGGTATGAGGGGCCATATGTTACAAAAACGTTATCAATCTTCAATTTCATCGCAAACTATTTGAAAACACATTAACCAATTTTAAAAACAAATCAAATATAGTCAAAATATCAAATTATAATTTTTTTAGGATCAATTGCATATATACCTTCATACACCCCCTTAAAGCATATACCCAACTAAAAGTTTAATTACATATATACCAAATCTACCTATTCTAATAATTGAGTAACACATCCACATGTCACCATTTTAATTACTCCACATAGGATTTTGCTTATGTGTCATGCTCTAAATTAATTTAATGGAGAATTTTTAGACAGGTCATGGTATGCTCCATATTCGAAATAACCCGATATGTTTAAATTAAAAATTCACAAATTATCATCAATTATCTCCTAACCCGATATGTTCAAATACAAAATTTACCAATTATCATGATCTATATCTTAACCCGATATGTACCAAGTATCATGAATTATCTCCTAACCTGATATGTTCAAATAAAAAACTTATCAATTATTATGATTTATCCTAACCCGATATGTTCAAATTAAAGTTTTACCAATTATCATTAATTATCTCATAAGTCGATATGTTCAAATAAAAAATTAACAATTATCATGAATTATCTCTTAACCCGATATGTTCCAATAAAAATTTACCAACTATTATAAATCATATCCTTTATTGTAACATATGATTTTTTATATGAATATATTTGTAAATATCCAAATCAATTTAATAAGAGATATGTTAAAAATAAATTTGATATGTAAATTGAGTTAAAACCTATAAAATTAAAATCCGTGTAGTACACGGGTACTAATCTAGTTTAGTTATATGACAAAATTAATAACTACCAAAAGGCAAAAAAAATTACAAAACATTTGAAAAATCCACTAGGAACGAGTAAAAATGCAATTATAAACTAATTTAGATAAACTATTTTTAATAAAATAAATTAAAATTGGGTAAATTCGCCAATTAAAGAAGTTTATAAGGGTAAATATGCAATTAAATATTTTTGTTGAGTATATGTGTCATTATTGAAGTTTAAAGGGGAAATATGCCGATGACCCCTTTTTACTACATATTATGGCAAATTTTCAACTCGTTTAATACACGAATAACTAATAACCTAGTTATATATTAATCTAGCATATGCATATTTATACATACTATTGTAAAGAACTGGTGTTTCATAAACAGAAAAAATTAAACTTGATAATCATTATAAAAACCAAATAAGTTTTATGTAGTTTAAACTTTACTAATTTTTTATAGTAAAGCAAAATAATTTTTTCATACATAATTTTTTATGCGACTTATATTTTAAAAAAGTACTTCATTTTTTACTTTCTTTAATTTTAATATAATATTATTATACTAAAAAAATAATTTTTAAAAATAAATTTAATTTGTGTTTTGATTTCACCACAGTTTTATCTCAAAACTAATTAAAATCGTTCATCCCCACATAAATATCCTTAAATTCATCATATGAGTGTTGTTTTCCCGAACATAGCGCAGACACTAAACTAGTATCGTATTAAACCGAATCATCCAATGTACCCATTCTCCTTACTAATCAATGACCCCAAATTTAAGTCTTATTATTAACTTTATGCGTACTCAAAAACACTTCTCCTTTGACACTAGAAAACACCTGATATGGGGCTCCTTTGTCTATAAGTGTCTCTTAAAGAGTTAAAAACATAAGCTCCCTACCTTACCCCACCCCACCCCCACCCCACCCCACCATACCCTATCCCCTAAATGATGAGATCCTAATTTCATCAACGTAAAATTATTAAATATCAAGAAAGCAAGAATGTGCATGTTTAACCCTACACTCAAAATAATTTATGCCAACTTTTTCTAGTGGTTATACTTATGGGACCATTTTAAATTTAGTTTGTATATAAGTGGTTAAATTTTAATTTTTAATAAGTTTGATGCCATTAGGTTATCCAACTTTTTATTATTTATATACCATGAATTTGTCGTTTATAATATTAATTAACTAATTATTTATAGGAATGATTATTCTTTTTTGTAACAAGACAGTGTATTGTACAACAATGATTGATTTTGAATATAGTATAGAGAACTTTAAACGAATACATATATCTATATGACTTGCAAAATAATTTCTCATGACGTGATTTCAACTGAGAATCTTTTTTTTAAATAAAAGGTAAAATTTTTATTAATCATAAAGGAAGGTTAATTGTAGTATAATTCTTGTAGTTTTACTAGTTTTAATGTGTAAATTATTTTAAGATATCATGTCATCATCCACTCTTGATCTATAATGTATGATCATAATATTCGTAGAAAATTATTATTTAGGGACAATAAGACTCTTAAAACCGTTATCAAACTTGTATCAAAACAACATGAATTCGATTTTGCAAATAGCTAACTTTAACCTAACATCAAATCAAAATGTTTCGTAACAAATGCAATAAAGTCGTTAAAGACTCAATAAAGTGGTTAAAAACTAAATAAAGTGGACATTTATTATAGAAACAATGATTACACAATATAACACATGCACACACGCTATAATATACCACAATGACCTTACAAATTACACAATGACCTAATAATGAGCTGAAAACCTTAATATTACACAGTATAACACACATTATAATATAGGGAAAATGTCACACAAATATAACCAAGTTTAACAAGTGTTTCAATTAAATACCTTAAATTTTTATTGTCTCTATAAAGTAACTAAACTTTAGTTATATGTTCTAATAATGTGTAATTACCAAGTCATCAGGTAAACTTCCTTTTTGAACTTTTTAATTTTGCTTTATTTTATATCTGGATATTATTTTTACTTTATATAATCAAAAAATATTTTAACCTTAAAATTATCAACATTGATAATCAAAATGTTGTTCTTCGGGGTAATCTTATTCTTCATCATTCATGATCAATCGATGTTTCCTGATGTAATTGTTAGCATTTTTAAATGAAGAACATGTTATTGTCAAGTATCTAATGAAATAGTGTATATATTTTAGTTTCTGGAGATATATATATATATAATGCATGATCTTGCGGTTTAATGTCTATATATGTTGGTATATTAGTTATAGATTATGTGTTTATTACTGTTCGTGATTATGTGGTATGCAAACATCCATTCTCATGGCATTGAGTTTATGAGTATAAACAGGTTTTTTTAAGAAATTTATAACAAAAACTTTATTTTTAAATTAAAATGCACATTACATTATATCTATTTTCCACATCATATCAAATTTTTAAAAAAATAACAAAAAACCTAACACATTATCATGGTAACCTAATGATTACATAGTATTAGAACACCAAATCAAACTTCGGGTATTTTAGAGAGACAAAAAAAGTTTCAGGTATTTAATTGGAACATTTTACAAACTTGATTACATTTTTACAAAGTTACCCCTATAATATAACACAATGACCTGAAAAACGTGAAAAAAGTTGGTTTTTTATCTATCAACACTTACGAGTTTTAAAGATTAAAAATCCTCGTTTTATGGTGTATTTAAAAAAATAATATCGTATGTAAAGGTTATTAGTGTTTAAAAATTGGAGAATTGACGTGTGCCTTGCATGTTAAAAAAAATAATCAACAAAAATGTCCGACAAAAATACCCCTCCACCAAAAATTTTTTCTACACTTTGATTTCAACATCCAGGATTTGACTTCGTTTTGACCTCTAACGTTTGATATTCCGTCGCCTTTCGATATGTGACACATTACAGCTTTGCGTCGTGACGTACGGGACATGAGACTTTTTTTATTAACGTATGTGACGAAGTCACATACATAAGACTCGACTGCATCATCCGGCCGCTGCAACGCACGACCGGTTTTAAATCTAGTTTAAAGGAAATGTTAACAAAAGAACAACTAAAAACAATTCTTTATAAAAGACAACAATCCAATGAGTTTTTACTTTTTATATTGTTACAAATCTTTTCTTTTAACATTTTTAACATATTAATTTACTAGAAATTGTTTTCATCCAAAAAGATGATGAAAAAGAAAAGTTATTTTTAAATAGTGTTCATTTGGGTAAATAAGTTTCAAAACACCTATTTTGATAAATAATTTCCTATGTATACTCACTTGCTGAAAAAACTTTTAGTATATCTCTATTTTATTAATAGTTAGTGGGTGTTATGTTATATTATATTATATATTGGGTTAGAACTCGTGAATTAAACATGTTGAAATGTAAAAATATTAATAAAATTTTAAATTGATTTATTAATATAACATTAAATTGAATTTATGAAAAATGATTGATGAATTTAAATTGATTGGATAAAAGTGGAATGTGAAGTTGATTCTGATGATGACAAGTGTTATAATGTGAATGTTTTAAAAAAATTATTTTTTATTAGAGCATATAGATGTAGATATTAAATTATATTGTCTTAATTGTATTATGTTAGTATTTTGTATTTTACTATGTTATATCGTATCGTATTATGTTATGGCGTATTGTATTCCGGATACCATGTGATATTATATTACTAGTTTTAATACCCGTGTGCTACACACGGGTTAAATAAAAATATTTAAAAAAATTATAATTATTATATTTAAAGACTTGTAAAATATTGGTATTGAAAATATATAATCACAAAGTTTTGGCTTCATCAACTCTTCTACTTAATTTTTTCTATCTCAAACTTTCTTATATAAACAAATTATGTCCCACCTAAACATGCCCCCTAAAACTTTGATTTATTAAATAGATACAAAATGAAATTTCTTAAGATTTGTGGAGGCACATAAACATACATTTAAGTTTATTAAATACACTCACATAAAAAAAGGCACAATCATCTTTTCACAACAATTCAACAAGGATCTACAACTTTACCATCAACCGGGATTAAATGCCATCGAAAATATTGTTCTCTTGAACTAATGTCAATCCACTAGAACCGTAGAACTAATGAATGTTGTGAAAGAGTGAGTATCAAAAAATGTAAAAAAGTGATCCACATATACGTGATGATTAAACGTCACATAAGCTAAGTTGTGGGGATGATAATGATTAGAATATGTGTTGTGTTAGACTCTTTTAGAGTGATAATGCTTATAAAATTATTGTGTTGTGATTAGATGAAGACTAAAGAGTTAAAAAAAAAAGAACAAAAATTAAGACGCAGAAAATAAATCGTTCATGCCCGCTAAAGTTATCCCGCCTTTTGCGGCAAAACCCATTGATGAAACAAGAGTTGTGGTGTTAGCGTTATGAAAATATACATTCCATTTAATGACTTTATAGTTGTATAAAGTTTTGTCGTATAAATTTTATGTAATTAGATATTGAAATGAAACACTATACAATTATCATTTTATATTTTGGAAAAGTAGATAAGAAAATGTTAAATGATGCGTGAGCAAAATAAAGTTTCTAAATTATTTGAAAAACATCAACAAATTAAAAGGTTGGACCATCAAATAACCCAGTAATTCGATCCGAACCGTTGAATCGACTCGACTTTTTTTATAATCGTTCTATTAAAATTAAAGCAACTAAAAATAACAAACTCACGGATAAAATTTATGGATCGTCATCTACCTAATAAATTAAGGTTTTAATGGGGTCATTAAAACTTTTTTTGGGGGGAAAAATGAGGGGGAAAAATAAAAGGAAAATTAGGAGGGGAATATTAAGTGAAGAGTTGAAGAAAAAAAATTGTTATTATGGTATTTTTATAAAATATTTAAAAATCCTTAGATATTAAATATTTATAAATTGTTAAATATAATAGTTATATTTTTTAAAAATATTATTATTTAACCCGTGTGTTTCACACGGGAATTACACCTAGTTGTATAACATATCAAAAGCTTTGCACTTGATGTAAATTATCATAAATAGAAAATTATAAGATGAAGCTAATTAATGAAGACTTTTTTTTACCACCTTCTTTAAACCAAGGAATATTTGTTAGAAACTCATTGCTAGCACAAGTATTTTTGTCTTTTAACTCTTTTTACAAATAATAATAAAAAAATAAACAAAAAAAATTTAAAAGCAAACAAAAAGTGGAAAAAGTAAAAGGAAGAAAATAATTTTAAAAATGGGCACACAAAGAAAAAAAGAGAAAGTATAAGGGTTGAAAGGGACATGATGCCAATTGAAAACATTGGACACCATAATGACCGGCGGTGGGTCTTACAATTGTCATTATTATTCACCCTCCCATGAAAGCTAGGTTGCACCATTAAACATAATTTACTTTATAATTTTTAGAGTAAATAGCCATTTTGGTCCCTGAGTTTGTATCGATTCGACCACTATGATCCTTATTTTATTTTTTTTGCCATTTTGATGTTTGGTTTTGTACAAATTTGCCACTTTGGTCCTTCCGTTAAAAATTCTGTTAAAACTAAGGGTAGTTTGGTCTTTTATTATTAGTATTATTATTAAACTAATTAATTAATTTCAACACCTAAAAGACTGCCTAAAACTAATACCAAACAACCTCTTTCCCTACCAATTCCATATCCAAACAACCCCTTTCCCTACCAATACAAGTCTGCAACAAATACCCAACAAATACACCACTTCCATCTTCTTTCTCAATTGTCATCATCATCCGAACACACACCGGTTCTTCCTTCTCATGATCTGTGATTTTCATCACACCACTGCCATCATCATCATCATTATCATCTTCATCATACGAGACCAAATCTGCCATTTTCACTCCGATTAGGAGTTGGTTGAAGATGATTTCGTGTTAGTTGCGATATTGGGATCGGAGGAAGATGGATTTCGAGGTGGGTGACTGTCGATGACAGTGGTGGTTGGTGACCAGAGACCCATACAACTTCAGATTGGGAGTTAATTGTGGTTTCCGGATGTTTTTGTGATGGTGAGGCTAAGGGGAGGGTGGCGATGGTGGTGGCTTGGTAGCGGCAAGCAGCGGTGGTGGTGGTGGTGATGATGATGTTGGGGGTAGTGTGGTGAGCGTATGAGATGAAACAGGTTTAGCTTAGGTTTTGGTGGTGGGATTGTTACATGATAATGCGGTGGTTTCTTTAAATTGCCATCCGGTGATGCCATGGTAGTGGACTAGTGGTGGTGGTTTTTGCTTGGTGATGGTGCCATGGTAGTGGACTAGTGGTGGTGGACTGGTGGTTTTTGGTTAGTGATAAATGAAGAAAAGCATTTTTATGGTGGGTTGGTTTCTTAAATTGCCATTTTGGTCCCTAGAGGTAAAATGACTAAACTGACCCTGGAGTTAACAGAATATTTTTAACGATCGTGAGTAAAAGGACCAAAATGACAACTTGTAACAAAACCAAACACGAAAGTGGCAAATTTGTACAAAACCAAACACCAAAATGACAAAAAATAAAAAATAAGGACTAAAGTGGTCGAATCGGTACAAACTCAGGGACCAAAATGGCTATTTACTCTAATTTTTACTTTAAAATGTAGTTAAAAGTTAAAATCAACTCCGGGTAATGATTTTTGATTCAATCAGTTTATATAAGGCATCTAATATTTTGTTAAAATACTTTTTTTAAAACGGTTTAAATTCACATGTAATAAAATAAAAGTTTCATGTTGGGTCATGAAATTTCTTACCTCAAGTAGATTTCCTCCTTAGAGTGGTCTCGGGTCATGGGGTTTTTACTGAATGTTCCGTACTCTACAAATGGAGATGATCGATTGAGCTAGTGGCACGTTAGTGATCCAAACATGTCGTATCATCCGTCACATACATAAATGTAGAGTATGTTACGTTTTGTACATATATGTTTTCCAATAAGGGACAGTTTGAAACTTGAGATTTAAATCCATTTACTTTGCACCATGGGTTTTCATTTTTGCTTCTATTTGTGTCAATCTACCTAACGAGGTTAAGGATTCCAATTAGTTTTAGATTGAATGACCAAACTACCCTTGTTACATATTAAAAAAAGACTAAATTGCATAAAACGTCCTTTATGTATATTAAAGAAACACTTTTAGTCCTTTAAGTACAATAGTTACAGTAAACATCATCTATGTAGAGTTGTAGACTATTATAACAGATCTCGTCCTTTAGACTAACCGACGTTAAGTTATCCTGTTAAGTCAAGTGCAATTTAGTCTTTTTACCACTATTTTCTTAATTTTAATTAAACTTAAAGGACACTTTCTGTAGTTTTAATACCTTTTTGTTAAAAACTTAGTTTATTTATGTATATTTTTATAGCTTTTATGAATATTAGCTTTTAGTTAAAATTTAGATAATCTATCTACACTAATATAAAGATAATCTTTACTACATGTCATTGTCACAAATGTGACACATCATTGACACATAAATCTACTTAAGTATTAATCTTATATGTAATTCCACATATCATTACCACAATAATCCTCTTTAATCATTTCAACTGAGATTAAACAACACGTTGCCATTTGTATACCGTTAAATTTCCATCAAAATAATCGTTATAACCATACACGGGTTAAAATCAATGAAATAGAAAATGTCATTCAAATTTAAACAAACATAATGAAACAACTGTACATAACACCGTCACAATGAAAACAAATAATCCACCATACACCATTCGCTACCATCCGCCATCCACTGACACCAGCCATTGTCGATTGAAGAAACAATGAAGACAAAGGAGGCGACCGGAAAAGACGCTGGAAGTGGCAAGACGAAAAATAGTCGAATGAGCCATCAAGAGAAATAAACAAAAATGAGCATGCCGTGTTCCAAGAATTCAAGAATTATAAAGCAACAAAAAAAACTATCCCTTAAACTCAACTTATTTGCAAAGGAACCATTCTACTTTGATGACCAAAATTTAAACCTACAAAATGTAAAATACAAAATAACATTATTCATGAAGTTTTTCATTTAATATATAGTAATTTCGTATTATAGTACTAACTCCTTAATATTATACGTCATTTAAGAATCAAACTCGTGACCTTCGTTTTAAACGCACAAATTTTAACCACAAGATATGGGCTCCGTTTTGTTAGTTAATTCAAACAAATAACATGTATTCATACCTCTTGTGTTTTTTTCTCTATTGTAACAACCCAATGTAACCGCACCATGATATTGTTCGCTTTAGCAGTTGGAACGCTCTCAGGCGCCCCGCCCCTCACGGTTTTAAAACACATCATGGTATGGAAGGTTTTCACCCCTTATAAGACAGACTTTGTTCTCATTTCCAACCGATGTGAGATATTACATTCCACCCTTTAAGGAGCCCAGGGTCCCTGCTGGCACACCAGTCTGGTTCCTAGCTTTGATATCATATGTAACAACCCAGCGTAACCGTACCATGATATTGTCCGTTTTGGCAGCCGGAACGCCCTCAGGCACCGCCTCTCACGGTTTTAAAACGCGTCATGGTATGGAAGGTTTCCACCCCCTTATACGGCATGCTTTGTTCTTCTTCCCAACCGATGTGAGATGTTACAGTTTTCTTATTTTAGTTTTAGTTTTTTTTTCTTTACGATTTTAGCTTTTAGGTTTTAGCTCTAAGGTTTAGTTTTATGGTTCATCTTTAAGGGTTAAGTTTTTCACCTTTTTAGTTAGTTTTTAGCCTTTTCGGTTCAACGTTTGCCTTTTTCGATTAATTTTTTCGGTTTTACCGTTTAACTTTAGCTTTTAGGGTTATGTTTTTGGGTTTAAATTTACAGTTAGGTTTTTGGGAGGTTTATGTTATTTAGGTTCAGGGGTTTAAATTATTCTGTTAGGTTTTTTGAGTTTAGTGTTTTTTTAATGAAATTCGTAAGAATTAAAAAACCAAAAATTAATAAAAGATTTTGATTATCTTACTCTCTATTTTTGTGACAGTTTAAAATTTTTAGTTTTTATTGTAACCTAATTATTAGCTTTATAAAGTTTTTATATCACTTTTAACGTATTTTATTTTTAACTAAATACCATTTAAAAATTTCAAACCGTGTAATACACACATCTTACTAATCTAGTCAGAAATATTGAAACAAAACGAGAATTGATTTCATTCATGACATTATATTGAATATGTTGTTTAATCTTCATAAATATTGAATAAACATAGTTAACAAATATCACGTCTATTCAAAGGGCAATCAACGGTTTGGAACAGAGAGCGAGATAGGAGGCGGGGAAGGAGAGATTTAAGATAGTTTTCTAGTAATTTTCATAAGTATTGAATAAACACAGTTAACAACAATAAGTGCCTAATATTCAATATATAGTCTAATGGTATCAAAATTTTAAATAAAGTTGACACTTCAAACTACCGGTGAGGATTAAAGCCAAGCTACATGCATTTTTTTAGTTTAGAAGTAGATCACGTGGACAATCATATAACGACTATTACATTCAATCTCATTAAAATTCAAGAGACTATCGGTTTTTAGTTTAATACAATCAATATCTCTTATTCTCTTCACACGAAAACCTTACGAGAAACCTCTACGTCCCGTTATAAACTTTCAAGAGCGCTAAAATAAAACCCGAGATGTTATAAGTAACTCCACCTTAAATAAAAAAAGGAACATATTCACTGTCTTAGTCTTTTTCTGTGCCAAACAACTCCTTTTTCTTTACTTTTCAAAGTTGTTGAAACAATTGTTGTTCCCGTTTACCTTCCACTACTTTCAGTCTCTCTATATTTCATTTCAATACCAATAATCATCTTCATCATGTCAAATTATTCCCCTTTTTCAATTTCCCTCTTCAATGGATGAACATCAACTCTCCGACGTCGAACAAGTTCTTCATTTCTTGAGAAAAAACAACCTTTTTGTCTCCGAATCAGCTCTCATGGATGATATCATCGATAAATCTCAACTCGCCTCTTTTGATTTCCAAACATTCATCTTCCCCATCAAACCTCCCTCGTCAGATGCTTCTTCAGATGATGACTTTATGAGCTTCAATTCTTCTTTTTCAGGTACCATTTTTCTTCTTTATTTGGTCAACTTTGTTTGTTTCTTGTTTGTGAATTGTGAAATTATTAATTAACTGGATTTGGACCACATTTTGTGTTGACTTTGTTTTAAATTCATTTTAATGAAATGCCATCAAGATTAATTTGAGGTATCATTCATTTTTCTGTTTTTGTTTCTTGATCAATTTAGTAACCAACATGTTTTTATTCCACTAGCATTTGACACTGAGGCGGTCAACTTCTTGACCAGGGTTTAACGGGTCATTCATAACAATGTTTCGACACCTAAGTGTCAAAGTTTTGTCTTCAGTAGGCTAAGTTTTTCTATTCAAAGGGGGTGGCGGCACAACTTGTTGCCCGTTTACCTGCCACCTTGTTGTAAATTCTTTGATGTTTAATATGAAATTCTATTTTATAAAAAATTTAGTAATTAAAGGGTTTTGCTTAGGTTAATGGCAAAAATGATTTGTTTATATTAGGTACCATGTATTATTCATCTAACTATTTATAGATGATTACAATGGAAATATTGGACTTATGATAATAATAATAATAATTACAAAAAGAAGTTTTTTTAACAAGTTAACCTTAGTTCATTGATAGGGGTGTTTTTATTGCAAATTGTTTAATTGTTCTATATCAGTTTAACTTTCATTCTATATCCAGCTGATTTAGTTTGCATTTTGGGACCACTATTGTTCTTTGGTTTAAATTCATTGTTTTTCGCGCGGTGCATATACCATCATAATCAATGATTTCTTTAGCTACTTTTTTTAGCTCACTACACAAGATATTAAGCATGAATTGAATATCCTGTCTTGTAATAAATTGGTCAAGATAATTATTATAGTTAACATGGAAGGTTTTAAGTGAACCATCCTATAAAACATTGATGTTTATTGACAGTTTGACCTTTTGGTGATTATGGTTTGTGCAGAGTTCACAAATCCATATGGAGTAAAAACGAAACGAGGGGTTAGTTCTCAGGCTTCATCAGATAGATTGTCCCAATTTGGTAGTGCTCGTGATTATCATGACTTTGACGTACAAAATGACCTTAATTGGTACGCAGAGAGAGATGAAGACTATGCAATGCCACCATTATTTGACAACTCGGATCCCTTCAGTGGTCCAACCGAGGATAAGTTTGTTATGAGTTCAGATAAAGAGAATCAAGATGAGAATCATCAGCCGTTTCTTGATCCTGTATTAGACTCGTTTGGTCAAACTAACTATATGGATAAACCATGGCCTTTGACTTTGACTTCTGTTGGGTATGTAAAAGATGGCGTTAAGGTCACTGATTATTATGATTTAGATGGAAATTGTGTTGAGCAAGACTTGAATGGTGAAGGAGTTATCTTGAAAGATTATCAAGAAGTTCATACAGGGTATAAAAAAGATGTATGTAATTCGTGTCTTGAAGAAAATAAAATAAGTTGTGATTGTTATCGTGTTGGGGGATCTAAAACTACCCATGAATCGAAAAATTATAAGGATGAGAAAGATGCTGACTTTGACTTGAGTAGTAATTTTGAGGATATTAATGAAAGAAATGTTCAAGAACATCATGAGAGTGATGCTGCCAAAGTCAACGAAGGTGATCCCGATGCCACCAATAATGAGCTTTTGATATATGCAAATGAAGATGATTATGAAGTATTTGAGTTAAGAATTATTCACAGGAAAAACCGGTTAGTAACAATTTTAAGGATATTTATCATATATGTAGGGTAGAGGTGGCAAAACAGGTGGGTTGAACCTGGTCGTTTTATGACCGGCTAAAACTTAGTTTGGGTTTCAAAACAGGTTGGGCCGAGCCGGGCTGGGT
Source organism: Tagetes erecta (assembly GCA_030867185.1). Taxonomy (NCBI): domain Eukaryota; kingdom Viridiplantae; phylum Streptophyta; class Magnoliopsida; order Asterales; family Asteraceae; genus Tagetes; species Tagetes erecta. The sequence goes on from CM061493.1 coordinate 57,928,006, forward strand.
TCACCCTCCGACGGTTTTTCTTACTTTGTATATATTTAGTCATTATTATCATATTATGACCAAAGACCTTTTAGATTAAAACATATTTAACCTCTTGTTATCTACTTTATTATGTTTTATCCACTTGACCCATACAAGTTGAAATGACCTATTTACATAACTCACTTTTAACTTTATGTTTATACACAAGCAAATAACTTGCTTTTATGGCATATCTAGGACGGGTTTTGAAGAGAATAAGGATCTGCCAATTGTTTTAAACGCGATGATCGGGTCCCGATATTGTGTTACTGAATATCTTGGTTCAGCTGCATTCAGTAAGGTTGTTCGGGCACATGATCTCCAAACAGGAATTGATGTGTGTTTAAAGATCATAAAGAATGATAAAGATTTCTTTGACCAAAGCTTAGATGAAATCAAGCTTTTGAAGTTCGTAAACAAGTATGATCCGGCAGATGAGCATCATATTTTACGTCTTTATGATTATTTCTATTTTCAGGTGACTATTTGATAATAATTTGATGCAACACACTTCCCATTTCATTGACTTTTTTCTTATCATGTTTGAAATTTTGCAGGAGCATCTTATAATTGTATGTGAACTATTATGTGCAAACTTATACGAATATCAAAAATTCAACAAAGAATCTGGCGGGGAGCCATACTTTACATTGAACAGGATACAGGTTTAATAAACTATTAGTTTTTTAATGTATAATTATCGTGATGTTCATAAAATGTTGACTTTTAAAAGTCAAATCAGGTGATAACAAGACAATGTTTGGAAGCATTGGAGTACTTACATGAGTTGGGTATCATTCATTGTGATTTAAAACCTGAAAATATCCTTATCAAAAGCTATAGCAGATGTGAGATTAAGGTCATTGATCTTGGAAGCAGCTGCTTTAAAAGCGACAATTTGTCATTATATGTGCAATCTAGATCTTATCGGGCTCCCGAGGTCATTGTTGGGCTTCCATATGACCAAAAGATCGACCTTTGGTCTCTTGGTTGTATTTTAGCAGAGCTATATTCGGGTGATGTATGTTCTTCATTCTCTATTAGTTGGTCCATTTTAACTTTGACTTTGAATGTCAAACAAACTACTTCTAATTACAAAAGCAGTATTTAGTTGGTGTGGGAAAGTCAACAACTGCATCAAATGGAAAGACAAGTATGATAAATACACTAACAATCGTTGCTAAAATCATAGAGGAATAAATAATAATCGTACTTTTGCAAAATAAAGGTTTGACATTCAAAGTCAAAGGAGAACATTCAGTAATTAACTTGCTTATGTTCCCTTTATGTGAACCCAGGTTTTATTTCCAAACGATGAACTTGTGATTTTGCTTGCAAGAGTGATTGGAATGCTTGGGCCAATTGATATTGAGATGTTGGAGAATGGGCAAGAAACAGATAAATATTTTACTCAAGATTTTGATCTTTATCACATAAATGAGGTTTGTTTGCTGCATACTCTTCTAAAATGAAATATATAGTTTGTTTGTCCAAATGGGTCGGATCGGGTTGGCTTGACATATCCCATTAGAAAGACATATAAATCGTTTAGGTTTGATGTGATCGATCTCATTTCATTTGTCTGTAATGTACACAGGACACTGATCAAATTGAGTACATAATCCCACAAAAAACGTCACTGGAAGAACACCTTCAAGTTTCTGATCCGTTATTTCTTGATTTTGTCAAGTATTTGCTAGAGATTAATCCTCAAAACCGGCCAACGGCTAGTGAAGCCTTGCAACACCCGTGGCTCTCTTCATCAGTCATCCAACAATTTTGAATCTTGGCTCATAGTTTCATACCCATGTGACCCACTTGTCACCGGCTGCACCAACATGTTCATGGAATCTTGATCGTTTTTGTCGGTCAGCCCCACGCTTTGTGAATCTTGGTCCATACCTTAGTGGCGCAGTCACGATTTAGGTTCATGTGGTTGTCTGCACATTTGGGTTTCTTTTTGCACATTAAAAGTGGCCTTCTGACCATTTTGTTTTGCATGTTTGCTCACACATCAATATATACACATTGCAAATAAATGAGGCATATGTATACAACTGCATAAACGCGGCTTGAATATTTACTCGAGCCAGCTAACTTTAGTTGACGAGGGGTGACAAAAAAAGGTAGGTACGATTTGATTTGTTATACGTGTAACTTTGCACTTTTCACGTGGGGTGGGTTGTTATACGTGTAAGTTTGCATTTTTTGTTGTGAGGGTTCAAAATGTAAATACTATTTCTACCTTGGTTTTGAAAATCTATACCAAAATGATAATAAAAATAACGTCACAAGAATATAAAAGTAGTTATAATATTAAAACACCAAAAAAGATCGAGTAAAGGACGATATGATTAGTGGAAAACAAAATCAAGATAAAAACATTGTTCAAATCCTCCATCCATGTTATGCTTATATAATCATATTTTAAATTCTTATAAGAAATTTAATACTCCATACATCTTTTTTAAGTGTCATAGCACCCACAATACAAAGTTTAAAAAAAATGGATTATTATATATTTTTAACATATAAAGTGATAATAATATTATTAAAGTTTTTTGTCTTTTAGTCATAAAGTAGCTTTTATGTTAAACAGTTAGAGGTAAAATTAAAAATTATACTTTTATTTTTGAAATGGACATAAATTGGGACAACCAAAAAAGAAAATATGAACATTTAAAATGGACGGAGGGAGTATATTCATTAAGCGGAAAGAAACGCTTCTTTTGGATATGCATTTAATGATATTAGAGTAAATTGTTATTTTGATCTCTGTATTTATTTGTCACTTATGTCCAATGTTTCTTTTGTATATGCGTTTAATGATATCAGTGTAATATTTGTCGGATCATTGTATCTAACGTTGATCATTGTATTTTATATTGTGTTTTCTAAAACAATAATTTTTAAATAACACAATGCTGGAAATATAATTTTTTTACATTTCAGTTTATTGTGAAATCCTGATCAGATAATCATGTAATCTTCATCAAGTTTTCATTATGTCTAATGTTGATCATTGCGTATTGTGTTATTCGTTGTGTCTAATGTTGATCGTCGTGTCTAATGCTAACATTGTGTATTTGTGACACATTTTATTTTTTTTTATAATGATGATTTTTGCACAATACAATGTTGAAAAATTTATTTTTTACGTGTCTAGTTTGTTTAATATTTGTTAGGTCATGGTGTAATCTTCATCACTTCAGAAGATTATACAATAAGCTGAAAAAATATAAAAAAAAAATTGGTTTATTACATCAATATTATATGCGTATTAAGATAATAAAAAAATGCTTGTTTTATGGTGTATTTAAAATATAAAAATGCATATGTAAAAGTTGTGAGCATTTAAAACTAAATATACTTGGATTTAATATTATATTAGGTTTAATACCCGTGTGTTTTGCACACGGGTTAAATAACAGTATTTATAAAGAAATCATAAGCATTATGTTTAAAGATTTATAAATATTTAATATTTAAGGATTTGACTTCATCAACTCATTCATGGCGGAAAATTCCATTTAATTTCCCCTCTCAAATTTCCTATTATAAACAAAAAAAATTTCCCCTAAACATTGTTCTCTAAAACATTGAATTATTAGATAAACTAGGTTTAATATTCGTATATACACACGGGTTGATATAATATAATAAATATTTTAATAATTAGATAATATTTATATAATTATATATGATTTTTTTTCTAAATTTCATGACAATCAATGAGTAAGTAACAAATTTGATAATATATATATACAATCACCATCATACACGCGCCGATGAGGGTAAAAACACGCGGAGGGGCATCTTCGTCTTTATATACATATGGTGTTGATTTGGAAATCCCGGTAATCTGCATGATATACCGACTGATTTAGTTCATTCGTGCATTTTTTTTATTACAAATTACACTGCTCTAGATTTTTGTAAACCACTCTCGATCTGTTATCCATAATCATTATTAATGGCGAATCCTGAAAGCGATGATGTTTTTGTTTGTTTGTAACGTTTTCGTTTTAAAGTTTGATGTTTTACGAATATCTGATCAACACTATCGATCTGTTATCCATAATCAATCATCAATGGCGAACACATTCATCAATGGCGAATCCTGAAAGCGATGATGTTTTTGTTTGTTTTTTATGTTTTCGGTTTAAAGTTTGATGTTTACAAATACTCGATAGACGTAATTGATTCGTATTTTTACAATCTGAATCATTCTACAATTATGATAGTGTATGGTGATTGCAGGTAATTTAGTATATACTCATTGTGTATGGCGTGTTTTTGACGTATTAGTCATTGTTATGGCATTTTCATATCGACTCCGGTGTTACTTTATTGCAGGTAAGTTATGACATTTTTTATTAGTGAATTTTTTCATATGCGTGGTGTTATTTTATGGAGTCAATCTTAAGCATGGTGTTTTTTTATATACATAGTGTTGAAAACACGCAATGACAAATCTACCCCTAAAACCATCGCGCGCTTCAGCAAAACATCAAAATAATTACAAAAATGTCACCGCGTCTATCTTGGCCGTAAACACCATAATCCGATGCCCAAAATTTCTTCTTAGCCTTTTTAGAGTTTTTTAATAAGACCCCTTTAAAATCTTGATTTATTAGGTGGATTGGCTCGGTCATCCCTCATGGGAATTAAAGGCAGCAAAAAGAAGATTTGCATGGGATTAAATCATAAACGGCCTGCAGTGAAGGAGCATTATATTTGGACCGCAGAAGAAAGAGAAACACCAAGTTAGGAGTTTTGAAAAGTATAAGTTTTTTTTGGTAAGTTTATATATAGGTTTTGTTTTGTATTTGATTTGATTGATATAGTCTTCATATCATGTTAATTATTTTTAGTTATATCACTAAGGTTTGTTTCCTTGAAATTTATTCGTAAACTTATATCAAAAGATTGGGAAAATGTCATAGAAACATAACCAACTTTCGATTTTGTTCCAATTAAGCCACTCAAACTTTGTTTTGTTTCAATTAGGTAACTTATCTTTAAGTTTTGTTCCAATTAAGTCACTTAAACTTTGTTTTGTTTCAATTTAATAACTTATCTTAACGGTTTGTATCAATTATGTAACTTGACTTTAGAAATATGTTTTAATCATAAATAATTAACTTGTATAACTGATGACGTAACACATAAATATTATAGTTAATCACATACTAACCACGCCCGGGCAAACAAAGCAGAGATATCAAGATTTGGCCTAAGCCCGGGCTAAAGGCACGGGACCTGTAGCGAGAAGCAGTCCATAAACAAAAGAGCTCGTGAAAAGATTCCTTATCCAGAACATTCTTGGATAAGGACAAACATATTAGGAAAGAAGCAGTAGCACAGGTTTTCCTTGGAGAAAAGGGTTTATCCCTCTTATCACTTAAAAGGCAAAATAGCATAAGACAAAGAGATTGCAGAATGACGCAGGATAAAAGACAAAAAGGAAGACTTATACCAAAAAGGTAAAAGTGTCACCATCATAAAGGTTCAGTCCGGGATAACGATGTCAGGGTCATTAGACTGGGCAAGATGTCGTTATCCCCGGGATCTCCAAAGAAAGGTCCATCCGGCTATAAAAAGGGTTCATCCCTCAGGTAAACGATCATCCCATACTTCACTCTCTATACTCTTCACTCACTTACATATTTTCCGATAACATCTCGACTGATTCTCACGCCGGAGGTGGATCACAGGAGGCCCCCTCCTCCTGTGGTGAGCTCACGGTTGTTCGTTTTGCAGGCCCGGGTTATCCAAGATTCAAGACAAGGAAGTTACAATCATCACAAGGTGGTTTAGAGTTAATCTCCATGTTTAGACACGTTATCCCCATATTTAGACACGTTGTTTCAACAAGTGGCGCCCACCGTGGGGCCGATCTAAGTATAAAACACTTAGAAATGCGCCTCATGTTAAGGTTTCAGTATTGGATGAGTCCATACTAAACTTGGTTTTTGTTTTGTTGATTACACAGGTGTCTTATCATGGCTGGAACCAGTACTCCAACCATGGAAGGAGACATGAACGCCCGGTCGCCAGATCCTCCTCCAGTCATCTCAGACATGATTGAACTCACCCCTGAGGGGGTTCGAGAAAACTTCTCACGTCTCCAGGAACTTATTGATGACTATGTGCAGGAGGAACGACTAAGAGGAGTCAGAGTGCGTCTGGCCTACGACAAAGAGCCCAGCGTGACGCTAACTCCTGACCCTCCTCAAGAAGTGAATCCGGGCCCAGAGCCCAATAATGTGATACATACCTCCTTGGGACTTCTGAACGCTCCCCGGGAAGAATCACAGGCATTTGTAACAACGCCAGTATCTACGTCCATGTCGGGCTCGATACTCCCGGCTACATACCCCGAGCTATATCAAAATCAAGTAAACCAATGGCTGGCAAGTCAAGCCATGGCTTTTCAGTTTAGCCAGGGGTATATCCCTGAACAACTTCAGATGGGTTTACAACCTTCACTGCCAAACTACACTCAACCCATTGTCCCCATATCCTTTAACCCAAGCTTGAATCATTACCAGTACCCGTACCATAACTATCCCTGGCAAGCACCACAGTTCTCATATACTCAGCCGTTGGTCTCGGTTGCACCGACCCAAAACCTAGAAGGTTTGGACGATGACTTATCCCGACCATACATGCCAGAGGATGGCTCAAAGTTCTCGTAAAGAATAGCGAACTTCAAGTTTCCACCAAAAACAAAGATGCCAGTAAATGTCAAAACCTATGATGGTCTCGGAGACCCCGACGACCATCTCGAGTTGTTTACCGGGGCGGCAAAGGTAGAGCAATGGTCAATGCCCATCTGGTGCCATATGTTTGCACAAACCCTGTCCGGGCCAGCCCGGCTATGGTTCATCAGTCTACCCCCCGGTAGCATAGACTCCTTCAGAGATTTAAAAAGAAGCTTCCAAGCTAACTTCATGCAGCAGAAGAGATACACTCGAAACCCCGTAGAATTGCACAACATAAAGCAACGAGACGATAAAGATCTCAGAGCCTTCATGGAGAGATATAAGCTGGAAGGTTTAAGCATAGGCGGGGCAACGGAACAGATGAGGATATCTGGTTTTATACACGGAGTGAGGCCCCGCCAGCTGATCGAAGATTTGAACCGCCACATACCCAAGACCATGGAGGAGGCCATGGAAAGGGCGGAATCATTCATAAGGGGAAAAGAAGCAGCTCAAAGCCTTGACACGGCCAAAAAGGGAAGAAGCTCGGGATGGAGAGACTCGCCTCAACAGGGAAAATCTTCCCGTTTCCAACCGTTTGTGGAAAGGCGGTCTCAAAATCACGGCCACGAGTCTAGAAGACCTTATGATAGATCGCCATACTCAAGGACCAGGGGAAATGATCACGAAGAAAAAGTGAAAAGTGATCAATTTACGGCTTTGATCAAATCACCACAGGAAATATTGGCAACAGAAGATGCAAGGTTCAGCTTCCAGCCTCCAAGGCCTTTGCCCAAAGCCGTAGACGACAAAAATTCCCATAAGTATTGTGATTTTCACGGGGGAACAGGTCATTACACTAATGACTGTTTTCAGTTGAAGAAAAGAATAGAGGCCGCTGTAAAGTCAGGAGAACTAGCACACTTAATCAAAAACCTGAAGGGAAAAAAGCAATATTCCAAAGAAGGAGAGAAAGAGAAAGACCGAAAGAAAGGGAAGGAGATAATGATGGTGTCCGGCTCTTCAACACGGGCTGCAGGACGCGTGCCCAGCATGCGCCCGATCCCTAGATGGGCCAAAAAGAAGATAAGCTTCCCGCCCCTGCGACACGGAAGATCAATGACTTCGCCAGTAATAATAGAGGCTGACATCGAAGGTCACACCACACAAAGAGTGTACCTAGATGGGGGGAGCTCTAGCGAAGTCATGTATGAACACTGTTTCTTAAGGCTTGATGAAGATTTGCAAAGAAGGCTGGTCGCATCCCAATCACCTTTGATAAGTTTCTCGGGGGAAACAGTTCAGCCCATCGGGGAAATAAAATTGAAAGTTAGTCTGGGCCAAGGAGACTTTGAAAGAACGGAGATGTTGAATTTTATTGTGGTACGGTCACCGTCAAGATACAATGTGATAATTGGGAGGCCCGGGATTAGCGCCTTTTTCGCCGTGGTATCTACAGCCCATGGAATGGTGAAAATACCATCGAAAGCCGGGGTATTTACCATCAGACCATCTCGGGAACAGTTGGTCATCAACCTCACAGAGATAGAAGAAGTAGGCCCGGGGGAGGGAAGGGTGGTCATCAATCAAGACCATCCTGACCAAACAGTATGCGTCGGTAGAGAACTGACAGAAAGCGGGCTGAGGAAATTGGTAAGTCTGCTGCGAGCAAGCACAGACGTTTTCGCATGGTCGCCCTCCGATATGACTGGTGTCCCCAGATACATCGCAGAACATACTCTTAACATTCCTCGGGGTCACACCCCAGTCGTACAGAAAAAAAGGGGTTTAGCTCAAGATCGGGCCCATGCAGTTAGAACAGAGGTCGACAAACTTGTCTCGGCCGGCATAATGAAGGAAGTAAAATACCCAACCTGGGTCGCCAACCCGGTGATGGTCCGTAAACATGATGGGACCTGGAGGATGTGTGTAGATTTCAAGGATCTTAACAAAGCGTGTCCCAAAGACTGTTACCCCCTGCCAGAGATTGACCTCAAGGTAGACTCTTTGACAGGCCACAGCCTAAAATGTTTCCTGGATGCCTATAAAGGATATCACCAGGTACAGATGAAGCCCGAGGATGAGGAAAAGACAGCTTTCCACACAACTAGTGGAATCTATTGCTACAAGAAGATGCCATTTGGTCTCAAAAACGCCGGGGCCACATACCAAAGGCTAATCGATAAAACCTTTGGTAACCAACTTGGGAGGAATATGGAAGCTTATGTGGATGATCTGGTCATAAAAAGTCAAGACGAAGAGCAAATGATAGCCGACATCGAAGAAACTTTCCGAAATCTCCGAAGCATCAACATGAAGCTTAATCCGGGTAAGTGTTCTTTCGGCCTCAAAGAAGGAAAGTTCCTGGGGCATGTCATTGGAAAGCATGATATCCGAGCAAGCCCCGACAAAATAAAAGCAGTTCTCGAAATGAAATCCCCAAGTACGAAGAAGGAGGTTCAGAGCCTAAATGGTAGATTGGCAGCCCTACATCGTTTCCTCTCCAAGTCAGCAGAACGACCACTCCCGTTTTTCAAAACATTAAAAGGGTGCACTAGCAAGCAAGAGTTCTTTTGGCCCCCGGAAGCAGAACAAGCATTTCAAGACATGAAGAGATACATGGCATCCATCCCGGCTGTGGTTGCTCCTCAGCCCGGGGAAAAACTGTCATTGTACCTAGCGACCGGGGATGAGTCAGTAAACTCGGTGTTGATAGTAGAACGAAAAGGGGCCCAGTTTCCGGTATACTTCGTTAGCCGGGCATTAAAAGAAGCCGAGGTGAAATACACTGTCATAGAAAAAACAGCTCTAGCCTTAGTACACACGACAAGAAGGCTACGACGATATTTCCAGGCACACAAGGTCCAGGTATTAACAAACCTACCCGTAAAAGATGTGCTATCCCGACCCGAAATCTCGGGAAGGTTGGCCAAGTGGGCAGTAGAGCTGGGCGAACACGAGCTCACCTACACGCCTAGGACGGCAATTAAAGGGCAGGTTCTGGCTGATTTTTTAATAGAATCACCCACGAAGGAGGTCAATGACATACAGGTAGAAGATCAAGTGAATGGCCCGGGTGAGTGGCGACTGTACACTGACGGGGCATCAAGTGCAGAAGGCTCCGGGGCCGGGCTCATACTCATCGACCCACACGGCGTCGAGTTGACTTATGCCCTCAGGCTCGATTTTCCAAGCACAAACAATGAAGCAGAGTATGAGGCACTCCTGGCTGGGCTCCGAATAGCTATCAAGTTAAAAGTGGCCGTCATTCAAATATATGTGGACTCCTTACTGGTCGCAAACCAAGTAAACGGCACATACGAAGCCAAAGAGCCCACGATGCAGCAGTATTTAGCCCAGGTAAAAAGATTACAAAAAAGCTTCGTAAAATGCAGTCTAACGCAAATTTCAAGAACTCAGAACAAACGAGCGGACGCTTTAAGCAAGCTTGCATCATTGGCATTTGCACATCTAACAAAAAAGGTGCTCGTTGAAGTGGTAAAGAAGAAGTCAATCCAGGAAAAAGAAATACAAGATGTCGTGGCTGAGGAAGAACCAAACTGGATGACCCCAGTCAGGAACTTCCTAACCACAGGATACCTGCCTGAAGATGAAGAAGAGGCAAGAAAGATAAGAGCAAAGTCAACAAATTACATTTGGCAGGAAGGAAAGTTATTCAAAAGATCTTATTTGGCGCCATTGCTCAGATGTGTTGGCCCGGTCCAAAGTAATTACATAATCAGAGAAGTGCATGGCGGTATTTGTGGGGCACATGCCGGGCCGAGGACTGTGGCAGCGAAGATAATGAACTTGGGCTACTTCTGGCCAACAATACACAAAGACTGTGTAGAAGAAATAAGAAGATGTGAAGCATGCCAGTTACACGCACCAATTAAAAATATGCCAAAAAACAACTTAGTCACTATATCTTCTGCTTGGCCATTCCACAAATGGGGAATGGATATCATAGGTCCTTTCCCAAAAGCCGCTGGAGGTGTCAAATTCTTGATAGTGGCAGTTGATTACTTCACCAAATGGCCCGAGGTGCGGGCCCTATCCTCAATAACAGGAAAGCAGGTGCTGAAATTCTTTTGGGAAGACATTGTATGCCGGTATGGTCTCCCTGGGGCAATAATCACAGATAATGGAAAGCAATTCGCCGAGGGAACATTCAAGGAGTGGTGTGAAGGGTTACAAGTGAAACAAATTTTCACCTCTGTGGCCCATCCACAGGCAAATGGCCAGGCCGAGAGAATGAATAGAAGCATCCTGGAGGGGCTGAAAACAAGACTGTCAAAGAACGGGGAATGTTGGCTTGAGGAACTCCCAAGCGTGTTATGGGGAATTAGAACGATGGCAACAACAGGTAACCGGCGAAGCCCGTACAGCCTAGTTTTTGGGTCAGAAGCCATGATTCCGGCAGAAATAGGAATAGCTACGTCCAGGCGTAGTAGTTTCGAAGAGAACGAGAATGAAAAAGAAATATGCCTGAATTTGGACTTGAGCCAAGAAATCAGGGAGCAAGCAAACATCAGGGAAGCAAAATACAAAAAACAGGTGGAAAAATACTACAACACCAGGGTGCGCCACGAGTTCTTCAACCCAGGGGAACTGGTGCTAAGAAAAAACGAAGCAAGCAGGCAAGAAAACACCGGAAAGCTGGGACCCAAGTGGGAGGGACCCTATCAAGTGGCAGAGGCACACAGGAAAGGGTCCTACAAATTGAAAGACATGGAAGGAAAGATGCTGCCAAGACATTGGCACATATCAAATTTAAGAAAATTCTACGTGTAAAACAAGGGGACACATCCCTGGAAAAATGTACTTCAAAGTCTTTTTAATGAATTACGAAGCTAGTGAAAATTCATGAGCAATCTAACAGGGTCCTTAAATGGCCCAACCAAAACGCTATTTTTCGTCACTCACAATCAGTTTAATACTGACAAAAACGTGATAAAAACAGCTGAGGATTTGCAACCCTCAAGCTAGATAACGAGTACCGGCCTTGACCTACTCATACAATCAACTAAGGGGATCCGGCCTTGACCTACCCCAATAAAACCAAGAATTCTTGTCAAAAATACAAAGCCTAAAGATAAGCATACATTTGAAAGGCAATCAAAATATGTCGCAAACATCATCAATAAAGCGTGCATAGTCAGAATAAACCTTTGGCTGGTCAGAACAAGCCCATTAAGGGCATACCCCGTGGCACCAGCAAAGATAACAAGTAAAAACACAAATCACGAGTAGCAAAGTACGAATCATAAGAAGTGATAACAAACCCGTCAGGGGCATTCCCCGGGTCACCACAAAACAAACCAAATCAAACGGGGCGTTCCCCGGATCAAACATAGAAAACATTGTTCAAACAGACAGAAATAGTTAATATTGTTCAAAGATAACAAACCCATTAAGGGGCATTCCCCGGGCATTGACAAGATCAAACGTCAGGAGATTTACCTGAACTGGGAGCAACAGAGAGGGACTCCAAGACACCTGGGGCAGCAGCAACATCTGTCATCATAGCATCTGTCATTTCAGCATCTACCTCCCGGGCTGAATCAGCAGCCTGAGCAGGGTCCTCAACAGCAACTATAGGCTGGGCAGGAGGATCAACTAGCCCAGGTGAGGAGACATTTTTCCCAGCCGGGACAGGGGCACCAACAGTTGGCAGAGGGGAGAAAGACCGGGCCACATTGGCTGAAGGGGTCTCGAGGCTGGCTCGGCTGCTCGGCGAGGTAAAACTAGAACTGCTAGCATGGGTAGGAAAAAGATCCTTGAGGGCAGAAATTGGCTTGTCAAAACAGGAAGCAACTGCATCAAGAAAGGGGTACTTAGCATTTTTAAAATCTTCAACAAATTTATTGAAAACCTGTTGAGCATCCGGGCGGTAGAATGACAGCTGTTTCATGGGTTTGCCCTGCTCACAACACAAGTACCCCGTTTCCAAACCAACAGAAAGGCCCAGACGATGAGAAGCTTGCTGCATAGCCCCAAGCAAGGAGCGGTAGTAAGAACTTCCCTGCAACCTATCAATAACAAGTTTAAAACCCTCCTGAAATAACCATTTCCTCTCAGCGCGAAGTCGCTCAACCTCAGCATTCAGATCATCATTCTTGACAATAAGCTGCATAATTTTGGATTTAACCTTGACCTCATCCATCTTAAACTTGTTCCTCTCCTCCTGAAATGACAGGCGTAGAGCCTCCAGGTCAGTAATATCTCGATCAAGCTTCTTTCGGGCAGAAGTCATTTCATCCTGAAACTCATGTTCCCTGGTCTCGTACCACAGCCTGACGTTAATAAGCTCAGTTTCAACATTCCCCTTCTGAGCAATCAAATCTAACTTTTCAGACTCCAAGCGGTCTAAAGCCTCACTGTCACGTTTCATTTTGTTGCTCATAATAGTCATCTTCTTTTGACAACGATCAACAAAGCCAACAAACGAGTTCCAGCGCTGGAAGCCTTCACTCATCAAACTACCCATAGTCGCCCACTGCTGAATCATACCACTCTGAAGAGAGGAGGTATCCATCCGGGCAGCCACAAGCTGCTGCCCCGGAGTGGCAAAGTTCTGCACCACTTTCAAACAAATAGCAGGGTCAGAAAAAACATCCTTATTAAGCAAATCCCACTCAGGTTTAAAGGGTAACTCAGCACAGTCGGGATCCAGCTCATTGTCAAAACCATCAAGGGGATCGCTTGAAGAGCCCTCATCATGAGGAGGTTTAAAAGGCCGGGCAGAAGATGGAACCACAAAGGAAGGTTTGACAGCCATAGCATCTTGAGCTGATTTAGTAAAGGAAGCATCCTCAACTCCTTTCTGAGATGTTTGAAGCCGTTTTCCAGCGGCAACCAAGGAAGAAGATTTCCTTTTTGATGAAGTACGCCCAGCTTCAGCAGGGGGGGATTCAGAAATAACAACACCCTTCCCGCGACCACGTTTAGAAACCCCGCCTCGAGTAGACGCTGTATCACCAACAGCGACTCCTTTTCCTTTTTTTCCTAGAAGAAGAGTCCTCGGTCTGGGTAGGAGTTTGTTCAGAATCACCAGCAAGAACGCTCAAATAATCACCACCTTGAAACACCGTTTGGGCATGAACAGATGTGGCAGTACCTTCCCCCTCCTCCCGGGGGCGGGACATAACCTCAACATCAGCATTAGTCTCCAACTGCATAAATGATAAGAGACTCATGGTAGAACCTGCAAAAAACGAGAGAAGATCAGAAATAGAATCAGACGCAAGTTACATATAGACAAAAAACAAAATAAAGCATTACCATCAACTAATTTCCTAAGCAAGGGAAGGGTATCAACCGAATCCCAAACGCCGCTCAAACCAGCCAAAGCCAAAACCCCGTCTGGAAAAGGTCGTATGTGAGTAGGGTTTGAGCACAAAAGATCATAATGCTCCTGAACAAAACCAGGATCAACCAAGGGGTGGTCTTTGAGAGAGCTAATGGGGCTGCGTTTGGGCATACGAAACGGGACGATGGAAGATTTTACCCAGAAAAAGTGATCTTTCCAACCCTTCAGGGTTGGATTCCCAGGATACATACAATATGGGGCAGGGTCCTTATGTTTTTGGATAGTAAACCAATCACCATTTCTAGCCAAGCAGAAAAACTTCCTAAACAAACCAACAGTGGGTGGAATATCTAAACCCTTACAGGCTATCTCAAATTGGGTAATCTTGCTAACACCGTATGGAGCCAATTGGTACAAACTCAAAGCATATGACTCCAGAACGTTAAGAAAAAACACAGACAACGGAAGCCTAAGGTTCGAAAATTCGAAGTACTTAGCATACAAAGGAGTAAATCCAGAGGGGCAATCGACGATTGTATCGTCAGGAGATGGAAGCGTCGGCTCAAATACGGCAGGCAAATGATATTTAGAACAAAAAACCGAAAAATCATGGGAGTTAGTAAGGCACTTATGAAGGGTTATATCAGATCGAGAACCCATGGAAAAAGATGAAGAAGATTGACTAACCTGATCGACGAATGATAAGCGGAGAAGAGGAAATTGAGAAATAAAATGGTGGTTGAAGTATTTAAAATAGCAAAAGAAAAAGTAACGGACGGAGAGGTCAAATCGCGCCGCCTGACACAGCTATAACCGCTGACACAACGACCTCGAAAACCACAAAAGAAAAACCGTCAACATATGAATAAAGCAAAGGAGACTGAGCTCAGAGCCCGGTCATAAATGCACATAAGTCAGAAGATGGTTGATGCAAAGAGAATCAACTCACCTCTGACTGGGGGGCTGATGACGTAACACATAAATATTATAGTTAATCACATACTAACCACGCCCGGGCAAACAAAGCAGAGATATCAAGATTTGGCCTAAGCCCGGGCTAAAGGCACGGGACCTGTAGCGAGAAGCAGTCCATAAACAAAAGAGCTCGTGAAAAGATTCCTTATCCAGAACATTCTTGGATAAGGACAAACATATTAGGAAAGAAGCAGTAGCATAGGTTTTCCTTGGAGAAAAGGGTTTATCCCTCTTATCACTTAAAATGCAAAATAGCATAAGACAAAGAGATTGCAGAATGACGCAGGATAAAAGACAAAAAGGAAGACTTATACCAAAAAGGTAAAAGTGTCACCATCATAAAGGTTCAGTCCGGGATAACGATGTCAGGGTCATTAGACTGGGCAAGATGTCGTTATCCCCGGGATCTCCAAAGAAAGGTCCATCCGGCTATAAAAAGGGTTCATCCCTCAGGTAAACGATCATCCCATACTTCACTCTCTATACTCTTCACTCACTTACATATTTTCCGATAACATCTCGACTGATTCTCACGCCGGAGGTGGATCAGAGGAGGCCCCCTCCTCCTGTGGTGAGCTCACGGTTGTTCGTTTTGCAGGCCCGGGCTATCCAAGATTCAAGACAAGGAAGTTACAATCATCACAAGGTGGTTTAGAGTTAATCTCCATGTTTAGACACGTTATCCCCATATTTAGACACGTTGTTTCAACAATAACATATAAAAATTGATTTTTAACACACAAATTATAATTAAAAAACATTTTTTTGCCATATTTTAAATTTTCTTGGAATTTTTATAAATTTTCATTTATTAAAAATGTTTCACAATTTAAAAAAATTAATATTCACATATATAGGATTGAAATATTAAAGTAAATTTAAATGATCTAATTAAAACAAAACAAAGTTTGAGTGATTTAATGGAAACAAAATTTAAAGATAAGTTATCTAATTGAAACAAATCAAAGTTTGAATGACTTAATGGAACAAAACTTAAAGATAAGTTACCTAATTGGAACAAAACAAAGTTTAAGTGACTTAATTGGAACAAAATCAAAACTTGGTTATGTTTCTATAAAGTTACCCCCAAAAGATTATGTGATTTTTTCATATGAATGACTTGTTTATATGATTTTTAATCTTTATCCTTGATCTTAGACTGCGAATTAACTTTATCATCTTATTAAGTGGAGTTATACTACAACGTCCAATTTTCCTAGAAAGTCTAAGAAGCCATGAGATGATGACATGTGGCACTCTCTTAAAATTAGAAGGAATGGTAAAGATGACAATGTCTCTATATTTTAAGTTTTACCCCATTTTTTTAAACGTCCATAACTTTTACATACGATATTATTTTTTTAAAAAAGTTACACCATAAAAACGAGCATTTTCTTATCTTTAAAACGCGTATAATATTCATATATAAAAAACAAAAAAAAATCACGTTTTTCAGCTCATTGTGTTATTTGTCAAGTCATTGTGTTATTTATTTATGTCATTGTGTTATAACACAATAACCTAATGAAATAACACAATGATCTGAAATAACACAATGACCTGATGAAAATATAACACAATTACCTGATGAAAATATAACACAATGACCTGATGAAAATATAACACAACGACCTGACGAAAATATAACACAACGACCTGATGAAAATATAACACAACGACCTGATGAAAATATAACACAACGACCTGATCAAAATATAACACAACGACCTGATCAAAATATAACACAATTACCTGATGAAAATTTAACACAACGACCTGACGAAAATATAACACAACGACCTGACGAAAATATAACACAAGACCTGATGAAAATTTAACACAACGACCTGATGAAAATAAAACACAACGACCTGATGGATATAACACAATCTGAAAAATATAACACAATGTCTTGACTAATATAACACAATGAGCTGAAAAATATAACACAATGACCTAACGAATATAACATAATGAGCTGAAACTTCAAAAAAAAATTTTCATTTTTTATATATCAATATTATATGCGTTTTGAAGATAAAAAAAGGCTCGTTTTTTGTGTAATTTTTATTAAAAAGTATTGTCGTATGTAAAAGTTATGGACGTTTAAAAAAGAGGGTGGAATTTGAAAATGAGACAAGACTAATATACCCTTGGCCTACCATTTAAAGTTCTAACTATTTACCATTATGCCACCTTGTGTTTATGAGCCATTGATCTTCATTTAATATTAGATCTAATGGTCTAAATTCCTTCTTAGACTTTCTAGGAAATTTAGACTTTGTATTTGAACTTCATTCTCTTTACTAATATCATCTTTAATTTTTAAAACACTAATCAAGTTTTTTTTTAATAAATATATAAATAATGTTGTGTTTGTCTATGAACTCGAATTTATTAAAGAATCATTCAATCTAGTTAAACATTCCAAATGGAGTGAGTGTTTAACTATACTTGATACTTCTATCACCACAACTTGCACTCTAAGATCTAAACGATGTGAACTTTGAGTAACGATTGGCTCTAATCAACGAACTATGCTTGGTTATACATTAGATGAAGTGGACGCTTGAATGTCGTGATGTATAGTATGGGTACAAAAACTTTAACTACGTAATCATTGTATCATAATTGTCGATGATCATAAGTTGAATCAAATCAAGAAGTTTCTTAAGTGTTGATATTAGTTTTTAAAATATTAATTTTCCCTACAACTTAATTAGGGTTTTAATTCGTAGTTTTTCATAATTAAATCCAAAAATCTATTTTTAAATCGCTTATACTTTTTAATGGTTTAGTTTGTTTTGTTCTTTAATTTGTAGTTTACTCAACCTTTCCCTCGATTTTTCTACAAATTACAACTAAAACCGTTCGGTATAATTAGTTAATTCACATCGACGGAGACAAGAATTGGACTTTTGTTATGCTATGTTAGTAGATTCAATTTATACTTTTTTTATCAAAGGAATTTGGATGGAGTGGTAAAATTTTTACTTGATACAAAAAAGATCTCAAGTTCTACTCCTACAAGCCTCATTTTCCAGCGATACCAGTCAATGATCCAGTTAATGCTGGTGAGACAAACAAGTTTTACCCACAGGCGAGGGTTCGATCCTCGATAACGGTTGCTATGCCGGCCTCTGTGAGGTTTTCCTTGTGAGCGCCCTACCAAGTTAGATACACCACGCATGCCCGGTTAAGACAGTGTATGTGGTTGCTTGACTTGGTTTAGGAACCCCTATGTTACGGGGGTTGCGTCCGTCACATTTCATGAAAGTCGTCGTTAAAGAAAAACTCATAATCTTTTGATAATAAGATAAGTAACTTGATTACTAGAATGTCCAACCATAATTTAACATTCAATACTAAGATATATTTTCTATAATAAATCATGCTTTGACAATAATCTTTTGATATAGTGGTCAACGGTGAGGTGAGAGATTTTACCATTCCTGAAGGTCATGGTTTCAAATACAAGTAACGATATTTGGTGATACCAACTTCTAACAACTAACCCACCGTTCTTAAAAAAAGATGCTTCATTTTACGAGACTATAATTGAAGGCTTGGTGTTTCTGACGTTGTTAGATAAAAGTTACCGATTTAATCTGGGAGCGTCTATGCACACCTTCTACATACTTGTCACACACCTCCTTAAAAAATATTTTAAAACTTTTCAAAATCTTCCTAAATTTTTATTGTTCTTATTCGTTAAAAATAAAATGTTCCTAAATAAATTTAATAACATGCATAGATAAAAAATGTTAGTGTGTGTATTCAACGGTTCGATTAACAATTTGTTGGTTTATTCGGTTGTGAAATCTTTTTTTTTCAGTCGTGAAATCATTTTTTTTTTGCCTGATTTAAACAAATTCTACCGCTTTCATACATTTATTAAGTCGCAAAACATTTTTTTTCCCTAAGCGAATAGAATTAACCGTTTTATTAGGTTCGTTTAAGAAATGCATTTATTAGGTCAATACATAACATTTACTTCTTTCCTTATTTTCCACTTTTGTGTCGACTTCATAGTTAACAAGCTTACCTCACTAGCCGCCTAAATTGAGTCACATTTCCTCCTTTTAGAGTTTGACAATTCTTGTTTTGACACAAAAGTTTTATAATTTCTTCAAATCCACCACCAATGTTTTACCTCACACTACTCATTTTTATCACTATATTTTAGCATCAATAAAATTATTACTTTTCTATATTTATGCTACCAAAATAACTTCTTTTTAAGATGAAATTTTATTTTAGTTCTCTATCGATTTTCTTTGACTTGTGATTTGTTTGAATCCACAACCATTGTTCATGTTAAATTTTAATTTAATAAAAATTAAACTAATATAAACACATTAATGACAAAACTTTTTATTAATGTTTTTTCGTTAAGAAACTATGTTATTGTTACTTAGTCGAACATAAACATTCATAAATAAAAATAAATATATAAGGTATCTAAAAGTAGCCTATAAAAATAAAAAAAAAGCTAAAATACATACAACATTTATTTTCTTATACGGTTGTCGACATGTCGTTAGTTACAACTACACAACTATATTTTTCTAACATATATATACTTGTACATACACATAACATTCATAATATGCATGGCCAGATAGTGTATTGTATGCTCATTACTATGAATGCGTGAATGAGAAGAGTTTTTTAATTCATTTAACTAAATGAATGCTAAGTTATTTACATGTTTGGAGTACAATAAAGACAATGATAACGATAAATAACTTAGTATTCATTTAACTAAATGAATGCTAAGTTATTTACATGTTTGTTACTCACTCACTATCTAATAAACTGGACTGGCTTGTTATTTGAATGAGATCAGAAAGAGAGGAAAACCGAATTTCCCCAAAACAACTTGTATATACAAAGTAGACAATAGTCTCCCAAAGTCCAAAACACAATGCTGGTGTCGTTATTTAAACAATCTAAACCCAAGGGACCTGTTTTGAAATTTTCATAAAGTAAATGTCATGCCTAAATAAAAGACCAACTGGCGAAAACTAGCCAATCTCAACCCCATCTTCACGGCGACGTTGTAAACTCCTCAATCGAGCGCGTAACGCACACGCGCCACCGTATCGTCTTCTATAACCTCACTAAAACCACATAAACCAGGTCCAATATAACAACGACACTAATAAATATTTCTGTTTGTTAGTTTTCCGGCGACGTGCGATGGTGGAGCTAGGTCAAACAGATACCGACGTATATACGCCGAAGAAAACCTTACAAGTATGGCGTACACTGTTGAACTGGTTAGCTTTCTTCTTTCAGATCTTCGTTCAGATCATTAGAGCTACTCCTTCGTTAATCAATTATTCGTCTTCTTCTTCTTCGCCGGATTTTGAACCGTTGCCGGTCGTTGAATTGTCTGAATCTCCTGAAACTCCACCGTCGTTCGCCGCCTCTGCTGTTCATATTCCGCCGCCCGGTGATGACTGTGTTTACGACCTTTCGCAGAAGCTCACGGTATGTTTGATTTAACTTAGTTTACCTTTCGTTTCGTTGATTTTGTTCTGTTAGAAAACAAAAACCTAGGTTTGTAGAATTGTAACTAGTCGCTATCGTGAATTCGTGATCGTTCCGTACTTTTCTGTTCGTCTGTGTTGTTGCTTTCATTAGATGAATGATTGTTAGGCGTTTGCATCAATTTCTGTTGGATGATGATGTGTATTTGTCAAAAAGTGGTTAATTAACCGAATCATTTAACTCTGTAAATGATTTATGTAACAATTGGCTGCAGGTGGTTCTGGATTTGGATGAAACTTTAGTATGCGCGTATGAAACTTCTAGTTTACCTGCTATTGTTCGTAATCAAGCCATAGATGCAGGTTTAAAGTGGTTTGAATTAGAATGCATATCTTCTGATAAGGTAATAATGTTTATGTTTATCATTCGTGAATGTTATTTAATGAATTATACTTCAAAATGAAGTAAGTAGTTAGCTATGATATCTAAAAATCTGTATTGAAGGAATGTGAGGGCAAACCGAAAGTCAACTATGTGACGGTCTTTGAACGTCCTGGATTGCATGAATTTCTTACCCAACTCAGCACATTTGCTGATCTTGTACTGTTTACTGCTGGCCTTGAAGGTTTGCATTAAGTTCTTTGTTCGATTTAGGCTGTTCTGAGTTTATCTGCTGTGGAAAACTGTAGCTGATTCATTTTGGCTGTCCTTATTATGACATTTCAGGTTATGCTAAACCGCTTGTTGATAGAATAGACGTTGAAAACAGATTCAGTCGTAGACTTTATCGTCCTTCAACAAGTTCCACGTAAGTGGTCATGCCCTTCACAAGTTATTTACTTTTCATAGGATTGATTTTAATTTATTTCGTGACCTTACTCAGGATTGAGATAACACACAACCCACATCGACCCATTCATAAGCATACGGGTTGGAACTGTCATCTGTACCTATTTATTATCTCTTACCTAATGATGCACCAGAACAAAAGTTTTTTAGGGTTAAATATTTTTATACAAATTTTACTCATCATGGGACAAAAAATAATGGCCTAATGAGAGTGACTGACGAGGCATGTTTGTTTGGATTCAACATACAAGGCAACTAGCTGAGTTTTTAGCAGCCCCACTATGTGTGTGATTTTTGTTTCTACTATGAATGCATTCCCAATCTTTGCTATAAGCCTTTAAATCCAACTTTGGATAAAATGCTATCTCTATTTAAAGCACCGGTTCTTTGTACTCACATGCCACTTATAATGAATTCTCATTATATCATTATATGGTAAAAGATCGAATTCTAACACAATTATAATGACTACTGTTTCAATTGATGACAGATGGCACCATATTTAGTTCTGTACATGATTACTGATAGCATATCCTCACTCACATGATATATAAAATTAGAAATTGATAAATTTCATTTTAAGTCCATTTTTTTGTGGTTGCAGGGAATTCAGGGAACATGTGAAGGATCTTTCATGCATATCAACAAACTTTTGCAGGATTGTGATTGTGGACAACAATCCATTCAGTTTCTTATTGCAACCTGTCAATGGAATCCCATGCATACCTTTTTCTGCTGGACAACCACATGATGACCAGGTACCTCAAATGGATATTTTCAGCACTTATCACTTGCCAATCAGTTTATGCTATAGATATATTTTTCACTGATTTATGTGTCATAGGTGGCAATATCGTCCCATATTATTATTAGTTGGGCTTATTTGGGTTAATTATTGAGTGAATGAAAAAAAATAGCAAAAGAATAAATGGGTTGAATGCCACTTTAAGTGTGTTTTAGTTGTTTCCAACATCCTAAAATCGTTCTATATAAAAGTTAAGATGATTACAATAAGGGCAAGCTTCAAGAAAATGCAATGTACCCTTTCACTTTTGACCTATATATACAAGCTACTTTTTTATCCTTTTAATGAAACATGCTTTTTCTTATTAAAGCATGCAGTTTGTTGCATTGAATGGTAAAAATGGGAAGTATGATCGATTGATCGGTTAAACAATTAATAAATGGTATCGATGATGCATTAAGTGGTTAAAACTGCATATTTTGGTTAGAAATGGTGATAATGTTGCATTAAATAGTTAAAAAAGGTATGTTTTATATATCACTAAAAGTGACTAGTACATTTCATTTTCTTGCTGTTAACTCTTATTGTAATAGTATTGTAGTAATATATAACGCAGTATTCACCTAAAAACATGACAAGAATGTGTTTTCTGGACAACCCAACCCAACCCAACTTGTACCGCTATTCCCATTTTACTGTTGTCAAACTTATCCAACCTGTCCAAATAAGTTGCACGAGGTGAAGCCTTCGGGCACACTTCTTGTACCCGGAAAGGTTTTATACATTATGATGTTGTACATATGGCTTTTTAGGTTGTACATGTAGGTCATATATATACGAAACCATATACATGGCTTATTTAAGTCTAAATTCTAGGTAAGTGATGCTAGAAACCTACAAGAAATATAAACAAAGTTATATGAATGAAGCTGGCCTTGTGTATGAATGACGGTACCCTTTTGCGCCTCTGCTTAGGACCATATTGCCTTGGTGCACCTTGCTCGTTTCAAAAACAAACTCAAATTATGTTTCCTATTTTTGTTCATTCTCATTTTCTCACCCTAATATCCTTTTTTATCCATATTATTTCAATCAGCTTCTTGAGGTCCTTCTTCCCCTTTTAAAGCAACTTTCTCAGCAAGGGGATGTAAGGCCTGTGCTATATGAAAAGTTCCACATGCCCGAATGGTTTCATAAACACGGAATACCTTTTTCCGCCTCGGCAACACATCGTTAAAGTTATAAAAAAAACATCTGTACAAATTAGAAGCTTTCTGTTCTTCAATTTGAGGCACCTAAACATGCAATCCTCTCCACTAAGAGCCTTCTTATGATGGTGAAGATTTGGATTTAACGGGCCAATTCGTTGAAAAGCCGCTGTACTAGGCTAGCATAATCTCTCTGAAGCGCCACGCCGCCACATTTTGTATAGTTTTACTTGGGACGGACAATTGTTTAATTACGGGCTCACTTGCTATTGTCTGTACTCTGTAAAACCTGTTTTTAACTTTATTCTTCTGTTAACATGTAAATCAGTTTATATTTAATGTCTTTGGTTTGTAGTTTTTGTGCAGTAATTGTCATTGTCAAAACCAAATTTCACAGCAGTCAGTTTATCGTTTCTTTTATTTTGTTTTTAAAGAACAGTTTATTGTTAATATTCGGTAATGGGTCCGGGTCGGATGCTTCCACTTTTGTTTATCCTTTTATATTCTTAAACAATTAATGAGTGACCAATGATTATATAAACAATACTATAAGCATGAGTACATGACTTAACTTGTCTCAAACGTATCAAGTGTAAAGGTGTTAATTTTGCTAGTGGGTCGGGTTGTAGTAAAAAAAAGGTAAGCGGATAATAACCGGACACAAAAACGGATTACACATAACAACTCGATATGAAAAACCTTAGTGATTTTTGTGTTGTATTTGTGTCTTGGTTGAAATTACCACCACTTTGTATTAATCCAGGCCTTTGTTTTGTGTGACTGATACTTTTTTCCATTCGTATATTGGTTTTAAACGGTTTCAACTACTACTACTATCGAATTAGTTGTTAATAGTTCCAACGGTTATCACTTTGACAACCAATAGGCCATCTTTAAATTATTTTTAATGGCTTTTAGTTGTTTTTAAATTCACAATCGATGTTTTAGGGATTTTTATCGAAAGGAGAATAATTGATGTAAAATTTATCTCGAAACGGCAATTCGTACGACAAAACCCCTAAACACATCGGTCTTGGATTCGAAAAAACTTAATGCCATTAAAAGGTTTTTAACGATGGCCTGCTGGTAGCCAAAGTGATAAAAATTAGGATCGTTACCAGCCAATTTGATAGTTAGTATCGATAGAAACCAATAAATAATAGCTGGAACCGTTGAAAACCAATATACCTTTTCATTTAGTTATGTGTTGATTCAAGTTAAGATGGGATGGAACCCAATACGGCATTGTCCTCATGAACAACATCCATTATCCGATAAGAGAGTGTCGCATTATTGTAATCTTGACTGACCTTTAACACTACCATAAGTGGAAGGTGTTGGGGTTGCCTCTCCGGCGACGGTTACCCGCAAATGCCTATCCTCCGCCGCTACCATCTTTAGACCATGTGTAGTGGTATGAGGATAACACCCCTTCAGATCATCGTTTTTTAGCTTTTGCATAAAAACAAGCGTTATACAGCTAGCGTTGTGAGACGATTTTTTTAGTATAGCGCCGCTATAACGTCCATCTCCAATACACGGGGTGTTATGGGGCTTTATGTGGTCTTATAAAGCCTTTATAAAACCCACTACATATGGTCTTAAGGGAGGGGGTGACGGAGTGATAGTCGGGGAAATCCATTCCATGTTTTCTAAAAGTCAATCTTGGTCAAAGTTAGGGGATGGTTTTCTCCGGGTTCCAAATTTATTACCCAAATTTTAATAAATTGTTATTGAGTTAGTTTCTATTTTTTTATAAAAAAAATACATTTAGATTGTTTTCTTTGGGTACCAATTTTTAATAAATTATTATTGAGTTAGTTTCTGTTTTTTTTAAAACACTCATATTTTTATAATGATCATGTGTTTATATAAAAATAAGAAACTAATCTTGAAAGTTCAATAAAGAAAATACCATAAAATAATATATTTTTTTCTATGTTGTAGTTTAGAAGACTTAGGGGCTGTTTGTTTTACCTCTTAATGGTTCAGTTCAGTGCTTAACCATTCAGTATTCAGCATTCAGAGCGTTTGTTTCAGAAAAAAAAAGAGCATTCGAATGGTTCAGTTAAGTGTTGAATGGTTAAGAGACTGAGAGATGCTGAATGAAACTAAATAGAGCATATACTAATTTTATACTCATCTGAAGTTCTATCTAAACATCTCTATCATTGATGGAACCTTTAAAAGTTCAGACCTCTTAACCAATTAACACTTAATGATTCAGATTTTGCCAAACAGCCCCTTAACCTTTGGTAACATCATGGGTTTTTTTGGTTGTTGGCCACCACACATTTTTTTCTTTTGTTGGCACATCTTGACTTGTATTTTTCGTGTTCTTGGAATAGAGGCTACTAACCAAACATACAATGAGCTACAAAAATGGTCCCAAAATAGAAAAACGTAGACACGTTTGTTTTCTCGGTAGTTGGAAATTTGTAAGTGTATTTAAAGTATGATAATTACATGATATCTAACATAAAATTTTGTTGGCATAACCATTTTGTTTAGTCATCAAAATTATCCTACTCAATTCGTAAAACACAAGGATATACTGACTTATTTTTGCAAGTCGGCTTTAGGGATGTTGTTTTCTTCTTCTATATCGCGGAGTAAGAAGCCCATCGTCAAAACAAAACTCTATATTGACCGTGTTGTTTAACTTAAAGAGTACATCAATCTCTTAGTCGACTTTTTTGCTAGTGGAAGTACTTGACTAAGCCAAGTCCTATGGCTTTATTTCTCGTTTGTTTTTTTGGACCAGTTTTCTTTGTGTATTTTTTTTGTATGAGTTCGTAAGCTTAAAGCTAAAGTCGTGAACTTCACTCCCATGAAAGGCACCTATATAACTTTCTGTTAGGATGAAATTGTCTAGCTCATATCAAGGAACTTGATAAGAATAGACAATCTTTTACAAATATCGCAATCTAACATAATTCTACAACTGTTGAATCGAATACATCAAAGGAATGATGAACATGTTTGATTACAAATTACAATGAAGAACACTCATACTTCCCTTAGAACAAAGCTCTCAATAGAGGAAAATTTTGCATACCCTATCACACACAATTAAAAACAAATAATTAAAAAGGGACAAATTACAATTGTGTGCACTACCAAAAACATTATTGGATCTCCCTTTCATTGTGCTATTGTTGAAAAACTTTATAACTGCTTTTGCGCGAGAAAGGTTAATACTAGAGGATCCTTGATTAGAATTGTATGTTCCTCTAATCAGTCGATAACATCAATGATATCATGTTGAAAGCGCAGAGTATCTTTTGGCTAACTTGCCATCAGAGGATCCTCGTATCAGCTGATTAACAAACCAACTAATGTACAATAAGAGGTTGGCATCAAGGGATCTCATAAGAGGCTTTTCATGTCTTGTGCATAATTGGTTACTAAGTGGACTTAATCAAATGATCTCTATCTAAGAGTTAGATCCGAGGTTCTCCTTAAAAGGTCTTTAAACTTGCACTTGTATTACAATATACCCGACACATTTATGTGCAAGTGAAAGGTTTGCATCACTTGATTCAACTAATGAGTTCTAAAACACCCTTCCTACACTTGGTAACAAACAAAAATCATACATAGTAAATTTTACTCATACAATAAGTTTGGTAACAACCCTAACCTTAGTTCCATTAAATAAAATATATATTTTTTTCTATAAATACATAAACATTTAAGAAAAAAAATAACACGCATCATAATAAAGTTATTAGAACTAGATAATAAAAGAAATAAAACCTTGAGAGTACGAGACACCTATATTTATTTTTATCTTGTTATCTTTCACTTTTGAGTTTTGATTTAGCATATGTGACATGTAAAATCCAAAAAATATATATATTTTCATATCAAACGTTTTGCACTTCTATGAAAAATTCTAAAAACAACAAAATCGTGTTTGATTTAATTTGACTTTGTAATTTGAATTTCGCTGAAAAGTGTAAACCATGACTTTTGGCACAAAATTTAGTGATATTTATTTCTAAACTAGGTTTAATACCCGTGTGTTACACACGGGTTAAATAGTAATATTTATAAAGAAATTATAACCATTATATTTAACAATTTGTAAATATATAACATTTAAGGAGTTGGCTCCATCAACTTGCATGGTGAAAAATTTAGCTAAATTTTACCTCCCAAACTTCCTATTATAGAAAAAAAAAATCCCTTCAAAAATTGCCCCCTAAAAGTTTGATTTATTAGATAGATTAAATTCCAAGAAGAAGGGCAATCCAAACTTAATCAAACAAAAAGTGCCTTTCGAAACATGTATAAATGAGTCCGGTTACAATACAAACAAGTGTTTTGCATGCGAAATAACTATGACCGTAATCATGTTAAGTGAGAATTTCATCTTTTGTCAAAAATGTTTGCGCAAGAATTTAACCTCTTGCTTAATTCACTTGCGTGAAAATTAAAACATGCTTGCATGATAAATTTTGAAATTATGTAAGTGTAATTTAGACTTGCATGATAATTTATGTGTGTTGATTGAATAATCATGCAGATATGAAACTCTTATGCAAAATGAGTTTTGGCTTTTGCGTAAGAATTTCATCTCTTAGCTACAACTTGTATTATAATTATATCACTCAATTTAAACTTGTGTAATAAACTTTTACAGTTTGCGTAAAACTTAAACTCTCTTTATAAAATCACCCAACCATTAAAGTTTTTTTCTAAGGTTTTGTGATATGAAGTTATTTTTCTTGAATAAATTAGAACTTAAGTATTTATAGAAAGTTTAAAATACCAGTTGTTTTTTTGTAAAACGTGCGGAATAAAACTTACAAGTGTAATTTACGCTAGCGTTAAGTTACCACACAAATGTGTAATTCTAGCGTAAGAACAACTCATAGGGTTGCACCTTTCTCTAGAACATAAGATATGAAGGATGTAAAGTGAAAAAAAAGTAGATTGTGAAGATGAGGAGAATAATATCGGGTAATGATAGAAAAATATAAAATGCCCTTTTACGTTGTGATTCCGTTCACACCATCATAGGCCGCGTTCCATCATGTTGGTGGTGTTGTGGCACCCTGGTAGATGTAGCAACCCTTCATGCCTCAATCCACCACCACAAAACACACACCTATAGGAGTATAGGTGTGTTCATTTCCTAGAATTCGTAGAAATTCAATGGAATGGAATCGGAATTTAAATTACTTGACATGACGCGTTCGTTGTGTAGAATTCATAGGAATTGGATTTTGGGTCCAGTCTCTCGTGACATAAGGTGTTCGTTGGAAATGGATTTAAAGCAATTCCAATCAAATATGTCCTTTAAAGGAAATCAAGAATCATTCCATATTTGGAAAGAAAGTTTAAAAATTAATTTAGTCGCTCATCCTCCCTGCCATCGTAAATGAGAGCATATTAGAAATTGGATTGATTGGGCAAGATCGTGATTAAACACTTTTTATGGTTAAAATATCAAGCAAATAGAGTAGATGTTGTGTAGCATAATTGGTGTAATAATCCAATTAGAGTTAAGTGCAATTTGCACACTTGTGGTTTATACCCAAAGTAACTTTGCATCCCCGTCTGAAAAATTAGACCGTTTGCACCCTTCTGGTTTCAAAAGCGGGTCATTTGCATCCATCCTTAACTTTTTCTGTTAGTTGAGTGTTAATTGAAGGGGGTAAAAACGACTTTTAAGCATTTAAAAACTTATTATATCAATTTACATCCCTAGGATTCGCATATTCATTCTTGAACAATG
Organism: Tagetes erecta; assembly: GCA_030867185.1. Classification (NCBI taxonomy): domain Eukaryota; kingdom Viridiplantae; phylum Streptophyta; class Magnoliopsida; order Asterales; family Asteraceae; genus Tagetes; species Tagetes erecta. Next base: position 57,957,065 of record CM061493.1, read on the forward strand.
CCTATGTTCTTGTACACATCACAAAAAATCAAAATATAAAGTTTTAAAATGGGTTGAAGGTTTTGTCCTAAATTGATTAGGGAGTTTAAAAATGGGTTGAAAAGAGAGTTTTAAATGGTTTAGAGAGGAGTAAAATAATATTTTAACCACTATATGGATGGTCAACTAACAGTCAAAGTTAGGGAGGGTGCAAATGACCCGCTTTATAAAACCATAGAAATGCAAACGGTCTAATTTTTCAGACAGAGATACTAAGTAACTTTAAATGTAAATCATAATATGCAAATTGCATTTAACTCTTATAATTAACTAGGTTTAACACCCGTGTGTTACACACGGGAATAATAATATTTATAAAGAAATTAGAATTATTATGTTTAAAAATTTGTAATTTGTAAATATTTAATATTTAAGGAGCTCCATCAACTCATTGCATGAAACTTAATATTTTCCCTCTTAAACTTCCTATTATAGATTAAAAAAATTTCCCTCTAAAAATTACCCCCTAAAAGTTTGATTTATTAGATAGATAGATAAAGAAGATGATAGATATCCTAAAAAAAAACTCAAGTTCAACGACTGAATTGATAAGTTGCATCTAAATCGATCTTATTCGAAATCAAAATCGAAATGGATAAATGTAGTTGTTTCATGGGTTTTTTATAAGATCGAGTATGTGGACAAACAACTTTTATTTTCATAATAAAAACAAAAGATATCAATCATTATTTTTTGCGTGAATATACTGTAATATAAATATAAATAATTTCGGATCTAACTAAAAAATTAAAATAGAACCCTCGAGTGTCGGATGGCAAATGCCTTTTGGATAAAAAAGTATTTTACAAATTTACTTTTATTCATATCAGATTTGTAATGATTAAATATATATATATATATATATATATATAAATAGAAAAAAACCTATATGTATTTTTTTAAGGGCAGACATGTTAGTAAATTACTGAGTTAAATTTTTAACTTTCATGCTTTTGAAGGATAAATGGATAATCTTTTTTTTTTCAGTTCCTATAATTTAATCTCTCAAAAACTAATTAGCATGCATATAATATAATATAGTAAATAATCAGTTGACGACTTGATGTAAAATAATTCCGATAATAACACAATCATACTCGACTAAACAACTTTTTACTAATTAGAAGTGTCACACCATATATGATACAAATAATTACTTTTAATAGATATAGAGATAACCTATTCACGCACCTGACCTCATATTTCACACATCCCTTAACGCCGCGTATAGGTCTTAATGCAGCATATATCATTCCCGAAACAGACATATGCTGCGCATAGGCTTTTTTTTTCTTTTTTTTAAAATGGCCAACACGTTTTTAATAAAAATTCAGTTATATTTTTAATAAAAAAATAACTTTGTTTTTTGGTGTTAATCATAAAAAACTTTGTTTTTGGTTGTTAAATACTCGTGCCGGCAAGTGGGTCAATGATATCATCTTCCGGTGGTAAGTCCTTCATGCGTATATCCTCCAGAAAATCGTCTAGATTCAGATTGAGATTCATGGTAGTGTGTAGTGGTGGGTTTGAATGTGTGGTGCGTATAGGTCACAATGGAGCGTATAGGGTTTGAATGTGTGTGGATGTGTGTTGCTGGTTCGATGTTAAGTTGGAGAAGAAGACCCATATGCCGCGCATAGGGCTATGCACTACATATAACATCTGATACTATATGCAGCGCATAGCCCTATGCGCTGTGTATGGGTCCATTTAAAATTTTTTTTTTTTGTGTTTATAAATAACCGAAAAAAAAAGTGAAGCATATGGGACGTTAAGGTCTTAGCGCAGCATGTGGGGGTTTTGTGAATAGTTTGGTGAGGTGTGGGGATAGACCAGGGGTAGATATATTATGCCCACTTCATTCTGTTTACATCAATTTTCACAAACATCTTAACCATTTATAACAAAATGTTTTACTATTTATAGTAAATAGAATTACTAATTTAATAAAATTTTATCTTAAATAGTTAGGAATATTGGCAACAAAATTATGTAGATTTATTCGGTAAGCATGACATATATATTGAGAGGCATTTAGTCACGTGTGAATTAATTTATGTGATATAAGAATCTTAAAAAAAACATTCGGTAGAAAACGCTTACAACGAATTGGACATAAAAAAACTGAGGCAATATAGGACATGTTGGGGTGTTTATTTTTCTATAGACACGAATACACATGAAGGTATTGTAAAGCTGATATATATCACATGTCCAATGCTAATCGGGTAAAATCATGTGTCTATGTCTATGAGTCTATCAATCTTTTTTTTAACGCCAATTTTATTCAAACAAACCGGATCACTAGCAAGATGCTAGGATCTAAATATACAACCAGAACCGAACGCACACATAACAAAACTCATCTCATTAATTCTACGGACTAGAACACAAATTATGCCACTTCACATCTAACCTCGATATATATTTTATCCAAAAAAAACATTTACCGTTATCTTTTTAACAACTCCACCCACCAATAAAAAGTATGAGTTGAAGAATAGATTGTTTCTAGCTAGCCATACATACCACTGTTTGATCGTTCCCGTCGTGTCTTTAACCTTCACCGGTCAATTTAATCAATTGTATTGAAACGGGTTCATTTCAAATTATAATTGTATTGATTTTCGTTCCACTCAATAATAATGGTCTCATAATGGCCCACCCCTATCAACTCTAGCGTTACTCTCACTCGTCACTTGTTTCTATTTTTGATTTTTTTCGTCTGTTTTCTCTATTTACTTTGAAACCGTCTTCCTTTCTTCTTCTTTTTTTTCATGAAATATAGAGTTTTTTTTTCAAATAGGTGTTAATAGAAAAACTATTTATTAAAATGGGTGGTTTGAAAAATATTTACTAATATGAGTATTTTTTATAAACACAATGTTTCTCACTCTTAGTATTATTGGTTTAACAATAACTCATTATTAATTATTAGCAAGATTAAGTACGGAGTAAAATATTTCAACTAAATTAAAAACAAGTTATTGTATGTGTCTTTCGTTAAAAAAATTCACTTATATTTCTATTAGAAAATTTGATTTTTCATATTATGGGTTTGCATTAGTAAAGACACTTTTAGAAAATATGTTTACAAAACAGATACTTGTAATTTATTCAACACCATTTGTCTTTAAAAAAACATTTACAAAAAAACTCTTAAAAAGACGTTTAGAAAAAAACCAAAAGCTTTTTGAAAAGGAAGTTTAAAAAACCCGAAAGGCAACATAGAGGGAGTTTTTAAAAATTGACGGCATTTTAAAGGCCGGTTTCATAAAAGTCGTTTATATGTAAAATTTAATAAGTTTTTAAATAATATAAAACACTTAGTAAAAAAGCAACTTTAAGATGTTTGCAAATGAGTTATACAACTTTTTTAAAAAAATTATTAAACTTAATGAGCGAACATATCTTTTTATTTAATCTTGAAGTAAACTTTTTATATGGGTTACTTAGAAGTAAACTCTTTATATTTTTAATCTAATAATATTAGAAGTGAAAAAAGAAACTTTATAAAAAAACACCCACTTTGGTAAATATTTCTCAAAACACCCAATTTTGTAAATAAGTTTTCCACCAACACTCATTTGTAAAAAAAAACTCTAAAATATATGTTATGCTATATTTTTGGGAATAATCTGAACTAAAAACGGTGATCGAGTTATTTTTGTTGTCATTCTCGTGGCATTTCTGGAACTTACGGAATGAAGTCATCTTTGCAAACTGAAGACCATTCGTTAACATCTTGCGGAAAAATGTCAAACTTTCAGCTTCCGCTAGGCAAACAAAATCTTGAAAAAATTGTCGTCATTAACATGCAGGGGCGGATCTATAGTAGGGGGAGGGGTAGCTGCTGCTAACCCTCAAATTTTTCGGCTAAGTGTAAAATTAGTGTAAAAAGTCAATTTTCCTTTTCATTTTATGTATCGGTATACCTTTAAGGTCAAAAATTCATTTTTCCGCTACCCCTGAACTTTATTTCTAGATCCGGCACTGTTACGATAGTCCAGATGGTGTGGTTTTAATACGTAATTTTATTATTTTTATTAATTAACTTAGACCTCCTGATTCGGTGATTCCCTCATTAAGTGATCTCATAAAATAATCATATGGAATAAACGTGTGATTAATAAATTAATAATCTTTTAGTAAAAGAAGATTAACGTTCCATAACGTATTAATAATATATTCATGTATCATTTTCTTTTTAACTTACCATATTGGCATATTATCAGCCAAGCTAGCTATTTTTAAATTTTATGTCTTAACTGTTATTTTTCTTAGAAAAACAGTTAATAATTAACAAATAGTTGGCATGCATGTGCTTCTACTTTATATGCTTCACAATCGTATAAAGCATCCATTTTATCAAACAGTTATGCCTTGTTTTTATCTATTTGCACATTTTATCATCAGAATAATAATTAGGTTTCTTTTCATGTTGTGAGCTAGCTAGAGAATTATAGTTAAATTAAGTATACTAAATAATTAATTAAGTGGATAAAAATACACTTTATTACTAAAAAAAGTTATGCATTTGTTTCTCATGCATTTATTACTAATAGTTTTAATCCTCAAATTTCAAGAGATCGATGAGCTTGTTTAAAGAACGTACTATAAGTTTGTTGTCCGATAAAATATCTTTAGAGATGTGTGAGTTCGTTTATTTAAAAAGATACACATGTCGTTTCATTAAAAATAACACATTTACATTTTACCAAGCAAATATAGACGTTATAACATATAGGTGCAAATACCTTTTTTTTAAAACGGCCTCAAATCTAATATTATTTTTCTCCATCTAAATTTATCACCGACTAAAACTCATACATCTTAATGAGAGACATACACATTTTTCATTAATTTTTTTAGAAATATTTTTTAATACGTAAAGAAAATGATTTATCAAACAGATATGTATGTCCAATTAAGATAACACATTAACACATATCCTTTAAAACAGGATCGTACTTTTGTGTTTGAAAAAAATATATAAAGAGAAGGGTAAGTTTGTATTTTCCTTGGCCAAGCACGCCTTTGAGAGTTGAATAATATGAACCATGCAAGAAACCATTATTGATTAATAATGTTTTGTGGATCTGGATTTTTATGCATTTAAAACTATAGTTATCTGCTTTTAGAAATTGTGGGACCAACTAATAAAAAAAATTAAATATCTACTTTATAAATAAGTTGTTATTTGCATTGCGTTTGAATAAAAATATAAACTAACGACTTCTTGGGTCTATGGTTTAACAAACGAGATGCTATTGGAGGTGGCTAGCTTTGATCAAACACATATTTTTAATAACAGTCTACCCTAAAAAAATATAAATAATATTGTCAGTCTATAAACAACTTCGTTTTTAATGCATTTCGGCTTAGAATATATATAACCACAAGTATCATATTATAACTATTTTTAGGCCGTTAAATATATTTAAACTTCATACTGACAATTTGGCTTATATACTCACATAATAGTATTTTTACCATGTGTTTTTTTAACCTAATGTTAATAGAGTTTTTTTCTTTTCAAGTTTGAGCCTTGAATCACCGTCCAACATGTTTCTATAAATGTTATGGATTCTCTTTAGCAAATTGCATCTTATTCCATGGACGAGTTTCTGTTAACGTAAAATCTACATCCTGTGATCTAGGCTCCACAAACCAGTTTGTCTGGTTAAAATAGTAAACTGCAATTTACAGATACATTATAAACTGGAGTTTACCAACATGTGAACAAAAATAATATTTATTAAGCATGTGAATAGTATTCATGTATATTAATAAATAAAATATAATATATAACATATTTTAAATCAATTAATAGAAAAGTTCAATTATAAATTACGGTAAAATCAACTTAGATGTATATAGTTAAAAATTTTGAAGAACCTTAAGTTAAATAAACTTGATCTTTTTATACTTTTAAGTTCACATGTTATATGTTTGTAATGACTAAAATAAAATCTACTTGATCTATGTTGTATTGTCCAATGTTGTCAGGCTCGGATCGGTTCGGCCGGTCGAACCGGTCGGACCGGGATTCGGATGGTGGACCGGGCCGAACCGTATAGGTTCGTTTTTAGTACAAAGGATCGGCCGGTTCGAATCGGTCAACCGGTTGAACCGGGATTCGGCCAGTTCGGACCGGTTAGGATCGGTTCGGAAATTTAATTTTTTTTTAAAAATTTAACTTTATTTGGTTAAATTTGTGATATTTTTTATTTAAATTAAGTTTGGTTAAGGTTTAACCTTTAAACTTTAGATAATATTGTCTTTGTGTTGAAGTTTAGAACTTAAAAAGTTGTTTCTGAGTATCTGACTTATATTTTAAGTTATATTAATACTTCAGAAAAACATATATAATTATTTATTATTTATATGGTTCAAAACCGATCCAACCGGTCCGACCGGTTCAACCAGTGAACTAGTAAGACGACCGATTCACTGTCCGATCCGATCCTGAAAACATTGGTATTGTCCATGAAAAATTGGAAGCCACTCTCACTTCAAAAAAAAAAAGGCTCAACTACAAAACTTTATGGTCAAACTTGCCACCTAATGTCAGTAAAAACCTACGTGTCACCATTTACACGTGTCATTCAACCATACGTTAACTTCCACCTTACCTCACAGCATGTTCCCCTAACATCACCCACCCCTATACATCCTCCTATCACCAACAGCTTACAAACTCATCAACTCTTTAATTTTATTTCCACTTTTCCGGTCACATCTCCGATGAAAAACCTCACCGCCGGCCAACATCACTCACCATGACGTCACTCTTCACCGTCATCATTCTCATCGGAGCAATAATCTCCTCCATCATTCCATCCACCGCCGCCCTCGGCGGCTCCGCCACAACCGTCTCCGTCACCTACGGCGCCTCTCCCACCGTCTGTGGCATCGTCGCCGGTCAACCTAGTCAACGCATCCAATGCTGGCGTAACGGAGCTGTGTTTCCGGTGTTTTCTAACATCTCATTCGAGTCAATTTCCGGTGGCCGTGACGTCTTCTGCGGTATTAGGTCCGGCGGATCGACGTTAGTTTGTTGGAACAGTAGCTTAGTTCCGAAGCGTATTTACTTCAACGAAATGGTACTGTTACAACGTTTAACTATAGGTGATAATCAAATCTGTGCAATTACAAATAACACTAACAGTAATTTAAATTGTTGGCGAACTAACGTACCTTTTGCGTTTCGAAATGTTGAGTTGAGGTCAATTTCGTCTGGATTAGGGTTTAGTTGTGGTATTAGGTTGAATAGAGCTAGAGATGTAGTTTGTTTTGGAAGTAATTGGAGATTAGCTAATGGTATTGAAGCTCAGTTTATGAATATAAGTTTGTTAAGTATTGTAGTTGGTGGTGATCATGCGTGTGGAGTAAATGTTACTGGCTTTTTGATATGTAAGGGTAGTAATAATTATGGACAGATTGATGTACCAGATCATTTGCCATTTGAGTTTAATGGAGTCGCACTTGGTGCGAATCATACGTGTGGTTTGAGAAGGTTGAATGGTTCTGTAGTGTGTTGGGGTGGTGGTGGAGGGAGAATGGGAGATGGTATGGCGAGTGTTTCGTTTGAAAGTATTGTTGCTGGATTGGATTTTACTTGTGGATTGAGTAGTGGTAATTTTTCTGTTGTTTGTTGGGGAGATGGTTGGGTTAGGAATGGTTTAAATCCTGTTGGTTTTGAGCTTCCATTGAAGCGAATTCTTCCAGGTCCGTGCGTTGAAGCGGATTGTAGTTGTGGTATTTATCCTCAGTCTGATGATCTTTGTTCTGGTTCTGGAGCTATATGTAAGCCTTGTGATTTAACTAGTTTGGTTCCACCAGTTCCAGAATTGGTACCACCACCTGGACCTGGAGGTGGTAATGTGACGAGAGTTGTACGATCAAAACGGTTGACAAGGGGTTTACTGGCATTTGCTATTGTTGGATCGGTGGGGGCTGTTGCTGGTATATGTACTGTAGTTTATTGTCTTTGGACTGGTGTTTGTTTTGGGAAGAAGAAGATACACAACTCTGTGCAGCCAACAGTTAATGGGTCGAACCGCAATGGTTCACATCATACAAATGGCAGTCCGATTTCAAGGTCAGCTACTATTAGGCGACAATTGTCAAGAGGTTTTAGGAGACAAAGAAGCGGGCCATCTTCAAAACAAGCAGACAAAGAAGAGGAATTCACATTTGCTGATCTTGCTCTGGCGACAAACAACTTTTCACCTGAAAACAAGATTGGTGCAGGGAGTTTTGGTGTTGTTTATAGAGGGAAACTTATAGATGGTCGCGAGGTTGCTATTAAAAGAGGCGAAGTAAGCGATAAAAACAAGAAATTTCAAGAGAAAGAAAGCGCGTTTGATTCAGAATTGGCGTTTCTGTCAAGACTTAACCACAAACACTTGGTTAGACTTGTGGGGTATTGCCAAGAAAGCGATGAGAGGCTATTAGTTTACGATTACATGAAAAATGGTGCTTTGTTTGATCATTTACACGACAAAAAGAACACCGAAAAGAGTAGCAGCTTGTTGAATTCTTGGAAAATGAGGATCAAGATTGCGTTAGATGCCGCAAGAGGTATAGAATATCTTCATAACTATGCAGTCCCTCCTGTAATCCACAGAGACATCAAATCATCCAACATTCTACTAGACGCGAATTGGGTTGCTAAAGTTTCTGATTTCGGGTTATCCTTAATGGGTCCAGTGGCTGAACACGAATACAGACCAACAAAAGCAGCAGGAACAGTTGGCTACATTGATCCAGAATACTACGGACTCAACGTGCTCACTGCAAAAAGCGATGTGTATGGTCTCGGAGTTGTGCTGCTAGAACTTCTAACAGGAAGAAGAGCGATATTTAAGAGTGAAGAAGTTAATGGTGGTGCACCAATTAGCTTGGTGGACTATGCGGTGCCAATAATCATGGCTGGAGATTTGGAGAAGATATTGGATAAACGGGTGGGGCTGCCGGAGGTGAATGAGGTAGAGGCGGTGGAGCTGATGGCATACACCGCGCTGCATTGTGTGAATTCAGAGGGTAATTATAGACCAACAATGAGTGATATTGTTGCTAATTTGGAGAGAGCTTTGGGATTATGCAGTCAAAGTCATGGTAGCATTTCTAGTAACATGTCAGATTGAGTTTCTAATTTGTTCTTTGTTTATTTCATTTTTATGTAGTAGTAAGTAACTGGGAATTGGGTAAATTTGTAAAAGATGTATATATGTTGGGATGCAACAATTTGCAAGTACAATTCTTTGGAGGATATGGTTTCAAGATCCTTAAATGAAATAATTTAGGAGTTGTTTGTTTTAGCATTTTTTTAGTTTTGATATTTGTTTCATTTTTATGGGTTTGAGTTTTTGAATGTTTGGGGATTTGGTGTATTTGTAATTGGTGTATGTTAAATGCAACAACTTGCAAGTGCCATTTGAAGGATATGTTGTGTAAGACTAGAAGTTGAGTTAACCATGATCCTCAAATGGATCCTTGTAAGATAAGTGGAACATAATATAAAAGTTAACAATGTGGTCATGCTAAATTTGTTTTTCTTATAAAAGATTAAAATGTTAGTAAAATTTAAAAGTCAAGTATTGAATGTGTAGGGAAAGAAACATGTTTGTTTTTTAAAAGTAAAGTATTGCATGCGCAGGGAAAGAAACATGTTTTTTTTATTAATTGTGTAATACAATTGAAATGAATAATATATAGAAGGAAATATAACCAGACTTACTACTCCAACACCTTAATATTTATAAAAAAAAATATATTTGTTTCCATTGGCCTAACTATCACCTTTTGGTTTCTTCCGGTTCCAACTATTGATTTGGTTGTCAACGGTCCCAACTTTTATCACTTTGGCAACCAACGGTCCGTCGTTAAATTTTTTTTAATGCCGTTAAGTTTTTTTTCAAATTCAAGACCGACGTATTAAATCTTTTGATCGGAAGGATAATACAAGTAGATTGATGGAAAAGTTACCTCAAAACGATGCTCCGAACAACGAAACGGTGCTTCAATCGGATGTTTAAACCTAACGATGCTTCAATCGGATGTAAAAAAATTTCAGAGAGCCGTTTCGAGCAAACTTTTACATCAATCGACTCGTATTATCATTCCAATCAAAATGCCCAACTCATCGGTATTGAATTCGATAAAAACTTAACGGCGTTAAAAAATATTAACGACGGAACGTTGGTTGCCAAAGTGATAAAAGTTGGGACCTTTGACAGCTAATTTAATAGTTAGGACCAACAGAAGATAAAAAATAATAGTTGAGATCGGTAGAAACCAATATACCTAAAAACTTTTAATGTCTCGTAGTCGTCCCCACCTCACAAATAAGGCCCACAAACTCAATGGTGAATGGCAGAATGGTGAGAACTTTGGATAACATAACCAAAAAATAAGTTGGGTACATCTATAATATAGGATCAAGTCTATATCTATAACCACGATAAGTTATATTTATAACAAAAAAGATATAACTTTACACATTTTGGGAAACCAGCTAATAAGTACTAATTAATCAACCCTGGGTGTAGGATGAAGAAGTTTATGAACCTTTCGTCATCGATTGTTAAATGTTACTTACGTAGTAAAGTTGACTCGATAGTACAACGATCTAACGTGTCCGAGTCATGCATAGTTGATGTAACCAACTTATATGTCCATCTCATTACTCAACAAGGTTGATTGTTCAACTTGTTGACCAAGGTGGAGAAGATAGAGACGTGTAGATTTGATTTTAGGAAAAGGGGACCATGAGATTTTATTTTGTTATCTTCTATTTAAAATGATACATGTTCATTTTAAAGTTTTGACAAGTACCGCTAAGGCGCTAACTTTATTATAGCGTTAAAATCAACTTTAGACTAAATAGGCTATTTCTTATAATTAAGAATTACTATCCTAAATTACTTATTACTTATCGGTAATACATTTCTTGTAAGATCACAACTAAACCGAAAAAGATCTTGTTTGGTTTACTTGCAATGCTACAACGGTATTAATTCTTATTATTTTTAAATTGAGTAGACTGAAGTTTTAGTCTTATCTTAACAGTTTTGGTTCCTGTTTTTTTATTTTCTAATAGTAATAGTCCCGAACACTTACTCCACCCAATTTTCTATCAAGTATTTCACACGGGCCCCGTATTGGAGAGATAAAAAGGTCATTTATCCCTCTTTTATCTAGGTCATCATTTACGTTAACATTTTTATTCAGTTGCATGTCAAAAAGAGTGAGAGAAATTACTTTTTTTTACTCCGCATGTGAGAGAGACTTAATGGAAAATTATATGGAGCTAGTGTTCGGGACCATTTCTGTTAGAAAATAAAAGCACAGGGACCAAAACTGTTACTGTAAGACTGAAATTGTTAATGATATCAAAACACATGGACCAAAACTGCAATATAATCTTTTAAATTTTTTAAAATTTATAATGTTTGGGTCCATTTACATTTAATGAGTTGCTTACAAATTGAAGAGTAGAAATGGTCTTAGTTGGGTGACATTGACCTTTTCCTTGTTAACGACATTCAAAAGACCAAACAAAATCGAATCTCACATTACATCGATATCATATCATATGGAAGTGTTTGACGGGAACCCAAACTTAAATTTAAAATATATAACATATAACAACTTTTTTTCTGGCATTTTAAATTCTTAACATGGTCTAAAATATTAAACCAAACGCAAATAGAACCGACATAGTAATATGAAACTAAATAAGATCAAACGAGATTTAACACAATCCCAACTTGAAAAAAAAATCTGGCCAAGTTCAAGTCAACCCCTTATCAATGGTTTAAGCTTTAAATTAAAAATATAATATATTAGAGTAAACTGCAGTTATGTTCCTGTTTTTTTATACCATTAATAGTTTTAGTTTCACTTTAACAGTTTTGGTCCCTGTGTTTTTATTTTCTAACAGAAATGGTTCTGAACACTAACTCCATACAATTTTCCGTTAAGTCTACCTCACATACGGAGTAAAAATGTCATTTCCCCCACTCTTTTTGACATTCGACTGAATAAAAATGCTAACTTACATGACGACCTAGATAAAAGGGAGAAATGACATTTTTACCCCTCAGGTGCGGGGCGCGTGTGAAAGACTTAACGGAAAATTGGATGAAATTAGTGTTCATGACCATTTTTGTTATAAAATAAAAACACATTGACCAAACTGTTAAGGTAAAACTAAAACTGTTAATGATATCAAAACACAGGAATCAAAATTGCAGTTTACTCAATATATTATTTTAAGAAAAATACTTAAAAAAAACTATTAGCCACACGGTCTAAAACATCATAACGAAAATATGCATTTAGTTCAGTTTTCTCATATATGATTCAGTTTGGTAGTGTTTTATTTGGTTCATCAAAGTTGGTACGGACAGTTTTAGAAAGATAAAAATTAACGGTTCAAATCATCATAACCAACTATGTTGGCCGGTCCGGCTATCCAACCAACCCTGCCGGTTTGCTTTGTCGTTTTTTAAGTTATAGCTAACAGTTTAACTTAGAACCTTAGCAAAAGCACATTGCATAAACATGGCATACATAGAAAAAAACAGAGATCTTTACAAAACTCGTTTACACTATGGATCAAACATCACCTTCCAGAACATAAAATTTCGCATGCGATTCTACAAACTCAGAAATATTCACATACAATCAACTTCAACAAATAGCATACACACATATACATATACATATACACACAACAACAAAGCTCACCAACATGCCAACAGACACAACCCAACCAAACCCAAATGACAAATGAAACAAACTAGACAAAGTCGAAATGCATAAGTAGCTTTACCGACTTGTACTTCTCACCTGCCTGGCTGTACAATGGAACTGCTCGAATGCCTTTACGCAGCTCTGAAATTGGTAGGCAAGTTTGACCACCAAAATCATCCTTTTCTGACATGTCATACTCGTGAACTTCAATTCGAAGGATAGCTAGTTCTGGGACTGTTAACGGGAACAAAAATTCTTCATTCCATGCCGGGATCCAATTGTCCTCGATTGCTTTTGTTCGTTTCATTACAGTATCAGCAGGTACTCCTGCAATTCCAACCTGCATGGAAAAAAATTATATGAAGTGTTTGTTCAATATATAATTGCTTACTATATGTGCCATAATGGTTGGTCATGCGGGTTGGGTAATGGGTTCAAAGAGAGGGGGGGAGGGGTCAACTTTTTGCATATCAAAAGTCAACAAAGGTCAACATTTGATAGTTATTACATAAGGCGTCTTACCCTTGTGTAGAAATCTGGAGGTGAGTATGCATCAAAATGTGTGTGTGGGAAATCATAATACCATCCTTCGCCCATAAAAACCTTAACCTGAGAAGCATAAATAAAGGTTTTATTAGTCTACTTGAAAATAAGAGATTGAATTTAACATTTCTAATCTGTGTTTGTAAAGAGAAATGTAGATATGGGGACTGAGGAACCACAAAATGACGATGCGTGATGGAGGAAAATTATATTGGGAAATAAATATAAAAACTTGTACAAAACCAAATAGTAAAAGGATTGTTTACCTTGAGAGTTGTTTTGGGAGATAATGTGGCTCTGGGATCAAAAATGGAGTCATTATTCATCAAGATATCAGGTTTCTTAACATATCCGCAACCACCATTGGCCTTGAACATTCCTTGCATTACCCAAAGTGATCTTCCATAGCCCTGCAAATAAAAGCTTGTCATTAAAGGCTGGATAACTTCTAATGATTCGTTTTGTTGTTCCGATGGAAACCAGAAGGTTACCCAACTCAAAAGTCTAATCCCTCGAGACCACGACTAGAAGGTAGTTAAGATATGTTGTATCAAGTTAGAAATATACTTCTGGTTAAAATTCATGAATTCTTCCCTCCTGAATAGGTTATTGGATTCAAATCAAATATAGTTTCATATTATATGCTGTTGTTTCATGCCATACTTGTTAGGAGGAACCGCTATATATCCTCAATAAATTAACACACATGAATATAATTGAAGCATGTAGCACTTAAATACTTGAATATATGCATTAGCTATCATGTTAAGAATACTAGTCGCGGTCATGGTTGTAAAAATTACTAGGCGCTAGTCGGGCGGTGGGGGTACCAACTAGCGAATAATCGGGATTAATAGGAATTAACCGGATTGGAATTTTATATGTAATGTTTCAAACTAATCTAAATATATACAAAAGTTTTCAAAAATTTATATTTAATTTTTCATGCTTATTAATCGGATTAAATAAGTACAATGTTTCAAATAATTAAAAGATTTTGAACAGTTTTGACTGAAGCCAATCTTAACTGATTTTTCCCAACTTTCACCGATTTTGACTGCCTACCAATTTTATGGCCAATTAGCTGGAATTGCAAAATTTACACTCCTATTAATTCCGATTTTTACAACACCGGTCGTAGTATAGTTGTCTGACTTTTTAATCCCACATGGGTTACATGTATTAATGTAACTTTGGTCTAAAATGCAAATACACTTTAATTCAGTATCTATAAAACAGGAAGAAAAGTAGATTTCCTCAATAAATTAACACACATGAATATAATTGAAGCATGTAGCACTTAAATACTTGAATATATGCATTAGCTATCATGTTAAGAATACTAGTCGCGGTCATGGTTGTAAAAATTACTAGGCGCTAGTCGGGCGTTTCAAATAATTAAAAGATTTTGAACAGTTTTGACTGAAGCCAATCTTAACTGATTTTTCCCAACTTTCACCGATTTTGACTGCCTACCAATTTTATGGCCAATTAGCTGGAATTGCAAAATTTACCCTCCTATTAATTCCGATTTTTACAACACCGGTCGTAGTATAGTTGTCTGACTTTTTAATCCCACATGGGTTACATGTATTAATGTAACTTTGGTCTAAAATGCAAATACACTTTAATTCAGTATCTATAAAACAGGAAGAAAAGTAGATTTCCTAATTTGATGCAACACTTTAACTCCCATCTACTAAATAGTCTCAAGAGAATAGTTAAGCGGTCTACTCCAGACAAGATCAAGCATCTAAATATATGACGCGAATTCAAGACCAAGGCTTCAATACATATCAGAATCTGACTCATTTCAACACAAATATTTGACTTGTTACCCAACCAATCCGACGAGACCGTCTTCACACCTCTAATCTAAAATCAAAGGACAACAGTAGGGTGACTAGCCATGATTGCACAATAAGTAAACAAAGGAACACAAGTTAGCTTAAGAGATCCTTTAGAAGATTATGGTTGTCGGTTGACTAGGAAGTTTATGGATCGTTTGATGTCTAACCTGCATATTAAATGCCACCATCTGAGCTCCATGCATCCACCCAATCAACGGGTTGTAATTAGAGGAGTCGAATCGTATCCCCTTAGGATACACCCTCAGTATATTCTTCTGAGTGAACCTAAAGCAAACAAAATCTCAGCATATTTTCTTCATAAATAGAAATAAAGTGTTTATAAATTAAGACAGTACTTGACAATCTGTGGCCCGTGAGTTTTTGCTGCTTTCTCAAGCTCTTGCTCACTTAGACTAAGCCGTCTGACTTTATCAGGGTCAACTCTCAGCCAATCGTCTAAACCACCCTTCCCCTTTCCAGCATGAATAGCAATCAAACTCCTATATTCAGGGGCACATTTGTCATCTTGAAGATCATCGTCTTCTTCTTCTTCTTCCTCCTCCTCTTCTTCCAAATCAGTCTGCAAAAGATAGTCAGTTGACATGGAAGTATGTAGCCCACCTTGCATTCAACAAATTATGTTTAGGTACCTTTAAATCCGCATTGCTCTTGGATTTATATAAGGGAATTTCACCACCCCAGGCTTGTGATGAATCATTCTCTCTCTGTGAACCAATTACCTTAGCTTCTTTTGCTTTAAGATACTCTTTAGGAGGTTTAGTAGATATAATAATCCGTCTTTTCAAAGATTCAGGAGATGGAAATTCCTCTAAACTTTCTGCTTTAGGAGCAAACAGCATGTCTCCAAATGTTTCGGTAACCATCTACAATTTAATCATAAAGAAAAGAAATTAAACCAAGAAAGTGTATCTTTTAAGGAATTAATTCACATCATTGAAAAACTATATGTAGAAACTAAGGCAAAGTTACTCACCTTAGCCACTTTAGCCTGAAGTTCAGTAGTAAGGTGGTCTTCGAGGGTAATAACAACAGGGTACTCAGATGCTTCAAAGGCATGATTCTTGATAGACGTTAAACACTTAATCAGTTTAACCGGAGCGGTCAATGTCCTATATGACATAACCAGTTAATAATTCATGAGAACTAATGATATGTCAAATCAAACTGTTGTAGCATAACTTTTAATAGGATAGCAAAGCAAACTTTGTTAAAAAAATGGGCAACAATATACACACACCATACCTTCCATGAAGAACATTAACATCATCCTTGGCTGAGTTAGGCCATATATCCAATTCAATGACTCTAACACCTTTCTTTAATGCTTCAACTATGGGAACATCACTACAATCACTGCTCAGTTGATTCCCGGTTAGATACGAATTGTGACCCGTGAATATAAAATAGTGAGACAATGGAGCATTCATATCATGATGAACCTGATAGATAACAAAGGATCATCTTTAAGATTTAGACGGAAAACAGTGTGAGTTTACTTATTTCAACTAAACCATATATATTCCACGACAATTGTATTTTAATAATCCAAATTATGATTGACAACTTGACCAATGACAAGTCCAACTTTCGCTTTTGTTACCACTGACAATCCAAGTAGCATAATCAACAATTTTCACTCGATTCCACTTGTAGATTTCCTTACTTCGTTCACAATTATCATTGTGAGTGAAATCATCAGTAAATATGTTAAATTTATGTTACTCGGATTGCCATCCATCGGTAACAAAACTGTTAGTTTGGCTTATTAAAATCCAAATTGCTTGCATTATATCGCTCACTACTTAACCACATTCAAGTATACAAGATAAATATAGAATAAAACAAATGAATTATAAGAAAAACTAGGGTTAATGATGTTAAGTCAACTGACAGTTTAAACAGGAACTAATTCTCACAAATTTTGACACGGTGAAGTCAACAAACAGTTTAAACTAACTTTCCTAAAAAAGTTCACAACTCTAATTTTAGAAACAGGAACAAAATTCAGGCGCGCAAATTCTAGAATAATCAACAGATCTCACAAAAAATGATCAATTACCGAACGATGAAGATCAATAGCAGGATTAGAGTCACTAAACAAGTACTTAAAAAAGGTCTCGAGATTAAAACCCTTGCGATGGAACAAATGAGCAGTATTATGCATAATCGCTTGAGCATCTTCAACAGTAGCATTTTCCTGCTTCTGAACATGAACAAGGAAGCGTTGAAGGTGATCTGCAGTCATGATGCCGTTGTTATCGGAGAACTGGCCGTACAGAGACTTGATCTCCGGTGGAGCTTCGGTGGCGGCGAGACGGAAGCGTCGGCGGAAACAGAAGCATACTTTATAGGTTTGTTTAGAAGTTTGTTTGGAGATTTGTTTGGACATTGTTGTTGTGATAGATGAAGAAATTTGAGAAGAAATGGAGATTAGATTTGTATTGTATTGTATGAGGAAGTTAGTTAGATTTGCTTGAGGAAATGGGAAGGTATTGATTATAAATTGTGTAATGATATGATTTGTGTTTTGTTAGACAGCAGGAATGTGATGGGACCAGGTATGTTTACTGCGGTGGCAGGGGATGGATCCGTTGACGATCACGCATGAGTCATGACACGCGATACTTGATTATTAACTTTTCATATTTATTTTAGAGTAAACTACTATTTTGGTCTCTAAGATTTAGTAAAAATCACGGTTTTAGCCTAATAGTTTGTTTTCTACTCTTTTAGTCCATTAGTTTCATACAAACTTGCTGTTTTAGTCCACACCACTAACGACCATCCATTTTTCTAGTTAAGTTTATGTGAAAAGACATTAATACCTTTGGATCAAAATAATAATTTTGACCAAACCAAAAGGACCAAAACAGTAAGTTACCCTTATTATTATTATTATTGCTATTATTATTTTTAATATTATTATTATTATTGTTATTGTTATTATTATTGTTATTAACGAAGTCGGCGCAACACAATGCAACACACCTATTAACAATGTTTTCGACTTCAACATGCGCGTTGCATTACACCGACAGATAGTGGTTAAAAGTATATATATATATATATATATATCAAAAGATGGGGTAAAAAATGAATATGTCAAAGATGATCAACATGATATAGCATGTAAAAATTACAATTAAGTCAAAATAAGGGGGTCAAATTCATATGTTGGATATATTTATCTAAGTTAGAGGTTAAAATGATAATTAAGTCAAACAGTTATTGGTGGGTTAGTCGAGTGGTGACACGTGACCGGTCAACAGTGATCACCGACCTTTAAAACTAGAAGCTATATAAATAATAAATAATAATAACAATAATAATAATAATAATAGTAATAATAATAACAATAACAATAATAATATTAAAAATAATAATAGCAATAATAATAATAATAGTAACTTACTGTTTTGGTCCTTGTGGTTTGACCAAAATTACTATTTTGGTCCAAGGTTATTAATGTCTTTTCACACAAACTTAACTAGAAAAATAGATGGTCGTTAGTGGTGTGGACTAAAACAGCAAGTTTGTATGAAACTAATGGACTAAAAGAGTAGAAAACAAACTATTGAACTAAAACCGTGATTTTTACTAAACATCAGAGACCAAAATAGTAGTTTACTCTTTATTTTATAACTAACACCTATGGCCTAACTAGTACTCTTATCATATTCATATCTATCATATGTAGCCGGTTTGGCAACCGCTAATGTAGAGGCTTAGGTTCAATTATTTCCTTCATGTAAACACTTAGAGGCGGAGCGTAGTATGATTGTGGAGAAGGAAGTCATTTAAAGTTACACTCAACTTTCACACATTTCATCGACGAGTTTTGCATTTTGGCGGTTTTACCATATATTCAACTTTGATATATTTATTACTTTGACTCCAACTCTAACCTTTTTTATCATTTTGACTTATGGTGGGTTAGCCAACTTACAAGTCTGTCCCCTACTCTACTTTGACATATTTACGACTCAACTTCGACACGTTATTTACGACTTAGATCTTCTTCATTTTGATTCTTGATGAGTTACCCGACTTACAACTTTAACCCCCCATACTCTATATATTTATAACTTTAACAACTCAGCTTAGAGTTAGTTATCATTCTAACCTTTATGTTTGGATATATTTCATTCTTTTGATAAATGACACATTACGACTTTTTATGGTAACGTGTGAGACATGAAAAAAATTTTATCAGCATGTGTGCTAAAGTTACATAGGCAAGACCCGACCGCCGCATTGTGCGGCCGGTCTACATATCTAGGTGTTATTGTTCTATTAATATTAATATTAGTATTAACTAGGTTTATAACAAGAGTTGATAAAAAAGTTTCATGTCTCGTACGTATTAAAAGACGGGTAGATAACAAGTGTAAATGTCAAATTTAAAACTAAGTCAAAACGGATGGTTAATGCCAGAAATATGTCAAAGTATAATAGTAGGGTCAAAGTCGTAAACACGTAAAAAAAGGTTTTCATGTCGCATACATTATGGTGTAAAGTCGCATATTAAAAGACAGAGAAATATCAAAACTTAGATGTCAAAGCCGATAAGCAAAGTCGTAAATATATCAAAGTATAATAACGGTTCAAAGCTGTAAAGTTACAAAGTGATCAGGGGTCAAAATGATAATAGGTCAAAATCGATGGTCCAAAACACAAATATGTCAAGTCAGGGGTTAAAACCGTAACACACATAAAAGTCAGAGTAATAAACGTAAATAGATAAAAATTTAAAAAAAATCGCACGCGAATCAATCAGTGACACGTGTCTCAATAAAAAAGATCAAGAGTAATTCCTCACCTATCCTGTCAGGGCCCCAGTTGAACGCTTGAGTATAGATTCCCTATGCTCATCGGCCGAGGCCGGCGGCCCGTAGATCTGGATCCATCCATATATCTGACCTGATATCGTTTGTTAAAAAATAATAGGTTTTTAGTAGTAGTTCATGAGACCTCAAATTCCCACGTTCCAGCTTGAATTATGCCAACACGTCCCACCCCCAACTCTAGCTGAGAAGTTGAGTCACCTCTTTTCTTTATTTTTTAAAAAAATAATCGAATAAAGAAACCGACCTTTAAACCGGGCATTATATATAAGAATTAGGTTCAAATACAAAGTCTAAATTTCCTAGAAAGTCTAAGAAGGAATTTGGACCATTAGATCTAATATTAAATGAAGATCAATGGCTTATAAACACAAGGTGGCATAATGGTAAATAGTTAGAACTTTAAATGGTAGGGTAAGAGTATATTAGTCTTGTCTCATTTTCAATTCCACCCTCTTTTTTAAACGTCCATAACTTTTACATACGACAATAGGAAGTTCCTACTAAGGAGAACCCTAAAATCAGGAGTTGAACATGTTAGAAGAGTCATTCATAGCCGAAAATAACGAAACAAGGCATATAATACTTGTCACGAACTACCAATGAGCTTAGAAGTATTCGAGACACATTTCAAATGTCTAATATCAAGAAGTAAACACTAAATGAGATATTAGTAATCCTAAATAAGGGGATGAAACGCGATAATTGTGACACCCCGCCCGGCTGCGGAAACACCGGGCTGTCATTGGAATTGGATATCAATAGTAAACAAAGCACATGGTATTTATTTATTAAGTTCAATAATGATGTAGTACGTTTTGAACCTAGGTCTTAAATGAATACGACAAAAGTAATAAAACCGAAACAGTAACTGTAAATGTCTGATTTATTATTCTAGGTCCAAGGCAATCCTATGTCTTGGCAAAAGCAGCAAAAATAATCAAGCAACACCTGAAATATGTAAAAATAAAGTTAGCTATTTAAAGCTAGTGAGTAAACCACAATTTGATACATAGTAAATACAGAAAATCCGAGATCATCATAATATGCTGCGCAATCTTACATGCATAGCTATTTCGTATCATTCTCGACCATGACACCTTGAACACACATTGAACACATTGAACACCATCATTGTATAGCAACTTGTAATCATTTATCATGAGGAACCAACTCATGTTGTAAATTAAAGATAACCTTTTTAGTAACCGTCTCGATATAGGTTATCAATAATTATTTTTGCAACTTAGGGACATAGCATAGCAACTTGTAACATAGCAACTTGTAACATTGAAATTGAATGGCCGGGTTTAAATCACATGTTTTGAAATACATGCAGGTGGGTTTGTCAAACCATTAGCGCTAACATTGTACCGGTGGGATTACTAAGTAACAATACTACTTTAAACTACCACATAAGGATTGCATCTTGTCGCGAGTCAAGACTAACATATTTTATGATCTCTTTTGGAAACAAATAGAAAATTGAAAACATTGTATAGTAACTAGAAACATATTTCAGCCCCAAAACGAATAGTAAAAAGGGGAGTGAATTTACTCACCTGAACAATATAGATAATAGCAAACGCAAGAAAGTAACTAAATAGAATCGAGGATCGCCCAGATATTAGAATCACCTAATTAACCGGGAAAACCTAATTTAGAAACGAGACAAATAATATAGTAACTAGAATCAAGAACTTAGAAATTCTAGGGTTTTGGATTTGGGGTTTTAGGGTTTTAAATTATCAATTGAAAATTAGGGTTTCAAAATATAATTTGGGGATTTAGGGTTTTAAAGTCCAATTTGGGGATTTAGGGTTTCAAAATCCAATTTAGGGTTTTAAAGTCCAATTTGGGGATTTAGGGTTTCAAAACCAATTTAGGGTTTTAAAGTCCAATTTGGGGATTTAGGTACGAGATATAAATATATATTTTTATAATAAACAATTTCTAGTTTTATAATTGATATATTATTTATATACAATCTTGAGAATTATATATATATAACTTAGAAGGAAGGGGGTTAAAAAGATAAAAATTAACTAAAAGTGGTCACAGTGGGACTCGAACCCACGACCTAACGCACCTTGTCCAGCGCCCTACCCGTTGAACCAGGCGCGCTTTTTGGTTTTTAAACAGGCAGTAAATTGTTTTAACCTTTACAATACAAAAACACCCATTTCCATATAAACCCTAGATTTGAAAATCAACCAATTCGTTCTTAATTTGATGATTGAATCCGGAAGACCATAGGGCTTTTAATCTACACACTACAGCGATCATTTCAATGTATTATACTTACTTGGTTGATGACAATCTGATTAAGCAAAGGAAGAACAGGTACGACGGCTTAGGATATAGATTGAGAGATTGAAGGTGTTTTAATCCAATTAACTTTCCAGATTTTATCTTGATGGTATCACGAGTTGATTCTCATGATCAATTCCAGCAAATGGATACAAATTGGTGATGAAACAAGAACTTGCAGGTTGCGGAAAATGGTGAACAAGAATGAATGATTGAACGGTTTAGGGATGCAATTGATTAGTCAGAGGGTTAGACATAGTTAAAGTGATTGTTTTGCAATAGTTTATTTGGGTGAATTTGCTTAGAAACCGCCGTACCCGTTAAGTCTTCATAAGAGATTAATTAGGAGTAATTGGTGATCAATGGGCTGATAAATTCTCAATTAAATGATATAGACTGATCCTAATCGACGAAACGATCGTTTTGATTAAAGAAATTAACTGATAATCAGTGTTTTTGGTCTACTGAGAGGAACGAGTTTAAGAAACGGTTTAAGGAATAGCTTTAAACACTATTTCGGTTGCTTATTTGTTGTTTTGAGAGTGCCCATGGGTTCGAAACTCGACCACGAACATTTTAATAACTTTTATCTGTGCTAAACACGCTTGAAATGAGAATATTGTCCTTGCCGGAATTTCGGCCGGCGCCGGCGAGAACATTTGCCGGAAAAACGGGAATCAGCGAGGGGGGGTTTGGTTTGGTTAATTACATGTTTAGTCCCTACATTTTGGATTACTTTCAATTCATTTATTAAAACTTTAGTGTAAGTTTCAAACTCGTCACTTTGGACCCAAAGTTAGTTATAAATTATATCAACCAACTTATTTAACCGGGTTGAGACGTAACAAGTATATAAGTGACGTTTTTATCTTTTTGCTTCGTTTTTTGACGTTAGATGGCTACTTTGAGACTTTAATAGTTTTTATCTTTAAATCTTTACAAAATTCTTTTTATAAAATACATTGTATTTAGTATTTAATTAGAGACCGTTGAATAAAATTTTGTCGTTATATATTAAAGACGAGTATGACGTTAGGCTTGATATATTTATATATATAGTTTTAATAACAAAGCGTTACATTTACAAGAGATAATTACGAGTACATTAAAGATGGATAATCTCGGGTTCGAGTCGGGCATTCGGGTTCGGATTTGGGGCAGATGTCACAGTCTCCCCTCCTTATAAAAATTTCGTCCCGAAATTTGCTCAAACCGAAGAAAGAAAGAGAAACGAAAAGATGCGGATATTTAGCTTTCATTTGGTACCCACGTTCCCAAATAAACTCAGGTTCGCGTTTTGATTATGAACGAACTTTCGGTATCCAACTAAGCTTGAGGGGCTTAACTTCACGGTCCACAATTTCCAATGTCCGTTCAATAAGTTGTATGGATTCATTGATTTGGAATTTTGGTTTCACTTGAGTGGCACAAGGAGGTTTTCATCAGTTAAACATTTTTCAACTTTGAAATATGGGAAATAATTTATTTGTTTGTTAAGTTTGCATTTATTATTATTTTTTTATCATACATATATATTAAGCTTGCGATCGACGCACATACGGAACGAGTTATCTTTCTTTGTCTTCACATCGACACTAGCGAAACATGCGACATAATCCTAGCGCATAAATTTTTGAGTTAAACGTAAGGCAAGAGATAATCATGAAAACAAGACCTTGAAGTTTAAGTTCGTACCATAAATATAAAACTCATAGAAATACTTTTTCTCGTTCGTTACATAAAGATTATTAAGTCCAACATGACAAAATAGTAAATGATGAAACAAACTCTAATGAAACAAAGTTCTTATCGGCACTTGAATAAAATAGAAACGCAATGATCATTTGGGAAGCATATCGTTCACGACGTCATTGTTTGCTTGAGCTTGATTAGTGATGATATTGAAAGTTCTAGCACGACCAACTTGATTAGCATTAGCGTTGGTATTCACGTTGACGTTGATAGGCTGAGGACAATTGTTGCGGAAATGAGTTGGATCGCCACAATTGAAACAAGCACGACCTTGATTACCCCGGTTATTATTATTCCAACAATCTTTAGCCAAATGCCCATAACGTTGGCAAACAGAACATTTAAAACATGGAGTTTCAGGAGCATGGTGAAAAGGACATTTGTCGCATTTGGGCAAGAACCCCGTATAAGGCTTACGGTTATCATTACCCCTTTTCGGTGCCATAGGAGGAGCAGGAGCAGTTATTGCATAATTGGTGGCATTGTTCTTACGCTTTTTGGAATGAGATGAGGATTCGGGCTTAAAACCCTTATAAGAATCATCCTCGGATGGTTTAGCGTCGTCACTAGAAGAACCCTTGGACTTTTTGTTGCCCTTACGAAACAGAGAACCAGCTTGCACATGATTTTCGGTAAGGCGACCGGCTAAAGTCATTGCCTCACCCACAGTAACTGGCTTACTACCCCAAACAGCATCTTGAATAGTCATCGGCAAACCTCCGATATACTGTTCAATACCACGGGATTCGGGAGTAACCATATTAGGACACAGAGTACTGAGCTGAGAAAAACGATCATTGTAGGCCACATTTTCACCACTGTCCTGTTTGAGACCCCAGAATTCACCCTCGAGTTTACGGATTTCGCTAGGAGGGCAATATTTATCAGTCATGGCGGTTTTGAATTCATCCCAAGTCATTTCAGAGATTTCATCATCACCACGTCTACGTTTCTCATCATTCCACCAAGTCAAAGCACCCTTTTGGAGGACACTTGTGGCATAGCGGACTTTGAAGTTTTCAGGGCAATCACAATTGACAAAGGTACTCTCCATGCTTTCGTACCATTGGAGAAGACCAGTAGCCCCTTCGTTACCGAAGAATTTCGTTGGACCGCAAGAATTGAAGTACTTAAGAGTACAATGAGGAGTCTTGGGCTGAGCATTTTGATTAGCATTATTGAGTTGAGTCACGAGATTAGGCAAAATATTAGCCATTTGGGTCGCGATAGTATTAGCAAGTCGTTCACGTCTAGTTGCCATTCTACAAGATAAGATAGAAAAAGAATTTCATGAGACATAGAAAATTTTGAGATAACATAAGTTGTAATGGAATTTTGGATTGAATAGAAACAATAATTGTACTTTGAATTTCATAGAATCTTTAGAAACATACATCATAGTAATCACTTTGAAAATCATAGAAATATGAATAAACAAACTTGGAATAAAATTTGGAATAATATAGAAATCCATGTAAATAATTTGAAATCATAGAAAATGATAATCATAAAGTCGTTAAATAAATAAAATTGGAAGGCTTAGGAATGTGTCTTGGTTTTGGACACTTAAGACTTATCAAAGTGCTAAGTTCGTTCTTAACGTATTCGAGAAGGCGTGCTTTAGCCTATAGGTTCACACTCATCTCGTACATCCCCAGGTAAGCATACAGGTCTCTTAAAGAGATTTATACGAAATGCTTGCCTTAGACAGGATGTCCGTGATACAGGCGTTCCCCCTTCCAGATTGCACACGTTCCCACGTTTCAAACTTACTTAAGACGATGACGAGATTCCACAAAGAGAAAGATCCTAATCACACAGAAGAGTCTCTTGTAGTTCCTTCGCGAAATCGGATAAGAAATAAGATAAAGGAAAGACATAGAAATGTTCATAAAAAGAAATAAGGAGGTAAGTTCTAGAAGAGTTTTCTAAGCACAAACTATTTGCACTAAGGACTCTTAGGTTATAGTCTAGGTCGGCGTGTTTCTAATACCCTATATATCCTAGTTCCCTATAACCATGTCTCTGATACCAAACTGTGACACCCCGCCCGGCGGCGGAAACACCGGGCTGTCATTGGAATTGGATATCAATAGTAAACAAAGCACATGGTATTTATTTATTAAGTTCAATAATGATGTAGTACGTTTTGAACCTAGGTCTTAAATGAATACGACAAAAGTAATAAAACCGAAACAGTAACTGTAAATGTCTGATTTATTATTCTAGGTCCAAGGCAATCCTATGTCTTGGCAAAAGCAGCAAAAATAATCAAGCAACACGTGAAATATGTAAAAATAAAGTTAGCTATTTAAAGCTAGTGAGTAAACCACAATTTGATACATAGTAAATACAGAAAATCCGAGATCATCATAATATGCTGCGCAATCTTACATGCATAGCTATTTCGTATCATTCTCGACCATGACACCTTGAACACACATTGAACACATTGAACACCATCATTGTATAGCAACTTGTAATCATTTAGCATGAGGAACCAACTCATGTTGTAAATTAAAGATAACCTTTTTAGTAACCGTCTCGATATAGGTTATCAATAATTATTTTTGCAACTTAGGGACATAGCATAGCAACTTGTAACATAGCAACTTATAACATTGAAATTGAATGGCCGGGTTTAAATAACCTGTTTTGAAATACATGCAGGTGGGTTTGTCAAACCATTAGCGCTAACATTGTACCGGTGGGATTACTAAGTAACAATACTACTTTAAACTACCACATAAGGATTGCATCTTGTCGCGAGTCAAGACTAACATATTTTATGATCTCTTTTGGAAACAAATAGAAAATTGAAAACATTGTATAGTAACTAGAAACATATTTCAGCCCCAAAACGAATAGTAAAAAGGGGAGTGAATTTACTCACCTGAACAATATAGATAATAGCAAACGCAAGAAAGTAACTAAATAGAATCGAGGATCGCCCAGATATTAGAATCACCTAATTAACCGGGAAAACCTAATTTAGAAACGAGACAAATAATATAGTAACTAGAATCAAGAACTTAGAAATTCTAGGGTTTTGGATTTGGGGTTTTAGGGTTTTAAATTATCAATTGAAAATTAGGGTTTCAAAATATAATTTGGGGATTTAGGGTTTTAAAGTCCAATTTGGGGATTTAGGGTTTCAAAATCCAATTTAGGGTTTTAAAGTCCAATTTGGGGATTTAGGGTTTCAAAACCAATTTAGGGTTTTAAAGTCCAATTTGGGGATTTAGGTACGAGATATAAATATATATTTTTATAATAAACAATTTCTAGTTTTATAATTGATATATTATTTATATACAATCTTGAGAATTATATATATATAACTTAGAAGGAAGGGGGTTAAAAAGATAAAAATTAACTAAAAGTGGTCACAGTGGGACTCGAACCCACGACCTAACGCACCTTGTCCAGCGCCCTACCCGTTGAACCAGGCGCGCTTTTTGGTTTTTAAACAGGCAGTAAATTGTTTTAACCTTTACAATACAAAAACACCCATTTCCATATAAACCCTAGATTTGAAAATCAACCAATTCGTTCTTAATTTGATGATTGAATCCGGAAGACCATAGGGCTTTTAATCTACACACTACAGCGATCATTTCAATGTATTATACTTACTTGGTTGATGACAATCTGATTAAGCAAAGGAAGAACAGGTACGACGGCTTAGGATATAGATTGAGAGATTGAAGGTGTTTTAATCCAATTAACTTTCCAGATTTTATCTTGATGGTATCACGAGTTGATTCTCATGATCAATTCCAGCAAATGGATACAAATTGGTGATGAAACAAGAACTTGCAGGTTGCGGAAAATGGTGAACAAGAATGAATGATTGAACGGTTTAGGGATGCAATTGATTAGTCAGAGGGTTAGACATAGTTAAAGTGATTGTTTTGCAATAGTTTATTTGGGTGAATTTGCTTAGAAACCGCCGTACCCGTTAAGTCTTCATAAGAGATTAATTAGGAGTAATTGGTGATCAATGGGCTGATAAATTCTCAATTAAATGATATAGACTGATCCTAATCGACGAAACGATCGTTTTGATTAAAGAAATTAACTGATAATCAGTGTTTTTGGTCTATTGAGAGGAACGAGTTTAAGAAACGGTTTAAGGAATAGCTTTAAACACTATTTCGGTTGCTTATTTGTTGTTTTGAGAGTGCCCATGGGTTCGAAACTCGACCACGAACATTTTAATAACTTTTATCTGTGCTAAACACGCTTGAAATGAGAATATTGTCCTTGCCAAAATTTCGGCCGGCGCCGGCGAGAACATTTGCCGGAAAAACGGGAATCAGCGAGGGGGGGGTTTGGTTTGGTTAATTACATGTTTAGTCCCTACATTTTGGATTACTTTCAATTCATTTATTAAAACTTTAGTGTAAGTTTCAAACTCGTCACTTTGGACCCAAAGTTAGTTATAAATTATATCAACCAACTTATTTAACCGGGTTGAGACGTAACAAGTATATAAGTGACGTTTTTATCTTTTTGCTTCGTTTTTTGACGTTAGATGGCTACTTTGAGACTTTAATAGTTTTTATCTTTAAATCTTTACAAAATTCTTTTTATAAAATACATTGTATTTAGTATTTAATTAGAGACCGTTGAATAAAATTTTGTCGTTATATATTAAAGACGAGTATGACGTTAGGCTTGATATATTTATATATATAGTTTTAATAACAAAGCGTTACATTTACAAGAGATAATTACGAGTACATTAAAGATGGATAATCTCGGGTTCGAGTCGGGCATTCGGGTTCGGATTTGGGGCAGATGTCACAATAATAACTTAAATTTCATCAACGAACCCCGTTGAAACAATACGGTACAAGAAAAGAAGCCATGAATAAGTGAAATTAAAACTGTTATGGTTTAGTGAAATTCAAAACGAGGACGTGAATTCACATAGAAGATAAAGAATGAACGAAATAAGAAATACCCTCATTTGATTTGTTTAACCCAACTAACGACGAATAACAAAAAGTTAGGAACACGAACATAGTAAAAAACAATCACTATGATAAGACAATACCAAACCAAATCACGAATCAGTACACCAGGTTATTATGTGCTTCTTATGTGTTTACGTGCATTCTTGAAAACTTCATACTTAGAGAGTAACGTAGTACTAAGATACCAACTCCACCATAAATTTCGAGGACAACGACGCTGAGGAAAACAATAGGGAACACCTAGTGGCTATAAACTAGTCACTGCTACAAGACAGCGTAATAATTTGTGAACACATAATTTGATTATGTGCTTTGTGTGTTTATTTTCCATACTTGCTAGTGTGACGCTAGGAAAAACTTTGTGGCCTTTAACGAACAACCTTAATTTAATTTCGAGGACGAAATTCTTATAAGTAGGGGAGGATGTAACAATCCCGGTTTTTGGGCCCGGAAATTTTTTTTTAAACCCATTGGGCTTGGCCCAACCATTATTGGGCTTAGGCCCCACTTAAATTATTGGGCTTGGCCCAACCCTTATTGGGCTTAGGCCCAACTTGAATTATGGGCTCGGCCCATGTAAGTTTACGATAAGTACCGATGATGAAACCCGTCATATTAGATACACGGATACACGGATGAATTTATTTTATACAATAAGAGTATTACTATACATTAGATGTGACTTTTCCCACTAACACCTTAATCCTACAAATTGTAAAGGTGTATAAATAAATTACACTTACAACTAATGTTGTATAACAAAACAATATAATACCACAATCCACAAGTCAAAAGACGTTATACACCCATACATATATATGGGTATACGTATACATGTGTGTATATATATATGTGTGTACACAAATTATTTAATTACCATGATTAATAAAACACATACATCGTGTAGATATAATACTTACACAAAAATAATTAAACTTATAGAAACTTGTCACTAACAATAAAAAACCAACATCCACTTTATATAAAAATCAACTAGGGGTGTTCATTCGAATCGAATGCGAATTGGGCGAATTAGGCGAATCGAATTGGTCGAATTGGGACTTTTAAAAACTGTATTCGTATTCGATCCACATTCGAATAAAAATCTATGTATTCGATTCGATTAAGTTATTCGAATTCGAATAGATTCGAATGTATTCGCTTTAAAAAAATATAAATAAACAAACACATCAAGTAACAATACAAATGTAGCACCAACATAACATAAGTGTACAACATTACCCAAACAATGTGCAAAACATCACCCAAACAATATGTAAATACTAACACATCAACAAGTCTAAAACATGTTAACAAAAGGTCTAAAACTGTATAATCAAAACATAAAAAAGACTATAAACAAGTTTAAAACCTGTAGAAACAACAATTAAGCAGTTGACATAACACAAAATCATGTTCATATGCAGAAACAACAATTAAAATTGGGTAATAGGTTGGATTTGGGTATTTTAACTTTACTTTAAGCTCACTAAATCATATTCATATATAGATAACTAATTAGATATATTAAAAATATATATTAAAAAATATATAAATTTCTTATTCGAATTGGGCGAATCGAATGCGAATACATAAAATCATATTCGTATTCGATCCACATTCGACAAAATTATTCGAATCGAATGCGAATCGAATTCGAATGACTGAAAGTCGATTTCGAATGGCCTTAATCGAATTCGATTCGAATCGAATTTCGAATAATTCGAATGGTATTCGAATAATGCACACCCCTAAAATCAACCCACACACTATATACATCCATACATGCATATATATATATATATATATATGAATACTAACAAATCCATCATATAAACACCTACACATATTTATACAAATACCATACAATATTTAATTATTTATCACCCTACAACCATTATTATTTACCCTACATAATAAACACACACATATGTACATGCACACACATATATATGTGTATAATTTATAAAACCAACTACAACTTATAAACTAAACTAGCATTTTATAAAAACTACTAACATTTATTTTACATAATAAAAGAAAAAGAAATGAAATAACTAATAATACTTGCAAAGATACCTATAATACCTATTGTCTCCTAATACACAACACACAACTTCCTACACCAATGCATGCACACCCATTACTTCTCCATCTAACCAAAAATCTCTCCACAATCCAAGCAAGATCTCATCTCTCTCTCCCCCTCCCTCTTTTCTCAGCTGATCACACATACACACACACACACCACATCTCTTATCATTTCTACAACACAATCTCACAACTCACAAAAACTTCCTACAACACCCTCTCAACTTTCAAACATCTTCTCCACCACCAAAACTCATAAAAACTCAGCCATAACGAGCACCAAGGTCGACCAACAACACCACAACATCAACCACGAGCCAAGTGAAGCCACGGGTACAACGAAAACAACAACCGAGCAAACCGAAGCACGAACCATTCGTCACCACAAGCAAGCACGTTGAAGACCAGCCACTTCCAGCCCTGTTCCAGTCGAGTTCCAGCCCATTTTGTGACCCTCATACCATCCCAAGTGCACCCACACTCACTCTCAAACTCAAGGTAACGGAAAAACACCCGAAAATACACTAACCGTGCACAAAACGTCCATTTTCACACATAATGAATACCAACACTTCCCATATCATTTGAACATCTCCAAAACACTTATTTTTCAGTAACAAAAGTCTTAAAAATGATAGAAATCATTTTCTAAAGAAAACTCATGAGTTTGACTAAAACTAGTCAAACCGAACAACTATTTTTTTGTCAAAACAACAAACCAAGGTTAACCATCTTAAAATTATAATTTCATGATTTCTGTACATTCTTAATACTAAAATAAGCTTATAAACCAAATTTTATAATTTTTAGAGTTATAGATTATTTAATATATATTTTTGAATATTAAAAATGTATATTTTCACACTAATTCATAAAAACGTATGGGAAGTGTAAAAATATAAAAATGATCTATTCTACTGTTATAAATATGAATATGAACACATAGGATTGAAAATAGTTGATTGTTGATGGGTGAACCTAAGAATCGAAGAATAAACGAGACTAAACGTACGAAACAACGAAAATACCAAAAATATAAAAATACCAAGTTTTTGTATTCTCAGTAGCTTTTATATGATATAAATATGTTAGAAAATAAATTTCATATTTTTCTGGAAATTAAAATAATTACTACAAATTTTCTAATATTTAATGGGATTAAAATACGAAAAGTTGTAGAAAATAGTTAGAGACTCCTAAGACCAAATTTATAGAACCCAAACTTATATATAGACATAAAGTAAGTAAATTTGGACCCTAAACATTACCAAAGACTCTCTATGCTTAAAACGTAATCTTAACCGAGTCGAACGCGTTAAAAACACGAAACCGAGAAAAGCAAGTTAAAGCAGGTATTTTTCACATCCATGAGCTTTTATATTTATAAATAAAGTATTTCACCAAGTTACATAGTTTTTATATGCTTAATCTATTTATTATGATTTTTCGAATATACGAACCTAGTATTTTCACAAAAAGCATAAAAATTGAAGAAAGACCTTTTTGGCAAGAAAATACATTTCATACAGTATGGATGAGACCCAAAGAAGTGTTTCAAAGTATAAAAAGTGTTTAAAAAGTATTTTGTAAGCAAATCGTTTATTCATCGGTTTCACGCGCGTTAAAATACGAAAACGACCGACGGACTATAAAACTCGAATATTAAGTTTGTAACTACTTAGTTACTGTATAAATATGTTGAAAATAAAGTTTCACTATTTATTGGGTCACCGTTTATTTTATACAAATTATTTATGTTTATACTACATTAACCGGCTACATTCTTAAATAAAATATAGTAATTTTTAGAAATATCCAAAAATTATAAAAAGTATATTCCTACAGTAGGATATGACCACTTAAAATATTGGTACAATTATATTGAAGTATTTTGACTTAAACCTTAAACATAACTTAATGCGCGGTATCGCACCGCACTCGGTAGACCGGTGGAAACTAACTTTCATGAATCTAATACTTGGATATATTTTTATCAGTAGATTCACACCTAAAATGCAATACATACCATAAATGTAATGTATAGTGCTTATTAATATTAACTCTTAGTTAAAAACCCAACTTTAGTACGAATTTGACTATTTAACAAAGTCTAGGGACTAAAAGCGGCAAGTACCAAATTTTACTGATTGAACATCAACGTACACTTAATACCTACCTATATAACCTGGAATAACATAAGTATATACATACTTAGACGTATAAGTCAATACAAACGACTAAAACCATGATATTACACGAATGTAACCAAAACCGTACGCACACGACACCGACACAACGAAACACATAGACTTATGTATTTTGGGGTCTAACATGACTAAACTAAACATAGGAAGCCTGCTAGGAGGTAGAAATCCCACGCTGAATGTACAATATCTTTTGAAATCTTGAGCAGGCTGGGCACCAGGTGAGTTCATGAACCCCTTTTTTTTTACATAACGTTTTTGGGGCTGATACATACCTACTAAACTTGTTTATATAAACTGATTTTCATGGTGTAATACATCTGCTACTTGTCCCCGAACGTTGGTACAACTTTCGGTAGCCATTAACTTCTTGTAGGAGCCCTTTGATATGTGAATAGTACTATTTGGGAATCCCCCGTGTACAGTGGCATACCCCCCACTGAGGTTAAAAACCGTTACGCCACATGTTCAATGATTTGTCGGTGCTTAGCAAAGCACGTTAGCCCACTTTGGGTTAGGGGACTTTTATATATGGTATTCGGGTTGGGTATAATCCGAACAGGTTTGGCTACATATTTTGTCGACCGTACACCAAAAACGTACTTATTAAATGTCCAGCATTTTGTGTATGAAACGTTTTATGACATTGTCGGTTTGGTCAAACCATGAGCTCACCAACTTTATGTTGACGTATTTTCGGGTATGTATTTCAGGTATTTAGACGATTTATCGATGGAAATATACAACTAGACTTTATAACATTGGATGTGCATTTAGACATGGTTGATAGCTTTAGAAGGCCCCGATTAGAAGAAACACGCAAAGATTACAGACGAATTATAGAAGAAGACTACTTGGGAATAGTATACCAACTAGCCTCACTGCTTTCGTTAGAGTTTACTATTGTACCCTTTGATGTACACGTAGAATACACTGATATTACATGTAAACCTATGGCCCACTATCAATGAATACATAGTTTCCGCTGTGTTTTGTTGGATATTCAATCGTCACGGCCCACCTCCTTGATCAGGGTGTGACAATTGTGTTATATTAGTCAAGACATTGTGTTATATTTATCAGATTGTGTTATATCCGTCAGGTCATTGTGTTATATTCGTCAGGTCATTGTGTTATATTTTCATCAGGTCGTTGTGTTATATTTTCATCAGGTCGTTGTGTTAAATTTTCATCAGGTCGTTGTGTTATATTTTCATCAGGTCGTTGTGTTATATTTTCATCAAGTCGTTGTGTTATATTTTCATAAGGTCGTTGTGTTAAATTTTCATCAGGTCGTTGTGTTATATTTTCATCAGGTTAATTGTTGTGTTATATTTTCATCAGGTCGTTGTGTTATATTTTCGTCAGGTCGTTGTGTTATATTTTCATCAAGTCGTTGTGTTATATTTTCATCAGGTCGTTGTGTTATATTTTCATCAGGTCGTTGTGTTATATTTTCCTCAGGTCGTTGTGTTATATTTTCGTCAGGTCGTTGTGTTATATTTTCATCAGGTCATTGTGTTATATTTTCATCAGGTCGTTGTGTTATATTTTCATCAGGTCGTTGTGTTATATTTTCATCAGGTCGTTGTGTTAAATTTTCATCAGGTCGTTGTGTTATATTTTCATCAGGTCGTTGTGTTATATTTTCGTCAGGTCGTTGTGTTATATTTCATCAGGTCATTGTGTTATATTTTCATCAGGTAATTGTGTTATATTTTCATCAGGTCATTGTGTTATTTCAGATCATTGTGTTATTTCATTAGGTTATTATGTTATAATACAATGGCATGAATAAATAACACAATGACTTGACAAATAACACAACGAGCTAAAAAACGTGAAATTTTTTTTTGTTTTTTATATATGAATATTATACGCGTTTTAAAGATAAGAAAATGCTCGTTTTTATGGTGCAATTTTTTTAAAAAAATAATATCGTATGTAAAAGTTATGGACGTTTAAAAAAATGGGGTGAAACTTAAAATATAGAGACATTACCATCTTTACCCTTCCTTCTAATTTTAAGGGAGTGCCACATGTCATTATCTCATGGCTTCTTAGACTTTATAGGAAAATTAGACTTTGTAGTATAACTCCACTCTTATATATAACTAGTTATATACGCATGCTCGCGCGTTGCGCGAGGATTTTTTTTGACGACCTTATAAACACGTAAAGAAAACAATCATAAGGGGCTCAATATTAATGACTGTATCGTGTCACAGCTCGATATCACTATTCATATCACCAACAACAAAAAATGTAAATCAATTGAAAAATACAAAACGTCAACATTCACAACCAAACTGATCTAACCATTAAACCATGTAACCACCTACGAACATCATCGCAAGATGGTAATAGCAGATGAAATAGCTGACAACGCCACCATCCACTCTCGTAACGACCAACGAACATCATCAAAGACGGAAAAGCGGAAAAATATGAAGGCAAAGGCAAAAAAATCGGCCTCAAATGGGAAATTTCGATGGTTCCGATAAAGAGACAGTAGTGTTTCCGTTTCTTCTCCGGTACAAAACTCATGATCATGAAAAACCATCAGTTACCACATCATAAATGTACATATACTCATAAACCTACAAGTGTCTAACACAAAAATTACACAAAGCCTCACAATACAAAGGGACAAAAGATGAAAACTAACAAAAATTTGTGTCAAAAATCTAAAACATAAAAGTTTATTATTCATCATGTTTCTAAATTATACATAGTATAATATAATACAGTATTGACAAGTTTCTAAAACAAAATAATTAGTAAAGAAATACTTGTTTCATTGACTTATGAAACATGCATATATTGTTGGAATTGGTAAAATGTGTGTCCACGTATGCTGACTAAAAAAAATAAGATATGGGCATCAGTAAAAAAAAATAAGATATGGGCTCGTAGAATATGTTCTCTCTATACT
Source organism: Tagetes erecta (assembly GCA_030867185.1). NCBI lineage: Eukaryota > Viridiplantae > Streptophyta > Magnoliopsida > Asterales > Asteraceae > Tagetes > Tagetes erecta. Next base: position 57,993,401 of record CM061493.1, read on the forward strand.
TGATTATGCATGAGTATTACAAAAACAGAAAAACTTTAACAACTCAATGCATCAATGTTAAAAAAAAACATAACTCAATACAAGGGTAGAGATTACAACAATAAACCAATAATTAAGATAATTAGATCAAATCAAACAATATATATAATGAGATATATCTATCCCTAATACTCAGCAGGATGGACGCTCAAACAAGATCTAAAGGTGTGCAACAATTGTCGACGAAGACATTTCGTGAAGATGTCAGATGATGGGAACATGTAGTACCCGATTGTGACCAATGCGAACTTTTTCTTGAACATGGTGAATATCAATCTCTACATGCATGTTATGTTTCTTGATGTTATACCCGGTGAGATAGACGATCGACACATTATCGCAATAAACGATTGTAGCCTTGTGAAGTGGAACATGATGTAACTAGGGAAGGAAGTTGCAAAGCCAAGTTGTTTCTAAGACTACATTCATAATACCTTTATATTCGGCCTCCGTAAATGAAAGGGAAATGATATGTTGTCGTGTTGAAGACTAAAAGATTAAGTTTTCGCCACGGAACACATTATAGTTGGACATAGACCGTCTTATGTCTGCCAACCCCATTCAACATCTGAGTAAACTGTAAGAGTGTGACCGGGGGTATGCATGGGACGCAGATCGTAGTCTAACGTACCCTAAATAAAAGTAGAATGTGTTTCATAAAAGCAATATGAGGTTCCCTCGGTACTTGCATAAAGACACAAACATGTTGAACGACATGAGTAATATGAGTTTAGGTGAAGGACTTTTTAGGGGAATATACAGATGTGTTTTAGCATCTTAGGGGCTTAGATTTATCCCTATGTGTTGTTTTATGATGATGTGTCTGTTCCTAGTATCATTCCTTGTGTTATTGATACTATGTATTGTTATATGTTTAGTACGTTTATTTGTTTATTGTTTCTTTTGGAGTCAGGGTTTCTCTGGAAGCATATTTTATTTAAGTAATATTTGCCTACATCTTAGTATCTTACTATTCTCAGACCCTATCAATAATTATGTTATGGGTGAAAATTACTAGGCGCATTGGGGTTGCGTATTTAGATGTAAGACATTACAACATCACAAACATGTAACTACCAAGTAAATTCTTGAAAATAATACAAAATTCCTATGTTTGCCTAAATGATCGTTGTGACTGTATTCATACAAAGAGAAATCGCATAAGAAGCTTTACAGATTTAAATTTCTCTCCTTTCTTGTTATAAAGCGGGACAACACGAATCCCTGGTCTCAATTCTGAGACAGGCAAACATGTTTGACCCGCAAAGTCATCACTATCAACATCATATTCTTGTACAACAATCCCAAGTAAAGCTAGCTCTGGGACTGTCAATGGGAATGTGAATTCTTCGTTCCATATAGGTGTCCAGTCATCTCCAATTACTTTGGTTCTCTTCTTCGCCACATCAGCTGACACTCCCGCCATATAGATCTGTTGATCATATTCTATCGTTAGACATTTTTAAATGTGTTCAGACGCGTTTGTGACAGACTGACACACGTTTGTTTGGTACTAACCTTTGTATAGAAATCTGGTGGTGAGTATGAATCAAAGTGAGTCTGACTAAAATCCAAACGCCACCCGTCGCCGATATATACTTTCACCTGAAAAAACGAGTGTTTATGAAAAGCGTATTTAATATCGAGTCATGAAAACATGCTTTTTAAATCTAGCTAGGTATGCAATTTTGACATGGTTTCTATGCAAAAATCTAACTTGTTTTTAAATCTAAGTGATTTGCTAGTTCAACTAGCAGATGTCACCTACACGGTAGCATATGTGAATAGTTAACCCCGTAAGTGTCATCAGCTACAACTAGATTTAAAAACAAATTAGTTTTTTTTCCCTAGAAACGATGTCAAGATTGCATACCCACCTAGATTAAAAAAACTCCATGAAAAACAAGAATAAAGGCATAATGACTAATTCAACCTTCAAAGTTTTCTTCACTGGTAATGCCGCCTTCGGGTCAAATAATTCATCATTTGGACCCTTGTTCATGAGAAAATCGGGCTTTCGAACGTAACCACACCCTCCATTTGATCTGAACATCCCATGCATCATCCATAGGGATCTCCCATACCCCTAATTACAATTCAAAAATAGTCTAGTCAAACACAAAAGCAAAACACATAAAAAATCAGCAACACATTCGGCTGCAAACTCACCTGCATATTGAAGGCGACCATTTGAGCGCCATGCATCCATGCAGTAAGTGGTTTAAAGTTTGTTGAGGTAACTCGCGTTCCCTTTGGAAACACGCGAAGAATGTATTTCTGCGTAAATCTATATGCAAATGAACCATTGTTTAGTCTCACAGACATTGTAATAAAACAGACTGTCGAAATTGGTTTTTAGATGTGCTTATGTTAAAAATTGTATCTTTTTCATGTACATTTTGCAATCAAGGTTAAAGCAAAACAACTTACTAATTTACCTGACAATATCATCTCCATAAAGATTTGCAGCTTTTTCAAGAGCTTGTTCACTCAAACTAAGACGTTTAGTTCTCCCCGGATCTTCCCTTAACGCCTTTTTTGTTCCATTTTTTGGTTTATAAGCACGAATGGCAATGAGATGTTTGTATTCAAGTGCCTTTTTCTTCCCAACATTTTCATCTTCAATATCATCATCTTCATACTCAACACCAAGGATTTTTGACAAAGGTTGAACTGTTGTGTAACATGCTTCACTTGCACACTTACCATCCCTTACGCCATTTCTTTCATCATCCTCATCGTCATCGTCATCCTGATCACTGTTGCTCTGCTATTAAGAAACAAAGTTGAAACAAACTGATTCACTTTATAGGGAGTTATTAACTCTTGAGTAAATTATTGTTTTCATCCCTGAGATTTGGCACAAAATGGAATTATCTACACTTTTTTCGTCATATGCACATTATACTATCAAGATTTGTTTGTCTGTTAATTTATTTGCCAATTTTTTTATGTTTTTAATATAGCCATAATTTGGTCATTTGTCTTAAAATTTAACAGAAAAACACACTATGTTAGTACGTTTGACTGAAATGACAAAATTTTGAAAGTATAACGTGAATATAGCGAAAAATAATTAAAAAAGCTGCAGATGATTGCAATTTGCGCAAAACGCAGGGACGAAAACAACAACTTACTCTTAACTTTTTCACGAGTCTTGGTTTGTGTTTTGGCTATTGTTTTATTCACTTTAGAAAGAGTGTTTTATCTCATTTTCATGCTATTGATGGTTTCTTTGCACATTTAACAGTCATTGGTTCAAAAGACTAATCACTCATTTTAGATAAAAATAAAGGGCGTAGCAGCGATTTGTTACATCATCGGACGAACGTTCTTTGCCTGCATTCTTGGATTGAAGATATTCCTTTGGTGCTTTTGTTGAAAGAATGATTTGATGTTTCAATGCATCTGGTGAAGGGAATTGCTCTTTGTCACTTTCCTTTGGGAAGTATAGCATATCCCCGAACGTGCTTGTGACCATCTAAATATCCATGAATGAACGACTCAATATTTAAAACGAAGAAGAAAGAGTTTTTTGTTATGTAAACATCAAAGAAGAATGTAAAGCTAACCTCTGCAACTTTAGCTTGAAGACTTGGTGTAAGATGATCTTCTAAAGTTATAATAACAGGATACGGAGATTTAACAAAAGCATGCTCTTTAATCGACTTTAAACATTTATCAAGTGTTACTGGAGTTGTCAACGTCCTATTTTCGTTAAAAAAAATAACACAAAACCTTGTAAGTTGTAGATAGGGAATAAAAGCTTGTTAATAAAGGTGGCTAGATGATTGGGTTAGCCATGATGGGTGTATTGTATATATAGTTCATGTGTAAATTATGTTTACAAAGCTTATGAATGTTTAATGAGTTAAAATCAACTTTGGGTGACTTCCAACCCGTTCGACCCGTTTTAGATCATACACTACCCAACTCAACATTCAGAAGTAAATGGGTTGAAACTGCATAATTGTGATCTTTAATTTAAAAAAGAGTCGAAAAAGTGGTATGCATGCCTGCCATGGAGTACATCTATTCCATCTTTTGCGCTACCTGGCCATAAATCAAGTTCTATGCCTCGAACACCTCTTTGAAGAGCCTTTATGATTGGCACTTCACTAGAATCACTACTAAGTTGATTTCCGGTAAGGTATGAGTTGTGACCAGTGTATATAAAATAATGTTGCAATGGAGCGGTCATATCATGATGCGCCTGAAATGGTCAAGTTGTTAAAGAAATAACACCAAACATAGACAAGTAAACTATTAGGATGACATGATCCTGTAACTGGTGATACAAAACTTAGTTTACTAATTGTTCCGGTGTTATGGTGCTATGTAATGCTCTATAGTCGGTTTTTAAACCCTTTTACCGAACCAATTAATACTTATGTGAAAAAGCTAACACAAGCCACAAAAGCTTGATAGTTCATTAAAGTTACATGTATGTGACAATGTGTGCTTTATAATGTGCACATTGACTATAAACATATCATTCCATTTCAAACTTTCAAGAAACTTTGTAATGAACAAATCTTTTCTATGTGGGTACCTCTGCTTCAGGCTCCATCATCCCAAAAACCTCAACTTTGACTTTCTAAGTCAAACTTGTTAAACTTCAACTCTAAAATTGACCTAAAGTTCTAAAATTCACCAACAAAATGCAATTCAACTCAATAGCAGAAAATATTAACTTCAACTTAGAACTATTACATCAGCAACATGATGCTTAAAAGTCAATAAAAAATCAAAATGTAGTAGTTGTATCTTTGAAACCAAGCAAAAGTCAACATGGAATCAAAAAGTCAAAATCACAAACCTGAGTTTTTATGGGCCCATTGATGTCATCAAGTAACAAATAATGAAAGAAATCATCAACACTAAAAACGGAGCGGGTCAAATTGGGTCGTGACGGATTAACGACCCGCTCCATGACCCGCTCCACATTTTCAATTGTGACACCTTCTTCTCCCTGAAACTCAATCAAGAACCTTAAAAAATTCTCCGGCGACATCTCCGATTCACCGGCATATGATTTGAAGACGTCGATCACGTCCGGAGGTGGAGCCAATTCGCTAATTTTGAACTTGCGATTAAAATAGCCAAACATTTTGTAACAATTATGGGTTCCTGTGTCATTTTTTTTTCTTTGATCTTTGTTTTCGTCATCGTGGGACATGTGTGGGTTGTGGGTTTGAATGCATTTATAAATCTTGAGTAAATTATGAAGATGAACGTCAAAAATGTTTGAAGATGTGATCGTTGAGAATGATGATCGGAGGAAATGGTTCTACAATTTTGGAATTATTTTTTAGACTTCATTATTTTGTTTTCATTCATCAACTAAGTAAAAGTTTTCAATTTAAAAAAAACGAAAATGTCAAGTTTTTTATTTGATAAAATTACATGGATGGTCCTATGCTTAGATCTGATTTCACTTTTGGCCTTTAATTCTAAAAATCTATAAGGATAGACCAGTACTTTACATTTTTATTTCACATTTGGCTCCTGACATAGATTTCCGTTAGTTTTGAATGTTAAAACCCTCCATATGACACTCACGTGAGGGTATATTCGACAAATATACCATCACGTGAAAGTCACATGGGCTGATTTAACATTAAAAAACTAACGGGAATCCAAATCAGGGGCAAAATGTGAAACAAAAGTGCAAAATATTGGTTCATCTTTGTAATTTCTGTGAGTTAGGGGTCGAAAGTAAAATTAGGTCTGAGCACATGGGCCATCCTTGTAATTTTGTCTTTTTATTTTATTCGAATTATTTTGGTTAAACTTTATTTTGTTTTGATTAAGTAACTTATCTTAAATTTTGTTTCAATTAAAATAGTCAAATTTTATTTATTTTGTTTAAATTAAGTTATTTTGTCTTATCGATAAGTTTTTTGGTTTCGAATAAAGTTTTAATCGCTTAATTGTAAAGCATCGAAATAGAAAAGTGGAGTTGTGCTAGAGAGCTCATATTTCCTAGAAAGCATAAGAAGCAATAAGTTAATAACATGTAAAACTCTTTTAAAATTAGATTGAATAATGATATTGGTGACGTCTTTATGTTTCAAGTTCCACCTAGAGACGGATTCAACTTATAAGTAACGGGTTCACAGGAACATAATGCATTTCGACTTTTTTAGTAAAATTTGCATAGAAATTTATGTAGTTAAACCATATAGATAATTAAGAAATAAAGTTTCCTTGGATCCCTGGTAAAACGTTGAAATTATAACGCTAAGGTCTCTGGTTCAATTCTCTGTCCATACAAATTTTAGTATTTTTTTTTTCAAAGTCACTTTGCAATAAGTATTTTGAAACTTGATATTATGATGGTTAAGGGTTGTATTATACCTTTTTGTTTGAATCTTGATGGTGCATGATGTGAATATCAAAAGCATGTAACATTGTAACTTATTCAAGTGAGATGTTAGAAACAATCCAAAAGGTATGCGCCTTGGTCCTTCGGCATATTCAGGTATGTTTGATTGCTAAAACCTTATAAATATTTATATTAATATATATATAACTCCTAAAAGGGAAGGTCGGTGCTTTGCACCGGCCTCTCCCGTCCCGTCACGTCGCGTTTCAACTTTTTCTTAATTTAACATATTAACGATTTTAACCCCTGACTTTTAACGCATTGACGGTTTTAGTCCCCGACTTTACTAATTGCATTTGAGCTCCTGATGAGTTTTTAACTTTGATCTCTTACTCCACTTTGACACATAGTACGACTTTTACTAATTGTCATTTTAGCCCTTGATAAGTTTTCGACTTTGCTTTCTTACTCTACTTTGACATATAGTACGACTTTAATATTGTTATTGTGTTGACCTCTAACTTTTGATATTTTATCGTTTTTTTAACATGTGACATATTACGTTTTTGGGTCGTGACGTACGGGGCATCTAGAAAACATATTCCACGATGGCCGATGTATAATTATACCATTCTCTAATTTATAACATACAAGTATTGTTTTACGGTTTTAACATATTGATGACTTTATAAACCAAATAAGATTAGTCAACTAAATATATATATATATATATATATATATATATATATATATATATATATATATCCCGTGTTTAACACGGAATTGAGTTATAATAATTTATATAGTTAAACTAAAAACTTTATAATAAACTATTCAATTGTATACATCTCAATCGAAGATTTGGTAAAGATTATTTGTGTTATTATTATATTTTTCTAGCCGGTTTATATTAATATAGATTTGTTCTATTTTTTCGCCTTTAATCCTAGTTTCAATTAAACCTAGTTTTAAAAAAAAACATAACAAATTTAAAAGTTAAGGAAAGCAAGACACCTCATCAATGAATTAACAATATTATGCCAAGTAAGCATTTAAGAGATAGACATGCTAAGAGATTGACACTTGACAAAAGTAGGTTTGCTTTATTATATTTTATACATATATATATATATATATATAGTCATAGTCATTATAAAGTTACCTTCAGAACTTGGTAGTCAAACATAGTCATAGTAAATGTATTAATTCTAACATGTAAATAAAAGCAACCGGATTTTTCATTTAAGCTATATATTGATTCTATTGAAGAGAAGATCATACTTTTAAGAATATTCATCATATTCATATCTGTATAGAGTATTAAAATCTTCACTGATTTGTTAACTGAATCATTTTTCATAACCATAATTCCTAATAGAACCAACAACTAACAAAACATTACATTCCTTATTATACTGAAGTTATTATTAAAAGGTTCTTCGAAATCTTTTTTTTTTAATTTAGAGTAGGAAATATTGGTCTAATTAACTTTAAATAAAATACCAATTGGGATATATTGTGATCAGACAATTATCTCACGTTGGAAAATTAGAATAAAGCGCTCAACAGTGTCTTGGCAGATACATGGATCGACCAATTTTTGTAATTGACCGAAGGCTATTTATTTCTTCCAAAGAAACATAGTTTTTGATAGTTCTTATCATCCAACTTCATAAGCAACTCGTGCTGATAACGTGCTATAAAACTAACCTAATAGCATAATAACATAAAAAGAATAATAGAGAGAAAGAGATGATTCACTGATCAAGTATATCTATCTAATAAATCAAGGTTTTAGGGGACAATTTTTTAGGGGGAAAACATACTTTGTTTTATAAAAGGAATTTTTAGAGGGAAAACTTTAGTAGGAAAGTTGATGGAGACAAAATTTATGATTAATGATACTTTACAAAAATATTTACAAATTTTTAAATATAATGATTATAATTTTCTAAAAATATTTTATTTAATCCGTGTTTAGCACACGGGTGTTAAACCTAGTAATACAATGAAATACAATAGATTGTATCTATGAGGGTGGAAAACTTTGGATAGAAGCTATTATATATTAGTAGTTGATAATCATAATAATACTATGCAATCATATCTATATTTATAAAATTATAATATTATTGATATAAAGTTTATTTTTATTACATAGATGATTACATTTTAACTTGTTAGTCGTTAATTTTTGTCAATATAAAGTTATTTTAACTAAAATCACATTTAAATCATTTAAAGTGTGTTTTTCAGTAACCCGGACTGACAAAAAACGTTTTGATGACCCGTAATATTACCTCTATATAAACAAATGTAGATCGAAAATTGTGAACCCAATAAAAAAATCTAGATCCGTCATGGGTTCCACCTCATTGTTTAAACGTTCATAACTTTTATATACGATATTATTATTTTTTTAAGAAACTACCCCATAAAATCGAGCATTTCTAATATTCATAACACGTATAATATTGATATATAAAAACATACTTTTCATGTTTTCAGTTCATTGTGTTAGTTCGTCAGCTCATTGGTTATTTCATCAGGTCATTGTGTAACCTTCTGAACTGACGATGATTACACAATGACCTGATAAGGATTACACAAATAAAACAAGTAATAGATTTGAGATACTATGTTATGGCATATAGCTATGTCAACAATGAGAACAAGTTATAAGATTTGACATATTGTGTTATTATGTATGTTTTAGTTTGTATTCGTAAACAAGTTATAATATAACACAACTACCTGATAAAATAACACAATGATCTGACTAAATAACACAATTACCTGACGAAATAACACAATGTTCTGAAACATTAAAACCAAGTTATACTATATTTGAGATGTTATAAAAACAAGTAATGGATTTAAAATGTTATGTTTTGACACATAGTTATGTCAACAATGAAAACAAGTTATAAGATTTGACATCTTTTGTTATTATGTTTGTATTAGTTTGCATTCGAAACAAGTTATAATATAACAAAAAAACACGATGAAATAACACAGTGTGCTGAAACACAGAAAAAAGTTTGTTTTTATACGTCAACACTATATGCATTTTGAAGATAAAAAACGTTCATTTTTCTGGTGTAATTTTTATTAAACAATAATGTCGTATGTAAAAGTCGTTGACATTTAAAGAAGATAGTGAAATTTAAAAATGAAACAAAGATTAATATACCATTGGCCTACCATTTAAAATTACAATTATTTATCATTATGTTACATTGTATTTATAATCATCCGGTATTCATTAATCTTACAACTAAGGTCCAACATTCTAGTTAAACCACATTTCAAATTAATTAGAAGGATTTGCAAATCATATTTAGTGAATCTAATAACTAATTAATAATTAAGACTCTCATCTCATGTGCATATATAAAAACCAAACCCATGAACTAAAATCATAACTTGCAACATATCATCTACATCTATGATGAATTTCACAATCAAATATTGTTATCTTATCATCCTTATTTTTATTCTCTCCCATAAGGTTATATCGGGTGACGATATCATCTCCAAGGCCGAGAATCACTCTCCGAATATCTATATGGATCGATTCACAGTGTACATTGCCAACAGTAATGTCACTAACTTGCACGTTCATTGTCACTCATTTGACGATGATATAGGAGACAAGGCCTTAATGCCAAATCAATCATTTCATTGGTCCTTTAAGCAGAACTTCTTGTACTCTACGTTTTTCTCGTGCAACTTTAGCGCGTTATCGACTAATCAGGAGCGGATCAAAAGTGTCGTTTTTAATGTTTTTGACTTCGATGTATCGATTGAGTGTAGGGCTGGAACCAGAAATTGTTATTGGTTAACAAAGGATGATGGTTTTTATTTTTCTTTGGATAATAAATCATTTCCGGATGGTTGGACCATGAAGCATACATGGGAGTGGTGAGATGTGTTATGTGTATGCTTGTTTTTCATTCAAATCATTTGATGAATCTTATTTCGGTGAAATAAATATGCATTTATTATAGACATCAATTCGCATTTTATTTTTTATATATTGTTAAGAATGTTTTTTAACAACAATCTACTGTACTTATACATTACTACAAATAATTACATAATACCATTATGTTAAGGATAGAATCTACGATATTTAGACATGGGATTTAGGCAAATAATTACATAATACCATTATGTTAAGGATAGAATCTATGATATTTAAATTGACCTACACATATGTAGGTTATGTGTAACTAACATAACCTACACATGACTTTCACACGTGTAAGTTTAACAAATAAACGAAATTTATTCAATTTTATTTTTTGAATATCAAAGTTGATGAATAAATATTGAATTTCTATCATATTTTTGTATGTTAAAAATGTTTTTGGTTGAAAAAATGAAAACTTTAGATTTTTTTTTCTTCTCGTAATATTTGATCTTCTCGAATGAACCCTCCCCGTGACTTCAAACAATGTTAGACTTCAAAATGCATATACGATTATAAACTAGAAATTTATAGATCATAATTATACTAATTGGCATGATCGGTTAGACCACACCCAGACAATGATAATGTGAAATATATTGAAAAATCAGGGTTTTTTCTTGACAAGTAAAAGTAAAGTTGATTGTTTACCAACTAAAATAAGGTGTAAATCCCTAAATATCTAGAACTATAAAAGAGAAATATATCCTAATGTATATACCATTTAGAGCTTTAAATTGATGCATCGTCTAAATGGTTATTAATTCATAACTTAAGATTGCATGGGTTGTGGATTAGCTAATGAATTAACAAGCATGTTAATCTAGATTATCAAATAGTTTTTGTAAACACAATGAATTTAATTAACTCTCAAGATTCTAATGATTATTGGAATAAGTGTTGAGCTTTTAATTACTAATGATACTCTTTATTCATTCTTTATAATGTCAACACTTTATCATAGTAAAAGTACTCATTTTATATCATTTCTGTTGATTATATTCTTCCACAACGGTTAAACAATTTCAAATACACATTTTAACACAAAACTGACCAACTTATTAGGACTTAGATTTTTCAGGAAATGATTTTATAAGTGTTTTTATGGTTAATATGTTAAATTACCAAAAACATGCTTAAACATGAGTTTATGGTGCAAAACAACTAATAAAGCAAGTTGAGGGGCTAAAAATTAAAAGTTGGCCAACCATCCTCTTTAATGCCCAACCCTAATTCTCATCTATAAATACCAATTGAAATCACTCCCCAAATCACTTCCACCACCTTAAACTCTCTCCCTTAAACTCTCTCCCTTAAACTCTCTCAACTCATCCAACATACAAATAAGATATACGTTCACATTTTTTTAATCGTATTGCTTCTTCATAAGCATATTAAAGATGTGCCAAATGAAAATTGTTTTAGCCATATATATTTTATTTACAAATAACCTTGTCTTCAAATAGGGATATGAAATTCTTTAATACAATTGAACAATACAATTCCTTATGTTCAACCCCTTTTGACATTTATTGGCTGATCTCATTATTAGCATCATAATTTTCATAATCATGACATTTATAATAATCATTATATAATCATACTCCTTTAAGAGATGAAATAGAACCATACAAGTTTGACAGTTTTTCATTATTTTCTTGGACATAAGGATTTGAAATCTTTCAATACCTTTTTTTTTTCATTTTATTGCTACTTCGGAAGCATATTTAAGGTATGTCAAGTATAAATTGTTTTATTCTATTTAACTCACAAATAATCTTCTCTTCACATAATGTCAATTGACAGATAATTACATGTTCAAGTCATACAAGACTTATTAGTCTTAAATCTTGACATTCTATAAATATAAGATTTATGAAGTATGATCTTCTTTTCACACAACATCAATTGACACTCTTCATCCATTGAGAAGTCATATACATTCTATTTAACAAATAATCTTCTCTTCACATAATGTCAATTGAGAGATAATTACATGTCTAAGTCATACAAGACTTATTAGTCTTAAATCTTGACATTATATAAATATGAGATTTATGAAGTATGATCTTCTTTTCACACAACATCAATTGACATTCTCTTCATCCATTGAGAAGTCATATAAATTCGAGTGCAAAACTTATCGGTCTTAAATATTATGATCTTTTTTTTAAATTAATAACGAGATCATTTACTATTATTTATACGTACATATTTATAATCGTTATGAGAATTTTAATAACAAAAATAACTATGATTTGTTACCTGCAGTATATCAAATATCATCTAAAAACAAAAATGAGAATAATACATAACATCTGGAAAACGTATGCCACGATGGTCGATGTATAATTATACCATTGTCTAATTTATAACATAAAAGTAATGTTTTACAGTTTTAACATATTGATCGACATTATAAACCAAATAAGATTAGTCTATAAATATAGTCATAGTCATTATAAAGTTACCTTGTAGTCAAACATAGTCATAGTAAATGTACTAGGTTTAATATCCGTGTGTTACACACGGGTTAAATAATAATATTTATAAATAAATTATAACATTATTTAAAGTATTTATAAATATTTAACATTTAGTGATTTGCCTCCATCAACTTATGCATGAGAAAAAATTTCATACAAGTTTTACTTTCCAAACTTCCTATTATAGAACAAATATTTCCCCCTAAAAATAACCCCCTAAAACCTTGAATTATTAGATAGATTTTGATCATCAACGAGGCATCGTGAAAAATAAAATATTAAATGACACTTGAAATAATGTGAACTACAAAACAAGTACCACAATTCAAACAGAGTCTCTGATCTATCTCAAACAGAATAAAAACCATATGAATAAGATTTAAAAGATTACATGTAGAGGCTTGCATCGGCAAGTCTTTGATATGCGACCGCAACGAGTGGTTTTCCCTTCTTTAACGTAATACCAAACGATTCCGAAAGATCATGTTCGTCACCCTTTGGTAACGTCCAGTCAAACGAGTGCAAGAACGAAGCCAAAATAAGCATTTGCATTCTCTGGGTCAATGGAATACCTGGACATGTTCGTCTTCCTGATCCAAATGGAACAAACATCAAATCATTTCCATTATAATCCCATTTGTTTGTCCCTAAGAACCTCTATGGATTAAACTCCATCGGGTTGTCCCAGTATTCAGGATTTCGATGGATTGATAAATTGTTTAAAAAGACGATACAACCCTTTGGAACCGTATATCCACCTACCACGCAATCCTTGCTCGGCACTCATGGGAGCAGTAAAGGAATTACAAGATGCAACTGAAATGTTTCCTTAATCGTTGCATCTAAGTAGTGTAGTTGTGGGATATGAGATTCTTCGACCACGTTGTTTAGTCCAACAACTTCTACTAATTCGTCTTGAACCCTTTTCATTACACTATGATTTCGCATAATATTCGTCGTTGCCCATTCTATAAGTGTCGTTGTTGTTTCTGTTCCTGCAATCAAAAAGTCCTAACACAAACAAAAGTTAATGAGACTAAACTGTACATTAGTTACACTTAAGTTGTTGTTAATGTAACATAACTCTTTAGAAAGAAAAAAAAAACTTTTGCGACGAATTAGACGGTGGTTTGGGACCAAACGTCCTTAGACCCCTAGTTCACATGTGAACGTAAAACAATACGTAAAGAGTATCATGTTGATCGACATAGAAATGTTACCGAGAGAAGTGCTTTTACGTGGGTGATGTTAAGCGATGTCGTCGCACCTTGTTGGTTCATGAGATCTAACAATATTTGAAAGAAGTCTTTTTTTTCTTCATGTTCAACTTGATCCCGCGACATTTTGGAGTTAGATTCGATTCGATCTTCGATGATGCGTGTGAAAATTTGGTCCAACTTGTTATGTTCCTTCTTCATGTTCCTGTCAACACCTTGTATATCTAACCAAGCAAGACTAGGAAATAAATCAGACAAATTTGTCTGTCCCAAAATTTTGTTGATATCGGAAGCCAGCATTCGTAACTCGGCCACAAGATCGATACCCGCTTCGCCTGTATATGATGTGCCCTCCCAAACCATTCGAGTTACCACATTCGCTTGTGTCAAGAAAGCAGTCTCGTTGATGTCGACATTAGTCCCGATTTTACTAAAAACGTTTTTGATCATTTTTCTAACTTCGTCCCTTTGAAAAGAACTATACGTTTTGAGATTCTTGTTGCTTAGCATCTCACTAACAAAGATCTTTCGAAGATTACGCCACGTGGTTGTATAATTAGAAAAGAATAGATCCTGGCCTCCATAAGTTAATATGGAGGCCGCTACTGTCAAGTTCCTGTTAGCAAAGGTCTCATCAGGGGCGTACCCACTTTGGTGGGGTGGGGGGCGCCCGCTCCCCCTGCGAAATTTTTTTTTTGGTTTTTATATGTTAAATTCTCGATCGACCCCCATAAAATTTAACCCTCGACCCCCATACAGGCTTGAAAACTTAGTTTAATGCCCAGTTAGTAGCCTATATGAGACACATAATATTTAACAATGGATTGGGTTATATTATGGTTAGAAGATAGTAATATATATATTTATTTATATTGTCATATATAGTCAATCATTATGGTATTGTAACCTTAAGTGTTTCACCATTGCACAAAACCATCAATATAGTTGATGATTTAGATGGTCATGAGTACAAAATGGAAATATATAAATAAATTAACTACTTTTGCTAAGTAATCAAGTGAGAATTGATGAATGGTGGAAAAATTAGTTGTAGAACCAAGGTTCACAACATCACCATTTTTATACCATAACACAAGTTTTCCAACATAATATTGTTTGGAAACATGGTTTGGTTTCATTAACTTCTTATTTGTAGATTAGTGACTTAAAAAAGATGTATAATGGAGGCATATGAAGTTTAAGAAACAAAATAAAA
Source organism: Tagetes erecta (assembly GCA_030867185.1). Taxonomy (NCBI): domain Eukaryota; kingdom Viridiplantae; phylum Streptophyta; class Magnoliopsida; order Asterales; family Asteraceae; genus Tagetes; species Tagetes erecta. The sequence goes on from CM061493.1 coordinate 58,008,660, forward strand.
GATTTATTTTATATAGTTTGAGAAAAACAATCCTAACTCGAACCTCAAAATGGTGATTCACCAAACTCTATTTACCTTGGTAAATACATGGTAAAGTTATAGAGGATGTTTCAAGTATTTAGGAATAAAAATGAAAGAAAAATGAAAGAAAGAATAACAAACTCACAAGTTGTTGTTGAAAATTTGTTGAAAAAAAGATGAAATTTGAGAGAGAGTTTGAAAGATGAAATTTGTAGAAATTCTTAAATAGATTGAGAGAGTTTGAGAGAGAGTTTAGATGATGAAAGTGATTAGAGAGATTTGGTTTGGTATTATAGATAAAAATTAGGGTTAGACATTAAATAAGTTGGTTGAGTGGAGGGAATGAAAATTTTTACTTTTAAATATAAGTGGAGGTAAAATGAAATTTTTTTAATTTTGACCCATCAAATTTATTTGTTGTCATTTTTTTAATTTAACCCGGCCCGGTTCGACCCGAACCGAATCGAACCGGATTGAAAAAAATATTATATATCGATACTTAAACGATTACTACCAAATTTCCGACCCCCATGAAAAAATTTCCTGGGTACGCCACTAGGTCTCATCAAGGTCACGTACCACGACCTTTGCTAACTCTGGGGTGTTGACCACCAAGTGAAGCTTGCTTCCCCTATAGAACTTGAAGATTGGGCCGTAGGTGTTTGCCGCGGTGGCAAACTGGTTGTGTAGATTTCGATCGAGAAATGGGAGGCACCCGACAATCGGCCACGAGCGAGGACCTGGTGGTAACGGTGGTGCGGTGGTCAGAGGTGTCAACTTGTACCCCAAGATCACTACTGAAATGGTGATCACTAGTGTAGCTATTGTAAGTTCATATGTCATTTTGGTGAAATTAATAAAGAATTTGGTTACAATAATGTAAGTGGTTTGATGTATTTATAGCTCAAGCTAGTCACTAATTAATATTGTCAGATTTTAAAGTTTAAACTACTATTATTTTGTACGAGTACCCTTGTTGGCTCGGTTTATCTTGTTTAACGAAAACCGACTTCGTTCATTGTTGGCTCGTTTAGATTTTTAGAATTTAAATAAAAGAAAGATGTTGATGTGAATTCGATCGAATAACTATGGATTTTGGGCTTAAAAAACACTGTACGTACGTTATTAATATGGATTATCAAATGTTAATACTTAAGGTTAATTTAACCGAGCCAGCGAGCAAGCTTTTCTTAGCTTGGGCTCCTTTATGTTTGTCGGCTCAGCTTGACTTAGTTTATAAATCAAGTAAATAAATAAATACAACCGAGGATCGAACAAGTTATTTAAACGACCCTAGATTGTTGTAAACTTACGAGTTTTTCAGTGTGGTATAATTTTTGGCTTTTGGTTATGGATTTTTAATGTGTGAATCGTCAATTTTTTTTGTTTTAATTAATTGCGTTAGGTCATCAAACTTAATTATTTAAATTGCCATGTGAATGTTGAATATATATATATATATATATATATATATATATATATATATATATACTAGATTAAGCCCCGTGTGTTACACAGGTGGAAATATAAAAAAACAGAATTCTAAAACTTTATAAAAAAATAACATTTGAAAATAAGTTAATCGTTACATGAAAGATATATGAAAATAAAAACACAAATTGTTTAAACTCTAATTTAAGAATTGAACAAATAGATTTAAACTAAAAATACACTATTAATATCAAATTAGATATCGACGCTTTTAAAATTGGTGTCTTATAAATCCTATCAACTAATTAAAAAAAGGGTAAGAAAAATTGGCATACAAATATTTCAGATGATAGATATCTGGCAAAATTCATGGTGACACTCATGTACCGGGTCGAGCGTACGGGTCGGCAAGCATGGGTGTAGGACATAAATTGCGATGTGTTATTTGTTAAGTTGTTTATTTTCTGTTTTAACATTGATTTTAGAGATGTAAATAAGATAAATTGAAATTTTGAAAGAGAATAATATTATGGGTGATTTAATATTTTTGATTTCTTTCCATACATAACTAAGAATAGAAGATTCTTAGTTTTGAGCGAGAAAATGTCTCAATACTCTCTCCAATGAATGGCACATGTCCTTTAAAACCCTCTTTTATTAAAAGGTATAGATTAATTCTAACATGTAATAAAAGCAACCGGATTTTTCATTATTAATTCTACTGAAGAGAAGATCATACTTTTAAGAATATTCATCGTATTCATATATGTATAGAGTATTAAAATCTTCACTGATTTGTTAACTGAATCACTTTTCATAACCATAATTCCTAATAGTATAGAGTATTAAAAGGTTCAACCCTTGTATCATACAAACTTTATTATAATAGATTTGTGGATTTTTCAAAATCTTTTTTTTTTTAATTTAGAGTAGGAAATATTCGTCTAATTAACTTTAAATAAAATACCAATTGGGATATATTGTGATCAGACAATTATCTCACGTTGGAAAATTAGAATAAAACGCTCAACATTGTCTTGGCAAATACATTGATCAACCAATTATTGTAATTGACCGAAGGCTATTTCTTTCTTCCAAAGAAACATAGTCTTTGATAGTTCTTATCATCCAACTTTATAAGCAACTCGTGCTAATAACGTGTTATAAACTGACCTAATAGCATAATAACATAAGAAGAATAATAAAGAGAAAAAAATGATTCATTGATCAAGTATATAATATAATATAATAAAATAAAATACAATAGATTGTTCATTGTATATATGAGGAAGGGAAACTTGAGAAGAAGCTATTAGAATATATTAGTCGTTGATAACCACAATAATACTATGTTAGTATTTATAACATTATTGATATAGAGTTTATTTTTATTACATAGATGATTACATTTTAACTTGTTAGTTGTTAATTTTTGTCAATATGAAGTTATTTTTAACTAAAATCACATTCAAAAATCTTTAGAGTGTGTTTTTCAATAACCCGGACTGACAAAAAAAACATTTTGATGACCCGAAAATATCACGCTCGAAAATTGTGAACCCAATAAAAAACATAATTTTTCATGTTTTCAGTTCATTGTGTTAGTTCGTCAGCTCATTGGTTATTTCATCAGGTCATTGTGTAACCTTCTGAACTAACGAGGATTACACAATGACCTGATAAAGATTACACAAATAAAACTTGTAATAGACTTGAGATATTATGTTATGGCATATAGCTATGCCAACAATGAGAACAAGTTATAAGATTTGACATACTATGTTATTATGTATGTTTTAGTTTGTATTCGAAAACAAGTTATAATATGACACAACTTCCTGATAAAATAACACAATGGTTTGACTAAATAACGCAATGACCTGACGAAATAGCACAATGAGCTGAAACATTAAAAACAAGTTATACTATATTTGAGATGTTATAAAAACAAGTAATAGATTTAAGATGTTATGTTTTGACACATAGTTATGTCAACAATGAAAACAAGTTATAAGATTTGACATCTTTTGTTATTATGTTTGTATTAGCTTGCATTCGAAACAAGTTATAATATAACAAAAAGACACGATGAAATAACACAATATGCTTAAACTTGGAAAAAGTTTGTTTTTTTATACGTCAACACTATATGTATTTTGAAGATAAAAAACGCTCATTTTTCTAGTGTAATTTTTATTAAATAATAATGTCGTATGTAAAAATCGTGAACGTTTAAAGAAGATAGTGAAATTTAAAAATGAAACAAAGATTAACATACTATTGATCTACCATTTAAAATTTCAATTAGTTATCATTATGTTACATTTTATTAATAATCATCCGGTATTCATTAATCTTACAAATAAAGTCCAACATTCTAGTTAAACCACATTTCAAATTAATTAGATGGATATGAAAATCATATTTAGTGAATCCAATAACTAATTAATAATTAAGACTCTCATCTCATGTGCATATATAAAAACCAAACCCATGAACTAAAATCATAACTTGCAACATATCATCTACATCTATGATGAATTTCACAATCAAATATTGTTATCTTATCATCCTTATTTTTATTCTCTCCCATAAGGTTATATCGGGTGACGATATCATCTCCAAGGCCGAGAATCACTCTCCGAATATCTATATGGATCGATTCACAGTGTACATTGCCAACAGTAATGTCACTAACTTGCACGTTCATTGTCACTCATTTGACGATGATATAGGAGACAAGGCCTTAATGCCAAATCAATCATTTCATTGGTCCTTTAAGCAGAACTTCTTGTACTCTACGTTTTTCTCGTGCAACTTTAGCGCGTTATCGACTAATCAGGAGCGGATCAAAAGTGTCGTTTTTAATGTTTTTGACTTCGATGTATCGATTGAGTGTAGGGCTGGAACCAGAAATTGTTATTGGTTAACAAAGGATGATGGTTTTTATTTTTCTTTGGATAATAAATCATTTCCGGATGGTTGGACCATGAAGCATACATGGGAGTGGTGAGATGTGTTATGTGTATGCTTGTTTTTCATTCAAATCATTTGATGAATCTTATTTCGGTGAAATAAATATGCATTTATTATAGACATCAATTCGCATTTTATTTTTTATATATTGTTAAGAATGTTTTTTTAACAACAATCTACTGTACTTATACATTACTACAAATAATTACATAATACCATTATGTTAAAGGATAGAATCTATGATATTTAAACATTGGATTTAGGCAAATAATTACATAATATCATTATGTTAAGGATAGAATCTATGATATTTAAATTGACCTACACATATGTAGGTTATGTGTAACTAACATAACTTACACATGACTTTCACACGTGTAAGTTTAACAAATAAACGAAATTTATTCAATTTTATTTTTTGAATATCAAAGTTGATGAATAAATATTGAATTTCTATCATATTTTTGTATGTTAAAAATGTTTTTGGTTGAAAAAATGAAAACTTTAGATTTTTTTTTCTTCTCTTAATATTTGATCTTCTCGAATGAACCCTCCCCGTGACTTCAAACAATGTTTGACTTCAAAATGCATATACGATTATAAACTAGAAGTTTATAGATCATAATTATACTAATTGGCATGATCGGTTAGACCACACCCAGACAATGATAATGTGAAATATATTGAAAAATCAGGGTTTTTTCTTGACAAGTAAAAGTAAAGTTGATTGTTTACCAACTAAAATAAGGTGTAAATCCCTAAATATCTAGAACTATAAAAGAGAAATATATCCTAATGTATATACCATTTAGAGCTTTAAATTGATGCATCGTCTAAATGGTTATTAATTCATAACTTAAGATTGCATGGGTTGTGGATTAGCTAATGAATTAACAAGCATGTTAATCTAGATTATCAAATAGTTTTTGTAAACACAATGAATTTAATTAACTCTCAAGATTCTAATGATTATTGGAATAAGTGTTGAGCTTTTAATTACTAATGATCGTACACAACTTGTTTTTTATGAGATGGTCACTCAATTGAATGCAAAGCAATGATCATGAGAGAAAAAATTCATGTTGGTGAACATGTTACTTTACATGCAAAAACACTAAAATTCACATCAAGCCAAGAAGTTATAAGTATCTCTTCTGCATTATAATTGGTTTTTGGTCATGAACCAAATATCTACCATCTAAGTTTTGAGCTTGTGCGGTATATTTTGTAATTGTCCACCACAACGCACAAAGATGGAACCTCAAAGGAGGTTGTGAATACATGTTAGGTATGAATCTTATTGATTTTTCATGAATTAATTTTCCCAACATGAGGGAGAGATAAAAGCAGTTAAAGTGAAATAAGTTTGAATGGATTATCTTTGTATCATATTGATCCTCCAACTGATAGTGTGAACCAGAAGTTCAAAGGATAATTCATCAGTAACCAGACATTCGTTGACTTTAAAGAGTGACTAAGTTACATATATCCACTGCTAATGCTCCAATTAAAATTATTGTCGTAAAAAGACAGCTACATATATTTAGTGAGTCTATGACACGTCTTGTAACGTCCTGTATTTTTTGTTTATTTTTATTTCAAATGTAATCATACTCTTTATTCATTCTTTATAATGTCAACACTTTATCATAGTAAAAGTACTCATTTTATATCATTCTTGTTGATTATATTCTTCCACAACGGTTAAACAATTTCAAATACACATTTTAACACAAAACTGACCAACTTATCAAGACTTATATTTTTCAGGAAATGATTTTGTAAGTGTTTTTATGGTTAATATGTTAAATTACCAAAAACATGCTTAAACATGAGTTTATGGTGCAAAACAACTAATAAAGCAAGTTGAGGGGCTAAAAATTAAAATTTGGCCAACCATCCTCTTTAATGCCCAACCCTAATTCTCATCTATAAATACCAACTGAAATCACTCCCAAATCACTCTACAAATCACTTCCACCACTTTAAACTCTCTCCCTTAAACTCTCTCAACTCATCCAACATACAAATAAGATATACGTTCACATTTTTTTTAATCGTATTGCTTCTTCATAAGCATATTAAAGATGTGCCAAATGAAAATTGTTTTAGCCATATATATTTTATTTACAAATAACCTTGTCTTCAAATAGGGATATGAAATTCTTTAATACAATTGAACAATACAATTCCTTATGTTCAACCCCTTTTGACATTTATTGGCTGATCTCATTATTAGCATCATAATTTCCATAATCATGACATTCATAATAATCATTATATAATCATACTCCTTCAAGAGATGAAATAAAACCGTACAAGTTTGACAGTTTTTCATTATTTTCTTGGACATAAGGATTTGAAATCTTTCAATACTTTTTTTTTCATTTTATTGCTACTTCGGAAGCATATTTAAAGTATGTCAAGTAGAAATTGTTTTATTCTATTTAACTCACAAATAATCTTCTCTTCACATAATGTCAATTGACAGATAATTACATGTCCAAGTCATACAAGACTTATTAGTCTTAAATCTTGACATTCTATAAATATGAGATTTATGAAGTATGATCTTCTTTTCACACAACATCAATTGACACTCTTCATCCATTGAGAAGTCATATACATTCTATTTAACTCACAAATAATCTTCTCTTCACATAATGTCAATTGAGAGATAATTACATGTCTAAGTCATACAAGACTTATTAGTCTTAAATCTTGACATTATATAAATATGAGATTTATGAAGTATGATCTTCTTTTCACACAACATCAATTGACATTCTCTTCATCCATTGAGAAGTCATATAAATTCAAGTGCAAGACTTATCGGTCTTAAATATTATGATCTTTTTTTTAAATTAATAACGAGATCATTTACTATTATTTATACGTACATATTTATAATCGTTATGAGAATTTTAATAACAAAAATAACTATGATTTGTTACCTGCAGTATATCAAATATCATCTAAAAACAAAAATGAGAATAATACATAGCATCCAGAAAACGTATGCCACGATGGTCGATGTATAATTATACCATTCTCTAATTTATAACATACAAGTAATGTTTTACAGTTTTAACATATTGATCGACATTATAAATCAAATAAGATTAGTCTATAAATATAGTCATAGTCATTATAAAGTTACCTTGTAGTCAAACATAGTCATAGTAAATGTATTAATTCTAACATGTAATAAAAGCAACTGGATTTTTCATTATTGATTCTACTGAAGAGAAGATCATACTTTTAAGAATATTCATCATATTCATATATGTATAGAGTATTAAAATCTTCACTGATTTGTTAACTGAATAACTTTTCATAACTATAATTCCTAATAGTATAGAGTATTAAAAGGTTCGGCCCTTGTATCATACAAACTTTATTATAATAAATTTGTGGATTTTTCGAAATCTTTTTTTTTTTTTTAATTTAGAGTAGGAAATATTCGTCTAATTAACTTTAAATAAAATACCAATTGGGATATATTGTGATCAGACAATTATCTCACGTTGGAAAATTAGAATAAAGCGCTCAACATTGTCTTGGCAAATACATGGATCGACCAATTATTGTAATTGACCGAAGGCTATTTCTTTCTTCCAAAGAAACATAGGTAGCGTTTGGTATGCAGGAATGAGAGGTGGAATGGAATGAACCATTTCGACGGAATGAAAAAAAATGTGTTTGGTTGGTCAATGGAATGGAATGAACCATTACAAAGGAATGAAAAATACATTCTTTTCATTCCATCCCCACCCCATGTTTTTTTTTTCATTCCTTCTAGGAATGAAATATTTATTTTTTATTTATGACTAGAACCATGACTCGGCTCATGCCCTAAACCTTGACCCAACCTAAGAACCCATGAACCGACCCATGTCCTAACCCATGCCTCGAACCATGACCCGAGCCATGAACCGAATCCGACCCGAGCCGACTCAGCTCATGTCCTATCCCATGATCTGAACCATGAACCGAATCCGACCCGAGCCATTAACCAACCCATGACCTGACCCATTCATCGAACCATGACTCGGCCCATTGCCCGACCCATAACCGAAACCATGATCTGATTTATGACCTCACCCATGTATTGACCCATGTATCGAACCACAACCCGACACATGACCCAAATCAAGACCCGACCCATAACCATGAAAATATATTTTTGTCATTTTTAGTGAAATGTATTATATTCATTTGTCTTTTCCTTCATATCAAACAAAACAATATACTGATTCATTTTATTTCTGTAAAGCAACCAAACAAGCTAATGGAATGGAATGATCATTTTCATTCCTTTGTCCATTCCTTTCCTTTGTTCATTCCATTCCCTCGTTCATTCCATTACCCCATACCAAACAGACCCATAGTCTTTGATAGTTCTTGTCTTCCAACTTTATAAGCAACTCGTGCTAATAACGTGTTATAAACTAACCTAATAGCATAATAACATAAGAAAAATAATGGAGAGAAAAAAATGATTCATTGATCAAGTATATAATATAATATAATAAAATACAATAGATTGTTCATTGTATATATGAGGAAGGGAAACTTGAGAAGAAGTTATTATAATATATTAGTCGTTGATAACCACAATAATACTATGTTAGTATTTATAACATTATTGATATAGAGTTTATTTTTATTACATAGATGATTACATTTTAACTTGTTAGTTGTTAATTTTTGTCAATATGAAGTTATTTTAACTAAAATCACATTAAAATCTTTAGAGTGTGTTTTTCAATAACCCGGACTGACAAAAAACATTTTGATGACCCGATAATATCACGCCCGAAAATTGTGAACCCAATAAAAAACATAATTTTTCATGTTTTCAGTTCATTGTGTTAGTTCGTCAGCTCATTGGTTATTTCATCAGGTCATTGTATAACCTTCTGAACTAACGGGGATTACACAATGACCTGATAAAGATTACACAAATAAAACTTGTAATAGACTTGAGATATTATGTTATGGCATATAGCTATGCCAACAATGAGAACAAGTTATAATTAAAATTTGACATACTATGTTATTATGTATGTTTTAGTTTGTATTCGAAAACAAGTTATAATATGACACAACTTCCTGATAAAATAACACAATGGTTTGACTAAATAACACAATGACCTGACGAAATATCACAATGAGCTGAAACATTAAAAACAAGTTATACTATATTTGAGATGTTATAAAAACAAGTAATAGATTTAAGATGTTATGTTTTGACACATAGTTATGTCAACAATGAAAACAAGTTATAAGATTTGACATCTTTTGTTATTATGCTTGTATTAGCTTGCATTCGAAACAAGATATAATATAACAAAAAGACACGATGAAATAACACAATATGCTGAAACTTGGAAAAAAGTTTGTTTTTTATACGTCAACACTACATGCATTTTGAAGATAAAAAACGCTCATTTTTCTGGTGTTATTTTTATTAAACAATAATGTTGTATGTAAAAGTCGTAGACGTTTAAAGAAGAGAGTGAAATTTAAAAATGAAACAAAAATTAATATACTATTGACATACCATTTAAAATTTCAATTATTTATCGTTATGTTACATTCTATTTATAATCATCTGGTTTTTCATTAATCTTACAACTTAGGTCCAACATTCTAGTTAAACCACATTTCAAATTAATTAGATGGATATGAAAATCATATTTAGTGAATCCAATAACTAATTAATAATTAAGACTCTCATCTCATGTGCATATATAAAAATCAAACCCATGAACTAATGAATTACACAATCAAATATAGTTATCTTATCATCCTTATTTTTATTCTCTCCCATAAGGTTATATCGGGTGACGATATCATCTCCAGGGTCGAGAATCACTCTACGAATATCTATATGGATCGATTCACAGTGTACATCGCCAACAGTAATGTCACTAACTTGCACGTTCATTGTCACTCATTTGACGATGATATAGGAGACAAGGCCTTAATGCCAAATCAATCATTTCATTGGTCCTTTAAGCAGAACTTCTTGTACTCTACGTTTTTCTCGTGCAACTTTAGCGTGTTATCGACTAATCAGGAGCGGATCAAAAGTGTCGTTTTTAATGTTTTTGACTTCGATGTATCGATTGAGTGTAGGGCTGGAACCAGAAATTGTTATTGGTTAACAAAGGATGATGGTTTTTATTTTTCTTTGGATAATAAATCATTTCCGGATGGTTGGACCATGAAGCATACGTGGGAGTGGTGAGATGTGTAATGTGTATGCTTGTTTTTCATTCATATCATTTGATGAATCTTATTTTGGTGAAATAAATTAATATGCATTTATTATATATAGACATTAATTCGTATTTTATTTTTTGTATATAGTTAAGAATGTTTTTTTAACAACAATATACCGTACTTATACATTACTACAAATAATTACATCATATCATCATGTTAAGGATATAATCTACGATATTTAGATCTGGGAGTTAGACAAATTGTCAAGACTGGCTTATTCTTCTAACTGTCCGACTTCTTGAGACGTTTACGTTCATCTCTTATGATCTTCATGACTTCAGGATTAAGTTCATTTGAGAAGACTAATATATTGCGGGAAAAAAAAGAAAAAACCTAAGTCACTAAAAAAACTTAACTAGTTTTTTACAAAACATTCACTTCCTACATACAAATGTGTAGTATATATACAGAAAAAAATCATTAAAATGTTTTTTACGTATGTATTTTTAACGTTTTAAATTGACATACACATGTGTAGCTAGGTTATGTGTAAGTAACATAACCTACACATAACTTTCACATGTGTAGGTTTAACAAATAAACGAAATTTATTTTATTTATTTTTTTAATATCAAAGTTGATGAATAAATATTGTATTTCTATCATATTTCTGCATGTTAAAAACGTTTTTATTTGAAAAAATTACGAATTCATGCATTTTTTTTTCTTCTTACAATATTTGATCTTTTCAAATGAACCCTCCTCATGACTTCAAACAATGTTTTCGTTTGTATCTCATGGTCTTCATGACATCAAACGAAACATAGGGTATGCGTACTATATGTTTGACATTTTATTTCAATTATTTTTGTCCATTTGCTACGGAAAAGAATGTCAATTCTTGAATGAGCTTTATATATTAGTGTGATACAAGCCAATAATCCCAATAATCCTCTAGGGCAACCACATGCTAATAAGTAATAATGCTCAAGTTGTAAAATGGTGTGTGATATTTTTGGTTTCACCTTTGAACTCAAGCGGATCTATATAATAAATCAAATTTTTAGGGGGCAATTTTTTGAAGGGATTTTTTTTTATAATAGGAAGTTTGGGAGGTAAAATTTAGCTAAATTTTTCACCATGCAAGTTGATGGAGCCAACTCCTTAAATGTTATATATTTACAAATTGTTAAATATAATGGTTATAATTTCTTTATAAATATTACTATTTAACCCGTGTGACACACGGGTATTAAACCTAGTTAACAATAAAGCTTACAAGCCTTAAGGAAAATTGATAGTCAGCTAAGACACGACCTGATGTTTCTTTCGACTCAGGTGGCTTTGGTCCATAAGCGAAACTTAAGGATAAGTTTTTTTAAGGAGTATTCGATCAACGATTTGTTATTGGTCGCTATCGGTTCCAACTATCGAAATATGTGCTGACGGTCCCAAGTTTTACCATTTTTGCCACCAATTGACTGCTGTTAAAAATATTTTAACGGCGTTAAGTTTTTTTCTCAAGTGAAACATTGAAATTTGGTTTCTCAAATCGCGTAAAGATTATTATAAAAGAAAACTCAACTCAAGACAAATAAGCGTCTCAAATCTTGGTAAACTTTAGATCTTTGGATAAAATATTCATATCAGATCAGGACATGAATCGACTATCATTTTCAAACGTGCTTGAAATTGACGTTTCAAGTTTAGTGATTGTCATGAATAAACATGTTTTTATTAATATTACACGTGTATTCCGTCCTCGTTAACCAAGTGAAAGTTGTCTTTGACAACTAGATCTCTATAAGTGTTAAAGAATGGTGATAATATTCCACGAATGACTCCTTATGAAACATGACTTGTCATCTCGGGTGTTGGCTATCTATCTTGAAATGACTACTCTATGAATCTACCTATTCTAATAATTGAGTAACACATCCACATGTCACCATTTTAACTACTCCACATAGGATTTTGCTTAGGTGTCATGTTCTTAATTAATTTGATGGAGAATTTTTAGACGGGTCATGGTATGCTCCATATTCGAAATAACCCGATATGTTTAAATTAAAAATATCACAAATTATCATCAATTATCTCCTAACCCGATATGTTCAAATACAAAATTTATCAATTATCATGATCTATATCTTAACCCGATATGTACCAAGTATCATGAATTATCTCCTAACCTGATATGTTCAAATAAAAAACTTATCAATTATTATGATTTATCCTAACCCGATATGTTCAAATTAAAGTTTTATCAATTATCATTAATTATTTCATAACTCGATATGTTCAAATAAAAAAATTAACAATTATCATGAATTATCTCCTAACCCGATATGTTCCAATAAAAATTTACCAACTATTATAAATCATATCCTTTATTGTAACATATGATTTTTTATATGAATATATTTGTAAATATCCAAATCGATTTAATAAGAGATATGTTAAAAAATTTGATATGTAAATTGAGTTAAAACCTATAAAACTAAAATCCGTGTAGTACACGGGTACTAATCTAGTGGAATTATATTCGTATGCACCGTATTAAAGATTTGAACCTAAAATATAAATCATGAAACGTTATACCATCAAGAAAATGCAATATGGCGGAATAACTCGACTATAAACTTTAACCTACATAGTGTCGACAAGTAAACTCTTGATTCAAATGAAAAATTCATATTAAAAGCCAAATGAAGAAACGACTGGCAAAAGACAAAGGTGCATGCTACTACTATGGCAAAGATTAATAGCAACACTCTATTGGTAGTTTAAGATTACTACCTTGGATAATCATGCACACTCGTTTAGTCTAACAAAAACTCGATTAAAGTTGGAAAAAAAAACTTATTGGCAGACATAGGTATTAGATTGAGTTGTAGTTGTGTTTTACAACTAAGAAACTCTCTAACACCCTCGAATGAGTTGAACTCATTCATGATATTAAGAAATTCTGATTGGCTCTAACTGCTTACATCTATTTGATGGTCTGACAAACAAATCTCTAATTTGATTCGATAATATCACGATAATAAAGGAGGCATAATCTTTAATGAAGAAGGTTAGCATATTTTTAAATCTCTAAATTCTATTGAAGCAAAGTGTACAACCTCACGTACAGAAACTCATAACCTCGCTTACCAATGGTTCTTAACCCGTGGTTTCCGTGACATCTCAGAACACATCATAGAATGATTGAGTCGCTTGACTAATTTCGAGGATGAAATTTCTAAAAGATGGGGAGAATGTGACACCCCTCAAAATTCCGTACTTAAAGTGTGGCCCAACGAAAAAGACACACAAGGCCCAGTAAGGCCCATTAAAGATTTTAGGTTCAGTTGAAGCCCAACTCGATAATCCCAATTTGAATAAGTAATTAAAATTATGTAAAAAGTTGTAGCAATGATTTTTAAGTCTCACAAATGAATATTCATAGTAATAAAGAGCTAATGCGGTAGATAACCAGTATCTATCAGAAACGTGACACGTCGGGTTTCATGACTATGATTCTCATTATTCTCATTTTAAACATTCTGAAACTCAATTTGAACGCCAAAATGAAAATTTCGTGTGCAGAACTGATAAAACCGCGTTAGATGTGCCTACGTTTACGTTGTTTGCTGAAGTAGTTTCCATGCTTAAAATGACGTGAAAAATATTATTATACAATTATTTTGATTCAAAATAAGTGGTGAAAATATCATATTGACATTTGGTGCGAGAGAATGCTTAAAAACAGTTAAGCATGTAAAATATGCAATATTAACGCATTCCGAGCCGTTATTGTCATTCATGTCATATTTGATGAAATAAATATTCCGAGAGTATTTATTACATCTATTGGTAATTAACATTGCGAAATGAAAATAAATAAAAGCGAGATGTTGATCAGATTTGTACGCGGTACAAGCTGACACGGAGCAATAGGCAAATTACCGAGCACTATATAAAGAAGATTTCTCTTCTTTTTCTTCATTTCTCTACAAACAATACACACAAAGGTGTGAGAGAGTAGAGAGAGTGTGTGTGGTCAGCTGAGAGGTGGCTGGTGGTGGCCGGAGGTGGTCCGACGGAGGACGGGTGGCGGCCGGCGGCGGTCCGCGGTGGTCGGGAGACGGCCGGAGATGCCGTTTTCAACCGGGAACCATTTCTTGATGTCCCAAAAGCGATGGTAAGCTTCTTTTAGCCTGAATCCTTCTCCAAAACCGTCTAAAACTCGTGAGAAACTTTATAACAATGGTTGCATGTTGTATTCCTAAAAACACAGCGATTTTCTATGACGGATTCCGGAACATCCAACAGTTGGATACATCTGAAATTTGAATGGATTGTGCCAAACACATAGAAGTTATTATCTACCATTCAGGTTTTTCATATCTTACCCAGAGGTACGGTTTTTATGTCCAAAAACGAAACAGTTCGGAATTTCCATTATTGAAAACCAAGTCTTAAAGATCGTCACTTTCCCAGAGATCTGACGGTTGGTTACTAACCAAATTTGGACTGTATGTTCGTTATATGTATGTGAACATATCCATCGAGGGAAATTACGATCTGATAACCGGAAGTATGTTTTTATACTGATCAGTTTGTAACAGTTCTTGAATGAAATCAGGAAACTTATTGGTGTTGCATGGTTGGTCAAACAAGGTTGCGTGGACGATTCGAGGCCGGAGAAACGTTCGTAATGGAAAAACGAACACAATGATGTAATCGGGTCTCGTTGCATGTCGGTTTCAATAAGATTCGTATACACGAATCGGACGCGAAAGGCATAAACCGGACGTTTTGCTATCGTTTTGTATTGTGCTAGATGAGTGACGAGTGCAAATTATGTAACTAAAAGTTTATGATTACTATCAATATGACACCTATAAAATATAAACCAAATGAGACGGTATATAAATATATAAAACCCGAAAACTTCATGTTTGAAAGACCATAGACTGCATATATGTATAATGGATACACTTTGGGAAAATATATAACTAAAATATGTATTTTATTATAATTGCCTTAAAGTATAACTATACAATACAAGACAATTGAAATATAACAAATGTATTGTACTAGAGATATTATGGATATAATTAGTTTTTGGACAAATAAATATACACAAATAATATTAATTATCAAACTTTGATAATTATATATTACTTAAGTTAAAATCGAAACAAACTTTGTAAGTGTAATATTTGACAATAATCCAAAAAACATAGTACACTGATAATGAAACTATGAATCTAATAAACTCGTAACATGTGATACGACACGTTAGATGGCCATTTAAGTCAAAAATGATATAATCTACTTCCATTCATAATTCGGACACATATATGATTATAGATCAGGAACTTAAGGCCGAAGATTTGGAATTATCACAAGATTATATCTGAAAACAAATAGAAAATACTTAAGTGCATGGCTAAGGTGAGTTCTATGACACCCTCTCTTTTAATTGTTTTTTAAGACGTTTTGGGCTGGAATGCATACTCGTAATGATTTTGTATTAAACTGTTTTAACTTATGTGAGTTCTTCGCCGTGTTTTAAATAAATGTATTATTTAACTATTTTGAGGGAAAGCATAATATGGTGATATGATGGGTAATCGCGATCATGTATAGTGTTATGACGGTGTAAGTTGGGTCAGCAGTATGTTTATATATTGTTGAGCCCTTAACCCCCCCCCCCCCCCCCGGTAATCATGAACCTCGGGGAGGCCACAAACTATATTGGTAGATCTATCGGTCAGGATTTTTAGCGAGGGAGTTTATATGTTTGGACTGTTGTGGGGCAACGACGTGTTTCTTGGTTTTGTTATGGACTTATGACCGAAGTTAATCGTAGTACCTAGCTAGTATATGATCGTTATATCATTATCTCGAGTACATCATATTGTATGGCATGACAAAACTAATTTATTACATGTGGCTTAAACTATTAACATAGCATGGGACGTGCTAGTGTGTTTTACAAGAATTTTTAATGTGCACAAGTGTTTTTGAACAAGCGTGCATGATAAGCCAATGTTTTATATCTCATGGAGATGATATTATAAAAATGACTGTTTTTCATAAAAGTTTGACTACTTTTTTTATGAACTTAATAGCAGGTCCTTTGAAATAGTTTTGCCCTTACTACATAAACTTAGAACTCACCAGCATTAGCTGACTTGTTTTAGTATGCATTTCAGGTAAGCAAATAGTTATCTCAAGTAAGTTGTGCGGCGAGTTTGAAGGCAGTGACTGGCTATTTGGCAAATGAATTACGTAGGCATGAATAAAATTTAGCATGTAGCCGTAGAATACACATGAAAGTATAAATGAAAATTTTTAACCTTAAGAATTCTGCTGTAATACTTAAAATGGTTACGTACTTGTGTAAATTCAATCATCATGACGTGACCTGAAAATCGGGGTGTGACAGGGACCGATAGTGACCAATAACAAATAGTTTATATTTTAAGTCACGAGCGGAGCTAGCCTTGGCTCAGGCCCGAGCACCAAAATTGTTTTCTTATATGTTACATAAATGAGAAATTCGTAGCTATTCTCATAAAATTGTGCAATCGTCTCTCGTCCGCCCCATATGGAACGACTCTTTAAGAGTAAATCCGCAGAATATTTTCTAAAACCTTACAACTTTATGTCTTTAATTAGGAATCTCTTCTTAAACAAAAAAAGGCAAGCCTCTTTATCTCCAGACAGGTCATATACGCATTATCAAATTATTGTCCACGAAGCTATACGACTTATGTTTATACATATACATGGGACCTATGCTATAGAATGTCCATATATTAAACCCATTTTTATTTCTTACGATGAAACATAGGAAAAGAATTCTTTTAAAGACAATTTTCATAAATTGTGACTAACGTAACCAACTCTTACAAGGAGTCTTTAAACCAAGTCAGGTAATCATTTACGTTGTTTTAATCGGGTCCGCATGCTGCATCTAACTTGACAGAGTGTTAAACACATGAAACCACATAAGTCATCGTACTAACCGTTAATGGATATTAATAGATATATGTAAAAAAACAACAATAAAGCTTATGAGAAGTTAACTAAGAACATAGTAGAGCAAACAAGGTTTTTAAGTTGTTGAATAAGCAAAATCATTTGGTTTTGACGAGCACAAGCCCAAATCTGTGGGCGAGCGATGCCTCCGAGAAGCAAAATCACTCCGGTGGTCGTATTATGGGCTTTACTTCTCTTCGGTACCCTTCTTCTTGTTCTGGTAATTAATCAATTATCTTTCAAAAACCTTCATTTTTCCTGCAATTTCAACATTTCATACAAATCAAGGCATCTCATCCATTTAATGACTATAAATCATCTTACAGAATCGGATCAATGATACTGGAATTGCCTCACAACAAAAACCTCACATCAATCGTAAGGTGAGCATAATTGACCTAATGCATACTTTCACAGCGTTGATTGCGATTAAATTGGCAATTTAAATGGATTAATTAGGGTTTGTAGTTTGATAACTCACGTGTATTGATGATTAGGTAAAGGGGTCAGATGGGGATCTTGATGAGGTTACACACAGGGTTTATTTTGATGTGGAGATTGATGAAAAGCCCATTGGTATGTTTTTTAATCTACAAACTTTATCAAAGCTGAATGTCAACTGTGTTTATACTGAATTTAGATGGATACACCCAATGTAAGTTCCACATCGGTTGAGCACGAGAACGAAACCTACCTTGATAGGGGTGCTCATAGGCGGTGGATTGAACCAACCCTGACCTGAAAAATTTATACAAACCCAAACCTGACCTGAATCTGAAAATTTAAAAATCAATTAAATACGAACATGACCTGATTTTTAGCAGGTTGAACTGAAATCGACCCGTTTGACCTAAATTACCGGGCGAGCAATTTGTCGGGTGAAAGCAAAATTGTGAGTTCCTGGATCCAGGGGCAAAATGGAAATTATTTTGACACGGTTTATCTGGGATGTGACACCCAAGATCTTTTGAATGATCATTGTTGATTAGTTTAAAAAAATAACTGAGTTTTAAAAACTTGATCAAGAACTTGTGGTGTTAAACAGTGAATGCATGATATCTCATGTCTCTACATGTTATGACTATTTGTATGTCACGCCTTTGTTGTAGAAGCACATGTGTTTATTAGAGATTTTGATGTGTGCGTTTTGTTAGCGTTCTTATTTAGTATTACAAATTGGAATATTGTTTGTTTGACATGAAGGTGTAACTTCATACGGTGTTTTGTATTTATGAACGCTTTGCTTTCAGGACGCATAGTCATGGGGCTCTTTGGGAAGACAGTGCCAAAGACAGTAGGTAGTACAACCGCATTCACTAAAAATTGGTATTATTTTTGTAAGTTTCGTGGTTCATTTATTTAAAAACCACTTTACAAATACTTTTGTTTGCAGAAAATTTTCGAGCTCTTTGCACAGGTACTTTAGCAACCTTGATCCCGTTGCTAAGTTTTACTCTGTAATTTATAATATTGAAGCAATTTCTCTTCGTATCTTTTAGGGGAGAAAGGAATTGGGAAGAGTGGAAAACCTCTTCATTACAAAGGGAGTAAATTCCATAGAATTATTCCAAGTTTTATGATTCAAGGAGGTGATTTTACTCGTGGTGATGGGCGCGGTGGAGAATCAATCTATGGTGAAAAGTTTGCAGATGAAAATTTCAAATTGAAGCACACTGATCCTGGTAAGAACTAAGAAAGTATCTTAGTTCTAGTAAAGTTGTGCTCAAACATGATCTCGATTGAATGACTGATTCTTTGAATCATCGTAGTTTGTGTTAAGGAAACCATTGGTCTCGCTAAAGGTGGCAAATTGGTGGGTTGGGTTGCCCAATAAACACTTTGTCAATTTAAAGTTTTAAACTATATAATGCTCTAAGAATGATTGGAAAAATCATATTATTACAATAAAAACCACGAATTAGGAGTTTTTAGCTCAACCTCTTTTGACCACTAAGAGATAAAACATAATCCAAATCGACCCATTTATTGGTAAATGGGTTGAAGTTATCTTCTTTAGTGCTTGAGGAATGCAAAAAAAAAAGAACAATGTAGTTAGAAAAATGATTGATTTCGGACAGTTAATGCTAACTAATAGTTCTTTTGGCATACATAATTCCTTTTTTTTTTAAATTCAAAATGCTATTTTTAGCTCATGTTAGTGTTATTTGCCATACTGATAAGAACATATGGAAATAAGTTGTCTAAATGTTCGTTTCTTGACTTGAACAGGAGTCCTGTCTATGGCTAACGCTGGAGCGGACACAAATGGTTCTCAGTTTTTCATCACCACTGTTATCACTAATTGGTAAGCTTACTTTCTCCAGTTTGACCTTTCGAGGTCAAACTCCTCAAATTCTAATTTCAAAATTGATATGGTATTTTTATACTTGTTATGAGTGTTTCACATGGGTTTCACTTGTCTTGCAAATCTGAAACAAACCCATATCAAATGAGATTGTTTTTTACATATCTCAAAAGTCAAACTGTCCTATTTCTTTTGTTAAGGTTGGATGGACGACATGTTGTGTTCGGTAAAGTGGTATCAGGAATGGATATAGTTTACAAGATTGAAGCTGAAGGGAAACAAAATGGTACACCTAAAACCAGTGTCATCGTCGTTGACAGCGGTGAACTACCATTGTGAAAGATGTAAAGAAACTGAACTAGTGTTTGACTTCGAACCTCTGTTGTTACCATATTATTTATGTAATCAACATAGCAAATTCTGTAATCAATAGTTCTAAATCAACATCATACAACGGCGACTGATTAACTAACACAGTACTCATGTTGTCTGCATCAGTCTCCCATTTCCATTGATGAGAAGTTCATAAAGAGATCTGAGTGAAGTTAGTCCATTTTTAAAATGTTCTTATCGATCTCTTGAATTAGGTGTGGACCCCGCAATATTACAATTGTTCCTCTCTTCCACAAACTCTCCTCTCTCATTGTCGCCAGTCACAAGGGTCAAGCCCTTCCGCCACAAACAGCCACACAGGCGTTAGGTGCAAAAATTGTTTTCTTAAAGAACAGGTTCCGGTTCTTGTTGACGGTAAAGGAACCGGTTCT
Source organism: Tagetes erecta (assembly GCA_030867185.1). NCBI lineage: Eukaryota > Viridiplantae > Streptophyta > Magnoliopsida > Asterales > Asteraceae > Tagetes > Tagetes erecta. The sequence continues at coordinate 58,029,429 of CM061493.1, forward strand.
TACAAGAACTGGTTCGGTTCTAGAACCTATTAACTGGTTCCGGTTCCTAAAAAACCGGTTCAGATTCTTAATAAAATGGTTTTTTTCAATGACATGGGCCAGAACGTTAGGCTGCTGTAAATCTTCACCTTTCATTGGGCTTTCATTTAGAGTCTGTGGTCATAAATTTGTTATATTATTTTTAACTAAATAAGTATTAAAAACTTTAAATATTATAAGATATATTGCTTTTAAAACATTAAATAAGTGAGAACACTAAAACATACCGGTTTTTTAGGAACCGGTTTTTCTAAGAACCGGTTTTTTGTAGGAATCGGTTCTGGTTCTTTTCGAACCTATAATTTGGAAAAAATAGTAGAATATATTTAGAATCTATGGTTCGGTTCGGTTCCGGTTCGATTCTACAAGAACCAGTTCTTTTAAGAACCCGTTTTCGATTATTTGATTAGTTTCAGTTCCGGTTGTTTTGTGCACCTCTAGTTGCGCCGTGTGTTCTCTAAGTAGATTACAAAATGGTACACTTAGATGAAGGCTTAAATTATATGTGATTGCTAATGATTTATATTTTAGATCAAAGTATACCTTTTTTTTTAGAAGAAATAAATTATGAGACTTAAACTCTTAATCACTTATACAAAAACATATGACATAGAAGTAAGCCTCATAAATTTGATTTGGTTAGGTTGGATAGGAAAAAAATAAAGATTAATTACTTAGAAAAGAGCTTCAAGATAGTTGCTTAAATACAACTTTTTATACATTTTTTAATGTCATTTTAGATCACCGATGGACCACTTTCCTACCTATCGTTTTTTATTCCTTGAGTATGAAACCTTGAACTTTAGACTGACACGTCTCTGAAGAGAAGCTCTACATCAGTTCATTTCCATCACTCCTGAACTTAATGCCACCCACAAGGAGAAAACCTTAGGTGAGAAAACACATGGTCCAACCCGAAACGTATATTTTATCACACGTTCGTTGAATGCAAACCCGAAACGTATATTTTATCACACGTTCGTTGAATGCAAACCCGAAACCTTCCCATTTTATTGATGTCTTGGCTACCTCATTATTGTGACAAAAAAAACGACGAGTTACCTACCATCTTCAAGTCACACAAATTTATACATTTGAAAATAACAATTTTTCATCGAACAAACAAATAATATGAATTAAGCCCATAACAGTTTCAATAAACGCTACTAAAGCTGAAACCATAAACAGCAAATCAGAAACATGCAAGCTTTAAGAAACTTTTTCAAACACCCAACAATCTCCATTACAGAGACCTGCAAAAACCTTAAACAAATCAACCAAATTCATTCCCAATTACTAGTAAATGGTTTCATCAATGACCCAGATCTTGTATCCAAGTTTGCTGCATCAATCGCCCTCAAACATCCATCCAATATCGAATACTCTGTTCAAATCTTGGATCATTGTCATAATCCAACTGTATTTGCTTTAAATTCTCTCATTAGAGTTTATTCCAAAAGCTCAACTCCTGAAAAGAGCTTTAATTTTTATAAATCAATGTTGAATTCGAATAAAAAACCTGATAATTACACATTTACGTTCTTGATCAAGTCTTGTGCAGTGTCTAATGTGGTTAGGGATTTGGGTTTGGTTGTACATGCTGCTGTGCTAAAATACGGGTTGGATCATGACCCGCATGTTCAAAGCGGGTTAATTAGTATGTATGCTGAAATGGGGTTACTGGAGGATTTGAAAGATTTGTTTATGGATGTTTATGACTCTGATTTGGTGACTCAAACAGCAATGGTGGTTGCGTGTGCTAAATTGGGGGATATTGTTTTCGCACGCCAAGTGTTTGATAAAATGCCTGAGTGGGATGTTGTTGCTTGGAACGCGATGATAGCTGGGTATGTTCAATGCGGGGAGCCGTTGAATGGGTTGGAATTGTTTTATAGGATGGAATCGAAGGGTTTGAAGGTTAACGAGGCGTCGATGGTGTCTGTTTTATCTGCATGCACGCGGTTGGGTGCTTTGGATATAGGAAAACGTGCACATGAATATATAGCACGTAAGAAGCTAAAAATTGACGTGACGTTAGGTAGCGCGCTAGTGGATATGTATGCCAAGTGTGGAGATATCAACATGGCTATGGAGGTGTTTTGGGGGATGAAAGAAAAGAATGTGTACACATGGAGTGGTGCGATAGGAGGGCTTGCGATGAACGGTTATGGTGAGGAATGTGTTGAGCTTTATAGGCGTATGTTACACGAGGATGTGAAGCCGAATGAGGTTACATTTACATCAGTGTTAAAAGGGTGTAGCGTAGCAGGATTGGTTGAAGAAGGTTGTAAGTTATTTGAATCTATGGTGAAAGAGTACGCGATAGAGCCACAACTTGAGCACTATGGGTGTATGGTTGATCTATATGGTCTATCGGGACGGTTAAATGAGGCGTTAAAGTTCATCTACAACATGCCAGTTAGACCTCATGCGGGTGCGTGGGGTGCGCTACTTAAAGCTTGCAAGCTTTATAACAATGTTGAAATGGCTGAACTTGCTTCTAGAAAGATGGTTGAGTTAGAGGGTGAGAAGGATGGTGCTTATGTGGAGTTGTCTAATGTTTATGCTGATTTTAACAGGTGGGATGGGGTTCATGATGTTAGATACAAGATGAAGTCTAAAAGGGTTGTTAAGGTCCCTGGTGTTAGTTTAATTGAAACATAACATTTGCACTAAACAAGAGAATTGATGTGTATGGATGATTGGTTTTAGTTTTAGTATTGGATTTTGGTATTGTTATTGTTAACTAGATTGAACTACACTTGTGACATAATCTATTAGAAAGATATATTTTTTTTATAAAATTAGCAGGTCTAACCAATTGATTCATTCTAAAGTTGTAAGGTTAAATATTGAATTTGTTATGCTCCCTTCTTGCAACTTTATTTGGTCTAAATGGGTTTCGGCTAAGGTTAATATTTTTGGGTGAAGGGTTTCCATGGACCGTATTCAATCAAACTTGGCATTGAGAAACATGAACATTATACATGATTCGTCTTGTCAACTTTGTGGTTTCCTGGAGGAAAACGCGGATCATATACTTCTAAATTGTGATCTCGCCAAACGTATTTTGAGTGTAGTTATGTTTGGTGCAAGTTGCCTGCTTGTTTAGTTTCCAACGTGGTCGATACTCTTCTTTTACTAGATTCGTGGTCATATGATCAAAGGAAAAATAACATAAATTCGGACGATTTTTCTCACCACCAAAAATAACATAATTCAATTCAGACGATTTTTCTCACCATCTTTTAATGCAATAATGTGGAAATGAATGACAATAGCTTCAACAATACACTCAAGACGGATCGTAAAATCTTAGGGGATATCAAATCTCTATATATCTTAGCTTCAGATCAAGAATAGAGGTAACATGTTGCGTTATAACATAAGCAAGAAAATTAGAATGAACAAGATTTGATTTGAGACGGATATGATGCGTGGTTTTAGAAGCTATGCGATCATGTTTTTAATCCCATTGGATTTCTCTGTGAAAGGTCCAATCCGAGGGGTTTAGTGTCGTTTTGCCATCTGAATAGACTAAATCGTAAGGCGAGTCCTCGGAAAATTCAGTGGGCATAGATTTCCAGTGTAAACTTGGTTCCCATTCGGCTTCTTTAAGCACCTTTAGTATCTCCTCAACAACTATCTTGCTTCCTGACCCTGCTAAATGCACCCCGTCCCTGTAAAATCATGTTATAAAAAAATCTTTTAATATCATTATTCATTAGTTAATCTGTAAAGGTAGCATTTTTGAAAGTAGGTCAACCAGTCATCAAGTTTCTGAAATGCAGGTAAACGGACAACAATTTGCACTGTAACCTTTTTTGAATAGGCAATGATGCTTACGTAAAGTAGGTCAACCAATCATCATGCTTGTGAAATGCAGTCCAAAGATCGATAACTTCTATTCCCATCTCATTGCATAACTCTATGCAAGCTTCTGAATATATCCTACCCAGCTCATTTGTTCTTACAAGTTCACTAAAAGTTAATCTGTTTGTAAACGACAGATCACTAGATTTAGATCATATTTGCTTGAATATACAAAAAAAATAATTTTTTTAAAAAGAAAATCACACATGAAAGTACCTTGTGTTTTCACGAACTTTAACCTCATCAACGAGTGGGCAACTGAGGAAAATTATACGTGTTGTGTTCGAAAGACCCTGATTTTCATATCCGTGTCAACGTTAAGGGTGTGTTTGGATGTGTTTTTGAAAATGATTATGTGATATTGAAGTAATCGATAGATAAACAAAATTACCCAAACGAACATATTGATATGTCTTAATTGACAAGGTCGGTGTTTTGCACCGGCCACTCATGTGACCCACGTCGCATTTAAACTTTTTTTACTTTAATTTATTTGCGGGTTTTAGTCCCCGACTTTTCACGTATCTAAGGTTTTAATCCCTGACTTTTACTTGTTGGCATTTTAGCCCCTGATGAGTTTTCGACTTTGACATATAGTACGACTTTAATATTGTTCTCGTTTTGACCTCTAACTTTTGATTTTTCATCGTTTTTTAATAAGTGACAATTATGGTTTTTGCACCTTGACGTACGGGACATGAGACTTTTTTTATTAACTCATGTGACGAAGTCACATACGCAAGACCCGACTGCGTGACCAGTCCCGCTGCGACGCGTAGGCCGATCTTAAATCTAGTTTTTATGAAATAGAAACATGTGAAATGGAAGATAGTGTGAAGTGTCAGGGGCTGTTTGTTTCACCCTCTTGATGGTTCAGATGTCTGAATGGTTTAATACTTAATGGTTCAGACTGTTTGTATCACGAACAGATGTCTGAATGGTTCAGACATTTGCCTTTAAATGGTTAAGCATTATTCATAGTCTGAATGGTTAAGAACTATTATCTGAATTGGTCAGACAGTTGCTTTTAATTAGTTAAGCAATATACTAGCTCTTAATGGTTCAAACCTCTTACGAATTCAACACTTAGACCTCTTATTTATTCAGCACTTATCCATTCAGATGTTGTCAAACAGCCCTAGTCAGATAATCAATTTTATTGCATGTTGTATATATATAATACTATTGACTAATCATTTATATGTAAACAAAATGCATAGTTAGTACCTGGAGATGAGTAGCAATTTTTTTCATATTTTCAATGTATTCAGTAAGAGGGACATGTGGTCCTAACCAGATGAATGAGGTCCCATTGAATCATTACCACCAAAGTAGACAATGATCAGTGAAGGCTGATTAACAACATCCTACATGATAATAATAAAACCAGATCATTGTATCATAACACATCATGACGTATAAAAGAATGAATTGCATACACATCCCATTTTTCCAAACAAAATGATTAAAACAAATCAAAAAGTTATGTTTAGATGTCAATGCAACTGTGTTAGAAAGATACATGTTTTACTCGAGGTTAGAGATTAACCTTCGGAAAAATTTGATCAAGGACTTTGACAGCACGTCTGGAATTCCATCCGTTGTACCCTCGCAACACAATATCCGCCTATTGTCGATGAAAATATACTTTGTTACATCTAACAAATTTCTCGCATTTTGTTTGCACACCCCTAAATTTGTCACATCAAACATTTTTTTAACACTAAAAGACAAAATTGATTCATTAGATTTTGACATTTTCAAAGGTACGTTTAGCCTCTCATATCGTCGATATCTCTTTAGATATACTTCAATCGTCAAGATTTTGCATCCAATAACAAAACTATGGGAAGGATGAACGTTCTTGTGTAAGAACACTCAAAATCGGTTGCTTGTATTATGAAATTTTCATAATTCTTATGGTATCTATCTAATAAATCAAACTTTTAGGGGGTAATTTTTGGAGGGATTTTTTTTTCTATAATAGGAAGTTTGGGAGGTAAAATTTAGCTAAATTTTTCACCATGCAAGTTGATAGAGCCAACTCCTTAAATGTTATATATTTACAAATTGTTAAATATAATGGTTATAATTTCTTTATAAATATTACTATTTAACCCGTGTTTAACACACGAGTATTAAACCTACTATATGTATATTATATATATATATATTTTGTTGCAACCATCCCTTTGTAATAGTAGGTACCAAATGTGGGTCGGTGAATTCATATTATTTTTATAAAGTTATAAAATTTATTGTTTATTTATATACCAACTTGCTAATTATGTTTTTAATGTTAAAAGGTTACAGCGGATGTCATTTATTTCTTACGTTTGTTACATCCTATTTTTTTTTTACACTAATTTCCATCTATTTCATCCGTTTTCCTTTTTTAAATTAAGAAATTTTAATCAAATGTGTAATTTGGTTAAATAATAAATAAAGGACCAAATGTGTAGTTTTATTGTTATAATTATTAATAATAATATTATTATTATTTACTATTATAACTATAATTATTATTTACTATTATTATTATTTACTATTATAACTATAATTATTATTTACTATTATAATAATAATTATTTACTATTATTATGATTATAATAATACTTATGATAATTATTATTAATTATTATTAAATTAAAATATAATATAAAAACCTCATTCCCTTTTATCTTCATCGTTTTTATCAAATGGCTTCCACCAAATCTCAACCACTGACTCCATCGATCACCCATCCATTCATTTTCATCGGCGATTCCTGACCGTCTTCCACCACCCAATACAATAAATCTGTGAAATAGCAAACCACATCTTATCACTTTTAAAATTTATCCAGTTCATGCTGTAGTTTTGAATTTGGGAGATTTCTTGAATATGAATTTTATGGTTATGGTTAGGGCATTTGAACGGAGAATGCGAATGTGACAACCCGCAAATTCAGGTTAACACCGATAACTACCTGGTAACTATTCCGTTATGTTCATATAAGTTTATGGTTAGTTGGTAATTAATAAAACTAGTTTGTAAACTTTAAAGCTAAAACTTAATAGTTTCATTATGTGTAAGGACTATAAGTGTAAAATTTTAATTATTTAAACAAAACACCCGCCCCCCTGTTATCCCTTCTCGACGGCAGCAAACTCAAACATATTCTAAAACCCTAAACTTGCCGCACGATCTCTCAAACACACACACTCATACGACCTCGCCTCGCCTCCCAACAGCAGTTTCGATCCCCACCCATCCGTGTTTCCGATCATCCTGTTTTGTTCCTCCGGTAAGTCTCACGAACCAAGCTCCGGTGTGTATATCTATACATATATAACGATCGGTGGTGTGATTTGTATGTATATATGTAGAGCAGCAGCCGTCATCATCCGCAAATCAGTCCCGTTCCGATCATCTTGTTCGTCTCCGGTAAGACTCGCGACCCGTAATCATGTGTGCGACGTATATATATGTATGTATATAGTAACAGTCGAACAACAGCAACCCCCTTAACTGGTCTCTCTCTCTCTCTCTCTCTCTCTCTCTCGTTAACAGCCCGCAACAGACGCAAGTAATCGAACGTCAACCCCCCATCTTTTTCCGACCTGCAAGGTAGCCGGTGACAGTTCGAAACAACATCTGCAACTCCATCTTCTATCATCTCTTCAGTCGTCTTCCGGTGAGTTTTCGCGTCCCATAAACACCTTTACGTAAATCAATTAATTGTATGTGCTATCATAGTTCTAAGCGCCTGTGTAGTATCGTGTATATCTATGTGAGATGTGTGCGAACCAGTGTGTATGCGAGATCAGTAATATATATGACAGGTTGTATGTATATATATATGTACATATATACAGAATTAGTGTGTATAAGTATATATGTACGTGATTATATGTTTGTGCACTGCTATGTATGTATATATGTTGTTATGGTGTGTTTAAGTGCATGTATACAAGTAAATCTGCAGCAGATACGTATGTAGTAGTGTAGGCATGTTAAAATGGTATGTATGAATTGTATGCGGCGATGTGTATACATGTGCAAATTAAAATAGAAACAACCGGGGGTGCATGCGAATGGATGTTGAGTATGTAAATGGGTTAACCGTACGTACGTATGTATAGGGTTGAAGACATGTGATGTTGTACGTTATGTAGGCGATTTATATGTAAGTGTATGCGTATGATCCATGTGTGCGATAAGTTATATGTATGTATGTATGTTAACTTACACAACATCATATATAGAGTTGTGTGTATGTGAGTCAATTTAAGCAGCAGTATATATGGACTTGTATGTATGTATGATCATTCATGTAGAAAGGAAATATATATATGTAAAGGTGGTTGTTGGTATGAATAAGTGACATAAAGTATAAGTATGAAAGGTATATGAGTCACGTGATTATAATGTGAGTCAGGTCGGAATTAGTGATAAGATGTATGAATTATGTTGACTGGATACGTGTACATGTGTATATATGTCGCTGTATAAATATAAGTAACTGATAGTTAGTATCTAATTAATAAGCAGGTCGTTGAGTGAATTACACGTGTAGCTTTAGCTTGCGGTTTAATTTTTGCAGTGCGCTTCAAAGGTGAGTCTCTTTGCCCGTTTTAAATCCTTTCGGGGAGGAAACATACAAACTATTTTAATGGCCTTGGGCCGCATTTGTACGCCTTTGGGCAACAGTTTTAAACAGCCTTGGGCTGAGTTTTACGCCTTCGGGCAACGGTTTTGATGAAACAGGCTTTCTATTGTCTAACTGTTTATTTTACTGAGCATGATTCCACCAAACCTAAAGTCCTTTCCTTTTTGTCGAGATTATTAATATACAGTGGGTATAACGGGGAAATTTGAGTAGTACTACGGGTTCGGCAGACCCCACCATGCTGGATTGGTTTCCAGGTGGTGCAAATGGTCCTTTGACTTTTGGTCATCCGTCGTGGTGATAACAAGGCAAATTATTATCGTATCGTTCAGTTTAATCTCGACGTGCTCATGTAGTAAACGAGGTGGTTTAGCTAACCTGCAATAGTAAAGATGTTTATCGGTTCAAAATCTTTTATTAATTAATTTATCGGTTACTTATCTCATTGAGCTCACCAACCATGTGTTGATCGTTTTCAGTATGTTTTCTCAGGTGGCTAGGAGTTTGTGCACATAGGACACAGCATGCATGGGTTTTGAACTTATTGAAGTTTTATAATTTAAATGTTGGTTTAAATTAATTATTGGTTGTGTGTTGGATTTTAAGCACCGGTTTCTTTTATTCTGGTTATTTAAACGCTTCCGCTACACTTTGAAAAACTTATATTTTAATACTCGGTTTTTGGATTATTCTAAAACTAAACTTTATTTTAATTCAGTTGAGTCAGTGTTACTGTAACTAATGGCTTGAGATCCTGGTATGTCACGCGCCTAACGGATACCCCGTTTGTGGAAAATTGAGGGTGTGACAGCGAAGAAGGTGAAGGAAACACCTGTGGTTAGAGGTGGTGATGATGACTGGGTATGGAATGATGATGGAGATCGACTGCAAGTATGAGATAGGGTAGACCAGCTCCTAGGTAAAAGCTTAACGCTTGAAGACAAAAAGAGAAGATATTAATATAGTCGAAGTTGCACCTAATGCTTAATCTAACTATTAGGTACTAGAAATAGGAAAGACTTCCTTAAATTCTTTCCTGAGTTCAACCAAGCCCCTTAACTAATAGATGCTAGTTGGGGGCCATCTGCGGTGATGGTAGTGGCAGTGTCGTGCGGTGGTGGATGGTGAGAAGATGGTGGTGGTGAAGCCGGAATTAGGGTTTAGGTTGGAGATGGAGGTCTGATTGAGGGTGGATATGAGCAAAAGGTGTGGTTATGGTGATGATGGTTTAGGTGTGATGGTGGCAATGGCTGAGGCTTGATGAGAGAAAGTTAGAAGACAAGGATGCAAATACAATGGGAGGGGGTGTTTTATGTAATATTATAATAGTAAATAATAATAATAATAATAATAATAATAAGAGTAAAAATAAATAGGTATAATAGTAATTGGTAATATTAATAATAATAATAATAATAATAATAATATTAATAGTAATAATAATAATAAAACTACACATTTGGTCCTTTATTTTATTATTTAAACGAATTACACATTTGATCCTTTAAAATTTCATAATTAAAAAGGCAAAAATGCCCCTCACATAACGGATGAAATGCATGAAAGTTAGTGTAAATAACGAAAGATGTGTAAAACATAACAAATAAAGGACGTCCAGTGGTATATAAATAAGAGATAATTTGTGTAATTTTGTATTTTTATTTTTGTTTTTTAAAATTCATTTTTTACGTATTAAATAAGAGATAATTTGTGTAATTTTGTATTTTTATTTTTGTTTTTTAAAATTCATTTTTTACGTATTATTTAATTCTTTTGTGTTTACTATCTTATTCAAGTTATTTTGATTTAATGTCGTAACGTACGAGACATAATACTATTTTATATCTATGCCTAACAACGTTATTATCATGAATGTAACACGTTTAACTAAGTCACAAACATGTCGCGTCTAAATGTATGCATTGTCGCCGCAAACACAAGTCATGTTTCAAAGTAAAAAATATGTCAACTAAGATTTAGTCGGGACATCGCAACAATTTTGTCGTCGCAACACACGTGTCGAAGTTGAAAATGTTCTTAACGCATGTAACGAAGTAAAAAACAACTCGACCTCCGCAACACACGACAAATGTCGAAATAAAAAACATGACAACTACAACACGACCGTTCGGCTTTTTAACAAAAATTGATTTGTTTGTACCCTTATGTAGTGAATATATCTTCTTATGAGACTCAGAGTCACTAGATTTTACATCTACCATGTGCGTTCCGGTATGTTTTTAATTCATTAATTGCGGTATGTTGGTGATGTTAATGTGTCGCGACAATTAACGTTACATTGGCCTCACATGTAACTAAACTCTGACGTGTGACTTTTACATTAACTTGATATCGCACCCTTTTATTTATGCGTGTGAGTTGTGACGTTTAAATTAACGTGTCATTACGCCCTAGTATTTTATAAAAAAATTAATTTTAAGTTTTAAGATTTTAAGAAACTACCTTTATAACTTGTAATGCCCATATGCGACACGTTTGTGAATTCATTACACACACTAAGTTCGTGATATTAATGTTGTTACGTATAGATTAGAAAACATAAGTAGTTTATAAAAACTAAAAGTAAAGGGGTTGTTATACAATTATGTAAATTAAATTAAGTAATTTGTTTAAAACTATATGGTTATTACTTATTAGTGGGTTATTTAAGGACATGCAAATTTAGTGGGTTAAGGGCTTTAGGGATGGTTAAGTGCTTTAGTAATGTAATGAAAATTGTTAAATGTTAGTGATGTGTTTCGAACGAACGCCAGTAGCTTAAAATGTTTGTGTCGGCAACAATGACATTACTTTTTAAGTTATATATAAATTTGAAAAGCGAAATAAATGAGGGACGGGTCTAGTACTTTAAGAGCAATTAAGTTCACACGAACCTCTCATGTTTAGGAGTTTTAATAAAAAAATTTATATAAATCTGGATTGAACCTATATATATTACTAGTTTATTGCTCGCGCTACGCACGGGAACACAATTCAATTGATATTTTTAAAGATGTTCATGAATGTTCCATTCACTTTTGAGACAAAACCGTGGTAAACCGGAACACATGATATATTTTTAAAAATTAGATTTTTAGTATAACAATATTATACTCAAATTAAAGAGAATAAAATGCTCAGTTTTATGGTGTACTTTATTTTTAAAAAAATCGCATAAAAATGTTATGTATATTTATAAAACACTAATGTCTTTAATTGTATAGTATTATTAATTTTATCCATAAGTTTCATTTTTAAACCCTATCAAATATAAACCGACTCGCGTACACCCCTTGTAGTAAAGGGTTAAAAATATAAATACTCTTAAATTTTTTAGAATTCTCCAAAATATTAGGGGACCAAAAATGTAATTAGTTTTATTATAATAAAGTTTATATACATATTTTAAATAAAAAAATCATTATTGTGAGATAAACTCTCAAATAATGCCACATAAACTAAAAGCTATGAAAAGATGCCAAATACGCTTTTTTTGTTTTGCTATATTATATAAGGACTAGTTTAGTGTCCGTGCTATGCTCGGGAAAATAATACCCAGATGATTTTAACGATATGCATGGGGCATGGAGGTTCCAATTAATTTTTAGACAAAACCGTTATAAAACCGAAACACAAGATTTATTTAAAAATTATTATTTTAATACAACAATATTATACTCAAATTAAAGAGAATTAAATGCTCAGTTTTATGATGTAATTTAAAAAAAAAATAATATCGTATAAAAAGTTATTGATGGTTAAAAGATCTTAAGGTATTTAATTATAGCATATTACTAATTTCCTCTTAAGTTTCATTTATATACCTTATTAAATATAAACCGACCCGTGCACACCCTAGTAAAAAAGGTTGAAAATGTAAGTATTCTTAACTTTTTCTGGTTTCTCCTAAATATTTGAGGTTCAAAATTTAATTCGTTTTATTATAATATATTATATAGATTATGTATAATATTTTAATTATAAAATTATTATGAGATAAACTCTCAAATAATGACAAGTAATCAAAACAACTCTAAATAGTTAACACATAAGCAAATTTCATTTTTCTATATTATATAAAAAATTGAAGATAAATAAATATTTATAATTAAGTTTTTATAAATAACTAGGTAAAACCTTTAGTTTATCTTTTTATGTCACAGTTCAAGTCCCTTATCAATATCTTGGGTTTTTTTATTCCAACCCAAATGACAACAATTTAGTGAACCCAATTGAAAATTTTTGGGTTATTGGATTTTAATAATCTGAACTTTTGTATATCGGCAGTTATTAATTCCAACTTTAAAAATTGCATGTGTCAATCCCAACTTGTAACTTATTTTCCAACAATGATCCTCCGTTAAGATTAACTTAACACCGTTAAATTTTTTTTCGAATTTTTGACCGAGGCTTTAGGGCTTTTGATCAGGAGGATGATAGGAGTCTATTCATGTAAAAATTACCTTGAGCCGACCCTCCAAACGACCTTCAATCGGGTCTATAAACCTAACGCTGCTTAAAACAGATGTTAAAACTTCTTCCTTTGGAGCATCGACTCAAGTTAAGTTTTACATGATTAGACTCGTATCGTCCTCCCAATCAAAAGCCCTAAAGCCTCGGTCAAAAATTCGAAAAAAATTTAACGGTGTTAAGTTAACTTTAACAGAGGATCATTGTAGGAAAATAATTTACAAGTTGGGATTGACACAAGCAAATTTTGAAGTTGGGATTAATATCGGCCAATATACAAAAGTTCGGATTATTAAAATCTAATAACCCAAAAAAATTTCATGTATCCCTCATCGGTGAATAAATCAATGACAATAATTAGAAAATAGAAGCATTATTTAGGAATTAAAGTTCAAACCTGAATAAATATAAGGCAAATTGGCCTAAAATAATTCCAACTAACACGCATTGGCCGAAAATAATCCCAACTGAGTTTATTCCCTATAAATGGTCCCAAATCCAACTTCTTTTGCCTGTAGTAGTCCCTCGTTAAAATCCACTAACGACGTTAGATTTTGGGTGACGTGGACTGCTGAGTTGGCCGATTTTAGATGACATGTATTAAAAATGTTGGCAAATTGACCTAAAATAATCCTAACTAACACCTATTGTCTGAGAATAATCCCAACTTATTTGGATTTGGGACCACTGTGGGGAAAAAACTGTTAGTTGGGATTATTTTTGGCCAATTTGCCAACATTTTAAATGCATGTCAACGAAAAACGTCCAACTCAGCAGTCCACGTCACCCAAAATCTAACGTCGTTAGGGGATTTTAACGGGGGACCACTACAGGCAAAAGAAGTTGATTTTGGGACCATTGGAGGGAATAAACTCAGTTGAGATTATTTTCGGCCAATAGGTGTTAGTTGAGATTATTTTAGGCCAATTGCCTAAATATCATGAGACCCACAACACAAAGTTTAAGATAATATTAGGACATTATACTTTTTAAACTATAAATGACAATAATGTCCTTAATTGAAGTTAATGACACGTTTAGTATCAATAATAATTAGAGTTAAAAAAGAAAGTTACATTTATATTTTTGGAAATTGACATTTTTTTTTGAACGACGACTTTCAATTTATGCAACCAGTCGATCGCATCCCCCGCAAAGAGGAACCCACCACCCCACTCCGGTCAAAATGTTGTCTTAACCGGGCCTATTTGACATCGGAGTTTGGCTAGGCATTCAACCGGGAAAATCGATGAGGTTTTTCCTGAAAAATCTCACAGGCAGGGATAGAACCCTAGGATTGACATTTAAAATGGGACAAAGAGAGTAATACCTTACGAGCATAAAGGTCGGTGAGAGTGGCGCCCCAACCATCATTGCTGAAACTGCCCTGAACAAGTGATGATCCAAACAATACTATCTGTGGCCTCTGTGGTCCGATCATTGTTAAAATTGGAAGATTGAAGAGTTGGATATATATAAATGAAGGTGATTTGGTGTAGTTGCATTTATTTCATTTGAACTAACTCTTTAATGTCGGTGGCATTTTTTCAAGTTAATTTTTTTTAAAAGTATTTGGATCACTAACAAGTTACTAGAAAACTATAGCATCTTCATTTCTAGAGTTTGTAACATTGGGGCTCTAGGCTAGCATGTTCTCGAATTGAAGCTCGTACATTAGCTCGTCGTCCATCAGTCCCGAACCAAAGGCTACGTTTAGGAGAAAACTCACATTACTCAAGAAAATTTGGCCCATAATCAATATATCAACACAAAAACACACTGAAAATTAAAAGATAACGTGTCTCAACTCTAAATACTCCCTCCGTCCCATTAGAAGTGTCCTAATTTGAAAAACACAAAGTTTTAGGCACATTAAATGATGGGTATTTTTGCTTGTCATTTGACAATAATACCCTTGACAATAAATATTATTGTGGGCCCATCATATTGTTTGTTTTATGTTATTAAGGGCAAATTTGGAAGTTTACCAATAAATTTTAAAAGTGAACACTTTAAATGGGACAACTAAAAAAAGACAATATGAACACTTCTAATGGGACGGAGGGAGTATATATTACTATGAACCGAAATCACATAATACAATGACACCATCTAACCATATTTATAACCAATAACTTTAATGACCAAACAAACTAATTAGAATTACCAAATAACTACCATTAAATAACAAAATAAATAAAGACCCCAATCCTAGTCTAATACGGACTCAATCAAATCAATAATAAGCCTCTAGTCATTTTGCTTGAAACACGATCTTTTCACCTTTTTATCGATCAAATTTATCAAAGATTTAACCAGGTAGTTTCATTCTTCATCGTTCTTTGTCTGATCACTGGCTATATTGTTTTCGGTTCTCCTAACTCGATTACTCTCATGACCTCGTCCTCGACCAGTCTGTCGGCTGCGATTGTCACACCCAACCAATGACAGAATCCTCGAGGCGGACGAAAATAAAAATATTGTTCATAGCTCATGATACTAAAATTATCTAAATAATATTAGCTACAAGTTAGGATGTTAATTGAGTGACATTGATGATTAGTAATGTTACAATGAGTTGGAAAGCTTGACATATATAATGACATGTGGCATAGATTACTTCTTTATTAATATACTAGTTTAGATTCTATGTGTTACACATGAAAAATAAAAAAACTTAAGTCTCCAAAAAAATTGTTATTTGATTTTGTGTTACACGATAGAATCATTAATAAGAAATAATTTTAGAATTTCTACAAAACTTATATTTGAAAGAATATTAAATATTACACGAAATAAATGTTTGTTAAAGTTGAAAAATGTTTAATTTGCATGTTAATATTTTATTTTAGAGAAAATGTCACAGAAACATTACCAACTTTTGATTTTGTTTAAGTTAAGTAACCTAAACTTTGTTTTGTTTCAATTAGATAACTTATCATTAACTTTTGTTCCAATTAAGTCACTTAAACTTTGTTTGTTTCAATTTGATAACTTATCTTTAACGTTTGTTTCAATTAGATAACTTGACTTTAAAAATATGTTTAATCATAAATAATTAACTTGTAAAACATGTAAAAATTGATTTTTAACACACAAGTTATAAATAAAAAAACAAAATTTTTTTTTTGGAATTTGTAAAAATTTTCATTTATTAAAAATTTTTGATAATTAAAAAAAATTAATATTCATATATATATGATTGAAACATTAAAGTAAATTTAAGTTTATCTAATTAAAACAAAACAAAGTTTGAGTGACTTAATTGTAACAAAATTTAAAGATAAGTTATCTAATTGAAACAAAACAAAGTTTGAGTGACTTAATTGGAACACAACTTAAAAATAAGTTATCTAATTGAAACAAAACAAAGTTTAAGTGACTTAATTAGAAAAAATAAATAAAACTTGATTATGTTTCTATAAAGTTACCATATTCATCAGGTCATTGTGTTATATTCATCTGATCATTATGTTATATCCATGTTTCAACTCATTGTATTATTTGTCAAGTCATTATGTTATTTCAGATCATTGTGTTATTTAATCATGTTATTGTGTTAATAACCTGACAAATAACATAATGACCTTAAGAAATAACACAATGACTTGACAAATAACATAATGAGTTGAAAAATGTGAAAAAATTTGTTTTTTATATATGAATATTATACGCGTTTTACAAAGCTGGTAAAAACCTACAATTAAATAGGGCCATTGGTTTACCTAAAATAAAGTTATTGAAAAATGTAAGAGTGGTTACATTTTCATCTCTCTCCTACCACTGGGTGTATGTGTCGGTTTATATTTGCTAGGCTACAAAAATTAAACTTTAAGATAAAGCTGGTAATAACCTACTATTAAATATCTCAGTATTTTATAAGCATATACAAGTTTTTTATACGAAACTTTTTAAACCACCCCATTAAATCAAGCTTTTAATTCTTTTTAATTTGAGTATAATATTACTATACTAAAAAAACCTCTTTTTAAAATTAATATTGTCTTCCGGTTTTACCACGGTTTTATCTCAAAACTAATAAGAGTTGTTTGTGCCCTCATAAGTATCCCTAAATTCACCACTCGTGTGTTATTTTCCGGAGCATAACGCGAATATTAAACTAGTAATATTATTAAGTGAAAAACACTTATAAAATCAAAGATATATGAATTTAATGTCAATAATTATTATTATTATTTCGAAGTAAATTGTCGAGAAGCATTCAAATTTACATGAACTTCTAGACATTGTTATCTAGGAGGTAGATATTTAGTGTTCAAATTTGAGTTAACTGCGTTAAGTGTTTAAAACAAGAACATTTTAGGTAAAATCGTGAAATGTTGAGATCAATTGTAATGCATGCATCAATTCTTAAATACTTACCATTTTGAAAAGTTTGAATTTCAAACTGATGTGTTAAGAGCTTTTGATCAGGAGAATGATACAAGTCAACTGATATAAACTTACCTCAAATCGATGCTCCATCAATGAAACAATACTTTGAAAGGCCCTAAAATGATAAAACTTACACCGATTGAAGCACTAATTTGAGGTAATATTTACATCAATTGATTTGTCTCCCCCCACCCGATCAAAAGCCCTAAATAATCAGGCTAAAATAAAAAAAAATTAATGGCGATAAGGGTTTTTAACCTGGTACTATTCTAGACAAAATAGTAAAAAGTTACTATAGAGAAAAAACAGAGGTGCAATTATTTTCAGCTAATAGGAAGAGGTGCAATTATTTTCGGCTAATAGGTCGTGAAAGAGATTATTTTATGCCAAATTACCAATTTTTTATAACTTTACAAGCATTTAATAACCCACATTATTTTAATTTAATAAACTTTTTGAAATCTATTAATGCATTCATTAATTCTTAAATACTTACCGTTTAGAATTATTTGTTATGTCTAAGAAAACACTTGTAAAATGGATCATATTTGGTAATATATTTGGTAAATATGGTTATTAATTATGAGTTCATGTCTATAAAAACCAAACCCACAAACTAAAACCCTATCACATATCACCTAGCTATAATGAGTTTCACCGCTAAACATTCATTTTTTATCATCATACTCAACTTACTAATCTTAACATGGGGCGTGCATAGTCTTTCTAAGGTCGATCGCAACAAATTCGGCATACTTGACAAATACGACGTATACATCACAGATGCAGACGTTGATAACTTGATGGTTCATTGCAAGTCTAATGACGACGATCTAGGAGACCGAGAGTTAGGTCCCAACCAATATTTTGATTGGCGATTTAGAATGGATTTTTTGTTCACAACGAATTTCAATTGTAGTTTTCGATCCATGGCATTCGACGGTCGCGAGTTAAAAAGTAAGAGCTTAGTTGTTTTTGATACCTACATAGGTGCAATTAACTGTGGTCCTGGAGACCTCAAACATTGCTACTGGTTGGTAAGGAATGATGGTTTTTATATTTCTAAAGATAATAAACCTTTTCCGGATGGTTGGGAGTTGAAACGTAAATGGTGAGATCTATATGTATGATTTGAGTAATAAAAGATTTACTTGTTGCTCAAGAATATTTTATTTTTAATTTGTTTTGTTTATATCTAAAACATTTTTATCTTTATCAAAGTTTGGTTACGATTGTTATTATTGTGATATGATATGATATGATATATGTGTAGTTTATAGTTTATACTCTTAGGGTGACTATAGACAGGGGCGGAACTAGAGGAGGTTAGGAGGCCGGGCTCGATAATTTTCAGCTATGTTGGCATGTCTAAGGAGAGCGAAAACAACATGATTGAGAAAAAGATTGATATTTGAAATTTGACAAGCAAGCAATGTGGCATACTGACATTGTTAGTTGAGTTTGCCTCTTCAAGTGAATTGTTTAATTTTTGAAAAACCTTATTTATAACAATAACAAATAAAACTTTTATTCATTTATTTTAGGATTATTGAATTTTAATAATCCGAATTTTGGTATATTAGCAGATACTAATTCCAACTTAAAAAATTCTCTCTGGAAATCTTAACTTTTAACTTATTTTCATGCACTGATCCGTCGTTAAGTTTTTTTCGAATTTCATACCGATGTTTTAGGGTTTTTGATCGAAAGAAGCATACAAGTCTATTGATATAAAACTTACAATGAAACAATGTTTTAGGGATTTTTTTATCTGTTTTAAAATATGTAAGTTATTTATTTATTTAGTTTTATTATGGTATACTGTATTACGTTGCCAATTTTTTGTGGAGATTTATTTTTCTTTATTATTTCTTATCTTTATAAAAATATAAGTTTGGGATAAAAATTTAACAGGGTCTGAATAGTAGGTACAATAACTTTGGGATATATAAAAGATTATCTTGAGTCCCTAGCTATCTGATATCTATATCTTTTAATAAAAGAGAGTTTTGGATACCACATGGTATTCAATGGAGTCATTGTTAGAATTCAATCCCGTCAAAAAATGTATGATCCCATATTTACGTCTACATTCATTCCTCTATTCATATTGATTTTTTTCAACAATCTATAAAATATACCTTTCATGTATGCGCTCTAATAAATAAGGAATTTCCAGATTCACTTCCTAACTATGTGATTAAAAGATTTCAAAATCTTTTTCATAACATAATCACTAAATAGTATACAAACTTTTTACATGTTTCATTGCTTAACTCAGTTTTAAAAAATTCAAATATTCGTAAAATTATTATATATGATTGGAGCATTTAATGAAACTTTAGTTACTTTAGAGAGACACAAATAGTTTCATGTATTTAACTAGAACAATTAGCAAACTTTGTTACATTTCTACAAAATAACTTTTAACTAAAATTATAAGGTGTCAGCAGAGGATTTAATAATTTTTATTAATTTTTTTATCTTCAAATATTAGTACTTTAGCATTATGTTATTAACTATTTTGATTAATATTGAAATCAATTTTTTTGACATTAATTATCGTAACTATACCTAAATTCCATCATATTTTTACGAGTTAGCCGTATTATAAAGTATATGATTTCACGCATGGTAATTGTATTTAGCACATTATAGAGTAAAAAGTAGAGACATGTGTAAATAACTAATATTAAAAAAAGATTAACATATAAATTAAATGTTTTTTCATTTTAACAAACAATTATATCATGTATATTTAATTTTCTTTTATATATAAGTTTTATAGAAATTTTGAAATTATTTGTTATTAATGATTCCACCGTGTAACACACACGATCAAATAATATTTTTTTTAAACTTAAGTTTTTCATTACTATACTCGTGTAACACGTGAGATCTAAACTAGTATATAATACATTGGTTCCACCGCTGACTATAGATGGCTGGTGATAGGGTCGGTGTATGGCAATCACAATGGGGGTAGGGGTGTTCATCGGTTTATTTATTCGGGTTTCGGGTTGTTCGGGTAGGGTTGTTCGGTTTTTTGTTGCTATAAAATCTACCCGATATCCAATCCGTATAACATTCAGGTTAATTGGATTCGGGTTGTTCGGGTAGGGTTGTTCGGTTTTTTGTTGCTATAAAATCTACCCGGTATCCAATCCGTATAACATTCGGGTTAATTGGATTCGGGTTGTTCGGGCTTAGGGTTAATTGGCTCGGGTTATTCGGGTTTTGGGTTTTATGATGCGGATATATTTTATTATTTTTATAAAAACAAGAAAGCTAAACACATAATGTAAAGAATTATATACTTCATTTATATTGTATTTATGACACTTTACAAGTAATGCAGTAAAAAATTCATACAAAATATAATTTGTAAAATTATGATATGAATTATGTTTCGTTATATTTAGAAAAAGAAAGCTAAACATTCGGGTTGTTTGGGTATCGGGTTATTCGGGTTTTTATTTCTATCCGTATAGCATTCAGGTAATTTGTGTTTTGGGTTAGTCGAGTTCGGGTTGTTTGGATTCAAGTGAGTTTAATCGAGTCGGGTAATTCGGGTTTGGATAAATTGAACACCCCTAAATGGAGTACACCAACTAGCTTGATGCGTCTGTTAATGAGGTCATTGTGATTTGTAAGGCACTCGCGAAAAGTTTTCATTTTTGTTTGTTTAAGTTGTAAATTTTAAAAAAACTGATGACTTGGTTGAAAATGTTACAAATTTTATAATAAGATGAAATGATTGATCAAAATCGTTTAAAGTAGTTTCAAATTATCAAAAATTATAAATGTAAGTGCAATTTGCATCCCTGTAGTTTACACTCAAAGTCATTTTGCATATCTGTCTGAAAAATAGACCGTTTGCACCCATATGGTTGTTAAAGCGGGTCATTTGTTAAATACCAAATAATTGACCATCCAATTATCCAAATAATTGTTAAATACCATTTTACCCCTCTTTAAAACTCTCTTTTTAACCCAATTTATACAAATACCAAACACATCATATAAAACATCTTTTACCATTATCTCCACCATTTTCTTGAAGAAATGGCTCCTCTAATTCCTTTAAACTTTTTACCATTGCTGTGGTTTAAAACGTCTACAAATTCCCAAATTAAAAACCATAAAAAGAAATCTAATAATAATTTACTTAGAATCAAAAGGAAAAAAACTAAAGATATTAAAGATTTCGCGTGGTTGACTTTGGAGAAATACATTTGGTTTATGTTCGAAAACTTGGGTTACAAATGGTTTATGGTTTTTTTTAATGTAAATAGTCTATTTTACCATTACATATAACGGTCAACTGACAATCAAACTAACTGGGTTTGCAAAAGACTACTTTAAAAAGCCTAGGGTTGCAAAATGTCTAAATCTTTACACGGGGTTGCAAAGTGCTATTGGATGTATTTTGCAAAGTTTTTAAATGCTTAAAAGTCGTTTTTACCCGTTTAATTAACAGTCAACTAACGGACAAAGTTAAGGAGGGTTGCAAATGACCCCTTTAAAAATCACAGGGGTGCAAACAGTCTAATTTTTCAAACGAGGATACAAAATGACTTTAGGTGTAAACCGCAGAGGTGCAAAATGCACTTAACTTAAAATTGTAACATCAAAAAAATAATGCTAACTTGTAAATGAAAAACTAGTATGAATTTGGGACTAATCTTGTAAAATAAAAATTCCTATTATAATATTAAAAAATAATTTTTTCATTTGTCATCGAGCAAATTTTGACACCTACGAAGGTTTTATATGCCAGTAATTATAAAATTAATTATATATATATCCCTACAATAATATCAAAAAATCATATATATCGAAACTAAAACTAAATTATAAATTTTGTATATATCAATCAACAATATATTTCCCAACTAATTATAAAAGCAAGTACCTTGGAAACCTATCATATAAATGGATACAATTCGACTATAACATTTCAACTTTGTAAATTTCATTTTTGGTGTCATCTTTTTACGTATCTAACTATGTTGATTATTTTTTTTATACAAAAAGGTGTCATGTCGTACTTTTGATCTCTTTGATGTATATGAAAGTTAGAGGCCAACTACGTACCGAACTGTGAACGTGACAAACCGTTAATGAACTAATGTATCGGTCAAGGAGTTAATTATTAAATGAAAATGTTTCATGCTCAACACCACAACCCACGTTGCCATGCTCCATGTCCCATTTTAGTTTATTTACTTTATTAGGTAGTTTATTTTCTTAATCATGTGTAAGGCTATATATAGCCATCAAGTAATTGTTTTATAGATGAATGAAAAATATTAAAAACTTGGTTCAAGTTATCTCACTTCTCTATTTCTTGGGAGTGTTTGCCTACTACAAAAGGCTAGAAGATTGATCCACTCTACGGATCCCTATCAATGGTGCTTTCATTCTCGTCCTCTCCTTCCCGCAAGGAAGAACCGACAATCAAAGAGATGTTGGCCAAACTCAACCAAATTCAACACAAAGAAAATGCGACAGTTGAGGAAAGGGAAGCCACTATGGCAGAAAAACGACTACTCATGTTGCATATTTCCTATCGACTTGTCGGTATACCACCACCGCCACCTCCACCACAAAAACCGCCACCACCACTGACTGCATCCTATACACCACTCAACATACCGGTACCACACCCGCCACCTCTAATACCCACCACAACCCTCATCTCGGATCATCACGATGAATCGCCACCACCGTCTCCGTTACCATATCCAATTACCCCTACCAAAACCCTCCTAGTACCAAAACAAATCCCACCACCAAAACCTCCACAGACAAAACCGACTTGCTACAACCCGAAAACCGACACCTACCCTGTTCATGTCCTCGTGTGTACCATCGCTGCAACCGAAAATCACAACCGCATCAGCCCCCAAAACCATCGAGTTTCGCCATTATACAAGGAACCGAAGGAAACCATAATACTTGAATGGAGACCACCTTGGCGCCTCCCAAACATTTCACCAAACTCTAGGGGACGAACCGAATGGCGACCTCCGTGGAAATATCATTCCGTTCTTGAGGACAAGAACGTTTTGAGGCGCGTGGGAATGATACGTACCGAACTGTGAACGTGACCCAAACCGTTAATGAACTAATGTATCGGTCAAGGAGTTAATTATTAAATGAAAATGTTTCATGCTCAACACCACAACCCACGTTGCCATGCTCCATGTCCCATTTTAGTTTATTTACTTTATTAGGTAGTTTATTTTCTTAATCATGTGTAAGGCTATATATAGCCATCAAGTAATTGTTTTATATATGAATGAAAAATATTAAAAACTTGGTTCAAGTTATCTCTCTTCTCTATTTCTTGGGAGTATTTGCCTACTACAAAAGGCTAGGAGATTGATCCACTCTACGGATCCCCATCACCAACTTTGCTAATTTATTTTTTAGCATACTAAGTTTCAAGGGTAGTGGGTAATCTCCACCACTGACCAATCCCTTGTTGTCACTTGTCATTAGTCTAAGAGCATTTAGGTTTTCTTTTTAAATTGCTAACTTCACATTTAGTTAAAAGGATTGTTTTTAGATGTCTAAGCTTTTTCAGTTTCAAGTAGTGGAGTTGGCAAGGGAGACTATTGGAGTTCTTGTATCTATGTTCAAAGGGTATGCTTATTCCCACACCTGCCCCACCTGCCCAATATTTCACACACTCCCATATGCTGCGCTAAGGCCATAGCGCTGCATATGACATTCCCGAACACCCATATGCTGCGCTGAGGCCTATGCGCAGCATATGGGTTTTTTTCCCACCCAGTTGACATTTTACGCGTTTTTTATACTTAACCAACACGTTTTTTAATAAAAAATCCAGTTATATTTGTTTACAAAAAATAATTTGTTTTTGGTTAATAAAAAAACTTATGCTATATATACATTCATACACAATCATTAATCATAAACATACTAACTCAAATATTATAAAGTAAGTAACAAATAAACGTGATCGATAAACTATATAAAAGTTAAATACATTATAAAAATTAAGATAACAAACAAAAAAAGTAAACATTAGAATATAAATCACTCATTATCTTCATCATCCTCTTCCGACTCTGATAATCTCACATCACTCATCCTTAAATGCAAACGTATAGCCTCAAACATCTGTAACGACCGTCGCCCATTCAGTTCCACTCGACGCTCCACTCGTCTGAGACGGCGATCGAAGTGCCGAGCTACTATCTGTGCACCCGGAGGCAGGTCGCTGTATATATGTTGTGGGTGTTGGGGTGGCACATGCTGCTGCTCTGGCTGCTGATCCTCTTGGTGCTGCTGGTCTGGCTCCTGATCCTGTTGGTGTGGCTGTTGGTCAGGCACCGGCACTCCCGGCATCTGCTCTAAAAAAACAGGAATCTGGTCCAACGGCGGTAGCGGGACAGGCACAAATAACTGTCCATCCGCGTTCCCGAACCGATAACCAATGCCCGTGAATCTCTTCAGCACACGCATGCTCTTCACATTTTGCATGCCTAATCTGGTAAACGGGATTGGAGCGGACAACAGCAAATCCGCCTCAGGAACATAACCAAATGATCGCGCGATAACAGTGACGTAAGCACCCCCTAATAACTGTCTGCGCGTCTGTCGATGATATGTAGACTCAAAATACTCAGCTAAGCATACAGCAAGCGCGCACGGCCGACGAAGTAGTAGGCAATACAAAAAGAAAAGGTCACTCGTGTTGACCTTGTCTTTGCTACGGTTCCGTGCAGAGATGGACGACGCAATAAGACGCTCAAAATATCTGTGAAGGAGGTCCGTGATAGAGGCAGCCTTGGCCTGAGACGCTCCAAAATGCGTCGAGGCAATAACCCTCCAGAAGCTGATGAGGGGCTCCTGAGGCAAGATCCTGAGCCCCTCAGTGAAAAGCGGGGTGTCCAGCTCCTCAAAAGTATATAACCCGCAACGCAAAGCAAACTCCCGAAGAGTCATCGTACGCTGAACCCCGGCCAGACGGAAAGATATATCGTTAAATGGTTGGTTTGGGCTCTCAACAAAACCGAGCGGTCGACGCTCATAAACAAACGAGGACAGAAACTCGACAGTGAGTTCGCGAAACGAGGGGTTCGCTGCTGCCTCGAACAATCGAGCCCATGGAGTGTCAATACCAATGATCTCTCTGGCTCGGTTTGTCTCTGCAATCTCGTCCAAAAACGTCCAATCTATTGCAATATGTCCCCCAACAGCCATCTTTTTAAGTTTGTTGCACTTTTCTTGAGCCACCTCGTCTTCTGGAAACATCAAATACTCGTGTTCGGCAAGTGCATCAATGAATTCATCTTCCAGTGGTAAGTCCTGCATGCGTATATCGTTCAGAAAATCTTCTACATTCAGATTCAGATTCATGGTGGTGTTAGTTGGAGGGTTTGAATGAGTGGTGCGTATAGGTCACAATGGAGCGTATAGGGTTAATAATGTGTTTTTTTGGGTCGTGCGGCTGGTTGTAGAGGAAGAAGACCCTAACGCAGCGCTAAGCCCTATGCGCTGCGCATAGGGATAAATATATTTTTTTTAAATCTCGTACGTACGTATGTAGGGTAGATATTAAAAACGGTAACCTTTTTTTCTGGGTTCTTTTTCGTCAGTGCTGACCATATGCTACGTGCAGGAATATCTTGGTCTGCCAGCTCACCAATCAGTCTTTTCTCTTCCACGGAAAGCCTCCTTGCATACGCGTGACCCTCCAGGTTTTCAATTGGAGAATGGTTGTGCATCGGATTCTTCACCTCCAATTTCCAATGACTCCTCTTTGACATGAATGACCCCTTCAACTCAAATGGGCAACCGATTTTCTTGCTACCAGTTTTTCTCACAGTTGCTACAGTCTTATATTGCCCACCAAGACTGCATTGTAACCAGATAGCTTTTTCTTTCGTTCTTTTAATGGTAATGACATAACCATGCTCGGTTCCCCTGTTTTGCACCCAATTAAGTAATTGCTCACGTGACTTAAAAACCATGTCAGTCTCAAAGGAAACTATAATCGGGAAAGAGTCTTCTGCATCATCTAACGTAGTCTTTTGAACAAATGACGGACCACCACTGTCACCGTAGTCTTTTTGAACAAATGACGGACCACCACCGTCACCGTGGTCTTTTTGAATAAATGACGGATCACCACCGTCACCGTAACCGTCACCGTAACCGTAACCGTAACCGTACGGGTCTTCCAAGGGAACATTCATGTCAAACTGTAGCACATTGTTACCGTAGTTCGTTTGAACAAATTGCTCACCGCCGTCACCGT
Source organism: Tagetes erecta (assembly GCA_030867185.1). Lineage (NCBI taxonomy): Eukaryota > Viridiplantae > Streptophyta > Magnoliopsida > Asterales > Asteraceae > Tagetes > Tagetes erecta. The sequence continues at coordinate 58,056,152 of CM061493.1, forward strand.
AACCGTACGGGTCATCCACGGGAACATTAAAGTCAAACTGTACGGCATTGTCACCGTAGTTCTTTTGAACAAACTGCTCACCACCGTCACCGTAGCCATATCCGTAATGGTCATCAACGGGAATATTCAAGTCGAACTGAACCCTATTGTCAGGATATTGAATGCCCGATACAACCTCGTCCTGCTCCCAAGTGTTTGACGCCGGTTGATTCCACGTGTCAGAAATACCGGTGCCTTCGTAAGAATCTGGAACAAAGCTCTCATCAGAATAATCACCAAAAATGTAGTTGTTAAACCACGACATTGTAATGAGAAACTTGGTATCAAATGAAATGTGAAAAGCTTTGAATCGTAACAAAAAAAATGGTGATTGTCGAGTAAATAAGCAGTATGGACCCATATGCCGCGCTAAGGGCTATGCTCAGCGTATAGGTGTTGACTGATGAATATTTCTTCCGTCCAAGGGGCAAGAAATGCGTCTGCTGAACAAGACATGACCCAGGCGCCGCGCTAAGCCCTATGCGCGGCGCATAAAAGTATTCCCGGCAGGTAAAAGTGAGGCATATGGGGCGCTATGCCCTTAGCGCTGCATATGGGGTTGTGGGGATAGTTTATGAAGGTGTGGGGATAGCACGTGGGATGTTCAAAATCCTATCACTACCTTGTTTTTTTTGTCTTATTCATTTTAGTTTTAATTACGTTTCTTATAATACTATATTCCAGGGGCGGTGGGTAACACCTCCAAGTTACCAACACGTGTCTTAACTTTATCATTTTGACAAATTTAATCTCCTGCTTAACTCTGATATATTACGAATTTAACCCATCAACTTTGACTTTTTATCGTTTTGACTCATGATGATAATTTTGTCAACTTCCAGCTTTAACCTCTGCTATTTTAACATATTTATAACTTTAACAGCTCAGATTTAAACTTATTATTATTTTAACTTCTATGTTTAAATATATATTTATCTTTTAATACATGATATATTACATTTAATTTAATCTGGTTATCATTTTGACTTTTTTTCTGAGTCCATCATCTCATAAGCAGCAGAAACAGACACCGGTGGAGATGTGTGGATGTCGCCCCCATTAAACACCAAAATTTGATTGCATTGGATCTCTTCAATTAGTTGACAGCTTTGATTACAACTTAAACAAGGTGAGGTATCAATTCTATAACCTTAATTTTGATGATTCGAGTATATCGAAATTGGTATAAAACTTCTCTTGAAGTTATAGTTGTTGTTTTATCAATTCGTAAAAATCATTTATATATGTATGTATGATATCGATGAGAGATTAATTAGGATTGGGGTTGAAAAACCCTAGTAGTTAATCATCATCTATGTTAGTTTTTATAGATGAAATTAATTGATGCACACAAGCTGTTTGTGATAATGTTTCAATCAAATAAGTGAAGTACATGTGTAAGTATATGTTGAATCATGTTAATTAACTTCAAGCTGAATAGTGTAGTAGTAAAAAGGCTCAAGGTTAATGTGCCTAAAATGATTATTAGAATAATTTGGCTAAGTTGTAGTAGGATGATCATTGAAGTGAGAACTAGTTTCTAATATGTTTTTTTTTCTATAAAATCAATTGAGTCTTCGTTTGAATCGTATTTTATATGGATGAAAAGCTTTTTGAGTCTGCTACATTTCTTATTTTAACATAAAAAACTAACTCGAGTTGTCATTCGGTGTATTTTTTCTTCTAGAACAACCCATTTCATCTCAAACCTATTTTGGTCGGAACCTGTTTTTCTTCTAGAACAACTGGTTTCAACCTTAAAGATCTTAGGGGCCGTTTTGACGTGTATCTGTCATGACTTGACGTGGCACGGCTATTTGCTAGGCTTACCTTCTATATAGGAGGCTATTTGCGACTGAGATAAGGAAAATTACATTGCTTGCTATTGTATACATTAGCTGTCAAAGTCACAACTACATGACTTTGTGGCAACAGTAAATGGAAAAAAGTGCTTACTGCATATACTTTCACAAGAGGAAGTGTTTGATTAATGTAATTATTTTATAAATTTGTGTAAGTTATGCCATCATGTCTGAACTTGTTAATATCTGCTACAGAGTTGACTTTGTCTTCATAAACAAGCGATGGCGGGTGAACACGAGAAAATCTTAGTTGAAATCTTGGAAGAAAATCACCCAATCGACATCAACAAATACACAAGCTATGTTCATTCCCCACAATGTGGTGCCATTGCAACTTTCTATGGGAATACACGCGACACTTTTGATGGAAAAACTGTAATAGAATTACGATACGAAGCTTATGTGCCAATGGCAATTCGTTGTCTAAAATCCATCTGTTCATCAGCTAGATCCCAGTGGGACATCAATGCAATTGCTGTGGCCCACCGGCTGGGCCCCGTTCCCGTGGGTGAAACAAGTGTTTTCGTTGCTGCTTCATCTGTTCACCGGGTTGATGCATTAGATGCTTGTAAGTTTGTGATTGACGAGTTAAAAGCATCTGTTCCCATATGGAAAAAAGAGGTTTACTCAAATGGTGAAGTATGGAAAGAAAACACGGAGTTTCTTGAAAGAAGGTCGGAAATTGGGGCGATGAAGGTTTGCTGCAAACCGAAAGTGAAGGTGGAGGATGATGAAGCTGTAAAAAAGGGTTGTTGCAGGTCAAAAGTGAAGGTTGAAGAAGATGATGATGATGATGATGATGATGATGATGATGATGATGATGATGATGATGATGATGATGATGATGAATCTTCCAATGGTAATGCATGATCGTCTCGACTTCTGGTGAGTTATTTTCGGTTACTCTTGCCATGTTGGACATATATACAATAAAATGTTGCATTGATGGGTTCATATTAAGTTATAAACTGAGAAACAGTATAACAAGCCCTTTAAATCCATATCAAAGTTTCATTCAAGTATTGTTGTTGAGCTGACTCATAAAGATGGCTCGAGTTTGTCAAGCTTCTAGATCGGCTAAGCTCATGAGTTTTAGTTGTTTAACGAACAGACTGAAAAAATCGAAAGTGACTGTCTAAACTTATATCTTTTTGAAATGACTAGTAAAAATCGAATCAAGAAATATAAATAGTTTAAAGATATAATTTAAGTTGTATTGCAAGGAAAACAGAGATATATGTCATTAGGTTGTTCTCATCACAGGCGCATGTCACTCACATGTGGTGACGTGGCTATCGTCCGACACGAATGCCCTGTTGTTGCACCTGCCACCAATGCCTTCCGCACATGAACACTAGCAATCATTCTAGCCGTCCTTTTTTTTCTCACAAATAAAATTAACAGTAGGTTTTGTGTGAGTATGATGGTTATAGTAGCGTTGTAGGTAAAAAAAAAAAGTTTTGTGAAGAAACTAGTAAAAAACTGATGTGGCATGCTCATTAGGTTGTATATGCGAAGGAGTTTGGGATCGTCTTACCACTCGATCTGAAAGAACTACATACATACATACTCTAATGCAAAGAAAGATGCCTTAATTTGAACAAACCAAATAGCAAACAAAAAAAAACTTTCAAAATTACTTACAAAAGGTTATAGCATCAAATTGAAGAAATTGAGAAGTTAAAAAATATGTATATAAAGCAAATATCGAGGGTTAAGTGGGCTTTAGAGCGGGACGAAAAAATATGTATATAAAACAATTTTGTTAGTGAATGTTGGGCAACAGAGCCAAAGTGTGTTGGCTTTCTTGGGATAGAATGTTGGCTTCTAAGCAAAATGGTTTTGCGGGGATCGATTCAATGAGGGCCGCAAACAAAACGTGGTCATGCAAATGGTTATGGCGATTTAACCATGAAAAAGACAAGTTATTGGATCATGACAATTGACCACAACCGAAGAAACCCAAACCAACAATCTCATGTTAGAAAAACAAGTACCAGCCCTTGGAAGAATATATTGAAAAATTTCGTAGGTGTGCAATCTCTCAGTCACAATGTTGAGCTTTGGATGCAAGACCCTTATGCTTTTGAAACTAAAGAGGTGAGAAAGATTATCAAACATCCATCTTACCTATCAACAATGTTGATTTATGTGTTCGGTTGGAGAGCATTCATGAATCGATCAAATTGCATCTAAATTTGCTTTGTCAAAACGAAACATTGTCCCAACCCGTCGTGGCAATTATGTGGTTATTCAAAGGAGAAAACATACACACCTATGCCACTAGACCAACCTAAACGGCATTAACTAATGTTTGTTGAATCTAATTAGCACTTTATCATAAAAACTATTTTTATGCTAAGGAATCTTGCAACTGACAATAACCTTGACACTGATAGTTAGTGCAATTGATAAACATGCAACTTATGAGACCTTCAAGTGCAATTGAACTGTACTATACAATCAAAAAAACCCACCCCATGTCCCAAAAATAGCAAGGAAGCAAGAACAAAACCTCATTTTCTTGCATAAGTATATCATCAGATGCTTTTATCTTGGCCTTAATGCAGCATGACCCTAAAGGAAAGATATGCAAAGATCACATATTGATCTAGATGTCACAAGCTCAAAGATTTCTTGAATTGTAGGGCCCACAAAGCTATTCGCATTAAGATAAACCGCGCTTCTAGTGAGATCTCTTCAACCCATACACTTATCAACCTCAATAATGATTTGGCATGTAACGATTTCTCCTCAATAACTGCCTCGGATGAAACTCGGCCAATAATCAAGAACGACTCAAGCGAAGGCCTTTGCAACTGTTCATTAAAAGAGATGACATTTGAAACTAATAAGAAACATATTAACAAGTATGCATTGCTATGAAAGTATGAAGATTTGAAAAAAGATGTACCAATGCATTGTTGACTGAACGTAAGCAATCGTTTGTTTTCATCATTAAAAGTATGACACGAGGCAGTCTATGCAGAAGCTCTGTGACTTGAGAAAAATATTCAGGACCGTATATCTACAAAACAAAATATACAATTATCAACTCTTTTTGCACCATTTTTGCATAACTAATGTGTTATTTTTTTTATCAAAACATAAAATTATAATAATCTAAATTTTGAGTACAGGCAATGAGCAATTTCCAAACCGTGTTTACCCATTTGACCAATTCCCCCTTTAACGAATTTTCTTTTTATTTTGACCCGTTTGACATAAATCAAGCCAAACTTGCAACCTCTAGGCTTTTAGAATGTTTCAACAAGGAAAGATCACCTGAAGGTCTGATTCATCATTTATGGCCAAATGATCAACAGACGGATCAATAACTCTATCCCATGGTTTCATAGTAAGAATGCTTGTGAAAAACGTATACAAATCTTCTCCGGCGCCAAACTTCATGCAACTTTCCTTAATTCCTTTCACATCAGCCAATACCAAAGACTGTAAAACAGATCACATCATATCACTTCATATTGTTTTTGTGTTTTTCTTCTCTTTGAGAAGCTATTTTCCATAACCAAAAATCGCCAAAAAGATTAAAAATAAGCATCAAGAAGTTTAAGAAGTTCACCTTCCAGAGTGCAGCATAGTTGGTTCTTGTGTAAGTGTCAAGTTCTTTGTAGAGACCATGGTCAAGAAGTACTAACTGTGGTTTACATTTTCCTTCACACATAAAAAGGGACCAGATTAAACCCAATTAACAGATTCATGTAACAAACAAATAAAAAACAATGTCAGTCACAATAACATTTTGATGGGATAAAGAAGAAGAGATGGTTTTGACCAATCACCTAGAAACAGCCAACAGGTTGGTTAGTGGTTACTTGGTTTAGATTATATTTTCCTCTAACGGGTCAAATTAGTAAAACATCTTAAACTCGACTAAAATGAAACATGCTGAAAGCGTATTCATACACTTATAATATAACTATTTTAAAGACATCTAAATCTGAAGAGAAAACTAGCTAACAATACACAATCATTTAGAATTAATGGTACAATAATTACATGCAGGATACAAAAAACAAAATGGCTTACCAAAAAGGCTACTTCCACCCGAAGGCGAAACACGAACTAGTAAATTTGCAGCATGTGGATCGCAGTGCACAAATCCATGTTTGAACATCATTTCAGCAAAAGTTTGACTAACCTACATTAAGTTGAATCAAACTCTTATAAAACTTCAACAATTAAGAAGCATGTAACTCTCACTAGATGAATGTAAAGAAATTTGACATGTGCTTACTAAATTAGAAATGTCATGCGGTCGAATTCTAAGCTTTTTTATGCTCTTCAAATCATTGACTTGTGGACCTTCTATAAACTCCATCGTCAACAATTTTGAAGTACTTAGACTCCAATATATTGTAGGGGCATACACACAGTCTGCAATATGAGGAGATAACGTTCGAAAGTTATCCATACATTTAACATTGTTCCCAGCTTCAACTAAGAAATCTAGCTCCTGATAACCATCATTATAAGCTTATTAAATACAAAATTAAAAGACCCGAAAAGATTTTAAGTAGCGTACATGTACTTAAATAATTGTAAGGAAAAGGAATTAAAAAAAAGTCATATCTAACCTTCGGCGAAGTCTCTCGTACTTCATCTACCAACCACCTACATCAAAACCAAAACTTTAAATATTTAAACACTAATTTTCAAGATTCACAAATTCCTCTCGAAAGATGTAAACCTGTAATCAAAAGAAGGAAAGAACCGGTGCAGAGTGTTCACAATAAATTCCACGGTGGCCAAATCAGCAGCAGCGGTATCCGTCATGTGTGTATGTTGTACCTGAAACAAGAACAAAACATCAGATGTTGGTTTTAACGTTTCTATCAAATACTCAGTCTTCCATATAAATATAAAATAACAAACCTTTACAGCAACTTTTTGTCCTTCGCGAGTACGAGCAACATGAACTTGTGCAAGTGAAGCACTTGCAATTGGAACAGGATCAAACTCATCAAAAATCTAAACAAAAGTATAAATAAATAAACAAATATCAAGATTTAAAGTAAAGCATAGAAAATGATATGATTAATGTTAATGCACCTCTTCAGGGGGGGCACCAAGCTCTTTCTTTACGACTTGACACACTTGATCATATGTCGAAGTTGGACATCTATTCAACATTGACTCCCTCATTGCTTTTGCATATTCTAGTGGTACCAAGTAATCCTAAACGAACGATCAATAACTAGCCGTTAGGTCATAAAATCACATACCAAGTTTCATGACATTCAATCACGGTTATTCATGGAAACGGTCAGGTTATACCAGTTGACCAACATGTTGACCAAGCTTAATGTAAATTCCACCGTTTTTGAAACATAGGTCTTCAAGCCTGCGTGCACTCCTGGTGTGAACTTCATGCTTAACTTTTGCCCTCTCGTCACTATCTTCAGGCAGTCCCATTAGTGAATACTCGTAATCTAAAAGAGCATACGATTACTTTCAGTCCCTCATCTACATTGGATTATCATTTTCGAAAATGCACAGGGTGAGCCTTGGGCCAAGGCGCAAGGCGCTTTAAAGGTGTGGGCGTTTGTAAGTGAGAGGCATAGTAAAAAAGTGCTACTTTTAGGAGTTAAAACATGTTTAGGTCTAATTTAGGATGATTTCAGCATGTTATTGGCTAGAACTTGGCCTGAAAATCGGCTTTGAAGCGAGGCAACAACGTTGCACCAGGCACCCCTTATGCGCTTTTGACAAATAGAAAATCTCATTGGTACACTCAACTTAATGGTTTAAAACCTCTCAACTTAATGTGTGTAGCTACTTAATCGAGGCTTACCTCTTAACGGTTCAAAATCTCTAAATCGATAAGTGATAAAAATATGCCGAATATTTTTAAAAGTTACCTTATCATGGATTTTTTAACCATTAAAAGGTAGACTTTTACCGGTTATTCAGAGGTGATTCAGATGCTACCAAACATCTCCTAAGTCGTTTAAAAACTAGGTTCATAAGAAAGCTATTTATAACTCGTTAGACTCGATTAAGTAGCTACACACACCACCTAATATCAAACACAACAACTAACTAACAAAATTATACAAATTAATACTGATAATTACACAATACTCACACCTAACAAAAATGAAAGCAAGTAAATGTACCAAAGGCAATGGCAGCAGCGGTGACGGAGAGTCGAAAAAGACGAACAGGGACGGTGGTACAGAGCTTAAGTGCGGCGGCAGGATCGTCGGAGTTAGCAATTTTAGCACCACCAACACCGCACCCTAACGCGGTGGCTGCAAAGGCAAGCTTCAATTTAGAACCCCAAATTGATCGCGCCACCACCATGTTAGCAACTCTGTTTTTGTCGCTAAGACGCAAGAATTAAACGTGAATTGTAAGGAATTGAATAATTTTGGGTAGAAGATGTTGTCGTTGTAGTTTTGGTTATCGATTGAATCGAAGCCATGAATGAATTAAGAACGTAAAGAGGCATAAAAGTTTCCGGTTACTCTGCTTTTGTAAAAACTTGTATAACAAGATATATTACCAATTTACAATATGACAAATCCTAAAACAACTAATGGTGTTTTGGCTTTTTCATGAGTGTTACGTCTATGAGTCTATCAATTACCATATCTAACTATCTAAGTTTGATACTTTAGACCAGGGATAAGCATTTGGTATCTGAGTATTAACCTTGTATTGTATTGATAAATTTGGTATTGGTATAGATACTTATTTTTTTATTTTTTTTAGTACCGGTGCGGCATCGATTTCATCCTTACTTCGGACATAATATTGATTGACTGTTATTAATTTAAGGCTTTGGATACAGAAACCTACGACCACCCACGAGGAAACCCTTAAACCTCTTTTCACACTGACTAGATATTTGATTAGGGCTGACAGTTTTAGACACGTATATGAATACACGACACAGACCTACACGGCATTAACTTGTTAATTTTCATGTCTAAACATGTTTAATATTTGTTTACTTATTAAATACAAGATAAGATTTTTAACCAAAAAGTTATATGTGCTCTAAATCACTAAACCATCGAGTCTACTAAACAACTCAAAACCAATAAAACGTCAAATAATTGTACCCTGCAACCATCCACTTTCCTACCACCCCTCCGGCAACCAACCATCCACCTTCCAACCACCTCTCAGCCATCCACTGTCCAACCAACTCGTCGACCATCCCTAACAGGAACTGTTTTTTAATTGCAATGCACGTAACCGATTCTGGGTTTTATCGCTTAGTTTGGATGTTGCATGGAAGTTTATTCACATTAATATGATGGATTGATGTTTTAATAGTTGTTACAGACTTGCCATTGTTTGATTATGAGGACTTAGAATAAGAATGTGTTTAGAATTTATGTTAACTAGGATTATACAGCGCTTGCATGTTGTGTAAGTCATTTGTATACCGTTAAAACCATACACATGTTAAAATCAACGAAAAAAATGTCATTTTACTTCAACTAAACATAATGAAACAATTGTACATAACACCATCACAATAAATAGTGGAGGACCCATAACAAAACTTTAGGGGTATCCTATATGAAAATTTTGGTATCATAATTTTCATTCAGGAGTATCCCTGATAGTTAAACGGTAAAAAAAGGCATCACGATACTTAAACTGGTGAAACTTACAGTACACAACGAAAGTTGAGAGGTATCCAAGGATATCTTTGGGCTCTTCATAAGACCACCCGTGACAATGAAACACATATATACATAAACATCATCACAATGAAACAGTTGTATACACAACACCACAACAATGAAACACTATAAAAAAAATAAAAAAATAAAATAAAATAATAATAATAATAAATATAAATTACCAAAATACCACAACAAACAAACTTACCAAATTATTACTACCCAAATCCTAACATGAAACAATACTAGTAGGGACCCGCGCGATGCAGCGGGATCAAAAAGATTATGATATAAAATTGAAAAAAACTAAAAACTGGAAACATCTAAATCAAGAATAATAGGATTATACAAAATAAATTAACAGACAAACTAAGTCAACGAACATGTAATTACGATCAAGTAATGCCTGAGGAGCATCAAGCCAAATCCTACTCTAATGACTAATATAGTAAATGGCAATCAACATAAATAACAAAGTTAGTTATAGAAAGTCACTTGTAAAGTGAAAAAGCTAGCTAGTTCATTTTATTAAAAGTTACATCAAAATTTAGAGATTTAAATACTGTGCGAAAAATTGCACATTTAGATTCCTTAGTCTTGAGATCTCTAATACTACATCTGTTATCCTTTGAATTAAAGTTTTATAGTGACAGTTCATTCTATTGTGGTTCCATTTTGGGGAAATATCATGGAAAAATAATTAAGTTTCAATTTCTTTCTTTTGTTCTATTTATGTCACTCAAGCATATTTTGTTCAAATTGGGTGACTAAACAGTCTAAACCTCCAAATCGAGCAGTTGTTGGATTTTGTTTAAGTAAAGAAAGGAATTGAGGAGATGATGTGAGGGTTGAAATATTTAATATATGTAATTATATTAAAAAAATTTAAAAACATGTTAATTATATTAAAAAATAAACCTACAATTCATATCACCATCTCACATTAGCATTAAAAAATGTAAAAAATAATTCCTAACTGAAACGTAAAAAACATGCGAAAACATTTTAAAACCTATAATTTGAATAAAATATGAGGATGAGTGACCTAATTAGAACAAGTTTTAAATTTGAGTAACTTAATTAGAACAAAATTAAAACTTACTTATGTTTCTATTAAGTTACCTCTTTCATTTTTTATAACATTAAGATAAAAAATATATTACTTCTACTATTATACATTCAGTTAATATAATATCTTTCAACCTCATCATCAAAACATCTTAATAAAACACAAAGAATTGTAAAAACCCAAACACCTCAAAAAACTTGAATAACATTGCACCTATTATCTACTGAAGAAAACCACCGGCCATTGTTCATGAAACTTGAAAATGAGTTATTGAAATCAAAAGAAAAAAATTAGCCACAGAGAAGAATTCCGACTCTTATGTAGTTGAGCATACAGACCAGCTTGAATCCTTGACACATAGGTTATCCGATTCACTACCCCATCATAGATCCGATCATTATAAAGAAAGCTTAAATCAATAAGACATATCACAATTTCTTATAGCAAAATCAAAAGAAAGAAGAATGAAGAGAAATAAAGTTAGTATCAGTATTTCGCATTTGCATAAAGTGGAAAACTAAAAAAAATTTGCGTTACAGCTTATGTAAACAAACACATTAATATTAAAAGAAATTCCAGGCAACCAAAACTTATAAAAGGTTTTTTATTTTCTTGACTTATAATGTAAAAAACCCCATCACACTAAAGTTGCAAGATAACCAAATCCTAAAATCACACAAAATAAAAAACCATAAAGAAAGTAAAAAAGATTTTAGTTGCAATATGACAAACTCCGTAAATGATATCAAAGAAAACACCAACCTACTAAAAATATTTTGTCCATAATCCATAATGTTTTTATGTCTAACAGTTAATCATGGTTGAGTGTAGTTGGTAATTCACTTAAGGATGTCTTTTTTAGGATTTATAGTTTTCATTGTATAGCACACAACAATTTAACACCACCAATATGACAAAATTGGCTAATAAAAGCAAAAACCATCATAAAAATATGAAAGTTCCTTTGTTTCGCAACATTCAAAATCTTGGTTAACTATGCAGTTAAGATCAAAAGTTATTAAGCAAGCATTACATCATTGAATACCATTAAAAAGCACTTGAAATACATAGTGATGCTAATATGTACCTCCTCATTTGCCATTAAATTAGATTTTATCAACTTTACAATAAAGAAAATCTATCTACAAGTATAAATAATGCCTCGAATTCAACCAAGTCATCCTTGTGTTTCTCTACGTTTTTATATTTGTTTCAGCTTCGTTTTTTATAATATTCCAATGACCAAATTTGATTCATAAAAGAACATGACAGTAAAAGACCAAAAGCATAATACAAAATTGGTTTATAGCATTACCTTTGTAACTAACAGAGGGTCTGAACTTCTTGTATTAATTTCTTCCTTTGATTGGAGTGAATGAAGTCTAGGCATGCATCTAATCCAAAACCAACCATGTAACAACAAATTAAGAGAAAGCAAATTGAAAAATACAATGGGGATGTGTACAATATCTCAGTTGAATAACACAAATCCATTTATTCTCCCATTAAATCTAATTCGAAACCAAAACTAAGAGAGCATAATCTAGAGCATATACCGTTTAGGCCATTGATAATCGGAGGCATCCATGTCTTTCTAAATGCTCGCATCTACCAATCGATTTGAAACTCTGTAATCATGCATATGCACAATATGTGCACCAACATATATGCATTTGAATACTTTGATTCAAGAAAAAAACAAAAGAAAAGGAACAATAAATTTACAATAACAATGCAATGCAAAATAAGCGAAATGAGTTTCAGTATGTTAAATTATATGATTAAACCAAATATTATAATAATTGTACTTATATTGAAGCTCATCTTCATAATCTTCCATTAGTGTGATGAAGATAACACTGCCCTAAGATTTATACGAAAATTTAACATAAATTTAATCACTTTAATGTAATCAACTTGGGATCAGATTAAAGATGAATAGAAACAATTGATTGTATAAATAATGAATAGCTTAGCAAAACACAAATAAGGATTAAAAATTTTATAATCCAGTTGGCAAAAATAACATGAAAATCCAATTAGCAAAAATAACATGAATAAATGAAGAAACAAAATGTACTTGTTAACATTTCATAAACTAAATAAGAAGAAAATTTCATACAACAATTGATCTGAAATTAATTTGAATAGAGAATGAAATGTACTTACTTGCACACATCTCTCTTAAATGGTCCAGCAAGTTACTTATTAATCAAATGGAAACGAAGTAATCATAGATCGATTAACCATTAAATCAAGTAACAGTAACACATTATACCTAACAATCACAGACCTTTTACCATAAAGTATCTCCCAAACCCCAATCCAAACTCCAGTCGTAGCTTACCCCTAGATGCTTGTAAATGTCGTAGACTGGCCAGTTTATGAAACATATATCAATAACCAAATTCAAACCACAAAGAAATGACAAATTTACAAAATGATAACCAAGATCCATCATTCTTCAACTTTCATCAAATCAAATGGATTCTAGCCATCAAATACAGTGGTAAGAATTTTAATTAAACTAAATAGCCTATTTGCTTTAATATAAAATAGTTAATTTAATATTCTGTATTTTGAATATAATAAAAGTAATTATATGTTTTATTTTATGTAATAAAAAGTTATAATAATTTGAATTGTGAATGGGGTATGAAAATTGTTATTTGGTTGGGTTGTATAGCCGGAAGAGTAAGAAATTAGTTTTTAATAAAAAGATTGGGTTGATTAGATTGTGAATGGGTTTAGTCTAAGGGTGGCCGTAGGTTGCCGCAAAGTGAGAAAGAAAAAATGGGCAACCGAGCCAATTGCAACATGTAAAAAATTGGCATTACTTTTCTAATAGGATGAGCGTTTGGTACCTGAATATCGAACCGGTATCGGTACCGTACTGAACCAGTATTGTACCATTAAATTCGGTACTGGTATCGGTACCCATTTTTTCTATAAATTCGATACCAGTATTTTCGGTATCCGGTATCGGTTCGGTACAGATACCTTAAATTTACCTAAAAGTATTTGTTTCGTACCTATACCATACCGGTACCATATCGAATCATTCGGTACCGGTACCGACTTTTCCATGTATTCGGTACCGGTACGATACCGATCTCATCCCTATTTTTCAACAATTTTAAAATGATCACATAAATAAATGATCTAGTCAAAACATAAACAGGTGATGCATTTATGGTTGTATACGCTTTAAGTCCTTGTACATGAAGATTTAGGGATCGAGTTTTGAAAGTTTTTGGTGCATATAGAAGATAAAATGATGACAATTCCATTAATGGTTTCGAAAAAGTTTAAAACCCCACATATTAAACGTAACAACCGAAAGTGTAAAACAATATTTTTTTTCTGTTTAGTTAAGGGGTATAATTTGTAAAAACTAATGGTAAGTTCCATAAAGTTAGGGATTAGAGTGTAATATTTATGAGGGTTAAAATGAAAATAGTGTTTAAAGACTAAACTACCCTTAATTTTGGTTGTACATCATGCAATTAAATAAGTAAGTGTTCTTATTTTTTGGGTATCTTAAAATAACCCTCTAATCCCCTTTATATATAGTATAGATAATTATAATATAATAATATATATAAATAATCAAAATGTCACAACAAACAAAATTACCAAATCGATAAAAAAACATTATTCAAGAAGTTCATAAATTAATATATAATAATAGTAATAATTTGTATAATGCCATTTATAGTTGTTTTTTGGATAGTTATTCACTTAATCTATTTCTGGAAGTTTTTATTAATCGCAATGTTATGACCGTTGATGATGGCTTATGTTCTTGTTATGCTTTAGTTCATTCAACTCTTTTTAGATTGTGTATTTATGAGTGATTCGTAAAAAATGTGCGGGTGAAGAAGTATAAGAAGGTAAAAAACAATGGTATGTATACTGATTAAGAAAATAACAACTAAATGAATATGGATGCAGAATATGATGAGGTTCACTCTCTGAAGGTGGAAGATAAAAATGATAGTGATGATAACAAGTCGGGGGCAAAAAGACGACGAAAAGAAAGGTCTAATTTTAGGTAATACTTCACCAAACTTCATAAGAAAGAAGTACATGAAAAGATTCCAAGCAAATGCAACACGCTATAATCATATTTAGGGTGAGGAGTGGTCCATTTCATGTTCTTTATCCCTAACATTCCACCAATCACAAAATGACACGTAACACCTAATTAATCAATTATTTCATCCCTAAACTCCAATAATCAATAGTCACACAAATATTCAGTCCCCAAAACCCACTCCATTTTTAATTAAAAAAATTTAAAAGCACATTTCATTTAAAATAAAAAATAAATTTCATTAAAAATTTAAATAAATACACATAAAAATTTTTAAAAAAGAAAAAAATTATATATTTTGTGTGTAAAATGGGTATTTTATACGTAAATTTTATGAAGAAACAAAAACGTTTTGTTTTGGTGTCATTGTGATTAAGGAATGAGAGCAAAGAGAATGAGAGAAGTATATGGTTATTTTGTATGAAATAAGTAAATTTTATATAAAAAAAGCGTTTTTTAATAATTAAACTCCCACGGACCTCATCGAATAAATTCCTTTAAAAAGTGGTCCCCACCCTCTTCCATACTCATCCTGAATCGGTGACCCAGCAACCCCCTCACACTCTCCTCGCGTCCCTAACCATCCATGACGATATTATGCCCGTAGAAGGTTGGTCCCCTTTCATGCCATCCCCACACGCACTCTCATATAGACGTGCACAAACCGGGTTTTTTTTTGTACCCGGAACCGGGTACGGGGGCAAAAAACCCTATCGGGTCCGGGTACACCCTGGAACCGGGTACGGGTAGGGTGGGGGTAAAACCCTACCCTGTGGAACCGGGTAGGGTCAGGTTCGGGTCCGGTTCCTACCCGGGTCGGGTCCAAACCGGGTATGCAATGTTTTTTTTTTTACTTTTTTTTTGTGTTTTGTGTACAATATAAAGTTACTAAATAAATACGATTTATTTCAACTTAAAAGAGTTAACAAAATACAAGATATTGACGTTACGATGCAAAAAACTACTATTTTTAAACAAAGTCAATATATATTTTTTCGAAATCTAAGCTTCTTCATTTTTTTCCTCTTCTTTTTTCGTCTTCTTTGAGTTCTTCATCGGATATTTCGGTGGATAGTCCCTCCTCAACCTCTTCATCATGTATTTTTGACTCAGGTTTGATGTCGTCTTCTAAGCTCGTTAGGTGTTGTATGCGATCAATCGCGTCCAAGTGATCTTTGAGACAAATGCACATCTCCACAGCCTCCGGAGAAAGTCGGGTCCTCCTTAAAGATATTACCCTGCCACAAGTAGAAAAAACCGATTCCAAAGCTAACGTAGAAGCTTGGGAGCTTAGTAAATCACGGGTCATGGCGGAAAGAACCGGAAATTCCGCTTCTCTTCCTTTCCACCAAGCCAATATATCAAAACTATCAATGTCATCGGCCGACATAGTGAAAGTATAATCCGTTCCACTATATCTACCGAGCTCGCTACTCGAAGCGGCACCCTTTTGTTTTTTTTTGCCACGGATTCCCGAACGACATTCAAAAAGTTTTTCTTCGGGTCCTCGTCGGCTTACTTGAGCTAGCCTCCGATTGTGAAAATGGTGTAACCGTTATTGGCCCGTATCTTAAGTGATAAACATCAAAAAGTCTTTGAAAATCGTGATTAAATTTTGCTTTTACTTCCGTTGTGTGATTTGGGTTATCCATATGGATATCCAAATTGTCAAAAATTTCTTGAATTAAACATTCGACTCCCGTAATATTATAAAACGGGTTTAAAGCGGCGGCACAAGTAAAAACTGAAGGGAGCTCTAAAAAATATTTTTAAAATTTTTCTTTCATCGCCGGTATCATTTCTTTAAAAAAATTTATTTTCAAAAGTTTTAATATTAAGAGCCATTAAATATAATTCGTAAAGCACCAAACTATTAGTTGGATAATAAACCTCCGATAAGTTTTTAGTTGAATTTTTAAAAACGCCAAGAAATTCAATAAATTTTTCTATAAATTTCCAACACCCATCCTCAAACACGTCGGCTAACCCGGCCGACATAAGACTACTATGAAAAACTCTCAAGCCATCCCGTTGTTTCAAGGCACTCTCAAACATGTGGCATGTCGAGTTCCAACGGTGAGGTGTATCCCAATTCGCACATAAATATATCGAATCCATATCTCTACAAAATTGTTTATAATCTTGACAAATTGTCTTTTAGCTTTAAAAATCGAATAAAGCATACATTTAAACTTATATATATACTAGTTTAGTGTCCGCGCTACGCTCGGGAACACAATATTCAAGTGATGTTTTTAAGGATATTTGTGAATTTTCCAATCAGTTTTGAGACAAAACCGTGGTAAATCGAAACACATGATATATTTTTAAAAATTAGATTTTTAGTATAGCAATATTATACTCAAATTAAAGAGAATAAAGTGCTTTGTTTTATGTGAAAGTTTATTTTTTTTAAATCGTATAAAAATGTTATGTATATTTATAAAACACTAAGATATTTAATTGTATGTTATTATTAAATTTATCCATAAGTTTCATTTTTAAACCCTATCAAATATAAACCGACTCATGTATGCCCCTTGTAGTATAGGGTTAAAATTATAAATACTCTTAAATTTTTTAAAATTCTCCAAAATATTAGGGGACTAAAAATATAATTAGTTTTAGTATAATCTACCTATTCTAATAATTGAGTAACTCATCCACATGTCAACATTCTAAATACTCCACATAGGATTTTGCTTAGGTGTCATCCTCAAATTCAATTTAATGGAGGATTTCAATGCGGGTCATGGTATGCTCCATATTCGAAATAACCCGATATATACAAATAAAAAATTCACAAATTATCATCAATTATCTCCTAACCTGATATATTCAAATAAAAATTTACCGATTATCATAATCTATATCCTAACCCGATATGTTCAAGTTAAAAATTTACCACTTATCATTAAATATTTTCTAACCTGATATGTTCAAATTAAAAATTTACCACTTATCATGAATTATCTTCTAACCGATATATTCAAATAAAAAATTTACCAATTATTATAAATAATTTTGCTTTATTTTAGCATATGATTTTTGATAGAAAAATATTTGTAGATATCCAAACCAATTTAATAGGGGATATGTTAAAAATAAATTTGATACCTAAATTTAGTTAAAACATATAAAACCGAAATCACGTGTAGTACACGGGTACTAATCTAGTATATTTTATATACATATATAAATAAAAAAGTCATTATTGTGAGATAAACTCTCAAATGATGCCACATAAGCCAAACGTTTTGAAAAGATGCCACATAAGCTTTTTTGATTTTGCTATATTATGTAAGGATTGGGAACATAAATCGGACCATAGCCCGTCTTTCATTACCAAATTAATAATATGTGCGACACATCGACTATGAAAAAATCACCGTTGCAAATCGGTTTATATAATACCATAAGTTTATCAACTGCATTAGTATTATTTGAAGCGTTGTCAAAAGCCATTGAAAATATTTTGTTTTGTAAACCATAAGTTTGTATTACGTTATCTATAAGCTCAACATATCATCTCCGCTATGTGGAATTGGAAAAAGATCAAAAGCAATGGTACGTTTCATCATTTGCCACGAATCGGGATCCACCCAATGAGCGGTTACACAAAGATAAGACTCAATGCAACCGTGTAGAGCCGACCAAATGTCGCTAGTTAAATTAACACCGGTTTGTAAGTTTTGAAAGAATGCAATTAAATCTTTTTTACAAACTTTCCACAATTTCAAACAATATCGTCTAAGGGTCATACGACTTACATGGGTGTAACAAGGTTGAAGTGTTTCCCGAATCAAAGCCGCCAATTGCGGGTTGTCGAAGTGGTTGAATGGCAAACAATTTTGAATCACAAACTTCGGCATACGATCTTGGACCATATATATCGACGCTAGAATGAAATATTTCGCCATCACCCCCCATATCGGCTTGATCGGACTCGGGGGCATTTTTCAACACCGGACAAAACTTCTTTGTAATACGCTTGTCCAAAGTCGAGTTTGAAGCCGCCCCCAACAAAGCTCCACAATACTTGCAACGAGCTTTGTGTGACCCGTCACTCATCTCAACTAAATCCCAATGTTGCCACACTCTTTGGCTTCGGTTATGTTGAAGAACTTGAACAACATTGGGGGCTTGAGAAGAACCGGTTGCGGATTGTGATGCCATTTCGAGATTAACGAAAATGAAAGAGATGAAAAGAGAGAGTTTTTTTGCGTTTTTTGCGTTTTTGAGTGTTGTAATCAACCCGCCAAACATCAAACATATATTTATAGTAGCTAAATGGGTGTTATCTATCTAACAAATTAGAGTTTTTAGGGGGTAATTTTTTGGAGGGAAAACATAATTTATTTTATAAAATGAATGTTGAGAGGGAAAATTGAGTAGGAGAAGTTAATAAAGACAAAATTTTGTGATTAATAATAATTTATAAAATTATTTTTAAATTTTTAAATATAATAGTTATAATTTTTTAAAAATATTTTTATTCAACCCGTGTGTAATACACGGGTGTTAAACTTAGTGGGACAATAAAACACAAAAAAACGGTCAAAAAGGACCAAAAAACGGCCATAATGCTGTTGCCAACGGCTAGATTCGAACAGGGGAAAAAACAAAAAAAACGGTAAAAACCGGTTCCAAACTGGTTCCAAACGGGTCCGGTTCCAGGCGGTTCCAAACCGGTTCCGGGTATGAACCAGTTTCTGAGCAGAAAACAAAAACCGGTGAGGAACCGGTGTGTATGAAACCGGGTTCAGCGGGTATGGGGCCCACCGTGTACGAACCGGAACCGGTTCCGGGCTCAAACCGACGGGTCGGGTTGGGAACCGGTTTTTTTGTTCATGACTACTCTCATAGCCCTTATCATATATGATAGTAAGCAAGGTAAAGGTAATCAAACGAATTGACTACACTTATTTTGTGTGTGCGTTTGGAATTGGAGATTTGATAGGAAAGACCAACTCGAACCTGCTTGAAATTGATGTTTTTTTAGACTTCTATGAATTTTTTATTGCATAAATAGGTTCATATTCATGTTTGGAAACAAGTACACACTAAATTATTATGCCGTGTTCATATTTATATGTTTCGTGTTCATATCTTATCTTGTATTTAAAATATGTCATGCCACTCAGTCTGAACATTTGTAGCACGGGAACAGAAAATCTATTTATATGTTTCGTGTTCATATCTTATCTTGTATTTAAAATATGTCATGCCACTCATTCTGAACATTTGTAGCACGGGAACAGAAAATCACATGACCCATAAATTGTATTTTACACGAAGACTAAATCAATATATATACAAATTTAAGGTATCGGAGTAAAAATCAGCACTTCTATCAAAAAAACGCGCGGGAGCCGACGCTCATCCCGACCCCCATTAGGATGCTCCCTTGCATGCCAGCCCTACATGTGATGCCGAAGAACATATATTTTTGATTTTTTTCTAACTCTCATTTCATTTTATCCATGTTTGGATGAAGAAATAATTCTAAACGAATTGAAGTAGCTGCAACACGCGAACATATATATATTTATATCATTATATATCATGTCCGCTTTCTTAAGGTATTGAATATACATACATTTTAATCCACAAGAACAAAATGGATTATTGACATAATCTTCCAAATTATCTTCACCTAAACGTATAACAAATTTTAATCTTCAAACCTAACCCATCCCATTCTTTCGATATTTTACTCGTACCATCATTCTACTACATTACGACGTTGCACCATGATAGGATACCGCTTTTGTGTCCTCGTCGTCGGGAAAAATACCAACTTATCGTCTTCTGCCGCTACCCAACTGATTCAAAAAATGCAATCAGTACTTGAAGATAGAAGACCCTTAGAAAAAGTCAATATTAAGCGACTAAAATAACTATACTATTGTTACCTGAAACGAGTGACGAGATGATGAAGGAAAACAGATAGTGCAACCCTTGCTAGATCGTGGCCTGGGCATCGCCTTGGTCCGCCCCCAAAAGGCATGAAGTTAGTCGAGTCTGATGTTTTCTGTTTATAAAAGTGTATAAAACATAATGTTATATTTACTATAAGATAACATGGTACATTTGTTGTTTATATATTAAACAGAGAGAATGAAACCTGCCATCTCCAAGGGTTGAAAACACGGGCATTTTCGAAATTGTCTTGACCAAGATGAGCAGCTCGAAGCGAGGCAAACACTTTTGATCCCTTCGGAATCATATAATCTACTTAGGATAAAAATAAAGATTAGTTATAATAAATGGTTGGGTCGTATAATCTACTTAAGTTGTGTATCGATCAAAGCCGTACCTTTAATCCTGACGTCGGTTATTGCTCTCCTAAACACACCGCTAATTATGTTTGAAATTCTTAGTGTTTCGTTGACAACCTGGAGAACAGTAAAACGTAAGATCTTATTTATCGATACCCTTTTATTTTATTTTCAATATTATATGATTTATTTGGCGAGTTGAACATAAATAAACGAATGTTAACTACGGTGTGAAGTGTCATTAAATCGATGTGAGAAAATTATGTGAAAGAATATGAGTCGACTTACGCATTGTGTGAAAGGCATAGACTTGTAATCGTCCCATTCAAGAGCTAACGATGCGCCTTTTCTTGCTCTAATTTCTTCATGTTCTTCCTATACATATGATGGGTACATATATGAATTATGCATTATTGAAAAAAATTAAAGGCTATTAGTCATATACGTGATGAATTTAGAACTTAAGACCAATGTTCAATATAAAGTTTGACTTGCCACCATTTGTTTAATATAAAGTTTAATTAAGGTATTTGGGCCGGGGCCCACTTATATTTGACCTATTGGGCCCATTTAGTTTTATTTTATGTATAAGTCCGTACAATTTGCAATTTTTTTTACAATTTAACATACTTTGATCTTTTTAAACATCATAAACTATTCAAGTTAAACATGTATGTTGTAAAAAACAGAATAGAAAGCGAACCTTAAGCTGAGCAAGTGCGGAAGGTGTGTCGGTTAGGAATTTAACCGCAAGAGTCATGGTGGTTGACGTGGTATCATAACCTGCAACCAAGAGAGACACCAAGAAGTCGACAATCTCGTCATCAGAAAACATGACATCATCACAATCATTGTCAAACAATGCCGCCAACATGTCGTTCTTCTTCACCCCTCTTTCCCTTTCTAACCGCCGCTCTCTAACCACCAAGTGTAACGCCTCAGTCACCCTTTTTCGTGCCTTCAAAAAACACCCAATGTCAAATATGTTTTATACTAAAAATAACCTGAAAATGAAAATAATGAGTACCTGAATAGCACGACGATATGTGAGGGAAAAGAAAGGAAGAGGAATGCAAAAGAAGCCTTCAATTACAAGCATATACTCTTTCCTTAAATTTTCTGACCACTCGCACGGGTCAATACTCAACAGTTGTTTCAACGTTAACTCGAATGTTATCTGTACAAATTATAAGAAAAAAAACATGTCGAGTCATTATCGATTTTACAACATAATTACATGTTTTTTTGTATGATTCCCACTTTAACACTTTTTTTGGATTTACACATGAACACAATGATTCCCCCTTCCACTACTTTACACCAACTAGTTATAAGAACGAGATTGGGATTTAGCACATGACCAAACACAACTCACAACACATCACCTTATGTTACCATTTAAATAATACTTCATACCTTTAAACAATTCTATAAAACAACATTCAAAAGCAAATCTTATCTTCATTTTTCAAATACATATGTCCTTCATTCATTATTTACTTACAAAAAAATATCATTTCCTTCATTAAATTTACCTCCAACACACTCTCACAATCTAACCTAGAGTATATTTCCAACTCGGCCGTTTCACACCGAGTCAAGTCAGTTGATCACCAATTTTTCTTTTTCCAAAATATTTTAAATAGATTTTAATAATCCAAAGTATCACTCACTAGCCGAACATATTCATAAATAATATTTCATATTTACCCATAAATACATTGCGAACAAAATAAAAAACAAACCCGTTCCATCTATATTAATAGTCTTTGTTAAAGCGACACCTTAGGTTTGCATAAAATAACCGTTTGTATACGATAGTTTCAAAATTACGTTTTGCCTCCTGAACTTACCAATTTATCACTATTTGCTACCTGAATTAATTCCGTAAAAAACAAACGTTAGTATCACATATCTCTGATTAGAAAAAAACTTAGAAAATGACTAAAGTACCCTTCACACGTGAGGGGCTCATCAGACTGACTAACGTTTGCTTTTGACGGAACTAATTCGGGTGTAACCCGAAGCTGAACCGAAAGTTTAATAAAAATGTTACCTTCTTAGCTTCGTCCATTAACAAAATCCGGCCGGTCCACATCTCCAAATTCCGGCGAACCAACCGATCAATATCAACAAGCAAATGATCCTTAATAATAGTCGAATTAGCAAAGCTCATGGTCAACGAATGCATACGCCGGTGAAAACTGCCTCTCATAAGCAACAACGAATGTTTCCCAACTAAATTGGCAATGGAGCTAGGATAACTCGACTCAAACAATCTCCCTTCATTTTGCAAAATAAAGCGATTCGTTTCGGCATCGGCTGAAAACACGGTCCGTTCACCGAACACATGCGTTGTGAAAACGGTGCCGTATTTGGCGACGCGTGCGTCGATGAAGGGCTCGGGGTTTTCGGTTTTGTATGCGGATATGAGTTGGAGTGTTTCGCCGATGAACGGTAGACCGGTGGCTCCTGGAGGTGGACGGAGCTTGTTGTTGTTGTTGTTGTTAGGGTTTGAGACGGTGATGTAACGGATGATGAGTGTAAAGAGAGGAAGAGTGAGGAGGAGAAAGAAAGAGATGAAGAGCTCCATAAGAATTAAAGAAGATGATGAGTGTGTATGGTTTATGATTATGTTTATGTTTTATTTCTCTCAAAAAGAGAGAGAAAAAAAGAGAGGGGGGGGGGGGTATTAATGGAGGAAGCACACGAATGGAATTGAAAGGATTAGAGATGAATGAATGAAATGGAAAGAAAACGAATGAAAAAGGAGACAATGAAGGGGGGAGAATTTCATGTCGGTCAAGTTTTGGAGTTTTTTCATATTTTGCTTTCAATTTTATTTTTATTATTATTATTTATTTATTTTTATTTTTATTATTATTATTATTACTTCGTATTATTATTATTATTATTATTGATTTTTTATATCTTTCTTTTTAATTTCAAATATAACCTAATTAATGCATTTATCATGATGTGTATATTTACCCTAAATGAGGTTTTTGTTAAAAATACGTTAGGATGAAATAATCTTTCATAAAATATGTGATTTGAAAAAAATTTATAAACAATTATAAACAATATTTATAAACAATTATGAACATTATGATTTAGGATTTGTTAATATTTAATATTCAAGAATTTGTTGCATCAACTCATGCATAGTGAAAAATTTCACTTAATTTTCTATCTCAAATTTCTTATTATAAAATAAATATTTTTTTCCCTAAAAATGATCCACTAAAACCTTGATATATTATATAGATAACTTATAAACATTTTAAGTAAGACTCTGTGCATAGTAACAAAAGATGAAATGAAATAGATTATTGAGAATGATAGTAAATGAGACGAAAATTGGTCAAGTTTATTTGCCCACCACTACAACAACCACCTCCACCAGCCACTAATTTTACTGGTTTTCTACATCATAACCACTCTTGTTTTTAACTTTCAGTGTGATGTGATGGTAATAGTTTTGAATTGTCTAAAAAGAGGTTCAGATTTTTTTTCTCGCTAGCAACACATCGAGAGAGGGGTCAGTTGGAAAATGAATGGAGAATTGTGGTAACATAAGTATGATCACTGACCTGAATGATTTTTTTGGCACTAACTTGTTGTCGTGGCTACGAGCAGACGGGTTAGTGGGTTTTCTTCGAATTGAAGTCGGGTTTTCCCCAAAATAGTCGGACTTGGGCTACCTAGCTCTATTTGTGCTCGCAAAGCGTATGGAATCATCTTTCATCATTAGTTTACCACGAGTAGCGGACTTTATTCGTTTCGTTATCCAAACAAAAAACACGATTGTATTCTATTTCATCATTTTTTCTTACCAAACAATACAAAGTAATGATTTATTTATTTTTACACTATAAGTCTATAACACACAAGATAGATTAAATGTAGTGACTCATTTCATATTATAGCAATAATATAGCACATTTAATTTTTACAATCATTTCATTTACTCATTTTATTACCTCATACTAAATACTCACTTAATCTTTTTATTAGTTTTTAATTAATATGAGGATCGAGGTTTAAGGTAATTGATTTTGCAATTGTTTAATATTTTTGTTAATGTTTCAATCTACCTTTTACCTTCTTCCCACTTTAATAAAAGAATAATTTGTTTACATGTGTTATCACGACAATAAACCTCACACTTATCTCTTTATTCATTCAATTTACAATTTCTTAATTTATTTTCACACAACGACTTTCATGAATTATGGCGGATACAACCTCCAACACATAGAGAGTCCCTAAACCAAGTCAGACAACCACATCGTTGTCTTAACCAGGCCTACGTGATGCATATAACTCTGCAGGGCGCTCACAGAGAAAACCCCATAGAGGTCGGCGTAGCAGACTAGCAACCATTGACAAGGATCAAACCCTCGCTAGTGGGTAAAACTTATTTGTCTCACAAGTATTAACTGGATTATTAACTGATACCACTAAAAAATGCGATTTATGAGAGTTTAACTTGGGACCTTTGACACACCAAACAACAAGTTTACATTCCACCCAAACTCTCTTGGTTATAATTTCTTAATTTAGTTTCCATAAATTCAATTATACCTTATATTAAAAAATCAATTTAAAGTTCATTAGCTTAATTACTAAACTAGGTTTAACACCCGTGTGTTACACACGGATTAAATAAAAATAATTTTAAAACATTATAACTATTATTTTTAAAAATTTATAAATAATTTTATAAATTATTATTAATCATAAAATTTTGTCTTTATTAACTTTCTTACTCAATTTTCCCTCTCAAGCTTCCTTTTATAAAATAAATTATGTTTTCCCCTTAAAATTTACCCCCTAAAAACTCTAATTTATTAGATAGATTTTTATTTAATATTTTGTTCACCCCGTCTTATACACGGGTGTTTAACCTGATATTATATAAAAGGTAATTGATATTGTCACACTTGTTTAATATCTTATTTACTAGCGTTAGGACCCGTTGTAAAATCTTGAAAACTATTAACGTCAAAACGTCGTTACGAAATCAACCCAACAACGATGACCGATGATAACCCATGTTTGTTGAAACCATCAACGTAAAGAAGGATGAGACAAAGGTGTGGTAGCCAAAGCATGGGTGGAAGTAGCATGAGTTTATAATTTAACACTAAGAAAACTAAAAAACAAATCTATTTTATTAAAAAAAAATAACAAACGACTAATTTCCTTATTAACCTGGAACTTTAAAGTTTCATATATACTGACTAGTTTAGTGCCCGCGCTACGCTCGGGAACACAATTCAAGTGATGCTTTTAAAGATGTTCATGAATGTTTCATTCAGTTTTGAGACAAAACCATGGTAAAACGGAACAAATGATATATTTTTAAAAATAAGATTTTTAGTATAGCAATGTTATACTCAAATTAAAGAGAATAAAGTGCTTAGTTTTATAGTGTAGTTTATTTTTTTTAAAAAAATCATATAAAAATGTTATGTATATTTATAAAACACTAGGGTCTTTAATTGTATGTTATTATTTACTTTATCCATAAGTTTCGTTTTTAAACCCTATTAAATATAAACAGACTCACGTATACCCCTTGTAGTAAAGGGTTAAAAATATAAATAATCTCTTAAATAATACCACATAAGCTAAAAGCTATGAAAACATGTCACATAGAATTTGTTTGTTTTGCTATATTATATAAGGATTTATAGTTATAAAATTTTACATGTATCAATAAATAATATGTTATTTAATATTAAGTTAATTTTTATTTAATTAGAAAAGGTAATCATTGTAAAACATTCATCAAGTTTATCATCATAAAACTTCAAATTTAAATCGAAATAAGTTATCAAAGGAAGTAAAATATGTAATTTAAAAGGCAAAGTATCTTGTTAATTTACCTGAGAGTTAAATCCTCAAAATAATATCATGTTACCTACATATAACATGGATATTTATAGATCACTTAAACATATTTGGCAAATGGCCACCATAATAAAAAATTAAAATATTCATTTTAGTTGTTTATAGAACCATCAATTTAATCAAGACATTGTTTTACACGTTAATCGGGTAATCCAAGATAACTATACGATATGTTAACAATTTAATCAAGACATTGTTCTTTATATCATCAAACTAAAAACAAAAATGTTCAGATTGTTAAGAATTATGTTATAAATACCATATAAATGTTAGTGGTATAATAGTCACAAAGCAAAAAAAACATTTAAATTGACCATATATTATATTTTTATGTTTCGTTGGGTAAATATGATATATTTAAAGTTTATAAGAGTATATGTGAAATTCTCCCTAAAATTACTATGTTATATATCAAAGGGTATAGTGATCATCTTAGTGAAATATTATCTATATAAAGTTTGAAATTTAGTTTGAATGTATATGATATATGATATTATTTGTATAGATATATATGATATTTGATATTATTTAGTGGACTCGAAGGTTTTGAATGGAAATTGTTCATTTGCCATTATACTAGGTTATCCGCTCAAACGCCATAATAATGTTTTGTTTTCTTTATTTTTATTTATAAGTGATTGAAATTATCTTTTAATTAACTTTTAATATATTAACTCTTTATACAAACATTAATCAACTATTTTATAATGCGTCTAAAACACATCATTAATCTTCGATGTCAATGCAGCATCAATCAAATTTTATAAACAAATTGAATATGCTCAAAATATCATATTGTCATTTTCTATTACATAACATGTTAAATTTTATGCCACCCGTGTAATACACGACCTAGTTTGAAATAAAAGAGTACAAGTAAATTGCAATTTTGATCCATGTGTTTTGATACCATTAACAGTTTCAGTTTCACCTTAACACTTTTAATCCTCATGATTTTATTTTAAAAGAGCAATGGTCCCGAACACTAACTCCATCGAATTTAGCGTGAAGTCTCACTCACATGCGGAGTAATAATGTCATTTCTTCCGCTCTTTTTGACATGCGACTGAATTAGGGGTGTTCATTCGAATCAAATACGAATTGGGCGAATTTGGACTTTAAAAACTTGTATTCGTATTCGATCCACATTCGACTAAAAATCTATGTATTCGATTCGATTAAGTTATTCGAATTCGAATAGATTCGAATGAATTCGCTTCAAAAAATATAAATAAATAAAAACATCAAACAACAATACAAATGTAACACCAACATAACATAAGTCTAAAACCTCACCCAAACAATATGCAAAATATTAGTACATCTACAAGTCTAAAATATGTTTAAAAAAGGTCTAAAACTGCATAATTAAGCATAAAAATGAATTTAAACAAGTTCAAAACTTGTAGAACCAATAATTAAGCAGTTGTCACAGTATCAAATCATGTTCATATGCAAAAATAACAATTAAGATTGGGTAATGGGTTGTCTTTGGGTATTTTTAACTTTACTTCAAGCCAATTAAGTCATATCATATATAGATAATTAATTAGATATATTATAATATATATAAAAAATATATATAAATATATATTAAAAATATATATATTTCTTATTCGAATTGGATGAATCGAATGCGAATACTGAAAATCATATTCGTATTCGATCCACATTCGACAAAATTATTCGAATCGAATGCGAATCGAATTCGAATGACTGAAAGTCGATTTCGAATGGCCTTAATCGTATTCGAATAATGAACACCCCTAGACTGAATATAAATGTTAAGCTACATGATAACCTAGATAAAAGAGGGGGAAAATGACATTTTTACCCCTTAGATGCCGGGTACGTGAGAGAGATTTAACGAAATAGTGAATGAAGTTAGCGTTCGGGACCATTTCTATTAGAAAATAAAGTTACAAAGACTAAAACTGTTAATATGAAAATGAAACTATTAATGATATCAAAATACGAAGACCAAAACTACGGTTTACTCAAAAAGTACCTACAAAATTTAAAACGTTTCTCATTAAATTATTTTTTTATAAGAAGTTCGAAGAAAAGTCTCCAAGACAATTTCAAAACATTAAAAAGAAACTCTCATTAAAATTTCCGATCTAGGAAAATGGTTTTATTTCAATTTTAATAGAAATTTTTTCTTTAACCTTTTTAAATCATACGTAAGCTAGGTGTGCTTTATGTTGGTGAAAATATTCTAGTTCGTTTATAGATGGCATATTTTATCCAAATAAGTGATCGAATTAACTGTGAAATTCTTTCAAAGTATTCATTTCGTACGACTCACAAAATCATGCCTTATTTCCTAACATGCATGACAAGAGCTATGGACACGAATTAGAAAATTGGTTCCATTTTCATTTTTAAACAACAGTTGGTGCAACGGTATATGACCTATACACTCAAAGGTGCAAAGATCAAAATTGAAACTCCACCTCTAACACCAATTGAATCCATTATCTAATAATATATGGTGCATCACCGGTTAAGTGATAGTTTGGTTTAGTAAAAATCGCGAAACATAAGGAATGAAAGTTGCGCGATGAATCACTTTCCTTTGACAGATTATCTAAATGACAATTACCTGCTTCCGACACTAGTATCTTTAGTATTTAAGCATGTGTTAAACATATATGCATCAATATACAAGAACCAATGTTTTTATGTGTTAAACATGATTTATTTATAGTTAAAAAAACCAAGTACATTGAATTTAAATATCAAAGGGCCAAAATAAATGTTATTATTTTCCCTTTTGGTATAAAGTTGCTAGTGTTTTGATGTGGTAGCATGTTCTTTCACATGGCCGCATGAGGTACGCATTAAAATGCATACCCACTAGATCAAACCTTCAAGGTATCAAAGCAAAGTTGTGCCCACAACCCACAAAGGCCAATTGCCTTATAGCTATTATGAAATTACTAAAGTATCCATAGTCCATTATTAACCATATCTTTTACATTTATTTTAATAGGTTTAAATTATCTTTTATCTATAAGTTAATAAGTTTTTATCGGGTTACTTTAGTATTTATTATTATCATCCTTACAAGATTACTTTTCAACTATTTTGCAAGTCATTGATAACATTTTTTATTGGTGGCAATCGAATTCAGTGTCATGTTTTTTCATGGCATGATATGTTCATACCACAAACGAGATTTCAACCCATATACCTAACTTATAGAAAAATTTACATTTAAAATTGGATCCTTGTCATTAAGAATAAGAATTGGATTTTTCATGGGATTTTTACTATAATTCATAAATAAGGAAATGAAGACTTGAAAAGTATCATATTATTTTATCCTATCATCATGTAAAAATACATGTATTATAAGCTTATGAAAAAATAAGTAGAAGCAAATTTTTACATTCAACGATAAGACTTATCATAAAGAGAGATAAATATCATGGCGGAACTTGATCACACTTAATTTTAAATATTGAAGTTGGAGTCCCGTCACAAACACTTAGATTATCGTTGATGGAAGGCATCTAATTGGCAATTTATGTACTTTGTGATATCATAAAAAACACATTTAACATGTTAGCTACAAAACATCCTTTTCTTATGTAAAGTTAATAGCATCTTAGTGCTTTAAGCTTATTAGTCAATTAGGTAGTGACTAATTTTAACAAAATAATAATGAGTTTTGAATTTGGTACAGCCGTACAGGAAGTGCCTCGAATGTTGTAAGTCTTTAACGAATAGGTATTTGTGAAAAAAAAATAGAAGTATGTATTTTATTAGATGTTTGTACCAACCTATTTAAGCCCATACTAAAATGATTTGCCCAACATATCTTCTTTATCCTAAAAAAATGTATATTAAAAATAAGCACAATTGGCAATCATCATTGCATTCTATTATTAGCATCAATTATTTAATTTATAATGTGAAAACAACTTTTAGACGTTTATCCAATTACCATAAAACGAAACGTGTGAATGGAATGGAAATTTTATTGAAGTGTAAAAATTGTTAATCCTACCGTAAAAATAATGTTTACAAACCTTTTATCGGGAATTAGGATACACTGATAGGTGGAAGCTTGCGACAGGGCTTGCTTAACCGGATATACGAAATTGATATCTCTGTAACATGCAAATCTTTTTATAGGAAAGCTGGGCAGAGATTCTCTACAACTACGTTGTAGACTAATTGAAAGGGATGTAGTAGTAGCGTAGCTTGATAACGCCTTTTTTCTTTTGATTTTTTTTTATTTTGTGAAAAATATCACGGGTTCCAATCTTGTCATCCTTACCTATTATTCTCCGTTGGGCAATCACGAGAGATTCATTGAGATCGATTCGGACATACATCATTTTCATTTTATGAGACTATATGCATATTTAGTATTGGGGGTACAAAAATAATCATTTTCTTTTAGTCGTATTTATTGTGATAAAAAGCATTCTTAGTTCAGTTAGGTAGAATGTGGGTCTCCAAAACATGATGTCGTAGGTTTAAATCCTACAGAGTGTGATTCTGTTCATGTTAGGTCTAATTAGAATTGACACGGAATGATAGTAAAAGTTTGAGATCCTTATTTAAAGAAGCTATTTTACAGTGACGAGTTTCTTCTTTAATGGTGTTCCTAAGGAAGTCTGATTTGGGGTATCAAAATTAGTATGAACGATTAACATCACTTGTCAACAAATCTTACACGGGTATTACAATAGTTCTAAATGCCATTTAAAAAACTAACAACGACTCTTATAGATAACCTATGCTAAGTATTTGTTAGTATACAAATCTTAAGTATCCGACTTTAAATGTATAAATTCTAAAGTTTTATTTTAGTAAATCAGAAGTTACATCCTCGGACTAATTCAAATGTTGTTGTCAAATTTAGAATGACAACCTTCTAACTTAGTCAAATTTAGCGTCAAAGGTGTAGCTACGTGAGTTGTTTTCACGTGTTTATTGAATTTTGTTTGTCGTACTTTTGTGATGTTGATTATATACAAACAAAAAGGTGGCGCGCGTAAGTGGCTATTATCTTACACACGATGACATGAATAGCCCGATAGGACTTTTAAGTTTTAACTAGCTAGTATTTGATATTTTTCATGCAAACTTTAAATATTTATAATAAAAAAATATAAGACAAACGAACAATAAGTTGCACAGTTTTATGTATACCATGACTACATGATAGAGGTAAACACACAAGGTTCACAAATTTGAATGACTTAGCCGTTCGAAATTCAAAGAAGGTACCCGTTTACTCTTTTGGAGTTGCGACAAGATCGGTTAATGAATTAAATAAGGTGAACGGGTTAAAAACCATGGGTATCAAATCGGGTCAGTTGGAGCTCGATGATGGAGGCTAAAATATCACATGGAGTTACAACCCACGTCCCCACTACATGGAGTTTCATCTATTATTTTTACTAAGTCTTTATTTTATTTCTTTTACAAGCTTTAATCACTTGTACTTTCAGTTTCATAGGTAGTAAGCAAGTTGTTATTTTCTAGTAATTTAGGACGTGGGTATGTGAGGCTTCTTTATGTATTCATTTTGGTTAGTAATGAAAGGGGGTGAATTTTATGATCAAATTTTCTGCTGTGTTTTTTTCTCTCGTGAATGACCAGTGTTACTTCCACTGCTAACACAAAATTGGCTAATTTGTGTGGTGTTCTTTGGATTCTATTGTTGAATTTTGGTGGTGTTTCTGTATCCTTGATTCAATTCTAGACAGCCCTACGAATTCAAGAGTGGTGATTCTGTATCTCTTTGATTCGTTGCTTATTCGTTTGTTTTGAATTCCAAATTCTATCCGTTACCAACTTGATTCCTATCACTACATATAATAATTACTTGTTGAAATGTCTATACAAAAGGGTTTAGCTGACATTCATTGAATTATATGTTAACTAAATTTTCCCTCCCAAATGACGTACATGCTTATTTACTAAGGTCATGAGGTTTTCTCTCATCTCATTCACTTCACCTATG
The DNA here is from genome assembly GCA_030867185.1 of Tagetes erecta. Lineage (NCBI taxonomy): Eukaryota > Viridiplantae > Streptophyta > Magnoliopsida > Asterales > Asteraceae > Tagetes > Tagetes erecta. Next base: position 58,089,068 of record CM061493.1, read on the forward strand.
TGTCACATCAGCTCCACATCACTCCATATTTTCTACTTTCACTTCACTTTAAGGGTGAAAATGGTCTCACCTCCTTTCACATCTTGGTAGCTGATTTGGCGGCCATGTTTTTCGTTTCTTTTGTATGTTAATTGATTGTTGTGTTTGGTTGTGGATCTGAGATCCGAACAATCGTTACGGTGCTAGATCCATGGTAGATCTGATATAGTTGTTATGACGGTGGTGGTGATTGGGAGAAAGAGTTTGTTTCCCCATGTTGTCATTACCTTTTTTATATGTTGATTGTTGAAATATTTTTAACAGTTAATTCGTGGTGATTAGGTGAAACGTTTGGTTTCTCGCTGTTGTTACGAAGTTTTTGATATGGTGATTGTTGACAGATTCTATATGGTTGTTGATGTGGTGGCATCGATGGTTGCCGGGCATTCAACCTGTGTGGCCCTCGTGTGCTTCCTCCTTTTTTGTTTCTGTTGATGAAACTAGTTTGTATGTTGATGTTGTTTTTTGGGTGTTTGACCAAAAAAGTTATTTTATAACATGGGGATATGATGAGTTGCTACCTTTTACAGAAAAACAGTGTGGATGGCATGGCATGGCATGTCTAGTTTAGTTCTTGCAACCCACCTAGCAACCAAGATATTTTGTGTCCTCTGAGCTTAAATCCTTTTAATCTCATTGTTTTTTGTTGTTGCAATGCTGTTTTCAGTTCCTGTTTTGATTATGAACTCTGATGTAAAGGCCTATCTTTTGATTTATTTCTGTTTTGAAAATTCTGAATTTAGCCTAATGCTTTTAAAGCAAATACATATGTGGTTGTTTATCTAATGTAGTGCTTTATGTAGTAGTAATTAATAAATCTTTTAGATTAATTTTCTCTACCTCTTTGAATCCTTTCAATACTTATTTTTTTATTATAATAGTTTTTGACTCATGATTTTGAAGCAAGGTGGATCTATACGGGAACCAGTACAGCTGAAGCAGGGCGACGGGAGACCCTCATACTCAATACGCCAAGCTCTACCATAAATTTCTAGACACGAAGTCAAGGATAGCTGTAATTCTAGCAAGCAAACCCTCTGTCACATCGTAATCGATACGCACCAAACCTTTTTAATGAACCTAAGAAGGTCTTTGGTCTAGTAACGGTAGTGCATGCCCAGTAACGAATCCAAGAATGATGAAACAATCTAGGGTTTTCAGAATTTTCATTCATATTTCACAACTTTGGGTTTGTATATGTTTCCAACCAGAATTTTTGTTAGTTGGTGGAACTGTGGCATTGTTAAGAAGTTTTCTTCATTTGAGCCTTGATTATTTCATCAGATTGATTTGGTTGTTACTATGGATGGTGAACATGTTGGATCTGTTATGATTGCCCTATATGGATGGTGTTACGAAATGATGACGAGTTGGTACTTAATGAGCGCCATTCTTTACCCACTCCCACTTAAAACACAAAATATTCACTTCCCAACATTCAAAATACAAAAGGCCTTGTTGAGCTATGATGAATGGGTGTAGATCTCACATAGGCGTTCAAAGCCTGATGAAACTTTGAATATTGTTAACGGTTTCAAACCCAATTTTGTGAAGATCATTGTTTGTTAATGGTTTTCAAACCCAATTTCGTTGTTTTATTTCTTGAAGTTAGTTAGGTTAGGGTTTGAGTTTCTAAAACATATGTTTCTTTATGGTGATGTTCTCTAAGTTATTTGACATGAAAAATTAAAATATGGGTTTCTATTAGTTATTTTGTTGTTTATACATTATTTGTATTTGTTTCTGTTAGTTTTGTTGCTAATAGACATTGTTTGGTTTAAAAAATGTAACCCTTGAAATTAGGCATTCTTAATATCTTTCAAAGGGATTTGTATTGTAATCCAATGTACTATGTAAACCAACTATAATCCATCATTACAAAAAAAATATCACATTGCTCGAAAGCGAAGCGCGGGTACCGGCATGGTTTATGTGTTAAAACTAAAAATCTAAAAGTTGGATGGGATTTTAATCTTCACCAATGCATGGTTTCTCCAATGTTGATCAAAACCTATTTCTATGGATGGTGAATGGATTTTTTTTTGATGAATCATTATACATTTTGTGGTAGAAGGATATTTTTTATTAATCATGCACATTTAACCACTGAATTACATGTGTTTTTGGATAACATATGATTAATTAAACTTTTTCGTTTGTGTTGATTAATGATCATTTAAAGGTTTTTTTTTGCGTACGCATATCTTTTTCTAGTTATGTTCGTTTATTTTATTCGTTTGTGTTGTTCATGCTTGACAACTGTCCGTTTAGCTTTCTAACGAACGCACACCAACATTTATGTTTTCTAATGAACGAGCATGAACACAAAATAGTGCTCGTTTATGTGTATGTTCGTTTAAAAATAAATGAATAAAACACGAACATACTGGTGTTCGTGTTCGTTCGACCGCTTACAAGCCTTGATGATGTTGGTGGTGCGTCGAAGAACATGAGTGACAAAATGAGGCAACAAAGGTAGTGGTCTGGGTCGATTAAGTCTTCAATTGGTGTTACAGGATAGCAAGGAAGAAATTGAAGTTAATGGTGACAGCGACAAGGACCGATGTTGGTATCCGCGAGTTTTGTTGGTGGTGGTGGTTCAAATGACAGAGATCGATTTCTAGATAAGACAATTTCCCTTATTTGATTGATAAACGATGAAGATGAAAGGGTGTTTAGATCATTTTCAATGAAAAATGGTGGCGCTGGTGTGTGGGTAGTTGGAAGTGGTAGTGGCGGTGAGGTGAAATTGTGACGTTTCATAGATAAAAATGGCTGAAGTTTATAATCATAACTATTTTTTTGTTAAATTAAGAGTCAATTTCAGTTTTGGCTATGAGATTTGGCCAATTTAAATATTTCGGACCAAAAATGAATCTCTTGATATCTAAAGCCCTGAGGTAGTGAGGTTTGCATTTGCTAGCGGTTTTTTTCATGAAACTAACTCTGTTAGGGTGTTATAGTTACGTCTGAAGACATTTAGGTTATTTCACATCTTAGGGATTAGACAAAACTGTATTTTTGGTCCTTTATGTTTATACAAACCTACACTTTCAGTCATTTAAGTACAAAGTCATAATTAACATCATTTGTCTTTAAATTTGTTGCAATCTTGCTCCTTTAACACTAACGATGATAAATATTTCAGTTAAGTCATGGGCAATTTAGTCTTTTTACCCCTAAAGGACTATTTGACTAATTTTATTTTAACTTAAAGGACTATTTCTGTAATATCAATATTATTTAATTAAAACACTAGTTTATTTATGTGTTTTTAAAACTTTTATGCATATTATCATTTAATAAGCACAATTTTTGTTATGTGATTATTACATTTTTTGTACATATTAAAGTAATCTATGAGTATATTTTTTGAATAAATTTTTTTACAATATTATACATTCATAAAGTTTTGAAAATAACCGAAAAATTTCAAAATCTTTCGAAAATATCCAGAAAGTCTCGTTGATTTTTAAATGTATTTGTAGATTACAGTGAAATTTACAATATTACATCTGTATCATAAGAAATATTTAATCATACGCAAAAATTAAATTTACAAAAAATGTAATCGTTAACTTCACATTAAATGATAGGAAATTGAGTTTTGGTTTTCTAAACAATAAGTTGTTTTTAAACTTTTTTTGAACTTTAAGTTTGGATATTTTTCTGGCTTTTAAAATGTCATTACGACTTTATATCGAATGTTTGAGACATGAAACTTTTTTTTATCATTGCATGTGGCGAAATCAAATATGCGAGACTTACCTGTCACGTCACGCGACCCAGTTTTAAATCTACTTTCTATTTACTAAAACCAGCAAACCCATATAAATTCAACAAGATCGTTTACCCCACCAGAACCGATCAACACCACCACTGGAACCAATAAACACCACCATCAGCATCGTCGTCCAAAAATCTAATTTTTGTACATCATCCATCAATTTTGTTCAGTGTGGAGACCGAGGCCGAGATTTAGGTTTTAAATTTGAAAAGTAAAACAACGAATGGGATTGCATACGTAAATTGCAAAACAACCCCTAGAGATTGTGTATCTTAATAATTTACACAAAAGTCTCTTAGAGGTAAAGGCATCAAAATACCTCTAGACTTAACAAACAAAATTAACAGGATGAATGGTTGTTATGAAATACAAACCTTAAGTGGCTGTTTGTTTCACCTCTTAATGGTCAGTTCAGTGCTTAATCAATCAGATTCAGTATTCAGAGTGTGTGTTTTCATAAAAAAATAGACTCTGAATGATTCAGTTAAGTTCTGAATGGTTAAGGGACTGAGAGATGTTAAAGGGAACTGAATGGAACGTGTACCAAACTTACCATATCTGAAGTTTACTTTAACATCTCTCACATTGATAGAACCTATTAATGGTTCAGATATCTTAATCATTCAACATTTAATATTCAGATTTTGCCAAACATCTCTACGACTTTAGGTAAGAAGATACACTTTTGCATTGAAATTGTCAAACAAATCAATCTCGAGGACCAAAATCCCAAATCATTAGTAAATTACTCTTAGTTTAATTAAATAAATTACACATCTAATCCATATATTTAAATACAACACTATTTGTACACAAGCACGTAAAGCAAAACTGAAATTTACTTTCTTTTAATTGTTTTTTAAAAAACGATTTTATTAATAAGAAAACAAAGGACCACTAGCAAGACCGTATGATCAAAACTAGGACTGACAGTTTTTAATACAAAAACAAATAAATGAGACAAACTTACATGATCTTACTTGTATCATTTAAGGCCTTAACATGTAACATGTACTAAACATGCATACATGAATTTACCTGTTAATTTTCGTGTATAATCAAGTATATACATGTTTACTTGTTAGTACGTGTTACGATTTATTTAAAATAAAAATATATAATATAATATAATATTATATACCATAAATTTAGGCTAATATTTTGAGTTTTTATCTCCAACTATCCGATAAAACACTCTTTACCATAAATTCTACTTTCTAAAAACAATCCTAAAGTCTAAGCGAAGTTTCTCACACGTTGCCCAAACTCATCGCTTGATGCCCTAATAGATGTTACGATTGGACTTTTATGAATTTATGTCTTAAATTTGTTAAGAATTGTGTATTTATACTTTAGTTAAGACTTTTTAGAACTATCGACGACTTGTATTTCACTAAACAGGTTCTTGATTATATGTTTTCAAACATGTCTTATTATGTATGTCTGTTATAAACAAGTACATGTATGAGAATCAAATACACAATAAGTTATCATGTCGTGTATAGATATACAGGTTTGTGTTCATATCTTAACAGTTTTATGTATTAATAAGTATAGATATACACAATATATCAACTCTAATCAAAACAACACTACAAAAACAACTCCTACCTCACCACCTACCGTAAGGGATTATAACACAGATTTTGCCAAAAGACATCTACTCTATTTACACGGCACATAAGCCACACAAAAGAATGAATCATAATTTTTTCACCACTCCGTTCATAACTCCTCGTCAAGAGAACTCAAGTTGAAAATTATCATCTTATATGAACTTTTATATCTTTGGTAAGTAACTAATAAATCTAAGGCGTTTCAACAAAACAAAACAAAAATTAATAAAATTCAAAGAACATTTGAAACTATGAAACATTCTTAATTTGAGCATGTTACTTTTTTTATATAAATAAAATATTAATGGGATAACATTTATCGAAAAAAGTAATAACATTTCATTAATAACCTGTAAAAAGGGAACCATGCAAAGACTGACGACAATGGGTCAACTTTGACCGATGCACCAAAGTAACAATTCTGACAACACAACTGCTGCATTTTGACAACAAGCCAAACGACTTTGCCTAACAAAGCAACTTCTTCTTTTTAATCAAATTTATTAATTTACCATTCAAAAGAAAATAATTTAATTAATTTCCTTTTAAGTTTTATCAAATGCGTAAATTGCATTTTTGAATTTTATTCAGGTGTTTTGATATAATTTTAACACAATCAGTCTTATTTTAACCGTTTAAGTCTTTAAAATTTTATTTCCAACAAAAATGATACTGAACACTAACTCTATTCAACTTTTCATTAATTCTCTCACATACATCCTGCACGTGAAAGTTAAAAACTTCATTTTTCTCACTTTTTTATTTAGGTTAACATGTAGTTTATTCAATCACGTGTTAAAAAGTGAGATAAATAACATTTTTACCCCTCACTGGCGGAGCACACGAGGAATACCTAACGAAAAATTGGATTAAGTTGATATGTGAAACCATTCTGTTAGAAAAAAACCAGAAGAACCTAAACTGTTAAAGTATGAGTCAAAATTCAAAACTACAATCCTTTGATAGTAGTTGTGTAGTGTTTCGTGTTTGTAGTAACCGTAACATCTTGCTAGTAGCTTTTACATTAGTAAAATCATCGTTTAAATAAAAGAAATAGTTTTGGAAGAGCAAATGATTATATTTATTATGGTTGATGATAAAAGAATAAAAAAATAGATGTGTTTTAATAAGGAAAAGAAAGTGTTTTTGTTGGTTAGTAGCACGTGCGGTGGGGCTGAGACATAGGGATACAGTCCGCAACATCTATATTGATTTAGATTGGGACTTGGAAGATATGGGAACCCCAACATCACGTGTATCTCTTTTCCTTATGTTATCTTTTCAATTTATAGAATTTCAATTATGATTTCCCAATTTTTATATCAAATATACACCCTTTTTTTATTTTATTTTCTATCCAAATCTATTCTTTTAGTTTGATATCACTTTTAAAAGGGTTAAAAAATATGGATTGAGTTTTTGAATTTTACATGAGAAGCGTAAGAAATAATATTTAGTCACATTCAATTATGCGAACTTCTGGTTGAACTCAATCCAATGATTAGACCATAACTATAATCTCAATCAACAATCAAACCGGACCAACAAACAACAAAACCAATAAAACCAAACACCATCTAGTTATGTACACAAGCCGTTGTGGAGTTGCATGGCAAACTTGGGAATGCCAAATATGACGGGGATGTAAAATCCATTCGGGATGCAACAAAACGCATTTGGTCTCCAACAAAATGTGTTTGGTTTTCAACATGAATCCTCAAAACCTAACTCTACACCGGAATTAGTTCCGGAAACACAGCCGGACAACAACCCACAAATGAACCTAAGCCATTTCAAACCCATAGGCGTTCACATAAAAAGACAAGTGTAGTCGAGTCTAGGGCTATAAAACTTTAATACTAATGTCTATATTTGTGACTGTGATTTTATAGTATTTCTAGATACATTCTCAGGTCTTACAATTTATAAAAATGATAATTACTTGCGACTACAAAAACACACAATAGGAAAGAGGACCCATCACGATTAATATAGTTTAGGTATGAACCACATATCGATCCAAGGACACTGTCCACTACTAAACTTTTGTTACAAGTTCAACGGGTTTGTAAAAGATATTAAAGTGGAGGATTTTTTTAAAATATAAAAAAATATGTAGTTTTTGGAAAATGGTCAGTTTTATTTATAAGTTAAATAAATAAAGTTGGTCTAATGCAATTCGCGAATTGTTTATGTTATTGGTTGTTACACATTATATTACTTTTACTTGGTGTGAAAACGGGTTTTGATCAGTCCTTCATTGGTTAGAAGGGGTGAGAGTTGACTATGGTTGGCTTGAGTATTGGTTATGAGGAAGAATCTCGCAACTAGCTGGATACTTATAGCCCTTGCTAATGTGGTTTCCTCAAGTTGTCTCCGTACTGTTTGTTTGTAAGTTTGTCTTCTCCAAATTGATAAGGTGTCGGGCAAGGATCACCGAATCATGCGATTCTTTGTTGTGCCGGTAACGTCATGCAACTCACCTCCCAATCTTATCTGTCAAACATGTTTTTAGTTTTATCTTTTATTAATAAGAATAATTTTTAGGGTTTCTTGAATTAATATTAGACGTCTTCAAGATTATACTTCCATATTATACATATTTATAATAACACATCTGAATTACACCCAACTAGCCCTTTGGTAATTACTCAGATTCGTTGCTACAACTCAGCGATATTATTTGATACATAGCATTCGCACCACTAAGTATCACTGTACTTTGCTTGGATTACCAACCCTTTAACATGTATTTCATGGATCTGGTGTTTTACCATAAACCTCTCGAAGCACGAAGGATCTTGGAAAATACTATAAACATTTCCCTGGCCCTGGTGTAATACTAGAAACTTGCCACTCGAGTCTGGAATGGACCAGAAGTCTCACACCAGATCTAATGAAATACTAGAAACTGTACGCTCTTTATGGTTATGTTAAGTTTAGCGAATTAGTTAATAAGTAATTGGTTGAATGCTCTAATTACAAAAGATAATAAGTTGGAAAATAAAAGATAAAACACATCAAATACTAATACTTGAACATTAAACAACTTTGTAAGACATAAACAAATCCAAAAAGAAGGGATACTAGATGGATTCAACCATTAAAGATGACAACAAGTGGCTCAAGAATGCTTCAGCCCTATGGGATGGTCTTAGCTTGAGTCAAAATGCGTATGAAGTGATCAACTTCTCACGAAGTTGCTTAGTAGGCTAACGTGGTTATTGGTGCCTTTGACTTAGGAGAATACAAGACTGGAGTTCCAAACTCATTTTGGCTATAAGAGATCAACATAAAGCCTAGCTAGGGCACCCAAGGCATACCAAATGCAGAGGTGAAGGGTGTTGTTTATAGGCAAGTTTCAGGGATGGCCATAGGCGTCGCGTGTACTCTGGTCTGGCACAAGGAAGAATCTTCTTTTTGCTTTTTAGGTAAAGGTAACGGGTGCGGCTTTTGGGAGCCACGGGTAACGTCTGCTCGCCTTCAGACATCTGCTCCCTTGAAGATGTTTGAAGAAAAAACAAACACTCCCGTAGTCCAAAATCTATTTTTACCCATTTTATCAACAAGATTTCTTAAAAATTGTCATTTTTGCCATAACAACTAACTGCATCTATTTTTATTGTTAAAAGACACGGTTATGTAACTTTACAATTCTAATTTGAGATTATTTAACCCTAATGTAGTCTCACCATGTTCAAACCGAATAGACTCTTCAATCAATCACAATAACTCATTCAAAATTAGATCCTTCAATCGCTCAAGAACAGAGTCTCAAATCAGATTGGGTTAATATTGTGATCGATAGAAGATTCTGATCAATTTGAACATGGTAGGAGTAGATTAGGGTTTAAGAATCTTGTATTAGAGTCTTGAGGTTACATAATTGCCTCTATTTTAATGTTAAAAATAGATTAAATTAAGTGTTAGGATGAAAATGAAAGTTTTTAGTAACTTTGGGAATAGAAATGGTTAAAAAAGATATTTATATAAAAATGACATAAGTGAGCAAACATAATGGCCGAAAATGGTAATTTACTCCCGGTAATTTAGTAGGTTAAAAGCTGATAATGATGTAATAACATAATCATGTGGAATGATTACATAGACATTATATTGCAAATTGTCTAAGTTTAATGCTTCGAAATTTTAGAGTCAAAGATAATTTCAATGTCGGGAAATATCTACAAAATCTTCAATACATGCGTATATAACAAAAACAAACTCGAAAACCACCCAATCCATGTCTCTTTCTATAAGATTATGTGTATGGTTAATGCTCATAAGAGATATTTTTTGTCATGTAAATGATGATTATGATTGAGGTATTATATCAAAAAATATGTAATGTTTAGCAAGAGGAAAGATGTGCGATGTTTGGCTGATCAGCAAAATATAAGAGTGGGAAAGGTGTTATATGTATAACACCTCATTTTTTGGTTGATAACCATTATTGTGATGGAGATGTTATTGGGTGTTTTTAATAAATAAAAAATTTAAAGAAAATGGGACATAACTTCCAATAGAGAGAGTGTAAACGAAAACATTTTTGATATTTTGATCCAGCTTGCACAATTAAGCCCCGATTGATATCCATGATTGTACAATCATAGAATGATAGAAAAGGCACCTTTTAAAGGATAAGATGACATCTTCATTTGTGGATCTTATCCATTTGAGAGGATGACATGAAGTATTGTATTCTTAGCATCCAAATTAACCAACAAAGAACATGATGATATATGGACACCATTGAAAACCTTAGCGTCCATTTATTTTCACTTATAACTAAATTATAATAGGATGATCATGACCCGGGTAATATGATCGATGCGGTGGCCGGTTTTTATTTAACATGTTTTCGACTTCAACAAGTGCTATGCGCTTATGCGTTGTGGTTGTAGAATCATTTTGACATCGTCACATGCGTTAGGAATGTTTTTTACTACACACGTCGTGCATTGCGGCGGCAAAGATGATTTTGTTACTTTGTTATGTGTGTTGCAACGGTCACATTAATATTAATATGTGATGCTCACACGACGCGACATGTTTCTTACTTTGTTACACGTGTTATGTTCTTAAGAATAACGTGGTTAAATATAAAAAAATATTATTATGTCTTCATACGTTATGGCATAAAGTCGTAAAAATAAATAAACAAAAGAATATAAAAAATACGAAACTTAAAAAAAAGAAGAACGAAGAAAAAAATATGAATTTTCAAAAAAGAAAAGTCAACTATCATCTCTTTTAAAATTATAGAATACTAGGTTTATGCAAAGGCTCACGCGTCACGCAAACCATTTTTATGCTGCTTTGGATTTTATATTTTCATATATATGGTTATACAATGTATTTAGATTTATATATAGTTCGAGTGTTTTATGAATGCCATGTGCGATGATATGGATGTACACTTGTATTCCAAAACATATATAATTTAAAACAAAAGAAAAACATGTTTAATCGAAGAAAATACATCCATAAACGTTAACACTTGTATCCAAAGCAAGAACAACGGTACCATTTGCTACGGTTCATAAATTCAAATGAAAGTCATATTCAAAATTAGAACAAAGAGAACCATAAATCGTAAATCAAAACAAAACCCGGATTAAAAGGCATAATAAACAGAACCAAGAACACGAATATAAAGGTAAAAAAAATATAAGCTCAGAGTTTTCAAAATGATGAAAAAGTTGTGTCTGCAAAGTGGTTGTAGGTTAAAACCCACCATCCATGATTTTTGCTACACCATGGTTAGATGTTCATCGATTTTCGGCAAAGTTATCAAACTCATCATAGCCAAAAGTGTGCAAAACTTCATCTTCCCGGAAACCTTAAAACAAATCAATGACAATCGCCACCGTCAAACACCATCAAGCATAAGAAGTTGTAACAGAGATTTCAATAGTGGTACATAACACCATAGCAGTAGTAATCAACCACCAGTCCACCACCATCACACCAACATTGCAAAAGGTTTCTACAACCTGGCAATAATGAGTATCTAAGATGAGATCGAATAAAAAACACATCAAATAGAACAGATCTTACGAACATAAAGGCTTGCAAAAACAGCTCCATGCAACACTAGAGACGGAAATTAAAAAACCTCACCACCATCCACCAACGACTAGAAGAAATCAGATAGCAGATACGAACACAAACATCATTCAAGGTTACGCCGAACAAACATAACGTGGTGGTAACGACGGTTGCGAGTTACACCGTTGGTGGGATCCTGTAGAAAAATGAGAGAGAGAGAGAGAGAGAGAGAGAGAGAGAGAGAATGATAATGTGAATATTATGTGAAAATGTGAATTAACATCAACAAGAGTATGTGATATAGTGTAAACTATACTAATTTCCTTGTTGAGTTTGTACACGTTTTTACCAATTTTTATTAGTTTTCATTTTAGTTATTTTTAATACATTTGGTGTTTCGTAGGTCTCAGAGCTAAATAATGAAAAAATCAATAAACGAAGTCAAACGGATTGAAAACGAGACACAAAACGAAACCTGACGCTAAACCGAAGCACGGAACGCAGATTTGGAGCATGGGGAGTCGCACGACAAGCCTTCTTGCATTGGCCGCGCTATGCGACGCCCTATAGGGGCTGTTTTGGTGTTGGTTCAAGCCACGCTACGTGAGCTGGATCCCTTGCCCCGTCACACGACACGACGAGGTTGTTTCGGCAGAAAGTTTTGACGATTTTTGGCCTGTTTTACTATATAAATATCTCTTCACTCAAACCCTATACCTAGTTACAAACTAGAGATGAATATTGGCTGAAAACGAAAGTTTTTGAGGCTAAAGTGAAACAAAGGAAAGGCTCGGGATCAAGACTTGATTAGGTTTCTCTTTACTTTGTCTTTCTTCTTCTTAATTTTACTATGTTTTATGAACTTGAACTTGCATTTATTTTTATGTCTAGTATGTTTGGCTAGGCTTTATAGACTGCCTAGGCTTATGAGGAATCGTTGTTGGTGTTTGAAACTTGTTTTGGTTGTGTTTTGATTATGGAATTTATGTATTAAGTAAAGGTTTGATTTTTATTCATTTATGCATGTATTGGAATTGGGTTAGCGCTCTAATAAATCCTTGCTAAATGTCTTTCATAGAATATGATTTGGTTTAATCCATTTACTTTGTGTTATGAATGTTTTATGGTTAATTTGCAATAATACCATAGGAATGATAATGTTAGTCAACCTAATGAAAATGTTCAGCTTTTCTGAGTATCCGTGATGTGATTAGATTAATTAGTAAGTCTCGTTTGGTTAATTTTACTAGGTTCAAATATTCGTGAGAAATCCATCTGCATATTAATTACCAAACATGTTTATCAAATCAAATGAATGCTTCTAAACTGACTTGAATTTTATACTGTGAGGTAGGAATTCACTTAGAGTCACTTAATCATATTTAGGTTAAACAACTGTGATGGCGCTTAACTAATTAAACTGGTGTTCGTAGTAACTTGATAGAAAACCCGTAGGTATCTCCTTGAGAAGGGTCGAAGGTCCTATTTGAGTGTTTTTAAGTGAACATTTTAAGGTCCGGTTCCGTTGCAAATACATTGATAGGTGGTTTACTTCACATCTCTGATTTTCAATCTTGCCTTTTGTTCATTTAACTTCATTTATTTAATTAGTTTACTACTTAAATCCCCCTTTAACACAATAATATTTTTAATAGCAGTGTCAGTCAATTGAGTCTTTATTTAGTTAGTTAAACATAATATATATAGTCTATGGGTTCGATACTCAGACTTACTTAATCTATATTACACTAGATCGGTCCACTGCCAGTTGTGTGTTTAGGATAGTTTAATCGAAACTAAGTTATAAATATTAAAACTTATGTGTCTAAATAATTAATTAATTTATATATAGTTTAGCACACATCAGTATATGAAGCAACAATGTGAATCAACATAAAAAATTTTACAAATCACAACTATACACACAAAAGCAATTCACCCCTAAAACTTTACATTTTTACAAAGTTATTATTATACTATTCATGAAGTTTGTGTTTCAGTGTAGTATAGAATCAACATCAACAAGTGTACATGGCCATCTAGAGTGCTATCGATGTGTCAAATTAACTACGAAAATATGTTGATAAACTAACTTGTGGATGAGTTAAGCATGGTCATCTAGAGTTAGTATTCATGACCTTACAACTCTTATATGGTTTATAGGACACTTGTAGGTCGGTGTTATTTTCGGACTTTGCTAGCGTACTACTTTCATTTCAAGGTGAGTTACACGACCCATTTTATGTTTTTACATATTTTGGGGAAAATCATGCTCAGTATACAATAATGATAACGATTATGATCTCGATTATTTTACATGAGTTGTTCAAGTCATTACTTATCAAGTCCCCGTCAATGTTACTGTAATCATTAGCTTTTGAAGCCGTAGATATATATAAATAGTATTATTGGGTTTGAGATCCCATTCATTGTGTTGGTCGCACCAACAAGTCAAGGAATGAATGTATATTATTCAACTGGTTTATTTGCCCTTGTTTGTAATGAGATTCGGGTGAGGGCATGCATCGTCTGGTTTGGTTATAGGCTCATGGTAAAAGAACATTTATTATTGTCCTTGCAAGATGATAATTAGAACAATCATGTGATCGTTTATCATGTTTTCATGTCAAGAACATTTATATATCGTCAATAAAACCTGTGAACTCACCAACCACGTGTTGACCATTTTAAGCATGTTGTTCAGGTAACTAAATGAATAAGTCAAGTACAAGCATGCATAACATTGTAGGAATAATGCATTAAAATTAATGGATTGCTATACAGCTTCTAGTGTAGGCTTTAGAATTAAATCTCAATCAAGACAATTTAGACAATTTGATGTTTTGTAATAACAATGTTATATTTCAAGTTTTAATCTACTAGTTGTTTGCAATGATCAATGTCTATGTATTCAAGTACGTTGCAACTTGTATGCCGCTTTAACAGGGTGTGACAGTGTAGCCATAGTTAGGTATCTAATTAGACTACCTTAAATATAACTAGTATAAACTTAGGTCTAATTAAACTCCCTTAAATATAGTTAGACCATGTGTAGTGGGTTTTTAGCACCCAAAATGGACCTAGGCATTTTCTACAAGACGCTTTCTACAACCAACACCCACACTCTCCTATTATTACTCAACCAATCATATCTCTTTAAACATTATAAAACAATTATTACATAATGATTAGATGAGTTTTTTGGGGCAATTTCCACTACACAGCTTTTGGGCAATAAAAATTCTTGGTGACATGGATTTCATATGACACACAAAGCCCTTATGAGACTTTACCCACCACACATGATCTTAAAATAAGCAAATATAAATAGCCTTAAAATTAAAATCAATGTATTACAATGGTTAAAATAATAAAAGTTATTAATCATAAGCTTATATATATTTCTAAAAGGTTACAACTCATGTATTACATGAGTACATTAAATACAATATTAAATTAAATAGTAAGTAACTTTTTTTAACGTTGGGTATTGTGTTATTTCCTACTTCATCTAATTTTACATCGTCTTAAATGAGAGTAGAACTTAATACTATTTGAGTGCGGGTCATCATACACATAGGTTAACCGGTTAAGAAGTAAGATATAGTAGATGTAATGAAACCAAAATTGAGGAGAAAAAAAGGTATGAAAATCATAGGTGGGCAAAAGGAGAGAACAATGGTGAAAAATGTGTGGAAGGGGAAATGACCATAAAGATTGTATTTTATTGAAACGTGGATTTCAATGGGTACGTAGCCCGAATCTAAAACTGTCATATTTATTTTTACATGGCTAAATAAAGTCTTTATTTATATTTTTTAAGGGCTGGTTACTTGTTATATGTTAGTAGCATCAAGTTAATATCATTAAATTTTATTGTCTGGATTTGAACCCATGATTTTCTGAAATACAAAGTCTCCCACCTCACCCTTGACTATTAGACTAAAAGATCATTGGCAAACAAGTCTTTATTTTAATATGATTATCCAGCTAAAATTGCATTAAAAAGCATATTAACATCACTTGTACAACTCGAAACCCAACAATCTCCAACTTGAGTGATCCAAAAACAAAATCCAAGATGGAAGAAGTAGGACTGATAGCTCATTTAGATTGATGGCTCGCGTAGGAGGGAGATACTGAAATCCATGAGGATTATAGGTTATTGAACCTAAAGACGAGATGAATGGGTTTGTGAGTCCTCCTTTCGTTAATGCTAGGATGATTTATAACACGCGAACAACCACTATTTTCATCGTAGCCTATTTGTTTAATGGTATGTAATATTACATAGGTCTAATGATTCCAGCCTAGCTGGTTGAGGACACCCGGTTTTACAGTGGTGGTCCAGGGTTCTAACCTTCCTGCCTGTGAGATTTTCCAGGAAAAACCCTATTGGTATTCCTGGTTGAACGCCTAGCCAAATTCCGATGTCAAGTGGGCCCGGTTAAGACAATATATTGACCAGAGTGGGGTGGTGGGTTCCTCATTGCGGGGGATGCGACCAAATGGTTACAAAAATTGAAAGTCGCCGTTAAAAAAAATGTAATATTACATAGTTTTTGAAATGTGTTAAAAGGGAATTGAAAATGATCGGGTAATGATTTATTGGAAATAAAGTAATTGCATGGGGTTAATGATATATTGTTATGAGTGTGTTTCACTTTGTTGTGCACTTAGGCCACATGACGTGCCTTTCTTGCTTTCTCCACCCCACGACATTACCCCGACATCATAAGTACTACTATTCACATTTTCAATCACAATATATATATATATATATACATATATATATACATATATATATATATATATAGAGTGAGGTTCACCTACATAATGTTATAAATCTAAGAAGGCTAAGAAGCAATAAGAGATTGACATGTGGCATTTAGGAAAATTAGGAAATGGGGTATTTTAGTCATGCCCAGTTTTTTAAATATTCTCTCTCCACATGCAGGTTACATGTCAATTCCCCCACTTTTTAAAACGTTTATAACTTTTACATACGACATTATTTTTTTAAACAAATTACACCATAAAAACGAGAATTTTTTTCTCATTAAAACACGTATAATGTTGATATATAAAAAACGAACATTTTTTTTCACAATTTTTGAGCTCATTGTGTCTAACGTCATGTCATTGTGTCTTCCGTCAGGTCATTGTGTCTTTCATCAGGTCATTGTGTGATTGTGTCATCCGTAAGGTTGTTGTGTCATTCATCAGGTCATTGTGTAATCTTATTTGACAAGTATTACACAATGATCTAATAATAATTACACAATAACACAAAAAGTATTTCAAAGATCTTGCTCTCACATCATCCTTCTTAAAAAATACATAAACAAAACTTAAAAAAACTACTATTTTCTCATTGTGTCTTTTTTCATTGTGTCTAATTTAAAAAATAAAAAAAACGGTAATTTTTTTAATTTTTTTTAATTTTTCGTTTATTTATTTTCTGAAAGAGAAATACATGGGGAACAAGGTCTCTGAACCACTTTTTTCAAATTTGATTTATATTGTGAGTTATAATTTTTTTTAAAGTGTCATTGTGTCTTTGTTTACCATTGTGTCATTCTCACACTTTGTAACAAAAAATGACGTTGTCTTTGAACATTTCTCAAACACATATTAACAATTTGTGACACGGTGATAATTTCTAAACACATAATATGACACAACAAATATTTATAATAAGATGATATTATATAATGACTTAAGAATGAACCGATAAAAGTGATATTTCACTAGTTATAACAAAACACAATCACATGATATTACACAAGGACTAGACAAGTGCCGGAAATTTTTTTTATTTTTTATATATCAATATTATACGTGTTTTAAAGATAACAAAACGCTTGTTTTTTTGGTGTAATTTTTTTTTAAAAATAATATCGTATCCAAAAGTTATGAAAGTTTTAAAAAAAGTGGGGGAATTGGCATGTGCCTTGCATGTGGAGAGAGAAAGTCAACAAAAGTGGCTATGACTAATGTACCCTTCCACCAATTTCTTTTCCTACAAATTGATCTCAACCATTAAAAAAGAGATCTAAAGGTCATAAATCCTTCTTAGCCTTCTTAAATTTCCAACACTATGTAGGATAACTCTCCTCTATATATATATACATATACATATATATATATATATATATTCCATCAATATATAAGATCAGATCATATGTTTGTAACTTTATCACACGTGTTGTAAAAAGGTTTCATGTCTTGCAAGTTAAGGTGCAAATTTGTAATGCGTCACACACTAAAAGATGAAGATATATATCGAAATTTAGAGATCAAAATTATAACTAAGTTAACGTCGTAAATATGTCAAAGTAGAGTAGGTATCAAATATGTAAATTGGCTAACTCTTCAGGGGTCAAAATGATAATATATGACCAAAGTTGTAAAATTAACAAAGTAGAAGATTCAAAGTGGAAAAATCAAAACATTTTTGGTATATTTAGAAGAGCACACCTGGACAATGAGAAAAAACCAACCTTACTATTTAGAATGTTATACAGTATTTCTCGTGTTAGTCGGTGATCATGATAGAGAAAACTTGAATAACACTTTGTTTGTGGGAAGTAAAGGATGCCCATACAAATACAAAGTCGATACGTAATCATATCAGAAATGTTAAGAAGATTATATTGTTTAAAAAACACTTCATATAACCACTTGCAAATGTAGGAATTATTGACCTTTGCTTTGTACTATCAACCTTGATCGGGATAGATGATGCATTAATAATAACTTTTGACATTTGTTTTGTACTTTTCATAGCTTCTTGATATCTACTTATAATATCTTCTTTGTTATGCATTAATAATTTTTGACGTTTGTTTTGTACTTGTCATTGCTACTTGAAATACCTTATAAAAACTCTATTAAAAAAAAAGAAAAAAAAAAACTTCCAAACTTGACTTACTAACGAAGTAAAATAAAATTACCATCGAACCTAAGTTTATTACCCACGATTTCATTTGGTGCCGACTAACTTTTGCTACCAATGAATCAAGTTGCAACCAATCACTTGGTAACTTTTTCCCTGCTAGCAGGGACCCTATTCCCGAACCCTTGTGGTCTAGTGGCTAGTGGTGTTTACAGTCCTGTTTTTGGGGAAAATCATAACCAAACTGTTACGTTTTTAATCATTAAAAACCAAAATCAAACCATTTAAGGTAAATCCCAAACCTAAAGTGTACGTTTTTAATCATTAAAAACCAAAATCAAACCATTTAAGGTAAATCCCAAACCTAAAGTGAACCCTACGACATGTTTGGTTTTGTGGTTTGGGCTTTTTAAGCCCATTTATGCCAAATTTAAGAGTTGTAAAAATGGCCTAAAATGTTGTCAAACTCTAGTATATTTCAAAAGTACCTTTATAAGAAATTGATTATGTAGAATATTACAAGACTACTTTTGTTATAACATATAGTGACATATACATATATACACACACACACATATGAGCGATATGCTAGTTATAGCTTTATTCAGCACCAACAAATTTTCAATTCTCATTATAGCGGTTTAGTATTTACTTTACATGAACACATATATAAGATCCCATACACGCACGCACCCGTACGGTTCGATTTTTCACGAACGGTTTTTGGTCTATACCGTAAACCAAACTGTTCATAATGGTCTGATCCGATTTTTTGTATAAACCATAAACCGATAGCAAAACCAAACCAATGATCGGTTTGAACAGTTTTTGATTTAAAACATTCACAAAATCAGTGTCCACAAAACACTTTCCAACTCATTTAATGTTTAACTTTCATTTCACGTTTGGTCATTAGTGAAATCCCAACTACCCAACATAATCAACACATTGAAATGTATAAAAACAAAGATTTCTTCGTTTTAGATACAAAATTGTATATGGATGATTAATAAGGTATAATACATTGTTGATTTGTTGGTAAAACAGTGTTTTGAGCATTCTAATAAGTTGATCACTAAACTTATTTAGGGACTTTGATTATTGTTTTCCTTGGTTAACTTTTACTTTTGTTTATCGAATCCTGGTTTTTAGACCGACAAGTTAGAGACACCATGTTAGCATTCATCTCCGTCATGAACCGATCCTGATCTCAACCTCTGCAATTCAGAGGTTTATCCAGGTAGAGCGCTACCAAAAGATCAAACTCGATCATCCTAAACTCAAAGCCCAGTCTCTGCAACTTAGAAATTTATTCCAAAGGTAGTAAGCCCCTACAAATAATTAAAGTTCATCTTTAGAGCCTACGTCTTCCTACCGCATAAATTTAAAAATCTTGGTAACAACTTGGATTTTTGAATCTTGGGGTTATGTTGTTTGACAAAAAAAAACTTACTTTTACTCCCTTTTTTTTTTCTTTCTATGTTCCTTCAATGCTTTGTAGGGAGCAAGAAACACAACATATAGCAAAGGCGGTCCATAGTTACATTGGAAAAAACGTTAAAGCTTTTTAGACCCAGAAGACTGTGGCTCAAATTTATTTGTTATGGTCCAGCCAAATTTAACTAGTGGGCCTAGAAGATAGATCATAGAAATGTGTGTCCTTGGTTCTCACCCAGAAGACTAGGTATCCTCTTACCTCTTCAATTAGATTTTTTTAATCGTAATTTTGAACACTGACCCATCCGATCATTTTAATTCTCCAAGTAAGAAACCTTGGCTCCAAACCAAAGACAACCATCAAGAGAAAACGCACTTTAGGTGAAAAAAAAGTCTTGGGCACAACCTGAAGCTCTTATTGAACCCACGCCTCCTTATTTTAATGAAGTCTTAGGGAATCTTATCACAATTGTTTAGGATGGGGATCATTGGCCTCTCCAGTTAAACAATGACACCTAATTCAACCCGCACTAACCCCATTAAACCTATGTGGAGGGAGTGGTGCCCTCTTACCTACAAAAAAAAAACTTTACTTCAACTCGGGTTGATCATGGTTCGGGTTAAAACCCTAACCAGATTTCAGAAAACAAGAAAGTAAAAGTCATGAATCTCGAGTTGACACTCGAAATAGGTTAACCAGCATACCAAAAATACCCTTTAATGTATCCTCCGACGTGATGTGACAGGGCGTTAACATGCCACAACATAACGCCCATGGGCGTGTAAGTACAATGTATGGCCTTAGAATCTCCGATGTATTGTTTTGCAACCAGTATTTAAGAATTGAATTAGTGTAGCAAAATCATTAAATAGTTACAACTTACATGCAAAGAATTGGGCTATAATCTTTTTCTTTTACATGGGCTTGAGTATTGTATGGATAATTAAAATACTGGGCCACTGCCCACACATGTAAAAGAGTTGGGCTGTTATTTTTTTCAACAAATGGGCTGTAGTTCGCTAACGACAAGTCAACAATATACATTTGTGAGAATGGGAGCAAGTTTGTGACACACAGGATGGTTTTAGTTTTAAAATGAGGCCATCATTTACCATCTAACAAGAAATGACACTAACTTTTGTTACTTCGATTTATTTGTTTATCTTAACCTTTTCTTGTTTAGTTTAGTTGTTTTTCTAATTTAAACTTTTTGATTATGTTAGTTAATATTTTATCCCCCTTAACTTTGTATTAAGATCCATGCAAAGTTATGAAAAGAAAATTGTCACTTTTAATTTTAAGTGATTCAATAGTGAATAGTTTGATCAAATCTTATAGATTTAAGTTATATTGAGTGGCTCAAGGTTATTACGACATTATGTGTGTTCTTATTTGACCCGACATTATGGATTGATGGTTTATTTTTAGTAATTCGGTATGTTGTGCTATTTGGTTATACTTGTTGTGATAATCCATCTTTGATGGGAGCTTCAAGTCTTTTATAATAATATTTGACCTTGTGGGTGTTTTTGGTAACTTAAGTGGAGTATAGCGATACACTATTATCAAACCGCATTCAGAGTTTGTATGTCTTTATACAATATTTGGTGTTAAGCCAACATATGGCTAGTCCATAATTTAATGTTAAGATATACCAAGTGGATTACATCTCGAACAACCTAGTATTTGATTTAGGGCTGGCAAATCGTGTATACATGTACCTGTTAAGACACGAACACGAAACCTTATTACCTGTACACGACACGATAAGCTATCGTGTACCTGTTACCATTACCTGTACCTGTTTATAACAGGTATACACGATTAGACACGATAAGACACGATATGACTTGTTTAAAAACAAGTATTCAAGAACTTGTTTAGTGAAATAAAAATTGTCTATAAGTATAAGGGTAAATAAGGTAAATATGTTATATTAAATTATATTTTTAATTTAAAAAAAATCATAACAGGTATTAACAGGTACTAACAGGTACTAACAGGTAAACAGGTAAATACCTGTTAAATACACGAAAATTAACAGGTAGATTCGTGTCTACCTGTTTAGTACCTGTTACCTGTTAAGGCCTTACCTATTACCTGTTAAGACCGTGTAGGTTCGTGTCGTGTATTCGTGTCCGTGTACAAAATTGCCAGCCCTAATTTGATTTGATTTCCCTTACTTTATTTACTTCTCGTGTTCTTTATGTTCATGCACTTTTTATTTTAATTTACCTAGAACTAGATTTTAAACTAGGTCACGCGATGCGGCGGTCGGGTCTTGAGTATGTGACTTTGTCACATGTGTTGATAAAATAAGTTTCATGTCTCGTACGTTATGATGCAAAGTCGTAATGCGTCACACGTTAAACACAAAGCTAAAGCCTCCGACCAAAATTAATAGCATTTCACATCAACCAATCTAACCAATTCCATTTTGCTATGTTCTTAATCCAAAAAAACTAAAGATTTTTATTTCTTCCAGCGTTTTCATCGGTCATGGATTGAGGTTGTTAAAACTGGTCATTTCTTGTTCTCCAAATGCTCCTAAATGCCGCATTGAAAATCGAGTCAAAGAATGTAGTGTTGTGATCCTTGATTGAGCCCGTATGTAACAATGCTCTTTAGGTCCCCGAATATAATTTGAGAAGATGATTGCGTATGTGACTTTATGACATGTGTTAATAAAAAATTTTTATGTCCCGTACATTATTGTGTAAAGTTGTAACGTGTCACATATTAAAAGACGGAGATATATCTAAACTTAGAGATCAAAATGATGACCAAGTAAAATCCGGATGGTCAAAGTCGTAAATATATCAAAGTAAAGTAGGAGATCTAAGTTGTAAATTGACTAAGTCATTAGAGGTCAAAATAACAATAAGTCAAATTCAAGGATTAAAGTCGTACATATGTAAAAGTTGAGATGAGGGCTATACTTGTAATTTTGACAAAATAAATGACCAAAAGGGTAAAATGTGATGAAGACCAAACTTACAATTTACAAGGACGGAATCACCGGTGGTTTAGGTAATGTTAGTTAACTTGAATTGCAATAAAGACTTGCTCTTTTATGGTCGATCACAAGTATGCAGTTTACCTTTCAAAGTAAATAAATTGACATAAATTGGCACCTAACACAAAAGTTGAAAGTGGACTGACAAGGATTTATTTTCTTAGGCCAAGGGTTGTGGTACCCCGTTACCCAATTATTTTACCTTAAAAATACCTTTTTATATATTTTTAACGCACACTACTCACTTATTTACAGGTGAAGAGTTTAAATAAAAAATAAATTTTACTTAGAATATTAAAAATGTTTTAATAAAAACATGTCAAACGAATTCTGATTAAGCTCGTTTAAGTGGCTTTGAGATCTTATCGTCAAATTTTATCATCTTAGATTATAAGCTAAGATTATAGGTTTATCTTTTAAGATTTAATTTTAAAATCTAGTTTTTAGCTTATGGTTTAGCTTTTAGGGTTTAGCTTTTAGAGTTTAGGTTTTTTTAAGGGTGGGAGTGGGTTAGATTTTGTGTGTGTGTGGTGGGGGGGGTGAGAGTTTAAGTTTTTGGGGTGGTGTGAGAGTGAAGGATTTGATGGCGCGGTTTTAACGCTATTGGAATGAGTTAATCGGAGTTTGTTTGGCCCGGTTTTAATGTGATAAAATATCGCTTCTCACATTTCTTTGGCAAAATCCACTTTATAGGAAAACCACCCTCATTTCACAATATTTCTCGAGCAATGTTTTCTCATGCGGCTGGTGGGGAATGCAAAAGGTACGGTCAGTGAGACCGCACAAGCACCTCTAGGGCACAGCCTTTTTATCCACTTTTTTTACATTATATATGTGTGTAATTTTATTTTTTAAAAAAATAGTTAAATCAAGCAAAAGTTATTCATTTGTTTGTCCCCATTCTCCTTTATATTGAAAGAGAAGAGAATTTAAACAGTGCAGCACAGTGATATACATTTATCAATGCATCAAGTACAACCCCCAAATACATAAGTGATGGTGGTCCAGTAAGAATGCTCCACTATATTTTATTGTGTACGTGTTAAAATTCTTTGTGTGTGGTGTTGTTTTGAGTCATCATGTTTGTAGAGAGAGAATGGAAAGCTACAAGTTTCTTATACTCGATGCAGGCGGAACAAACAAATAGAGAGAAAGAAAAGGGAGACGTCAGAGAAGGTGAACATAATGGTAGATCTGCGCATTGGCGATGAAGGTGAAAACGATGAGTGGTGGTTCGATCGATTGCGGGTTGTGACGATGGAGTTTGGGTAGAGACATGGATGGATGTGGCGGTGGTTGTCTTCAATTGGAGGGATCGGGACCAAAAGATAACGGTTATGGTAGACATTCAGGTTCGACTGGTCTCAAAGGGGATTGTGGGGCGGGGATTGTGGGGCGGCGATGGTGTTTTACGGTTATGATAATCGCCAGAATGACAAACTTTACTGAATTTCTTTCAGCCCCTAACTCCTTTAGAGACAAAGCTTCTAAGACACCATTTGTAAGTTCGATTCTCTGCTATTATAAACCAATCAGTGTAGTTTGACTTTGAGTTGCCTTAAGCTTTTGATTTATAATGATTTTGTGACAACTGAGTACTGTTTTTTAGATTTTTATGTGAATTTTAGTTTTTCTTATTCAATCTAGGAATGTTAGAAAAGTAATCTTATGATCAACATTACTGAGCGTTTTGTGGTCTATTGTTTCCAGATCATCGTGACAACTACTGGATCATATGGCTTCTAACAGTATCACATATAGAAAGGTACCTAATCATCTATTTTTTAGACTTATACACAACTTCCACTTTGATTAAAAAGGACTTGAATAAGTTGAAAACAATTATTTTTGTGTGCTTACGTGAAGTGAACTATGGAACTATATAGTCAATAATCAATATTGTGTTTTCATGTGGTGGTTAGTAGATTATGATCAGCTCCGAATCTGGTTCGTTTGTGGCCACTGCATTTTGTTATTAATATTATTTTGGATGTTGGTGGGCACATATGTATGGAAAATACGTGTTTCATGAAATTGCAATCTAAATGTGTTTCTTTGCTTACTTTGTAGATGAGAGCAGTCTCTAGGTAAAGATTATTACAACAAACATGTAGGAGCCTTAAGGTAAGCTTCTAATATCCTTTTTTGTGTTTTGATTAAGTCATATAATTATGGTTATTTTTAAAGCTTTAATTTGTGATTTGGATATTGACTATCTCGCAACTCCATTTGTATCAGTTGCCAACTTTTGCTGCTGGCTGATGAATTGCTGATTCTTATGTGAAATAAATAGTGATAATAAATAGAAATTGAATGTTGTGATTTCAGGTGTTGATTTGCAGATCTAGATCACTTTTGAATCTGGTTTGTTGGTAGCCAAGGTATTCATTTGTTTTCATTTTCCCACACAACTTCTGTCTCTTTCATTTTAAAATCCCAAATGACTGTCCAAAAGGCGATGGTGATTGTCTAGAAGATGGCTGCTTGGCGTGGTATTATTTAGCATTACAGGTGTGATGTAATCCACTTACAACCTGTGTTGCAGCCATGCTGGCCAAATATTTACACTTTTAATGCCATTTGATTTATTTTGAAAGCTAGGCTTCAAAAGAGCTAATTTCATTTTAAAACTCAACCTTTGATGGTCGATATCAACTTGATAATGAACCTTTGATATGAGCTTTTAACATAAAATGGGTATTGCTAGGAGAACAACTCGGTTTTAGGGGTTAAGTTGATGAAGTTAGGTACTTTGTATTAGGAAAAAAATGAATTATGCTTAAACTGAAGTTGGGGAATTTGTATTACAAAGAAAAGTGGATTTTGTGTGAACTTTTATTGTTCATTAATAATTATTATATATATTAAAGTAATGCAACTTAGCTACAACATTGTTGATGTGCAGGTAACCAAACACAAATTACACCCTTTTTATGCATATACACGTGAGCAAGCATAAGGTACATGGGGTTAATGCTTCTGTTATTGTATAATGCGACGTGGAGCGATTTGGTACACATGACAGTTAGGAGATATCAAATTGGGTTGAATACTTTGCTTCCGGACTTTCAATTGTCTCATGTAATCAGCTCTGTCCCGAAATCTAGATGGAAGGTAAGAGATTCATATGCGTTCTATTCATTATTGAACAATTGTATACGATCAAAATATGTAGCAGATAGTTTGATTTAGGTTTGAGTTTGTAGTATATCCATCTAAGTTTATTTGAGAAAGATGACAAGTGCAAGCAGTTGTTTATGACAATTAAATTTTCCAACTGTACTTTTAATAATTTAGTATATTTGGTCATAACAATTAAAGAGTAATCCTCTTATCTTGGTCAAAATGTGTTAATAAAAGGATTATTTCAAGACATGTAATGATATTAATAGGTTTTAGAACTCATTTGGAGACTACAAATCAAATATTACTACATACTATTAAAAATTTCTAATACTGGTTTTGGAAACTGAGTGATAAAGTAAAGAAGTTAAAACCTTGCTGGAGAAAGAGGCAACCAACAAGGGGTGAATAATCATCTGATCTGATAATCATTTTTCTCCTGTAAAACGGGCCAGGTTGGGTTTTCTTGAGTTGTGACAGGTCGGCCTAGGGTGACAATAGAAATATTTGTCTTCTATAATCTGGTTCTCATCATAACCTAAACACTGTTACTCTATTGCAATGTGTGAACAACAATAACTAGCTGCTCCTTTCTCATATAAAACACGCCATAAAAAAAGCACACACAAAGGAGGTACATAGTTAGGAATGTTGAAATATAGTCAAGTCCACAAAAACAAAGCAGGTATATAGCCACAATTTGCAGGAAAAAACATCTATTGACACGATACTTTGCCTATCCAAATCCGTTACTTCCACGCAATTAAACATGTGAACCCCCTCCTCTCACTCAATGCACCTCATTTTGACCCATAATAGGTTTTTTGGCCGTGTCATGAACTTGAAACATAGTATAAAATCATTCTTCCTTGAAATCAATCCGCAAAACAAAACGCTCGCGCAACGCGCGAGCCAAGACGTTCACCTAGTTGCTATTAAACAACATTAAACTTTGGATGCCCACTTCTGTAATAAGTTTGTTTTTTTTATTAAAAAAATGTCTTTATAATTAAAATCGATGGTTCTTAGGGGTCTTTTTTCCGGGCTCAAATATGTCATCAAATCCTTAGTACTATTAGTGTAAAGAAGGTAATGTGTTACAAAACATCAATATAATTGATATTTTTAGTATAAAATGTCTACTTTACTCACATCCTCACAAAAACATTCCAAACGTGAGCCAAATTTTTAACAATTTAACATTTCCGTCCTCAAATGGCTTTATTTTTAGGTTTTATGGTTTAAGAAAAAAAATAGATTATGGACTTATGGAGTTCATGGGCTTAAATTCACGAGTTTAAAAGCCCATAATCCTCATTTAAGAAATCCTAATCAGCCTCCACCTTCATCATTTTTCATTTCATCTTAAAAATAGAGGCAAGAAAAAGTAGAGAAAGTTGAAGATTTGTAGATTTTGGGATTAAAGAATTAAGATCTGATTATTTGTGCCTTAAATCATCAAGAAAAGATAAGGAAAATCAGGTAAGAATCATCTCCAAAACATACCTTTATATCTGGATCAATTCAAGGGTTTTGGGTGTTTAGAAAAAGTGAACAAAATCATAAAAATTTCACATTTGTACGTTTTAAATGGTATAAAAAATATAGATTTAGTATTTTGGGTGATAAATCAATGATTTGGACGTTAGAAGGTTGAATTTTGGGTGAAAGTTGAAGAATTTAGGTAAAAAGCGAGCTGAAAACCTGTTCTGCGAAATTGTAGTTCATCGTGTGAAACATCAGTTTTTGGTGCGAAATTGTAGTTTCGCATCCCATGCGAAACTAAAGTTAAGTTTCACTGGTGTTTGAAATTTGAAGCCGTGTGTCTTGAGTGTGCTTGCGAAATTAGAATAAGTCCCAACGAAAGTTGGACACGAGCCTTGTGAAATTGCATCCAAAATTGCTGCCGAAACTGCATGCGAAATTGTTGTTTCGTCAATGCGAAACTAGCTAAAAATGACCAAATTATATGTTAATCTTTTTGCAGACAGTATAGTGTTGTTGCTTAGACTTGAGGTTAACTGTCGTATTAGGTGAGTTCTAGATCCTTTCTTTTTTACTATTTTTAACTATTTTTGGGCGATATGCATACCCAATGACGAAATTTCAAATAAAGATTTTATGGCAGATTTTTCTGAAAACAAAGATTTCCTAATGAACTTTCCTTTAAAGACTTTTATGGCAAAATAAAATTTCATCACGCTAACCGCGACCCCAGCTAGGGGCTGTCGCCCCTTAAACCCCGCTACTTTATTGGACTTGAGACATGCTTGATATATGTTACATTATATTATCTATGAAATAAAAGACAACAGACGAACTAAAAAAATAATAACTAAGCCCATAAAGAGAAAGATGAAAGACTTGCAAGCAATAGGGCGTTGCTTTATGCATTTAAGATCTACCCGCAACCCGCAAATTTATCCTGCTACAGAGCGTTACCTTTGTGCATTTAAGACCTATCTGTGCGGTGGACCCACTCTATGGTTATTGCCTTGGGCATGCCTAAGATGTGCTTTGACGAGGACATTGCTAAGGAATTGACGATAAATACGAGTTAAGCCTTGTAGGCATTTGTATGCATTTTAGTTTAACATGTGAAATGGTGATCAAGATGGATCACATGGATAGCAGGCTACTCGGCAAGTGAAGACTGACATCCATTTTGAAAGGATTATCAAAAAGACTTTTAGACTTATTTATTTTAAAGGAAAAGCTAAACGTCTTATGGTGTGTAATGACATAATTATGATTTTAGACTTCCGTTTTGGTTATTTTAGTTAATAAAGGTTTTATGAAATGCTTTATGTTGTGTATGACTAACTTATATTTAAGGTAGGACTGACAATTTCTGACACGGACACGATAGCACGACACGACACGACACAGAATTAATAGGTTTCGTGTTTGACCTTAACATGTGTCGTGTCATTAATAGGTTAACACGATAAAGACACGTTAATTATCGTGTCTTAACATTTTAAAGATCTGTTAACACGATAAGTCACCTGTTAATATTTATTTAAAGAAAAAGTTAGTTGAGAATGGAAGTGGAGATGAACTTTGATGGAGATGAGTAGAAAGATAAAATACTTTTAATTTTTTTTGTATGGTTAAATGCCATTTTATAGACTTTTATTGTTTTATGGCTTAAGAATTATCATGTTAAGTCATATTTAATATATAAGAATTATAAATTTTTTTGGAAATTTTATTTTATTTAAAAAATAGGTTTTTATCGTGTCTTATCGTGTAACCTGCTTTTTATCGTGTTCGTGTTTAGAAAAAAATGACACAATAACTTATCGTGTCGTGTTCGTGTTTGGCATTATCGTGTTCGTATCTTATCGTGTCGTGTCTAACACGATATGCCACCTTACTTTAAGGTCCCCTGAAAAGAGGGCCTCACATGCTCGACTTTGAGAATTTTGCTTCCAAGAATAATCCTTTTAACAAGCTCATCCCCGCTACGTTCTTCACCCGATATTGTACCCGATACACAACCTCGACCCACCATCACCACCACGCAACGTTCAATCCTAGAAAAACAAAAAATAAAACATAAAAAAGGTTGTGCAAGAAGTTGAAGAAAAAGAAGAAAATAAATCTCAATTCTCAAGCATGCAAACAAAACTACTTTGGAGTGTGAAGGAGGAATTGACGTTGGCACAAGCATGGGTGGAAGGGGAACGAAATAACATAACATTATATGCATAAACACATCAAAACCAAAGTGATATACTAATATCAATTATCCATAATAGAATTAAAAAGTCACCATTACTAATTTTTCATATTAAAGTTTCATTTTTTATTTTAATTTCAAAAAGTAAAACTACAATTTCATTGAATTTTGCAAACCAAACTCTTCCCTTCTTATCATCATGTTGTCCCATTTGAGATATTCTTAATGGTCAATATTTAGAGTTATGATTAACCATAATTTCTAATTGCCATGATTAGATGGTTGTTGGTTCCTACAACGATTAGTTATGCACAAGCCACACAAACACACACACAAAGGATTGGTGGTTAAAACCACTTAAGTTGCCGTTAGCTAAATTATTAGTTTTATTTCCAATTTAAAATTATATTATTATTTATCCTTAATTATATTATTCATCTAGCTTCCTTTTCTATTTTTGTCATACCCATTTATATAATTATAATGATAATGACAGTAGATTTAAAAAAATCTTAAAACAATAAAACATTTTTTTATATTTTCTAAAGACTAATTAAATCATTAGTAATTCTCTGATCATCTAATGAATTTAAGTTCAATATCAAAAGTAAACCATGCTAGATTTGAAAAACCCATCTAGTCCAACCAAAAAACCATATTTATCACAAGCATGATTAAACTTTGATATTTTTTAATGAAGTCGGGAATACCTCATCTTAACCACTAGTGTCAATTAGGGCTGGCAATTTCTGACACGGACACGATAACACGACACGAAACGACACAGAATTAACAGATTTCGTGTTTGACCTTAACAGGTGCCGTGTCATTAACAGGTTAACACGATAAAGACACGTTAATTATCGTGTCTTAACAGGTTAAAGATCTGTTAACACGATAGGTCACCTGTTAATATTTATTTATATGAAATGTTAGTGAAGAAGGGAGGTGTAGATGGACTTTAATAAACTTTTAATCTTTTTTTCATATTCGTTTATCAAGTATTATTATGGTTACATACTATTTTTATGTAATTTTGTTGTTTTGTGTCTTAAGAATTATCATATTAAGTCATATTTATTATTTAAGACTTATGAACTTTTTTTGAAAATTTTAATTTTTTTAAAAATGGGTTTTTATCGTGTCATATCGTGTCTTATCGTGTAACCTGCTTTTTATCGTGTTCGTGTAGCGCTTTTAGCTGACACGTATTAAAAATGTTGGCAAATTGGCCAAAAATAATCTTAACTAATAGTTTTTTCCCCAGTGGTCCCAAATCCAATTGAGTTGGAATTATTCTCAGTCAATAGGTGCTAGTTAGGATTATTTTAGGCTAATTTGCCAACATTTTAATACATGTTAGCTGAAATCAACCAACTCAGCAGTCCACGTCACCTAAAATCTAACGCCGTTAGGGGATTTTAACGGGGGACCACTACAGGGAAAACAAGTTGATTTTAAGACCATTAAAGAGAATAAACTCAGTTGGAATTATTCTCGATCAATATGTATTAGCCAATTTTGCTTAAAAAATCTACTTTTAAAGACAAAACAATTCAAACATTTCTTGTGTGAGAATATTTATTTAAAAATATGTTTTGTCTTATTAACACTAAAAAAATTACGTTCGTTGCCACCACTTTCAAATTCACAAAACTTTCTCTCTCTAACTTGTGAGTTTTCTCTCTCTAAACTCCATTCTTCATTACACTTCAAAGCTCAACTTTCATCTTCATACAAATCTTCATCTTCATCTCTAATCTCCATTTTCATTTTCATCACACCTATTTATCCTTGTGTTTTACAAGCAAACAAATGAGTTTCAGTTTATTCAAAAAAATTGAATCGGAAACGTCATTTTCTGAGCATTAATATCATTTCAGCTCGGTTTTCAGATCTGCAGCTCAACATCTCTGGATTGATTGTATGCATTTGTTTCTAATTAATTTCTACCATAAAATTTGAAAGTTAGGGTTCTGGATTTAGGCTTGTGCTTTGATTTGCGTGAATACGATATGTTTTGTTAAAGCTTAGGGTTTTGTAGCTGTGATTGTTGTTATTGTTTGTTATGGCGATGAACCGGAGCTTTCGAGCACCTGAAAAGGCAATGCAGGGGTTGAAACAAAGGCAACCTGCACAAGTGATGGGGAGTTTTAGGAAGCCTGTAATGAAGGAGAAAGAAGAGGAGTTAAGTTTGTTTTTGGAAATGAGGAAACGAGAAAAAGATCGCGGCGATCTTCTTCTTCAAAACACTGAAGATGAGTTTAATTCTTCACTTGGTATGTTCACTAATTTTTTTATGGGAAACGTAATTTGTATATTAGTAAGAAACGACAATTTACAATATAGTGGCTGGTAAACGGGCAACAAGTTGCGCCGCAACCCCCTTTTGAATAGCAAAGCCAATCCTACTAAAAATAAAATTTTGGGTCTTAGCCGACGAGGAATTGCTATGCACGACTCGCTTGACCCTGTTCAGAAATTCCACGGCCTTCGGGGCTAGAAAACCAAAAGTATCGAAAGCGAAAGGGATAAACACGTGTTGATTCTCTAGGCAGGCTTTCTCGTGTTTACCCACTTTGGCTGATTCCGCCTTCAACGCTGCTTGACCCGCAACAAACCCATTCTCTCTAAGCCCAACAAGAGGGGACACTCCTGTAAGGTCCAAACACGCATGTTTCCCCCCAGCCCACCCAAACACAAGAATATCAGCGGGTCGCAAAGTAGATCTCCCTTCAAGCGGATCTGTCAAAAAGTTCACGGGCGCCTCCTTCTTGGCAGAGATTCCGGCACGCTTAAGGACGTCATATAGAACGTCCCTAACCAAATCGTGCCTGTATTTGAACCCGGGCAACTCCTTGCAATGAACCGCATGCTCGCCAAAAGAATCCAAACAAGCTTTGCGGCAAATTGGGCAAGGCTCATCGGGGGGAAACAAAGGAATCATCAACCGGTACTTAAGGATAGTCCGGTACTCTAAAGCCGACATGTGTTGGCCGAGTCCTTCAATGGGGATGACGGTCAAAAAGTCCTGTGGCCGAGTCCTTCACTAATTTGATTGTTTGATTGATATATTTCAGTTTGTTTATAGTTTATTATGTGAATTGAGAAATATTCCATTTCAAGTTGAGATAAATTTATTACAATTTGAATTATCTGACAGTTGGTACAGGGCATAAGGGGGATAATTAATAGCTTATCAGTTTTTTATACATTGTTCATCATATTTGAAGTTTTAAACTAGTATATTTGGTCTTGTAGGATAGATGATCTGTTTATATTCTGTTTGTTTAAACTAGTATATTTGAATTTGCAGGATTGATTGGAGGAAGTTCACAGATGTTCGGTATGCCTGCAGCAACGCCTGCTAGAAAGACTGGCGCGGATAAATTTCTCAACTCTGAGAATGATAAGAATGATTATGATTGGTACTTTGTTTTATATCGTCTTTATTTGTTAATTATAATCAACTTGTTATGCTTGTTTATGTCTTATGTCACTAGATTGCTGTGTGGACATGTTATTGGGTTTGTTTGGATATTGTTTAGTGAATGTTATTATGTTTTCAGGCTTTTGACGCCCCCTGGTACGCCTCTTTTCCCTTCACTAGAAATGGAAGCACAGAAAAAGGTCATGGCTCAAACAGGAACGCCTAAAGTCCGCCCTACTGCATTAAAGTCTCGGGTGAGAAATCTTTGTAATTTTCGCCAATTTAATGGTATCAAGTTGAGATAAATATATTCAGCATTTTTATGACTGTTAAACTTGTGAACTGTGTAGTAATATGTTGTTTACTTGCATTTTTATGTTGTAGTTATCGAATTCCCACCCGGAGGGTACAGGTAGGAATAGTTTGGTATCTAGTACTTCAAGTACTGGTCCCCGTAGACCCTCCTCTTCTGGAGGCCCGGCTTCAAGGCCTGCTACGCCAACCGGAAGGCCCGCTACTTCAACTGGAAGGCCTGCTACTCCAACTGGAAGACCCACATTGGGCCAGTCAACTAGGCCAATATCGAATTCAACGAAAACAGTTTCTAACACAACATCTAGATCCGCTTCTACCGGAACATCTAGATCTGCTTCTACGACGGCAACATCTAGACCTTCAAGATCCTCAACTCCTACTTCTCGGCCTACAACGGGTTTAGCCAAGCCCACACTTCCAGCTAGATCCTCTACCCCTACACCAAGGTCGACTGCAAGATCTTCAACTCCCACAAGTAGACCTTCTTTACCTGTTACAAAACCTGCATCACGGGCCTCAACACCAACCCGTAGACAACCCACATTGACAACTGTAACTAAACCATCCACACCTATGGTTAAATCTCCTACACTCACAAAATCTGTTTCAAATACAAGAAGTGGTGGTGTAGCACAACCACCACCACGTGCTAGTTCTCCAAGTGTAAGACCAAGACCATGGAATCCTCAGGAGATGCCCGGGTACTCTCTAGACGCACCGCCAAATTTACGGACCTCAGTTGATGATAGGCCCCCTTCAGTTACAAGAGGAAGGCCCGGTGGACCCGGTAGCCGGTCTTCATCTGTTGAACGTGTGGCTACTGGAAGAGGTAGAAGGCAGTCTTGTTCACCTTCAAGAGGACGGTTACCTAATGGTTTGATTCATAACAGTGGAAGCTCAGTTCCTGTTCCTGCACTGAACCGTGCATATGCTAAAGCTAATGATAATTTAAGCCCGGGTTCGTATGGGACGAAGATGGTCGAAAGGGTAATAAATATGAGGAAATTGGTTCCACCAAAACAAGATGACAAGCATTCACCTCATAGTAACTTGTCTGCCAAATCATCTCCTGATAGTTCTGGTTTTGGTAGATCACTTTCAAAGAAATCGTTGGATATGGCTATACGACATATGGTAACCTTCTTCTCAACATCTCACATGTAGTTTACGAACATGCCGATTTGGTTTTTTATCTTTAACGAGTTGAATGGTTTAAAAGCTAAAAGCTAAATTACTTGACAGTTTGATCATAATTTAGTTATGAACTGAGCGTAAATCGTTTTTTGGAACAGGATATAAGGAGAACAGTACCAGGTAACCTGAGGCCATTGATGACTAATATTCCAGCATCGTCAATGTACAGTGTTAGAACTGGTCCTACAAGAAGTCGAACAATGAGTGTTTCAGATTCTCCCCTTGCCACAAGCAGCAATGCCAGCTCCGAATGGAGTGTGAATAACAACGGTCTGTGTTTGGATGGAAGCATAGATGACGACATCAGCAGCGAGCGAGGTGCCTTTAACATCCGTGGAAGGTGAGTCTTGTGAGATATACTAAGGTGATTCGGTTCATAAACTGTTATATCTGAGTGTACTTGATATGTATGTTAATTTAATATGTTTAACCCATAAGTGATAGAACTTGTGTCTTCTTATTTAGTTATTAGTTTGAACCCAAATTTGCCTTTTGAGTGTCAACTGGATGGTCTTTTCTAGACTCGCGTCACCTTAGTTTTTGATACCGTCAACAAACAAAAAATCAACCATCAAAAGCTATCAACGTCGACTTGACGGTTATGATTGTTCAGTTTTGATTTTGATTTTAGTTTGTCATACCTAAAATTACATATTCAAGAATTGAATGAAAATGGTCCCAAATTTCAAAAGGTGGTGTCTGGTGGTAGTGAATTAATCATGTTTACAACCCAATTTTGATTTTGATTTTAGTTGCACAAGGGTCTTCATGGTATCAACAAGTGCCAATGGATAAATGATCAAATGCATAAGGTTGTATGGTTTAACTATTTTTACATAATGATGGTGTAGCTCTGTTTATAAACTTAATACTTGGGAAGTCAAAAATTAAAATCATGTGAGGGCGTGAGGCAACCTGGTATGAACAAACTTCAAAGCTACAAGATGAATAGTAAGTGTAAGAAGAATAAAAATCATATGGATATGTATTTTCTGGTTTAGGGATCTATGTTATCGGGTTAAGTTCATGAATGAACTTTTATTGATTTCAATTTAGTGAAAGAATAATAAAACCAAATGAAATCTAAGACATGTAAAACACAAACATGCTATTTATGATACCATAGTTTTAGACTATCTATAATGATTAATGCTCCAAAAAAGACATTTTTTGTCATGTGAATGGTGACTAAGCAAATGATATTATACAAAAAAGGTGATGTAATTGGTTAATGTCTTTCAATCATTATCATGAGGAGAAGTGAGAGAGAGTGTGAGAAAGTGGAGGGAGAGAGAAGAGCGAATGTGTTATGCAGGAAATGCTGTTGGTGATTTTTTGCTCATAAGGTTAAGGGAAGTTCATCTCTCACCACCCATTTTTTTTCATTTTTCACTTCAATCTCTAACTCACCTTTAATTAACACGAGTCCACCCCAATTCACCCTAATCGGCCAATCTTTTTTTTTATTTTCTCATTTTTTAAACTTTTAATATTTCATTAAATAAATAACACACATTACAATTAATAAATAACTGTAAACAATTAAAATAAAATAGAAAACCGTAATTAAAAAAAAACAAGTAAAAAGAAAGAAAAAAACTAAAAACTATATAATTGCTAGTCGTCAAGAATTGGAATGTAAGCATGCTCGATATGGTCGACGAGATCTATTTGAAGGTTTTCATGAACATTGTTATCCCTCGTATCTCCGTCTTTATGTCCTCCAAATCTTGTATACCTGGCGAAGGGTTTGGAATATAGCCGGGGCATAACGTTAACCCGGTGAAACGTTTCGTTTATCACCCATGGCATGACGAATAGTTTTAACAAATACGGACCATTTGGGGTATATTCCATCAACAAGATAATATCCATATCTCTACTCGTTTCCATTTATTGTACATGGAACAATTATTGTCATTCCATTACAAAGTTATTAAATAACAGTGATTGATTCAACACGTTTAAGTCGTTGTTCAAACCGAACATACCAAAGTATGCATGCCAAAACCAAGTAGCTTGTGACATTACTGCCTCAAGAATGAGAGTTTGAAAACTGATCCCCTCTGATGAATTGTCCACGCCAAGCAATTGGACAATTCTTTCACCCCAAAGCGTACAATCAACACTTCCTATATATTTTAACAAGGATAAAAAAACTATATATTTAACATGAATAAAAAACTATTTTACGAAGAGTTTATAAGAAAATACCTAATATGCTGGCAAAACCATGACGGGTCGCATGGTGATTGTATAAAATTGATATGTCGTGAGCAGTTGGTTTATGCAGACATTCTTTCTCATACAATCTAAAAACACTCTCACATAATTCTTGAAGGCTTTCACGTCATGTTTAGTCTGACATATTTAAGTATTCATCTCAAGAGTTGGAAACATTTCCATAACCTAACTGATGGCTTGCGGATGTGCAATTTTGCAAAATCGAGAAGTTTGTCTTATGTCTTGCGTCGAACCGGGTTCAAAAGTAATCATTGTCGTTTTCCACATCCGCAACTATTTTTAAAAATAGTTCCTTGTTCATCCGAAAACACTCTCTAAACATCTTTGCATTAAATTTTGGACGATCGTCTCGTCTAATGCTGGTTTTTGATGAGCAGTGGCGGATCCTGAACATTTTCAGCACGGGGGCTGAAAATGACAGGACACGAATTTTTTTTCTTATCATTATGTTTCAGCTTATATTTTCGGGTTGTAGATTTGATTCGGGTCGGGTCAAATAATAACAACACTAGATGTCTAACAACACATATAAAAACTAGATAAGTGTTAACAAAACAAAGATCTAAAATATATGATAATACGAGAGAAATTGTGGGTATCTTAAAAAAGAATTACAGCGCTGCCCGACGACCTTTAAGATCTTTGAATTCATCGATTATGGAGTCTTAATCAAACTTTTCAGCAATTTCTTTTTCCACGTAAATCACCAAGCTATCCGCCAGATACTCATTTGACATCTTATTGCGAAGACGAGTCTAAAAAAACTTAAAAATATAAAACCCTAGATCCTAAACTCAAATTAAACCAACAAAAGTGAAAGAAAACGAACCTTAGGAGTTAGGTCGTTCGTTGCTGCTGGAGACTTGGAGTGTTGCTCGTTGAGTAGTTGCTGCTGGTCGTTCACTCGTTCGTTGCCTGCGTCTTCAATTTTCTTCTGTTGAATACTCCTGTTCAATTTTTTTCTGTTGAAAAGAAAGAATCAATGGCTGCGTTTTTTTTTTGTTTCATGTTAATGGGTGGGTCATGGGATATGGGTAATGTGTAGTTGGGTTTTTGTGGCCCACTACCCAATTAAATTAATGGGCTAATGTGTAGTTTAGGCTAACAATTTGTTACTTGGGTTTAAATTGTAATGGACTAATGACCCGAGTACCCGAGTACCCAACTAGTATACATGTCGTTTATTATTGACGGGGGCGAGCCGTGAGCTCAATATATATATATATAACACATGTAACTTTTTTTACACGGGACGAGATCAATATATATAAACATTTAAAGTATCGGGTTAAAAATCAGTACTTCGGGATAAAAAACGCGCAGGGGCCGATGCCCCCGTTTGTCCCTCTTACCATGCGCCCCTGTTGATGAGCTTGCAGTGTCGCGAACATCGATAGATAATATAAGGTTGGAGACCGAAAGGATATATGCAAAGTTACCTTCACGAGTTTCATTCGAGTCTTCGACTAGTAAAGGATGCAACATGTTTTTAGAGTGTTTGAGAGATATTAAGTAGTGTTTGTGGTTGAGTAGTTTGTATAAATTGAGTGGGTTTTTAAAATTGATTGTGTTTTGTATTTAAAATGTGATTTTTAATTGAAAGTAGCCGTTTAGGGGGGAGGGGGGGGGGGGGGAGTTCCTAATGGGACGACCCGACATCGAGCCTACCTTAAGCCCACTCTGTTTACATTAACTCCCCTAGCTAGATAGTGACATGGGGGACGTTTTAGGCCTTATGTGGCAAAAAGATGAGGGGATCATGCCCATTACACCTAGTGTTGATGAACATGTCTTCATAATTCCTTTGTGCTTCATAATTTTTGTTGACCATATTTATGAAAATCTATAAGGTACCATGTATGGTTTATCAATTGCGGAGTATAAAATCTGTATGTTGTCATGATCAATTGTTATACTGCTCTTGTTCCTTTTATTTTGTTAATATCAACATTGTTGTGCACTTTGTCTGAATGCTTATTCTAGCTATTAATCTAATAATCTGTCATTAACTTGAGGTGTGTATCTTCTTTTATATGGAGACTTGATTTTTTGTTAATTTGTTGCTCATAAACCTGTGAGAAAGGGATCAACATGTAATAGTTATGTCAAAACAAAGCAAGCGTATTATTGAAAACGCAGAACTAATTCCCACCCGTCGGTCCTACCTGACTTGGATTGCTGTTGAAATGAAAAAAAAGAGAATAAAACAACCATCAAAGTTAAGGTTTCTTCGTTTAATTTCAGGCCATGCTTGTACTTTTATATGAATAAGGCCCTTTGATTGCAGCAATGGATTAGTACAAGTTAGGTGTTATTTTTATTATAATATCAAACGTGTTGGAAAATTGTTATCTAAGGCATGCAACGTCGTTATAGTTGGTGGGTATGCATATAAGAAATAGAAATGGTATTTGATATAACCTATTAATAATATTGTGATGCATGGTATTTGATTTAACATATTAATTGAATCGTTAGTTGTCTTTGATATTTTCATTTGTTGTTAAGTATATATTTTTCAGCACGTGTTCTAACCTAGTTAATGTATATAAGAAGACAATGAGTATGATTACAAAGGATTATAGAATCATATCTCTTGATTATGATTGAAAATTATTACTATAAACTTTAACTAATATATATGCTCCATTTAATACTCCTTTTGAAGTAGCAGCATGAACAAATCTCAAGTTTAAATAGTCTAGTGAAAATAATGACTATGTAATAATACTCCCCTGAAGTTGGAGCTTGAATAAATCTGAAGTTTAAAGTCTAGTGAAAACAATGAATGTGTGTTCCGGTTCTCCTGCCCACAAACTTCACCCTAAAACAAAAAAGTCGAGCAAATGATATGTCGTCTCAATGACATCATACGCTCTCTGCTTCTTCATCCACATCTTTTAAGTACCTATCATCTCTTACTTTAGCTTCATGTTCCGGTCAGAAAACAAACAGTTATATATCGTGATAACATCTAAATGTGTATCTCTCTGAGAAACAAGTTCTACTCTAGTGGATAGAGCATGTGGAGATTGACATTTGGTTTGATTGAGAAAAAGTGTGTAATGAACACATACAATTTCTTCATAGCCTACCTTCTTCTTTGTATGCAACTTAACTTCTTCACCAAAGGCCTGATGACTATTCAAGGCTCTTAGGTGGTGTTTGTTTTTCTAAAAACGGTTTGCACATGCTCTTCCGTCTGCGTCGTACAGATAATGTGTAAACATTGTTATCCGTAAACTGTTTGCTTTTTCGAAGACGTTTCATTAAAAAAACGTCTGCACGAGCTCTTCCTGGTGGATACTTGGTCCACCCACTTCTAAAATCTTCTAAGGTTTACAGAGGTTAAGCACCACCCAATAACACGACCCACTTTCCATCACCACCGCCTGCTATCCCCCACAGTCACCGTCCGCCACCACCGCCCACCATCCCCACTGTCCACCACTACCATTCACAACCACCCACCGTCCACCACAACCCATCGTCTACCACCATCCCCCACCACCCACCGTCACCACCACCATCCGTATACCACCACCAGTTTATTCTAATAGTCTACATACGTTAAAAACAAACAATCTTCTTCTTGCAGACTGCAGAGGTTTAGTCCACATCTTCTTCTATAGATGTGGTCTGTAGACTGCAGACATTTCCTGCAGAAAAAACAAACGTCTAGATCCAGTTTAGCATTTGTTTCGCTTCCGCTCACACTGAGAGTAGCTATTAAAGGATATTATTATTTGATATATTGTATGTTTTTCTTATTTTCAGTCATTATCTTGGTTGTATTTAGAACAAACAATTTACGTCCTTTATGTTTAAAGCAAACTGCAGTACTCGTCCTTAAATTTAGATACTTACAATGAACATCCTTTATGTTTAGAAAAATTTGTGGGTTTCATCCTTTCTACTAATGGACGCTAGTTTTCTCGGTTAAATGGCAACATATGCCATCTATATAAGGGCAAAATAGTCATTTTGTTATAGGTACTTAAAAGAAATTCTTTTTAAATAGAAAAGAAAAAAAAATTATAAAACGCTATGTTCCCGAGTTTCCTTTAAGAGATAAAAAGAAAAGAAATTATAGGAAAGAAAAAACTAGTGTGTTCTCGAGTTTCATTAAAGGAATGAAAAGAAATGAAACAGAAGAAGTTGTGTTCTTAAGTTTCATTAAAGAAAAGAAAAGAAAAGAAAGGGAACAGAAGGAAAAAAAGAGAAAAAGAAAGGAAATTTTTTCCTTCCAAATTAAAAAGAACGGACGGGAAAGAAAAAAAGAAGAAGAAGGGAAGAGAAGAGAAAAGAAAATAAAAGATTTTATTTCATTTCTTTTCTTTCGTTAAATAAACTCAGGAACACATCACCACTAAACCTCATCATCAACATTCATTCACAATCATCATCATCATCATCATCATCATCATCATCATCATCCATCATCACTAATCCCATCATCATCTTCATCCACCACCACACCATCATCCACCATCACAAATTTATCGCCATCATCATCACAGATCTATGAACCCCTCGTGGATCGATCTATGGAAAAAATTGCATCTTCATAAATTATCACCATATCACCGACCCATGTTAGAGTTTTAATCTATCCTCGAAGCTCACACACCACTACAACCAACATCATCCACCACCATTACGGGCCATCAACAACATAACCAACATCGTCGGCCATCAACACCATAACCACCCTCGCCGGTCACTGCAATCATCAATCATCTATTGAAGCCCTAATTTTGAAACCTTGGATTAGCGAGTGACCACATCACACTGATGGTCTGGTTACTAATTTCTGGGCATTAATTAATAATCGAGCTCAACTGATTTAAGCATTAAGAACAACCTTGATTAAGAAGGTTGGGTGGAAATATCTTGATTTAAGCAATCGAGCAGCCTTGGTTTGGTGTTGGTGGGATTCAAGTCGCAAATTGAAAGTCGGGTGGTTGTACGGTGGTGATGGAGCTGGAACGAAAAGACTATTTTACCAGGATAATACCAAAGCTTAAGGACGAGTATTGCAATTACTTTAAACATAAAGGACGTAAATTGTAATTTGTTCTTGTATTTATTCCCTAAAATATTTAACGACATTTATTTTGGTGTTTGATATGATACCCGAAACACTTTTAGTAATTACCCGAAACACCTTTTGTAATTACGTTATGAGAAAGATAATGTAATCCATAAACTCAAAATTAAGTTAAAGAAAAATAAACCAAATTAAGGATAATACTTTATAGTTAGTTTTTTTAACAGTAATACTTTTAGTTAGTTGATTAATCAAATTAACAACCATTGCGTACAAAGGATTGTAACTAATCTTTGAAGTTATCAATAATTAATGACACCCTATCGTATATTCCAAGAAACATGCCATAAGAGTTAACATTAGTTCCTTGTTTCATTTTTACAAAATCTATGAAATTTCATAAAATAAAACTACATATAATGTTAATTCTCTACAATGTATTGTCACATAAGAAGGTTCATATACGAATGGTATGTTTTTACTTTCATTTTCATTTACTTTTACTCAACCATAAATTGATTCAATATTTATCTTACATGTGTTAAAAGGAAAATAGGGTCGGAAAGCGATGGCGAGGCTCGGTTGGAGGCATAGTCGACGCACCTATAGAAAAGTATGGTCCATAGTGTCTCAAACTGAACGCCTACCAGAATGGATGCCTATGGTTGAAACGTGCACACACCTAAAAGGAACCGAGGGTGAGCCTGGCTATGTTCGGTTAGTCTCAGGCTTTATGTTCCCACAAGAGGACGGAGATCGTTCTTGGATCAAGGAACGACTTGTTTCCATGGACCCTTTAACGCATAGCTACGTGTATAAGATGGAAGCTAGCAATGTGGGCTTGGATGGTTCAATAAACACACTTAAACTTGTAGAGTATGAGGTTGGTTCGACTCTCGTAGATTGGTCGTTTGAAATTAGCCCGGTTGAGGGTGCGTCGGAAGAGAATTTAATAGATTATTTAGGATATTTGTATAAATCATGTATTAACAAGATAGATGGGGCTATAAGATCATCAGGAACATTTTGACAATCGATTGATGAGTGTATTTTGGTACATATAAAGTCTTTAAACTACATTACTAATAAAAGATTAGTTCGAGACACAACACAAATGCATCAACATACACAACACAAATGCATCAACATACACATATTGACATACATATATCATACCAATATACAATATATGCATACTAGCTACCAC
Organism: Tagetes erecta; assembly: GCA_030867185.1. Taxonomy (NCBI): domain Eukaryota; kingdom Viridiplantae; phylum Streptophyta; class Magnoliopsida; order Asterales; family Asteraceae; genus Tagetes; species Tagetes erecta. The sequence continues at coordinate 58,132,161 of CM061493.1, forward strand.
ACAATATGATACTTCACACATACATATACTACACATACATTAAAACAAGAATTAATTAATGACCATGTTTTTTTTTCTAGTTTGAAAGGAACTAACAACTATATATACTGATTTTACTAATCACTAATACAAGTTCTTGTCAACGTACTAATCGAAAGTGGCTTTCATCGATACATCAATATATGCACGCACGATAGTTTTCACATTTTGAAGCAAGCTAATATCGATCACGATATGGAAAGTCCAAATCTATGGTGTCAATTGAACAAGATCAACAATGCCCATCAAACCTCAGCTTTAACTGTGCATGAAAACCACTTAGTACCTCAAAACTAATACATCAAGTAACAACATCCAAACACCATAACAATTGTTACTAATCACCATATTAGCAATTGCCACATTACCATGGACTATGAGTCTATGAACAAAATGCTCTAGTTACCTTCAAATTTAAGAAATGATCAAGAGTTCAAATCCATGTTGTATAACCTTTTTCCCACCTAACCTAGTAAAATGACATTTGATCATTGGCATTATTGCCAATGTGCTTTATATAACCTTGTACGTATCGTTCATCACTCAACAAAGAAACTAGAAGTCTAAGTCGGAACCAGATAATTAAAGAGATCGACAATGGCAAGGTGGGTTCGTTCAGTTGTGATGGTTCTAGCCATGCTCTTGTTGCCGATGGTGGTTGAGTCCAAGATTCGGCATTACAACTTCACTGTAAGCATGTTACCTGTTAGGGGTTTAATGAAGCTTCATGCATCAACGTCGATTCACTTTTTACGATTTGCTAACTTGTAGGTTGTTATTAAGAACTTTACGAGGTTATGTGCAAGTAAACCTTTGGTTACTGTAAATGGAAAGTTCCCAGGGCCAACTTTATACGCTAGGGAAGACGATACAGTCCTTGTTCGACTAGTGAACAACGTACCATACAACATTACAATTCATTGGTATGACTTCACTTCTATATTGTCCCAATCACACAACTAAGTCCATATTTTATCACTAAAATAGGCTAAAAAATATATAAACAAACATACACAGTAAAATCTCACCACCAGTGTTCTGATGTTCTCCCATGCAAACACGTACTTTCAGGCATGGAATTCGACAACTAAGAACAGGGTGGTCAGATGGGCCCGCATACGTAACACAATGCCCAGTACAAACCGGTGAAACCTATACCTACAACTTTAACATCACTGGACAACGAGGGACGCTTCTTTGGCATGCGCATATCACCTGGCTAAGAGCAACGGTGCATGGAGCTATCGTCATTTTGCCTAAACGTGGTGTCCCTTACCCGTTCCCCAAACCTGATCACGAAAAAACCATCATTCTTGGTACATTTTTACGTCGATTCTGAACTCATCACAATTAATCTGAAAGAGATTAACTATGACAGTTTATTTGGTACTTTCGTAGGCGAATGGTGGAAATCGGACGTTGACGCTGTGATGAACCAATGGACCCAAACTGGTTTGCCACCTAATGTGTCTGATGCACACACTATCAACGGTTATACAGGCCTGGTTCCTAATTGCAGCACTTCTACAGGTACCAAATTAGCAATATATATACACATTTAGCAGATTTAGCAAGAAATGTATAGTAGTGATTATATATTTGAACATTTATCAGGATACACATTGCATGTTGAACCTGGGAAAACATACTTGTTACGTATAATCAACGCTGCTCTTAATGAGGATTTGTTCTTCAAGATCGCGAAGCATGAATTCACGGTCGTTGAAGTCGATGCATGTTACGTGAAGCCGTTTAAAACGGATACAGTATACATCGCTCCGGGGCAGACGACAAACGTGCTTTTAACCGCGGATCAAAAGGCTGGCAAGTACTTGATGGCGATTTCGCCTTTTATGGACACGATTGTTGCGGTTGATAATCAAACCGCGACATCTACGGTACAGTATAAAAATACCGATGCGTACACAACGACAATCCTCACCACGCTCCCGGCGGTAAACGCTACACCGGCGACAAATTCTTTTATTGAGTCTTTAAGAAGCTTGAATTCCGCAAAGTATCCGGCTCTCGTGCCATTAGATATCGACCACTCTTTGTTGTTCGTTGTTGGTGTCGGGGTGAATAATTGTTCTACTTGTGTTAATGGAAGCAGAGTTGTGGCAGGCATTAATAATGTTACATTTGTAATGCCCACCACATCTCTGCTTCAGGCACATTATTATAATATCAGTGGTGTTTTCACCACTGATTTTCCCGGAAAACCGGTGACACCTTACAACTACACTGGAAATAATTCATTGACGAATATACAAATTACCAACGGGACTAAAGTTTACCCATTAGAATATAATTCTACGGTTCAAGTTGTGATACAAGGTAATTCGGTTATAGCACCCGAGAGCCATCCGATACATCTTCACGGGTTTAACTTTTTCGTTGTTGGGAAGGGGATAGCGAATTTTGATCCGGTGAATGACCCGAAGAAGTTTAATTTGGTTGATCCTGTTGAGAGAAACACCCTTAATGTACCCACTGCTGGATGGACTGCTATTAGATTTCGAGCTGATAATCCAGGTAAATATTATAAGATTTTTTTTAATGTGTGAATTGACATATGTTTTACCAAACGGTTAAAATGAGTTATATACAACTTACACATGTCTAACAAATAAAAAAATCATACAATCACAACTCTCATAAGTAGATTTACATGTCTAAAAGATGTTTGAGTAGGTTTAAGGTTGACCATGCATAAAGTTATCTATTTTATCATACATCACAATCCTAGATGAAATGAAAGTTTGTCCGGTTATTTGAAAGATGTTTGACTAAATAAACTTTTATTTTTTATTTCGTAGGTGTGTGGTTTTTGCATTGTCATTTAGAAGTACACACGACATGGGGGCTTAAGATGGCATTTCTCGTGGGGAACGGTAAAGGGCCAAACGAGTCGATTATAGCACCACCAAAGGATCTTCCAACGTGCTAGGTGACATGATTTTGAGAAACCGCGCAATCATAGTATTTGCCAACAGAACATTCGTTGAATTGTGGATACATCGTAACGTAAGAACGAGAAACCGTACATCTACTTCGCATTTGAAAGAGAAATAAAGATCGAATCAGTAATTTGGGTGTTTGTTTAATTATTGATTCTGTGAGCACGTAGTAATTTGTCAAATTTTATTTTGGTTGTGAGAATTGTATTGTAGTTGCAAGTTATTGATTTGAAGGGGTCATTATGTAACTTAATGAATTCATATAGGGTTAATTTGCAGAAAAATAAAAAGATTTTTACTTTTTATTTATTTTAAAATAGCAAAAATAGTTTAAATCTAGTGTGTTATACGAACAGAGTCATTAATAATAAATAATTTTAATTCTATAAAACTTATATTATTAATAATAAATAATTTCAAAGTTTCTATAAAACTTTTTGTTACGAGTAGAAATCATGACTACTATTCCGAGCTAGAAATTGACCGTCTAGAGAAATTGACAAATTTGATATCCCGGACCTTATCCTTATTGGTTGTGATTAACATGTTTCCTGTATGTTTTATTTAAACACAAGAGACTTGAATTCAAATAAGACCGAGTCTCAATATGAAAAATCACATAGTTTGTTAGTTGTGATCGAATTAGGCACTACATTCACACTTCACTATGTCACTGTTGGCGATCTAACAAGATCAATGGTTTTTCTAATACATCATTGTATCGTTTATTGCTTACTTTACATTTTCACTTTATAATATTGCGAGCCTTATTCATATTTTCTAAACTATTTTACATGGTATTATGATTTTATACTTCAATATTCTGAAAAACACACTACCTCACTTACTAAAGTTGTTCACAAAATTACATTATTAGTTTTTTTTACCAAAACAATTTGAAAGAAAGTATATATTATATGAAATAAAGATTTGTTAAAGTAGAAATACGTTTTATTGTTGTTCACAAGAAGGTGGGCACCATCCTATATGATAATGTGTTTATTATATGTTAGATAGGTTAAATAAAAAATAAGAGATAAAAAATTTGATAAATCCCACGTTAATATATTTATGAAAGAGGAAAAAGTAAAAAGTCCATTTAGATTTAGATGTTAACTTGTTGTGTAGGTAAAATATCTAGGATTAAAACATCTTTTAAACTTAAGTGAGCTAATTGAGACAAAATAAAGAATGAGTGACTTAATTGAAACAAAACTAAAACTTGATTACTTTTCTATAACATTTTCCCTTTACAAATAACTAAACTCTAACCATGTATTCCCTTAGAGACGACCTTATTTAACTGTACTCATATATGTATTTAAGTCAATAAAATACTTGTTTTTTTATTAGCCCACGATAGCTAGACCAACTTATTCAAAAGAGAAACAATTAAGGAAAAATGAATGTAGACGGAAATTCATAATTTTACATTTTTGAGCCGGAGATAGTGTAAAAAGTGGCCCCAACCTTTTTTTTTTTTAAGGTACAAAGAAGACATTTATTATTATAAACAATACATTATTATGTACAATATGGACTGATCAACAACATCATAACATCGTACCCACGATAATATGCTCTATCACTCTGCAAGTCCCTTTCCATTTCTTCTCAAACGTAATCTCATCTCCATCACACCAAGGAAAAAGATCTCACACGATATTATACAAAACGATACACGTAAAAAATCTAACAAAAACAACTCTACGGTTGGTTTACGACTCAAATAACCTTGAAATGGTATCTAAGCGGTATAACAGAAGCAGGGAAATCTGTTCTTGATTCAGTGAGAGAATAATAAGCAAGAACATGTGCAGGATGTTCAACCTCTTTATCTTCACCAACACTAACCTTTCTTGAAGGAATTATTTCTATTTTCCAAAATGGTCTAGCCATGGTCAAAAAGTCAAACCCATTTGGTGACCCTCTATACCCTTGAACCCAAAGGTACCTAAGTGACCTCAATTGCAAAACAGCACTTGCAAGTGCATGTTCACTAAAACAACAACCTCTTACTTCAAGTTTTTGTAAACTAGGGCACCCTTTAGAAAATCCTAAAAGACCCTTATCAGATTCACCAACATACCCTAACAACATCCACCTTATGTTTTGACTGTATTGACCAATGTAAGTCAAACCCACATCAGTCAACCCTCCTGGTCTAAGGTAAAGTGCAAATCTTCTAAGTTTATCACAGGAACTTAGTAGAGTTCGGACGCCGTTATCAAGGGGTAAATCGGTAATTACCTCTTCTCTGTCGAGTAAGACGATACGAAAATCTTGGAGGTTTTTTAAGTGAAGTCCCATGCATTCGAGTGCTGCGTTTGTGATATCGGATACGTATACTGCAATGTATTCTAGCTCTAAACAACCTTGTGCTATGGCTGTTAATCCTCTTTGAGAAACAACACCTTCTTCAAATTCCATTTCTAATTCATCTGCCCCTCTTTCGATCCTTAATCGTTTTAATTTCTTGCAAGAATCCGCAAGAACTTCCATTCCTCTGTCTCCGATCACATTTCTTGCCTGTTTATCACGATAGTATCAGACTAAAAATGTAATGTAACATTTTGTTTTTGACAAGTTTTATGCTTTATAAAGATTGTACCTCAAGAACTTCAAGATTAGGACACCTTTGGAGCAACATACAATGATCTTCCGTGTTAAGCAAAGCATATAAAAGATCCAGTTTCTTAAGGCGTGACGCAGCAGGAAACACAACTGGTACCTCATGAGTACCCATGTAATTAAGACCCAATCCACACAATCTTGGAGGATATACTACATTACCGTAGTTTTCAGCTGTATCTTGAAACCAACTCCCACCAAATTCTTGTAACGAATTAGCATCACGAAAGAAACTGACTAAGTCCAAGTTGTCACATTCACTAATTTTGACAGAAGTTAAAGATTTGCATCGTCTGGCTATGAGTTCAAGATCTTTAAAACTCGCTTTGGATATATCAGTCATGTAAAAGTTTAATGTTTCAAGCACGGTGTTGTTCAAAGCAAGCTCATGTAGCCACTCTCCATCCTTTTCAGTTACTTGGCTTTCTTCAAAGAACAAGGTTTTTAAATTCCTGAAATGACATAACACCAAAGTTTACCATCTATAAAAATTCTCTGTTTTAAGTCTCATGCAAATTGCACTGTTAACTTTAGAAGAAACAAAGAAAACAATTTCAAAAACTTATACTTTTCATCTATTAAAACTAAAGTAACTGTATAAAAATAATCAAACGCTTATGTACAGGCAATAAAGTGATTTTCACTGTTCCTAACATATATGGTTCTTATAAAAAAATGGGTATCTTGATATGGCTGTTTTTTTTAATGAATTTAATCTACTTTTATTGGTTAACTATCTTTATGAAATGTAACTAAAAAGGAAACATAAATGATATAAAATTAGTACAATCAATATTTTAACTTCCCTTGTTTTGTTTGAAGATGAAACGATTAAAGATTTTTTTTAAAATAAAGGACATGTCATATGGCATGGACCAGTGTAGTGAGCCATCTTTAATTTTGGTCCTTTTGGACATGTCATTGCACCAAGCAAACCCATTGATGGGGGATGCTCTAAATGAGAATTGCAACTTTCAACATTAACTAATATTGACACCAAACTATGTTTTGGCTTTAATGTCAAACTTCCTATTTACATGGGTCATAATCAATGATCAGTTGCACAAATTTTCAATCAATTTTATGTTGCATTAAATTTAGTAACAGAACTAACTAGAAAATTCATCTATAGCACAATCTAATTATCAATTTGCTTCCTTCATATCATTTTCAACCAAAACTACATCAAATGACGAAAATAACCTTAAGTTTCTGAAAAATAAATATAATATATGTTAAAATCATTGTCTTCTAGAAGAATTAAAGGGCATTATCATCATTCACGTATCTTTTAATCAAAACTAAATTAAATAACACAATTATTATGCACAACGTATATAAATATACTTTGATGATCTATGGTAATATACCTCCACATGATATCCCATGATTTACAAATCCAAAGTAGATTTGGGCAACTTCTACACGCCCAAAATATAAAAATTCTAAACTATCATACTTAATTTTATTAAATCTTAAAATCCTACATTTTTTTTGGAAAGACACTAAAGCAATATCCATGGAATTTATATCCATAATTGTCAAAAAAATTGTTTTTTAGATGTTTATTTAAATGAGGTAACTATGCGTAATTGTTCAATGCCACGATGATGATGACGGTAAAGACATGGAATCTTTATGGTATCACGTTCAAACTTGACTTAAAAGGATTTTCCCACAATGGTAACTTTCCTCCTTAATGGTGTTTTCTAGATAAATCATACAAAGAACATTAAAATTAATATAAACGGCTGATATTCCGTTTTAGAAAAGCACATCCACGTATAGCACCAAACACCATAAAAAAGACATTTGCTATACATAAAGCCGCATAGGTTAATAGAAAAAGATAGAGCTTCGGAGAGTCTACGGTAACTACGGTAACTATTTATCAGTATATTTAAAGATTCCACTATTTACCTTATATTTTTTAATATTTTTTGAAAATGATCATGAATTAAAAAAGAAAAAAAAAGCAATGATAAAATATAAAAATATATTATCTAATTTTCGTCGGAGAAAATAGAGTGATTTTTAATGTAATTACGATAAAACTAGTTTAAGAAAATCAGAAAAGCTAACTTTTTATGAGATAAATAATTTATAGATTACGTCTAGCCAATCAAACTTTCAATCAAAAAAGTCGTAACAATTATTGTATGTAACACGACCAAAAAAAAACAAAAGCAAAAATAATTTCCATTATTCTCTCATTTCAACAACACCCTTTTGTAAAGTTCGTTATTTTTGTATGATTTTGCGACACTTAAAAACATACAACAAAAACCAGAAACAAATAATCAAATACATACATACGTACCTGCAAGAACGAGTGATATGCAACAAACCATCAGTCGAAAACCCTGAGCATTTATCAAGCTTCAAAACCTGAAGAACATGTCCACGTCCATGAGCAAGCACCATCAGATCTTCATCCGTAACAATCATTCTCCTAAAATGAACCGATTTCAAACACCGAAACGATCTCGCAATTTCCTCCACCCACGGCTTCACAAACCCGCCCCAATCTTCCGGGATCAAGTTATACATCGCAGCTCGTGGTTTACCTTTCAGTTTCAACGATTCGAGATACGGAAAACGAAGATGCAGCTGTTTCGGTGTGGATGAGTAACATAAAGCGATTGTAACGTGTGCTCGTGTTTGTGAATCTAATTCGTACCATCTCCGGCAAACGAGAGATACAGATTGACGATCGCGTGAGTCGTGGATGTATGGGATGACGCATTCGAAGACGATGTCTGACATGCCGTGAGAATAACGGATGCGGTGACGATCTTCTGCTGCTGCGTGTTGTTGTTCCATGGGTGAATTGGAGTATGCAATTGAATTGAATTGAATTGAATTGGAAGTGTTTGGGATGTAATTAGAGTATGGATATGGAAATTAGCTAGGGTTTGGGTTTGAAGAGAAATTGGAATTGGGGAAGAATTGACGAATGAGGAAGTAGAGAGATTGTTTGGACAGAGTGACTGTTAATAAGACGGCGAACAAGTGGGTAAGCAAATGGAGAATTTTTTATTACCAATTTTTTTTAATAAAAAGATATATACTTTTATTTTTGGCCTTGTCTATTCACACACTTGCTAAATCTATCCTCACACCTGTTTTAAACTCAGGCGCCGCGGATAGGCCTCGGTGCGGCGCCTGGGTCACTTTTAAGTGCTTTTCAGACATGGGAACGGAAATTTATACCCCTATGTGCCGCGGATTGGGCTATGTGCCGCGGATTGGGCTATGTGCCGCGGATTGGGCTATGTGCGGCGCCTGGGTTGTTTTCAGCCGAGATAGGATCATCGAGTATGAAAATTTGAGACGTCCCGACCTCAATATAGATCCAGAAGTATATTATGTAGGTTGAAAAAAAATAATATTATTCGGATAGTTAAAAAATATTATGTTAGATTTTTGATACTTTCTAAAACTATTATGTTAGACTTTTTGTTATATAAATAGGGCCGAAAGTAAATATATATTATCCCTACAACAAAAAAACCATTACTTGTATATTACTATAAGTATAAAAAACATACAATTTTTAAAAAACATATTATTTGGTTGAAAAGATATGTTATTATGTTAAAAAATGTCGATGCCATTGCTATTTATAGTCCCCGAAAATAAAAAAAATAAAAAAAATTATATGGCAGGCGCGGCACATAGGGTCATCCGCGGCACATAGGGCCATCCGCGACACATAGGGTCATCCGCGGCACATAGGGCCATCCGCGGCGCATAAGGGGGGTTGATTGGCCAACGGACTACGTACGATGATGTGTTCCGATGAGATGTGACCCAGGCGCGGCGCCGAGGTCTATGTGCGGCGCCTAGGGGGTGCGAAAATAAATATAGAAGGTGTGAGAATAGGACGACCCTTATTTTTAATATATATTTATTATTAGCCTTGTAGGACCTATCATTCTTAGTTTCGTTTCTTAGGTTGGGAGGTTTATTTTCTATTTCATTTCATTTTACTTGCACATTACATCATCTTTATATCATCTAAGATGATTAGATGGTTAAGAATGACAATAAAACCTAAGGTTGCTAGAAAAACTGAAGCCCTGGATATACCGGTCGGGTAATGAAATGAAATTTTGGGTTTGGGACTGAGTATGGGATCATGTGAACTCGGCCAATCATTAAGCTCTTTTATTTTTAGTTTTCTCATGCATCGTATTAAACAATGAAGTGGGTATGAGATTGGGCTTTACATTCGGTACGGGCCTGGATTACTAATACTCGTCCTATACCCGACTCATTGTCATCTCTAATCATCTTATATTTTTCTTTTTAAGTTCACTTCAAATGTGAAAATGGTTTCAGCTTATTCATCTCATTTTACAGTTTATTTAATTTAACATTTTAATAAATTCAATGTAGAAACTAAATTATCATTTCATTAAAAACAAAAAAAATATACATAACAAAATAAATAAATAAAACACGAAAAGACTTATAAAAAACAAAAAAATAAATAAAAGACATAACTAAAAAAATTACAAAATCTAAGACGGTCCAAGACTGTATTCTCACTAATTTTTTGTTTGTAGGCTTCGGCAACTGTTGCTCGATGCTCGGTTGGTACGACAAGATATAACATATCTTTTCTTTTTTGTTCTTTTTCCTTCCACTATCGATTCTTAAGCCATTCATTCTCCCCTCTCGGTTGGCTTTTGCCAGCCATTAGAGCAAGTAAGAGAACCTACAGTGAATGAACTTAAAGAGCCACATATTTTTATCGTCTTGTACATCTTTGTGTATGGTTATGTATATGGATGTGCATAAAGAAGGGACGAGGTGTCTCTATCCTTTTTTGGAGGAAAAGAGAGGGAAGAAGCTGCAACGAATTTTATTGCTCATTTGATTTTTAAAATCGAGCTTTTCTTTTTGATTTTGGTTGAAAATTTTCATTTTTTGATCAAAGCCGACATGTCTTCCGAGTCGGCTGACTGTGCACTTGTCGACCTTGAACAGTGAACTCATTTTGCTTTACCCCTTCCAACCGGCCTTTTAAGCTCGACTTCGTCTGACGATACATCATCGTTTAGATCATAAAAGTGTGAGCCTCAAACCCTCCGACACTTTCATCAACCTCATTTTTGACGAGCTTTTCGATATTTTTGATCGACTCAAAGGCTCAGGGGGAAACCAATTGAGAAAATTTTGAACTAGTTGCCAAATCCCAACTGGTGGCGAGCCCGGTTGTTCTAGGCTGTAGTTTGTTATGGCCTCAGTTACCCGGTCTTTTTCAACCATACCACTCGTCTTTAGACGTTTTTGTTCCAAGAACAAATCGCTGAACTTCTACGTTTTTTTGCAGAAGTGTTCTCCACTACCCGCAAAGACTGTCAATCAATAGGTATTCTTCACGTCCAAGTTTCTTATGAAATAAGACTTGAATGTGATGCCAAAAATAATCTCCAATTTGAGAGTTTCCTAAAAAACACAAAGTTAGTACTTTTTTATAAAATAAAATACGCAATGTTAATATTTTTAAATGATATTGTTAATAGTTGCGCCATACTCGGATATGGAGACCCACGAAGTAGCTAAAGCGGCTTGCTCCTCATAGGTCCATCCTCGGCTTGATTCGGTTTGTGTCGAGAGGTTTTCGTTGGTTGTGGTCGTCGTCTTCTTTCTATGCTTTCGTTTTGCATTCGTGATTGAAGACGACGATTGTTGCATTTGTTCAGTTTGTTGGGTTTCTTGGTTTTGTGGAACAAACCTACCAAGCACTTGTTCGTCGTAACCCTAATCGGCAGGATCACGATGGTATGGTATACGTTATCATCATGACCGAATGATCCATTTATAAAATATTGTGTGGTGTGGTGTATTGTATAAAATTTGAATGTGTGTAGTAGTGAAAATCCTTTTTGGTGTGTTGTATGAAAAATATTGTTAGTATTATAAAAAAAAGAAAAATAAATAAAATAATCCGAAACGACTAAATTCCAACGGTAGGAAACAGTAACTTTTTAAAAATATTGAACAATTCATGTGTTAACTCCTTCACGAGGGGCTCACCCACGCCTAACCACGCCCCCTTGATGTGGTGTCTAGGGGCATTAACTGGTGATGTGGCAGTGGTGTTAACGGGTGATGTAGCAGAGGCGTGGTGGGGGTGTTATAGTGAACCATGTAGCCTTATGTAGACATGAGTATTTTAAAATAAGTACCATTGTCGTTATATAAAAAATATTTTTTACGTTTTTCAGCTTGTCATTGTGTCTTTTGTTTGTCATTGTGCATTTTTGCTAGTCATTGGGACGTTTGTTTGTCATTGTGTCTTTCTACTTAGATATCATTGTGATTTAGTCATCGTCTATTACATTCACTGTCATTGTTTATTATGTTCATTTTGTTTGTTATGTTATTGACATATGACATTATATTATACTATGTATAATTTAGAAACTTAATGAATAGAAAAGTTTTGCGTTTTAGATTTTTGCCCCAAGTTTTCATTAGTTTTCATCTTTTGTCTATTTGTGTTGTGAAAATATATGTGTGGTTGTGGTGTTGGATTGTTGTAGGTTTGCAAGTATATGTGTATTTGTGATGTGGGAAACGGTGTTTTTTTTTTCATTTTTATGAGTTTTGTACTAGAGAAGAAACGGAGACACTATTGTCGTTGTACCGGAACCACCAAAATTTCCTGTTTTTGGCCTATTATGCCGCCTTTGTCTTTTTCCGGTTTCACTCTTTTAATGATGTTCGGTGGTCGTTACGAGGGTGGATGACGGCGTTGTCAGCTGTTTCTTCTGCGATTCCCATCTTGCAATGGTGTTCGTAGGTGGTTACGTGGTTTAAGGGTTAGATCCGTTTGGTTGTGAATGTTGTTGCTTTGTTTTTTCGGTTTTTTTATGTTTTTGTCGTTGCTGGGGTTATGAAAAGTGATATCGAGTTGTGACACATTACATTCGCTAATTATGAGCCCCTTATGATTGTTTTCTTTATGTGTTTGTAGGGTCGTCAAATAAAATGCTCGCGCAACGCGCGAGCACGCGCATATAACTAGTTCACATAACTTGATAAAAGTTATGTAACATGCCATTGTCATTGTGTAATATGTAATCACCATTGTGTTTTAAGTTTCAAGTCATTATGTAATATGCCCACGTCATTGTAGTATACATTCATCATTGCATTTTATGCTTCAACTCATTGTGTAATATGTATTCATCATTGCGTTTCAGCAAGAAGAATACGAGATGCTTGGATACCATGAGTGTCCATAACGTGAGCTCAAAATGTGTCACTTTACCCAATTTCAACTATTTCAACCCTTATGACTATGGGCACCCACAAGATTCAACCCTTCAACCTTTTGTTTAGAAATAAAAAAGTTAACACAAAAAAAAACCTCTCACATTTAATGTCCATCTCAGTTTGGAGACAAGCTACGTAGTTCGTGGATTTCCTCGCAAGTCTATCTCGCGTGACCCGGTCTGTTGGTCTCGTCTAGCTCGCCATCTCGTCGAAGCTCCGAGCCCTCTTACATGTGCAGGACATGATTGAAGGTTTTAGTTTTAAAACTTTAAGAGTGTTTATCGAATAATCTAATCTTATCTGAATCAGTATAGTAAAACTTTTTAAACTTTAATATGTTATATTGCTAAAAGTGTGATATATAACTCCCTATATTCCATGATCCCTAGATTTAGATTCGGCGGCGATGACACGTGTCACCTTCCTATTAGATGGTGAAAGTTGATTTTTTTTCTTTTTTTAGTTTTCTAAAGAACTTTTAACATATAGTCATTAAATGTTGATGTTGGCTTCGTGGTAATGCGTTGTGCACCACATTCTAGGGCAGAAGGTCATAGGTTTGATACATGGTAGCACTTTTAACATTCGTCTTTTAATAAACTTAATTTTTAAGCTTTAAAATTTTCATTTTTCTTTATTCTTTTTTTATTACTTTTACGAGTATACACCCAACATTTGAGACATAATACTAATTTTCTAATATGTGCCCTAAGGGCATAAATAACAGCCTTTTAATATGGTAAGTATTCTTACTAATTACATTAATATTCTACTACTTACCATATTTACCAACAAAAACTAAATATAAAAACATGATTTTGTTGGTAATTATGGTAAATAGTAGAATATTTATCTAATTAGTAAGAACACTTAACATAATAAAAACATGTTATATGTGCCCTTAGGGCACATATTAGAAAACCCCTTTTTTTATATATATATGTCTAACAACGTTATTATCATGAACACGAGCACGAAGTCAAAATACGACTATGCCACCCCAGCACATGTTAAGTGCATGTGTCGAACTAGAAAACGTTCTTCGTGTATGTAACAAAATGCCACCACAACGGACAACACGTGTCAGTATTCAAAAGATGTCAATTAAGACCCGATCATAGCATCGCGCATTCACGCCCAGGTCACAAGACAAAATACTATACCTTGTGATATGTATTTCAATTAAGACCTAGCCGTCGCATTACACGGCTCGTTACAAAATTCCAACTATTATTAATTAGCAATATGCTCGTGCTATACGCCTATACCCTCGTACGGATCGATAATTATACCTTTTTCTCCATCCGGCATTTATAATTCTTTTACCGAGCTACATTTAAGTTTTTTTATTTGAACGGAGCTATATTTAAGTTTTTTAATTTTAACGGTGATAACAGTTCAGAATCAACGATATGTCTATTTATAATCCGGCTATTATATAACTAATATACTAACGAAATAATTGGTAAATGCTGAAATGACAATCATTTTGTTTTAAGTCAACATTATTTCCTATTTCCTTCACCATAATATTTTTTTGTGTTATAAGACGGTAAGCATTGTAGAATAAAATTTTTTTTTTTACCACAATATTAGGTATAATCTCATAAAAGGTGTTTCGTGTAACCAAACAATAAAATGGTACGGCTTTAATTCAAAAACATGTATTGTCGGCATTATTATGACATTAGTACCGATGTTATCATTCCATTGGTTCGTAAGAAATAGATGGGGCTTGCATTAATGAAATATCAATAATACCAGGACATTTTTGGTTACATGTATATATTAACTAGTTAGCGTGACTGTCTATTATTTGAATAAAACTCAAATGACTTAAAAATTAAAATTATTTGAATCCGGAATTGAAATGTTGTAAATCAAATTGTCTCGAGTATTCAAACTCGAATGATATATGCATGTAAGGTAAAGTATTCAAACATAGCAAAAATAAAAAATTAGTTGATACGATTACAAATTGAGAAAATAATATATGTTGGATTATTAGAATAACATTTTACAACAAACAACAAAATCACGAAGATTTCTTAGTTGATTGATGGAGTTGTTTTACTTTGAAAAATGATTTTAAAAATGTAAAGATTAGTTGAGCGATCGTATTTATTTATTATATATAAAACGTATTGGGTTGGTTTGTTGAGTTGACTCAATAAATAGGCCACTATTGTATATTAATTAGTTTAATAATGATAACATATATACGTTGAAACTTTTTTAATCATTTGGATGTATTTAATACTCTTGGTGACCGGAGCTAATAAAGTCGTATTATTTTACAAAGTATTATATAAAATTTCTCGTTGGACTTTCCATGTTTGAGTTATTTTTTACTGTTTCGCAAAAAGATTATTAGATTTGAAAAATATGAACTTGAGTGTATTAACCGATATTAATTTCAACTTAAGAAATTTGCTATGACAGTCTTAATTTGTAAACTATTTTCATCCATCGAGTCTTTTGTAAGGAGTCATTTTTATGTATCATAAAAACTTACCTGGTCATTTTCGTGTCTCATAAAAAAACTTACCTGGTCATTTTCGTGTCTCATAAAAAAACTTACTTTGTCATTTTTGTGTCTCATAAATAACTTATCTAGCCATTTTTGTACGTGTCAATGTGTCATAGACTCATAGTTAAAAAAGTCTCGGTGAACAAAATAATTTACAAATTTGAACTGTCACATAAAACTTCTTAAGATGAGATTAATATTGGTCAATACATTAAAATTCGAATTATTAAAATAGAATAACCCTTTGCCAAAATAAGTGCTTAGGATATAGTTATTAAAAGTAAAGTTTAAAAGTAGTTGTAACTAGATATATGTGACCGGGCCGGGTGATGCATCGGCCGGGGGTCTTGTGTATGTAATATCTTCACATACATTGATAGAAAAAAGTATCAAAATTCGTATGTGACAGTGTAAATACATAATGTGTACATATTAAAAGACGTGATTTATCTGAACATAGATGTCAAAATGATAACTAAGTCAAAACCAATGAGTTAAAGTCGTAAACATTTCAAAGTTGAGTAAATGGCGTCAAAGTTATGGATTGACTAAGTTCTCAAGGCCAAAACGATAATAAGGTAAAGCCGTAAATATATAAAACTATATTTGGGGGACTAAACATGTTAATTGGTCAAAGTTGAGGGGGCCCAATGAGAGTATCATCACCAACACTAGGGTTGACAATTTTGTACACGGACATGAATACTTGACACGAACCTACACGGTCTGATAGTTCTAGATGAACCGAGTTTGGATCTAGATCTGAGATTGTTTGGTGATGTTGTTTGTAATCAGTGATGCGGAAACTCACTGATCACGTATTGATGCTTGAATGTTCATGAAGATCAATGCAAAGTATGATGAAGAGTGATGATAATATGAAGATTGATAATATGCAAAGTATTAGATCAATGGAGAGGTTACAATGGATATGGAATGAAATGTAGGCAGCTCACTTGTGACACCCCACCCGATGGCGGAAACACCGGGTTGTCATAGAATTGGATATCCATAGTAAACAAAGCACATGGTGTTACTTTTATTAAAGTCTAATAATTATTATCATAAGTTGGGGAAACATAAGTCCTAAATGCAAAACACAATCCAAATATCAGTAAATGAAACAGTCATGATTAGTATTATTTCTAGGTCCAAGTCCCTATGTCTTGAATAGCAAAGAAACAAGCCAAAATCACGCGCCACCTGAAATACGCGAAAAATAAAGTTAGCTACACAAGCTAGTGAGTAAAACCCAAATTGAATAGTAATAGTATTGAAATCCGAGATCAACAAGATATGCTGCGCAATCCCACATGTAAGGTAATTTCGTAATATCACCCTACCAGGACCCCTAGAATAGAATAGCACACCAACCACAATAGAAACCATAGTATCTCGTTTAGCCATTTGTCATGAGAACCACTCATGTAATAAATAATGATAACTTTTAATAACCGTCGTTTACCGTCTCGATATATAAGTCATCATTTAGCAATTTAGGGACATGGCATAGTATAGCATCATAGCATAGCAACATAGCATAGCAACATAGCATCTCGACATAGTAAACATGGAATTAGAAAGGCCGGGTTTAAATCACCTATCGATGTTGTACAAGCAGGTGGGTTTGTCAAACCATTAGCGCTAACATTGTACCGGTGGGATTACAAAGCAATAAAACTACTTTTAACTAACACATAAGATTGCATCAAGCCGCGAACTAGATTAACATATTTGTATGATCTCTTTTAGAAAACGAATAGAAAACGCAATATAGTAAAAGACATATTTCAGCCCCAAAATAGTAAAATGGAAAAAGGGGAGTGAGTTTACTCACCTGAACAATAATAGCAAATGCAAGAAAGTAACTAAATAGAATCGAGGATCGCCAAGATATTAGAATCACCTAATTAACCGGGAAATCTAATTTAGAAACGAGACAAATAATATAGTAACTAGAATCAAGAACTTAGAAATTCTAGGGTTTTGGATTTGGGGTTTTAGGGTTTTAAATTATAAATTGAAAATTAGGGTTTCAAAATATAATTTGGGAATTTAGGGTTTTAAAGTATCAATTTAAAATTAGGGTTTCAAAGTATAATTTGGGCAAATTAGGGTTTCAAATTATAATTTGGGAAATTAGGGTTTTAAAGTATCAATTGAAAATTAGGATTTCAAAGTATAATTTGGGGATTTAGGTACGAGATGTAAGTATATATTTTTATAACAATCAATTTCTAGTTTTTATAATTGATATATTATTTGTACACAATTTTAAGAGAATATATATATATATATATATATATATATATATACTTAGAAGTAAGGGGTCAAAAAGGTGAAATTAAATAAAAGTGGTCACAATGGGACTCGAACCCACGACCCATCGCGCCACAACCATCAGTCTTACCACTGGACCAGGCGCGCTTTTTGTTTCTTAAACAAACGAGAATTTGTTTTATTCTTTAATATACAAAACCCCCATTTCATACTACAAGCCCTAGATCAAGAAAAACCCAAATTCGTTTGAATCAGATAATCAAACCCGATTTAAAGATAGGGCTTTTAATCTATACATAAAAACGATCATTTTGATATAACGAACTTACTTGGTGACGATCGAATTGGAACGATGATGGTGAAGAACAAGAAACACGACGGCTCAGATTTTAAAATGATGTCTAGAAGTTGTTATAATTCAATTAAGCTTCCAGATTCCTTCAGCGTGATTAGATAAGTGAAACCCCTACATCAAGTTCGAGTTTAATTAGGTATCGGATGATAACCCGTCAAAGAACAGAACGAGATAAAATCGAATCACTTACGGATTGCAGAGGTTTGAAACGAGAAATTGATGTTGCAGGCAACTTAGACGAGTACAGAGGAAAGTGCAGGTAGATCGAATTGTGTTATGGTGATCAGAAAGTGGTCGAGATGGTTTAGAGTTGAGATTAAAGAAAAATGGCAATTGAATGAGCAATTCGGATCGATTTGTTTCAATTAACAGTTGGTAATGATTTCAAGACACCGAGAGGACGTAAGGAATTGAATGGAACCATAAATTGGATACGTTAAGGGTCGATTCGGTGAAGTGGGTTTTTGAACCGATTTTGGTTTGAGAAATTGATCAATATTTAGGTGATTAGAAACTGATTAAATGTTCGAATCACGCTTAGAATAGTATTAGGATGATTTTGTATATGTTTGATTTGTTGTAACGTGCTAAAAACGGGTTTTTGAGGCCTCGCCGGAGTTGTGGATTTTCCGGCCAATCTGGCCAGAGTTGCTGTTGCCGGAAACACGGGGGGGGGGGGGGGGGAAGGTTGGTTTAAAATTTTAATTTACACAAACAGCCCCTGCACTTGGTTTGGTTTTACTTTTTGTCTAAAACTTTTAAAACAAGTTTTAATATTTACAACATTGGTCCAAAGTTAGTTATAAATTATAACAACGAACTAATTTAACCGAGTTGAGACGGAGCGAGTATTTAAGCGACGATTATATATGTTTAGCTTGATGGTGACGTTGTAGAAAAATAACTTGATCGGATACATTGCACAACATATTTATTTAAATAATTTACTATCGAAACGTTACATTTGTAAATAAAAGAGTATGGATACATTTAGGATAGAACTTCGGGTTCAAGACGGGTATTCGGGTTTGGGTCCGGGGCAGATGTCACATCACTAACAAATGACCTAGGTGATGGTATTTATAGTCTATATCATTCACCTTACAATGTAACCTAACCACGTGCAGTTAAGCACAAACGCGCATTTAAGCACAAAACGATTACACAAATATTCTAAGACAAATACAATTGATGAACGTCTTCACCCGTGCTTGCTCGTGATGATGCTCGATATCTTCACTCGCTTATATTTGGAAAGTGACACTTTACAAATCTGACATATCAGCTTAAATCTTCATGTGGCGAGTATAGAGAGCAATTCCATCAGTTTTGGTATGCATTATCTTCAAGAGGACCCAACAATACTCCCCCTAAGATGATGTTGTCAAAAATCTGTCTTTCAACAAGCAATCTGCATCCTTCTCTCCCTTTTGAGTAACATCAGAGGTTATGGAAAGAAATAAGCAGAGAGTAGATTCCGGTGAATCTATATATCAGCAACGGAATCTTCTTCAACGGTTGAAGTTGAATGAGAAGACTTCTTTGACTTAGAATACTCTCCCTCAACTTTTGCTTTAGAGGTTAATGGGATCTGTGTATGAGATATTAAGAGGAGGATTCTTAACACTCAGCAACCTGACTTGGAGATCTTTGGACTGGAATCAGGCTTGAACAGGAACATCTTCAAGTCGCGTGGAAGCTTTTTCTGCAATGGAAACTGTTCCTGCAACTCAAAGAAAAACATTAAAACTCATGCAATAATGTGCATTTTTCATCAATGTAAAGATTAAGTTCTCAATCGGATGAGATATTGCTTGATGAACAACTCCTACATCAATAACATATGTTAATCTGCCAACACAAAAGAAAAAGATTAAAATGACAATCTTTTTGTTTTTGTTTTTTTTTTCAATGTTTTTGATATTTTTTGGAATTTTCTCTTTACATTATGAATCTTTAACCTGCAATGAGATCATACCAGCAATTATCCAACACATGTTTTGCAGTTTTGAGAATAGACATTTGAATTGTGAAGTAATTGAGTGATGAATTGTTGAACAAATCAATTAGCTCGAAGTGACACACTTACTTTTTCTATTCTTGATGATCAATTAGGTTGATTAAGAATAAGTTTTGAGTGACCCATACTTTGCACATTAGAAAGTTATGCACCTCATCTAAATATCCTGAGAACAACTCAACACGTCAGGTCACTTACAATCATAAACAGTGTGGAATTTGGGTTCTATTTGGATTTGGTCCACTTTGGGACTTCTTTTGAATTCCTTTTTGGAAATTTTCTTTTTTCTATTGTTCCCCTTGGGAATCTTCTGAATTCCATTTTGGAATTTGATTGGTGACGGTCCACATTTGGGACTCTTTTTGTTCCATTTTGGAATCTTTTGCTGCATCTTGAAGCTCAAAAGAGACTTCGTGTGAGACTTCAGGTCTGTGGGTACCACAACAAAGAAGCTCACGATGCGGTTCATCACACTGAATAGATTGCATCATTACCCGATGTATATCGTTGCGTCACAAGATATCTATTTGATTTGTATGAACGTTTCACATGCACTAAGACGTTTCAACCACAAAAACTCATTAGAATTTAGTTAAATCATCAAAGAATATACTTGTTCAGTATAATTGTCTGAGCCGTCTCGTACATCAATTTTCACGCTTCAGTCTTTATTGTTTTAAAAATAATGCGTCGAATAACTCTAGTGTAGGGGAGGGATCAAGAGAGAACTCCATATTAAGTTGAGAACTAGAGAACTCCCAAAAGACAAGGGATGGAATTTTAAAGTGGAGGGGCAAATTTGGAACTTTAAATATATAAATCTTTAAACATTTCTATCTTTTGCATACGTTAAGTTTTTAAATTTTTTTTCGCACCATTGGATCAACAATTTCAGTATCTTTCATTTGAGTATAAATAACGTTATAAAAAAATAAAAATTTCTCGTTTTTTTAATTTCAATACTTCATATATGTAGTATACGATATTATATGTTTTTAAATTGGAGAAAGTGAATATGGTGTTGTTATGCATTTAAATTACATGACAAACCATCAAAACTACGTACTTTGATAAAATAACAAAAGTTCCCTGATATTGATTTCGATGATACCATAACAAAAAACAACACCGTCATGCATTAATTCTAAATTTGAATTTTTCTCATATGATCGTATTCACATTGCTAGCAAATACTTGGTCCACGTTATGTGATGTGGTATGAATATGTGCAGCATGAGCATATCACAATACCAATTATAAGAGTCATGTTATGTTAATCTGTTTGTTGGAATTGGAAAGCCAAATTGGTGTACAATCGAATTTTAAAGGACAAGTAATTTTTTATTAAAATGAATGACGATTATTGAGTAAATGGGAAAGAGAAAATTATGATCTAAGTGGAGAAGACCGGTTCGTCCATTAAATAGAATAAAGATCAATGAGTTAGTTTTCTAATAAAAAATAATTTAACTTATTTTATCAAAGCTAGGTAGTTTTAATGGTTTTACATGTAACTTATGTGCATAACATCACCGTATTGACTATCCTTCTTTAAGGTTTATAGTATTGCATATATGTAGTATCGTATACTACATATATGTAGTATCATACTACTACATATATGTAGTATATGCAATATTGATGCATTGTTATCTTATAGTTTGAATTTCAGGTGTATTTTATTTTGTTATTATATTTATCTTTAATTTATTAGTTTATTATTATCTTTATGTTTAGACATAGTATAAGCATTGGTTTTGTTTTCATTTGTAATAAGTTTTTTTATATGGAATATTATGAATTTTGTTACTGGTCATTTGAGATCGTATGTACACTTTAAATAATTATTAAACTCCCGAGCTATTTGGCCGCTTCAAAAAATGCATCAAGTATAGTGATACTACATATATGTAGTATCAAAAAAACGAAAATGTGATTTTTAAATTTTTTTAATATAAATAAGGTATGGAAAAGTTAGTAACGTTTAAAGAAAAATATAATCAAGTACAAATTCGTAATATTACATATATGCAGTATGGAAATTAAAAAAACGAGAAAAAAAATATTTGTTATAACGTTATTTATACTCAAATGAAAGATAAAGAAATTCTTGATCTAATGGTGCAATTTTTTTTAAATAATATTAACGTATGCAAAAGATAGAAATATTTTAAGATTTTTATATTTAAAGTACCAATTTTACCCCTCCTATTTAAAATTCCATCCCTTGTCATTTTGGTAGTTCTCTAGTTCTCAACTTAAAATGAGTTCTCTCTTGAACCCTACCCCTCTAGTGTATCTATCATTTCTCATGTACGTGCAAGTAGATTCAACATATATATATATATATATATATATTTTGGATTTTTCTGATTTTATCATTCATTTTTTTTATTTCAATGGTTTTCTCCCCCTAAACTTTAAATTTCTACGAAAATTGAAAGTTTAATAAAAAGAAAATGGCAGATATATTATCAACGTATGAAGAGTGCATGCAATATACTTAATCTAACCAGACGAAATGAAACATCGGTTGTTTCTTGCACTGCCATCATTGTTTGATTTTTGAAAATGTTTTTAAAAATTCCTTTAATGATTCCTTTTTGTTTCCAACTCCATTTGGTGTCAGTTGCATCGAAGACATCATGAACAAGATTCAATATCTTGTCATGATAAGGGATCAGCCACGGTCTTCTTTTCTTTGTTTAACCGGCCTCCATAACTGTCCCTAACACACTAACAAACTAGTTAGAGGTAATGACCCAAACCATTTCGGTTTTGGGTCGTCCAAATTCATCAACATAAGTGATATTCTCATAAGTGCAAGGAATACCTTCAGGTGGTGGTTCTGATGATACAATGTAATTTGTACCTTCATCTTCTTTCATGGATTGTTTGTCAAAAGAGTAATTATAGTCATTTTCAAACAGATTATGAATTCCTTTTAAAAACAGGTTTTGTTGACTATATTTCTTATTCAAAGATTGATTCACTATTGGAATCATTTTATCATTTAAATCATGATTTTCCTTTTTGTTTTTGACAAACTTTGGTGTCCATGAATCATTGACATGTTGATTTACATCAAACGAATGTCTATGATTAGATCTTTTAAAGTTAGAAACGTACCTGGAAGGGTATGCACGTGATGAACTTCTTTGGACTGACCTTCTCGGCTTGTAGTAGCACTCGGATGTGTTGTGATTGACCATGTCACAAATAGAGCAATACTTGTTGTAGTAACATTCCATTGTGTCGTGGTTGTACATCTGACAGTTGGTGCAGTACTTGCTGTAGTAGCATTCCGTTGTCGTGTGATTGTACATTTCACATATCTCGCAGTACTTCTGATGAGCCTTAAAGCGAGACTTCTTTCTTTGCTTTTGAGAAGCTTTTGCAGTTGAACCTTTTTCTTGATGAGGAGCTTTGACCTTTGAATCTTGTTGAAGCTTGATTGAAGAAGCTGGAGTCTTGAACTTGTTGCTTTTCGAACTATATGGAAAGACACCTTGACTGTATATACAATCTGAGATATGATGAGTTTCAGAGTCACAGAATAAACAATAGACATCACTGTTTGAATCACTCGGGGATTCGAAATCTTGAGACTTTGGAGTTGAAGAAAGCTGTGGTGTAGAATCAGATGAAGCGGCCTTTGTCTTGTTCTTCTTGGCTTTGCTCTTCTTTCTTCTAACCTTCTTCTTCTTCTTCTTCTTCTTCTTCTTCTTCTTCTTCTTTGACTGAAACTCTTGTGTGTTTTCTTCTTCAGAAGATAGTGATCCAACAATTCCGGTTGGCACTAATCCTTCTTTTTCTTGTTCGAATGACTTTACCTTTTCAGCTTCTTCTTTGATAAGCACCAGATCAGATTGTGATCTCTTCAGTTTGTCAGTAAGCTCCATGATTTGAACATTCAGATTATGCTTTTCGATAAGCATTGAATCAACATTCTGTGTAAGAGATTTGAATCTGTCTTCACACAGTCTGTGATCTTCTTGAAGACTTTTGAATTTCTCTTGTTCTTCTTGAAGCTTGGTTTTCAGACTGCTGTTTTCTGAATTAACCATTTCAGAGAGTTTCTTCAACGTTGTAATCTATTCTTGCAAATCTTTGATCACACCGGATGAGTGTGCATTTGATTTTGCAGCTTCATTCTTGACATTCATTGCTTCTCTTTCACTTTTCTTGAGTGACTCTTCGAGAGATGTGATTCTTTGATCAGATATTTCGTGTTGTTCTTTCAGATTCTTGTGCATTTGCTCTTCCTTCTTGAGTTTATCACAAATCTTGAAAGAGTATATTCTGTAGTGTTCAACTTGTTGAAAACATTCTTTGGTGCACATTTTTTCTCTGACTTCAATTGGCATTTCAACATAAGAACTCTGAACATCTTTCTCGTTTTCTGTTTCTGACATCAATCCCTTTATTTCTGAATTCAGTTGAGCAATTGTCTCATCTTGCTTGGTAATGGTTTCTGACAAGTTGCTAATTTCTTCATCTTTCTTTTCAATATCTTGAATGGAAACAACATCATTGTTTTCACTCCAATCATATTCTTCTTCTTCATCTTGATTTTCATGAGAATCTGCTTTACTCACAAGAGCAAGTTTTGTGTGTTCATGAAAGTCTCTTCTCTTTTGATCACAAGCTTTGGCTACTTGAAGATATGTTGTTTCAAACATATGATTGAATTCTGTAATAAATTTATTGATATCTTCTCTTTTATTTTCTTCTCGGATCACGGTTAACATGCCCGTTGACATTTTTCTTGAATTTTCAAAGTCATCTTGATACTTTTTCTGGGAAGTCATGGTGGCTAAAAATGACTAATTTGAAATTTTAGAAAAATGAATTTTTCGATTTTCCAGACTTTTTTTTTTTTACTGTTGAGTCGGGTCAAACTTGGGACGGGTCAACGTTGAGACGGGTAACGGTTTGGACGGGTCAACAAGGTTGGGACGGTTGAACAGTGTCTTCACCCGGCTGAACAGTGTCTTTACCCAGCTGAACAGTGTTTTCCTTCTTTACACGGCTGAACAGTGTATTTCTTCTTCACCCGACTGAACAGTTCCTTCACGCGGCTGAACAGTACTTCACCCGGCTGAACAGTTCCTTCACGCGGCTGAACAGTACTTCACCCGGCTGAACAGTGTTTTTCTTCTTTCACCCGGCTGAACAGTGTCAAGTACTGTGGAGACGGGTCATGCACTGTAGAGACGTTTCAGCCTTTGTTGTAGCACACTTAGGAAAATTTCCTTCAATCAACCACTCAATTCTTCAATTCTTCTTCAGATTATGATACTTTTCTGGGCAAATATCAATTAATTCTTCAAATCTTCATATCAGATTGACTTTTCAAAGTCAAAATTATGATGAACACTAGATCAATTCTTCAATTTTTGTTGTTTTTGTTCAATTCAACACTCGTATTAGCTAAGGAATGATGTTTCTAACAATCCTTCAAAGTTTTTCTACCTTGAATCAGGCTAAATCTCATTCAGATCTGGATTTTTGATGAAGAACACAACAAGTGGGTTTTGAGACAAATTGACAAATATGGATCGAAATCAACAAATCAGTGATGTTTGATCATGAACGAAGCTTAAGATTATGATTTCTAACATATCTCAATCATCAATTTCTCAATATCAACAACAAATTCCAGATTTCAAATTTGAGCAGTGAATATGACGAACATGAACAATTTCTTCAAAAACACAGTCAAATCTTCACCAATTGATCTCAAACTCTGCAGTTCTTTACACAAACATGAATCAAAGCTAATGGTAGCTAAAATTCCATCAATAACAACAACAATCAAAGATCACCCAACAGCTCTAATACCAATTGATAGTGTTAGACGAACCGAGCTTGGATCTAGATCTGAGATTGTTTGGGGATGTTGTTTGCAATCAGTGATGCGGAAACTCACTGATCACGTATTGATGCTTGAATGTTCATGAAGATCAATGCAAGGTATGATGAAGATGATGATAATATGAATAGGTGAATTGTATTAGATCAATGGAGAGGTTACAAAGGATATGGAATGAAATGTAGGCAACTCTTTTAACAAATGACCTAGGTGATGGTATTTATAGTCCATACCATTCACCTTACATTTCAACCTAACCACGTGCAGTTAAGCACAAACGCGCATTTAAGCACGAAACGATTACACAAATATTCTAAGACAAATACAATTAATGAACGTCTTCACCCGTGCTTGCTCGTGATGATGCTCAATATCTTCACTCGCTTATATTTGAAAAGTGACATCTTCAAATAGCCCCAACACGGTCTTAACAAGTAATAGGTAAGGCCTTAACAAGTAACATGTACTAAACAGGTAGACATGAATCTACCTATTAATTTTCATGTATTTAACAAGTATTTACCTGTTAGTACCTGTTATGATTTTTTTAAAATTAAAAATATAATTTAATATAGCATATTACCTTATTTACACTTATACTTGTCGACAATTTGTAAATTTTTATTTCACTAAACAAGTTCTTGAATACTTGTTTTTTCAAACAAGTCTTATTGTGTATACCTGTTATAAACAGGTACATGTACATGTAATGGTAACAGGTACATGGTAGTTTATCGTGTTGTGTACAGGTAATAGGTTTCGTTTTCGTGTCTTAACAGGTTCGTGTTTTCATGAGGTACAAATATACACGATTTGTCAGCCCTAACCAACACTCTCATTTGATAGTTAAGGTAATTATAAATAGAGTAATAAAATTATATATAAAATTCGTCAATTTCTTAAATTAGTTTTATAATTCTTTAATCTATAACTTATGCATAATCCAAATTATCAATCATATATTCATATTAACATGTATGACAAACATGGAAGTAGATTTGAAACCGTTCTAAAAATTATATGGTCATGATTCATGGATAATATTTCTTAAATTCACTTTTATACGATGACGAATTCTGAACTCTTGTAGCACGAAGGCTGAAAATCAAGGGACAAGTTCAATATATATATAATACATGTGATTTCTTTACACGGGGACGAGATCAATACATACGTTTTTAACGCTAATTTTCACAACGTAATGTTTTTATTAAATTCTATATATACCATAGTGACGTGCATATCTTTATTTACATTTTCAACATAAACCTTTATTAAGAAAATAATTCAATCGCGATGCAAGCATCGTCCATTAATAGAAGGATCGCTCCCGATTCAACCACATAATCAAAATCACATTGCAATCAGGTTAATCGAAACTAGTTTTTTATTGTTGATCAAAAGTCTGGTGATAGGGCTAATTGATATCAGTTTTTAATCAAGTAACTTTAATGGTTCAATGTTGAGTACTCAATCTAGAAGTTTGAGCACTTTGATTACCTATCTATGTCGTTTCTTTTATGTTAATCAAACCACGTATATGAAAGCTTTAAAACCCACAACTGATCACTTGTGAAAACCCCAAGATACCCTTTAGAATTACTGTTCAATTCCTTTTGATTTTCAATAAAAGGAGAATTATCACTATCTTTTAAATATCAATCAACTAGATTTATGGTTAGACCATGTAATGCGGCAGTTGGGTCTTGTTAACTTTGTCGTCCGCGTTACATTGATGACATTAGGATTTTGATAATTATCGCTTGTTTCAGTGGTATAGTTGTTTTGACACATGTTACAAATGTGAAATGTGTGATGCATTAGTTTGACACGAGCCATGCGTTATGACGGCATACGCCTTAACAAAATTTTCATCTTCAACCTGTGCGGGGTTTTAACTACTTATTAGCTTTTCTATCTATATTATTGTTTCATGTCCATAAAAAAGATAAATATGAAAGGTAAAAGTATATATATCTAAAGTTTGAGTAAAAAGTGTAAATATGTCAAAGAAAAGAATCACGGTATAACATGTAAAAAATGACAATTACGTCAAAGTCGGATATGAAAGTCATAATATTATAAACTTAAGTATGGTGGAAAAGTTGCATAGGGGATGGCTAGAATGGAAACCCAAGTATATCAAGAAACTCTAGAAACCTTACCATAGCCATTGATCTTATTAGATCAATGGCTCTCATTAAATCTGACTTTTTATATAGTTTTTTAATATTAAAAAGTACCATATGGGCATTATAGTCATTTGACTTCATGCCACAAGTACACACTCTCTCCTACTTTTTAATTTTATATAATTTCTCTCTCCTACTTTTTTTATTTAATATAATTTCTCTCTCCTACTTTTCAATTTAATATAATTTCTCTCACATATTTTATAATTTCTCTCTCCTACTTTTTTTATTTCAATGACATTAGCTGATACGTTTGTTAAACATTGTTACACTAGTTAATAGGTTTGTTACATCTTGTTACATATTAACAAAAATGAATGGACATGTTATGTTTGTTACATCATGTTACATATGTTACAACGTGATACATATTTTATTAAAAACTGAAAGATTACATTTGTTACATCGTGTTACATATATTTTAAAAAACAAAACTGTATAGATTACGTTTGTTACATTGTGTTACATAGTTTCAATCATGCTTCATACATGCTTCGTTTCTTGATAATCTCTTCATCTTTGATACAAAAGTTCCTTTACCTACAAAAAAAGACTAGATGGATTAAGTGTCAATCCGACAAGTTACATATGTTACATCGTGTTACATATTTTATTACATCGTGTTACATATTTGGATCTTTAAAAAATCAAAGTTACATATGTTACATCGTATACATATTTGAATAAAAAACAAAGTTACATATTGTTATATATTTAACTTAAATTTAAAAAAACAATAAAGCAAAATCACATAAGTTACATATTGTTACACATTTAACTAAAATTTGAACAATCTGTTGAAAACTAACCAGCACGTATGTCAAGCACTCGAACAGCAAAGACAAAACTAGATGGTTAAAAACACTTGAAAAAATAACTAGTACATGTGTTACATCGTGTTACATATTTTATTAAAAACAAAACTAGGCGCTTAAGGTTCTATCAGACATGTTACATCGTGTTACATATTTTATTAAAAACTGGAAAACATTACTTGTCAATTCTGACATAGTATTGCATATGTTACATTGTGTTACATATTTTAGTTGGAACTATTTACTTATAGAAAGTTGTTTTAAAATCCGATACATTAATAAAAAAAACAAAGTTACATATTGTTACATATTTAACTTAAATTTAGAAAAAGCAAAATTACATAAGTTACATATTGTTACATATTTAACTGAAATTTGAACATGTTGAAAACTAACGGGTACGTATTTGAATCACTCGAACAGTAAAAACAAAACTAGATGGTTAAAAACACTTGAAAAAATAACTAGTACATTTGTTACATTATGTTACATATTTTATTAAAAACAAAACTATATGGTTAAGCGTCAGTCAGACATGTTACATCGTGTTACATATTTTATTAAAAACAAAACTAATTGGTACTTAAGTTACACCGTGTTACATAACTTATAAAAAATCAAAACTAGTTGGTTTAAGGTGCTAATGTAACATATATATGTTACATTGTGTTACATAACTTATAAAAAATCAAAACTGTACTCACATGTAATTTTTTCAGCTTTTAATTAAAGATGTAACATAATGTAACATATATATGTTACATTGTGTTACATATTTTCTTACATTGTATTACATAAGTTAAATATAAAAGAGTAAGAATTAACGTATATAACATATGTAACAAGATGTAACAATCATGTACATTTTGATCAATGACAACTTTAACATGATAATATCATAGAAAATATAATAACATATGCAAGAAAGATACTATGATGAAAATTAAGTGTAACTTAAAAAGATTCAATCAACTAATAAGTAATTAAGTAACTAATTTGAGCTTAAATGGTTACCATATTGAGTGCTGCTGCCACTAACAGAGCTTTCAACTTTAGCCCTTGAAGATATACACCTTCCAAACAACCTAAACTTGATCCAACACCCTGTTACTTCACCATCACCATCATCTTCTTTCTTTTTTTCCTTCACATTCAAAACCCTAGTTCTAACATATTCAACACCCATCACCATCTCTAGACATGACATTGCCACTGCCATGATTGTCATCTTCATCATATTCGTATACCACCAGCAAACGCTACTCGTTCACCAAAAATCAAGCCCTAATCTAACCATCTCATTCGTGGCTCGCCATATCTCTCTGAAACATGTTCACCTGAAATTTGCTTGTGAACCAGAAAATCAGTGCAAGTCAGAGACGTCTGTTTGAATCCACTCGGGTCGTGGAATCAAACCGTCATTAGTCACTTAACACACTTTCTAACACCAACCCCAATTCAAAGATTTTAACCCCATCAATCTTTAAAGCACCAAACTATAGAAGAATCTGTGGTGATGAAGAATCTGTCGGAATCACCACCGGAGACCAAAACAAAGCCAAGGAAGAAGAATCTGTGGTGATGAATTTGCAGTTGTAGCGACGAAGATAGATCTGTTCATGTTAACAGATTGAAGTGCACAGTGGAGGAGGATTTGATAATTTGAAGGCTTCATTTTTGTCTTTGAACAAATCTAGGAAATTTTGTTGAGAAGAATAGTTTGTAGAGAGATCTAGGAAATTTTGTTGAGAAGAATAATTTGTAGAGAGAATGAGAGGATTTGAAAAATTTTGAATAACAAATATGGAGTTTGGAGTGAAATGTGTACGGGTATATGGAGTGTGGTGAATTAAAAGGTCGATTATGCCCTCAAACAGAAAAGACAAAAGAGTGAAAAGGTTGTGTATGTGGCTTAATCTCAGCCACATATAGAGTTTATTGGGTTTTCTCAATAAAACCAAGTTTTCAATTTATACATCTCCAAGTTGCATATTGAGCAAAGTTAAGGTTAAAGTCGTAAATATTACAAAGTTGCAGGATAAAGTTAAATATCTAAAAATTGCAAGTGAATGCAAAGCTGAGGGGACTGAAACACAAGGAGTGTTTTAGTATGTTAGGATTAGGGGTGTTAATTCTCGACACGACATGAAACACGACTCGAACACGCACGAATGTAATCAGGTTTTAGGTGGCAAATATAACTCGTTTAAAAATACGGGTCATGTAAGGGTTGACTCGTATAAAAACGGGTTATGTGTTGACCCGCCAACCCGTTTAGGTTTCAAAACTAGTTCATCTATTTTTTTATTTTCTTAAAATGAGTGTTGAGTTACTTTTATTTTTAGTATTATCACTTAAGTTTTTACCTTTACATTTCAAAGCTAAGTATTTATTATTGTTTTGTTAATTATAAATAAATTTGATTTGAATAATGTGTTTTATGATTTTAAGTAAATATATGGTTAATTAAAACCCAATATATCTAGTTGTTATACGCAAAATTACATATTAATCATGTTACTCTTAATCGACTTACACAACAACTCACTTATAACTCGTAAATTTATTAGGTTCATTTTGATAAATGAGTTAAACGAGTCATATTTAGGTTGAACCGAATTTAGGTTATCCGGGTTAGGGTTGACATTTTTGACACGAATAGGAATATGGGTCGGGTTAGGGTTGCATAATTCAACCCGTCAACCAGCGGCCCTTCAATCCGCTAACCAACCAAACCGACACGATTGACACCCCTAGTTAGGATGGAGGCAGTGGTTATTAGATTACGTAGAAAAAGTGATGTCATAATCCAAATTCCATTCATTCTCATCTTTTTGGAGTGAAAGTAGTCTTTATTTGACCTCTTAATTAACCTCTTTAAATATCAAATACCAAGAAATAGAACACAAATGAGGAGTGAACCTCGTGGGTTTCCTCGTTGGGAAGGGACTGGTATTCTCGCTCCACGTCGCAAGCTCGTTGCACACCTCGTTACCCATGACCCATCTCGTTTCACCCTAAGAATAGAATAAAATTATATTTTTAAATCGTGTAAATTTATATCTCTTTTTACATCGTAGTATGTCATGATCAGTTAGGGGCTGTTTATTTCACCTCTTAATAGTTCAGTTCAGTGTTTAACCATTTAGCATTCAGCATTCAGAGCGTTTGTTTCATAAAAAATGAACATCTGAATGGTTCAGTTAAGTGCTGAATGGTTAAGGAACAGAGAGATGCTGAATGGAACTGATCAGGGGCTGTTTGTTTCACCTCTTAATGGTTTAGTTCAGTGCTTAATTATTCAGATTCAACATTCAGAGTGTTTGTTCCATAAAAAAATAACATCTGAATGGTTCAGTTACATGCTGAATGGTTAAGGGATTGAAAAATGTTGAATGACACTGAATTAAACATATACAAAATTTACCATCACCTGAAGTTCAGACCTCTTAACCATAGAGCATCTTAATGAAGCATATACCAACTTTACATTCAATGCTGGATTAAGTTTGATATTTGTTAATTTGATTGAACGTTTGACTTTTGATTTTTATTACTAGATAAGCCTTAAATACCAATGTGTTTTCTGTTTCCACCATGCTTAGGAAATTGTAAATGGAAACTCCAGTTTATTCACCACAACAAAGGTGGTATACATGTTCTTGACCGCACACTCAATCCAAGACTCAGTGGATAAACCATTAATTTCAGTCTAACCGGATAAAATCATTATATCAAAAAGTAATATAATGGTTAATATCCTACCATCATCATTTTTTCATTTTTTATTTAAATTATTTAAAAATAATAGCATATAAAATATAAGTAATAAGTTCATAAAAAATTACAAACATAGTAAAAAAAACATAAAAATAACATAATCATAAAAATCCATATTTTTTTGATGTGTTTGATACAAGCGAGGTGGAGTTCGCGTCGCACTTCAGGTTCCTCTGTGATTGGTTTTCCCAAAACTCCCAGTCCAATTGCATTTGACGTTCTCTATTTTCCTCCCAAATTTTATTTTTTGCTCTATTCTTTTTTGTCCTAATTCGATTATAACATCTAACTTTTCATTAATTTCCAAAAACCGCTTGTTATAGTCGATACCCGAAGAAGATGACGACACGACTTTCTTGTCTTCCCTCTTTGCTTTATACCTCCCGGTTGGTCGTTCCGGATGTTGCGCTTGCTCGAACTCTTACTCAGACTCGTTCAAGTCAATACAATATTCTCGAGCATCGGAATATTGACTTGTCAGTTCAGTGGACGAAGATGTTTTTGACCTCTTCAACGGCCGACCCAGAACCATAAACCGAGTTGATCAAAGTTAGTCATTTTAGAGACTTTCTCAAAAAGTCCCATATGGCAAGATAAGGAAACGACCCTTTTGTACCACGATATTCTTCCATAGCCGCCTTTTGAATGTCGGCATCGTGCTCTCCGCTAGCCCAACCATAAAAAAACATTGGTAAACACTATTAAATACCATACACTTCGAGTTGATTTCCCTCCATTTTGAGGTCATATTATCCTCCGTAAGGTAGCCTAACGATTTACCAACTAACGTTTGAAAATCCTCCCGAACCTTACTCCAAAACATGCTTCGGTCTTGGTGGTTCCCTAAAAAAAACATAAAAAATATTATTAACAATATTATTAAAAAAATAACAAACATTATTTAAAACATATATATTTACCAATGATCGGATCCTCAGAATTATATAGAAAAGCACGAGCCAATTGAAATTCTTCCTCAACCGGCCAATGAACGTGTGATTTCAGTGCTCTCGGTTCTCCGGACGCTTTCTTCTTGTGTGACCATTTTTTGGGTTGGGACGAACCAGCATCTTGAGTTGGAGCCTATTGAGTCGGCACCGATTGTGTTTCCGAGATGACTTCTTCCAAATCAACGGGTTGTGCCGATCTCATCATATTCGGGTTCATACCCATACCCATCATATTAGGGTCCATACCATACCCATCATATTCGTGTTAATACCCATCATGCCCATATTCATTGACATGTTTCGAATGAAACCAAAAAGATTAACGTTTGACATATTGTTAGGGTCGTTTGTTTGGTTTTGGTTTGTACCGGTTCTTCGAGGGGGTCGGTAGTCAGGTTGTTTGGTGGTCCGAATGGGGCACCGTATGAATACATTGCGAGTATTTTTAAGAAGTTGTAGTAGAAAGTTATAATAAAATGAGTTGAGATGGTATGAATATTTGATAAACAATGTTTTTATAATGTAATATTAAGTTAATATATATATATATATATATATTGCATTGCATTGTACCGTTTAACGGTAATATTTTGATTGAGGAGCTTGGGCATTTTCATAGTCACGACCCTACAAATTTTTGACATTTTAGCCCTGACGTTTTTTTAACTGTTTTGGCCCATAACACTAACTTTGTTAACATTTTTCTGTTAAGTTCAAAGGTATTTTGGTTTTATCAACTTTAGGGGTTGTTTATGTAAATTTAAAGTTTTTACAAACTTTAGGGCTACTTATGTGCCCACCTAATTTAGAATATAACACTCGAAATTACTTTTTTATGTAAAATAAAGAATAATAATAATAATGATAATAAAAAAAAATAATGATAATAATAATAATAATAACAACGATAATAATAATAATAATAATAATAATAATAATAATAATAATAATAATAATAAAATCTAGTCAAATAAAGATAACTTATTCGATACCAGGGTTTAATAGTGAATTTAAGATATTAATTAAATATAATCTTAATAAAATCAAATTTTGTAGTTGTTAAGATGTCGAACACACATGTTATAACCATAAAATATTTCATCTCTCACACACGATTCCTGTTAGAACTCTCACACACAAACACTATATTTTATCTTTCATTTTTATCCTATGAACCATCGTAATCACCATTATAAACCTTCAAAAACTCATCTAATTAAACATACTTTCGGAGTCATCATATTTTTTATGTATATTTTTATTCACACGCTATGGTTTTATGATGATAACATAATAGTTGCACAAGAGTTTCGTAAAAAAACCTTTAAAAAGTACGGACCAATTGTTGTTATTATTATTATTATTATTATTATAACTATTATTATTGTTATTATTAATATTATTATTACTATAATTATTATTTTTAATTTTTTGAGATTTCAACTTTTATGATGTTAAATTTGTAATTTATGTATGTACATAAATAAACCCTTAAGTATGAAAAGACTTTATAAATTTCATAAACAACCCATAGAATATTTAAAGACCAAAACTTAATTGCACTTAACAAAAAAGTTAACAAAGTTAGTGTTACGGGTCAAAACAGTTAAAAAATAACATGTTAGGGGCTGATACGTTAAAAGTTTTCCTTTTTGAGCCAAAAAAGTTAAATGCTCCAAACCACAGGGCCAAAATAGTAATTTACTCTTAAAAAAGATCATTCACATTGATATGACCATAACATATCATAAATTTTTTTAAAATTCTTTTTTAACAGGGAGCATCTCGATTTTCAAACAGAAATACACGATAATATGTTGATAGCAGGACTCGAGCTCTTGACATAGTGCTCCTAACACATATGTGTTACAAATGAATCACTAACCCAATTGATTACACATCTTAGATAACAGATGAAAGTATCAAGTCGGCATATCTCCGCATTTATATTCACATTCACATGATCATATATTTGATGACAAAAAGAATGAAGATAAAAGACAATTTATAAAAAGAAAAAGGTTCATAAATAGTTCATAGTGTGGAGGTCGAACTCAAACTTTCAACTGTAGCATCACAAAAGAAAAATCAAACTTTCAACGGCAGATGCATCATGTTTCTATATGATACTCTTTAAAGGTTTTGCGAATATATAATTTGGTAATTTTTTATTGGTTTTTAACGGTCTTAATTATCATTTTATGATTACTGGCGGTCTCAACTAACGAAATAATTTGTAATGACCTAAACTTTTATCACTATTACCATCAACAGAGAGTGGTTAATTTTTTTAACAACCTTAACTTTTTTTTTCGAATTTCAGGCTGATGTTATAGGGCTTTTGATCGAAAGAAGACTACAAGTAGGATTGTTCAAATCGCTCACCGCTCGCTCAGAAATGGCTCATTTGCTTTTTCACTCGATTGTAAACAAGTTGTTCAACTCGGTTCAGTTTTTAAACGAGTCAAGCAACGAGCAAAGGTCCGCTACTCCGCTCATATTGAATCGGTTCAACTCGAATATTTTTATTATTATATATATAATCATATGTATAGTCTATACGTAGTTACGTGCCACTCTAATGGATTTGTGTAATCGTATACAAATATGGAATTGTATTGATACATACTAGGCTAGTCAACACAATATAATAAAAAATACTTTAACACTAAATGTATAAACAAAATCCTAAGCCGTTAAACGATAGTCTTTGACTTGGACAATCTGCTTACGCATCATCGTCTCCAACTCTCACCCTTATCGTTCTCTGTAATTTGCTCATCGCCTCATGGGTCACATTCTCATCGTTGGTCACAACGCATTGTCATTCATGAAAAATATTACACTATGGAATATGATAAGTATTTAAGGCATAAAAACTTAAGTCCAATATTTTTAAACTAAATGACACGCTGGACAATTGGGTATTTAGGTTGTTCAAAGTGTTTACCACTCGTTTACGCTCGCCGCTCGCAAAATTAATGCTTGAAAAATGTTTGTTCCATTTTCTGCTTGCTGTTGTACACGAGCCAATTCGCTTGGTTGGGTTTGAAACGAGCTAAGCACGAGCAAAGGTCCGCTCAGTTCGATTCGGCTATATAACAACCCTAAATAGTAGATACAAGTTAGTTGATGTAAAAGTTACATCGAAATGGTAATCCAAACGACGAAACACTTCTTCAATTGGATGTAAAAGAAGCTAAAAATAAAAGTTGAAGCGGTGTTTCGTCGTTTGGAACCGTTACCGGTTATTTGTTAGTTGATTGGAAGGAAAATACAAGTTGGTTGATGTAAAAGTTTCCTCGAAACATTGCTTTGAACGAAAAAACTTATAGTTTCTTTTACATCCAATTGAAGTAGTGTTTCGTCGTTACCAACTTTTTTAACGGCAGTTCGTTGGTAGCAAAAATGATAGAATTTGATTGATGTAAAAGTTACCTCAACGCAATTAATATTTTTAACGTCGGTTTGAAAACGTAAAAAATGTTGTCGTTTGAAGCACCATTTAGAGGTAACTTTTACATCAACCAACTTGTATTTTCCTTCTGATCAAAAGCCATATAACGTCAGTTTACATCCAACTAGAATGAAAATTCAAGTTAATTGATGTAAAAGTTACCTCAACTCCATTAATTTTATTTTATAGCAGTCCCCGTTAGTAGCAAAAATATAAAAAAGTTGTGATCGTTACCAGTTATTTTGTTAGTTGAAATCACAATTGACTAAAAAATAATAGTAAGGACCTTTAAAAACCAATATACCTTTAAATATCTTTACACGAGTATTAAAAAGTTAACTAAAGAGCAAATTACTATTTTGACCCTTGTGATTTGAGACATTTAACCCTTTTTGCCTAAAAATGAAACTTTTAACATATTAACCCTTAACATTTTATTTTTTAACTGTTTTGGCCCGTACCACTAACTTTGTTAACTTTTCTATTAAATGCAATGATATTTTGGTCTTTAAATATTCTAGGGCTTTTTTTATGTAAGTTATAAAGTCTGTACATACTTAAGGGACTATTTATGTACATACATAAATTACAAACATAACACCATAAAATTTGAAATCTCAAAAAATTAAAAATAATAATAATAGTAAAACTAATAGTAGTAATAATAATACCAATTGATCTGTGCTTTTTAAAGGTTTTTTTTTGCTAACTCTTATGCAACTATTATGTTATCATCACAAAATCATAGTTGTGTTGTTGGTTGCGTGAGCCGTACGAATATATATATATATATATATATATATAAACATAAAAAATATGATGACTATGAGAGTATGTTTAGATGAGTTTTTGAAGGTTTATAATGGAGTTTAAGATGAGTTTTTGAAAGATAAAATATAGTGTTTGTGTGTGAGCGTTCTAAAATTAATGAAACGTGTGTGTGAGAGATGAAATATTTTTGGGTTATAACATTTGTGCTCGACAACTTAACAACTACAAAAATTGTTTCAATTTAAGATGATACTTAATTAATATCTTAAATTTAGTATTAAACATGAGTATCGAATGACTTATCTTTATTTGCTAGTTTTATTATTATTATTATTATTATTATTATTATTATTATTTTTGTTATAGCTATTATTATTACTATTATTATTATTATTATTATTGTTATTGTTATTATTATTTTTATTATTGTTATTATTATTATTATTATTATTATTATTATTATTTATTTGATATAAAAAATTTAGGATGTTATATCGTAAAATAGGTATGTATATATGTAGCCCTTACGTTGTAAAAACTTCAAATTTACTTAAAGAACCCATGAAGTTTATAAAACCAAAATACCTTTGCACTAAAAAAAATGTTGACAAAGTTATTTTAGGGGCCAATTAGTTAAAAAGTAAAATGTCAGGGGCAAATCCATTAAAAGATTCAATTTTGAGCTAAAAGGGTTAAAAGACCTAATCCACAGAGACTAAAATAGTAATTTACTCGTAACTAAAAAATGTCTCCATCACACATAGATGTGTGGTGAAAGCACCACTTCCATCTACGCTAGGAGGCTACGTGCCTACGTCTATGTAGTTGCATTTATTTTGATATTCACATGACAATACATAGACACTTGACTGAAATAGTAATTACTCGTAACTAAAAAATGCCTCCATCACACATAGATGAGTGGTGAAAGCACCACTTCCACCTACACTAGGAGGCGACGTGCCTACGTGCCTACGTCTATGTAGTTGCATTTATTTTGATATTCACATGACAATACATAGACACTTGTGATATAGAGAGAAACATATTAAAGACAATCTACAAAAAAACAAGGTTCATGAATGTTGCTTAGTGGGGAGGTCGAACTCAAACTTCCTACTGTACCATCACAACAAAAAAATTCCAACTCGTATCATTGTCATGAGTCAGAATTTTACGATGTTTTGATATGATACATAGAACTTATTGTAAAGAAATTGTGAAAATTGTTTTTTCTTCGCTGATTTTAGACATAACTAATTACTTTTATACCTGAGAAATGTATAATTAATAATTTATAACTTTATCTTCTTAATAATAATAATTTTATGATAATATATATAATAATAAATAATAATAATAATAATAAAACTAATAATAATAATAATAATAATAATAATAATAATAAATAAGTATTTAAAATGAATGGTAAGTTTTATGCATTACACGTTGGACAACACAAGTGATGTGTTTTTTAACATCAAATCCTACTACAATACTAAAACTATTAAATTATACCAAATAATATATTTATTACTAGTATATTATATACCTTCCTAATATAAAAGGTCGATTACCTTCTACCCATTCACATAGTGACACGTGGTCCAACCACGTGTTGCCATGTGTCGTCTAATTTTTTTTTACTTTTTTATATTTACGGTTTTAGTCCTCGACTTTTAATAATTGACATTTTAGCCCTTGATGAGTTTTCAACTTTGTTCTCTTACTCTACTTTGACATATAATACTACTTCAACATTCCAAATTTGACTGGGTTATCACTGGGTTATCGTTTTGACTTCTAATTTTCAAATTTCTTTTCCTTTTAATGTTTGACATATTACGGCATTGTATCGTGACATACGTGACCTGATACTTTTTCTTAGCAACACAGTGATAAAGTCACATACGCAAGACCTGAACGTCTAACCCGGCCGCTGCAACGCACGGCCCGGTCTAATATCTAGTTTATTACTAGTTTTGAACTCAAAACTTTCATTCTATGAGACCATGACCATGTGGGCTAATCAGATGAGATTATATTTAAGTAGTAGTCGTAGCAGGAGGAGTAGTAGTAGCAGCAGTAGCAGTAGTAGTCGCAGTAGCAGCAGCAGCAATAGCAGTAGCAGCAGCAGTAGCAGCAGCAGCAAGAGCAGCAGGAGCAGCAGTAGCAGCAGTAGCAGTATTAGCAGTAGTTGTGAGCAGCAGCAGCAGAAGCAGTAGCAGTAGCAGTAGTAGCAGTAGTAGTAGTAACTGTAGTAGTAGTAGTAGCAGTAGTAGTAGTTGTAATAATAAATAGAGTAAATTGCTATTTGGTCCTGGGTTTGTACTGATTCGATCACTCTAGTGTTTGGTTTTGTGAAATATGGTCATTTTGGTCATTCTGCCAACGTTTTTTTGTTAGATTTGTGTTAATGACGAAAATACCATTTTTTATTAGATTGTCCTTTTTTATATTTCCCCAATTTCTTTTTGCCATTTTTTTTCATATTTCTAGCTTCTTTATATTATTTTGGTCATTTATTTAAACTTCGACTATTTAGTCATTTTCAACTTTCATCTTTAAAATGATTTCCACCTCAAACAACGTCACGACAACCACCACCACCATGACCCCCCTTTCACTGTACAACTCCCTAAAGGAAAATGAATCTCTTACAGACAAAGAAGTGAGTAATGTTTAATTGAAACTTTAAATCATGGTGGTTTGTTAGTGATTGATTCAAGGTGGTTGAGGGGAAGAAAACAAGTTTTCATGGTGGTGGTGGCCGGTTGAGATGTGGATGGAGAAAATGACCCCAAACTTTTTTAAAACGTTAATTCACCACCATAGTTATAACAACCCACTTAGAACAACAAGTTAATTAGAAAAAAAACGAATAAAATAATCATCATTTCTTACCGTTAAAAGTCAATTTGAAGATCATGGTTAATCAATAGGATGTGAGATCTGAAATTGATTTTGTATTCAATAAGAATTTTTGTTGGTGGAATGCGCAACGACGAAGAAGACGACAAGAAGAGTCGATGGAGGTGACATCAGTGGTGTTATGGAAAAAGTTGATCGATGATAGTGAGTTTTATTATAATAATAATAATAACAACAACAATAACAATAACAATAACAACAACAACAATAATAATAATAATAATAATAATAATAATAATAATGATAATAATAACGATAATAATAAAAAGTAAAT
Organism: Tagetes erecta; assembly: GCA_030867185.1. NCBI lineage: Eukaryota > Viridiplantae > Streptophyta > Magnoliopsida > Asterales > Asteraceae > Tagetes > Tagetes erecta. The sequence goes on from CM061493.1 coordinate 58,173,314, forward strand.
ACAAAATAATAATAATAATAATAGTCATAATAATAATAAAATAATAATAACTATTATTATTACTATAATAACAAATTGTCATCTTGTTCCCTAAAATATAAGTTTTTTTGTTATTTTGGTCCCTGTAATGTAAAATGATTGTCATTTGGGTGCGTAAAATGTAAAATGACTATATTCCCCTGGAGGTAACATAAATTTCTAACGTATGTTGGACGGAAGAATCAAAATGACAATTCTTTACAAAACCAAACACCAAAATGACAAAAAAAACTTAATGACCAAAGTGGTCGAATCAATACATACCGAGAGACAAATGCCAATTGCACCTATTAACTTACATTAAATAACATTTATCACTGGGTTTTGAACTCAGAACCTTCATTCAAAAGATAATGCCTCTGTTAAATAGGTTAGCACCAAGTATGTTAAAAGTAATTTTTTATGTTTCGCTACCTTAATTTACCTTCTATTCCTGTTCTTTCCTTCCCTTAAAACTCGTAATAATTTCATTATGTGTCAGTTTAAATAATTGTAATTCAACGTGATTTGTTATTATGGTGTATCTATATAGTAAATTAAGGTTTTAGCGAGGGCCACCAAAGCCTATTTTTGGGGGGGAAATGAGAGGGAAATTAGGGGAATGAATAATCAAAGGAAGTTTGAGAGACAAAATTGAGTGAAAGAGTTGATGGAGACAAAACTTTGTGATTAATGGTATTTCTATAGAAAATTTACAAATATTAAATATTTACAAATTTTTAAATATTATGGTTCTATATATATTTTTAAGTATAGTTTTTTAACTTGTGTGTAGCACACGAAATATGTTTAAGATATCTCAAAGCTTAAACCCCAAATTTGAAAATATGAAAGGTTGTTTCTGTTTGTTTAAATAACATCTGGAGGATTTAGAATGGATTCATAAGCTTTATCTCTATCGTCAAATTTATGTTGGTGGGTGTGGAAGCAAGTAGAGGGTGCGGGTAGGGTTTACCCGTGCGATAACACAACCATCGGGTATGCAAGTAGTGGATCACGGGTATGGATACCTGTTGAAATATTGAAGATAAATGTGTGTTATTTGTGTGCCATGACCAAAACAACGGTTATAAAAAATAATATTTCTGTTTATTTTTTCTTTTTAAACACAAATATCTCCATATATAAATATCTTCATTCTTTTCATATCACCATTACACACAATTTCTCTTCATATCACCAACCCTTGTAATGGTTAATCGTCATCCATTGACGAACGATGAAGAAGTTGGTTGGACACACGCGTGGTTAGATGTTTCAATTTCTCCTGCTGGACCTCATAAATTTTGGAGACGAGTTCATCGCCAATACACTATGCTAGATGGTGGTGATAGCAAACGAAACCATCACCGTCTTCAAGCAAAGTGGGAGCTCATAAATTTATGAATGTCCCACTTTAATAAGATATATAACACTGCAAACCATGCTCGATTAGCTGGAGAATCTGACGAGGTTCTTATACTTAGGGTGTTGAACCACTACCAATGGCAATATAATCCACATTTCACCCACATTAATTCGTGACAAATTGTTAGGAACCAAGAGATGTTGCATCCTTAAAATCTTTATTTAAACTGTGTAGTTGTTTGTTGTTTCCAATTATGTAGTTGGTTTTTATTTTAAATATATTATATGTAGTTGTTTTTTATTTTAAATATTTTATGTAGTTGTTTTTATGTTTTCTATGTTTAATTGGTTAATTTATAGTCATTAAAAAATAATAGTATAGTACTTGACACCAAAAAAAATAGAGTGAGAGTAGCATGAGCTAGTTGTATATTTGAGTGTTGTAATTGATGGATTTTAAGAATCTATAACTTCTAATAAAAGAGGGTTTTAGGTGTCACATGTCATTCAATAGAACCACTCTTGGCATTTAATTCCTGCCAAAAAGTGTATGATCTCATATATACATCTACATTCATTCCTTCATTTATATTTACTTTTTCAAAGATTTATAAAATATAGTTTCCATACATGCGTTCTAATAAATAAGGAATTTTCGAAATTCACTTTCTAACTAATTGATTAAAATATTTTCAAATATTTTACATAATTCACGGACTAATACACCTACTACGGTTACGGACTTTATTCCAATAAATTACTTTTAATTAAAATTACGATGTGGCAATAAAGTATTTATAGATTTTATTAACTTTTTTTTTTATTTTCAAAGTCATATGTTATATAAATGTAACCAAGTCTACTTACCGTTTTAATTAAGTACCTTCAACTTTTTTTTGTCTCTCTAAAACTACCGAAGTTTTATTAACTGTTCCAATCATATGTAATAGTTTTTTGAATGTTTTGAAATTTTTAAAATTAAGTTGGGCAAATGAAACATATATAAATTATGATTACTAAAAAGTGAAAAAAAATTCCAATTATTCTAAATCGGGATCTAATAGTGAAGAAAATGTTTACATAGGATTGGAACACATGTATCCAAAGTTTATACATGTTTAACTTGCCCAGATCAATTTTACAAAATTCAAATATTCATAAAATGTTTACATAGGATTGGAACACTTAATGAAACTTCAATGACTTATAGTCTTTGTTGATGTTAGATAGCGTACCCAAGATGGTAATGATTTATGATATTTTTTGTTTACTACACTCGATAATAATGAAATATTTTTAGTTATTTAACTCGTGTAACACACGGGATATAATCTAGCCTTTCTAATAATTCAAAGTTTTAGGGGGTAATTTTTGGGGGGAAATATTTGTTATATAATAGAAATTTTAGGAGGGAAATTTCATGCATTACTTGATAGAGCCAAAAATCTAGAAGATGAATGTTTTTTTTTATTAATACATTTATAAGCATTTTTTATTTTTGTTTTCCATTTAAATTTTAAATTTAAAATATTTAAAAAATTTTGCTTACATAAATAAAAAAAGTATAGAAGATAATGTATTTTTAATTTATCATCAAATTATTGTAATTACTCAATGATGCATAATTTAGAAAATCATCTACAAATCCATAAATATTATCTAATATTAAAATGTTTATTGTATTATATCAACTTGTGTATATATCAACCCGTGTGTATACACGGATATTAAATCTAATACGTAATAGTATGACACAATCCATTTCCACCACTTTAAAAAAATAGTTAAAAATGTCATCTTCACTTGATTCACCGTTCTAAACCTCATCATCACTATAAAGGCATGTCATGGTCATCCATCAAATTTTGGGTGACACTATTCCTCTTTCATGAAAATGTTGTGAGTGTATTAAAACAAGAAAAAATATATAATATATGTGTAGGTGTGTAAGATAAAAATAAAGATATAGAATGTGTTGTGGAATGTTTTCATAAAATGAGATAAATTTAGAGGAGGCTTATTTTTAATCAAGTTATAAGGATAGAGAATAACTAAATTATAAGGATACATAAACTGAATTTAGTGTAAATGCTTTTATTTGGTTGAAAAGAGTGGAAAGTGATTCTTGAATAATATGGATTAAAGTTAGGGTGCAAACGCCATAAACATTACCATACTTTTTCATTTTTCTCATAAAAGTTCATTAACAACTTTTTGTAGTAGGTTGTTCGTTTGGTTTTGTTGTGTTTAATCCTAGCTGCTAGTGGCTAGTTAAGTTTCATTTTTAATAAATTACCGTTAAAAAAAACAACTTTTTACACGTAAAAACTAACATACTTTCTGTTTTGTTTCACTAAAGTCCGTAAACAAGTTTCTTAACATTAGAGTTCCTTTATATAGAGGGGGCGTAGAGGAGTGTGTGGCATGGGTGACCGCACAGGGCACTCGTTTGATGGAGGCACCAAATTTAAAAAATATATATATTATGTAAATTTAAAAAAAAAAAACTTAAATAGTCATGTAACAAATAAGCAAAGATTTAAAGCCCACTACAACTGATTAACTGTACGAACCGTCCGTACAAAAACACAATATTATTCTTTAAATTCATTTACAATACAAAGAAAATAAAGAAAACAAGTAAATTACAATATGATTACAACCGAAATAAAATACAATACAAGAAATGAGTAGAAGCAGAAGCAAAAACATGGTTGAGGATTCGTGTTCAACACGGGTCCCTTAAAACAAATTCCGAGTCTCCCAAGAGAACTCGTTTGTTTCCCAGGGTACAACAGCTGAAGCAGTATGTACTGCCGGGATTGACTAACAACCCAAATTATATTTAAAGAAAAGAGATGAAGAAGATCAACTACATGTTGAAATAATTAGAAGAGAAAGAATGAGAGAATGTTTTCATAGTTGGAGTTCTTTGGTGTTGTATTTGGTGTGTCTTTAACCAAGGTTCACCTTGGTATTTATAGAACAAGAATGAATGAGTTGAAACACCCCATTCATTGTCCATAAACATGGAGTAAAACACTTAGTCAACCTAATTAATTATGAGTTGAAATATATATTCAACACAATTAACTAGTTGAAACTCACAAAATATTCAAACTTATAACACCAACTAATTTATTATTTTGTATTTTTCACAAAATATAATTTGTGTATTACAAAATTTTCCAACAATCCCCCACATGGGAAAAAGACAAAATCTCATTTCTCAAATGAAAAACCCATTTTCTCACGTGAAAAACTCATTTTCACATATTATTCCAACAATCCAAATTGATCGTTACATACTAGTTCCTTAGATATAATTTAGCGGTTGAGTATTGCCGGATAGGTAGGTGTTACCTTTGAACCTTCCGTTGTGATGCATACTTAGTCTCCTAGTGGTTCGGTAGACGTGATGTCCTTGAACCAACCACCACTTATGGAGACGACAATACACTTCACACAACACTCTCCCTGGTTCGATCAAACCCTCATTGTCGTGTCCGTTATGGTCATGGAACACTAGCCTGGTTCTGCGAAAGCCGAATTGCGCGCCCCACAATTTCATTCGAAGCGACCCCACTTCTCTTTCACATAGGTGATTTATCTAAAAAATCATTAAAAGCATTAAGGTGATTACGCAAATCATTAACCATACGGTATGCTTAGCCTCACAACGTGTCACTGTTGTTATAGGAATGGACTAGGAAGTATTTAAGCTCCCTTTATAATTTAGGAGGACATATATAAACGTTTATACATATTAGCTTATATATCGACTTGTATATTAGTTATGCCCCCACAGTGACCACCCTTAGATATATGAGTAGGTTGTCCTATTGAACTTAGATCTTGGGATCTCCAGTCAACTAAGTTAGGTTTTCCTTCATATACCATCTTTCATGGGCTTTAGTATCATTCCACACCTCCGTCTCTCATGTTGTTGGATCCAAAACCATTATCTATGACTCCGTCGAGTCAATATAGATAATTGCAGTTGAGATGAGTTGTTATGATGTGTTATTAACTCACAAGTTAATCTTGCCTTTTGTCATTTTTTAAGACTATAACCTTGAGTATCAACTCGAACTTAGGTACATTTTTGTCTTTAAAATGCATTTCAAGCCTAGCATATCCATGCCATTAGTAATTAGATGTTAAATCTAACCAATTGACCTTCGAGTCTAGCTTGTAGATTCGGTCACATAGTTGCATTATATTTGGCTCAACAAAAGGTTGTCTTTTGATACGGGTTTGAGAAAACTTCTCAAATACCATTTCTCAAATGGCTTTCCCCCACATTTCTTGCATTTAGATAGAAAATGCTTAAATATACGATTAGACATCCATGATTTGAACAAGATCAACGTCTTGTATCAAAGATGTCGTCAATGCTTGTTTGCCGACTAAAGCAACGCATGCCTTGTCATAAGTTGTTATCAACCATCTCAAACTTAAATACTTTTGAGTTATCATCTAGGTTAAATCTAGAAAATTGAGTTCTCCGTAAGTTATATGACTTTTCTTAGATTGAATGACAACCGTCATTCAAATTGTCTTATACACAACTTTACTTTTATATTATATATGAGTTGAATGTTTCTCATTAATAGTCTCCTCCGAGCACCATAATTAACAAGTACTAGTCTAGCATGCTTTAGACTACAATACTCTAGCATGTGAACAGAAAATGCATCATTCTGATTCTTCACAGCTTTTAAGGAATATCCCAATATTCGTTCAAAACATTCATCTCATAGTTTAAACAAACAATGAGAGTTGTTCAACATCCCAAAATCTCAATATTTAGGAATGTCTAATATGTATGTTACATAAACGTACATAGACCGTCATTCAATCTTGGATCATAAACTTTTTTTTTCTTTTTTCTCAAAAGGTTTCATCCTTGACTCATATGGACTTTGAAGAATCACAAATTGATCTCCCATAGTGGTACTCCCATTTTAAACAATCACAAAATTGATATAAAACATCATGTTTTTATATGGTAACTTGTTCACATGTATTAGTATTTGAACAATTATATATGATCATAGCAACAAAGATTTATCTTTCCATCAAATAGTCAACTTGAATCTATTATTGCTTTATGACATGTTACTTTCACAAGAGTAACAAACTATGTTAACACTTTATGTAAAATTTTGGTTTATTTCATTCTAAACCAAAACTTAGTTTTGCCAAAACATGTACTTAGCAGTTTCGAAATAAACTATTTTAATTTTATGTTTTGATTACGGAAATCAATACCCAAAATTGTAAATAGTTTTATTGAATAAAATACTTCTAACGCACACGTTAAAGATAAGATGTTTACATAAAACACTCTTATTTAAATTTATCATTAACACACATGTTAAGAATAAACGCCTACATAAGACGCTTTTAGACCATAAAATTTAGGTCATATCTAACACATATGCTAGATAAGTAAATGGGTTCTAACACGCACATTAGTCAACAAAAAAATCTACATCAAACGTTCTAAGCATATGGTTTCATGTAATGAAAGGTTCCAACAAAACGTTTGCAAAATGTTTTGGAACGAAAAGTTTTATAAAATAGTCATTTGTAAAGCACGCATAATTAATGATAATGATTGTCAACGTTTTCGAGTGAGTAATGATTTTATCATTTGTTTCTAACAAAAAAAACGATTTTAATTAAATTTAAAAGATTAATACTAAATCCATACAAAATTGATTATATTATAAAGAATTTCTTCTAATACTTAATTAGAATATCAATAGGTTTTAACACACATGTTAAAACACAAGTTTCACTTTCACATATGGAAGATTTCTTACTCGCAAATAAGAAATAGAAGTTTTCATAAGATGCGTACACAAACATAACCAATCTTAAGACCATATGAAAACTAATCTTGAAACCCACAAACGGGTTAATTCAAAGTTTTAATCTTGAAACCACATAGGTTTCGAAACCTTTGATTTAAAACAAAATTGGATCTTCAACCTTTTTGTTTTAATACCTTGAACCATTCAACACAATGGTTGTAATGAAAATAAACCCACTTTTGAATTCTAAAGTAATTGGGTCAAGTTTTATGAAAACTACAAAAGCTTTTATACATAAACAAAATTACATTCAATCAAAACCAACGAATGGTAAAAAGCGAACCATTTTCTTTGTAAATAAAATCCGGTTCTAGAAAAAAGTCAAGTGTAAGTTCTCTAAGTCCAACTTTGAGAGACGAACAATGACTATATACTTTTTTTTAAATACGAACGGTGATTTAAAAAAATTTGTTTTAAGATTGTAGGAACCGTCCGTACAAAAACACAATATTATTCTTTAAATTCATTTACAATACAAAGAAAATAAAGAAAACAAGTAAATTACAATATGATTACAACCGAAATAAAATACAATACAAGAAATGAGTAGAAGCAGAAGCAAAAACGTGGCTGAGGATTCGTGTTCAACACGGGTCCCTTAAAACAAATTCCGAGTCTCCCAAGAGAACTCGTTTGTTTCCCAGGGTACAACAGCCGAAGCAGTATGTACTGCCGGGATTGACTCACAACCCAAATTATATTTAAAGAAAAGAGATGAAGAAGATCAACTACATGTTGAAATAATTAGAAGAGAAAGAATGAGAGAATGTTTTCATAGTTGGAGTTCTTTGGTGTTGTATTTGGTGTGTCTTTAACCAAGGTTCACCTTGGTATTTATAGAACAAGAATGAGTTGAAACACCACATTCATTGTCCATAAACATGGAGTAAAACACTTAGTCAACCTAATTAATTATGAGTTGAAATATATATTCAACACAATTAACTAGTTGAAACTCACAAAATATTCAAACTTATAACACCAACTAATTAATTTATTATTTTGTATTTTTCACAAAATATAATTTGTGTATTACAAAATTTTCCAACATTAACTAAACATCTAAAAGTCCAAACAATCAAATGGATTATGGATTAATAAAGGCTGGAAGCCTACTGTTGCCAAAAATGTAAGTTACTAATTTAAATACTTTTATTTTCTTACGTTTATTTATCAAACGTTTGTTTTTTTTTGGTTAAAAATTTAGTTTATATAATTTATTGCGTTGGTGCTTCGGGTTGAGGGGGCGGAGGCCTTTTTTTCTCGTCTCGCACAAGGCACCCAAATCCTCATAACCTACCCTGCCTTTACACGATAGATTTAAACAAAATTATAACAAAAAAACTATTAAAACAACTGAAATTTTTGAGGTTAAATCGAAAACAACTGAAATCATTTTATTTGGTTTGGTTTTAATCATTTTCAATTTGATTGTTAGTTTTAATCATTCCGATTACGTGACAATGACCTTTGAAGTCAAACATAACTTAGGTTGAGTTATATTCCTTTTGCAATTGTTAATGGGAATGAATTCATGCAAATCTAATCTAATATCTCTCTTAAATATCATTAACCGAGGCCCTGTTTGTTTTTGCTTTTTTTCTCTGAATAGAGGAAAACGTCTGATTCGATCAGACGTAATCAGACGTGGGGCTGTTTGTTTTTTTTCTGGCATTAAGAGGTTCAGCGTCTTAATAACATCTGAACCAGTAAGAGCTTTTAGTGGGTCTGAAAACCTCTTAACCCAAAAAAAACATACGTTTGTCTCCGGCCTCCATTAACTTCTAACCCGGAAACAAGACTCCATCTCCGACGACTAGAGGTTCGTCTCTAGCCTCTACCTCTTAATGATTCAGATTTCAGACATTTTGAACCATCTCTTAACATTCAGATGTGGTATTCAGATTCAGAATTAAATCTCTTAAAAAAACAAACAGGGCCTGAGTATGAGTTTCCTTAGGTGGATATGCATTAAATGTTGAACATGCATACTTACTGCATCTTTAGATGTTCTAAAGTTTACCTTCTTCTAGCTTCTAACATATGTTATGGTTTTCCACCTTTACAATCTCATAATAATAAAATATGTGCAACATTTTCATTTCTGGCTTATCTTTATCTTGTTTGTGCTACAATTCTGTATTATTATAAGGATAGATTATGTTTTGCTTAATTTATTTACAATGGGCATAACATGTGTAAAGTTAAAGATGGGGCTAAATAGAAACAAATTAAGTCAATGTAACATAAAATAGGTGAAAAGTTTTTCAAATTATATTTAAGTATATGTGAACTTGTAGACCACTTCACATCGACTAATATTGACTAATTTATCTAATAAATCAAATTTTTAGGGGATAATTTTTGGAGTGATTTTTTTTCTATAATAGGAAGTTTGGGAGGTAAAATTTAGTTAAATTTTTCACCATGCAAGTTGATGGAGCCAACTCCTTAAATGTTATATATTTACAAATTGTTAAATATAATGGTTATAATTTCTTTATAAATATTACTATTTAACCCGTGTGTAACACACGGGTATTAAACCTAGTCTACCTAATACATCAAGGTTTTAGGGGTCATTTTTAGGGGGAAATTTTTTGTTTTATAATAGGAAGCTTTGGAAGGAAAATTAAGTGAAATTTTGACCATGCATGAGTTGATGAGCTAACTTAAATATTAATATTTATAAATCTATAAACATAATAGTTATAAGTTTCTTTAAAAATATTATAATTAACCCGTGTATAACACACGGGTATTAGACCTAGTTAAATATAAAGTGTGGTTTATTTGGGTTATATATAAACCGAGTTCATTTTAATTGTTTCGGTTTTGATCATTTTGGCTCGATTTTGAATATTAATCATTTGTAGTTATGTAGAAATAACATATATATCTTAGGTTGTAACATAACTTCATGTATCAAGTTGTTTAAAATAAAGGTATCATAATATTGTTTCAACTTAATATGTGTAGGGATTTTGATTTTTAAAAAGTTGTTGAGAGACTTTTGTCTGACAACACATAAAATATATTGGGTTTTATGTGCAAAATTTTGTCAAAGGACTTTTAAGGGAAAAATGAATAAAATATATTGGGTTTTATGTGCAAAATTTTGTCAAAGGACTTTTAAGGGAAAAATGAATAAAATATATTGGGTTTTATGTGCAAAATTTTGTCAAAGCACTTTTAAGAGAAAAATGAATAGGTATGCTTGGTTTTTTTATACTATTTGCCCGATATGTAAAAGCATAATAGATCACTATGATATTTTATATTGTATTTTTACGTTGTCATTGTGTAACCGTATCATAGATGTTTACCTCTGGACTTTCGTTGTGTTACATATGCTTACTTTTGTATATTGTTTTGTTGTGTTATATATGCATAATTCTGCTTGTTTTACTATTATACAATGTGTCATTATGTTATATTTTACTCGTGAGTTATCATTGTATTAGTATTGTACTTTGAGTCATTGTTTAGTTTTATTGTGTTATATATGTTTACTTTGCTTTATCAGTTGTTTCATCGTTCTATATTATATCATTGTATAAATGAATAAATGATTGTGTCATTATCTTGTACATGTTAACTATTAAACTATTATTGTGTCATCATATAATTTTTATTAGGTCATTGTAATTTTCATTAGTTGGAAAAGATTACATAATGAGTTAAAAAAAATATGAATTTTGTTTTTGTCTTTTTAATAAGAATAATATTTTATGTAAAAGTAATGACCGTTTGAAAAATGTGTAACTTGAAATAAATAAAAATTATCAATATTGCCATTCATTCTTACTAGTGTCACATGATATCATCGTTTTCCTTTTTACCCTTCTACAAAATAATGACTTTGTAGTTGAACCTCATTCATGAAGTCTTATAATTATACATAAAGAAAAGTATAGAAAATAAAATAGAGTGATTATATTTATGGTTTCGTTATAATTTAAATATGTATATTGGTTTAAACGTACGGTTCTAAATTTCACCTTTTGATTTAAACTGTTCCCAACTATCGAATTGGCTGGTAATGGTCTCAACTTTTATTATTTTGGCAATCAGCAAGCCGTTGTTAAAATATATTTAACGTCGTTAAGTTTTTTGAATTCAAGACCGATATTTTATGGTTTTGATCGGAAGGAGAATACGAGTCGATTGATATAAATGTTATCTCGAAACGACGCTCCGAACAACAAAACTTTTCCATCCGATTAAGCACCGTTAGGTTTAAATACCCGATTGAAGCATTGTTTCGTCGTTCAGAACAACCGTTACGATTTACATCAATCTACTTGTATTCTCTTTCCGATTACAAGCCCTAAAACATCAGTCTTGAATTCGAAAAAACTTAACGGTGTTAACAAAATTTTAACGACGGCCTGTTGGTTGTCAAATTGATAAAAGTTGGGACTGCTGGTACCAGCCAATTTGATAGTTAAGACCGATAGAAACTAAAATATGAAAGTTAGAACTCTTTAAAACCAATATACCATTTAAATATGAAGATAATTATAAAAACCTTTTGTGACTCTAAATTGATTATACGACTCTAACCAGAAAAATAATTGTAACCCGTAATGAAATAGTATGTTTGTTAAATATATTTAATACTAGTTTAAAACCCGTATGTTATAAAAATAGACGTAAAAAAATACATAACTAAAAAATTTATACGAAAGTTAAACCAATGGATCTAAAATTTATTTAGATGAATAGCAAGTAACCGACGTGTTCTAGCAAAGACTTAGGGCTGTAAACGAACCGAACTTTCAGCGAACAGTTCGTGAACCGTTCGGCGGGAAGTTCGTTTGTGTTCGTTCGTTTAATAAACAAACGAACACGGACAAAAAAATCCGTTCGTTAAGCTAAACGAACGGACATAAACAGAGGCTCCGTTCGTTCGTTTACGTTCGTGAGCGTTCGGTAACATGTTCGCTTATGTCCGTTCGTTTAAGTTCGGTAGGTCGTTATGTTTTTAGATTTTATATCTATCATTTAGGTGAATACTTTTATATTTATAGAAGCAAATATGGTCATGACAACATTACTTTTGCTGTGTTTGAAGCAAATTATGGTTATGCATCATGGGTATGAATGTATGATTAAAAGTATTATTTGCTTTTTAAGAATTATTTGGTTTTGTTGTATATGAAGTTTTAATTCAAATAAGCTTAATCAAGTCAAAATGGCTTATTTAGATACTAATTTGATATAGTGGATTAATTGAGGTTATAAGGTTTAGTTAAAAAATTGTGTTTTAAATCATTTTTTATCTAATTTTTCTTTATTGTAAACAATCCCAGTAAATTAGAGGTCTTGGTCTATTGGGTGTTGACGTGGTTAAGGATATGTTTTGGGATAATTATGACTTTTGATTAGTTGTCATGTTAATTAAATTTGGATAATTGTCTAATTTGGCCAAGGTTAATTTATTATTTTGGTTGTGGAATGGTAAATATTAACAATGTTTTGTCAATATTTTCTAGTCAAACGTTCGTTTGTGTTCGTTTTGTCCATTTGTGTCCATTTGTGTCCATGAACAAAGTTCACGAACCGTTCGCGAACATCTTTAAAACCTTAACAAACAAACACGGACAAATTTTTCTATTCGGAACTTGTTCACGAACAGTTCGTAAACAACTTAAAACCTTAATAAACGAACACGGACAAGCCTCGTCCGTGTCCGTCCGGTTCGTTTACAGCCCTAAGCAAAGTAGGTGAAGTTACATAAAAAGTCAAACACAATTTTAGTAACTTGTTCAACCTTTTGCTAAAACCACCCGTTTGAGATCAAACACAACGCCCATTTCTAGCAAAGTAGGTGAGTTATATAAAAAGTCATCAATTCTAAATTAAATAATGTAATAAATTTAGTTGCAAGAACTTCGAATTGAAGTTTGGAAACTGAAATGGAGCTAAATATTATGAAAAAGAAATATATTCGGTTTTTTATAGTTAATAAAAAATTGCAACCCACTTGGTGCATTATTTATTCTTCTAGAAACTAAATCTGTATAATATTCTATCTTTCGTAATGCATATGTACCGTGACATACCCCCCCCCCCCCCCATAACATATACTACTTAATTATCTATTTGCAAGACAAATAGATGTGTAATTTTTCACACTTTATGCTTCAATAATGGCGTGATGACATAAGTATATATCTATTTTTACTTTAAATAGCTTGTAACCTAGGATCCTATAAATTAATTCGTTAAAACCTAATGGTGAACTTTATTTGACCTTTACTAGCTAGGCTTGAGTTAGATGTTCGTATAGCTAGATTAGCTTGTTAAAAAAATAGCATAAACAAATGCCCAATAAACGGGCTCCTTCAACGTTTGTGTTTGGAATTCATTTTTTTTAACGCCGTTAATAAAAGACTAGCAAGAAACTAAACTCCATTTTTTTAACCCAAAACGAAGAAACAAAAACTAACAACAAAGTTTAAACATGATTTTTTAAGAGAGCATTGTAAAATTTGATGCTGTTAATTCTTCTTGCATGATAAATTCACCTCCACTTCGTATACTTTGTATGAAATATGAACTATGTATAATAAGCTACCCTTATTAAGGATTTTGTGAAGAAATACATATAAAGTCATTAGAAAGGAGAAAAAAAACAAGTAACGTGTCATGTCACGAGCAAAAGATGATCATCAACCGAGCATCTATCATTGTGGCCTCCATCACCCTAAACCACCAACATCGTTATTTCCGCCAACAAAAAATAAACGCCGTCAATATCTCCAAATCGTTTTCACATAATGAACAAAAATAACTAACGCATTCTTACCTTCTTTGATGAACAACATTTTCAAATTAAAAAAATATTGATTCAGTGTAAAACATTGTCTAAAAACACCACCTTCGTCACTTCCATCAGAACCTTAATTAGACAATCACACACACACACACACCTTCCATCACAAACACACCTTCTCAGCTCGGAAGCGATTTAGAAGTGTTTCATTGAGGGGTTTTATCAAAGGAAATAAGGTGTAAATATTAGTGAGAGTGGTGATGGTGAGGGAGTGATGGTTCGCATATTGATGCGGGCCCAAGTGTGGAGGAGCGGGCCCTTATATTTCTAGAGGCCTATGATCGTGCCTCACAGAAATGGGCATAACTTGAGTTACAGGCCTCCGTTTCGGACGAGCTACCAGTCAAATCGAAGACCGGAACGAGGGCTACGACTTGGTAAGCGTCGTAGGCGGCTTACCCGACTTTTTTCTCTAAATAAGCCTCCGTAAAGGAGTTATTGTCATTTTTATGTTTTATACATGCTTTTGGACTTTTTGTTTTGGGCTTTTGTTTTGGCCCGTAGTTGTTTTTTGGCCCATTAGGGTTTTGTTTCTCTTATTTATGATATTCTAATGAACATGAAATGATCATTGATCATTATTTACAAAAAAACGTTTACTCTTTCAGATTCTCCGGTTTTAGGGTGAATTTGGGGTGGTTTGGGATTTTGAGTCAACACGAGTATTCGTAGAATCAACGTGCTTGAATCATTCTCAAGTGTTACACTACATCACATATAGATGATGGTCGAAGAGATTGGTGGTGGTGTGGAGTACGTTAAACATAATTGTGGAAACAATAGTAAGATTTAACTGATGTATGTATTTTAATGCGGATACACACATGGGCGAAGCTTTTTGAGGGTGGGCAGGTACCGAACCCTCTCTTTCTTCGTTGGTATTGTAATTTTTACGTCTATTAGATTTAAAATGATTCGATACCTTATAAAATAGTTTACGGATAGATACCAGCCCTTTATTTTAATTTCTAAAATTTCTGGCCCCTCCTTTGTTTATGTTCAAGTTTCGCCACTAAATACATCACGTACCAATGTTCGAAGAGGCCAATACTCGTATGACTATTAACTATGATCCACCAACTATAACTAACCAAGACATATGTAAACTACACAAAATGACCCCCTACTATTATCCGCGAGTCCCTGCCCCATTTGACTACCCATATCCTATTCCACATAGCGCTTGATGTGTCCTATGGTCGGTTCGGCTCATAGATACAACACGCATGTAAAGGTGGTAGTAATAGTAATAATAATAATAATAATGATAATATAAGTGTATAGGATAGAATAGTTAACTAGTTACGAGAAGATAAAAAGAGATGAAATAGACACATACCCGGTGTGAATAAGTTGTGACATCTCACATGTCAAATACAGAAAAAATCTAATATATAAATATTATTTGAGTCGGATACAAAATATTGAGTGACTGTAACTTGAGACATCTCACATGTCACATACACGAAATCTTAATAAACAAATGTCACTAGGATCAATACAAAATATTTGTTTAAAAGCATTCACTCATGCTAATAAATTATTGGTGTAAAGAGCCAAGCTTGACTTAGGCTCTGCCGAGGGTCAGTTCTATGTGTGTTTAAAAATCCATATGTCTCGGGTAATTAAGATAAAAAAAAAAAAATTGGTTTTATAAGAAAACTGCAATCACTACTAGGTGTTTGTTTTTTTTACAGGAAAAAGTCAGCAGTCTGGAGACAACATCTACATACATCTTCATAAGAATATGTCGATCAAACATTTACGGTTTGTAAGAAGAAGATTGTTTTTTTTACTTTTACAGTCAGCTGAAATAAACTGAAATTTAAATATAACTTATTCGCTAACAACTCATTTAAATCAACATTCATCATGTTTTGTATTTATGTTAGTCGGTGATGTCTTACCTTCTCGTCTTTTGATCGATATTGTTTTGTCTCATCTTTTTTGTACTAGCGACCAATGTTAACACGCAATGCAACATCGGTAGCTTTGTTTTCGATAGGGAGTGATGTTGGGGAGGAGATATAAGAAGTAATTACTATACTATGGTTGGTACAAAGTAGTAAAGTGTTTGCTTAAGATCATTCCTTCTAACGTTTGAGTCTTATTGTGCTATCAAGATTGCATTATATTGTTAAAACTAATTGTTAAATTAATAAGACAAGAACAATTTTTATACAATAAGAACCTAACTTAAAGGGGATGATGTGTGACCGTAAAAAAATATCAATGTAACATGTTGTGCCTCCTAAGAAAGTAATTTATAGTAATAGATAATAATAATAATAATAATATAGATGTAACACTTAATAGTTTTATTGTATCACGATTGTATATGTATAATAGTTATAGTTATTATACTCCGAACAATGTATTATACTTCTCATACTTCTAATCGGTGACAAGATCGACAAACCCTCTCACATTGATTGTGAAGTTTGACGACTTGCCTTTTTAGTAGATGTAAAAGTAACCGTAGCGCGACAACTCACTTTTATGAATGCCGAAATCATAGAGGTAGAGGTGCACATCTCATAGAGGTGAAGTTATCACAGACAACATTGCTTACAAAAAGACAATCCTGGCAACATCAAGTAAACCCAAGTTGTTCGTCCCAATTATCAAAAATGTTTGTATGATTACCACCAAAATCAATCGGTGCTCATGATGTTGTTTATATTTAAAGGGTTGTATTAGACGAACAAACGTGACAATTTGAGTGTGCTGGAATCAGATTTTGGCTACGCATCAGTCAATATTAACTCGAAGAACAAAAAGATTTGAAATGGTTTGTTTTTTTAAGTGAGAAAAGTAGTTTAAGGTGTTGGTAGTTTGAATTGTTTACCAACATCTACTAGCTGATATGGTTCTTATTCTAATTACAACACACATCATCATATATATATTATATGCACCAAAAAAACATACAGCCATATTCAAGAGCACAAAACTTACTCTCTACTGCTACTCTCTTCACTCGAATCATCCTTATTCAAACCCGGACCACCACTTTCAACCACATCACCTTGTTCAATACACCTCATCATGCCAGTCGAAACCAAACTCATGGCAGCAATGACATTCATGTTACCCTCGCTGCTGGTTACAATAGACGGAAACTGACCTGACCCATTTATCAAAACCTGTAGTGTGTCCCTAGCACTCTTCTCCGACTCTGTGGTTTCTTGAACCAGTGGGTTATGAAGAGGCGGAATGCTTACGGTTATAGCGGGCCCGCTATTCACCAGGTAGGCTTGGCCGGAGGAACAGATGTCGAATGCTGGGAGGTGAACTATAGGGTCACACATGAGTGGGGTGAACACCGGGATGTGCTGTGACGCAGCAGAAATAGACAAGGGTAGAATGGGGATTTCAGAGAGACTGGGAGATGGCTTTGGAAGTAGGGATGAAAGCGGTGGTAATGTGAATGATTCGGTTTGTAGAGTCGAAACCGAAACAACAGGTGGACACCAGCAGTAATATGGAGGAGATATTTGAGGCGCTGAGGTTGATGATGGCACGGGTAATGATGGGAACAAGCAAGTTACAGAGGAAGAATCCAGAATTTTCCGTTTTCCATGGTTTGAAGTCGATGGACAAGGAACGGGGTGCTTTTCAGATGTTTCAATGCGGGCCCCATCTGTCCTTCGCCTCAACTTGAAAGAACTTGGCCTTGGACTGAGGACAACTTGAAAGTTGCAGCTTCGGGATCGTGAAGGCTTTGATAACAAGTTTTGGGGTTGTGAGGTTTGACCATCTTCCGAAGTGGTATTTGATCCGAGAAAGTTACTTCTAAGGTGATGCACAAAACGTTCGAGACGAGAATCACTAATTCCAGTTAGTTCAGCAAGGGAAGGCTTCCTCTCAAGTAAATTCTTCATCTAAAAGAAGATATCACGTCATCATTTAACTTTTTATATGTATAAACGTGTGCTTTATATACTAGTTAACGTATTATCTTATACCTTTTCGAGCAATTCATTACCAAGAAGCCGAGACTTCTCGGAGCACCAAAAGTAAAAAGGATCCTTGTTGGGGATTCTAACAGCAAAAGATCGACCAGAGCTATCTGTCGGTATTCCCTCAATCATGACAGATGAGCAATCTGACACGTTTCTTAAGACTGACAGTGTCTCTGTATACCCATCATCCGCAAGAAATGATATTCGCAAATCAGAAGTTGGTAAGAGTGAAATTACTAGGTTACCCCTGTCACAATGCAACAGATGTTTATAATCAACAAATAGTAGGAGAAAAAATAATGTCAATTATATAAAAATGATGCTAAGCACTGCTTTAAAAATCATTTTTATGTGTCAAAAGTGATGCACTCTGTATATCTTGTACAAACTAAGAGCCAGATTACACAAATCTCAGTATGAACAATACATTCAGATAGTACAAGTGACAATCCATATGGAGAACCAGAATGCGTATCATACTATCATTACACTCTAAACTAAATACTATAAGTAACAAATCCATATGGTAATCCAAGTATGAACAATACATTAAGAGAGTATAAGTTGCATGCCTAATTGGTTTACGGATCAGAAGAAGTCCCATCTTATCTTCATAATGATGGTGGTGGAATTGGTGAACTTAATTAGACGTTAGTAAGCTCAATAAACTCATGCTAGATATGTATAGAGGGCAATATAAAATTACTTGTACAGTTGTACCACTTATTGTTCTACAATTATATACTAGGATTTCAGATGCAAATCAATAACGTTATGATCCTAAGCATCAGGGTCTATAGTCATCTAGGAAGCAGGTATGCATTTACAACTTGCACAATCCTTGCATTGAGTGATATGATAGGTGCAATTATTCTGGGATGCATCAAGGTGCATGCCCATGTGGTTTTAACATATTTATATATGAACAAATCGCATCAAAACAGAACATGCTTTGGGTCAAGTTCGACTTAAAGGACTGTACCAGTAAAAGTAACATTTAGGGGGCTCAACTTAAAAGAACACACAATTTGAGGTCTGACTTCTGAGAAACAAAAAAACAGGTTTATGGTTATGTGAAGTAGGTAAATAATGTGGCAATATGCTCGATTAGCCAACTAAGTTAATTCCATGTACAAGTCATTTACTAAATCCAGGTAAGCATAAATCAACTTTTTGTTACTAAGACCCAAAATGCGTGCTTTTGAAAGTTTACACCCTAAATGTTACTTTTACAGGTACAGTTCCTTGAATATAATTTGTAGGAAACTATGTGCCATCTACAATCAACTTTGCGCACTTTAAATTTGTCTATAATTTCAAAGGGACACAGGAGTGGGAATACACAAATCCATTAGGATATGAAATTGACTAGTTGCAAAACAGGCAGCAAAAGGGGAAACAAGAATAAACTTAAGCTTATCCTTCAAAATAGAGAAAAACAACACCTATGCCACAACTTTTTTTTAATAGTCTGGATTAACATAGACACAGTAAGTAAATGTGATAGCATGATAAGACTTGCATTACAGTGTGGGTTTTTTCTTTTAACTAAGGCAAAGCTACCGAAGGACGGAAGGAGTTGAAATGGGTGTGAAAGGTTTTAGAGTATATCATCTTACATATCTATTATATATAATCATGAAGCAAACGTTTTCTTTCATTTATGTAGTTTCACACTTTTCAACACACATGTAAATGCGCCCAATTATCCTTATTTTGTTGTAATTTTAGCATCTTGGTAGCCATTGATCACATACCCATATCCCAATGCCAGTATCTTTGTAAAGTAGGCAGTCGTGTGCTTGGTGCCAGTTACTTACTTAAATGAACAATATAGACATACATTCAGCAAAGACTTGATTTATCTAATATAATAACAAGTCCAACCACTGCCGGATCACTTATATATCCACCTTGATCTCAAGATACTCAACTGATTAACCACCTTAACTGAAATCATTACCAGCTCAATTACATTCAACAGGGATTTGACTTTTACCTATCAGATACGCCCACTTAACCCTTCCCATTAACAAGCCAAGCTGAGCTACAAGCATCTATTGACAGTGCGATCACATCTGTATAAGCAATTAATTAACACACACATGCATCTATTGACAACTTCAACCACATTCCTACGCTTGCAGATAAAAAGAAACTACCTTGTACTGGTCGGAGTAAGAAGAGTCCCTTGCTTCTTCACCTTTCCAACACGAACCGACACAAGAGGAATACACAAACACCTTGCAAGCAAACCAACTTCCGATGGCTCAAAATGCTGTCAGACAAACCAAGTTTCTCATTAAGCATCAGTAAATCACATAATTAAATTGCAAACATACAATATCACAATCATTTTGATACCTAAATACCTAATCATAGCTTCTAAAACATTGCATTGATTTTATATCAATTAAAAAGCTCAACGATCCTGAGTCAATTATACCTGACTTAAATGCGAAATCAATCGGTCTTCAGCAACACTGGAAGCATTAACCTTAAGCAGCAAGGGTTTCAACCTCTCATCAGCACGACACGCTCCCATGACTTGCATATCAAGCGCCATTAGCCACCGTACAACCGTACCTCGTTCACCGTTACGTTGCATCAATAGATCACTATCACGATCTCCATCACCAACAAGCAAATCCGTCAAACGATCAGCAAGTCCGATATCATTTCCGTTCCTCATCGCTAACGAATCTCGCGAAATTCCCGTAGAATAATCATCATCGTTTGATTGCTGCTGCTGCTGCTGTTGTGGTTGTTGTTCATCCACCTCTGGATCACTAACAGGTGGTTGTTGTTTCTCAGAATTGTTCATATTAACAATTGATTATAAAACTATAGCACGTTTGGACAAATTGTGGAATATAATTGATGATCAGAAACCCTAACTGTGAACAATAATAATTATAAGGTTGAAAATGAAACGATGATTGATGCGATAAGATCTGCACAAGGAGATGCAAAAGAAGAAACACGAAAACAAAGCACATATATATTGTTTTAAGAAATGAGGTAGCGGGATTGAAAAAAAGATTAACGTGATTTGAGATTGTGGTTTGGAGTCCGGGTCCATTTGTAAGACACACGTTGACGTTTGGATAATGTCAGCCTACAACTAACGCCAAACTAAAACTTCATGGTCTTGGACTTACGAGTGCCCGTGGATAAACGAACGCAGGGCCGGCGTTGAGGATTTCATGACATTGAGCGAGTCGTGAAAAAAAGATTTCATTATACCAAAGAATAGATTATTTATTTATTTTTGTAAAATTCAAATATTTGTTTGGTCAAAAACGCTTTTAAATGCAATAGGTTATTTGTTTTAAAATTTTGGGCTACTTGTTTTATAAAAATAAGTTTTGTTAAGTTAAACAAAATCATTTGAATACAACCTATATATATATAAAGATATATAATTTTTAAAATATCAAGGCTCCTGGGATCTTCGGGCACTGGACAAATGTCCAGACTGCCCGACCCTAGGGCCCTCCTTGAAAGAGCGGATTAGTCTTTAACTACACCAGTAGTAGTGTGGGTTTTATGTCAAGGGTAAGCCTCTATGTCGTCTGTTTCTTCTTAGCAGTGTGGGTTTTATGTCACGGGTAAGCCTCTATGTCGTTCGTTTCTTCATTTCAAGAGTAAAGATAGATGGGAGTAGAAATGTTATCATGGTTTTAAAATAAAAGTAAACAACGGTATATATGATGTGCTTAAATCCCATTATTTTTTGCAAGGGTACTTGAAAGGAATGAAAGTTCCACCGTCTCATCCTTTATAAATATTCTCTCATCCCTTATAACTATTATTTTCACATAAAGTATATTGGTTTTCACTGGTCCCAACTATCACCTTTTGTCTTCTACCGGTCTCAACTATTAAATTGGTTGTCAACGGTCCCAACTTTTATTACTTTGGTAACCACTGGTCCCGTCGTTAAATTTTTTTAACACCGTTAAGTTTTTTTCAAATTCAAGACCGATGTTTTAAACCTTTTGTTCGGAAGGATAATACATGTCGATTAATGTTAAAGTTTTCTAGAAAAGGCTCTCTGATTGAAGCACTATTTCGCTGTTCAGAGCACCGTTTTGAGGTAACTTTTCCATCAATTGACTTATATTATCGTTCCGATCAAAAGAATTATAATATTGAATTTGGAAAAAACTTAACGGCGTTAAAAAAACTTAACAACGAGACCAGTGGTTGCCAAAATGATAAAAGTTAGAACCGTTAACAGCCAATTCAATAGTTAAGACTGATAGAAAACAAAATGTAATAGTTATGACCAGTGAAAACCAATATATCTTCACATAATGAAGAAAGTCAGCATGTTAGAACGAGCTTGATAGACATGATTAAGCACATAAAAAGGAGTCTTAATTCGAATATGTAGGAAACAAGAGGGAGGTAAATGATAATGCTTTAAAGGTTGAGAGTTTTAGTCTACTGATAAATAGTCAAGTAAATTTATTATTTAAAAAGCTACTAATTTTTAACATATAATCATTAACAGCCAAAAAAACCCAAGAGACCATGTTAAATAGTAAGTTATGGTACTCAGCAATAAATAATTTTCTGGCTTACCCAATAACAAACCCAACATTCAAAGCTTGGATGAACTTTCATTTTGAAACCATTGCTGTCAAGTGTCAAATGTGGGCTTTCATTAACTTTCGCGATCTATATTGAATCGCTGCATATTTGTAGGATCATAAGTAGAGCAATTACTATCCAGTTAAGACTTAAACAAACTCTAGAAGTTCTCAAAGTCTGCATTTAGTATATCCCACCTATCAATCATAACTATTTCTTTTGAAGTTCAACTTTCACTTGCTCTTTTTGTTATTTTTAGCATTAGCATAGTCGTTTATTAGGCCCTCAACGTCTTTCCAGAACAGCCCTTCCACCAACACTCCGTCCTTTGTGAACCTGTAAAAAGACCCATACGCAACCTTAGATACAAAACCCTCATCCAAAACCATACAAAACTCTCACACATTGGGTAACAAGTTCAAATCAGAATGAATAGTTTTTAAAACGGGTTAGGTTGTGCTGACCTGGGGCTCTTCCAACCAAAATTTAACTTTTTTTAAATAACCAGGTTGTTGAGTATGATTACAAAAATTATATTATGCCAATTATAATAAAAAATGTTGAATAAAATGATTTAGGAGGTTTATGGCAACTTTTGAGCCAACTTAACTAGTTTCCTTGTTAGTTGACTTTTGATTTAGATGTTTGACCCACAAATCTGAGTTTTTCAAAAGTAACTGGATCAATATACCACCTCTATTAACAAACATAGATCCCTAGAAAGGACATAAAAATACTATTGGCCAAACTGAAAGTGATCAAAATAAATTGGCAAGGATGTTTGATAAAAAAATAGTTAGACCGTGACTGTGAATAAGAGAGAGAGAGAGAGAGAGACCACTTCGTAACACTTTTGGTAAACTCCACAGTTGGTTTTGCAGAAATAGATTTAGGATCAGCGCTGGCTATAATGAGAGTGTACATGTCAGAGAATCTGGGCAACTTAGAAGACACCATCAAGCCAGTGCTGTTATAAGCAGAGCCCTGAAAATATAACAAGCTTGATAAATGAAAAATGATACCATTGTGTTAGGATTATGAGAAGTTAGAAACATATCATCTTCTATATCAAGCAAAATTAAATAATACTATATCACGGAATTTCATGTATAATATCGCAAGGAACAACTACATTATAGAGATCAAATCAGTTATATTCTTATAACATGATGAAGCATTTGGATTTATTTTTAATGCACAGCATAACATATGAATAATAAAAAGTTCTTTATGGGGCTAACATGATGTACCATTATATGCTACGGTGCGACAATTCTTTTTAAAAACCCAAAATTTCATAACTAGCAATTGAAGAATTGACGTTCACTGCTAACCTAAAATAGACAGAGAACAGGCCAGCTTAAGGGGGACGCACAAAGGCCTTTATGAAAGCATTTGGTCAAACATGAACCAAACAGTAACATACTTCTTGGGAATTAACTTAGGAGTAGAAAGTTAAACATATTGCTTATCTTGGAAAGCAACTTAACCTTCATGGCAACAGTATTACAATTCAGTGCAACTCGTCGACTAATTATTTCCTACAGATGCAGAAGGTAACTTATGTATCTAAAATTTAAATGTTGTCATCATAGCCAAAAGTGTTATTTTTAGCAGAGCTAAGAAGTAAGATACAATAAGTCTTAATTCAGGGCCTATGTTGATAAAACCTGTTTAGATACTATCAGCATAATCCTGGGTGTTATAACTTCACATAACGTCATAACTATTCTAACTTTTTGAAAAGTTCTGGGGTCACTCTGAGTTTGAATACTAGCAACAAACTGTATTTTAAGCCCGATTAAAAAGCTACAATATACAAGATTCAAAGATCTATTACAATATAAAGAGTGTACCATCAAAAATATACTTACCCATCAAAAATTTTAAAAAACAAAAACAAATCAAGATAGTTAACTATTATGATAATGCTCAATGCTAAACAATCCAAATAAATACGTGTAGGTGTAACCAACAAAACATTTAGAACCACCGAAGGACCGGCTCCGTCACCAGTTTACCAAACATTGCAACTTAAGTACATTTGATGACTTGGTTTTACTAAAAGAGATATAGAGCAACGCATATTTAATTTCTAATCAGGAATCAACAAGCATGTGGTTTGATCGATACACATCAACCTATGCTACACCGTATAGATCCATATAAGACTAAGTATAAATAATCTATCCAGAGTAAGAGCAAAATAAAACTTACTGCGGGCGGATAGGTAAACAAAAACGCGTTTTTCTCCTTGGTGTAGATGATCAGCTGCAAAATTCCATTGAATAACACATACTTGCCATAGTCAAAGATCAGACAAACTCAAATTTTCAGCCTAATAGCAAATAAATTTTAAAAACTATAGATCATATTTAGGTCATCCTTTGTAATAATCATGAGATATATACAACATTCAGTCAACCATTTTTAAACACATTACAATACAATAAACGTTCAATTTCAGACTTGAAAAAGGATATGATACGATGCATCCAATGAGAAAATTCATGTTATCCGGGAACTTCTTATTGTAAAACTGAGCAAACAAAGCAATGATAATAATGATCGCTCCAATCAACAATCTAACGTTACTCGTTCTCACATCTTCACTGTAGCCACGGCTAGTCACGATCTGGTTCAAATTAACATAAAACGTTATCAATGAAGCATAATTAAGAAACTGAATCTGAATCTGAAATTTGAAATTGGAGATGATTGAGTGAAATTGAGTACCTCAGTGACGGTTTCGTCGAGTAAGTGCTTGATGGAGTGATGATCTAATAGATTGGTCTTTTTAGGGGTTTTTGTTGGAGACGTTGTGGTGCCGTTGGTGGTGGTCGTCGTCGTCATCTCCGGTTAATGTTCCTGATTTTCCGATTGAGAATTTCTAGGTTTTGTCTGAAAATGAGATTTGGGGATTTTGTTTAACTTCGATTGGGAAGGTGAAACGTATTGGATTAGTCTATGTGCCTTAGGCCCATCACAGAAAGGGCTTTTTTTGCTTTCGGACTATTGGACACTTGGACATAGTCACATAAAGGTGCACAAAATAACCGGTTCAACAACCGAAACCGGTTATTAACCGATTAAGGAATAACTGGTTAAGGTATTTTTTAATCGTAGGTTCGTAACTGATTAGGGATTTTTTTATGAATAACTGGTTATTAACCGGTTTTTTTAAAACCGAATTTTAACTGATCCACTAGTTAACCGGGAAAAAACCTGAAAAAATAATAAAATATTAGAAAAAACCGGTTAAAGTAAAATAACTGGAAATTTTGAAAAAAAACCCGGTTATTAACCGAACTGGTTAAAGCGAATAACCGATTTTCTCAATAACCGAAATTAACCGGTTAGGGTATTAAATAACCGGTTAACCGAAAGTAACCGATTTGTGCACTTCTACTTGGACATAGCATTCCTACTTTTGGAAAATAAAAATAAAAATAGTTCGGGGCTAGACTCGGTGTCTCGGTGTGGAAATGGACTCGGATTACTTGAACCGTCGAGGACCCATGGATTCCAGTTCCTCATATAAAAACAAAAATGAATTGGAACTAGTTCCACCTGAACCCGACTAAAACTAGGACCATGCCCAAAACCGATATAAAGTCGTCAAAAACCCAATCCTACCCGGATTTGGACCTGACCCAACTGGTTTTGACTAAAATTGAACCCGTTCTTAAAAAAACCTGGTTTGTGCACTTTGTGTTTCCACTTTGATGGTCCAGGTCTTCAGGATATATGTTTGTGGAGAAGTAGGGACAACATAATGACTATTAGGAGAACGATATATATTTATATTTATTTCCTACAAGTGTGTCTTTCTATAGTAACCTATTCATGATATCACTTGTGTGCCTTCATGGTGTGTTGTATACTTCATACTTGTATGTTCCTACTTTATCCTCACATACTGTTGATACAACAAAAATCAGCCCTTGAGATAACATTGGAGATTAGTTGAGAGTATTCTTATGTAACATCCGGCCCCTCATACCACCAATATTGTCCGCTTTGCTACATTAGAGCTCACGAATTTGTTTTTGGTTGCCCTGATGAATCCTTCCCAGGATGGTCACCCATCCTGAGACTGCTGTCATCCGAGCACGCTTAACTGTGGAGTTTTCCACCCATCCACTAGCATTAAGCCCCAAAACGCGTTGTTGGTATTTTAGGTCGGACATTCCTTATAAATCCCAGATCTCTCCTGCCCACGGCCGATGTGGGATTTGCCTAGGGTGTTACATCTTGGATTTGACTATCCTAATCTTCCAAAGGTGTTAGGAAGATTAGTCAAGACCGGAGGCTCTTCTTTTTTGCTTCCTGAGGTCGGATCTGTCCCTGCGATTTTGATATCGCCAAGAACGTTATGTTCCTTTCCTGAGATCTGCTAAGATAAGAACAACCGTTAGGCTCACCGCAGGGGAGGGACCCCTGCGATCCACCTCCGGCGTGACAATCAGTATCTTTGAAGTAAAACACTAAGTGTGAAGTAAGAATGATAGCAAGGAGTAAAGAATTAGAGAGAATGGTGAGAGATGGAGTGTCCAAACCTTGTTGTAATAAGTTGGTATATATAGGAGGATGAAGAAACGTTCACTTCTATTTAGGGGTTGGAATCTTTATGTTGCTAGATGTTTTTTCTCGAAGGAAGGAACATTTCCTGATTGGTGTAAAGCACTGCCTTGCGATACTGTTCACTGTCAGATTTTCACTGTTCCCAGCATGCTCCTTGCTTGTGGATTCATAAGTTAATGTATCGGAAGGCCACGATATCGCAAGGCCATGATATCACAAGGCCATGATATCGCAAGGCCATGATATCGCAAGGCCATGATATCACAGGGCCATGATATCGCAAGGCCACAATATCGCAAGGCCATGATATCACAAGGCCACGATATCACAAGGCCACGAATATGATATCGCCTTGCATGTCCGCTCTAGATCTGGCAAGGACATTTACTATCCTGACCAACTATAAACTAATTAATTTATTATGGGGTTTTGCTTAATTACGTAGGTTATAAACCTACTTACGTCATCACCTACCTTTTTTTTTCTTAACATGTAGTTTACTATAACAATTTATGGTATGATCTATCATTTATTACTACCACACTAGAGGTGCAAAAATCCCGAATTTAGACCCAACCTGTCACACCTGATTCGAAATCGTATTTGATCAAACCACAAGGCACAACTGGTTCTGGCTACTTAGAGAAAATAGAACGAACCAAAACAATTGAAACCGGTTTCACCTCTACTCGCACCAAAACCAATAAAAAAAACAAAGACTAACTAGTAAAAAACTCAAACCTACCCATAATTGGTTCCCTCTCTGCCTCTTTCTCGTGGAACCAAAACAGGAATCGATTATAAGACAATCAAATTTGTGTGCCTTTATATCACACTATCATCTTCTGTTTTTTATATGTTTTTTTTTTTTTTGCATTTTTTTAAGCCGAGAATCTCACTAGACGTAATCTCTATCCCCTAAAACCAACCTCTCAGTCTCATATTTTTTAATCTTACTAATGACTTTTCTATACAAAACATTTATGGTTGTTATTACAACGAGTAATGACCAACGAGCTATAAAGGCATGAAGCGCATGAATAGTAAGCGGATAAAAGATAAGGTACTATATTGGTTTTAAACGATCCTTATTACCACATTTTGGTCTTTGTCAAGTCTTAACTAACAAATTGACCGGTAACGGTTCCATCTTTTATCACTTTAGCAACCAACAGACTGTCGCTAAAAAATTAACGGCATTAAGTTTTTTTAATCTAGACCGACTTTTTAAGGCTTTTGATCAGAAAGAGAATACGGACCGATTGATGTAAAGTTATCTCGAAATGACGCTACGAAACGATGCTCCTAGGTGTTTAAACATATCGGTGATTCAATCGGATGTTAAGTTTTGTCGTTTGGAGCGCCATTTCAAGATAACTTTACATCAACGGAATCTTATACAATTCATTAATAGCTAAAGTGATATAATTTAGGACCGTTACCCATCAATCCGTTAGTTGAAATCTTCAAACATCAAAATGTGATAGTTATGATCTTTTAAAACCATTAGAGCATTCACAGTGGAGTAATCAAATTTTTGTGAGTAAAGTTTTTATACTTTAGGGAGTTGTTGTGGGTTGTTACGAGTGGAAGAAAGAGAAAATTTTTTTCATCTCTTATAATTTTTTAATGATTTTAAAAAGTGATTGTGAGTGGAGAAAAGAGAAACTGTAACGATAAAGGTAAAAAAAATTATTATTTAATTAAAAAAATAATTATTTTTAGTATAATTATATGAATGAGGATAGTTCTATTGATTTTGATTGATGCTCTTATAAGAAATAAATTCAATAATAATAACAAAAATTGTGTCATGTCAATTTGTACATATGTTTTTGAAGATAAGATTTTGAAATATCTAAGATTTTCATTCCCTCTCCACCTTTAACAATCCATACACCCATTTTCATCTTCAATCTCTGCTAAAACCCTAATCAATCACAACCATTTCAATGTCGCATGCTTTAACATGACGTCTGCAACCACCATGACCACTCCGGCGTCTCTTCGCCGGACCTTTCTTCCTCTATCGCACTGCAGTTCCTGTTGTGACCTCAGATTTCATCCTGTCACTTCTTCCTATCTCAATTATGCTCCCATACGAAGAACTTACCCTCTCAAATGCGTTTCCAGGTAAATTTGTTATATACTGTTGTTAATTTTCAGTATGATTTGTTGTTTACAGTGTAATGTTGTGATTTGCATTTAGGTTAGTGGTTAAATGCAAGGCGAGTGAGACGGAGACTGGACCGAGTGAAGATAATGATAAAGTGATGCATCTGTTTCCCTTTTTAGCTTACTTATATCCCATGTTATGTTTATGTTGTTCTAAGGCTTTATAAAACAAGTTTGATGTCTCTTGTTAAAAATGGATTGTAATGTTTTATTTAACAATGTCAGCCATTATCTATACAATGTCTTCGTTTTAACCGTTGAAGGCCAAGTCTTAAAACCACATCGATGAAAAAATGTTTGCTTTGATGATAAAATTCAGCTTTGTTCATATTATTATGTCTAGTTAAACGCTTGGATGTTCTAACATAATTGTATAGGAAAGAGAAGTGCATGAGGCAGTTGAACTTGCAGAATCGGTGAATGCAAGTAGTTCAATTAATGTGGACGATAAAGAAGAGGTAACGACTTTAATCAATATTATTATGGTAATTAAGTTCTTGATTTGATAAGCGGTTGATGAGGTTTTGTTGTTAGGATAAGGGGCAACCTAGTCAGTTGGAATTACTCAACAAATTCTTGGACGGTAACAAGGCTCAAGAACTCAGCGAGGTGTTTATAGATT
This sequence comes from Tagetes erecta, assembly GCA_030867185.1. Taxonomy (NCBI): domain Eukaryota; kingdom Viridiplantae; phylum Streptophyta; class Magnoliopsida; order Asterales; family Asteraceae; genus Tagetes; species Tagetes erecta. The sequence continues at coordinate 58,203,368 of CM061493.1, forward strand.
AAGTATATTGTATGTATGATTATTTTGAAATTCTGATAGAAAATTGTTCTTGTTAGGATAAAAGCCAATCAAGTCAATTGGAAGTGCTTAATAGGTTACTAAATAAAGATGATGTCGAGGCTAAACCTAAAGAAGTCACTGTGGTATTTTTCTTATAGTCTTAAGTCTTAGTTTTGCAGAATTTGCATTTCATGTATGCTACTATGCTATCAACTGATATTTTAAAACAGGAGGCTGATAATAATATAGAGATTACAAGTGGGTCGCCCTTGCCAGGTGTGAAGGTGAATATTTCATTGACGTGATATCATTTTTATGCGTTTCAATAATCATATTGTTCGCTCTTTATAGTTTTTAATCATTCTTAACAGCCACAACTTGATGACATAATCATGATCCCAAAGGAAACGATCGATATACTGAAAGACCAAGTGTTTGGATTCGACACTTTCTTTATTACCAGCCAGGAACCATATGAGGTGATTGCATACATATCATCTTTTGCTTCACGTTTATATGTGATTGAAAAATCTTGATTTTTAACGTTCTTGATTTCACAGGCTGGGGTGTTGTTTAAAGGAAACCTACGAGGATCGGCTGCTGTGAGTTACACAAAGATCGAAAAAAGGCTGCAAGTTAGTTAACTTCACCTACACATGATACTTATTTAAAACCTGGAAAACGAAAGTTAATATATGTAATTTCTACTATTTGTGAAGGATACTTTCGGGGATCAATATAAGCTTTTTCTTTTGCTAAATCCCGAAGATGATAAACCTGTGGCGGTCGTGGTTCCAAGAGCGACATTACAACCAGAAACAACTGGTATTAGTATTATCTAGTCTACACGTATTGTTGCAGTTGAACACTAAATCCTTTATTTTTTTTCGTGAAGCTGTCCCTGAATGGTTTGCTGCTGGCTCTTTTGGATTAGTTACAATATTCACATTACTACTACGTAACGTGCCAGCATTACAGTCCAACTTGTTGTATGTTTACATTCATTAATACAAAGATGACTTTAACTTACCATTTATTGCAACATAGATAGTTTTGGATCTTAAAAACGAGCATTAATCTGCATATTGTAATGTTCCAGATCCGTTGTTGATAATATTGAATTATTAAAGGATGGGCTTCCTGGAGCCCTGGTGACTGCACTTGCTTTGGGTGTACATGAAATCAGCCACATTTTGGTAGCCAAAAATGCAGGAGTTAAGCTCGGGGTTCCATTTTTTGTACCAAGTTGGCAGGTGAGGTTGACCCACACATCAAAGTTACTGTCTTGACCCAACCTGTATTGTTTGATATAAGAAAGTTGAAAACTAATGATCTGTTTTGATGGCAGATAGGCTCGTTTGGTGCAATAACAAGAATTCTAAACATTGTACCAAACCGTGAGGTTCTTCTTAAGATCGCAGCAGCAGGACCTGTAGCAGGCTTTTCATTGGGCCTGGTTCTTTTGCTTTTGGGCTTTTACTTGCCACCAACCGATGGTATAGGGATCGTTGTTGATGCTTCTGTATTTCACGAATCATTTCTTGCTGGTGGAATAGGTATGTTCTATCTCGTTTACTTCCTTCCCACTAACTTGTTATATGTTTGTGTTTCTTTAATAACATATAGTGTCATTTTGATGTGTTCTTATATAGCAAAACTGCTTCTTGGTGATGTTCTTAAAGAAGGAGCAACAATATCAGTAAACCCGCTAGTGCTTTGGGCATGGGCTGGGCTTCTCATCAATGCAATCAACAGCATCCCTGCAGGCGAGCTAGATGGTGGCCGGATTGCTTTTGCAATATGGGGCCGAAAAGTTTGTTTTTTTGCTCCATTCTTCATAATTTTTGTTCGCTTTACCACGGGCTGGGTTGAAAGGGTTGGGCAGGGTTAGTTTGGGCTGCAAACATTTTGTTGTCCAATTTTCAATCTCTCTTTTTGTATAGATAAGAGAGAACCAAATTGACCCATTAAGTAATCTCGTGTTTTGCAGGCTGCATATCGCTTATCAGCTGCTTCTATCGCGTTGCTGGGTTTATCGTCTTTACTCGATGACGTGGCATTTTATTGGGTGGTATTGATATTCTTTTTACAACGCGGGCCCATTGCTCCTCTGAGTGAAGAAATTAGTGAGCCAGATAACAAAAATGTTGCATTGGGAATCATAGTTTTAGTGATGAGTTTGTTAGTTTGTTTGCCTTACCCATTCCCTTTCACAAGTGAAGTAATTACAAGTCTTTAGTTTTATGTATGTATACACAGTATTTTGTTACCTCTATAGCACCCAATATTTTTTAATATATCTGTTTATACTTATGTTTATTTTTCCCATGTGATGAGTTTTTGTTATATTTTTCAATCTGTGAGAAGATTAATGTCATCCTTTGATTTTAAGCTACACTAGGGAAGGTCTTGGCACCATTAATACGATTCATATAGTATTATACTAGTTGTCACACCAATTTAAATTTTTTACGTTTTGTATGATATGAGAGTCTATACGACAGTTTAAATCTTTTATGAGTGGTATAGGTCACCAAGTTTATCAAAATTCCCTTGATATGCATGTGAAGTATTTGACAACGTAAAACTTCTTGTTATGCACGCATCACTTATTTGACATGGCATAATATTCCTTATGATGTGTGTCAATTATTTATCACGGTGTAAGATTCTTTTAAAAATTACTATTTAAATCGTCATATTTTTACTTATTTATCACTTAACTCCCTACGTACATTCAATATTCATTTCTTCAATTTCCTTTAATTTTCTAGAAAATTCCTTAGTGATGTCGAGTTATAAGTTATAATGATAACTATTCGGCATTGGGCGTTGAATCTTCTAAAGATATGCATGGGGTGTTGGAAACCAATCAAGTATAACATTTCTTACTTTTTTTTCGTTAGTTTTAGAGAAGTGTAACCATACCATTTTTTAAGTTGTGTGTTCAGGTTCAAGTTCATGTTCATGAGTTGGTGAACTAGGTTGTTACTTGTAGATGTCAGAGTGTGAAACTGTTACATTATAGTCGTCTCACGATCAAAGAAAAACACAATCATCCAGGCCATCGAAATATGACTTATATGTGATTTTGGTGACGAATACAAAAGGGTAGCCAAAGTTGGACTTTTTGGCACCACAAATTGTTCATTTGAATTGATAGGAAAATGACTCTTGATTGTTGGATGTCACGAGTAGTAGTTAATGAACATAATGATTAAGCTAGCTACTCAACATATGGAGGAGCATTTGATTTGCAGTGATATTAACCAAATCCTTTTGGTAGGTTTCACAAAAACTAAAAGTATTCATAATGGAGGAATCAAATGTATGTGAGTGTGGTTTCTATATTTTAGAGGGTAAGTGTGAGTGATCATTGTGAGTTGTTATGAGTAAAGGAACGAGAAAATTTGATGGTGGATAAGAGAGAAACTCTATATTTGAAAAGCTATTGTTCATCCCATATAATTTTTTAAAGTGATTGTGAGTAGATGAGAGAGAACTGTAATGATAAATGCATAAGAATATTATTATTTAAATAGAAGGAAAGAAAAAATGTAGTGATTTTTAGTGTAAAATTGTAAATTTAGAGATAGAGAAAATTTCTCTGCTATGAATACTCTAAGGCTTCTAAATTTATAAAATTGGACTTTTTACATATATCCCCCTACAAACCAATGTATTTGCTTATTTACCCAACTCAATTTTAATATTACGTATATACCCATCCTTTATGATAATTATTATGTTGACCAAATTACCCTTGCAAATACTAAAAACCCTACTACTAATCATCTAAAAAGCACCATATAACCAAAGTCAACGTCTCCTCCACCTCTATCGTCTTCTATGTATCACGCATACGTATCCATCCTTTAATTAGTATTAGTGTGTACTTGAGATTAATATTTTGGATGTTTTTGTTGTATGGTGGTTTTCAATATGCAAATTGAATATGCAATATTTTTATAAGCTAATTAAGTAAGGTAAAATAGTCAATATATAATTTAGTTTTTCCTAAAATATATCAAAAAGGGTAAATATGCAATATTATTTCCTAATAAGTGGAAATTTACAATAAAATTTTTTTGTTGGGTAAATATGCAATTAATAAGATTTAGAGGGGGATATATGCAAATGCCCCTAAAATTATAAAATTGGACTTTTTGCATATATCCCCCTACAAACCAATGTATTTGAATACTTAGTCATCGATTAACTAGTCTCGTAATTGCAACCGTAGGCCATAGCCTTTCTAGATTAAAACTAAAAAAAAACTACTTAAGATCTATAATCTTACAAAAAATAATAAACGGTCTAGCTATATATTATTGCGATTAAAACTGTTTATTTAAAAGATATATAACACACGAGTTCACCCTTTACACACATGTAATACATTTTAGCTTATTATTGTTGGTATTAAGTTTGGAAAAAATGAAGGTTTTTATTCTTTTTATAGTAAAGGCTCTCATTATATATTTTTGTAGTTCGATTATGCCCCCCACCCATCCCACCCAAAAAAAAAATTTGAGACGACCCTGGAGGATGTCTTACATGATCTTACACGGCGCACTAAGTGAACGGAACCAACAGTGTCGTGGGCAATGACAAATCTAGACAAAAATATCAGGGATAGCTCTCAAAAAATATTTCCACTATGAGGTACCTTTATACCTAAAAACGAAAAAAATCCAATACGGGGTACAAGTTGAGGGGTAACGGGCGCTACCCATGCCTCCATGCTAGGTCCGACCGTGACTGTGGATGATAGGTCAGGCTATAACAGTACACACCATGAAACTCGGATGACCAGGTAAAGAGGAAGAACTCCATTATAGATTCTTATCATGTCACTTTCTCTACCTTGTTAATGGTAAGAATAAAAGATGAGTTGAGTTGAGCCTGGTCAAGACGAGTAGAACTAGGTTAGGCTAGAGTATAAAGTTATACGAATCACTCAACTCCACACGTTTATTTTCACAAGCTGAAATTTTGAGCTCAAGTTCAAACTCGGCTTGTTAAAATTTCAAGCTAGCTCATGGTTTGTCGAGCAAGATCATTTTCTTAGAAGGCCACTTCAATAGTTATCAAACGTAATGTAAGTTGTGATATATTTTTATTCTGAAAGACCCCGTAAAAATACATATGGTTATTAATTTTCTTGAGAATAAAATTAATCTTTTGAGCTGAAATTATATTTTATTATAGTTGTTGTCTAATTAGAAATATTGATCTTTATCATTGGACCTAACTTTGGACACAAGCATACATAGCTAGTAATTAAAAGAGAGACGTAATATCGTATAGTAAGCATATGTGTTTTGTTCGAATGTTAGTTACTTTTAATTTGTTTATATTTTTAGAAATGAAAAAGATTCGTGACTATATTTTAGTTTTATGAGTCGTGATAACATATATTTGAGTGTAATGTCGTATTCACTTTTTAACATACTTCTTTACCGTGAGGGGTCATGATACTTGTGTTTTTCAAGACCGGACTGGACGTCAACCGTCTGGTCGGTCGGTTCAACCTTCTGGTTTTCCGGTACTGTCGGCCGCCGTTTTCCAGTCTAGCCAGCCAAACTGAAAACGTTTTAATCACCCTAAAGCGTACCTATTCAATGACAAGTTCTCGGTACAACCGATTCGATTGACCAGTTCGGTTTTCAAAATATTGGTTATCTTGTAAAATTATACGTACATTAACTGTAATGACGTTTCATTGGTAAAAATGGAGTTATTTAGGTACCATAAGCGATCAATCATCTAGGTTGTTTCAAACACCCTAAAGCGTACCGATTCAATGGCCAGTTTCTGATCCAACCATTTGTTGATGTTTCAGTGGAAAAAGAAAATTTGACACTAAACATATTAACTAACTAGATGATCGGGGGAAAGAGAAATATTACTCCGATTGACATTTCTCATGTAAAGGTTTGGAGAAATGAGAAATCCAACTCTAACTTCTTTTATATCTTCATCAAAGTTTAATTGTTCTTAATGAGTATCTGAGGCAATGCTAGGGAAAAAGAGAAATCTGACTCTAACTTTACTAACCGATTAAAAGATTGAGGAAAATAAGAAATCTTACTTTAATCACATCTTGTTCATGGTGGAAGTACAGAAAAAAGAGCAATCCGACTCTGACCTTCTAACATACTTATATCGTGATAATCTCAATGATCGGTTTGTGGTGACTAAATATAGGGCTGTGGAAAATGAGAAATCTGACTCTAACTTTTATACTAATCTTCCGACTAACCGTACGACTGTGTGACCCTAACAAGATCTCAATCGACACTCACTCACGTTTATACGAAATCATATTAAACACATATATGTTATAACTAACTAGGTGGATATAAAGTCTAGGTGAATGCTACTTTCTGATTATTTCAAATAATTATTTACTTATTCGCATTTACTTTCGTGCATGCTTTCATTTCTCGCAATCAATCAACTTAGTTAAACGACAAAAGTGACAACTCGTAAATTCAATTTAACTTATCTTCACTTAATTATGTTAAATTCCCGCAACTTATTATACACTCACCTTCGTAAATTATAAACCATGTAAACTTGAAGGGTTCTTTTTGTAAATAACAAAAATTAACTAGTTTTTTTTATAAACTTGAGAACAAAATAAATCAATTAAATAACTATAGGGACCTAAATGCAATAATCAAAACTTAAAATCATTATAAACCCAACCTCGTCTTCTTCATAACACTCGACCAAAACCCTAGTTCTGTCTCCGGCTTCGATCGTTGCCAAAATCACCACCCATCACCACCCGTCACATGATCATCGGTTATATAAACCACCACCGTAGCAGCGAGGAGCAAATTGTTGTCATCATCAGCCATATCCGATCACGTTCACCTCCTGATCTCACAATTCCGGTAAGCAGAACTCAGTCCTGTAAATTGTAGTGATCGGGTTTGTTAGAAGTTACAGTTTAGTTCGGTTCGATCGTATGTGTTATTTGTAGCAAGCTGTGCATGATCGGTACGTACGTTGTGTATACATGTACTGATAGATAGGTATATATATATATATATATATATATATATATATATATATATATATATGTGAGCGTGTATGTTATGTATATAAATACAGCTATGTATAACAGTAGGTAATAAGAATGTTTAAGTATGTATGTATAGTAAATGAAACAGAAGTAGTAGTATATATATATACAGATGAACGTATGCGTCATAATATGTATGTAAAGCAAATGGTATGTGTATATGTTAACATGTGTATAATTAGTACAAATATAGGTGCATGGTGTAGTTATGTAAAGAATGTATGCAAAGTACCGATCGAGGTCGATGGAGGTATATATATATATATATATATATATATATATATATATATATATATATATATATATATATATATATATATAGCGAGGCCTTCAATTGAGAACAAGATTATCTTGAGAACAAAAAGTACTACTTTTAAACCAATCAAATTATTTCTTATTTTTTAATTAATTAATTAAATGTGGTTTTAGATCGTAACTACTTTTTTCTGATTTTAAGCTTTTTTTTAATGTATATGGGTATTATGGTAATTTATATTTGGTAGTTATTTTATACTTCCAATTTAGATCGTGACTTTACATTTTTTTTAAGTGACACAGTTTAATCTACAATAAAAAAAATGTTACAATACAAGATCCATTTCCAAATGCCACTTGTTATATATAAATTATATTTTTTGAATGATAATTAATATAAACAATATGTAGTATGTTAAGTTTAGCTATTTGATATATATTGCAAAATATTATATGAAATGCGTTAATGCATCTGTTTTAATAATAGTGCATTTAGTGCATGTTCGTAAGAATCTATATAGTTCTATTACCACATTTACATCAGATATAGATTTGTAATGTACTCATATAAACATTCACTCACTAAGATCTTATATGTAGCATGTTATGTTTACCTATTTGATTTTATTGCAAAAATATATATAAAATGCATCAATGCATCTGTTAAGTGATATGTCGATACACTTCGTGCGTATTTACAAAAATATGTATTGTTTGTATTACTACATTTAGATCAACCAAAAAACAAAAAAAAGTCAAGACAAATATGCCAACTAGCAAATCAAACGCGGATGAAATCTATATCATATTCAAAATTGACCCACGCTTAAATGCATATATGCATTAAAAGATTTACGTTACAAATTGGTTCCAACAAAATATAAATTAACACAAACAACTAATTTAAGGAATTACATTTAATGGTTTAACAGACCATGTAATGTAGCTCTCTTGTTCTAGATGATGGACATTTGAGCAAAAAATTCATAGGGTTGTCGAATCAGGAAAACGAGTAAATTGCATCAGATGGTATAGTGGATCAAATCATCTGAAAGTGCGATGGATGTGCAGCAAATCAGGAAACCGACATCGCTATGGAAAAATGTCATTAGGGTCAAAACTAAAAAGAGCCGTATATGATATACAAGAAAAACCGATGGACTAGTATACTAATGTCACAATTAATTACCAAGATGCACATATGCATTGGTGCTTGTTTGCAACAGAATAAATAATATAATACTAAATACTTTAATTTGTTAGACGAATGCATAATTACTGCACTTTCAAATGTTTAATATATTCTATATGAATAATTCTTAAAGAAACCTTATTATTTACGATTATTTATTTAATTAAATAAACTAAAAGAATTTAACATAACCAAAATTTGTCTTTAATTAAAACCGTTTGGTAACCGCCCATGACCCAGAATTTAGGAACTAGTAATTACAGATTTGCCCCTTAGTGATATTACATTAAAATAATTAATTAAAGCCTTTGAAAAAAATTTGATTGGTTAAAAATTGTACTTTTTGTACTCAAGTTAAGATTGTTCTCATTTGAGAGTCCCTCTATATATATATATATATATATATATATATATATATATATATATATATATATAGGGGAGGGTTCATTTGAGAAGAGCAAATATTGCGAGAAGAAAAAGAAATTGCTAAATTCTTCAATTTTTCAACCAAAAACGTTTTTAACTTACAAAACAATGATAGAAATGCAACATTTATTCATTAACTTTGATATTCAATATATAAAATTTAATAAATTTCGTTTATTTCTTAAACCTACACATGTGGAAGTCATGTGTATGTTAGGTTACTTACACATAACCTACACGTGTGTAGGTAAATTTAAAACGCTAAAAATACATACGTAAAAAATATTTTAATGATTTTTTTAGTTTATACCTTACATATTTGTATGTAGGAAGTGAATTTATTTAAAAAAAATTAAACAAATGAAAAGTTTTTTTAGTGATTTAGGTTTCTTCTTTTTCTTCTCGCAATATATGAGTCTTCTCAAATGAACCTCCACCTATATATATATATATATATATATATATATATATATATATATATAGGAGATTGGCTAAAACAAAAACCTTTTTATATTGAAAAAACCTTGAAAACTCATATTCATACGTTGATCTCGTATTATCTACGACTAGGAATTAAAGAGTTCATATGCTTTTTATCAGATATACCAGATATCTTTTTATAAACCAAAGAGGAACTTGAAGGATAGATAAGTAAATGCACAAGGGAATTGTCTTTTTATATTCTCTCTCAAGTACAATATAATCCAAACAGAATCCCAAAATCCAGTTCTTTCCATTTCAAATAGTCAATCATCCAAATCTTCAACCAGCCCCCTAGCTTCCATTGTCAAAACGTGATTATCAATCCCATATCCAGTGCACTTTCCATTGTCGTGAAACATTCATTATTGATGAGTAAAAACACATTTTTATTGCTTATAAGAAGCAGAAGGTATGTAATTTGTTTTTTGATTATCAAAATTTAGGGTTTTTTAAGGTTGTAGTTTTGTTTGTGGATCTTTTAAATTTTGTGTGGATTTAAGTATAAGTATTGTCCTTTGATTTTGCAAAAGTAGAATGAAGAAAAAGAAGCCAAAGCAGGGGGAAGACGATACTTAAGGCAACAAGCACTGGTACGGGTAACCGAAAGTTGAATAATCGAAAGGGCAACAAGAAAAGAAGAAGATTGAATGACAATGCAGATCAAAATAAGCAACTGGACTTGAAACATGAAAAAGTTTGGGGGGAATTGGTGGATTTCAACACATAACCCTTAAAGAACGAAAGTGCAATAGGAAGACAGTTAGAGGGTGATGTGGAGTTGCAAGTCGAGTATCCATAAATGTTTTTATACCTACAAAGAAAACAACATGTTAGATAAGTTACATATAAAAGAGTAAGAATAAAAAAAATGAAACAACATGCTATATAGGTTACACCATGTTACATATTTTATTACATCATGTTACATATTTAGATCTAAAAAAATCAAAGTTACATATGTTATATCGTGTTACATACTTTATTAAAAGTAAAGTTACATATGTTATATCGTGTTACATATTTTATTAAAAACAAAGTTACATATGTTGCATCGTGTGACATATTTTATTTAAATCAAACTAGACGGATTAGGTTACAGTACAGTCATGTTACATATGATACAAAGTGCTACATATTTTGTTATATTGTGTTACATATGATACAGAGTGTTACATATTTTATTAAAAACTGAAAAAATACATTTGTTTGTTCAGATGTAGTGTTACATATGTTATATCGTGTTACATATTTTATTAAAAACTGAAAAAAAATAATACATCAGACGTAGTGTTACATATGTTACATCGTGTTACACATTTTATTAAACACTGAAAAAAGTGCATGTCAGTTCAGACGTAGTGTTACATATTTTACATTGTGTTACATATTTTATTAAACACTAAAAAAAATTATATGTCAGTTCAGACGTAGTGTTACATCGGGTTACATACTTCATTAAAAACTGAAAATATTTCATTTTGGTTCAGACTAGGGGTGTTCATTCGAATCGAATGCGAATTGGGCGAATTGGGCGAATCGAATTGGTCGAATTGGGACTTTTAAAAACTGTATACGTATTCGATCCACATTCGAATAAAAATCTATGTATTCGATTCGATTAAGTTATTCGAATTCGAATCGAATTCGAATATATTCGAATGTATTCGCTTTAAAAAATATAAAAAAACAAACACATCAAGTAACAATACAAATGTAGCACTAACATAACATAAGTCTACAACATCACCCAAACAATGTTCAAAACATCACCCAAACAATGTGCAAAACATCACCCAAACAATATGCAAAATACTAGCACATCAGCAAGTCTAAAACATGTTAACAAAAGGTCTAAAACTGCATAATCAAACACAAAAAAGACTATAAACAAGTTTAAAACCCGTAAAAACAACAATTAAGCAGCTGTCACAGCACCAAATCATGTTTATATGCAGAAACAACAATTAAGATTGGGTAATGGGTTGGGTTTGGGTATTTTGAACTTACTTCAGGCCCATTAAATCATATTCATATATAGATAATTAATTAGATATATTAAAAATAGAGTTAAGTGCAATTTACACCCCTGTGGTTTATATCCAAAAGCACTTTGCAACCCCGATTAAGAAGTTAGACCATTTGCAACCCTATGGTTTTTAAAGTGAGTCATTTGCACCCCTCCGTTAAATTGACCATTAGTTGACCATCAAAATAATGATAAAAATACCATTTTACCCTCTCTTGTTTTAATATTAAACCACCCCAAACTTTAGTTCCACCACTAGTCACGATCTAAGGGTTTACAAAATCTGAAGAACCATATTTTGAATGCAACTAAGAACAACTTTCAATTGGCCCTCTCTTATTTTGATAATAAAAAACCTACAAACTTCAATTCCACCTTCACTTCCATTTCCGTATATCATAATTCATTATCTATGCTCCTAATCATCCTCCACATCCATTTCTGTGTATCATATTGTGAACAATTAAATCTGCAAAATCTAAAGAATATTAATCATATTGTTTGCCATCAACAAGTGTTCTTCACTGGAGATTCGATTCTAATATCATAGCTAGTATTTGGGTGCCACTGGCCATGAATTGAACATTAGCAGCTAGATCTTGACCTCCCATCGAATGAAATTAAACATCATCAGCGATATTTATGTTCGGAAATCATCCCCCATGAACATCCATGGTGATCAACGACCCATTCGTGACTTTGAAAACAATAAATTGATCGAGAAATTGGAACGGTAAGGTAAGAAGTTGGATGGTGGTTATGGTTTCACGATTCAAAACAAAGACAAAATTGGAACGGTTTGGTCAAATGAATAACCTGTACATATTAAACCCTAATCTATAGTTTTTCATTTGAATGCCTCAATGTTTTCGTTCAGGAATTGAGGGTTGGGTGAAGAAGATGAAGAAGACGGGAAATGCCTATTTTACCCTTTGAAATGACAGTTAATTAATGGTTAAATTAATGTAGAGGTGCAAATGATCCATTTTAGAATACATAGGGTTGCAAATGGTCTAACTTTTTTATTGGGGTTGCAAAGTGCTTTTGGATGTAAACCATAGGGATGCAAATTGCACTTAACTCTTAAAAATATATATTAAAAAATAAATTAATTTCTTATTCGAATTGGGCGAATCGAATGCGAATACATAAAATCATATTCGTATTCGATCCACATTCGACAAAATTATTCGAATCGAATCCGTACTGAATTCGAATGACTAAAAGTCGATTTCAAATGGCCTTAATCGAATTCGATTCGAATCGAATTTGAATAATTCGGATGGTATTCGAATAATGTTTAGAAGTAGTGTTACATCGTGTTACATACTTACATATATTAATAAAAATTAAAAAAATACATGTCAGTTCAGACGTGGTGATATAGATGTTACATCGTGTTACATATTTTACTAAAAAAATTAAACAACATGCTAAAAACTAACTATTCTGTATATTACATCGTGTTACATGTTTTATTAATTTATCCGGAAACTCCTTTAATCACGTTTTTTATCTGCCAAACATTCCGGCAACTCCGGTGACTTATCCGGTAACCGACCAAACCACAAAATAAATTATTTTGAACCCATTTTAACCAATCAATCGGTCATATTGTTTTAGTGACAAGGTTCGAAATAAAATCCATCTATTAATCGAATTTCCGAAGCATTATTTTCAAATTAAATCCATTCCGTGTAAATTTGAAATCTAAATCGATTGTAAAAAACGATTTTAAAGAAACATTTTGAAAATTGTAGTTACAATGTTATGAATCACCATTTTTACAATACAATGAAAAACTGAAAATTAATAAAAAGTAGATGTTAACTTAAGATGTTAACAACTAACCCAAAGTTAATAGATCTAGCACTATATATCCGTGTATGTTTCTTCTTTTCAATCGTTTTCATCCGTACTAAATCAAAGACTTTTGGCCAAACACCTACTCAAAGGATCCACTAAAATGTAACCGATTTGCAATGTACTTGTGATTTGATCATGAGACAAAATAAATGAATAAATTGTAAATCAGTTCCGGAAAGTTTTGATTGTTACCTTAAAAACTCGTTTCTAAACATCACAGCGAAAATATATTTAATTTTTTAACGTACACAATATTATTTATGAAAACTATTCTATCAATCAAATATTTCATTTCAATCTCAATCAAAAATATTTAAATAATATGGATGTCTGGACATATCAAATACCACATGAGAAATATCAAAATCTCTACTTTTTTTAGCTTAAAAAAAAGTTAATAAAAGCAATGTTTTGAAAACCGGATCGGACACTGAACCGTTATTTTAATTTTAATGGTTGGACCGGTCGGACCGCGATCGGACCGGGGTTTGACCGGGGTAGTATATTTGTATATTTATCAAAGCAATACCATAAGATTTTCAATTTAAACACAAAATAAGTTCAATAATATTAAGTTATACCATATAAGTAATAATCCAAACAAGTTCTAACGCAAAGAATCACCAAAAAATCATAATTTAAACAAGTTTTAACGCCAAAATAAAACGAGTTAATCATTTTCATCACTTAAAGAACAACATATTGACTTTCATTACAAAAAACACAAATGCAAATAGATGTAAACATAAAATCCATGAAAATCAAAACATAAAAATATATATTTTATGACTGACCCGGTTCATTAGCGGTTCAATAACGGTCTGGTTCCGGTCCGACCGGACCGGTTTGTACGGTTCGAAGCGGTTCAGAAACATCAATCAAACCGTGTCTAATTAAACCGGGATTATTAAAAAAACGGTCCGACCGCGGTCGGACCGGCCGGTTTAAAAACACTGAATAAAAGCGTAGGGGAGTGTATTATCTACACATAAATTCACAATGAAATAATAGAAAATAAAACAAAGAAAATTGAGTGAGTAAACAAAAAAATCTATCTAATAAATCAAACTTTTAGGGGGTAATTTTTAGAGGGATTTTTTTTTTCTATAATAGGAAGTTTGGGAGGTAAAATTTAGCTAAATTTTTCATCATGCAAGTTGATGGAGCCAACTCCTTAAATGTTATATATTTACAAATTGTTAAATATAATGGTTATAATTTCTTTATAAATATTACTATTTAACCCGTGTGTAACACACGTGTATTAAACCTAGTCTATCTAATAAATCAAACTTTTAGGGGCAATTTTTAGAGGGAAATTTTTTTAATCTATAATAGGAAATTTAAGAGGAAAAATATTAAGTTTCATGCAATGAGTTGATGGAGCTCCTTAAATATTAAATATTTACAAATTACAAATTTTTAAACATAATAATTTTAATTTCTTTATAAATATTATTATTTAACTCGTGTGTAACACACGGATGTTAAACCTAGTTAAATAATATAACTCACCCGGTAGAAGAAATTCCATTTCTAAAATCAATTTCGTACATAAAAACGTCGTAATAAAAACAATTGTTGAAGCTTTGTCCAAATCGATTTCTTGTGTGTCTAAAATAGTTTTTAGCCATGTTTATTGACACATGATGTTTGATTCAAACAACATTTCTGCCATAATTATTTTAAAATATGTATGATTAAAACAAAGTATTTAGTGGTTGTTGCTACTTTTTAGCCACGCTTACAGTAAACTCATGTGGTTTGTGCTACCATTTAGCCACACTTAGTGGAAAAAATGTTTGAATCCGGAAAAAAATTGTTTCCTTTAGCCACTCTTCAAGTGGCTACGACCACTAGAAAACCTAAAATAACTGGACCTTTGGTCATACTTGAGCTCGAAAAAAAAACGTGGTGAAAGGCCTAAGGCTACGAGGAAAAATCGTGGCGAAACCATAATTTGGTGCGTTGTCTTCTGGCTGATCATCAGAATACTACGAATTTGAATTTGGATTTGAAAATGATTACCGAAAAAATTAATTAAATACCTAAATGAAAAAGAAAACTACATTGTTAACATACTTCACAATTCAATTCTCAAAATATTAAGCTGATCATTGAAACATATATTACAAGTGGTCAATGTAATAAAAATATAAAAATATCAATTTTAAATTATCTTGGAACCATCAAATCGGTTCAACAATAACTCAGGTTTCACAATTAAAGGTTAATAACTTAACCAAGTGATCAAAGAGAACTATAGGTTAACAATTTAATCAAACAGTTGTTTTCTATTGGTAATTAGGTTGGTGATGACGTTGGTGATTTTAGGGTGGCGGCATTGGTGTTCGATAATGGTGGTGGCCTACTTGCTCTCGAACATGTACTAAAAAGGAGGATAGAATAGAAACATATAATTGTTTTTTTTAAGATTACTAATAATAAAAAGGGTTATTGGATTTAATCACCTTCAACTATTGGTTATTGGCCGCTGTCACCCTCAAGTATCACTTTGGCCAATATAACTCCCAACTAAACACTTTGGTGTCCGTATCACCAAAAGTCAACCAATTCAAGTCACTTTTGGTCAACTTTTGGTTATTTTTTGGTTAAATTTTTGTGTTACGGACACTGTATCATCAAAAGTTAACCAAGTTAAGTCACTTTTGATTAACTTTTGATTCATTTTTTGTTAACTTTTGGTGATACAGACACCAAAGTGTTTAGTTGAGAGTTATATTGGCCAAAGTGATACTTGAAGGTGACAGCGGCCAATAACTAATAGTTGAAGGTGATTAAATCCAATAACCCTAATAAAAAATATAAAATGACCAAGTTGTCCTTATTTCATAACATGTGATCAAAATTAACTGAAAAAATTAACACTTGTTAGTAGAAAGGATTTAAACTGATACAAATTTTAAATGTAAAAGATGAATCCTGATATATTTTTTATCAAAGGAACATATGTTTTTTTTTGATGCAACAGTTGAATAAACATGTTTTTATGTTTTTTGAGTTTCTTATCCGTGATACTCTTAGATAATTCATTTAGGTTATTAAAATCCAAACTAAAAAAAGTATATTAATTTAAAGTCACGTAATTGTTATTGTTAAGTGATATATATGCTAATTGTATGTATATCACCTGAACATGTCAATCGTTATGTTTTTTTATATTAATTCGAATTCAGTTTTAAACGTTTTTCATTATTTATAAAATGGATGTGTTTTTTTTCATTCATACTAAAGCAACAAGGGTGATACGTATACAGTAGAAACTCGATAAATTAATACTCGATTATTTAATAAACACTCTAAGATAATATTTTTTGCCGGTCCCGACTCCGGGATAGGGTGCTAAATTAATAATTCGTTAAAATTATAAGATAATACATTTTTGATAATTTCTTTAGAGACCCCATATAAAATATAAATTAATAACTCCTTATATATAGCATATTACATGAATGATTTATGAAGACTTTTTGAAAAATGACTCAATTGTCTTTTGTTTTTTGTTGAAATCAATTTCCCCTTGAATCTCGTCTCTAATTTTCCTTAACATCGCCTCTTTCGGGAGCAAGTGAGAGATACTCTAATGACTGCTTAACTGCATTCGATATTGTCGCTTGACTCACCTGCAAACCATAGTTACTATGAACCCATTCTTGCAATTACTTTTGAGTGAGACTTGGATTATCTTTGTTGTGCTTACATACTGCTCTTCGAATCTCGTCTGTCATTGCTGTTTTTTCACACCTTTAAGATGTGAAGCCATGTTGCATGTGTGTATGATTTGTTTGTGTTAACCTATTTTGATTTTGTATTTATATAGAAAATATTTTTAATGTCTATAAATTGATACATTGAACACAAGAAGCATAATAATGTGGGAGATTAAATGTTTCTTTCAAATTGGGCCGTTCATTTGATATACATGCATTGTATACAATAATTAAGTGGGAGCTTGAAAGGTGTTTGTAAACTAAGTATTCTACTATATATTAATTAATATATAAATTAATAATTATTAATTTATCGATTAATTAATAACTCTTTTAATTAATAACTTTTGGTGGTCCCAAAGTGTATTATTTTATAGAGTTTCTACTGTAGTATCCAGGCCCGACCCTTGTGTGGAGCGAGGTGGGCAACCGCCCTAGGCCCGGTCTCTCAAGGGGCTCGGAATTTTAAAAAAAAGTTTTTTAATAAAAAATTTAATTAACTAACAACCATTTAACAATGATGTTATAGCCCGAAATAAACATTTATAAAGTGATCCATTTTACATCCTATTAACACACATCGTTTAAAAAATAAAAATAAAAACTTAAATAAAACTCATAAACTACTTACATATACCAAACTTTCATTAAAAAAAACTCGAGATCATATAATAAGGAAGCTAATCTCCAGCTCATTACGTGACCCATAAACTAAATCCACCTTAATGGAAAATGAACTTCAAATAAAACAAAAAAAAATGGCATCAATGGAAACAATTTTTTCAAAGTTAAAGTTGTTGAATTCCTACTTTAGGTCTGCAATGTCTCAAGAAAGACTTAACAGGTTGGCGATGATTGCAATTGAAAATGATATATTAGAGGGTATGAATTATCAAGACTTGATCGAGAACTTTGTCTCCAAAAACGTTAAGAGAGTGATCCGGTTCGGTTGGGTAAGTAAAACTAAAGCATTCGGCTACAATACTTTTGTTTTATTTATTATTATGACAATTATCGTTGTCTTATATATTTGGTATATTGGTTTTCACTGATCCCAACTATCACTTTTTGTCTTCTACCGGTCCCAACTTTTAAATTGGTTGTCAACGGTCCCAACTTTTATCACTTTGGTAACTACTGGTCCTGTCGTTAAATTTTTTTAACGCCGTTAAGTTTTTTCCAAATTCAAGACCGATGTTTTAGACCTTTTGTTTGGAAGGATAATACGTGTCGATTGATGTAAAAGTTTTTTCGAAAAGGATCTCTGAACGATAAAATTTTTACATCCGATTGAAGCACCGTTAGGTTTAAACACCCGATTGAAGCACTATTTCGTTGTTCGGAGCGTCGTTTTGAGGTAACTTTTCCATCAATCGACTTATATTATCGTTTCGATCAAAAGGCTTATAACATCGGTATTGAATTTCAAAAAAACTTAACGGCGTTAAAAAAAATTTAACAACGGGACCAGTGGTTACCAAAGTGATAAAAGTTGAGACCGTTGACAGCCAATTCAATAGTTATGACCGATAGAAGACAAAATGTGATAGTTGGAACCAATGAAAATCAATATACCTATATATTTTCACTATTAATTATAAACTTCAAAAGCTCAAAATTTATTTTCATATCAGGCCTAACGAAAAATTATAAGACGTAGGATCGGCTTATAGAAAGTGATATCTAAACAAGAATACTGGTACAAAAGATTATTCACTTGAGTGTCTTTTAATAATTAATTAATGTATTAATTTATGAAAAAATAACTCGTACGTAAGCATGTGTTTAATTACTTCTCTAGCTTCCTATATATAAATATAAATATAATAAAATAATATGCACGTACACACATGCCTCATGTATATATTTCAATCTTCTAGCATGAGATTTTTCATATGCATTTCAGACTAAGTGAACTATGCAATACCTAACTGTTAACCTCCGATCATCACCTTCATTTCACGGCTGTTATCCTCCCTCAAACGCTGAAATCACCGCCACTTCGAGTCGAAACCGTGCTTTGTCGTCATTCCGCATTCTTAAACCACTTCGATGCGTTCTTCAATCTCCGTCTATAGGTAATCTCTAGTTGGAAATTAATTATCTAAATGGACACCGACTTTAAGCCTACATGTTCATGGTCATTCACTCGTTAAGGTAATGGCTTGGCTGGCGCCTCATGATGTGGTTGTTTGTGCTAGAGAAGTCGATTAAGTTGTTATCTTGTTAGCCTACAACATAAAACGTTAGCATTTGGCTAGCATACAATTGGCTAGCTTAGCTGTCTTTTTTGACACAAACAACCATGTAATTGATGTGGTTGTTTGTGTCAAATTAAGACATCTGGCCACTCGCTAACATGTTATGATTATTTTATTAGATTGGAAAAAAGGGATTATGTGAGTTTGTTTTGTGTTTGCTAAGATGATATCAAACTATTGATGTTTCATGTTTAGTTACCGAGGAATCGAAATTCATTGAAGCTTCACGGAGAGGAAACTTAGTGCCGCTTCATAGATGCATATTCTCCGATCACTTAACGCCAGTGGTTGCGTATCGGTGTCTGGTTAAGGAAGATGATCGGGAGGTTCCTAGCTTTTTATTCGAGTCTGTTGAGCCTGGTTTTCGAACTTCACAAGTTGTAAGATGATTTTTACTAGTTTCATGAGTAAACTACAGTTTTGTATGTTTTGATATCATTAACAGTTTTAGTCTCATCTTAATTGTTTTGGTACTTGTAATTTTATTTTCTAACAAAAATGATCCCTAACACTAACTCATCCGATACCGTTAAATCTCTCTCACGCGCACTGCATATGAGGGGTAAATATGTTATTTATCCCCCTCTTTTATCATGTAGGTTAATATTTTTATTCGGTCACATATCAAAAACAGTGGAAGAAATGACATTTTTACCTCACATGTGAGGGGGACTTAACGAAAAATTGGATGAAGTTAGTGTTCGAGACCATATATGTTAGAAAATAAAATCATAATGACCAAAACTGTTAAGATATGACTGAAACTATTAATAGTATCAAAACATAAGGACCAAAACCGCAGTTAACTCTATTAAAATTGTGTAAAAAAAAAAAGAATATGACCACTAAAATCCACTTCTAATCAACAAAAATAGCCCATGTCATTAACTCTGCCAAACTCCTCTAAAACAAAGTGTTTTAAGATTTGGCCCCCCGAAACAAAGCGTTTTAAGATTTGATCCCACTAGCCTCCAAATCTTGGCTTCGCCACTGAGTGATGGGTACATTTCTCGCCATGGCGACATGGACCCATTTACCAGAGAGGTACATTTTGTAGCCAACCCTGGCCGTTTTCTAGCGGATGGATACACCGCTACATTTCTCGTAAATTTTTTTAGGCAACTCGTGCAGTTTTAAAGAAAGGATACTCGGTTAGGGGCTTGGCGACTTGGGTGAAACGTTTAGTTTGGCTTTTTCAATTTTCACCGGAAAATATGTTGATTGATATTAATGTGTGTGTAGGGTCGGTACAGTGTGGTGGGATCTAGTCCATCAATTGAAGTTATTGCAAAAGAAAAGAATGTGACAATTGTGGATCATGAAAAAGGGAGTTGGGTTCATAAAGTTGTGGATGATCCAATTGAAGTGCCAAATGCTATTTCTGCTACTTGGGAACCTCAACTTCTTGATGGTCTACCTGACACATTTTGTGGTATGCTTGCTTGCTTGGGAAATTAATGTTTTTCTACTCACTGCTCAACCATTTATATTTCTTGTCATGTCTTGTCAATGCTTTTAGAAATGTTGTGTCATAATAGCAGAGGTGGCACTATTCACAACTCATCAATGCTTTACAAATGTTGTGTTAATGGTTTATTCTCTTGGTTGCTAGGTTAGAAACCCGCGTTTAATATGAAATGGGTTAAAATAATTCAAATAGTTAAATAAAAACTTTATATTAAACTATTTAATTATATATCTCTCAATTGAAATTACAACTTTTTAAATACTTTCTTATGTGAAGTCTAATAGTCACAGAATATAGTTTTATAAAATTTATGAAAACCAGAAATTCTTAACAATGTCATTTGTTGATAAGATAAACAAAAAAAACTCATAAACAATAATAGTAGATGAAACAAAAAATCTAAAACGAAAATTGATGAAACATAAAATAATTTATAAGAGGTTGACAGTTAAGCAATCGGTTCTAATCTATACCTGAAAAAAATAATTTAGTAATCGCTTCTAATCAATACTTGAAAAAAATAGTTTAATTGCAAGAAAGTTTTTCCTCCTGATCACTCTATCAAGAGAGACATAAAAACTATCTACCTGGAATCGAGCAATGTAACTTTCAATATAGAAGTATAAAGTAGTTGCAAAAAATATTTTCCTTGATGATCATAAAGTTAGCAAGTTAATCTTTATCAAAATAAAATTATGTCTTCAAGTAATACTACAGGATCCAAAAATGAATAATTAATAAACAACCAAAGTGTTAAACACGGGTTTCTAACCATGAAAACTAATAGTTAATTACTTATTTAAGTTGTTCAAACAATAATGACTTATTAATTATGATATATATATTAAGAAAATATTCCCGATATCGGTCTTTTAAAAATTGGTTTCAAATTGGAAGGTAACCGAAAAATGGAACAATTTGTTTTTGGAAGATTTGGTAAAGATTATTTGTGTTATTATTATATTTTCTAGCCGGTTTATATTAATACAGATTTATTATATTTTTCCGCCTTTAATCCTAGTTTCAACTAAATCTACTTTTCAAAAAAACATAATAAAACTGAAAGTTAAGGAGAGCAAGACACCTTATTATTGGATTAATGATATTATGCCAAGTAAACATTTATAGGACAGACATACTAAGAGATTGACATTTGACAAAAGTATGTTTGTTTTATTATATTTTATAGATTTTTCAGATAAATAATACTAGTGACGTTTTTAAATATAAAAATGAACGGTAAAATCTTCGAATATTCTCTTACATTCACTCGCAACTACTTGAGCCACTTCCTAAAATATGAAAAACCCACTCGCAAATACATATAGTTGGTGAGACTGTTAAACCTGAGAACTACCAAACAAAGACGCACTTTTATTTAATAAGTTTGACTTACAAATTTTCTCTTTGGATACATTAATCGAATGCTCCTAGATGTGTTTATATAATCACACAATCATAAACATACTTGAACTCAAAAACAATAAAACTAATAATAATAAACCTATAGAAGTTTACTCAAACTCAAATACTAATTAAACTAGTTATTATTAAAGGAATTCAAAATTCAATTGATTGATCATGAGTACAATATGATCTCCTATAAATAATCCCAACCAAACAAGAAAAGTGGCTAAACAATCGGCAACTTATTTAAACTCAATCAAAGATAAGCATAAACCAATATTTTCCTCTAATACTCCCCCTCAGCTGGAACGTCGGAACTCCGAGACGTTTAAGCTGGATCGAAACGTATCAAAGAAATGTCTCGGGAGACCCTTGGTGAAAATGTCTGCATACTGTAGGGAGGATGGAACATGCAAAACTTTAATGTGCCTGATCTGTACTTTTTCACAAACAAAATGTATATCCATCTCTATATGCTTGGTGCGCTGGTGTTGCATCGGGTTACCAGACAGATAGGTAGCAGAAACATTGTCACAATATACTATCGTTGCTTTGGTAACCGGAACCCGAAGCTCAAGCAACAAATATTTTACCCAAGTGGCCTCAGCCACAGCATTTGCAACCCCCTATACTCGGCCTCATCACTTGATCTTGAGATAGTTGGTTGTCGTTTTAAGGACCATGAGATGAGGTTATCTCCCAAAAAAATAGAGTAACCCGAAATTGATTGACGTGTGTCGGGACACCCCAAGTCCGTGTCAGAGTACGCAACTAATGCATGATTCGGAGATGCGGAAAGGCGAAGTCCAAAGTCAAGTGTGCCATGAATGTACCTTAAGACTCTCTTAAGAAATGCGAGGTGTGGTTCTCTAGGTGCATAAAGAGACAAATCTATTGTACTGCATATGATATGTCATGTCTGGTGATAGTAAGATACTGTAGAGCGCCAAGGCTGCGATAAAGTGTTCTATCTGGTAATAAGGGTCCGTCTGTAGCACTAAGTTTCTGAGCTTTGTCAACCGGTGTGTGACATTGCTTACATGATGTCATATTAGCTTGATGAAGAATGTCTCATACATACGGTGATTGATTCAAAAATAGAGATAATCGTCTCTAGTAATTGTGATTGCGAGGAAATGATGTAGGAGACCGAGATCTGTCATTGCAAATTCAGTGGATAACCCGGCTATAGTGTTTTGCAATAGAGCCGGGTGATTAGCCGTGAGCACAATATCATCAACATACAATAAAAGATACGTCAGTTGATGCTCATTTTGATAGATGAAAAGTGAAGAGTCACATTTGCTGCTCTTAAAGCACAATGAAGTGATGAACGAAGAGAACCTGGACAACCAGGCTCGGGGTGCTTGCTTGAGCCCATATAATGATTTTTGGAGCTGACCCACATGATTAGGCAATTGTGGATTGGCGAACCCCAGAGGTTGATGGATGTAGACAGTTTCTTCAAGGATTCCGTGTAGGAAAACATTTTTAACATCCAATTGGTGAACCGGCCATGCGTTCAAAACTACTAATGTGAGAACTGTACGGATTGTGGTTGGTTTGACCACATGGCTAAAGGTTTCCATACAATCAATGCCAATGGTCTAAGATTTACCATTACAAACCAACCGTGCTTTGTACCGATCTAGCGTTCCATTTGCTTTAAACTTGTGTCAAAACAACCACATAGAGTGAATAACCGGGTTATTGGCCGGTCTTGGCACTAACTCCCACCTATAAGGCACTAAATTCATCGTTCATGGCCCGAAGCCAATTAGGGTCCGATAATGCTTTATTATAATTAGTTGGGATGGGAGATATATTGGATGTGACTGCCAAATTGTACCGGGGGTTGGGTTTGTGAATGTCGGTTTTTGCTCGAGTTTGCATGTTGTGAGCCTTGCCGACAGTGGGATTGGGTTGTAAGGGATGGGCCAGGGTTGTTGAATCGGGCTGTGAAGTTGGTGGTTGGGGCGCGACGGGTGCGAAAGTGGGGGTGTGGGCCGGAGAGTGGTGAGGTGTAGGTGTTGAGCTAAGTGGGTTAGTTGTAGTTGGTTTGGCTGTGGAGTACTAGGATATTGGAATAAAGGTTGAATGTGTATGGGAGGTGTGTCATCTTGGAATTGGTGGGATTGTGGAGAGATTGGTTCATTAATTAAATAGGAATTGTTATTCATCAAAAATTACATGTCGCCTGTCGGGATAGGTGGACTCGACCGGAGATGGAATCATAGCATCTATTGCCACAAAGGTCAGTCGGGTAACCTAGGAACACGCAACGAGTGGAGCGGGTTGAGAGCTTGTTGGTTTAACTGGCGGACAAGTTCGGATAACACACACAACCGAACACACGTAGATGATCGTTTGTTGGTTGGCAGAGATAGAGTGCAAATGCGGGAGTTTGGAAGTGAAGTTTCTTTGTGGGAAGTATATTGTAAAGATAGGTGGTTGTATGAAGAGCTTCGACCCAAAAAGTGTATGGAAGACGAGCATGTATAAGGAGAGCTCGGATGATGTCATTTGACCGTCTTATCATTCGTTCAGATTTGCCATTTTGTTGAGACGTTTACGGACACGAAAACCGAAAATTGAGACACTTTGAATTTGCAAAATTTTTGAATTGAGTTTTGTCAAATTCACCTCCAAGATCACATTGAAAAATTTTGATGATGGAGTTAAATAGCGTGTGAATGAGGTTGTGAAATTTAACAAAGTTGGAAAACGTATTTGTGTTTTAGTGGGTACACCCATACATATTTGTAAAATTATCAATCAACACCATATAGTATTTATAACCAGAAATACTC
Organism: Tagetes erecta; assembly: GCA_030867185.1. Taxonomy (NCBI): domain Eukaryota; kingdom Viridiplantae; phylum Streptophyta; class Magnoliopsida; order Asterales; family Asteraceae; genus Tagetes; species Tagetes erecta. The sequence continues at coordinate 58,228,389 of CM061493.1, forward strand.
AAAACATAACCATAAACACTCAAAACATGATATGTCCAAAGATCACAATGGATTATATCAAATGGTTTGAAAGTACTAGAAACAAAATCAACAAATGGTAAACGTTTGCTATTGGACACTTGACATGAGTGGCATATCTCGTGTGCAGTAGCTTTATTATAATTATGAATGAAATAACGATTAAGATAGTTCAACACGTTGGATCCTGGTTGTCCATGACGGTCATGCCACGGTGTGGGAGTTGATGATGACAACAACGAGAACGAGTACTCTGACGATATGAATGGGTAGAGGTCCCCGGTGCTATTGTGACGGGAAAAGTGTCGTCCATCCTTAAGGTCCTTCAAAGAAAAACCAAAAGGGTCAAAGACAACGATAACATTATTTTCAGTTGAAAATTTTCTAAAGGATAACAGATCTTTGATTATGTTGGGAGCATGAAGAATTTGGTTTAATTGGTATGTTTTATTGGGAAGTTTATAATAACTATTACCGGAACCCTTAATTTGTAAACGATGACCATTACCAACGAAAATAGGACTTATAGGGGAATAACAAGGGGATGTTAGTTTACCTGGGTCCTAATAACAAACTAATTATTATTAGTTAATTCTCCTCCAAGTCATCCCATAATAATTATCGAACCGTCCTTAATGAAGTCTAATATCGTCATGTTTAATAGAGACATTAACTACACACGTATGCCATCGTTAATTTATAAATTTCGATCATGAACAGGTGGATGGGTTGGTTACTTTTCATACGACACAGTTCGATACGTAGAGAATAAAAAGCTGTTATTCATAGACGCACCACAGGATGACATGAACCTAGCAGACATTCATCTTGGATTATACGAAGACGTGATCGTCTTTGATCATGTGCAAAAGGTACACAATAGCATATTTGTATACCCTTTTACATGATTATATGATCTGTGTTGCTAAATAACTTTGATCTTCAGAGAGCATATATAATTCACTGGGTCAGGCTTGATCAGTATTCATCTACCGAAGAAGCTTATAGAGACGGGATCAAACGGTTGGAAAAACTAGTGTCGAAAGTACATGACATTGGCCCGTAAGCGACTCGTGTTTTTATAGCTATTAGTTCAATTTCTCCACACTAACCATGCTTACTAAGTTTTCATTCATTAGGCCAAAGTTACTTCATGGTTCTGTGCAATTAAGCACCGAGAAATTCGGAAAACCTTTGAACCGGTCTACCATGACACGAGAAGAGTACAAGGCAGCAGTATTGCAAGCAAAAGAACACATTCTGTCAGGTGATATTTTCCAGATTGTTTTAAGCCAACGCTTTGAACGACGAACATTTGCAGATCCGTTTGAGATATACAGAGCATTAAGAGTTGTGAATCCAAGTCCCTACATGACTTATTTGCAGGTGCATTGTTTGCTAACAAGATTTGATTGTTAATCTCGTATATTCATTCTATCGCTAAATCCTTGTGATGTCTTGTTGTCAGGCTCGAGGGTGTATCTTGGTTGGTTCAAGCCCGGAAATTCTCACTCGTGTGAAATCTGTAATTACTTACGTTGCTTCTTGTTGTTCTAAGGTGTTAATGTTATTGTAAAAAAAATGAGGGAATCATTGGGATTATATGTCTTGACAGAGTACGGTTGTTAATCGACCTTTAGCCGGGACTGTAAGAAGAGGAAAGACTGCTGATGAGGATGAACGGTTGGAGAAGGTGTTATTAAGTGATGGAAAACAATGTGCTGAACACATAATGTTGGTTGACTTGGGCAGGAATGATGTTGGAAAGGTAATTTTGACTTTTTAATTCAACTGAATTTTGACATAATGTGGTTCAAACTGATTCAAAATATTGAATTTCGTAACGCCTGTTGCTGACTTACAACTTGGATGTAGGTCACAAAACCTGGTTCGGTTAAGGTAGAAAAGCTAATGACCGTTGAACGGTATTCCCACGTGATGCACATCAGTTCCACAGTAAGACACTGTTACTTATAGATGGGTCGAATTGGGTTTTGTTTTATCTCAAACAAGTCAGATTAAAAACTTAGCTAAAAATGGTTGAACGCGTCAAGCGCTTAAAAGCCAGACAAAGTCTATTCTTAATGCATACAACCAATTAAAGTCGTTTATTCAGATATTTAAATTGTTATTGTGAGTATTGTTTTTCTTATTCATAACTACCACACTAATTATAACAACACAATCTATCAAAATCTTGAATCACTAATGCTACCTTTCGGTTCTTAAAGGTAACTGGTGAGCTGCTAGATAATCTGACTTGCTGGGACGCCCTTCGTGCTGCACTTCCAGTTGGAACAGTTAGTGGTGCTCCAAAGGTTTGTTCTAACCTTATTTACGCCTTAGGTTTCTAAAGGGGGGTATTAACGCACAGGTTGGGACATTGGGTCCAGGATCAAAACTGGTCTGGATCATTTATATCAGTTATATGGTCTGGGCGTCTGGCTCAATTTATCCCAAACACTTATTGTCCAAAAAAATATATCATTTTATAATTTGAAATGTGATTACAGACATTTGTTATTTCAGTCATATTCTTTTTCCATTTATAAGGTTTAAAATGCACAAAAACTACAATTTCTAGGACTTCTGACCGTTTCGTTTTTAGTTAATTTTTTACTTTGGCGATTAATCGATTAGTTAAATTTACAACCTCTACTGGCTTCAGTACAAACTGAAAGAAATAGTATTTAACTAAATATATTTGGTTCAACAAATGCTTTACAAAGTTTAATAGATAGAAAATATGGTTTTGACTTTTGAGGATCTTTAGAACTGTTTTCTTTTTAGCTGTTCTTTTACATGTTTGACCCATTAGAGATAGATGTTAACCATAATCGGCTCATTAAGTAGATGAGTCAACTTTTCTGTTAGCTAAACTTAAAATTTCACCAAAAAATATCTAATACAGGTGAAGGCAATGGAACTAATCGATAAACTGGAAGTCACGAGACGTGGGCCCTACAGTGGTGGGTTCGGGTCGATATCTTTTTCCGGAGATATGGACATGGCTCTTTCTCTAAGGACTATGGTGTTCCCAACCAAGGCCCATTTTGACACAATGCACTCATACAAAGAAGACACCAAGAGAAAGCAATGGCTGGCTTACCTTCAAGCCGGTGCTGGTATTGTAGCCGATAGTGTACCAGAAGATGAGCAACAAGAGTGTGAAAACAAAGTAGCTGGTTTGGCTCGAGCCATTGATCTGGCCGAGTCAGCTTTTTGCAAATGAATCGACGTCACTTTCATAATACTTCAGAAATATAATAAAAAAATGCATAGTTTGTATGCTGGAAATGAAATTATGTAACAACTGTGTACAATAAAGCTTCAATAGCAGTTGCAATTTGTGTAAGAATTTTAAGCCCCATGGGTAATCACGGTCTGGTCCGGTCCAATTTGACTTGTTTCGACAAAAGTCTCGAGCCACACGATAACTACTGTTAGTTCACCCAGACCACCAAAAACAGTTCATTTTGAGTGGTTTGAACATAACTTAATATCTTGTTAAATGGTTTGTTAATATCAAATTTTAAATGTAATAAAGATATCTAGTATCCACTTCGAGTTTGTCAAACCCGTTTACTTGGCGTATGAACTGTAGTCGGTTTCAACGGCTTATGAAAACTCTTAGATCTCATACTGATCAATTCGTTTCGGTTTTAACAGTTTATCAACACTCTAGATCTCAAACCGATCAAGCTGATGTTGATTTAAGTTTTTAACGGTTTACTTTGAACCGTTGATGAACACTCGAAATCTACATAAAGGCTAATGGATCATCTTGAACTCAAAGTAGTATGTTTAAGTCTCGTACATCAACCTATAAGGCAAACGAGCAACAACTGTGCCGCTAAAACTAAGTCTTTACAAAACTAAGTTCATAGATCCTGAGCTCATCAAACTATTATGCATGACCTGTTGAGCTCGTCTAAGTAGCTGCACATAGCCTAAAACGCAAATGATCCTGAACTAAAAAGACCTAATTTGTAACCTAACAAACTCACCAAATTCATGATCTCAATCATAAACATATAATAACTATAATCATCATATCAAACAAAGTAACAAACAACAATCCAATTCATAACCAAACAAACAAACAAACACAAAACCTCATCGATTACTATCATAATCAACAATTTCATTAACAGTAACAGACCTGGAGTGTTGAACAATCGAGCGTCCAATCGAATTGATCCAATCCTCCTTCTCCTTCTCCGAATCAGCAATAAAAAACATGGTATCAGATCGAGTAGACAACTCAAACGCAAACTGTTTGTTAATAACATCTTCAGCTCCTTTAACAGTTAAACATGTTGCAACTGGTACAACGCCACGTGGCTTGGATCCGCGAGTAACGATTGGTTCCTTGAACCAGAAGAGTTTGCCTTGTTTGAGAACGAACCAACGGCGACGCCAGGTTTTGATGTATTGGCCTTGTTTGGTTAACCAACCGGTGCGTTCGGGGTTAGACCAATAGTCGATGTTGTCGTAGTCGTCGGGGTTGGGTGGTGATTCGCCCATCACAGCTCGCCATAAACTGGCCATAAAGAGATTGATTGATTGACTGATTGATTGTATGTGTATGTGTGATTTGATTGATGAAAACGAAGGTGTTTGTCTTCGTGTTTGGAGTGAACGAAACACTCTGTAATTTGGTTTGGAGTAAATCTTATATTTATGTGTGTGTTTTTTGGAAGGATAATTTTTAAGTGTAACGTTTTATGATCGATGTATTTAAAGGTGTAAGGATTAAGTATGTTAATAATGAATGTATTACACGGATTAAAAAATTGAAATGTTATGTAATAGAAAAACTAAAATTTAAATAATAAAAACATTAAATGTATGACTATACATATTATTTGTTTTAAATAATTAATAAAATAAAGCTTAGGTCTAGGGATAAAACTTGTGTATCTAACACATAGGTTATGAGTATGAGTCTCAAATGACGCATGATTTTTCTTTTTAATAATAAGAAGTTAATATTTTAATAGAATATTAAGATGATTATTAAAATATTAATTGAATATGAGATTGACGCAAGTCTTATGTGAGGGATGTATCATGATTAAGAGAAATATAATTAACTTTGTCCTAGTTGTTAAGGGAGAGTTAGGGGGAACACTCGCCAACAAGCACCTAGATAGACTAAAAACAGAGGAAATCGTGACTTGAAGATCGTTTTCCCGTCTATGTGATCTAGTATTTGGTGAAATCTTATAAGATTTCAAAGTAGTTACATTTTAAGTCTCTCACATAACACTTTAGTCCCTAATAACAAAATTTTAATTATCATTTTAAACGAACTTGCCCCATGATTTTTAAATACATAGCTATATCTTTTCATAAGTTATTTTTTAAAAATACACATAAAACGAGCATTTTATCTTCTTTAATTTGAGTATATTATTGTTATAGTTTTAAATTTAAAAAGCACATAAACTTAAGTAGTTACCATTCTTACATGAACTTACGAATCAAAGCTGTGTTTTTTAAATGTCGTGTTTTCCATCGCATTACGAGGGCACCCTTCTAGTACTTATTATATATTAATTAATAAGTAGAAACTTGTCTCAAATGAAAGGAGAGACAAAACCTTCAATTGAGACAAAACCTGAAGTGACGTATAAGTAGAAGCTTTCAACAATTGTTTTTTTCTTTAGTTGGACACACAAGTGTAGACCCCAAAGATGCAACGTCGTGCGATGTGGGTAATGGGGGCAACGTAACGCACTTTGTATCCCTGTCAGCCTCGTGCAATGCCCATCCGAGGATGACAGATTGACAAGTTTCCATGTTGTGAAGCCAAAAGAGGATCTATACCACTAAATGAGCCGATTGTTTCCGTTTCGAATGCTTAAACAAAAAGTTTAAATACTTCAATACATAACTTTTAATAGAGGAACACTTCCAACAAATATTTGAAACCATGCACTAAAGACAATGCAATATAATTTTCGTTCTTTTGTGTTATCTCTTTTACGCACTTTTTCTTTTGGTTGATTTTTTTAAATTACTTTATGTATTTATGTAATCTTAATCTTTATGATCACTTTCACAAAACCTTTTTCCTTTTATAGTAAACATAACTTATCTACGTTTTTATGTAAATTCTATTCAAAATTTACTTGTTCCAAAGCACAATGAGGACTGAGATGGCACGACTACTCATTAGTCATGATAAATAAAGTTTGTTTGATATGAATGATGAATCATATGATTTATGAATATATGATCAAGATCTTGAAAAAAATTCATGTAAACACAAGAATTATGAAATTAACATGGGTTGGTTACGTTTAATTTTATAATAATCTAGTGGTGGTGGTTACTTGTTAGACGTGATAAAGAAGAGAGGAGGTTTTGTGGTGGTTTAGATTTTCAAATTGTCATTTTGGTCCTTAAAAAGTAAAATGACTAAACTATCCATGCAGTTAACAAAATGTTTTTAACGATCGTTAGTAAAATGACAAAAATGTAAATTTTTTACAAAACTAAACACCAAAATGGTAAAAAAAGCATACATAAGGAACAAAATGGTTGAATCGGTATAAACTCATGGACCAGAATGACATTTCACTTAGATCGATATCTCTGACGATATGATCAATTCTAGTCGCGTGGAATCCATCAAGAATTTATGTGAGAATCACAACAAAAACAAACGAACAATATGGAGATCACATGAACAAAAAGAATCACTATCAAAGGTAATTATATTGATAAAACACTTACACTCTCCATTGGACAATTAACCAAAAAGTTAAATCCAATATTACATTATATATATAGTTTTCTATCATGTGAAACCTAAACCGGGTATCGCATGAAACCTTACGTGTACAAAACCTAAACAATTATAAACACTAAAAGACTGTTTGGCAAAATATGAATCATTAAGTGTTGAATAGTTAAGAGGTCTGAATCATTAAGAGACTCTATCAATGAGAGGGATGTTGAGGTAAAAATGCAGATGAGAGTAACGTAGATATATGCTCCATTCAGTTCCATTCATCATCTTTTTTGTCTCTTAACCAAATACTAAATCTAAATGATCAAAACACTAAACTGAATTATTAAAAAATAAATAAATAATCGATAATATAGAAAACTAACAAAACATAATCAAACTAACTAAAGATTACATAAAAGATATCGCCACAATGAATCTAGTAGTCAATATCTTAATATTTTACTTTTATGTTTTCGGCAAACGAACCCGTAAACCTTTAACAATTTGATATTGAAACATTGTGAAATTTTCTTAACCAAATAAATCAAAAGGTGCATTATATCGGATTGTTTTAAGCTTTTCACAGGATGATGTATATTTAAAATAGTTAGTTAATGAGGTTGATAACATATCCTTATGTAATATATCAAAACAAAAAAAAAGCTTGTGTTATTTTTTTAAGGGGCATTTACATATATCCCATTCATAAGATCATTTATTACATATCTACACACTCTTTAAATTCAATTACATATTTCTCCTTCCTAAACCGCATATATTACATATTTACCTAATTTTTTTTAAAATAGCCTTTTGATTTACTATTTTATCCTTAATGATCTTGATAAATATATTTTATACTTTCTTATGGTTTGTGTAAAATAAGGGGTAAGTGAGTATATTATGTCAAAGGGGATATGTGTAATTAAACTTTAGACTTAGGTAAATATGTAATTGATGCACTTAAGAAGAAGAAATATGTAAAAATCCTTTTTTTAAAAGCTTTTAGCTTATGTGTCATTATTTGAGAGTTTATCTTACAATAATGATCTTTTATTTAAAATACTATAAAATATCTCTTCTCTAATATAATATAGCAAAACGAAATTTGCTTCTTTGGCATCCGTTAGCATTGCTTATGTGACATCATTTGAGAGTTTTTCTCACAATAATGATTTTTTACTTAAAATATATATATATAAAATATATTATGATAACATTGATTACATATTAGTCCTCTAATATTTAGGAAAATTTTAAAAAATTTAATAGTAGTTACATTTTAAACTCTCTACTACTAGGGTGTACCTAAGTTGGTTTGTATTTGATATGGTATAAAAATGAAACTTGTGGATAAAGTGATAATAATATACAATTAAAGACTTCCGTATTTTTCAAGCACCCATAACTTTTTTATACGAAATTATTTTTTAAAAACAACTACATCATAAAACCGAGCATTTAATTATCTTTAATTTGAGTATAATATTGTTATACTAAAAAAATATATTTTCTAAATAACTATGTTCCGGTTTTACTACGGTTTTAACCGTTCCTACCCCTTATTAATATCATTAAAAACACCATTCTTATGGATAAAGTTATAATTATATACAATTAAAGACTTCCGTATTTTTTGAAGCACACATAACTTTTTTATACGTAATTATTTAAAAAAAAACTACACCATAAAACCAAGCATTTAAATATCCTTAATTTGAGTATAATATTACAATACTAAAAAAATATTTTTTTAAATAATTATGTTTCGGTTTTACCACCGTTTTGTCTCAAAACTGATTGGACTGTTCCTGCCCGCCATGAATATCCTTAAAAGCATCATTTGTATGATGTGTTCCCGAGCGTAGCGCGGGCACTAGACTAGTATTATAATAGAACTAATTAAATTTTTTGTCCCCTAATATTTTCGAGATTTCTAAAAAATTTAAGAGTATTTATATTTTTAACCCTTTACTAGAATGGATGTACATGAGTCGGTTTATATTTGATAGGGTTTAAAAATGAAACTTATGAATAAAGTTAGTAATAATATACAATTAAGACCTCAGTGTTTAATAAATATACATAACTTTTTATACGATTTTTTTAACATAAACTACACCATAAAACCGAGCACTTTATTTTCTTTAATTTGAGTATAATATTGGTATATTAAAAATCTAACTTTTAACAAAATATCATGTGTTCCGGCCGATTTACCACGGTTTTGTCTCAAAACTGAATGAAACATTCATGAACATCCTTAAAAACATAACTTGAATGTTATATTTGCGAGCATAACATAGACACTAAACTAGTTCTTAATATATTTGTATTTAAAACACAATGTCTTGAATTCAAATCTAAAAGGTTACATTGAGGCCTAAAAAGTTAACATATTTTAATAGTGTTACATTGAGGCTATTAAAGTTTAGCAATCAATCAATCAATCATTAATACTCGATTTCAATACTTGAAATAAATATTCAACCGTCTAGTATTAAGTATTAACCTAAGATGCAAAGATGAAACGTAGAAGAAAAAACCCTAACGCAACTATTAAAAAAATAAAAAAGTTACATTCCCTCTAAATCTAACTACGTTTAATCTTTCAAATAATAATAACTAGGTTTAATACCCTTGTGTTACACACAGGTTAAATAGTACTCCCTCCGTCCCATTAGAAGTGTCCTAGTTTGAAAAACACAAATTTTTGGCATACTAAATGATGGGTATTTTTGTTTGTCATTTGACAATAATACCCTTGACAACAAATATTGTTGTGGCTCCATCTTATTGTTTGTTTTACGTTATTAAGGGCAAATTTGGAAGTTTACCAATAAATTTTAAAAGTGGACACTTTAAATGGGACAACTAAAAAAAGTAATATGGACACTTATAATGGGACGGAGGGAGTAATATTTACAAAGAAATTATAACCATTATATTTAACAATTTGTAAATATATAACTTTTAAAGAGTTGGCTCCATCAACTTGCATGGTGAAAAATTTAGCTAAATTTTAATTCCAAAACTTTTTATTATAGAAAAAAAATCACTCCAAAAATTGTCCCTAAAAGTTGATTTATTAGATAGATTATGGCATTATGCCAATCACTTTTTTTATTATGGGTGCCTAAACCTTTCACCACGATACCAAAAACGACGCCGTTTCATTCAATCCCAATTTTCTGGCGGGAATACATCCTTTCTTCCCGCCAAATCCCAATCATCTTCTACCCCTCTCCTCCACTCTGTAAACACTGCTCTGTGCCTCTTCTACTCTCTCTACACTCAACCACAATCTCTTTCGTTCTCTCAAACACACATACACAACACACAGAAGAAGAAAATGTTGGAACTAAGGTTGGTGCAGGGAAGTTTACTGAAAAAAGTGATGGAGTCGATAAAGGATCTGGTGAACGATGCAAACTTCGACTGTTCAGCTTCCGGTTTCTCACTGCAAGCCATGGATTCAAGCCACGTCGCACTTGTATCGCTTCTTCTCAGATCTGAGGGTTTCGAGCACTATCGATGCGATCGTAACCTCTCAATGGGAATGAATCTCGGTAACATGGCCAAAATGCTCCGATGTGCCGGAAATGATGATATTGTCACTATTAAAGCTGATGACGGTGGTGATTGTGTCACTTTCATGTTTGAAAGCCCTAGTAATGTTTCTGTCCTCATTCATATCTTCCGTTAGTTGATATGTTGTTTTTTTCTTCATTTTGACTGTAGATCTGCATCGTTAATGAAGTTTTATGGTTAATTTTCATTTGAAATAGTTATGTTTGCATGTGAAATCTGTTTTGTGAAGGATTTTCTTTGCTGTTTGACATATTTAATCTATCTGCTATCATTTTATGGTGATTTTGTGTGTTTAAGTCTGCTTTATTGTTGAATTTGGCAGTTTGATGTTATTTGGATCTAGTATAGGGTATGTCTGTTGCATTTGTTGAGTGAAACACTTGAAATTGGCTGACATCATTAATGAAGTTTTAAGGTTTTGTTTGTGTATAGGCATTTATGTATAATAATCATAGTATTAATCTGAAACAGTTATGTTTGCATGTAAAATCATCTCTGTATGAGTTGTTTTTTGTATTATTTTATTCTGATTTTGGTGTTAAATCCTGTTTTATTGTTGAAATTGCTAGTTTGATGTTTTTAGGATATAGTTTAGGATATGTATTATGTTGCATTTGTTGAGTGAAACACTTGAAATGGTTCAGATCAAGACAAGATTGCTGATTTTGAGATGAAGCTGATGGACATTGACAGTGAGCATTTAGGGATACCAGAAGCAGAATATGAAGCTATTGTTCGAATGCCATCGGCTGAGTTTGCAAGAATTTGCAAAGATCTTAGCAGCATTGGAGACACTGGTATTGTTTCATTCACTATACATTCATATAATTGTTATAATCACTTGTAGCTTGAATCATAGTTTTGTAATCAATTGGTGCTTTGCAGTTGTGATATCTGTTACAAAGGAAGGCGTGAAGTTTTCAACAAAAGGTGACATTGGCACTGCAAATATTGTGTGCAGACAAAACACTTCTGTTGATAAGGTGGCTAAGATTACAATTTATATAAATTTTCAGACTTTTTTAAGAAAGCTAAATGTGAAATTTGATTACTATTTTGTGTAAACATTTGCAGCCAGAAGAAGCTACAATAATCGAAATGCAGACACCAGTTTCTTTGACATTTGCACTGAGGTACATGAACTCTTTCACAAAGGCGACTCCATTGGCGAGCCAAGTGACAGTGAGTTTGTCATCTGAACTGCCAATTGTGGTTGAATACAAGATTGCAGAAATGGGTTACCTGAGGTTTTATTTAGCTCCAAAGATTGAAGAAGATGAGGAGATGAATGGTCATCAAGCTGAGCCAGTGGAAACCAAGAAACAACCGGAAAAGAAACCTAAGACCGAGCCCCAAACCAACGGAGAACCCAAACGTCGAGTCATGAAGATTGATCTTGATGATGAAGAAGAGGAATTAAAGCCAAAGGTCGAAACCAACTCTAAAAGTGAAAATGATGGTTATGTTGAGGTTATCGGTTCTAAGCCTGGGAATGGGATTATAAAGCCTAAGCAAGAGATTATCGGCGATGATGAGGTTATGGATGTGAAGCCTAAGATTGAGAAAGTAACAAATGGTGAAGTTGAAGTGATGGATGAAGAGTAGAGTTTGTTTTGTTTATATTCTATGATTATGGGTTAATTTTCTTGTGCTAGTAGTGAAAGCATATTTGTAAACCCTACCGTAGCAGTTGGTTTTATTAACTTCTTAACTTTCATTTTTTGTTTGAATTAAGAGTTGTTTATGGTTCTTTAACTTGGAAGTATGTTTGATTTCATTAATGTTGAAGGTTTAACATAAGCTGTAATCGAGTCAAATGGGTTATAACTAAAACAAAAAGGCAGTAATAAGAAATGGGAAAATGATCATAGTCTTGAATAAATAATCTGTAAGAAGTTCAAATATAACATGTATTTTAAAGGGATTAAATCTACAATACTAAGATCTCTAAACACATAAAACTAATAGACTTATTTTTGTATTGCTGTTACAAGTGTGAAGCTTCACAATCCTCAACCTAAAGGTTTTTGACCAGAAAATATCAAAATGAATTTAAAGCCTCAAGAGACCAAATAGATGATCTAAGCTTCTAATTAAGGTTATAAAGATCATTTGTTGCTACGCTTTTTGGCTTCGCTATAAAGAATAACCCCGATCACTGTCAGCGTGTATCCAGCCATCCCAGTTACAGAAACAGGGTTTCTAAAGATTAGTATTGAAACAACAACTGCTACTGCCCCCTTTGCATTTCCCAGCACCTGAAAATCAAATCAACCACTAAATTATTACAGCATAATAGTGATTTGGCTTTGTGTCATGTGTCATAGGTGGCCGGGTTTTTATTTATACTAAGATTGATTCAATCATGTGCCTGAATGATTTCAGATTTAAGTCTTGATTTTTACTTAAATTTATAGTTTCTTGTTTCTGTGTTATGGCTTAACATGTATGTAAGCGATTCTAACCTGTCACAAAAACAAACTAGAACTTGAATATCACGTTTCAAGTTAAAGACTAGAGTGTAATGAATATGATAAGGAAGCAAAAACTATTTAAAAGGTGAATAAATAAACACCCACAGAGTAAACAAGAGATGTACCTGAAGAGTAAGAGCGCTGGTGTGTTTAGTAACCAAAAAATTGGTCAAATTCACGAAATACGCGAGTGCAGAGTTGAAAAGCAATAACCAAACAATCCCAAAATCTTGTCTAGCAAGCGCGATCGTTATGCCAACAACATTTTCTTCCATGTATAATGTTGCAGGTAGCAGAAGTACAACAGCAATAGGAGCCATGTACAGAAGAAGATTCATAGAGTTTAGCTTCTCCCTAAAAAAAGACAACATATAATTTAAATAAATAATAAAAACCTATGGAGCTTGTTGAACTTAATCATGAAAAAAATGAAACTTGAATAACCATATACCCTTCAGAAGAAAGCAATATTCCTTGAAGCACCGTTTTTAAAGCTCTCGCAGCAGTAGCACCGATACACATTATAAACCCAAAGAGATGAAAACTAGGCTCTCCCTGAGAGTAAGTTAGTAGCAAAATGTAAACAACCAGAATCAAATCATTCGCCCAAATAACTATGAGATCATGCATATTCAACTCAAATATCAAAATAGTCATTAATAGTCCTGAGAGCATACTTAATCATATACCGAAACTAAACAAAAAAAAAACAAATATTCAAAGTCATAACATGATACATGGCCATATACGAAACCTTTTTCATCCAAAATAATACATCTTTTACCTCAACTAATTATCCAGTTTGACTTTCATAATTAATAATTATAAAGTTTTAAGATGCATTATGCATTATGCAATTTAACAAACCGATCAAATCAAGATTGACCAACCCTAATGCCATGATACCTTGATCCTCAATTTTAACCGACTACCATCCCCTTTTACAAAAAAATATCACATCTTGATCCTTAAGCTTTGAACTTGCAGCCTATAGTCTACACTACATACCGTCATACCCACAATCCGTTACCAAGAATGAACATAATCAGCCAACTAATCACAAAAAATCCAATCTTTTCACCTTTCCTAAACATTCAAATCGATTGATAACATAATACTTCATACCCATTACCTATCAGCATAAATTGATCCAAAATTCTGCAACTTTTTAAAAAAACAGGTAAACATAAATTAAATCCCAATCACCCAAATCTTCAATAACATACTACTCCATAACTTAATCTAATCGACCTAAAACTTCGCGGGTCAATAACAAAATCTTGATTGTTGCCCGTTTACCTGCCACTTTGTTATTAGAACTTGATACCTAAACTTTTGCAGTTGATGATATAACAAGAAACATAGATTAAGAAGAAAATATTGAAAAAGAAACATACCCCACTAGCAATGATGACACCAGTAACAACAGGGATGAGAGTGATATAAGTAAGCAAAGCTTCCTTCTTCAAAGTAATAAAATAGGCAAAAACAGCAGTGAAAAACGGCGTCGTAGCACCAATGGCTTGATTAAACGAAACAGGCAAATACCTAAGAGATATATTACCACCAACAACAGATGTACAGAAGATGAAACTCAAAGCAGAGATCTTGAAAAACTGAACACGAGATCGAATGGTTTGCATCGGAACCATTTTCAACCATGCGATGGCGATGTAGCTTAATAAAGCGCATGCTGTCATATGACACATAGTTAAAAAGATCGGGTACTTGAACCCGTAATTGCTTAGTAGATACTTGTTCAGCAATAAAACCCCAATGTTTGATGAGTACCATGATGTTACAAGCCCGATCGTGAAAAATCGGTTTGATGATGGGCTTTTTATTGCCGACATTTCTAAATCAAATCAAATCAAATCGGAATTGAACAATTGATTGTGATTTGTGGAAATGGATCTGAAATGTAGGGAATTGGGGTTTTGAGGAGGAAGATCGGAGAACGGTGACCGACAATCGACGACCGGCAAGGATTGTGATTTGTCAGGTCAGGTCAGGTCAGGTCGATTGTGTAGGGAAGAAAGGGGTTTGAGATGGGGAATTTATATATCATATAAAAAGGCAACTTCATCTTCAAATAATAATAATAATAATAATAATAATAATAATAATAATAAGAATAATAAGAATAATAATAAAATAATAACATGAATTTTTTAAATATTTTGTTTCGGATGAATGTGGTTCAACTAGAAATTTTAAATTTTTTAAAAAGTGTAAAAAGGAATTTAGACCATTAAATCTAATATTAAATGAAAATCTTCAAAACAAGATGACATAATGGTAAATAGTTAATACTTTAAATGGTTGACCAATGATATATTAGTCTTGTCTCATTTTCAAATCTCATCCTTTTTTTAAACGTCCATAACTTTTACATACGGCAATACTTTTTAATAAAAATTACACAAAAAACGAGCGTTTTTTTTTATTTTCAAAACACATATAATGTTGATGTATAAAAAATGAATTTTTTTAAAGTTTCAGCTCATTGTGTTATATTTATCAGATCATTGTGTTATATTTTTCAGCGCATTGTGTTATATTAATCAAGACATTGTGTTATATTTTTCGGGTCATTGTGTTATATTCGTCAGATCATTGTGTTATATTTGTCAGGTCATTATGCTATATTCGTCTGGTCATTGTGTTATATTTGTCAGGTCATTGTGTTATATTCGTCAGGTCATTGTGTTATATTCGTCAGGTCATTGTGTTATATTCGTCAGGTAATTGTGTTATATCCATCAGGACATTGTGTTATATTCGTCAGGTCATTGTGTTATATTCGTCAGGTCATTGTGTTATATACCTCGGGTCATTGTGTTATATTCGTCAGGTCATTGTGTTATATTCGTTAGGTCATTGTGTTATATTTGTCAGGTCATTGTGTTATATACCTCAGGCCATTGTGTTATATTCGTCAGGTCATTGTGTTATATCCATCAGGTCATTGTGTTATATTCGTCAGGTCATTGTGTTATATGCATGTGGTCATTGTGTTAAATTTATCTCGTCATTGTGTTATATTCGTCAGGTCATTGTGTTATATTTTCATCAAGTATTGTGTTATAACCATGTTTCAACTCATTGTGTTATTTGTCAGGTTATTGTGTTATTTGTCAGATCATTGTGTTATTTCAGATCATTGTGTTATTTCATTAGGTTATTGTGTTATAACACAATGACCTGACAAATAACACAATGACCTGAAGAAATAACACAATGACTTGATAAATAACACAATGAGCTGAAAAACGTGAATTTTTTTTTGTTTTTTATATGAATATTATAGACGTTTTAAAGATAAGAAAATGCTCGTTTTATGGTGCAATTTTTTTAAAAAAAATAATATCGTATGTAAAAGTTATGGACGTTTAAAAAAATGAGATGAAACTTAAAATATAGAGACATTACCAATTTTACACTCCCTTCTAAATTTACAGGAGTGCCACATGTCATCATGTCATGGCTCTTAGACTTTCTAAGCAAATTGGACTTTCTAGTATAACTCCATTCTCGACTGGGTTATACTTTTCGTCCATCAGCTATGTGCCTATGTTTATAATAAATTTCAGAATTATATCCTTTTAGTTAAAAGTTTATCATAAATAATTGTTTGTTTTTATTTTTAATAGTTTACATTTTTCTGTTAACATAAGGGTAATATAGTCATTTTATATTTTTAATGTATGTTTTAGGGTAATTGGATTTTATTTAGTTGATTATGTTTTTGTGTCATTTTCCCTTTTGTTAATCCCAACTTCATCTGGTGGCAATTATTAATCCCAACTTTACTATTGATCATTATTAATCCCAACTTTCACTCAAGTGGTCACCATTGAGTCTTTCGTTACCAATGACTAACTCCGTTTAAAATTGTTGACGTGACATCCATGTGGCAGCTGACATGTTTTTTTAGACAGAGTTTGTCAATGTTAACAGAAGGCTCAATGGTGGCCATTTAAGTGAAAGTTGAGATTAATAATGGCCAGTAATAAAGTTAGGATTAATAATGACCAATAAGTGAAAATTATAATTAATAAAATACAATTTCCCTATATTAAGTATTTAATCAATTTGTTTAACTAAAATTCAATCCCTCTCATGTCCTTATTCAATCCAATGAACACCACCACCACCACAGCAAGCACCATAAAATCACACAACTTTTACTTATTCAATCCCTCTCATGTCCCCTGCCATTTTCATCTCATCACCACCACCTTGTATTTTCGACACTTTCCGCCTATCCAATCGAAACATGCCTGCCCTTAATTGGACTAGATTTGTCCCTAACATAATCGATCTTGTTCCGCCGTCCACCTTCATACGAAATCAAATAAAGAGTTCCATCTCATGTCCCCACCTCAATCATCGTTGCTCGATTAAAGATATCAGAGGGTGATGGTGGTGGCAACATGTGGTTTTGATTTAGGTTTAGGTGGTGGTGAGGGTGTTGATGTTGTAGATGGCGGTGTTGGCAGGGATATGAAAATGCGGTGGAATGAGCGTCGTTGGATTTGTGTGTGTAGGGTACTCGTGTAAGGCAATGTTCCCGAACACCTTAAAGTTGATCATACAAACCATAAAACATATCAAAGCATTCATATAATTAAAAACATTGCAGCGGAATATCTTAAAGTTTAAATATGTCAATACATAATTCCTAAACATAAATATTGTCTTTCAAATAACATCAAGTTTTTAAAAGTCTTCTTAATAATCTTTTTAAATCGAGTGGCTTACAATCCATATCATCTTCTTTAATTCAACAGCTCACATGCCAAACTAACATGCATACAAAAATTAATTCGTCAAGCAAGTTCTAGCTTTTACATCTCTATCTTAAATCTTATATAAATATCACATAAATCTTGTTTGTTAAGAATGGCAATGATGAAGATGAAGGGAATGGGAGGGGTAGGGTTTTCGTTAATAAACTAATGGATTTTTATTAAATACTTCACATTATAAAAAATATATTAAAAATATAAATGACCATATTGTCCTCATATGCAAGTCATATGACCGGATTAACCCTAAAATCTAACAATTTTAATGGAAAAGATGTAAATTGTTAAAAAATAAACATAAAAGCTGATTTTTGATAATTTTTCAATTAAATGATGAATTTTAAAATCCTTATATAATATAGCAAAACAAAAAAAATTCGATGTGGTATCTTTTCATAGCTTTTAGCTTATGTGGCATTATTTGAAAGATTATCTCACAATAATGATTTTTTTATTTATAATATATATAATTTATTATAATAAAATAATTACATTTTTGGTCCCTTAATAGTTTGGAAAATTCTGAAAAATTTAAGAGTATTTATATTTTTAACCTTTTACTACAAGGGGTGTACGTGAGTCAGTTTATATTTGATAGAGTTTAAAAATGAAACTTATAGATAAAGTTAATAATAACATATAATTAAAGACCTCAGTGTTTTATAAATGTACATAACATTTTTATATGATTTAAAAAAAAAAACTACACCATAAAACTAAGCACTTTATTCTCTTTAATTTGAGAGTATAATATTGCTATACTAAAAATCTAATTTTTAAAAATATATCATGTGTTCCGTTTTACCACGGTTTTGTCTCAAAACTGAATGGAACATTCATGAACATTCTTAAAAACATCACTCGAATTGTGTTCCCAAACGTATCACGGGCACTAAACTAGTTCAATATAAACATAAAGGATGAAACTTAATTTAGACTTAAGTATTTATGTTTGTGTGTTTTTATAGAGCAGATTATATTTTTCGTTCTTTGAGTATATCTAAATTTTCATCTTTTATTTGAAAGTTGTGGCCGTTTGTTTGTGACGGTTAGAGTTAATTACAAATTCTGTTTTAGTTTGGTTAATTTACATATAATTACCGAAAAGAATTAGGGTTTGTTAGTCAAAAGGACTAACATGGAATGCAAAATTATTTATATGGACTTTTTGCATATATCCCCCTATAAACCAATGTATTTGCGTATTTACCCAACTCAAATTTAATATTGCGTATATACCCATCCTTTATGATATTTATTATGTTGACCAAACTACCCTTTCAAATACTAAAAACCCTACTACTAATCATCTAAAAAACACCATATAACCAAATGTCGAAGTCTCCTCCACCTATATCGTCTTCTATGTATCACGCATACGTATCCATCGTTTAATTAGTATTAGTGTGTGCTTGATATTAATATTTTGGATGTTTTTGTTGTATGGTGGTTTTCAATATCCAATTATGATTGAATATGCAATATTTTTATAAGCTAATTAAGTAATGGTAAAATAGTAAATGTATAATTTAGTTTTTCCTAAAATATATCAAAAAGGGTAAATATGCAATATTATTTCCTAATAAGGGGAAATTTGCAATAAAATTTTTTTGTTGGGTAAATATGCAATTAATAAGATTTAGAGGGGGATATATGCAAATGCCCCTTTATATTTTGGAAAGTATACTTTATTACTTGAATGATGGAAGGTTTTATTCATTTTTAAATGCATGTTTATTTTACTTTATTTATTTATAACAGCACAAGTAAGAAGTAAGAAAATGTGTGAAGAGTATGAATTTGTGGAATAATATTATATTTGTAGGGAGGCTTCGGTAAAAGTAAGAAAATGCGTGAATGGTGCAAATTTGTGGAATAATGTTGAGAAGTTACGGACCTGGCTATCCGTGATATGACGATTTTACGTATGTAAGTTCATTACATGGGTTCATAAATAAAGTTATATGTCTAGCATGTTATGATGTAAAGTCATATTGCGTCACATATTTAAAACGAAGATATATCCAAACTTAAAGATCAGAATGATAACTAAGTTAAAGTTTCTGGTCAAAGTCGTAAATATATTAAAGTTAAATTTAAGGGTTAAAATTATAATTTAGCTAAATCATCAGGGATCAATACCTACCTTTTAGTATTTCAATTTTTTATTGAATGATTTTGTTATTTTTTTTCTTTATATACACAAATTTCTTATACAATTAAGAAGGATCTTTTTCTGGTTGAAAGACTTTCATTTAACAACTTTATCAATATATGAAACAATGCAACTAAAATAGTCAATTTTTTTTTGTAGTTTTCCAAAAACTAAAAGTTCACTCTATTGGGACCTTTATTCATGTGTGTTTGTGTGTGAAATCATCAATCAAATTTATTATACTCAAATCCTTTAAACATTTAAAAAAGAGTAGCTCATCACAAGACCCTTTACTTTTAATGTGCACATGCATGTTGAAACATACTTGTACCTTGTCCACGATCGGTTGTACGTTGGACCATTCAATACTTATTTTGTACGCAAATTTTCTTTAATTACTTATAGTTATGAAACTAGTAAATGTCTCAAGATGATTAAAAGTCTAACAGCATTTAGAACTCGTTCTTGACTATTAGTACTTCTATAGTTTTATATCTTTTATCTTGATATCAAATACTTACTTACCCTTCGTTCTATTTTAAGTGTCATGAGACACATAGCACAAAGTTTAAGAAAAAATAGATTATTATATATTTTAACCTATAAAATGACAATAATACTATTAAAGTTTTGTATTTTAATAATAAAGTAGCTTTTGTGTTAAATAATTATGGATAAAACTGGAAA
This sequence comes from Tagetes erecta, assembly GCA_030867185.1. NCBI lineage: Eukaryota > Viridiplantae > Streptophyta > Magnoliopsida > Asterales > Asteraceae > Tagetes > Tagetes erecta. The sequence continues at coordinate 58,248,867 of CM061493.1, forward strand.
TTATACTTTTATATTTAGAATGCACACTTAAATTGAGACAAAAAAAAGACGGACATTTAAAATAGGACGGAGGGAGTAGTATTTAGTAAAACGTAAATTACTGTTTTAATCACCGAATTTTGTCTATTTTGTCATTTTCGTTTAAACAAGTTTTGTTTGGTCTTTCATTTTTTAAAAACTTGTCATTTATTTATGTTAACCCAATTAATTCTAACTATTAAGTTATTAGTATTTGTATGTATTTTCTATGCAGGGTGGTGCTTGTCCTTGTGTCAATTTTGAAAGGTCATTGTTTTTCAACAAGATCATCTATGATCGAACTTCATTTTGAAAGGTCAACTTCTAAACACTTTTTCTTATTCATTTTTATTTTGAAAGGTCATCGTTTTGTGGCTTGAAGCTTTGAACCTTAATTACAACTATTCATGTCCTTACAAGTGGGTATAATAGTTTACATGTATGAGAACATTCATACAACATTATCTAAATTACTTATGGCGCCAACCCGTTCTAGTAAAAAACCGGCTAGCTCACAAAATCGTCTGATTTACATGTGTCTGAAGAGCTTAATGACAACCTATAAATGACTGCAAGATTTTATCACTATTAAGATTTAAACTCATGACCTTAATGTCACATTTTTCACTACACCTATAAATGTCAGTGGACCATAATATAAAACGATATAAAGGATGTAAACTTTACTTTTGAGTTTTGACTTGTTTCCCAAAGGTTTCAAAATGTTTATATTAAAGTGAACATGATTAGCTCTTCAAATTTGATAATTTTATGAAGTTAAAAGTTCCCTATCTTTCTAATGAAGGAAAGTGTCCTAATTGATACATACATACATATATTATATGCAAATCATCACCATTTGCATGTCTTGCATGACTTGCGGTTAACATAAGTGCAAAGAACACTTTCAAATGAAAACTTAAATTATTTTCTAAACAAAAATCTTTAAATGTAACATTTTGATATCATTGCTTATGAGTTATGAACATAGTAATCTTGAAATTAATCTTGAAATTAAGCAACCATTTGTGAAAGTTAAGTCTCATAATTGAATGTTACTGTTTTATTATTTCTATAAAAACTTTACCTAAAGGTGTTCAACCCTAGATAAAAGAATGTCATACTATCACGTAAAACTAATGTTTCGGTGCTAAAATCAAATAAGTATTTATGTTGTTAAACTTGTGAAAATATGAAAGGGATTAGAAAAATGCAAAAAAAGTGATGTTACATAGGCGAATACTAGATCTCACACGATGAGCGTATTGTAGGCGTGGTGAAAAGTGATAAGCGGAGTGTTGCTTTCACAACACCTGTCTACATGACAAGGGTCACATCCGATTAGAATAAGAGTAAACTGTAATTTGGTCTTATGTTTTGATACTTTTAATAGTTTAGTTACACCTTAACAGTTTTAGTCTTTGTGATTTTATATTTTCTAACAGAAATGATCTTAAACAATAACTCTATCTAATTTTCCATTAAATCTACGTCACATATAAAGTAAAAATATCATATCTCTCACTCTTTTTGACATGTCTTAAATTAAATGGAGTTATTGTGGAAGATGTGGATAATAGTCCAAAGCTCTATTCCGGACCATTTCTGTTAGAAAATAAAATCACAAGAACAAAAAATGTTACGGTAATGACATCAAAACACACACGAACCAAAACTACAATTTACTCTTTAAATGAAATGTTCATTTCAGATGTCAGTTAGAAACCTACCCGAAAATTAAATTCACAGTTTGATGTTCTTTTTTTAGTGTCGACATACACTAGATACTTTAAAAAGGCTGAAAAAACATTTCCCATATAGTGAATCAACTGTCATTTGAGCCTGTTAAAAAGAAAATAACAAGACAACAATTAACTAGAATTGAGATCCACAATTACTAAAATGTCTAACCAGTTACCATTAAACTAAATTCAAAATTCACTTAAAAACAGAAAGAACATGACAAAGAAGTTGCTCAACAAATATTCCATCAAACCAAAATGCAGGTATCACAAAATTGTTAAAAGAACCCTTTTAAACACCAGCAATGATATGCTCTTTTTTCTTCTGGGCTACAAGCTGCAACAAAACCAATACAAAAAGTTTACAATCATTCGATTATTATGTATTCAAAACACAGAAAAAAATCAGATATCAACCCATAATAAAGTGATCTATACATAAACTCGTGAATAAGTAAAACAAAGTTAAACCTTGGTCAAATTTGTACATTCGAGATTTTTTAAGATTATCAAACACAAAGTACATACGCATAGCCATTTATAGCTTACTTCATAGAAAAATATGTAGTCTGTTTATATTCACGGCAAATCACACACTATCATCACGAAACACATAGCACCAACTCAAATAAAAAACAAAAAGAGCCATCAAAAGATAAATGTATATACCTTAAATGTTGCTTGGGTACATGAACACCCTAACCCTAGCTCCCTGCAAACAAAACAACAACCATTTAAAACTTCCCATAAACAAAAACCTTCAATTTCAATCACTAACTTCATAACTAGTTAATCACCATTGATTTAGGAGGAAGATTGGACTTGAACTTAGCACGAACAACACCAGTGTTACCATGCGGCCTAGTTACTTTCCCCCAAATGCACCTATAATGCGATCCATTCTTCTTCACCTTCGCTTTGTAGATATATGCCATTCGTTTCCCTGCGTACCATGCCACCTCCTCCTTCGTGTTCACTCCTTCAATTTGAACAAGTGACGTGTTCGGATACTGGTTCGATTTCGACCTAATTACAGTAATCATAACTATCAAACTCATTCTATTAATGTTATGAATCACAAACAAGGCTCACAGTTCCTAACATGTGTAAAACATATAACTTGTTACATAAAGCATACAACTGTGTTACATATAAAACATATAAAGATGAAATATAAATCAGTAAACTAATTCAGCTATAACTGTGTTACAGACACGAGATATAAATTAGTTTAGCTAATTCAACTATAACTGTGTTGTCTATGGCCGATTAACACGATAAGAAACGATTTGCGAGGCCTATATTCACAAACAACATGTTTGATTGATGAACTTGAAAGGTGTTATGGATCAATGTTTACCTTTTGTAGCCGAGAACAGTTCCTCTGGTGTAAAGTCTGAAATGAAATCGATAAATGTTAGTGAAAATTGAGTTGTGTTAGGGTTGATGATTGATTATTTAGGGTTTAGATGAGATTGAAATTACCTGACGCGTTCACCTTGACGTCCTTTCACCATTTTTGCTGCTTCGAAAGCTACAGATGCTGCGGTGATGATGAAGATGCAAACCCTAGGTTTTGGTTGTTGTAGGGATTGTTGATATATGATTAGATTGTTTACATGGGTTTGGTATTTGGGCTAAACAGATTTTGGGCCCAATGAAAAGAATGATTGAGAAGTTTAACACTAGGTTTGTTAGGATTTTGAACTATGACCGCGTGTCACGGTGGTACTTTTGTGAGTTTCTTATGATCGTTAAATGATGATATTAACGTGTGGTGATTGTGTGATATTATGCGTTTTTTATTTTATTACTCATGTTATTTTTATGATATTAATGTTGTTAGACATAGATAGATGAAAAACTATAATGTCTCGGACATTAATGTGTCAAGTCTAGAAAACGATGTAGAGTTGTAAATTACTAAGGGTTTGTTTGACAAAATCTGAATCATTAAGTGCTGAATGGTTAATATGTCTGAACCATTAAGAGGTTGTATCAATAAGAGGGATATTGAGGTAGAACTTCAGGTGATGGTAAGTTTGATATATGCTACATTTAGCATCTTTCAATCTCTTAACCAGCACTTAATTGAACCATTCAGAAGTTCTTTTTTTATTTTTATGAAACAAACGCTCTGAATGCTGAATCTGAAGCCGTCCCTAAGTTTAAAGTCATTAAAGTCGAAATGGCCTTCTCCTTAAGCAAATCACGTGATGCCACAAAATTGTATTAATTGAATTTGGTCGGAATATAACTGAATTGGAGGCAATTAATCCGGTATTAATTGTTGGTTAAAATTCAACAAAATGGTATCACTTGGAAATTTAAAGAACTATATAAATCTGTCAAAAAAAATGTCGGTGCTGCCACAAAATGGTTAACTTTTAGCGACGACTTGTCACAAAATGTGCAATTTTTTTCCCTTTAAACTTTGCTCAAATATCACTTTCACCTCTTCAACTTATATCCCCTCAATTTAAAAACTGTCATAAGTCATTCATCAACTTACCTCACAACTTCAAAGTTTTCTATCACTTCAACTTTAACCCCTCAACTTTGTAAAAAATTATCTGTACCAAACACGTTTGTTTTTCATCATATATTCATATATAAAACGTGTCCAGCTGCAAGGCACGGGGAGAGCATGTTACTTGAGTATGAAGTTCAAAGTAGACGATACATTGTAGGAATTAAAAGGCTCAAAAAGTAGTGGTGTGACTTTATACAGCATATAACTCACTGATCTGCTTAATCACAATTCTCATATGGCACAAGCTCATATGTTTAGTTTGCAAGCTGTGAATGAAAAAGTTTCCAACATGTAAGTCATAACAAGAAATTGGATTAATTATTGATTCATAAACGGTAATATTATATTAAAACTTTAAAATAACAATTAGTAGTGTATATTAGTATGTTACTATATTAAACAAATGATCAGTATTCAATATGGAACAAATAAAATGGGATTTATTTTAAATATCCCATAAATAAAAATACAACAAAACCTACTTTAAACATCAGCAAAGATGCTATAATTTTTAGAGTCAACAGCAATAAGCCTAAGAGCAGCAACTGCTGCTGCTGCAGACATAAACCCAAAGAAAATTACATTCAGCCAATGCCATGTTCTCTGTAAAGAACTGAGTTTGTTCCTTTTAGCCACCAAATACATGTGGTTTGCAAGTATGAATGTTAGTGGGAAGGTGCTGATCGCTCCTGTGAGGCTCATGAAGTCTCCGATGAACGGCAATGCTGCTGCAAGTAAGGTGGTTACGGCTAGGTAACCACCTCTGACCATCACTCTGAATGACAAGTTTTTTAGAGCCAGTGCGCCTCCTTTGATCCCGTATTTTGTGTCCAGATACTCGTACATCGGACTTGCAAAAATCTGAAAAAATAAAAACAAAATGTGGATTGTAATACAAATACATGTTTGAAGATGAACTTTTTATTTTATGATGGTTGCTATGTTGGTGTGTTTGACTATTTGTCAACTGTCTATAACCTTCAATGATGACAACATTAGTGGCCTTTATGTAATAAAGAAAATTTAAACAGATAACTGTGATTTCAAAATTATCCAAAAGTGAAAATTTTAATTAATATATAACAGAATTTTTTTTAAAAACTAAAAAAAAGAACAAAAAAATGTATTATTGGTCAAATATTATGAGGTAGTAAAGAGAGCTTACATGCAAAGCAATGACAGTTTGAAGAAAGGCAGATATATTAGCAAACGTCTTAACCCAAACCGGCCCATTAACGCTGTTGAGCAAATACGCAGACGCCTCATTCCCATAAGCCCAATAACCCATGAAGGCAACGGCATACAATGGCAAAACTCCTACTGTAAATTGGAAATATAAAGCTTTCATCATATTCGGAACAACTGGTTGTCTTACTGTTGCCTGGTAAACAACAAAACATTATTCAAGATTAGATTATCACCCAAAGAATATAACTTTTGTAATCACATTTGACACATTGATGTGTTTCGGGTCAACACAACCCAACCCACCTGTATCTCTGGTAGCATTCCTGTGTTGAATGCAAAAACAAGACTCGCAGACGCACCAATAGTTGTAAACACCCTACTTATGTCTGATCCTGGAATGCCGTAGTCCCTAGGTGGAGCTTTGATCCCTTTAAAGAACATAAAAATCGGCTTATATTTGGAACTAACATTTATATTATGTTGTGTAAATGGTTAGATGTGGAATAAGAAATTATACCATCGCGAAGAGACAGGGCGAATGCTATGACTATATATACTAGACTGAAGAATGTTGAAAATCCAAGCCAAATTCTTAAAGCCGAAAGATGTGGGATACATATTGCAAAAAGGCCACAAGCGAAGCCCGCTATTGCAATAAAATATGGGAGCTTCATGGTATTGTCATCCTTGAAGAGGACATAAATAGCCTACAAAATTGAACACAACACTATTAATTAAGTGATAAATACAAAAAGAATCTAGCAGTGGGTTGGGTAACTGGTCAAAACATGTTATGTTGAGGTGAAACGTGTCAAGTTTGTACGCGTCAGGTTATGTAGTCCCACTTACACTTCTTTCATTACTAGAAAAAATATTATAGTTAGTTAATATATGTTAATCATAATTAATAATCAAATCTTTGTATTAAATGATTTAGGAAGTTGTATGCTATCAAAACATTTTTTGTGCAGCCTCTAACCCATTTGACCCATTTTGTCATTTTAGCAACTAGTTTAAGATAAAATACAACCCGAATGAACCCACTCATAACTAAAGTGGTTGATATTACAACCTCTAAAACAATTCAGGCTTATTGAAGTTACCTTAAGAGCCTGACCAGCCAAAATAACATAGCCAACATTGATCATGAAAAGGTTAACATATTGCAACACCCATGTAAGAGAATAAACTTTAGGGCCTGCAAATGTTCAAAAAAACCTCAGTTATTTTTTGTCTACATTTAGCGTCAAACTAACTTACACATAACGCCATATTCACTTACCGTATATAAATCCTGCAAGATCTCTGTATCTGATATGCCGTTTGCCACCAAACTCATGAAGCATTGCAATAAGAGCATTTGCATAGAGTGATATTGCAGTAGCTAAGATTAAACCCACTACTCCACCTACCCAACCGAGTGGAACCATGACTGCACCCGAGTATCCCAGAACATAAGCGCTGTTGATACCCGTTGTAAGAACAAAACCCACTTGAAACCATGAATCTACATCAAGTCATCAAATGTACATATTGTAAGTCTATTTATAGCAACCAATAAACAACATAAACAATAATAAAAATAATATTTAGACACATGAAAACTAGAAATGTTATTATTTTTTTAACGGGTCAAAGATTTTATAAAAAAAGTAGCAAGATGCTAGAAAACAAAACATTCCCCATGAAAACTACAAATATTTGACTAACATGTAACTCTACAAACAAACATAACCGGTAAAAATCACACTCATACAGCATCGTCCAAGAAAGAACTTTCTTGAGCAAAATCAATTTTCATAATTTGTTAAAAATGATAAAGTAATAAACTTTAATGAGCAAAATATGTATCTTAGCCTGAAAAGTATGAAAGTTAAAAACTTTCCACTTTTCATGGAAAATTTTGATATTTTGATAAGATGAAGGAGTCAAAAGAAACTAATATATTCTTTGGTACTCAACTTTATCCTTTGGAAAAAAAATATTCTGAATGTTTGATTCTGAATATGATTCTCATAATTTGACATAATTTGGTCAAAATTATGAAACTTGGATAGCTAAATCACAAACTAAAATTGGAATTAATCCTGATAATCAACTTCTGTTTGGTCAAAATTATTGAAACTGAGATCCTGAATGTTTGGATACAAATGAAATAATTCTGCTACTTTGAAAAAAATTTGGTCAAATTTATGAAATTCAGCTAGCTAAATCAGAAACTAAAATTGGAATTAACTCTAAATTATTTGGTCAAAACTATTAAAACTAAGATCCTGAATATGTGGTGGATACAAGTGAAATAATTCTCTGATAATTTAACACAACTTGGTCAAAGTTATGAGATTTAGATATTTCCAACTTTTTTGGTTCCCAAAATTTGTTAAAATTGAAACCTAAAAATTCTAAAAATATACTACTACAACAAAAGATATTTTTTCGTAACCCAGGTATGTCAGTTCAGCCGGACGCGTGTTGAAATAAAAAACAAAATAAGTTAAAATAGAAATTCAAAGAAAAAAAGGTAAATAAATAAAGAAACAGTTAACTAACCGCTACTAATTTGATGAGCAGTTTCAGGGATTTCAATAGTCAACTGTTGATCGGAAAAAACCTTAGACGGTCGATTAGTTTCAGGGGCACTATCGTCCATCGGAAAATAATCCCCTCGTTCTTCTTGTTCTTGTAAATTGTTATCGTGTTTACTGTAAGCCAGCGAGATGTGTGTATATATGTATATAAATGTTTGAATTATGTATGTATGTTGGTGGGTGAGTGTGAATGCAGACAGAAACACAAAATGTCAATTCAATGAGTTGACGAAGAAGTGTTCAAATTGAGTATGCAAATGAGGAGGAGATTATTACGCATCCCGGGAAGAAAACACAGTGGATTGATACATATTTATAGAGATTTTGATTGATTGATGATGATGATGATGTATAAATTATTATTACAATCGAATCTGTGTAATGGCAGAGTATGGGTTTTAATTGCGACAGGGATTGGGATTGGTCCGCAAATTCAACTATTGTTTTTATATTCGCCAATTTGTTCGGTTACGTTAAAGATTTTGAAATTTAAAGGCTGCTTTTGTTTTTATTTTATTGACTGAATTTTTTAAGTTGGTAAAATTGTTTAATATTTTTTAAGTTATTTTATGTTTTATATTTAAAATTTGTTGTTGGGAGATTTGTATTGATTTAGTAAGCTTGAACAAGGGATCAATCACACCAATAAGAAACAAGGAGTTACTTTTGGTTTGTTAGATTATGGTTTCTAAACATGGGTTGTGTAAGTATAAATTCGTTTGAGTTGATATGAGAGAGGTGTGAGGATTTGAGATACTAAGGGGCTGTAATTTGTTTCTGCCTTTTAATGATTTAGATGTCTGAATGATTAAGACTGCTTGTTTCGCGAGCAGAAGTCTTAATAGTTCAGACATTTGCCTTTGAATGGTTAAGCATTATACTAAGTTTAGCTTAATGGTTAAGAGCTCTTATCTAAATCTGGTTAGACATTTACCTTGAATAGGCAAGCAATATACTAGCTCTTAAGGATTCAGACATCTTACTGGTTTAGCACTTAATGGTTCGGACTTCTTATTAGTTCAACACTTACTCATTCAGAAGTTACGAAACAACCACTAACATGGATAATTTAAGAGTCATGTGAACACTTTTAGATCGAAATTATTCGAGTGGTTCTCTCGAATTGATTAATCGGATGAACCATGGAAACATAATGTGATGACCAATTCGTAATGAAGGGAATTGAAAATTGGTAGGTGATTACATAAGGGCAGTTTTCATTAAAACTGGAGGCAATTTAACCTAGTTTTCACATGTTAAAGATCAGGAATTTCAAATGTTAAACCCCTAGACCTTACTATGGGCACTTCCCTCTAACCACCGCCAAGGGGAACCCCCATTGCTTGCTTTGTCCATAAGAACCAATGAGGTTCTAATATCGCAAGTTACGATAAATTAAAACAAGTGTGCACTCCGCACCTCCTGACTTGTTTGATGAACATTATAATCAAGTGGTCAACTAGTTGGTATAATTGTTACAATAAAATATCTACCAAACCTAGCATGTTTTAGTGTAATAGTTGATTAACCAATACAAACTCACAACAAACATAAGTGTTACGACGACTCACAATATATAAAAAAAATCCATATAAAGTATACTGGTTATGCTAGCGGCTTACCGTGTAACATTTGCCCCGATTTATACTCGATCCAAGTTTAAACCTGCACCCGGCCAATCGGATATCAATGAAATTTTTCCGCCGTATCATAAATAAAAGTAATTAATACATGATATACACATGCAGGTATATTTTTTAGTTCATTCATTATTTTTCAAAAGAACTATTAAGAAGTCAGATCTCATCCCTCCCTAACTTGTATTTTTCGACATATACATTAGGATGATGTTACCGGTTTGTCCTAATTTCTAGATGTTAAGCTTTCCACATTGAATTCAGCACCTAACGTTATGCTAGATGGGAATTGGGTATCTTAGTAATAAACATGCGAGATTTCAGGTTAATTAGTTCCTCCCCATAATCGACTTGTGCATAAGATTTCCACTTAACCCCTTGGTTAGATGATCGAGTAAGTACATTTGATTATAAGCGTTTTCCAAGTAGCTTCACTATCACATTTGATAGATATAGGTAATATCGGTTTAGACCACAATGGAATCTCATAAATCAAATTTTTTAATCATTCAGCTTCTTTACTAGTTGCTACTAAAGCCACAACTTAGATTCCATTGTTGATGTAGACATACAAGGTTTTTTCTTTCAAGAAATAGCTCATCCTCCATAAAGGAATGCACATCTACTTATGGAAGAAGCGTCTTCCATATTGAAAATACAACTTGCATCTGATTGCCAAATTTGCTTCGTCTTCACAGTAAGCCAATGATGTATGTTCATCATGTTTGTATTATGTTGGTGTGTGTGAATGCACACACAAGTTCAATTGATAGAAGAAATGTTTTAAGTCTGGAATGCAAATAAGGAAACGTGGGGGGTTGTGGGGAACGATGCAATCCTAAGAAAACTACAAGGAAAACACATAGTAGACCGATACATATTATAAAACTAGGTTAGTGCCCGCGCTACGCTCGGGGCATAACACTCATGTGATGATTTTAAAGATATTCATGGACATGAACGGTTGTGGTAAAACTGAAACATAAAATTTATTTAAAATCTTGTTGTTTGGTATAACAATATTGTAATTAAATTAAAGAAAATTAAACGTTCGGTTTTATGGTGTAGTTTTTGTTAAAACAATGTCGTATAAAAAATTGTGTATATTTAAAAAATAATTATGTATTTAATTTTATGTTATTAATAATTTTATCTCTAAGTTTTGTTTTTATACCCTAATAAATATAGCCTTGCCCAAACACACCCTTAGTAGGAAAGGGTTGAAAATGTAAATAGTCCTATTTTTTTTAAATACTTTGCTAAATATTAGGGGATCAAATGAAAATTAATATTATTATAATAAATTATTATAGATAGATATATAATTTTTAAATATAACAATATTATTAATTTTGAGAGAATCTCTCAAATAATGCCAACTAAACAAATGTATCTCAAATGTTGCCAAGTAAGTAAATATGATTTTGCTATATTATATAGAAGATATTGATATATAATTATAGGGAATTTGTGATATAGTTTTAATTGTAAAGATAATTTTTTTTTATCATATTTAAAAAAGTGGTCATACATTGTGTTGTTCTAACCTGTACTCATGACCATGGGTTTAAGTTAATATTATATAATATAATTAGTAAGTTATATTGTTTAATAAAAATGGGGTTTACTGGTCTTGTTATCCGGTCCTATGACACCATCATCCTAGAAATTCATAGATGACAATGCGACTCAACGGGTAGCCCTAGATCATTGTGTTTTTTTCATCTTTTTATTGTGCTTTAGGTTTTAATTTTAGTGTTTAGCATTAAGATTAATTACCTTTAAGCTAGGTTTATATTTTTTGTTTAGCTTTTAGGGTTTAACCTTTAGGTTTAGAATCTATGTTCTCAACTCATTCCAACTCGTTGTGTCTTATTATTTGTAATTGTTTATTTCTTAATTTTTTCCTTAAGTTTAAAGTTTAGTTTTAGGGTTTATGATTTATGATTTAGGATTTGATGAGCCAATGCTGTTAAAATTTCTCCATTTTCTACCAAAAACATATTTTTTAGTATAACTTTATCCTTTTGATGACATTTAAGTGTCGGCATTTTCATTTCACTTTGTGGTAATTTTATTTCATCATACTTTTTATACTACTATTAGTAGTATATCATACTTTTAATAATAGTAGTAGTAATAACAATAATAACTTTATCAGCATTATCAACGTTTAAATTTTATTCGAACTATATAAGCTTTTTGAAATGTTTTTTTAACTGTAGCTTGACCAATCCTCTCTTCTAATAAATGGTTAAGCCAAAACACCACACAATGCCACTTGGCGCAACCACAATCACCCTCACCCTTATTCACGGATCCACCCGGTTGACCCGTTTTATTTCGGATCCTTTATAATCTTTTTTTTTTCTTTTCATTTTCTCATTCACGTTTTACAATCACCAAACCCTAAATCTTCTCTAAAACTCTTCCGCCTCCAACCTCATCTTCGTTCGGATCTTCTGTTCGATTTGTGTCAAAGTATTTTCTTTGTTCATGTCTACTCTTCGATTTATATGTTCTATTTGTATCAATCCGAAACAGCTTTTGTTCAATATTAGTGGTTTGAATTATGATGCTTTGAAGTGATTATTGTACATGGCAGGGGAAATTGAAGAATCGTTTCGCTTGAATTTTCATGTTAGCAGATGATTCTAACATTCTTTACTTTTGTGATTTTACAATCATATTGCAGGAGTAGCTGATGATTCTAACATTCTTTACGATGTTGATTGTTCAATTGTCAAAGCCTTACATATGGTGAGTTCTTTATTGGTTCTTTTAGTCATTGAATGCTAATATTTATTTGATAATAGGATTGTACCAAATAAAGCATATCGGTTTTGAAAGGTGTGTTTAGTTTTTTTAATATTTGTTGATTTAAGGCATTGGTAAGTTTAACTTGAACATTGATTTATGTTTTATCATCATTTTCGTCAATAGGGCATCCTTATATAATTTGTTGACGAAAATGTGGGTTTAAGAGATTCCGTATATTTGTTGATTTAAGGCATTGGTAAGTTTAGTTTTTTTATAGTCTAAGGTTTACATATGATATGACGACATCTTATGGATCTGTTTCGTTGACTGGATTTTGGTCGAATCATTGCGATGATATTAGCACTATTGTTTTAGATTTCTATTGGTTTGTTTTCACAACTCTATTGAATATAGATCAATTACGTTTTGTTTTCATGTCTGTTGTTTGTGAAAGTTGCTATGATTGTTATGGAGTGAGAATAGATTTTATAGGTTAGTTTGGACATGTAACTGGTGTAAACAAGTTAGTTTTTCAATGAAGTATGTTATTAATTAGGAATTGAAATGGCACTGTTGTGACATGTAAAGCTATAAATCAGAACCAGTGAACCACAAAATACTTTTATATATCTCTAGAATACATATTTTGGTGTGTTTTATAAACCAAACTTAGATAGGAAACATTTGGCATATCTCAAGACTACGTTCGAGTAAACTTGTTTTAGTGTTGTATTGTATTCTATTTTATTTAGAGGCTAATAAGGAGTAACTTATATAACCCATTTTAACAGTCAATTAGTTATGCTGTTTTAACACAAATCTGCATTAAATGTTGAAAGCATTAGGTTGTTACTATTGATCGCATATTGGTCAAATACAAGAGAGTTTGTTTTATGTTTGAGATATATAGCTTACTTAAAGTAGTTATTGATTGGATTTTTTTTATACATATTGTAGTTCTGGAGTGAGGTATCATCACAAGCTCAGCGGTATCTCTTGAGAGTTGATAAACAAACTCTTTTCTAACAAGCGCAAGGGCTTTATTCTAATAAGCACGAGAAAATATGTACTGTTCTAGATACATTGCTCTAGATACATTGGTAAGTTTAAGTGTTTAACTACAACTTTTCAAAATATATTTGACACACCTTTCAAAATATCTTAGTTTTGGTTTTTTTTAGTTTGTTTGATGTTGTTAGCAATTGTATAAACGCAGGTTGGGATGCTATCTCCTTGTGAAACAATGTGTTTTACAACTACAATCTATAATGACAAGATCAGAACCTTGACATTGAATATGGTGGGTGTGTTTCATCCTCTTGCTATCTAATGATGATAGTTCATTTTTTGAACTAAAGAATATGTGAATAACTATGCAATTACTTACTTGAGAATGGGCACTTTTATTTTTTGGTTTAGGGAGAATGGATCATCGCATTCAAATTTAAACCTTGGATTGTATTTTTAGGAATTATGTGGACAATTGACATTTTTTAGAATTTGGGTTTATAAAATCCAATTGAGATATTTGTTTTCCCTATAGATGAAGAGATTGAGACAGAACGTGGATCTTCAAAGCTTCTTTAAAATATCATGGAGGAATGTGAAGTTTCGTTTATAAACTTGTGCATTTTAACTTACATATTTCTTTATACAAGATAAAGCTGGCAATGCTACAAACAACACAACAAATGTTATGTAAATGGAAATATTTGAAAATTTGTAGCATATTTTTGTTACATTTATTTTATTTTTTTGTTGTTTAGACTATTTTCAATATGAGAACATATAATTAATTTTTACTGTTTCATCCCGTGTGAACACACGGGTGTTAACCTAGTTTAATGATATTCTCCATAGTTTTAACTTTTAAGCATCTCAAGTCACGTTGAAACCGAATACGCAAATAAGTAATGTCACTTTCGAATCTCAATTACCCAACTTTTGTGACCCAATCACGTTCTTTTGTTCGATACCCTATAATTAAAAAAGTTACTTTATACTAGTGCCCAAAGCATTTGGAGGAGTTGGCCGGTTATTTATTCCGTTAGTCATCAATATGAAGATCAGGTGGAGGAAAGAGACCATTTACTAATTCGCTAGTTTTTAAAATAAAAAGGTTTTCGTGTGTAAATTGTTCATGGAAAAAAACAAAATAGTTATAATCTTAAACAAGTAGACGAGCTGTAGCAAATTTGGTGTAATTGTCCTCTGTTGCAAGTGCTTTCGGTGTTGTAGTTCGGTCATAGCATCTTGATAGTGACGAGTTCTTGTTATTTTATTAAAAGTATAAAACTGTCATTCAAAAGAAGAAGATATAATCTTTAATTTAAAAAAAAGTAAGTTGCGGTATAAGAGTTTATGTTATTTTATTCTATGTATTAATTATAGAGTTGTTTTTTCAGGGGAAAAAAACCTTTCTAATATATTGATTTTGCAGGATGAGAATGTGATAAATTTTAAATTTTTTAAAATTGTTTTTAGGCATAACAAGTAGAATGGAAAAGGAGTATATATAGCCTAAACCAAATTTAACCACGAGTGTTGTGTGTTGTCTTATGCAAGAGACACTAATGTCGTATGTTCACCAACCCTATCTTTCGGCCAATGTTTTTTTCCTAAATATATAGCCACTACTAGTTTAGTGCCCGCGCTACGCTCGGGAACACAATATTCAAGTGATGCTTTTAAGGATATTCGTGAATTTTCCAATCGTGAATTTTCCAATCAGTTTTGAGACAAAACCGTGGTAAACCGAAACACATTATATATTTTTAAAAATTAGATTTTTAGTATAGCAATGTTATACTCAAATTAAAGAGAATAAAATGCTTAGTTTTATGATGTTGTTTATTTAAAAAATCGTATAAAAATGTTATGTATATTTGTAAAACATTAAGGTCTTTAATTATATGTTTTTATTAACTTTATCCATAAGTTTCATTTTTAAACCCTATCAAATATAATCGATTAATGTACACCCCTTGTAGTATATGGTTAAAAATATAAATTTTCTTAAATTTTTCAGAATTCTCCAAAATATTAGAAGACCAAAAATGTAATTAGTTTTATTATAATATATTTTATATACATATATAATTAAAAAATTATTATTTTGAGATAATCACTCAAATGATGTCACATAAGCCATAACTTTTAAAAAGATGTCACATAAACTATTTTAGTTTTGCTATATTATATAAAGATATGTATGAACGTCTTTTATGTGACTTTTCACTAGCTATCTTTTGACCAAATATTTTAATAATATATTTGTATGTTTGACTTCGGTTTATAAATTCATAGATTATTCATTTCATTAAATTGAAGACTATAGGCTAGATTTTATAGAAGTTAGTAGAATTGAGACTCAGGGCCGTGCAATGCAACGGCTAGGTTTTAGTTAGCATTTTTTTGACTTCGGTGTAGTATGTTGTATGATCACGTTTTCTTACTTCTTTATAACTTGTTTTCGGTTCACAAGCGCAACCTTTTTCCTCCACCGGCATGTAATGTTTGTATTAATGATTTATTAACTGTGGAAAATAATGTTAACAAAACATGCAATTGGCCCTTCAAATGTTATTACTTTCTACTAACTAGATTTATTCGGACTTCTTTTTTCCTCTTAAACACATCTTTTTCAAATAAACTAGTTGTATTCGGTTAGCTCGAGCGTTGCGCAAGCCTATTATTATTGTTAATTTGGTCATGACAGTCTAGTTTCGTGTTCATGCATGTCTAACAGTAACATTATCAAATTAATCAATTGAGATTTAAGGAACCCATTGAAGCACTTGATCAGTTTTTTTTGCATATATATTTTTTTTTTAAATTTCAAGATCAAAATACAATACCCACACATGCCGTGTCTCTTCATCAAATAACATGAAATATTAGTTTTTTTTTCTAAGTAAATCCAGATATTTGTTTTTATAAACGATGGCTATAATCCAAACAATTGATATTTCTTCTTTTTATAAAATTGTGGATAATTGCCATATACAGCGTTTTGCTTTGATTTTTTTTCTTTCAAAAACGCATAAAACAAAACAAACATCAAATATTTGAACAAAGAACATCAAACTAATGAAATTAAATATGGTTCATAGTTTAAAAAAGGGAGGCAGTGCCATGGCTTCAATGGTGGTTTCACCGTTCCTGCCACGCCATGGCAAAATCTAAACAATTTATAGACTAAAGTCATCATTGCCAAGCAACGATCTCTCAGATGAAAATGGTCATCGTCATAAAGCCAACCACAGACCAAAACGCAACAGAATGCACTAACATAGACATCTCAAGTGAGTTAAAACACACAATCATCGAGTCTAACAACATTATCCATCCGGTAATGAACCAAAACCCCAAATTGCAAGTGATGAAGGGTTTCAGATGTCCAAGAACACCATGGCAACAAGCATCACCAATATAAACATCTGACCTCCATAACCAAACCACATATCTAACATTTATAACCAAAGAAAACACTAGATCCAAGACTTGACTTCTATAATCAAACACCAAACATCACAATCCACATATCCGACTTCCATATCAAACACCAAACATCACAAAATCATAGATTTAACATCAGTAACCAAACAAACAACGGATCTGAAATCCAAAACCCAAAACATATCAGCGGTAACCAAAACCACCGTCTGACCCCCCTACATGCAACAAACAAACACCGTAAAACACCTACCACTGATCTCGCAACAACAACACCCACATTAAACATCATCCGAAGATGGAAATCATAAATAATGAAGGTGAAGGGGATGGCGACTACGGTGGCCGGAAATAGTGACGGTGAAGAGGAGAGGTTGGGTCGCCGGAAAGTAGAATAGAAATTAGGGCTAGAAAGCATTATATAGCCATGACCAAACATCCCTTCTATTATCAATATAACCAGCAATAATGACTCACCACCAGCAATAATATTGACTCATCCCTTACAATTATGACTCACCACCAACAACTATGAGTCACCACCAACATATAATCCAGCCAATAGGCAAATGCCAACATAAAACATGAATCAATAGCATCACAATGTCAAAAAATCTCACAAAACACTATTCAAACACTTCCTCTTTCAATATAGATTAATATTTGGCTCTTATTACATGAGACCTCCAACAAAAGTCAAATGCAAAAACAAAACTAACACACAAATGTAAAAGCAAAAAACAAACCATCTTTTAGATTAGCTTTATAAATTATCATTTGTTTTGAAAACCCAGAAGGGTTTGTTCATCTGCTAAGAAAAAAAATCAAAAATACAAATCTAGAATCCAAAGCAATAATAGAAATCAAGTTGATAGTCTCAAGTTTTATACAAACCGGGTCTCAGAATTACAGTGAAAATGACAACACCGTGGTTGCAAGGGGGGTTGTAGGTGAATACTAATCATCTGCCGACCTTGCCCCGCCAAGATGTTGTCATGTTTCACTTTATGGCCATACATATGAACTCATCACAACCCAACAACACATCGAAAACCTAAGATACATAAAAGATTGAGGTAATTGGAACCATAAAAGGCTCTTAGCCAACCTAATTAACAATTTAGTTGACTTTAAAACATAACCAAGATGAACTGCTTTTTTTTCATTGTCACCCAAAAATTTTATGACTAAAACCAAAACATAATCCATCATGAGTTACTCCAATAAGCCAAAAGTAAAGCAGACTAGAGGTTCAAAACAACGGTAACAACAATAACTAATGCCTCAGATGACCTAACAGCCATCATCATCGACTTAATGAACCCATGGTTTATGCAGAAAAGACCACCATCTGGACAAAATAGGAATTTGTGGATGTTTGAAATGGCCAAGCGGTCATCATCATCGACTCAATCAACAACAAATCAAGGGCACAATTGCGTAAACACATATATGCCCCACCGTAAATTGATCGACGACAACCACTATGGCTTCCAATCGCTAAGCCAACCGCCGGCAACCCCTACAACATTCAATAAAAAGTCACTCATTCATCGCCTAGGGTTGGATAGCGGCTGATTTGGGGATACAAACCCTAGCCACCACTTAAACACAAAACGAAAACACAAAGATCCAAATATACCATCACCGTCATCAATCGACGAAAACACCATGCAAGTTCAAGTTACACACCGTCGCAAACCATTGGCCACACAGGTTCAAGGATCGGCAACCATCATCGGGAAAACCTAGGCCACATAGATTAAAAGTCGATAACCATAATTGGCAACAACAACCTTCATCAAACGATGCGAGAACAAATCAAGAGGTAAAGAAGCCTCTGATCGATAGTTCTCAAAGAACTAAAACGCCCAAAAAAAACATCATCGCCTTAACACACCACCTGAAATGCCAGAAACCAACGTAGAGACCAAGCAGTTGTAGAGAGAAGAGAGAGACATAATGGCATGAAAGTGAAGAGAAGGTGTTGTTGAACAGACTTTAACACAACAAAAGAACAAAACACCACACGTCAAAAACAAAATTACAATAGAGCCATTACAATATATAATAGTGGAGTTATACTAGAAAGTCCAATGTTTTTAGAAAGTGTAAGAAGCCATGAGATGATGACATGTGACACTCCTTTAAAATTAGAAGAGAGGGTAAAATTGGTAATGTCTCTATATTTTAAGTTTCACCATATTTTTTTAAATGTCCATAACTAATTTACATATGATATTATTTTTTAAAAAAACTTGCCCATAAAAACAAGCATTTTCTTATCTTTAAAACGTGTATAATATTCATATATAAAAACAAAAAAATCTCGTTTTTTAGCTCATTGTGTTATTTGTCAAGTCATTGTGTTATTTCTTCAGGTCATTGTGTTATTTGTCAGGTCATTGTGTTATAACACAATAACCTAATGAAATAACACAATGATCTGAAATAACACAATGACATGACGAATAACACAACGACCGGACGAATAAGACAATGACCTGACAAATAACACAATGAGTTGAAATATGGATATAACACAATGACCTGCTGAAAATATAACACAATGACCTGAAGAATATAACACAATGACCAGATAAATTTAACACAATGACCATATGCATATAACACAATCACCTGACGAATATAACACAATGACCTGACGGATATAACACAATGACCTTACGAATATAACACAATGACCTAAGGTATATAACACAATGACGTGACGAATATAACACAATGACCTAACGAATAATATAACACAATGACCTAAGTTATATAACACAATGACCTGCGAATATAACACAATGAACTGAGGTATATAACATGTACAATGACCTGACAAATATAACACAATGACCTGACGAATATAACACAATGACCTGAATGATATAACACAATGACCTAACGGATATAACACAATGACCTAACGGATATAACACAATGACCTGACGGATATAACACAATGACCTGACGAATATAACACAAAGCCTTGGCGAATATAACAGAATGACCTGGCGAATATAACACAATACCTGACGAATATAACACAATGACCTGACGAATATAACACGAAGCCTTGGCGAATATAACAGAATGACCTGGCGAATATAACACAATACCTGACGAATATAACACAATGACCTGAAAAATATAAAAAAAAATGTCCTGACTAATATAACACAATGACCTGACGAATATAACACAATGAGCTGAAACTAAAAAAAAATAATTTTTTATACATCAATATTATATGCGTTTTGAAGATAAAAAAACGCTTGTTTTATTGGTGTAATTTTTATTAAAAAGTATTGTCGTATGTAAAAGTTATGGACATTTAAAAAAGATGGTGAAATTTGAAAATGAGACAAGACTAATATACCCTTGGCCTACCATTTAAAGTTCTAACTATTTACCTTATGTCACCTTGTGCTTATGGGCCATTGATCTTCATTTGATATTAGATTTAATGGTCCAAATTCCTTCTTAGACCTTTTAAGAAAATTTAGACTTTCTAGGAAATTTAGACTTTTAGTTGAACCCCATTCAATATATAATATAGCAAAATCAATTTGCTTACTTTACATCATTTGAATGTTTCTTTAAAAATAATATTTTTATATTTAAAATATGTATATATACATCTATCTTAAAGGCATTAGTTACATTTTGGTCCCATAATATTTTGGAAGATTCTTTAAAAATTTAAGAGTATTTATATTTTCAATCTCTCCAACTAGAAGTGTGCATGGGTCGGTTTATATATGATGGGTTTTAAAAAAGAAACTTAAAGATAAAGCTGGTAATAACATACAATTTAATACCTAAGTATTTTTTAAACATACATAACATTTTTATATGGAATTACCTTTTAAAAAAAGCTACACCATAAAACGGAACATTTAATCATCTTTAATTTGAGTATAATACTGCTTTACTAAAAAAAATTTAAATAAGTTTTGTATTCCGGTTTGACCATAGTTTTGTTTCAAAATTGATTGGAACATCTGTGTCTCATAAATATTTTTTAAAATCATTACATGTGTGTTATGTTCTCAAGCATAATATGGATACTAAACTAGTGATAGTAAATCAAAACTATCTTGATGGCTATGGTAATATACATAATCTCTCTCATCAATTAGATCATTTTATAAATATAAACAAGTACGTTTATTAAAAGTAATTTTGTTTGTTTTTATAAATCACTTAGGGAGTGTTTGTTTTTTTAAAAAAGGTCTTCTTGACCTCTTATGTCTGCACGGAGAAGACCACGCGCAGACGTTTATGTCTGCAGACTGTTTGTTTTTTGGAAGACATTTCATTAAAAAACGTCTTTCCGTCCTCTTTTTGGTGCAGACATAAACCTATGTCTTTTCACCTCTTCTCTTCTCTTCTATTCTCTCTTCTTCTTCTAAAAGCAGGCATATCCTTCTTCCACATCCTTCCTCCTCTTCCAGCCTCATCACCACCTCCTCCACCCATCTTCCCGTCGTACCATCACCTCTGTTTCTGATGTGGCGTTGCAACATCACCACCTCCGCCGCCGCTTCATTTCAGCTGTCGCATCACCACCTCCGCCACCTCCGTTGCCGCCACTTCCTTTCAGGTATCAATCAATTTCTTGTTCTTGATGTTGTTGTTGAGTTTGTACTTGATATTCATATGGGTTTTTTGTTTAGATTTACAAAATCACGTTTTTTTGTCTAGATTCATGGATGAAAAAGGATAAAGTGGACAAAGTTGGATTTCACTTCTTATAATTAGTGAGAAGAGTGGATTCTTGATCTATGTTGAATTGATAAAAAGATAAAAGGGAAGAATGGGTTTGATGAAGTAGAATGGAGAATGAAAAGTGGTTCAATGTGTGTCTACATATCTGACTTTTATTTAAATTTTTTGAAATGGTTAATTCTTAATTGTTTTATATGATTGAAGCCAATGGTTAATTGTATGAGTTTAAACATTTGGTTTGAATTTAGTATTTGGTTATTAACACTTCTTTGCTTAGAATATGGACCTTCTTGTGTTTTTATTAATATGATTTTTGTGTTATTGTGGTCTTATGAATATTATTTAAGTGTAATAAATTAGTTTATTTAATTTCAGTTTATTTCAGTAGACTGCAGAATAGGGCTGGCATATCGTGTCAGACACGACACGATAAGACACGAACACGATAAGACACGAACACGATAAGGTCAAACACGAACACGACACGATAACTTATCGTGTCATTTTTTCCAAACACGAACACGAACACGATAAAAAGCAGGTTACACGATAAGACACGATATGACACGATAAAAACCCATTTTAAAAAAAATAAAATTTTCAAAAAAATTCATAAGTCTTAAATAATAAATATGATAATTCTTAAGACACAAAACAACAAAATTACATAAAAATAGTATTTAACCATAATAATACTTGATAAACAAATATGAAAAAAGATTAAAAGTCTATAAAGTCCATCTCCACCTCCATTCTCTACTAACATTTTATATAAATAAATATTAACAGGTGACCTATCGTGTTAACAGATCTTTAACCTGTTAAGACACGATAATTAACGTGTCTTTATCGTGTTAACCTGTTAATGACACGGCACCTGTTAAGGTCAAACACGAAACCTGTTAATTCCGTGTCGTTTCGTGTCGTGTTATCGTGTCCGTGTCAGAAATTGCCAGCCCTACTGCAGAAGTTAAAAAAACAAACAGTCTTCTTCTTGCAGACTGCAGACGTTTGGTCCACCTCTTCTTCTGCAGATGTCTGCAGATGTGGTCCGCAGACTGCAGACATTTTCCTGCAGAAAAAACAAACAGCACCTTAATCTCCACAGTTTAGGTGCATCTCTTGATTGATAATCAATACCCAAGTTCGAATCTCGACCAGAGCTCAGTCACAGAGGCCCATATAGGTCTCAACTCTCAAAAAGGTTGTCCGCGTAGCGCGACGGGATCAATAACTCAACATCTTCCACCCTGAGAGTGACCCTAAATCAAACTAGTTGTCTTCTTAAAATGAATACATGTATACTCTTTTAAGTAAATCATTTATTAATTTGTTCAACATATATAAATGCATGTTACTTAATATGTTATGCCAAGTCTTAAGAGTAAAGTATATATGTCCGGAAAAGTCGCTGATTAATTACAACCTTTTTTCGTAAAGTTTCTCCGTTAAATGAAGTTAGATAAGATTAACCATAATACTTTATTCTCGTTTGAAAACTAACAACATTGTATTCGATGCCTTGATCATTACGTCTTGTAATAAGATATGATACTTTCACGTTATCAACATCAACCTAACAGTTTTAAATCCAATAAATATATCCCTTTTATTTAAACTTTTAGGTCAATTAATAATCTTGTTTTTGTCATTCAATTTTAATGGATGAACCAAATATTCACGTTATAGTACTATATTTACAAAGATCTCCCATGTTAATATACTAGATCGATATGCCAAACCTAAACCCAACCCGTTTAGCTAAACGTATTTGGAGGCACTACCGGAACCGAACATAAACCTATTTTTTCTCCTCTCGCGTACGTATTGTGTCAAAGATTGTCGTGCCCCGCCTATATATATGAATAACTAGTTTACATATATTGTAATAGACTATTTTACCAAAATGGTGTGGCGGAGAAAATTACGAGTCTAGTTATAGACTCTTTTGCAAGTTTGATATATATTTACGAGTCTGG
Source organism: Tagetes erecta (assembly GCA_030867185.1). Lineage (NCBI taxonomy): Eukaryota > Viridiplantae > Streptophyta > Magnoliopsida > Asterales > Asteraceae > Tagetes > Tagetes erecta. Next base: position 58,272,507 of record CM061493.1, read on the forward strand.
TTCCTAACTTGTATTAATTGTCATTTTAGCTCCTGATTGATGACTCTTCAACTTTGGTCTCTTACTCTAGCTACCTTGATATGTAGTACGACTTTAAGATTCTGGATTTGACTGTATTATCATTTTGACATCTAACTTTTAATATTCTGTCGCATTTTAATATGTTACACATTACGGCTTTGTGCCATGACGAACTGGACATGAAATTTTTTTTATCGACGTATGTGATAATTAAAGTCATATACGCAAGACTCGGCTATTTGACCAAGTCACCACAACACACGACCCGATCTCATGCCTAGTTTATAAAGTAAAATATAACTTTGTTAATATGTCATCATATCATGTGTTAAAATTATTGTTTTCTTTCCTTTTCTTCCGGAAGTTATGAATATTTGACAATTATTTAAGTCAAACAAATATAAATATGCACTTTTTTTGAACGGCACTTTGTTAGCAAGAAAAAACGTCCCAATTAATATATAACTAGCAAAATGCTAGGACAAGAGCATCATCACAACATCCCAAACACCCCTACTACAAAGGACTATAGAAGCAAGTTTGCCACACAATGTCTAATCTATTTACACAATGTTTTAACCATAAAAACAAATTTACTACTATCTTATTCACAACAACATCCATCGAGAGCAATGACGGAGCTAACCCATTATATTAGGGGTATCATCCAAAAGATATTTGTCCTACACTTGTATAATTTTTTGCGTACACTTGTACAAAAAGTTTTTTTTTATTTCATACATTCATACAAAATTACAATCCATTATTTTTCTTGCATATCATTAGTAATATCTGGAGTTTTATCAATATTTTCTTGATAACTATTAACAATCTTTGGACTATTTTAATCAATATCATCATTTTCTTTTAATACTTTTTAAAAAAATTGTCCTTAAAAGTATGTTTTGATTGTTCAGGGATATCATTTTAAGTATTCAGGTGTATCTTAAACACAAAACAAGAAAAAAAACATTAAATTTTACGTTATGCGTGAAAAGTTGAGCCTTAACCCAGACTACGGCTCAGTCTATATATGTCCTCCACTGAAAACGTTGAAAATAATATAACTTCTAGTAGCCAACCATAGAAACCAAACCTTTGCCATGAAGATCCCACCACCGTTTCTTGATTTGTCCTTTCCGACCCATGCACTCATGATGTTTGGCCAATGTATACACGTAGTTATATGGCTAGGTTTAGGTTTAGGAAATAAATTATTAACTTAAACACTTGGTGCATAGTTTGTATATCGAAGTCTTTTGATAAGTTCGACTTATGTTAGGTGTGCTCACTCTTCAGTTTCTTTTGGTTTTCTCACATTTGGTAACGACACAACAAAAACTAATTTTGAAAACATATATTTAGAGAATCATAATATGTTTTCTTGAATGTGTGGCTTCACACTCGGGTACTGATATCGCACATCAACCCGACTGACTGATCGACTCTACCAAAATGCTTGGGGTGGTGCTCTAGAAAGTAGCTGCATGTAGACTTTTGATAGTACGCTGCCCACCACCCTAAATAATATATTGTAATAACTTTTTAGATATTTTGAAAAGACTGAACGGTACACTCTTACGTCATATCACCCTGATCTTGTCACATCAGAGTTAGCGCCCCCTGGACACCACGTTGTAGGGGGCGTGAGCATTAGTGAGCCCTCCATGAACTCCTTCACTTGTGAAATCTCTTATTTTGGAAAATGTTGCTGTTTCCTACCGTTGGAAACTAACCGTTTGGGATATATTATTATTATTATTAGAGTAAACTGCAGTTTTGGTTCATGTGTTTTAATAGCATTAACAGTTTTAGTCTCGTCTTAACAGTTTTGGTCCCTATGTTTTTGTTTTTTAACAGAAATGTTCTCGAACACTAACTCCATCCAGTTTTTCATTAAGTCTTTCTCACATGCGGAGTAAAAATGTAATTTTTCCCACTTTTTTAAATGCGACGGAATAAAAATGTTAAGCTACATTAAGACCTACATAAAAGACGGGGGAGAAATGACATTTTTACCACTCGGATGTGAGGCGCGTGTGAAAGAGTTAACGAAAAATTGGATGGAGTTTGTGTTTGAGACCATTTTTGTTAGAAAATAAAAACACAGGGACCAAAACTGTTAAGATAGGACTGAAACTGTTAATGATATCAAAACACAGGAACCAAAACTGTAGTTTACTCTTATTATTATTATTATATATTATTATTATTATTATTATTATTATTATTATTATTATTATTATTATTATTATTATTATTATAGTTTACATTTTGTTTTATTATTAACAATTTTTTTAATTCAAGCACACCACAAATAAACATTCTATACAATACACTACAACACACCATATTTTAAAAATGGTTGCTTTCGGTAATGATGATAACGTATACCATAGTGGTTGTGGTCTTATTATATAGGTTCATGTTTATCTTGCCTACCATCTAGGAATTTTTAAGCATACATAGCCACATAGGACCAGCTCTAACTATTGTGAATGTAATAAATATATTTTTTTATTCTTTAAGACTTATTATCACCTTAACCATGTATCTCATAGACAGAGGCTAGCCTTGTGTTGTTTGCCCAGGTCACTTGTCAACTTTGTTGATGACTCGTCATTAGCACCCGTCGTGCTTTTCCTTAGCACAAATGTATTCCAAAAACATTTTTTCAAACCTTACCGCCCGACCATATCGATAGTGAAGAGGCTCAAAGACATGCGTTAGAGATACTCAAACGTTTTATTATAATCTGCTTCTAACTCAACCGTCTAAAACTAAAACTTAATTTAAGGTGAACTACATAATATTGAAACTTAAATATGAAGCATGCGTAGTAATTAAGTATCTTAATGCATTTTGAATGGTTAAGAACCAGGGGCGTACCCACCTTTAAAGGGTGGGTGGCATCCGCTCCCCCTGTGAATTTTTTTTTTTGTTTTATATGTTAAATTCTCGATCAACCCTCGTAAAATTTAGCCCTCGACCCCATGCAGTCTTGAAAACTCAGTTTAATGCCCAGGTAACGACCTATATGAGACACATAATATTTAATCATGGATTAGGTTAAATAATGGTTAGAAGAGAGTAATATATATAGTTGATGATTTGGATGGTCATGAGTACAAGAAAGGAAATAGATAAATAATCTAACCACTTTTGCTAAGTAATCAAGTGAGAAGTGAGGAATGGTGGAAAAATTAGCTGTAGAACCAAGGTTCACAACATCACCATTTTTATACCATAATACAAGTACTCCAACATAATCTTGTTTGGAAACATAATTTAGTTTCATTCACTTCTTATTTGTAGATTAATTAGTAGCTTAAGAAAGATGTAAAATGGAGGCATATGAAGTTTAAGAAACAAAATAAAAGATTTATTTTATAAATTTGAAAAAATAATCCTAACTCGAACCTCAAAATGGTGATTTAACAAACTTTATTTACCTTGTTGGTAAATATATGGTAAAATTCATAGATGATGTTTCAAGTATTTAGGAATAAAATTAAAGTAAAAAAAATGAAAGAAAAAAGAAAAAAAAATGAAATAGAGTTTGAGAGAGAGTTTAGAGTGATGAAAGTGATTAAAGTGATTTGGTTTGGTATTTATAGATAAAAATTAGGGTTAAACATTAAAGAAGTTAGGTAAGTGGAGGGAAATGGAAAATTTTCAATTTTAAATATAGGTGGAGGGAAATGAAACCTTTTAAATTTTGAACTCCTAAATTTAGTTGTTGTCATTTTTTAATTTGACCCGAACCTAATCGAAACGGATTGGAAAAAATATTATATATCGATACTCAGAAGATTACTATCAAATTTCTGACCCACATGAAAAAAATTACTGGGTACGCCACTGTTAAGAACATATTCTTTAAACCATAATAACTAATAAGCAAACCTTTACCACTCTTTTTGTCACATCGAATAAAAAAAATATCAACGCAGATCAAATTAGGGAATCTTGTAAAGCATGATTGATTTTTATAAACGATATATTCTTGTCACCATATAAATTAAATAACATGAACATTCTCATTGGATTGTTCAAGGATATGATATTATAAGCGTTTTTTTAGAAATTATTGTTCAACTCAAAACATGTGAATCTATTAATAATTATTTATAGAAAAAGAACGTCACTTCTTATGACTATGTGAACTCTCATTTATCCTTGTCGCCTCTCTTTTTTCACTTTTTTCACGTTTTTATACCTGACTTAGTATTTTTATTTATTAAATATGTTTGTTAACGTGAGGCTAGCCTATCTGAAAAAGACGTGTTTTTGAGGGGAGGGAGGTTCCTCTAAGGCTAAAACTAAATTTAAAAACTATACTTTCAAACCTAAATCTTAAAGCTAAGATGATATAGTTTGACAATACGGTTTTAACGTCGTTGGAATGAACTCAATCAGAGTTCGTTTGATCCAGTTTTTAAATTATTTAAGTTAGTTTTTACATTTCTTAAGAAAAATATATTTGAGATTAAAAAAATATAAATAAGTTTGTTTCTTGTTGTTTAGTTTAATTCCTATATCTTTATTGCTAACTATTTAATATTTAGGTACATGAGTTTCTAGCCTAATATTGTATTAAACAGCTATCTTATCTACCGATGATGTAGGTCCATAACCTTACAATTAACATACTAATTATCAAATAGTCAAGGAAGCTAAGAAGCTAAAGAAGTTGAGAAACTAAAGAAGTTGAGAAGCTCTAAAAGGACATCTCGCTGCAATAGTGCCACAGTACTTGTCAGCACCTTTTCTAAGTGATCAGATGTCAGGTCAAACCCTGAACACAAAAGATATCATTATGGATATCCCCGAGCATAGGAGAAAGGGAAAACCAAACCCCTTTCACAAAAGGAAAAACTGTCACTGCACTCAGGTAACCAAAAAGCTACAGACTTCCCAAAATAGTCACCTCCAGCTGGGAAGCTTTGATTACTTAACCAAGACTTCTTCACAACTCTTGCAACTTAATCTAGACGACTCTTACACTTATTCAACACTCTCCCCACCTCTCTAGAACTTGCTACTTCACAGATTAATCCCTAAAACACATGTATACTCTCCATCTCTCTCTAATGTAACTTCTTGCTATTAGAAGATCATCTGTTGAGGAAGCAACTCTCAAGTTGCTGAAGCATCACATAACTCTCTAGTTGCTGAAACATCATATAACCATACATGCTTGTCATGATATCATAACAAGTTCTCCTTTACTAATCGAGCAAAGCATCTTCATGTTACTACTACACCATGCGAGCTGCTTGTAGCTAACTGTTGAGTTTCTACCATCACTTTCACTTAAACTCTTTATCTCTTATTTACATATAGATACTCTCATGGGATAAATTATTAATGTTGAGCATCGGAGGGTGGTCCAGAGACCCCGGTCTCTAGCCCCTTCTAACGAGTTTTTTTTGTCATTATAGGAACGAACTAGAGAAGAAGGTTACGAAGTAAGAAGATCAACACCTCCGGAGCGTTAAATCCTTCTCTTATATTTGTTGTTCTAACACCTAATTTATGCCTCGAAAAACACAATTTTATAAAATGAAATCGGTTGACGATACCTTTCTTATATAAGTATTTACCATGATGGTGGATCGATGATGGTATGCTAGAGTTGCTACGTGACGTAGAGGAAACAAGTATGGAAATTTAGCAAGTGATGGTGTAGAAGCGAGCTCATGCGATGTAACAAAAGAGTTTCAAATACACAGTCAGTGGCGAAGCCAGGATTTTACCGATAAGGGGGCCTAAAGTTATGGCACCCAATTTTTTTTTCCTAATGCTATCTTTCGGTACATATGTTCGGGCCGGCGATTCAAGTCGGGTCGGGTTAAATAATAAAAACTAAAAATATCAAAAATTTATGCATTCATTCTAAAGAAGTTCTTACACATAAATACAACACGATAGGAAGGATGAGTACCTGGATGAAGAAATACAACTCAGTCCGACGACTTTTAAAATCATTGAATTCATCAATTATGGCATCCAAATCACACGCTTCAGCAATATCTTTTTCTATCTACAAAAACCAAAACCAAACATTCAACATTCAACAACTAAAATTAAACTTTATTCCCTTAAATCCTAAATTCAATTATCATAAATTCAACATTCTTACAATCAAGAACAAAAATATAAACCTAAAATCCATCAACATTCAACAACTAAACTTAAACCTCTTATTGCCTTAAACCCTAAATTCAACAATCAAACATTCAACAATCAATAATTAACATTCTTACAATCAACATTCTTACAATCAACATTCTTACAATCAACATTAACAACCCCTAAAACAACTAAAATTAAACCCCTTATGGTCTTATTCCCCTAAAATACATCAACATTTAACAACTAAACTTAAACCCCTAATCCCTTAAACCCTAAATTCAACAATAACAATAACAATCAACATTCAACAACACTCAACAAGTCAACATTAACAACCCCTGAATTCAACAAATCAGCAATTAACAATGTCAATCAACAAATTGTAAAAGTGTAAAACTAACCTAGATAGTAGATTCAAGTTGTCAAGTTGAAGCAGGCGAGCAGCAGCAGATTCCAGTTGAATCAGGCGAGCAGCAGTTGCCAGTTAGTCAGCACCGCAGCAGCCAGCAGGCAGCGGCACTGCGGCAGTAGGCGTCGAAGCAGGGCCGGAAGCAGCAGGGAAGCACTGTGTTGTTGTGTTGTGTCGACTGGAAAAAAAATAAAGAAAGTGTGGGATTGGGTTAATGGGTGTTTGTTAGTTGGGTTTTAGTTTGGGTTTGGGTTTAATTTTATTAAAAGGGAATTGGTAATGGGTTTGGGTTTTAGTAATTGGGTTATAGTAAATTGGTAATGAGTTTGGGTTTTAGTAATTGGGTTTTAGTAAGGGGGCCTGATTTTAAAAATAGGAGGGCCCGTACCCAACAATCACCTAAAAACTGACAAATCGCTACCTCTAACGGAAAAAATTGGGATGACCGTGACCCTCCCGGGTCTCTTCTAAGCTGCGCCCCTGTACACAGTGATGTAATAAATTATAAAAACTCGAGGAGTTAAAAGTTAAAACATTCCATGAATAAAACTCGAGTAACTTAACACTACTAGAAAACTGAGTATCACTAATAAAAAACCACTAACATTTATAGCCCGTCGATAATTACTAACAAATTAGCGCAAAAACAGTAGTTACTTGTTCGTAATCCCATGATAATTAATTAATTATCACTGTATAGCATACGCAAGAAAAATAATTATCACTGTTCATTTAGATACAATCTATATAGATGTTTATAATTGATGTTAATGCTATGAAGTCAATTAATGCTGCAAAAGAAATGCACTCATAAAAAAACTACAGCTTCAACATGTTGCAAAAAAGTTCCTACCCGATCAGTTATACCTGGCGAATACCCTGTTTCAACCCATCGGTTCCAAACCGGTTCGAATCTAGCCGTTGCAAACGGCTTTATTGTCGGGTATTTTATGCAATTTATTATCATTTTGCCCCATAACTTGCTATAAATAAATGTTTGATGGATTGGTTGATTACACAATTCGGAAACGTAAAACCGAGAGGAAAAAAAGCAAAAAGTACTCTTGTTCTAGTCTTGGTTTACACTTTCATTTTACTCTCTACTTACTTATGGCCTCATATTCATCTGTTAGTCAGTATTCTCTATTTCTCTTGCCGCCCCAAACGTTGTTCAGGTTAATTCACATAGTAGAAGCCAACATACGAATGCTTCCAGTGGAGGATCCTGAACTTTTATAGCACATTGTGACATGGCTGAAATTACAGGACTCTTAATTTTTTTTTCGATCATTATGTTTCGGGTTATTTTTCGAGTTGACGATTCTATTCGGGCCTGGTTGGGTCAAACTATAACAACTCTAAATATATAATGCTATTCATTCAAACAAATGACCTTTCTTACACATTTAAAACTATATAGTTTTTAACAAACAAAGACCTAAAATATATGATCATGCGAGAGAAATGGTGGCGACTTTGAAAAAACAATTACAACACCATTCAACGACCTTTAAGATATCTGAATTCATCGATTATCGAGTCAGAATCAAACTTGTAATGAGTTATTAGGTTCAATCTGTAACTTGTGATGACCCATTTAATTAATGGTTTTAATTTGCTAAATGGGTTAAACAAATTCAATGAGTAATGGGTTTAACTTTGAACTTTGAACTTTGAGACTTTAAGCTAGCCCAAGTACATAAGTAGTATATATATAATACATGTCGTTTATTATTTTCGAGGCAAATGTTATTAACGGGGGCAAGGCCAAGTACCCAAGTACCTAAGTTTGAGACTTTGGGTTTAATTTGTAACTTGTAATGACCCATTTAACTAATGGGTTTAATTTGATACCGGTCACTAATCCCCAAGACTTTCGGTCCTCCCCTTCTCAGGATATTTACGTTCTAGTTTGATCGAAGTGACTTTAAGGATATTATCCTTAAACAAAACTTTGACATTTACTGTTGGATTTAATATGTCCGAACCCGATAAATTAACGTGGCTAACCGAGTTATGACCCGTAAGAGTTACACCAAGGGCAACGAACATTAAATCCACTTAACTCGTTTAATTGGTAATCACGAACGAAAGACACGTTTATAATTTATACGGTTTATAAATTATATTTACTCATTTAATTTAATTAAATGATTAACGGGTTATTGTTGTGTTGGGCTCAAACTAATCTAACCGGGCTTAGAGCTCGCTAAGTGAGATTAGTTTATGTTAAAAGGGATCATTAGGGTGAAACCCTATACCCTACACCATATACTTGCCGTCATATATGAAAAGAAACAAAAACACCTTTTTGGTTTCTAAGTCGTATAAGCGTAGCACAATTCAATTCACCTTTAGTGAATTAATTATAAGCCTAGCAAGCAATTGTACTTTCTTGGCCGTAGATAATCCATTTGACCGCGTCTCGGTTCGTGTACGTTTCTAGCAATCGTTCGTTGAACCCTCGGTGTCTCAAACGGTTATTTATTAACCAAAGGTATAATTTTATCTCATCGGTAGATTAATTATTTTAACCGTATTTGCATGTCTGTAACCGGATCCTGTCGGTTTCACTTTTGGTATAGGTTTTAATATTAAATTTCCACTGCGTTAATAATTACCGGTTTAATTATTACAATTGTCAAACCCGTTTTGATATAATTAAAATCTAAAGATACCACTGAAACCCAACATTTACAACGCCAATTCTTCTTCATGAAACTAACAATGTGTGCCGAGTTCATTTTAGGAAAAAGAGAAGGGAAGTGGAATTGAAGTAAAAATTTTATTTTCAAAATGTTCTTGGAAACAATTTTGATATGATATTATCCCCTTATTGAGCCGGATCGACTTTCATACTTTAGTGCCTAAATTGCAAGAAGTACGTAGCAAAACTCAATGACCCATTACATTGAATCAACAAGCTAGCTAGATATGATAATCTCAAAGCTGTAAGCAAATCCTCTTAAGGGCAACTAACTTTGTTATATTTAAGCGTTGAATCAAAGTACAATCCAAATAGTTACAGTTCGGACAACAAGCAAAATTTAAGCGTTGAATATTATATCACAAAACATGGAATATAATTGTGAAAATAATATTTATTTGATAAATTATAAATAACATGGCTTAAATTGTAATTGAAGGGTTGTTTGCTTCATCTCTTAATGGTTCGGTTCAGTTCAGTGTTTAATCATTTAACATTCAGATTCAGAGCGTTTGTTTCATAAAAAAAAGCCTCTAAATGGTTTAGTTAAGTGTTGAATTGTTGGAGACAGAGATATGCTAAATGAAACTGAATGAAACATGAGTGTTAATTATTATAATATTGATTTATAAATTAATATAATATTTATGGATTAAAAGATATTTATTCATAAATATCATATGTATTTTTCTGGGATAAACGACATTATAAATTAATTGTACTCGTTTCCGCTATAAAAATCTGATTTTTAAATTTAACCTATACATATATAGAATCCTAACTCTCTATGCTCTCGAGTCTTGTAAGTTCGTTTTATGTGTGCTTGCTATTTTATGCAAGAACTTTTAGTCAAATGGAAATGGAGGTGGAAAAGAGTAGGGGTGTACACGGTTCGGTTTCAAACCGCGAAACCGCCCAAACCGTTCAACGGTTCGGTTTCATGGTCGGTTTATGTTTATACAAAAAACCGTTCGTAAAAAACCGGACCGGACCGTTATGAACGGTTTGGTTTACGGTTTATACCAAAAACCGTTTGTAAAAAACCGGACCGGACCGTACGCGCACGTGTGTGTGTCTCTATATATATATACTAGATCTCATATATGAGTTTTTGTAAGTAAAGTATTATAACATGTATTAGTTTGTTGGTGCTAAAATAGGTCATAACTAGCATATCGATCATATATATAAAATATCATTATATGTATCATTATATTATATATATAATATAATACGTAAGTATGTATATCATTATATTGTTACAACACAGGTAATCTTGCAATATTCAGATATATAATCAATTTCAATACCGGTACTTTTGAAAGTTTATAAGATTTTTACAAGATTTTGGGATGTTGTTTAGAGCTATTAAACTTGGAATATAAAGCTCAAACCGCGAAACCGAACCGGACCAAACCGCTCGTATGGTTCGGTTTAGGTTTGGTTTTTTACCTTAAACGGTTCGGTTTTGGTTTTTAATGGTAAAAAACCGCGAGTAACGGTTTGGGTACGGTTTAATCCAAAAACCGTAAAAACCGGACCGCGTACACCCCTAGAAAAGAGCATCATTACGATCGATCAAAGATCAACAACCTGAGATATGCAAGCATATTTTGGCAACAACTTAACAATATGAATTAATGGCTATGAACGAGAGATCAAGACAAAGTTTTGGGTAAAATCTATGAAGGCTATATATTATCCAGAAACATTCAATGATGATAATTGGCCGGTGCGTGTACAAATGAAATACTTTTCTCATAAAAGTTAACATTTTTTATGGAGAGAGATTAAAGAAATTTCCAACGAAAAAATAAATGGATTGAGTTCAATTTAATTGACAACACACTCACTATGTTCGATCTATAACACATGCGAATAAGATTTGTAATGCCTGCTAACTACAATTACGTGTGAACCAACAAACCAAATTTGTAACCTCATTTCATCACGGTATAAATTGCTTTTTATCTATGCTTTTAGGGTTATTGGATTTAATTACCTTCAACTATTGGTTATTGGCCGCTGTCACCCTCAAGTATCACTTTGGCCAATATAACTTCCAACTAAACACTTAGGTGTCCATATCACTAAAAGTTAACAAAAAATTAACCAAAAGTTAACCAAAAGTGACTTGAATTGGTTAACTTTTGGTGATACGGTGTCCGTAACACCAAAAGCTAACCAAAAGATAATCAAAAGTTAACCAAAAGTGACTTGAATTGGTTGACTTTTGGTGATACGGACACCAAAGTGTTTAGTTGGGAGTTATATTGGCCAAAGTGATACTTGAAGGTGACAGCGGCCAATAACCAATAATTAGAGGTGATTAAATTCAATAACTCATGCTTTTATTATCAAAGATCTTTTATTGATTCACAAGTCAAGCTAAAATTCAAAAAACTTGAAGAAGGTTATATATGTCATCATGATTACAATAACTTAGGGGCTGTTTGGCAAAATCTGAATCATTAAGTACTGAATGGTTAAGAGGTCTGAACCATTAAGAGGTTCCATCAATGAGAAGGATGTTGAGGTAAACTTCAGATGAGTATAAAGTTAGGAAATGCTCCATTCAGTTTCATTCAGCATCTCTCATTCTCTTAACCATTCAGCACTTAACTGAACCATTCAGAGGCTCTTTTTTTCTGAAACAAACGCTCTGAATGCTGAATGCTGAATGGTTAAGCACTGAACTGAACCATTAAGAGGTAAACAAACAACCCCTTAGTGTCTTTTGAAATCAAGAAATGCGATTTTCTTTGAACAAAAATCGTATCTAATAAATCGAGTCATTTTCATACCTACGGATGAAAAATAGATCTTTCTTCATTTCATTTATGGAGAGAACAAAATTGAAAGACTTAATTTTCTTTTATTTTCCTTTCCTCTTATTTATCTTCTTTTCTCTTCTCTCTCTGCTTCTCTCTAATTTGTTAGAATGAAATTGAAGTTTAAATTCTTTTCTTTTTCTTTTCTTTTCTTTTCATTTCATTTCCTCTCACTTCTTCTTAAAAAATGCTAGAACAAGACATTTTTTTTTTCTTTCCTTTCACTTTTTTTCTTTTTTTTTTTTCATTAAGTCAACCCAGAAACAAATAAGTCAATTACCTTGCAAAAGTAAAGTATTTTTTCATTTTAATTACAAAATAATCCAAAAATATACGTATGTAATGAAGTAAGAAACACTTTGCATTCAGGGGATACCCACCCTTAGAGAGTGAGGGCGCTTGTTCCCCCTGCGAATTTTTTTTTGTTTTTATATGTTAAATTCTTGATAGACCTCCGTAAAATTTAGCTCTCGACATCCCATCCAGTCTGTAAAATTTTGTATGAATTAAGATTTAGTGTTATACATTCCAAGATTTAAGTCCAACTCACTTTAGTTTTTACCCAGCCTACAACCCATAGGAGACACAATATTTAACTGTTTAGGAGATAGTATTATATATTTATTTATATTATCAATAAGTATAATCATGTATAATGAAATATAAATGTATTATAACCTTAAGTGTTTCATCATTGCACAAAACCATATAGTTGACAATTCAGATGGTCATAGGTATAAGAAATGAAATATATATCAACTAACTACTTTACTAAGTAATAAAATGATGAATGGTGAAAAGTTAGTTCGGGAATCAAGGTTCTCAACATTACCATTTTTATACCATAACACAAGTGCTCCAACATAGTCGATCTTGTTTCGAAACATGGTTTGGTTTCATTAACTTATTATTTGTAGATTACTTAGTGACTTAAGAAAAATATAGAATGAAGGCACATGAGCCTTAAGTTCTTGGAATTAAACCTTAACACTAGTCATCCAACAAAAATATTTGTTGGTAAGTTTGTTTGGCACGAAAAGGTTTCCAAGAAACAAAATAAATAATTTGTTTCATGAGCCTTAATTTCTTTTTCATTTTTGGATTTGACCCATCTTGATTTAACCCGAATCAAATTAAACCGGGTCAAAAAAAATTATTATCTAACGATAGTCAAAGGACACCTACTAAATTTTCAACACCCACAATAACTTTTTTTTAGTTCTAGCACTGTTTGCATTGCGTCTCTCTATGAAAGATCTGGTTGGTTTTAAAGGAAAAACTATAGTTATGATCTACAAATTAATGAGTAAACTACTGACATTAAAAAAACCACTAAATATTATAAATTTATAATAAATAAAACAAGAAAATGGCATTATTGATTATTATGTCTGCCTTTTAGATACCGTGTGGCGCATTGCTTTTGAACTTGCACTCTTTCTTCCATTAAAATTATTAGTTTTGATCAGTAAAATAAATTCAGAATAACATTTATATATTTATTCATTAATATATATCTAACTGCTCAATATTTTACTTTAATCATACATAGTTATATGCATATATAAGTAATTAGGAATAGCAAAGAAAAAAAACAATACCATCCATATTCAAGGAATTTAATTTGTTGGCAAACACTTTGAAGTTTTATATATACAAGATTGAGACAAAAAGCTTACATGTATAATTTGATGCATTTGGTCTTCAAAACATGACTTCAACAAAATTAAAAAAAGTTATATCAATCCGAAACCATTCTGTATATATATGATCGATCGATTAGCACTTGCTTGTTGATGGTAGGTTTAAGCTACTGAAGGAGGAATCCAAAAGGATAGCATGATCCCGAGTCGTCGAGCTTACATTTAGTTTGGGATCAATGCGATCCCTTTGGATGTCTACTTAAGTTGCAATCATGATCATTAAAACACACACTACTATATATTCAATTCTCATTTGAGTTGTATGTGGAAGAAAAAGGAATAAGAAGAGAGATGAGAAAGAAAGTGGATGATGGGAAGATGGATATAAAGATTGCCAAAATGCCTTTTAAACAAAGTCAAGAAGCTAGGTTTGCGTTTATATAATATAGCATTTATATAATATTTGGTTTTATTCTTTTTTATAGTTTTTAATAACTGCTTTTACTTTATTGAGTATAAAAAGCACCATCTTGTTTTATTTGTTTATTTATTTACATATGCAAATTTCAAGAAATTCATACTTCACTTTTTAATAAGAGAAAATAGTATAATAGGAATTTCATTACTTTTCTGTTGTTTTTGTTAATTTATGATGAAGTTATTTTATTTTGCTTCTCCAAATAAAATTTTTAAAATTATTTTTCAGCAACTTTGCAAGGGTAAAAATATAGAGTTGAGATGAAATAAAAAATGTGTTTAATCTAGAGGATAAAATGAATCATAGTCATTGGTTTTTTAATCAAAAGTTGAGATGAAGTCGTAGGAAAAAGTTTGTTGGAATCGTATTTTAATCATGACTTATTTTTTGTTGACTTTTTATATAACTTTTACATACCACATTATTTGTTTTTTAACAAATCAATTATAAAAATGAATATTTTATCTTTAAAACAAGTACAATATCGTAATATCACATGTTCTCCAGGTCATTGTGCTTTTTAGTTGTTAATGCGTTTTTCCTTGTGTTTTTCTAAACAACATTTTGTTTTTTCAATAATGGTGAGTATTGAAAAGACAATGTTGAAATAACACATGCATGCTTATAAGAAGAATAAAATAACAACTAGTTTATCAAATGAATTTAGTTGGCAAATTAACAAAAAAATTGTCCGTGTCTTTTCTTTAGGGCGTTGTGGTTTTCTTGTTTGTTATTGTGTTTTTCTAAAACTATGATGTTTGAGAAACAGAATATAAAAATAACATTGTTGTGTACTTCTAAAATATAATACACATTAATAAAATGTAAGTAACTTATCTATTACATTAAAAAGCAGTGACAAAATAACAAAAATCAATATACATTAAAACACAATGATGAAAAATATCTAACACAATGTCTTTACGTTTTGACATAATGGATTAAAATGTCATCCCTTTAAAACTATAAAAGCACATGTGTTAACCTAGATTTCTTATTAGCTTTTTTAGATTAAATAGCGTTTTTAAAATAACCCTACCTAAAAGAGTGTTCTTCTATAAGTTAATTTTTTTAATGGCGGGTAAGTTATTAAAAGTTAGTAACACCAAGTTATTTTCACAAAATGTCGTAGCCTGGATTTGAACCCAGGAGCTCCAGAAAGACAAAGTCTTCCACCTCACCCTTGATCACTTGACTAACAGATCATTGACTCATTTGTTAGTTTAATTAAATTGAAAAACTCGTTATAAGAAACGATTTTAATGCGTTTAATGTAAATTTACATATTTATACTTGGACTAGGTCAGTGGTGCCATACGGCTTGATAATTATATATATACCTAATTTAATAATTGAGTAACTAGTCAACTTGTGAACCATCTACACACTCTACATATGTAAAATATGACGTGTCAAGTTCACGTAACGTTTCAGAATTAATGCATGTGGATCTAGTTTGACCCGATCCAAAACATCTACTCGATTGCATTTTGTTTTACAATTCACACACGCTTACCCTCATTCTCAAAATCCTTTACTCCTGCGACTTGATTTCTTCAGTTTCTCCTACTTAGATCTGATTCAAACATTAAATACCGAATTCTCCGCCTCCGCTCCTGATTTGGCTTTGAATTTTGTGTAGTGTTTGGCATTTGACGTTTATGTTTACACCTGGAGGGCCTTTATGGTGCACAATGAACCTGATAACGGTCCTCTATGAACCCAGTTGAGCAAAAACCATAGTTTAACATGTCCTCTATGAACCCAATTGAGCAAATCCCCTATTTAACCTATTTAAGTCGTGGTTAAGGGGTTGGCATCATGATGGAGTTTAAAATATGCATATTTTATATAGTTATTCTTTATACCTTTGAGTTACTTTTTATTGAATTCTACTGATAATCGGTTTATGTTCATATTTTAATGATTTTAAGAGACAATGAGTAAAAATAAGGTGTTTAGATTAAACTTGAGAGCAAAGAGAAAAACCTAAAACATATATTTTTTATTCATCATGGCTTGTTATAACGTTATTTAATAAATAAAACATAAAAAATCTATACATTCTAATAAATAAAGGTTTTGGATGCCACATGTCATTCAATGAAGTTGCTTTGGCATTCAACTCCCGCCAAAAAATATATGATCACATATTTGCATCTACATTCATTCCTTTATTCATATTGACTTTTTCAAAAATCTATAAAATATAGTTTCCATACATGCGCTCAAATAAATAAGGAATTTGCAAATTTACTTCCTAACTAATTGATTAAAAGATTTCCAAATAATTTTTATAAAAAAAATCACTAAATACTATCCAAAGTTTATACATGTTTCATTTGTCCAACTCAATTTTAAAAAAATCAAATATTCATAAAATTATTATATAGCTTTGGAACATTTAATGAAACTTCAGTGATTTTAGAGAGACAAAAAAAAGCTTCAGGTATTTAATTTGATCACTTAGCAAACTTTGTTACATTTCTATATACTTACTCCTTATTATAATTATACTTAAATTTCAGCATAATTTTACAAGATGGGTTGTAACTGAAACAATAACTACACTTACCACATTCACTCTAATAAGTAACTTTTAACCAGATTTACGAAGTGTCGATCAACAGAGGATTTAAATATTTTTATTAAATACTTTTTTAATTTTCAAATATTAGTACTTCAATAATATTTTATTCACTATTGTAAACTAATATCGAAATCAAGTTTTTGATATTAGTTATCATAACTATACCTAAGTTCCTTCATATATTTACGAGTTGGTTGTATTATAACGTATATGTTTCACGTATAGAAATTGTGTGTATCACTTTATAGAGTAAAAAACAGAGACAAGTGTAAATAACTAATATTAAAATAAAAGATTAACATACAAGTTAAATGTTTTTCTACTTTAACAAACATTTATCTCATGTAATATTTAATTTTCTTTCAAATATAAGTTTTATATAAATTTTAGAATTATTTATTATTATTGATTCCACCATGTAACACACGTTCAAATAACATTTTTTTTTTCAAAACTTCAGTTTTTTATATTTTTATTTCTATACCCGTATAACACGCGAGATATAATAAACTAGTTAAATAATAAGAGTTACATATATAAAGCAACGATGTAAATCATTTTATTTGGTTTGTTTTGACTCTATTGTTACGTAAATTCTGAATGAGCATGTTAGAACAAATGATAATCCATGAACTCAAATTGTTTTAATTTGTAGGCTCACATAAATTCAAGAACAAACTATTGGTCACGTGATGTTGAAAGTTAAAATCCATCATTTGAAGGCTAGGCCCACCACATACGGTATATTTGAGAGTATTGGTGGACGAAAAAAAATAAAGGAGAGGATTTAATTGGTGTGTGACGGTAGAGGGAGGCACGGCAACTAACAAGAAAAAAAAAGGTCACGTTCAGAAGGTCTTTAAGCAATTGTTCGATCAAGTTGAAGGAGGTTTCAAGGTGTTTGAAGATCAAGGGTTTAAGTTTTGACATGTTGATTGTGTTTTTGGTTTGATTTCTTGGTTCTAGTCTTTTAATATTTTGTTTAAACTTATTTAATTATGAACAACAGTAGTTTTGATTCGTTCTTGACCGTTATTAGTAGCTAAATATTAAAACTATCTAGGTTTGATGGTTATTGACTAGGTTTTGCTATCTTTTGGGTTTTAATAAATTGAGTGACATGAATATTATTGAAAGTATTTATCTTTTTTTGGGTTTATGATGTATATGTATGCTAAGTTGTGATTGACTTTTCATTTCATGTTCATCTTATGATTCTAGTTATTTAACTTTGTGTTTTATTGATAGAACTAGGTTTAACACCCGTGTATTACACACGGGTTAAATAAAAATATTTTTAAAAAATTATAACTATTATATTTAAAAATTTAAAAATAATTTTATAAATTATTATTAATCATAAAATTTTGTCTTTATTAACTCTCTTAGTCAATTTTCCCTCTCAACATTCCTTTTATAAAATAAATTATGTTTTTCCCCCAAAAAATTACCCCCTAAAAACTCTAATTTATTAGATAGACTAGGTTTAACACCCGTGTATTACACACGGGTGTAAGGTGTTATAAAAATATTTTTAAAAAATTATAATTATTGTATTTAAAAATTTATAAATAATTTTATAAATTATTATTAATCATAAAATTTTGTCTTTATTAACTCTCTAGTCAATTTTCCCTCTCAAAATTCCTTTTATAAAACAAATTATGTTTCTTTCCCCCAAATATTATCCCTTAAAAACTCTAATTTATTAGATAGATTACATACTTAGGTTGAAGACTTGGTGTTTGAGATCTAATTGTGGTTAATCTAGAGATAGTTAATCATGGGAGTAAGTTTTGAATGTTGGTTTAACTTACTAGTCTAGAGACCAAGAGGTGATAGGCTATTGGTTTTATCTTTTATCTAAACTTGATAGGATTAGAGTTATACGAGAGTAAGCTTTGCTTTATCGATCGGTTTTGGTTCTTGTAATTCCAAGTCATAAATTTGGTTAGATAAGTTTACCTCTTTACATCTAGGGTTGTCGGGGACAGTCTTACGTGTACTGTGATTGTTGAGACCGAGAGGAGATGTATCATTAGTGTACGTTAATATTCCAGGTTTGGACATATCTAAAGTTGATTCATTCTGTCATCCTTGAGTAGGGGTGTTAATTATTCGAATACCATTCGAATTATTCGAAATTCGATTCGAATTCGATTAAGGCCATTCGAAATCGACTTTCAGTCATTCGAATTCGATTCGAATAATTTTGTCGAATGTGGATCGAATACGAATATGATTTTCAGTAGTCGCATTCGATTCGCTCAATTCGAATAAGAAATATAAATATTTTTTAATATATATTTTTAATATATGTAATTAATTATCTATATAAAAATATGATTTAATGGGCTTGAAGTAAGTTAAAAATACCTAATCTTAATTGGTGTTTCTGCATATGAACATGATTTGGTGCTGTAATAGCTGCTTAATTGTTGTTTCTAAAGGTTTTAAACTTGTTTATAGACTTTTTGTGTGCTTGATTATGCAGTTTTAGATCTTTTTTTATATGTTTTAGACTTGTGTTTTGCACATTGTTTGGGTGGTGTTTTAGACTTATGTTATGTTGGTTTTATATTTTTATTGTTACTTGATGTGTTTGTTTATTTATATTTTTTTAAAGTGAATACATTCGAATCTATTCGAATTCGATTTGAATTCGAATAACTTAATCGAATCGAATACATAGATTTTTATTCGAATGTGGATCGAATACGAATACAGTTTTTAAAAGTCCCAATTCGACCAATTCGATTCGCTTAATTCGCCCAATTCGCATTCGATTCGAATGAACACCCCTATCCTTGAGCTTCATAAGACTTTTAGAAACTATAGATTATGTTTATAAGACCTATAAAACGCGTAGCATAGTTTAGTGTGTCTATTAGTCATATTCTTTAGATCCGGAGTCATCTAGTTTATTAAACCCAAGGATAGTAAAACTTGTTAATAGAATTTTTACCTGGGTAGTTTGTTTTCTCCATATTTGCTAGTCACAAGTTCTTAGTCGTTTTTTGTCGTTTTAGTATTTCTCAATTCACTAGCTTTTAATTAAGTTTAGATTAGTTTTAAATATTAGTCGTCTTTATTTTCTTAGTTTAAATAATAAAAATTAAACAAAGTGTCATTAGTTAGAAGTCGATTAAGATTTACTATTGAGGGTCGGCAAACAAGACTCTTGGGTATGATACTCGGACTTAGCTTGACTACACACAACCGTACACTTGCCGCTTGTGTGAGTTTTGTTGGGTTTTTCATTTAATTTTAAAACCTGAGTTTCTTATCTAACATTTATTTTCTATATATATATATTCAAACATCACATCGCCTCTTTCAAGTCAGATACATCACGCAGGCTCGGTTAAAATAACATATGTAGTTGTCTGACTTGATCTAAAAACCCTCGTATAATGATAGATTTATCTAGTCACAATTCACAAAGCCGTCGTTAAAAAAATATTCTCACACACTAAAAAAACACTCTTATTAATATATATGCAACTGACATTCTTGAAAGTGAACTGGAGCACATGTGAATTGTGAAAAAGTTTACACCTACACACAAACCTACGTTTCTAACACCGACATTTTACAAATTTCTATGATAATACTAATTAGTATTTTTTTTAATTATTACAATGATTAAAAGGTACCAACTGGCAGGTTTATTATTTCTACCCATATCTTTGTTTATTTCTAGCTCCTTGAATAAAAAGCAAGTTATGCTTCGAATTTTATAAGCAAAAGTAGATGGCACAAAATGATTGAAAACCTGGTCTAGTAATTCTAATTGACAAAGTTAACATATATAAAATGGTCTATTGAACTAAAGGGAATAATAGAATATTAAAATTTCCATGAGGCTTGAAGTTTTTTAATATATAAAGAGGTTATAATACAATGTAATGTTTTCATACTTGCTATTTGCTATATAAAGTGACTTGAGTCGTTTATCATTAAAAGCAATGGCTATAAACACTCATGTGAGAATTTCATCATTTGTTAACAATATTTGTGTACGAATTCCATTTGTGCTAAAAACATCTGTTTTAGAATTTCAAAAGCAAGTCATTCAGAAACACTCATAAGTCATTTAAAATAAGCCATAAGTCATTCAAAATTAATCTTTAGCATATGTAGATTTGTTAAACTAAGCCTTTGTAACATGACTTAAAACTTTTTGAAACGACGCAAGGTATATAATTTTTCAGGCAAGTTATAATAACAATTACGCATGGTTGTTACATTAAAACTAATCCTAATTAAGCCATTCAAAACCAATCCCAAATCATTCAAAACAAATCCAAGCCATTTCGTTGGTTCATGTTCTCTGCAAGTTTAAACTATTATTGTTTATAAAGTTAAAAACTAGCACCACACCATTCATATATTTGGTACAAACCATTCAATAATATTCTAGATGCATGAGAACTTCATCGCATTATATATATTACACTCAGCACGTAAATACAAATTTGTAGCTTAAATTTTCTTTTTTTTTATAAATCTAAAAGTAAATTTGAGGACAAAATGGGGTTTCATAGGAACTTAAGATTAAAAGTAAATTTGAGGACAAAATGGGGTTTCATAGGAACTTAAGATGTTTAATGGTTCTTTTGTAACACCCATAACAATTTCATACCTTATATATAAATTAAGACGACTGTCTTCTAATCATAGATAAGAAAGAAGTTAGTATATACATGACATCTATATTTCAAATATTATCAAACGAGTAAGAAACAAATTAAATAGTTATTAGAAATACAAGGTTTTTAAACGAGAACATACTGTTATAGAAGACCGTTTTATAATAATAATAAATATGTATATCAAACTCTTTTAGTGGAAACGCTAGTACAGAGAATCTCAAGCACACAATATCTTGTTGGGTGTTGTTAGTAGTCGTTTTTGGAGCACGGGTGAGAAGACTCTATATTAACCTGCCGTACATAGTTTAGAGGTATATTCTTATTTAAGTTTACGTTTAGTTAATCTATCTAATATTTCAGAGATTTTGGGGGGCAAATTTGAGCGGGAAAAATTTTTGACCAGTCAAATTGGGCTCCAAAATTTCATCGCTATTTACGGCAACTTTCACTCAATGTTTTCCAATCAATTGTGTTCTATATTTTTGGTAATACGTTTGTTTCATTCAATCCATTTGTTGAAGCTTTATTTATTTTTTTTGTTTCTTATAAATAAACTCTAATTTCAATATAACCAGTATTCGATTTTGATAGTATGTTCAATCAATCCGGTTGTTGAAGCTTTATTTATTGTGTTCTATATTTTTGATTTTTATCTTTTTTATTTATATATTTTAGATTTATTCCGTGTGTATACACGGGTTTTAAACCTAGTAGTGTCATATAACTAAAAAGGGTTTAAATCATATATAATACATGTTCTGATGTAATATAATTTACAAAATCCAGAAGTTCGTTACTAAAAAGGTTATAAATAACTACTTCAAACATCACCAAATCTATCTAATAAATTAAAGTTTTAGGAGGTTATTTTTAGGGGGAAAATGTTTGTTCTATAATAGGAAGTTTTGGAGGGAAATTGAGTATAATTTTTCACATGCATGAGTTGATGGAGGCATGGAGCCAAATTCTTAATATTAAATATTACAAATGTTTAAATATAATAATTATAATTTTTTATAAATATTGTTATTTACCCGTGTGTAACACGGGTATTAAACCTAGTACTTATATATGTTAGAATATATTTTGTTGGGATCAGGGTCATGGTTGGGGCAAATGATGGGGGACTTGATCCTAGTCTAGACATGAACATATCAATCATGCTTAAACTAGATAAAGTTACCCACAGTTACCCACAACGATGACCAGCCGATACCTCACTCCTTACATTATTAATATCTAAGAGCTTCACCAATTCGAACCACGAACCAGTCTCTACAATTGTCTAAGTAACACTCTCTAAGATCCACTTCCAAACCCCATTAAGCCATCTGTATAGTTTCAAGGTGCACGAGAGGCTACTCAGAAATCCCAAAGGGTTAGAGGCTAAGAAGAAATGTTGTCCAAATGAGCTTTCAAGTCCTAAGATTTATAAGTAGTAATTCTGTTCAATTTAAGTTGAATACATTTGTATATTTACTAAAGTTTTATAAACTTTTATTTTTCAAAATCAACATGAAAAGTAGTTAATTTATTAATGTATGCTGGTAAAATGCAAGAATTAAACTTGGCACATATGGTCTGGTCAAAATATGGTATACAAATATTTAGGTAGAACTCGTACGACGAGTTCTATAACTAAGCATATAGCTAGTACGCTTTGTATGCCCAAAAGAGTGCGATTGGTACCAGAGTTATAATGAAATAACAAACTATAAACAAACTTCTATATATTAGTGTGCAACATGATGTGTATTTTTATCTGTGTCTAATATAATTAATGTTTTCATGCTTATACATAATGTTGTTCTACAAATGATATTAGTGTGCAACATGATGTGTATTTTTATCTATGTCTAAGATAACATTCGATGTTTTATCTTTGATTCTGAAGATACCACGCACGGTGACATGCATTTTTAACCTACCAGTTATATGTTAGTAAATATATTACTGTTTCCTTAGGATATAGTTTCTATACTATCAACGTGTATACATATTTAGTGACGATAATCATGTCGGTTGATGAACTGGCAGGTAAAAATAATAGATTTGATCATGACTTCATGAGTCATAATAATTTATTCATTTAAATGAGCCAGATCGATGGGCTGGCGACTTATAATTAAATGAGTTGTAATAAAGTTAAATTGTTTCTAAACACGTAATTTATCTTATAAACGGCATGTATATATGGTATGTGTATTGATGTATGCATGTACGCATGCATGTGTACGTACATTTTCCTATATGTTAATTGGACACTTACTTTATTTTTTTATACGTGGTGTTGGACATAGCGTATGACATGTCTTCGTAACGAAGAACACTAGAAATTGTATTAAAAGTTCCTTGGTCGCAAAATAAAATGATTTAACGTTTGGTAAGACGTACTATATAAGATTTTTAATTTGTTATACGTGCGAATTACGACTTGTTTTGCAAAATAAAATGATTTCACATTTGGTAGGACTAATATTCTTATTACTAAGTAGGATTATATGGGGGCTCACATGTTAACGCGAACTATTTAATTTGTACATTGTTATTAGTGTCTCGGATTGAAAAAAATTCGTCAACACTATCATTATAACTATACACGGCTAAAACAAATGTCATTCAACTTTTATTAAGCCAAACAAATAAACTGAAGGCATTAAAACCATCGAGATATGCCTATTTGTCAAAACATTATTTCATGAAAAAAATATCCCAACTTAGAAATAAAAATAAAGCTAACCGCCAAGCCACCTCCCTAAACCAATAGCCATGCATCACATTCTACCACCTCACCAAATTAAACTAATAGTCATGCACCATATCACAACACCCATAAAACATTATTCATAAAATTTTTAATTCAATATAGTTAAATAAATATTTACTAATATATACTCACTAGTTTATAATTTATATATTAAATTTCAAGTTTTCTATTATTCATGTTTGGATGTTATAATAAATATCTCACTACATTACCAACTTGTATCATCATATAGTGGCCCTTAAAAATGAAAGTGTTAATAAACATAAGTTAAGCAAACTAACTTATTAATTGAATAATAATCCAGTTAATACTGATGTGACAAACATGTTAATTTACTTATGGGTAAGGGTTTGATCCTTGATAACCGTTGTTACGCTGGCCTCTGTGGGTTTTTCCTGTGAGCGTCCTGCCAAGTTAGATGCACCACGCGGGCCCAGTTAAGATAACGTATGTAGTTTCCTGACTTGGTTTAGGGACCCCCATGTGATGTGGGGTTACGTCGGTCACAATTCATGAAAGTCGTCGTTCAAAAAAATTGAATATCTACTCCATTTAATACATGTATATAAATTAACCTTTTTTTATTTTAACAGCAAAGTGAGACATCATATCAACTTTAACAAGGGATTAGTCATGTTTACAATCATCAGTACTTAATTCAGTAGTTATAACTCAGAAAAAAAAAGAATATTAATTAAGAAAATAAGAAAATATATTGTTTTTAACCCAAAAAAAAGTACGATGACTTGATAATGCTCATTGTTGCTTCAATAGATGGTCTTTTTCATTTAGAGATTGCTTCATTACTTTGTGTCCATATTGAAGTGAATATCATTGCTTACATGTTCTTTTTCTTGATATCCCATTAATATTGCTTTTCATGTAGTTTCAAGAGATCATCAAAGGAGAAAACAAAGATTGGTTCCACCTTTAACCATGTAATTACAATACAATCTTCTATATAATATAGGAAAATAGATTTTGCTTATGTGTCAACCTTTTAAGTTTGGTTTGCTTACTTGGCATTTTTTGAGTGTTTTTCTCATAATAATAACTTTATAATTAAAATATATATACATAATCTATAATAATATATTATAATAACATGAATTACATTTTAACCCCCTAATATTTAGGAAAAAAATAATAATTACATTTTCAACCCTCTTTTATTAGGATGTGCATGGATCGATTTATATTTAATAAGATATATAAATTAAACTTAATTATAATTAAAATATATATATATAATCTATAATAATATATTATAATAACATGAATTACATTTTAACCCCCTAATATTTAGGAAAAAAAATAATAATTACATTTTCAACCCTCTTTTATTAGGATGTGCATGGGTCGATTTATATTTGATAAGATATATAAATTAAACTTAAAAATAAATTAGTAATACTTATATAATATACCAAAACAAAAAAATCTTATGTGACATCTTTTCATAGCTTTTAGCTTATGTGGCATTATTTGAGAAATTATCTCACAATAAAATTTAAGAGTATTTATATTTTTAACCATTTACTACAAGGGGTGTACGTGAGTCGGTTTATATTTGATAGGGTTTAAAAATGAAACTTATGGATAAAATTA
The DNA here is from genome assembly GCA_030867185.1 of Tagetes erecta. Classification (NCBI taxonomy): domain Eukaryota; kingdom Viridiplantae; phylum Streptophyta; class Magnoliopsida; order Asterales; family Asteraceae; genus Tagetes; species Tagetes erecta. The sequence goes on from CM061493.1 coordinate 58,298,354, forward strand.
GTAATAACATACAATATAAGACGCCAATGTTTTATAAATATACATAACATTTTTATATGATTAAAAAAATAAACTACACCATAAAACTAAACACTTTATTCTCTTTAATTTGAGTATAATATTGCTATACTAAAAATCTACTTTTTAAAAATATATCATGTGTTCCGTTTTACCACGGTTTTATCTCAAAACTAAATGGAACATTCATGAACATTTTTAAAAGCATCACTTGAATTGTGTTCCCGAGCGTAGCGCGGGCACTAAACTAGTAGTTCATATATCATGTTTATAAATTAACATGTAAATAAATTTACTTTTTTTTCTTCAGAAGAAAAATTTTATATTCTTGTTGTAGCTACAACAAGAATATAGCGAGGATAGTAGTGACGATGTTTTAAGGTTCATGGTTATGGTTCGGTTAATCATATGTTTGTTTAAGGTTATAAATTGTTTAAGTTTAGAAGTGAGGATTTGGGTTGTGTGTGTGTGTTTTGAGAGTGAAGTGCAAGCATCGGAGGTTAGATTGTGTTATGAGATCAAAGAGTTGCAACATATATGCGCGAAGCATAGGAGTGCTGTCAATTCAATATCTAAAGCAAATCTGAAAGTATCAAGAGCTCCTGACTCGAGGTCAATCCTCGGCAGTTGCACCTTCTACTTCTGGCTACTTGCAGCACCTCAGATTGTGCAGTAAAAGGTTATTGTTATTTTGATGTAAGTTCTCTCTCATCCCTTTGCTTTATATCTTTTGTCTTAATTTCCAAGTAATATCTTGGTAGATATTTGACAGGGTGTATTGAGATAACTTGTGGGAAATGTTTATGTCAGAGCACTGTAACTGTACTGTAGCCGTACTGTATTTGCTTCTGGCTTCAACTTCCGGCTCCTCAACCATGTGATCAAATGACCTACGTCATCATTTACTTGACCCAATTGGGTTGCTAGCTAGGCTGGTAAGAGGCTTGTTTATCAAGTTTTGTGTTGGCACGGTCCTAAATATGATTCTTGGTTCCGGCAATTATTTTATCACCTTTTTTTAACTTACTTTTCTCATTCTAACTTTTATTTTAATTTTAAGCCTGAATGAAATACGTTATGAATTTACACTATTACGTCTAGATTTAAAAATGTTTCTTACATTTGTAATCACGTTAATTAATATCTATAACGCAACATGATGACGTGTAACGAAGCCCTAAACGATTGGAGTCGCGCACAAGCAGTTTACGTTAATTTCTCTAACGTATTGGATGTAATGAAGTTGGAAACATGCCACATCAATCTCTAGTCATATATTAAAAAAACAGAATAAATATTTATGTTCAGGCTTAAAATTTTTTTAATGGCTATGAAGTCTTGCAAAGCATAACATTTTTGTAGCTTTCTAGCTAAAGAATGTAACAAATGATATTTTGGCATAAAATCTCAAGCTACAATAATTAGGGAGAGAACTTATTTTTTTCATAGATATGGGTGGAACCGCAATCATTTGGTGCTAAAAATAGTGGTGAAGTTTCGGATGCCAACTTCAACATCTAATACAATAGACCTTTTTTTAATAGATTATTAATTATATTATAAAACTAGCAAGATGCTAGAAAGGAACCATCACCGACGATATACACCACCGTTCATCCAAAGCTAGTGCCATCGTTCATCAGATGTTTTCATCCAAGACCACCATCACCTTTCACTGTCGCCATGCAAGATATCACTATCATCGTCGTCTACGACAGTGGCGTACCTATAAATTTTTTTTATGGGGGTCGGAAATTTGATAGGAAACATTTGAGTATCGATATATAAAATAAATTTCCAACTAGGTTCGACTCGTTTCAGGTCGAACCGGGTCGGGTCAAACTAAAAAAATTACAAAAAAAAGTAATAAATTAGACATAAAATCACCAAAATACGTCAAATATCATTACAATTTACATAAGAAAAACACAATGAAAAATGTAACGTCAATTATTTTTAATATATTTTCATTTCAAATGTAATCGTACTCTTTATTCATTCATTATTTGTAATGTCAAAACTTGATTATAGTGGAATTACTCTTTATAAACAATTGCAAATATACATATGTGTATACTTCCCACAACAAAAAAATAGTTGTGTTTCTATATGTAAATACTTATGTCTAATTTACACATATGTAAAAACAGTTTAATATCACCAGACTTAATTTACATGTATATAAATCAGTGGTTCTGTAGTTCTGTAAATGAAAATGGTTCTGTAAGGATCCTAACCCTATATATATATATATATATATATATATATATATATATATATATATTAGACTTCATTTCTAATGATGATAGATGTGTATATATGATGTCAGATTATTGTCAACACTAATGAAACATCAATGAACTATTGTATGTTAACATTGCGAGGTTCCTATGATGTTATGTAGGTCCCATGCACACAACACAAAGAGGAAATAGCTAAAGATAACACACATGAGTCATGACACATGCATACATGTATAATAAGTACTTCCTCCGTCCCATTATAAGTGTCCATATTGCCTTTTTTAGTTGTCCCACTTAAAATGTTCACTTTTAAAATTTATTAGTAAACTTCCAAATTTGCCCTTAATAACATAAAACAAACAATATGATGGACCCACAATACTATTTATTGTCAAGGGTATTATTGTCAAATAACAAACAAAAATACCAATAATTTATTATGCCTAAACTTTGTGTTTTTCAAACTAAGACTATTTTAATAGGACGGAGGGAGTATCAAAAGAAGGGCAACATGCAAATATGTGGTGGGTTAAGGTGTTTGATGTGAAAGGAAAGGTAGCATGGTTTGTTTGTGTATTGGTTTTTAGGCCCATTATAAGAATGCACCCACACTACTCAGGTACACATGTCCCTTCTTTATTATACATCAAGACAAGATTAATGCATTATGGATCCACTCAGGTTTTGTACCCACACCTTTAATTAATTAGCATTGCAATTAGTCTCTACACTTCATGTAATTACTTAACTTACTACAATTTATTTATAATTAAGTTAGAATATCATCATGCGTTAATTCATGCTCCAGATGTTACTTTTAGACCATGATTTTTTTTAAAGTAGAAGTGATATATATATATATATATATATATATATATATATATATATATATATATATATAAACTTTTTATAATTATGGGTGAGGATTATTACAAAGCATTTTTTATCGTGAGAAACAATTCATGGCTTTTGATCAAGTTATTAACTATTTTAATAACACTAGTTTACATACATGTAAATCAATGGTTCCTTAATGAATTATTATGCCCCACAAGGGCTCTCTGACAAGAAAATCCTTATCACAAATCCGCTAGATTTCGGGCCCATTCCGTTCAGACTATATAACTCGTGGCTGGACAGACCAGATTTTAAGGATCTGATCCTTAAAGCAAATCATGAATTTTCTTGGGAGGGCCCTCCAGAATCTGTCCTGACAGCAAAACTAAAGTTCTTTAAATCTGTGATTAAACGATGGGCAAAAGAAAAAAAAATTAAAGAGGAAGAAGAGGCAAACCTCCTTGTTCAGGAAATGGAGAAGATTGATAAAACCATGGAGGAAAGAGACCTTACCGAAGAAGAACAATGGATTCTCGGTGAATGCAAAAACAACCTCTCAGAACTGGAGACCCGTAAGCTAAAAGATCTCTGGCAAAAGTCTCGTGTGAATTGGGCTTCACATGGCGACGACAACACCAGTTATTTTCATGGCATCATCAATGGTAGGACCGTGAGAAACAGGATCCATGGTGTTGAAGTGAATGGCGTTTGGGTTCAAAAACCCAAAATTATAAAGAGGGAAATCCGCAGTTACTTTCTTAACAGGTTCACCGAAGATCTCATCAGTCGTCCTCGTTTCGTTTGCCCGGATGTCAAGCAAGTTCCACCGGAAAACAGCACCAAACTCATTACTGATTTCACCGAGGAAGAAATTAAAAAGGCAATCTGGGATTGCGGTGATGACAAAGCGCCGGGCCCTGACGGCTTCAATATCAGATTCATCAAGATGTTTTGGGATATTCTCAAACAACATTTCATGGACATCTTCACCCATTTTCATTCTACAGCTAATCTCCCCCCTGATTTCGGTGCAGCGTTTATTTGTCTCATTCCAAAAAGTCTTATCGCTTCTCAGTTGCAGGATTATAGACCCATTACTTTGATTGGTATCATTAACAAAATCATCTCCAAAGTTCTAGCAAATAGATTAATTCCAGTCATTGGTTCGGTTATATCGGATTCACAAACGGGTTTCATTGCTGGAAGAAACATCATTGATGGTCCTCTCATGATAAATGAAATAATCTCTTGGGCTAAAAGATCAAAGAAGAAGACTATGCTCTTAAAAATTGACTTTGAGAAAGCTTTTGATCACATTAGTTGGAACTTTATTGATGAGGTTCTAAATCAAATGCAATTCCCCTCTTTATGGCGTAAATGGATATCAGGGATTTTATCTTCAGCTAGAGCATCGGTTCTGGTAAATGGTTCCCCAACTTTTGACTTTCGTTATACAAGGGGGGTTAGACAAGGGGATCCTCTTTCTCCTTTTTTATTTATACTTGGAATGGAGGTCTTATCTTGCATAATCACGAAAGCGGAATCGGCTCAAATGTTTAAAGGATTTGTCCCGCCAAACAACGGTCCAACAATCTCGCATCTTTTTTTCGCTGATGATGCCATGATTATTGGGGATTTTTCGGAACAAAATGCCTGCAGTATCAAACGTCTCCTACGTTGTTTCTTCCTTATTTCAGGTCTCAAGATTAACTTCAATAAATCTGTGGTCTATGGCATAAATCAGAGTGACTCAGACATTTCCTTGGCTTCATCGATCATCAACTGCCAACACGGTTCCATCCCGTTTACTTACCTTGGTCTTATGGTGGGTGCAAATATGAATCGTATAAACAATTGGAACCTGGTCATTGAAGCTTTTGATGCTAGACTTTCGAGATGGAAGGCTAAAACCCTATCAATTGGGGGAAGACTTACCCTCCTCAAATCCGTCCTAGAGGCTCTCCCCACCTATTACTTTTCTCTTTACAAGGCACCCCAAAAAGTCATTGATATACTAGAAGCAAAAAGGAGAAAATTCTTGTGGGGGGGCAATGAAGATTCTAGATGCATAAACTGGGTGGCATGGGAGGTAGTTACAGCGCCTAAATCAGCAGGCGGTTTGGGTCTAACCCCTCTTCATGAGGCAAACATATCCCTCCTAACAAAATGGTGGTGGAGATTCAAAACTGAAGAAAATAGATTATGGAGACGTTTGATTTATTCAATACATAACTCATCCAGATGTTGGCCGATTCTTCCACACAAGAAATATATCTCAGGCACTTGGAACACGATTGCAAATATCGAAAACGCGCTGACCAAGTCAGACATTCATATGGATAAACTCATCACGGGGTATGTTGGTTCCGGTGTGTCCATTAGGTTTTGGATTGATACTTGGGCTGCAGACAGGCCGTTTAAAGTGCTCTTCCCGGATCTCTTCGCCCTTGAAACTTGTAAGTCCATCTTTATTTCTCAATGTTTGATTTCGCAGGGTCCTTATTTAGAGTGGATATGGAGGTGGAAGCGGAGCCTAAATACAACTGAAGAACAACAACTAGTGACATGCAAAAACTTCCTCAACCAAGTTCAAATCACAAACGCGCCAGACAAATGGAAATGGAGAAACAACTCTTCTGGTGCGTTCACTGTGGCCTCAATGAGATCGCTGTTACACCGGCCTATTGTCACACATGGATTTAGGTTGCAATGGAATAATTGGATCCCGGTCAAAGTTAATATTTTTGGTTGGAGGGCTGAAATGGATAGAATCGCAACCAAAGACGCTCTTCTCATGCGCGGCATAATCACCAATTCAAACATTTGCCCTCTGTGTGGAGAATACAATGAAACCGCCGCCCATCTCCTTGTCGCATGCTACTTTGCAAACATGACTTGGCATTTCATCTCTTCTTGGTGTAAAATTCAACCCATATTTGCGTTCAATATCAAGGATATTCTGGAGGTTCATAAATCAATCGATGGTTCAAGAAATAAAAGAAAAGTGGTTCAAGGTATTATCTTAACAAGTTAACAGCATGTTGGAGTTTGTGGAAAGCTAGAAACGAGAAGATATTTGAAGACAAAGAACCTAACTTGGGAAGGATATTTCAAGAGATTAAGTCATTAGGATACACTTGGATCAAAAATAGGTCGAACTTAGCATCTCTAAATTGGAAAGATTGGTGTCGTATGGCCTTGTAATTGCTTGAGTTGTGGAGCTTCTTGCTCCCTTCTCTTTCTTGTTCGTAATGAATTTGACCGTTCAAAAAAAAAGTTAAACTCTGTTAGTCACGTTAACGCAATTATACTTTTCATTTAATTTGATGAATTAAATGTGCAAACTGTTATATATATATATATATATATATATATATATATATATATATATATATATATATATATATATATATATATATATATATATATTCACACGAAACGACCACACGAGTTAATACCCGGGCGTTGGTGATCTTAAATATAATAAATATACATTTTAGTTAATATGGGTGCTTAATAGTTGAACTTGCGGTTAATTGCGTATTTTACCGGTTTTAACCAATTACGAGTTTCGGTAAAAGGCTACGAAAATAAAATTTACGGCTGACAAAGTTTTCATTGTGGTTGCAAACCGAAACAAAAACGGAGCCCGTGGATCACATATGTAACCCATGGATGGCCCAAGGCCCACTATTTTAATCTAATTTAATTAATTAACAAAAAAAGAATAAACCCTAAATCTAATCCTAGTGAAAACCTAGGCCAAAACCATTTTGTTTCTCCTTTGAAGCCGTCGCTACTCACACACATACACAAGATCATATTTTGCTTGCTTTGGTTCGATTTTTGGGTGATTTCGGGTGTTGATCGAAGTTATAAACGCAAGACTAGTAAGTGTTTACCTTAATCTTTGATATATATTGCGAAAATCTCAAGTCTTGAAAACCCTAGATCATCCAAATTGGTCAAGTTAATATTATATTGTGGAAATGGTTTATTGTTTGTGTGTTAATGATTATTTGGATGATTAGATGTTGAAATTGGTACAAAAAGTAGGTTTATGAAACTGGGGTTTGGCATGGAATCATTGAAACTTGATGTTGCATGATAAATATTGATGAAATAGGATTGATTATGGGATTAGATGATAAATTGCATGAAGGTTTGTTACTTGGTTTTGCAAGTTCATGAATGTTATGCTAGATTACTAAAAATAGTAACTTTTGTATTCGTGATCAAGTGAGGTTGCATGTTATGGACGTCTAGTGATTGTTATGGACTTACCAACATGTTTAGGAGATATGTTAGACGAATTTCGGTTACTTGAACGTGTGAATTCGACTTGGCTTGGGACACTTGCTAAATGTAGAAACTTTTTGACATGAAAATTGACTAGGAAGCATGTTTAGTAATTTCGAATGTATAAACATGATTCGGACTTGCATATGAATGTTTGTAGTTATGTGGTGCTTAGTAAACATGCCTTGGTCATGAAAGGACATTTGGTAGGTGCTGGTTGGTTAGTAGAACGATTTCTCGAAATTGTTTTTGTGAAGTCTAAATGGTGTGTGCTACTAACTAGGATGCCATGATGAAAGTTGCTATTTTGCTAGTTGCACAAAGCATGTAAATACTATATTATGCCTAGAAATGATCATGCTTGCCAATGTGATGTATATTAGGAACTACAAAGTAATGGTAAGTGTTGATGAATTGTGTAACGTTCTATGGTATTTGTATAATAGTTGACATGCTTAGGATGTTGAATCATGCACACATGCTTTAAAAGTCCGACTTTCCTATAGAGGAAACTTTTATGGAAATTGAATGTGGTATAGTCAAATACACCAAATGTAACGTGTTTACACTTAACAAATCACCAACGGGTCGTGGGTCAACTCGGGTCAACTAAAAGTCAAACTTGGGCCAAAAGTCAACTGAAAGTCAAATTTAGTCAAACTTGGTCAAACTTGGACAAAAAGTCAAACGTGGTCAAAAAGTCAAACTTAACCACACTCGCATAAACTGTTGACCATTTGGATGCATAGGGTACTATGACCCTACATGAACGGACATTAATCGACCTATTGTTATTTAGGTTGCCGTATTACATACTGTGTGTGCTGTTAACTATTTTGCTGTGCAACTTAAGGTGAGTTCACTAAACCGCACTTTTACTATTCTACCCTTTTATGGGATGAACACGGACGATTACTTTTACGGATTTACGAATTCTGTATGTCGAATGTCTGGATTAGAGCACTTTTATTTTGTTCATGAAAGACCTCATGGATACCTAGTTGACCGTTAGTATTTGTGAAATAGCGGGGAAATTTTGAGTAGTACTACTGGGTTTGACAAACCCCACCCGGGCTAGTCGCGTTAGCACGACAGAAGGACCTGTCGAACGGGTGTTGAATGACCTAACATATTTACAGTGCATCCTGCTGGGATGTACGAACAGGCAAACTGCACTTAATGTGTACATACGTCAGCTTCGGTCAGATACATACGCCTCTAAGGACATGTGTTGTAGGCTAGCTACCTACAATGGCATACTTAATTTATAATTCTGCTTGCAACTGAAATTTCTTGATGCTTATACTTACTATGTGAACTCACCAACCGTCGTGTTGACACTTGTTAGACTTTCACTTTTACAGGTCACTGAGGTACCACGCACTTAGGACATGACATGGAGTCACGACTTTTCATTTAAACATTTTCATGCATTACAAACCATGTTTTGAGTTTAATGTCTATTTAGACTCTGTATCTTGTATTGGGCGCGTGTACTGCGCATTTAGTTTCCATTTAATGTTTTGGCATTACATTTTGATTACGCTTCCGCAAACTTTTAAACGTTAACTCTGTAATAAATTATCTCATTTAATGAGACACGTATGCTTTAAATTCATATAGTGTCGTTTGGTGTAACTAATGACTGAGATCCTGGTTTGTCACACCTTTAACGGTAAAACTCCGTTAGTGGATTTTGGGGGTGTGACATTTTTGTCTTCGATATAAGTATATTAATGTTATCCCACAAGGCCCAATTTTCCAATTAACTTTCCTAACTCCTCTTGATTAAGAGAAGCAGTAAAGTTTTCAATTACCATAACTAAATTGGAAGAATATGGTGTAACCAACAATCATTACAATTTACAAAACAAAATAGACAAGTGAGAGAAGAAGAAAGCTATATGAAGTCAACCATGCATAAACCTTTTTTAAAACTAAAGCATTTTCAAGGAATTGAAGTAGATTAAGTCTCATGTATAATAAGCATACATGTTACAATCCATATTCATGCAAAAAATATTCTTTTACAAGTCAAATCATATTCTTAAGAATAAAGATCCATAAATTTGACCTCATGAAATTTAGCAGTTACGGAACCTGAAACTTTATAACAAAACGTCAAAATGGAGTTGTTTGTTTTACATTCAGCTCAATTGCTACACCAAAGACTAGAGAGTCGATACAAGAAAACGGTGACGTTAAATACTTCTAGCTACTAATAGAATTCGACTGACTGAAGTCTCAACAAATTAACGATGGACGTTTTATACTCTTCTTTTCTTATTACTTAGCCAACAAAAGGGAGACTTACTCTTAAAACCACATGATGATGGTGGTTGGTACAAATTGGAGGGTCTCTTAAAAAGACAAAGGAAAAACAAAACCCTCCACAACCCACCCTTCAGTACTAGCTACCATCCAACTCTTTTTCAGTGATTGTCTCCTTGAGTCATATCATTATTAACAATCAAAAACCGATCACCAACCGATCTTTTTCACCTTTACATATGCATTTTCAGTTGTCTCACAAGATGCATGATTACTAATTAGTGTTTGAAGAAGCCTCTAGCTAGCTGTCACATTGGATCCATTACAACAGAAACCATATATGGTGTGAGCTGTAAATACTATATATATATATACATGCTCTTTAATTTGACCACTACTAAGTGAGCTAATTAGGTCTTAATTTATGATTGTGTACCAAAAGATGGCCCTTATTGGATGTCATCATCTCTAAACACCAAATTAACTAGCTAGAGTTTGTAACTTTTATCCAACACAAAGGTTTGACCTTGGATGATATTAATCTAGACCGGGGATGGAGCTATGAAAAACCCAGGGGTATCCCGGGCTACCCCTCAACTTTAATTTGTTACGAAGTACAATTTTCACCAGTTTACGTATCAGGTGACCAACTTTGCTTACGGTTTTAAGTATCAGGATACTCTAGAAAAAAATTTATGATGCCCTTGAGCAAAATTTTCTCATATGATACCCCTGATATTTGGTTCTAGATCCATCACTGATATAGACTGACTCACAATTCATATATTTAAAGTCAAATTTGTTTGCTAGCCTTATATTAGATGTTTTGCGAGTAATTAATTAATATTAGGGAATGATTTTAATTAAGATTAGGAATTAATAAATTGAAACCATGCATGTAAAGATCATTAGTACGTAAACAATTATATGAAACCAAATGGTGCATATATGGTTTGGTTAGTTTTTTTCACATGTACGGAATATGTGGATGTTGCAAGTGTCGAACATACATTGGGCCCTTTATATTTATCATGTGAATATATAAAAGAAATATGACTGGTGGGGTTCGAATGATACCTTTACGCTTTAATCTTCTTTTCACTTAATAATTTTTTTTGCGGGTCATCCAAATTAATTAAATTTATGTCTTTTAAGGTTTTTTATCGTTTTGTTTAATGAATAGGTCCACTCACTTTGGCTGGCCGGTGAATTGTTTGGATGAAAAAACAAGTCTTTCACCATATATTTTTTATTTGTTGCTTATGCTTGTACTCTCCTACTTTCTAATATATACACACACAAATTCATACACATTTTGATCAATTCATATAACGAAAAACATATATAAATATTATCACACACTGATGATCCAGTGATATTGGTAGATGTATACTGAAGACTTGATAGAAGACATCCTCTTAAGAGTGATCGAGTTTCCGTTTAATTAGAGTGTACAAAAAGGATGAGATTTAGCCTTTTAGGTGAGAAGAGTAACTCTCACGGTTTAGAGAGAGAGAGCGAGTGTGGCGGGAGCATTACACATTAAGTAATTAGTGCGAACAAGTAGTGACATCTACGTACAGTCATGGTTAAAAATGCCAGTATATATGAACCAAAGTAATTATATGTTTTTTTGGTATTATTTGATCTAAAGTCTTGAACACCATCAAAGCGCTCATACCCATGAAGGAAACATGTGATATTGACTCAAACATGTACTGAAATCATGGATATGACATAAATTTGGACATGTTCAAGAGATACAAGACAACTTTGTGTTGATACCATTCACCTTGGTCTACCATTATAGAGTCTGGAGCCACTTCTTTATTTGTTAGTTTCTGATCCATAATCTTTTATGACGAATCTTTTGACAATTTATACACATATATAATAACAATATATTCCATCAATTTCCCCCACTTTTTGCTATGTTTATAGGGGACACTTGCTAACTTACCTATCCAAATTTTGGAAATTTGGTAGCTGGATTTGTCACTAAATATCAATGTTCGTGTTGGAATTTCAAGTCGCAATTATGATAGTAGCGGTACAATCACTAAATGTGTGAATAGTAACAGATGTGTCTGTGGGGAAAATGTGACAAGAACTTACACCAAAATAATAAAAACTTCTTTACACTACACATTTGAGGTGCTGTAGGTGGCTAAAAGTAGAAGGCGTGACCGTCGAGGTCTAAACCTCGAGCCATGAGCTCAGATTATAAATAAAATTATTTGTAAGAGTATTTACATACATTATGACTACACCATTTCTATTTCACTCCACTGTTGAACACACAAAACACCCATCTCATTTTACATTTAAAGATTCATAAGATCATTGGTACATTAGTTTTTAATATCAAATCCTTGATCTTAAGACAACGTTACTATCATTCCGATCATATTCTTGTTGTAGGACTGTTAGGTTATGTAATAATATTAGTTGGTGTTTGAAGATTGAAACTCATACACATATATCTTTCTTTTATCTTTTACATAAGAAGCAAATATTAAAAAAATTATAAAAAAAAACAAACAAAAAACTCACACCTTTAAACGCATTTCAAAGCATATGTTATCTCAAAAAAGATATGATATTCTTTTAATTATTTAAGTACTGTGAATGAGGTAGGTAGGTAGGTAATCTCACCGACCGGCTGATACGTATCGTAACTTTAACATGTTAGTGACTTTAGTTTTCAATCCTACATTGACATACTAAGATTTTAATTATCAAATTAATTTGAATATTTATCATTTGATCTTGAGAATTTAATTAACTTACAAATTTAACTATCTTATTTTACTTTAATATATTTACGATTTTAACACTTAGCTTTGAGTTAGTTATCACTTTAATCGTTAGATTTGAATATATATCGTCTTTTATTACGTGACGCATTACAAATTTTCATTGTACGTGTAACGTGCGAGACATAAAACTTTTTTATCAACGCTTATAACAAATTATAATCATATACGCGATGCTCAACCATCGCATCCCACGTCCCGACTATATATCTAGTTAACACAATTTACCACTGGAAAAGAAAATTATTATTTTAAGGAATTATTTAAATTTTAAACATAACATTTTATATGTTTTGTCTCAATTTGACAAGCTTATAATTTCACCTCGAATTTAATCTAATTATTATTTTGATATTTAATTTTAAATGTTTTCACTTTAAGCAAAAGAAACTTTATATCAACTCGTATGACTAGGTAAAAAATGTGAGACCATGTGTTGTCTCTATCGTCGCAAAGCATGACGCGTGTTGAAGTAAAAAACGTGACAACTAAAACAGTAAAATCATACTGACACATCATGCGCGTGGGACATTAATCTAGCAAGACTTAAAATCAAATTTTACTGTTTCAACTTTAAATGGTTTGTAAAAGCTAGCATTTATAGTCATTTATTTATCCATATCCTTATAGTTCAACTTAAAATCAATCATCGTCCTTTATATACTTATATTATCACAACTAGTCACCCCCTAGCCAAACAAATACTAGCGCAAACCTCATCCGCGATTACACTTGTCGCTCCGTCCAACACGGCCAAACGCGGTCCCAACAACTACCGGCACCATGCTAGGGTATCTAGTGTGGTGCTAGCCATTACTACCATTGTTCCGTCTCTAAACACAATTATCATCATCACTCAGTCCTTGTTCTTGTCTATTGGCCACCCAGCCACCATGCTAGGGTATTGGTGAAGACGTCCCTAATGGTGGATGGGTGGTTGAAGTAGGGGCAATGATGGTGGTGGTTGGCGGTTAGACAGTTGTAAAACTTAAACATTTAAATTAGTGTACGGAGGAATTGTCAAAAATTAAAAGTAGGAGAAGCCCAACCCAATACATTTTAGTATCTTCAACTAAAAATAAACACTTTTAAAGAGAAAAATAGAAGGGCTAAGAACCGTTCTCTTCTTGACTAAGTTCCGCCTCAAACGGTAAAGGTGGGGGCAAAGGGGGTTTGGGGTCATAGTTCTCCATGCTTGTATCATTTGAATTGAACATCAAATGATATATAGATACGCTTGTTTGTCTAAATTCTATCAGTTCCTATTGTTGCTACTTGCATTATATTTCTAACTTCAATTACAATGTTTTGAGGACTTAAGTACTTTAGAATCTTAGATTTGAGTCGATATATCATGGCACGTTATATAACATTTGATGACTTAAATTTGAACTTAATTAGGTTTTGTATGTAACATGACTTTTATTCGATAGGATTATGTGTTTATGAATCTACAAAGAAAATATGGGCTGTGGGTACAGGTGCACAAAAAACCGGAACCGATCTAATAACTGAAAACTGGTTCTTAAAAAATCAGGTTCTACAAGAACATAATCGAACTAAACGGTAGGTTCTGAATATGTTCTACTATTTTTTTCAAATTCTAGGTTCCAAAAGAGCCGGAACCGGTTCCTAAAAAACCGGTATGTTTTACTGATGTTACTTATTTAATGTTTGAAGAGCTACACATCTTGTAATATTTAACGTTTTTAAAGTTAATACTTATTTAGTATAAAATATTATTAAAAAATTTATAACCATAGACTCTAAATGAAAAGTTAAGATTTGCAACAGCGCAGCGTTCCTGTCCATCTCATAGAAAACACCGATTTTTTAAGAACCAAAACCGGTTCTAAAGGAACTGAAACCGGTTACATAGGTTCTAGTTTTTACACCAAAAACCGATTTTAAAACCGAATCGATTCCTTTACCGCTAACAAAAACTGAAACCTGTTCTTTAAAAAAACCAATTTATACACCTTTAGGCCTAGCTGTGGGTATGATCATCTTTTATCATGTCCAATTCGGACCTTCAAGCTTCTATGTCTCGTTACTCGTTTAATAGAATATATATAGGCCTTAAATGGACTTCTCACATGCAAATAAGGTGTTTCTTTTCCAACAAATGGGCCTTTTGAATGTTATTTTGAACAACACTTTCGTATATGGTATATTGGTTTTCACTGGTCCCAATTATCACATTTTGTCTTCTACCGGTCCCAACTATTAAATTGGTTGTCAACGGTCCCAACTTTTATAACTTTGGTAACCACTGGTCCCGTCGTTAAATTTTTTTAACGTTGTTATGTTTTTTTCAAATTCAAGACCAATGTTTTAGACCTTTTGATCGGAAGGATAATACGTGTTGATTGATGTAAAAGTTTTATCGAAAAGGCTCTCTGAAGGATAAAATTTTTACATCCGATTGAAGCACCGTTAGGTTTAAACACCCGATTGAAGCACTATTTCATTGTTCGGAGCTCCGTTTTGAAGTAACTTTTACATCAATCGACTTATATTATCGTTCCGATCAAAAGGCTTATAGCATCGGTATTGAATTTGGAAAAACTTAACGGCGTTAAAAAATTTTAACGACGGGACCAGTGGTTACCAAGGTGATAAAAGTTGGGACCGTTGACAGGCAAATCAATAGTTGAGACCGATAGAAGACAACAAATGATAGTTGGAACCAATAAAAACCAATATACCTTCGTATATATATATGAAGTTCTGTCTGTCACATGCAAATAAATTATTCATTTCTTTTTAAATATTATATATATACATATATTGATGACTTTTTTCTATTTATTACGTGTTACACGGTCTGGTTTGATACTATAAAATTATTTTCAAAACCTAAATTGCTACTGCGGTTAATGCCATATCTAAACTTATAACCGAACCGCAATATAATGCACATTTAACCGCACTTTGGTTGACTATTGGTTTTGGTTAATTGCCGTAAATTAACCATGTGTTATTACTTAAAATAATAAGGTTTAAATAATTATTTTAGCTAGGGCCTAGATCAACTTGAATATACCAAGTCATCCCATTGCTACGTTTGTCCTCTTTGTAATGTATTTTCTCACTACTAATTAAACTTTTAACACCTACCACCTTCTTTATCAACCATTTTATCATTTAAAACTCCAAAACATTTTTATTTTCTATTTGCTATCTCTGAGTCGTAGAGGGTGAAAATAACCTTGGATGAACTCATGATCCATAAGAATAACAAGTTTTTAAATTAGGATTAATTTCATATATGTACAAACTTGACAAATTTCATATATATCAATAGAAATAAAAATATAATATTTACCATTACAAACTTGACAAATTTCATACATATCCATCCAACGCTAAATATTTCAAACTATAATAATTTTTTTCTTAATGACCGTTCTACCCTTTTCAATTACATTTGGATATATACTAGTTTTAATTTGTGATCGACCAGAGTTAAAATCCTAACAATCTTCCTCAATATTTATTAAATGTTTTATAGTGAATTGGGTATACATTATATTAAATACTTCGTAAGACTAAATAATATTCCTAGTTTTGTATGGGTAAATATGATATTTTAAATACTTTGTAATGACAATTTAATATTTTTAGTTTTATATCGATATATATGCTATTTTAAAATTTTATAAGGATATATTTGAAATTGCACATTAATTTAAATTAATATCAACAGCTACTACGTCACTAAGATTAACATCATGAAAAACATCACATGCATTACATTACTATTACTCTATTAGTCATTGCTGGTTCTCAAAACTTAAAAGGGCCCTTGAGAATAAAGGTTACAACTTTTGTGTTGTAATTGAAACCTTTTCCAACTCTGATGACACCTCTTTCCACCATCTCCCTAACAAGTGCATTTTTTGCCATAAGCCATTATGTTTTTCACATTGTTAAGTTTTTTTTTTTTGAAAATAGTGTTTCTTTACACATAAATAAAAACATTCATGAAAAAATCTCAACTTTTGCTATCTTTCTTCTACTCAAAATGGCTTTCAATTTTGAATCCAGGGGTGAAGATGACACAAGAAGATCATCATCAGTGTCATCAAATGGTAGCGAAGAGAGTGTGACTATAACAATGGAGATTGATGGGTTGGTGCCAGAAGAACAAGAAATGGTGGTGGAGAAGATGAGGGTGTCATCGGCTTCAGAGTTGTCAGTGGTGGATCTTGAAACATGTGAGGGAAGTTTGGTGGATTTGTTAAAGGTGGATAGGGATTGTAGGATTTGTCATTTGAGTTTGGATGTGAATGTTGAAGAATATGGAAATGGGTTTGCAGTTGAGTTGGGTTGTTGTTGTAAACATGATTTGGCTGTTGCTCATAAACATTGTGCTGAAACTTGGTTCAAGATTAAGGGGAACAGGTAATTAGTTGTTTAAACTAACTTTAAAGATTTGGGTTTTAGTGTTTGTGTTTAATCTTGGACCCTAAAAGGCTAAAACCATATTCAAGATTTGATTTTTATTAGTTTTGTAAAACCATCTTCAAAGATTTAATTTTTATTAACATGTTTTAAGTGGAAACTCCAAAACCATCTTCAAAGATCTGATTTTTATGAATTTTTTTTATTCTAGAATATGTGAGATATGCGGATCAATTGCACGAAACATTGGTGGTGCTGACGAAGCTGAACCGATAGATCAATGGAGCGAACCAAATGACTTGATACCATCACGAGCGACTGTACCTGGTGAGACGATGGCTACATTAAGGAGTTGTAGCTTTTGGCAAGGCCATCGGTTTCTAAACTTCTTGTTGGCTTCAATGGTATTTGCTTTTGTCATCTCATGGCTATTACACTTTAACATTCCATCTTGATCATGTAAACTGAGGTAATTGTTTGTGGTCAGAAGGATAGATTGTGGCTGTTTCTTGTTTATAATGTAGTGTTTTTAGAGGTTCACTAGATCTTGTATCACATTTGGGCTTATTAGATCTTGTATTACACTTTTTTTTCCATGTAGCAATGGTCATTCAAGATCCAATATCGTGTAGTATATATTGTTGGAAATTTAGTGAAAAAAATGTGTTTTTCATTTGTTTTGGTCACTATTAACTATTTGTGTTAGTTAATAATATAAATAAATATCAAACCATTTCGTTTGTGTTCTTCTATAAGAGAGAATAGCTAGGAACCAAACAATGTCCAAAATAAAGATAAAATGAGCGAGACGTCGATGCTTGAAGTTAAGATGATAGAATAAATGGAGTTGTCATTTTGTCCCACGTAGATGGAAGGACAAAACAAAACTTGAAATGTCGGAATATATATATGAGTTCTCTTCTTATTCTGCATAGGAAGATTCCATGGGAATGTGTTTTTATATGAAGAGAGACAGCAGTGTAAAAAAGAAGCCTACTAACTACCCAATGTGCTTGAGTCGCGCTTGGGCACTTCTTTGTTCGAGGGCTTCCCATCATCGTGAGCCGCTTGGGAGTTGTCTTAGATGATGTTCATGGCGTGTCTTTGGCAGTTATTAGTGCAAATTGTCTTATGTAGTTCAATACAGATTAATAATTTTGGCGTAACTCACTTGAAACATCAGTATAAATACAAGGCTTGTGTATGTCTTGTTCAAGAGACGCTAAGATCACAAGAAAATTACTAACACTACTCTAAGAGTATAAAGGATGGCATCTCTCTATTCTTTTCATCTTCATTTTCTTCTCTTATTTTCCAAATACATTTAGAACATCTTACCATGTGAAACTTCGTGTGCGAGGACATCACAACTAATGTTCCGAATGTTGTGTCATGGGAGACATACGTGTTCGTCTGAAAGGAATCGTGAAATATGTTATAAGGGGACACATATCAAATGTGTGAGTCAACCAACAATCAAGCTTACTTCATCTGCTGATACAGTTAGCTGATGAAAGTAAAAGATTGAGATAAAGATACTCAAGATCATGGAAGTCTCGAGTAAAGAAGCTTTCTTCCAAAACATTGGTTTGAATTATTTTGAAAATATAATTTTGGTTTATATCTATTTTGACTCGTTTTGTAAATAAGAGTATCGTTATATTATTGTGACATCTGCCTCAAACCCGAACCCGAAAACCCGACTCGAACCTGAATCCGTCTATCCTATATTTATTGAGGGTTTTTCGAGAAATGATTAAAAAGATATAAATTGATTTAATCATAACGTTGGAAAATAATAGTAATGATAATAACAATAATTTTTTATAATAATCATAATAATAATAATATTGTCTAAAATAATATATTTATCCAATTAATTATTTGGCGACGAGAAATAGATTTATATACACTAATAATACGTTAAAATATTTAGCAACATTTTAAAAGTATTTAAATGCCTTATACAAAAGTCTATATATATATATAATATTATTTATAAATAGATTCTTATCTTTATATATTTTAGAAGTACAAAAATACATTTTTATATATATAAACTATTATTTATAAATAGATTCTTATCTTTATATATTTTAGAAGTACAAAAATACATTTTATAGTATTCTTAAAGTATTTGGAAGTATTTGTAAATGTTTAAATTTATACATTTGATTTTTACAAAACCATATTATATAATTAGTATAATTGATAATTTTCATTGCTAAATGTATTAGATTTAACATTATATAAGATATTATTTATAACCCCTTTGGCTTTAGCAATAGTTTAAAATCGTTTTCTTTAATGTTGGTCGCCGAGTTCGAACCCGGGTCTCTACTGTCACAGCATACAACAACAACCACTGAACTCAATCTGTTTTCGTTTAATTGTTATTTTGTTATTTTGTTATTCAACCTATTTAATTGTTATTTTGTTAATAATATTTTTACCCAAATCATCAAGAACACTAAAACCCTAAATCCTAAATTACTTAGAACTGATTTAATGGAAAGAGAAATTGATAGAGAGCTTTTTGATCCTTGAATAAAGACGAGCATTTTATCGTAAATAACTTACTTGATTGATGACGAATTGGATCAAAGAAGATGAAGACAAGACAACTTGAGATTAAAATTGGTAGTTTGAGGCTGTTAAAATTCAATTCAATCTCCGATTTCTTCGTGGTGATATGGCGAATTAAAGCCCCAATGTTCATTTGGTACGTTGCAGGTCTCGAACAAATAGAGAATCAAATACTGAGTTTTCGATGATTTTGTTTGAAATTGCTTAGCCAGAGAGTAAGAGAGAGATAGATCGATGGATTGTTTTGAATGATTTGATTGCGTTCACTTAGAGTTAGAAACTGACGAACTCATTCGGTTTCATATTGGGTTTAATGGAGATTGGTTGATGATTAATTAAGTCGGTATAATAATCCAATTAAACGTTATAGACTAATTCAAATCGTCGAGTGAATGATTTTGGTTAACTCAATTTTAATTAAAACATGCATTATGGATGAATTGATTAATTATGTTTTGCAAAACACCGAAGATTATATTTTTACATGAATCAGGTTCAACAGTGAGTTAAACTTAGTTTTAAAATGGTCACAAGGTCGAGTCAAGCATAAGGTTGATTTTACCGTATTTTAATTTGGTTAAAAACGAATTAAAGCAGGTTTATGGGACTTGCCGGAGACCAGCAATGGTTTGGCCAGAATCTGAAGTCGTCGAAAGCACGGATCCAAAGGGGGGAGGTTTGGTTTATAATTTACAGTTTCTACCCTTCAAGTTTGATATGCTTATTGTTTTGGGAGTAAATTACATTTTTTGGCCTTTATAATAAGCCAAATTACGGATTGTGGCCTTTATTCAAAATTTTTGCACTGGTTGGCCTTTGTATAAATATTTGTCACGGTTTTGGGCCTTTTTGGTAACGGCCGTTAACTTTTTCCGTTAACTCCCCTCATGTGCAATGCACATGAGGGTATTTTAGTCATTTTCACTTAAAGGCCTGTTATTGTAAATTTAAATTTGTTGTTCTTGTTACTATGATTATAATTATATATATATCATCATCATCATCATCATATATATATATATTTATATATATATCATCATCATCATCATTCTGATCCCCACACCCACCTCCCTTTTTCTTTCTTGATCAACTCCAACGGAAAAACGAAGACCACCGCAACTTCTTCAATCGCAGCTCTAAACACCACAAACCACCACGCGGTGACTGCGAGATCAAGACTTTGCGAATGGTCGATTACAAGTCTTATCACTTCTCTGATATGTGATTTTTGAAGTTTATTGGTACCATTCGACATTTCTTTACCATTTTCTGGTTTCTAAGTGATTGCTGCAATGCTTGGTGTTCGGAAGAGTTGGTGAGAAAAATCGATTCGTTTGTTTCTATTTATAAATAGGGATTTTTACATATATCCCCTTCTTAAGATACATAATTACATATTTCCCCAACCTTAATATTCAATTACATATTTCCCCAACTCATAAAAAAATTACTCATTTACCCTTTTCTAATTAATTAAATCATTATTATAATTTAACAAACCTTAAATCATAAAATAAAAAAACCTACGATCTTTTTACTAGACTTTCCTATTTATGTTGCACACCCATTCTCCCATCGCCGAACAACCACCAACTCCGACTACCTCTCTCGCCGGCGAAATCAACCGTCAGTTTCCATCGCTTCCACCATCAGATTTTGTTTCCGTCTCCATCCCTATCACAGCTTGACAACTCACTCGCCGGTACCATCATCTCTACCTCACGACGGAGCAGCCGCTGCTGTCATTCTCAGCCTCCACCGTCAACACGGTTCAAGACTAATCAAGAGTATTTATCTTCAAAAGAAGAAGATGAACTGGATTTTCAATCAAGATGATAAAGCTACTCGGAATGCTACCAAGTTTTTGAATCACTTGCTTATGGCTACTAATTTACTTCAATGTTTCAATGATCCTTATCATCTAATTAAGAAATGAAAAGGATCGGATCAAACTTAAAAGAACAAGCATGCTTTCTCTTACTGCTAAAAGCCTAAAAGCCTTTTATTTAACGACTGATAATTTTTTTAATCAAATGGTGGAACTGGTGAAATACAGTTTTTGAATTGCAGTGCACCTTAATGCATTTATGGTCTTACAAAGTTAAAAGGAGAAGAATGTGTAAATTATTAGTAAATAAATTTATTACGGGTAAAATAGTAATTTAATTATTTAATTTTAATGAAATGGGTAAATATGTAATATACATAATTTAGAAAGGGGAAATATGTAATTGATTTTAAGAGCTGGGTAAATATGTAATAAAAGATCTTAAGAAGGGGATATATGTAAATGCCCCTTATAAATATATGAGTAAATTACAAAAAAGGTCCTTTAAGTATATAGCAACTTGCAGATTTCATCCTTTATCTTTAATAACTACAATAAATGTCCTTTATGTTAAGGGTTTGTAACATATTAGGTCCTTTTAAGCTAACAGTGTTAAATATTCTGTTAATTTTTTTAAATTACCCAAAATACCCTTAACATCAAAAATAAAAATAATAACTTCAACTTCATCACTATTATTAATAATCTTAATCCCCAATTCATCATCTTCCACCCCACCCTCACCGCACTATTGAATATGATTTGCAAGGTTTATATACTTTAAAAATCTCAATTTTACTTATATCAATTGTTTTATGTTCTTTATCAATTATACATCAATTCGAAATCCTTTGACGGTGAATTCAGAGAATGATATACAGTGTAATAGTCTAGTGGAACTAGGGGAGAAGGAGCGAACCTTGAAAGTAGGGCCAAAATCCCCTATGAATGAGTCTACTTTTGAAATTGTTTGTCTCCTAAATTAGATTGAATATCTTTTGTTCTTGAGATACAACAATCTTTTACATATCTTTTGATTTACCTTCTCATCACCAATTTCAAACCCAGAGAACATGCCAATTTAATTGAAAAAGCTACGGTAGGAACAAGAAAATTTGCGAAGTTTAATCCAGATCGTAAAGCACAAAAAGAAACTAACAATTTTGGATAATTAATTCATCTTAATAAGAACGATAATTAAAGTCTTCTCAAGTATCACAA
Organism: Tagetes erecta; assembly: GCA_030867185.1. Taxonomy (NCBI): domain Eukaryota; kingdom Viridiplantae; phylum Streptophyta; class Magnoliopsida; order Asterales; family Asteraceae; genus Tagetes; species Tagetes erecta. The sequence goes on from CM061493.1 coordinate 58,320,880, forward strand.
AGAAGAACTCAAATGGAAATGATCCATATGAGCTTAGAACTACATAAATTAGGGGATATTTTTTTGCAAATGAGAAAGGTGGTTATATACAAATTTGATGAAAACCGAGAAAGAGATTTTGATTTGACCAAAACTAAGAAAATGATTTAGACTTTTAACTAAAACCCAAATGGAAAAGTGAGATTGAGGTGAAAAACAAATGTAAATGGTAAATGTTTGCTTGAAACGAACGAATAAGGGGAAGATTGAAAGAAAAGTGGTGGATAAAGATAATTAAGCTAAGGGTAAACTCGTCATTTAACACTTCATTTAACAAAATATTTAACACCCGTTAGGTTAAAGGACCTAATATGTTACAAACCCTTAACATAAAGGACGTTTACTGTAATTATTAAAGATAAAGGATGAAACCTGCAAGTTGTTATATACTTAAAGGACCTTTTTTGTAATTTACTCTAAATATATTATTGTTTTATGTGGTTTTTTTTGAGTTGAAACGGTGGAGTCTTGAAAGTTGTAGGTAGCCCTAATTATCTATTTAGGGTTGAATAAGTAAAAAGTCTAATTATCTATTTAGGAGAAAAATCGATTCGTTTGTATTTTTTCTATTCAAATGTTTTTTGGTTGCTGTTTAAAAGGAAATTATAAGTGGCTGTAGCCTTGTATGTATAAAATTATGTATGCACATTGAGCTAGACAAAATATTTACTCTTTTTATTGAAATTGGAATGTAAATTGATCAATGTGCTAATGAGTTAATTATTATGCAGCGGTTGCAAAGTTATTGATCAATGTTGATTACTTGATTTTGTAATATCTTCACGTTGTAAACTAGCACATTTCTTCGATGGTGGTGAATGAGATTTGAGAATGGACATACAATACGAGAAGCCTCCACTCTCCAGGTTTGCTTTCGGCATAGAAACAGAGCAGAAATGGATCTTTTGATTGTTTGGAAATGAAATGCAGGTTTGGAAATGAAATGAGGTTTTGGTTGAAGAAGATGAAATGAGGTGTTAAAAGACTAAAATACCCTCATGTGCATTGCACATGAGGAGACTTAACTGAAAAAGTTAACGGCCGTTAATATTCATTTATATTAATAATGAAACGTTACATCTTAAAGGATTAAAATAAAATAACATAAAGACGAATGCATCCGGGTTTGAGTCGGACATTCGGATTCGAGTTTAGGGCAAATGTCACACAACCTAGGGTCAGTCGTGCGGTATGCGTTCGTGTACAATTCATGAACATATTAACTGTAACAGCTGAGCGAAACCGCACCATGATATTGTCCGCTTTGGCAATGACACGCCCTAAGGCCTCCAGCCCTCACGGTTTTTAAAAAGCGTCATGACGGTAAGGGTATTAAGCCCTTAATAAGGAAGCCTTTATTTAACTTCACAACCAATGTGGGATCTTATAATCCACCCCCTTAAGGAGCCCAGCGTCCTCGCTGGCACATTAGTTTGGTCCTTTGCTCGGATACCGTCTGTAACAGTCCAATGAAACCGCACCATGGTATTGTCCGCTTTGGCAACGACACGCCATCAGGCGTCTACCCCTCACCAATTTTAAAATGTGTCATGATGGTGAAGGTATCAAGCCCCTTGTAAGGAAGCATTTTTTTCTCGCTCACAACCAATGTGAGATCTTACATTAACTCCTTAACAAACAAACACGAACAATAAGTGCATTTTTCCATTCGGTTCGTTTAGAACCCTAGTAGTGAGTGTGCTTAATGTCTTAAGTTAAGTTCCTAAAATATAGAATACAAAAACTAAAAATATAAGTGTATTGTGTACCCATTCGTAATAAACAAAAACATTATCAATTAAAAAAAAGGTTTACCTTTTAGAAACATAACCAAGTTTTAATTTTGTTCTAATTAAGTCCCTCAAGTTTAAAAATTCTTCCATTTAGGTCACTTACCTTCATATTTTATTCAAATTATAGGTTTTAACAGTGGCGAAGCCAGGATTTGCAGTCAAGAGGGGCCAAATCTTATTAACGTTTTGTTTCGGGAAGCCAAATCTTAAACCGTTTTGTTTCAGGGGGCAAACCCAATATATACATAAAAAATCAACTACCGAACAACAAACAACACTTCGGCCAGAAAAAAAGTGGGGGGCGGTGACCCTCCCCCGTCCCTTTGATCCTTCGCCCCTGGGTTTTAACATGGTGTTCTCGCATGTTTTTTTTACGTTTTAGTTAGGAATTATTTTTTTTTTATTTTTTGATGCTAATGTAAAGCGGTGATCTGAATTGTAGGTTTATATTTTTATTTTTTAATATAACTAACATGTTTTTAAATATTTTAATATAATTACATATATTAAATATTCCGACCTCCATATCTTCTCCTCAATTCATTTCTTTACACAAACAAAATCTAACAATTGCTCGATTTGGAGGTTTAGTCACCCAATTTGAGCAAAATATGTTTGAGTGACTTAATTAGAACAAAATTAAAAGTTGATTATGTATCTATGACATTTCCCCATAAAAAGGTTAACTTTGTACTTTATCTTTGAACTATATATGTACGTATCTTAATTATTTTTGCTGTTTGTATGGTTTACTATTGTGACTTTAAACTAGTACACGTTAAGATAAAGAGGGTGTTTGTTTTTTCTTCAAACATCTTCAAGGGGGTATTTGTCTGCAGGCGCGCAGACATTGCCCTTGAAGACTGTTTGTTTTATTTTTTTAATCAGATCTTAATATATCTACTTTTGTCTTAAAAAAAAAGCTATGGAATGAGAACTTAAAACATCTTTCTTCAAGGTTGTCCTAATCCCCTCATATAGTTTCAGCCATTCTTCCCACACTCCATCCCAGATCACGCCTGCTGACCTCGTTGTCCTCTTTCTCGTCGTCGTCGACCACCTGCTGCCGTCGTCAACCACCTGTTGCCGTCGTCCTCCTTCTCGTCGTCGTCGACCACCTGCTGCCTTCTCGTCGTCGACCTCCTGCTGCTTAATCGTCATCCTGTCATCGTCGACCTAATCCCCTCGTCGTCCTCTTACAGGTATGTAATCGATTTATCTTTTCATTCTTCTTCGTTTTCAGCCATGGTTATGGTGTTATGAAGCTGTGTGATTATATGAAATTGATTGAATTGGATGTGTGTTCTTGGATTTGTATTTGAAGCTGCAAGTATATGGAATTGGATTTGTATTTCTTGGATCTGTGTATAAAAACTTCTTATATGAATATACGAAGCTACAAGTATATGAAATTGGATTTGTATTTCTTGGATCTATGTATAAAAACTTGTTATATGAATATATGAATATATGAAGCTGCAAGTATTGAATATTTGAATTTATGAAGCTGCAAGTATAAACTTGTTCTTTGATTTTGTTTTGGTGATATTTATCTATGTAGTTTGGTAATTTTGTTTTGGTGAGATTCATCTATATGAACTTGAAGATGTTTTAATTTTTGGATTTTTGCTCTTTTGTATATTGTGATTCTTGATTGTCTTGTATGTTATGTGTAATTTAATTCTAGATGGAAACTATTGGCTCTTTTGTATATTGTGATTCTTGATTGTCTTGTATTTTCACTTCAGACCACATCTTCAGCTGCAGACATAAAATCAGATGAAATCAGATTGCAGACATTTTTTGTCTGCAAAAACAAACAGCACCAAAGAGTTGGAAAAAATAAATAAGAATAAAAAGTTAAAAAATTATTATTCGGTTTAATTCGGATTATTTGGATATATTCAGATCCTTCTAAATCCAATCCAAATTGAATTCGAATGGATTCGGAGCGGATTGAATATTTCCTTATTCGGATCAGATTAATTACAGATGATGTTTCAAAATTTTCAAATCTAAATAACCAAATAATCCGACATCTTATCTGCTAAACACCCTACAAGCCACCCCTCTCATTTTCATCATGTCCTATTAGTGAATATTATAACCATCTTTATTGCATTTTGGGATAATGTACTATTCATGTGACCAGGGGTGGACCTATCGCCATTCAAGGGGATGCGGCCGCCCCCCTCAAAAGAAAATTTTGTGGTGTTATGTATAAATCAAACTTTTGAACGTCTCACATAAAATTTTGCACTCGTCCCCCTTAATCGTTGAAAATACATTAAAAGCAGAGTTTAGATGAGTTGATCTGAAATTTTTTAGATTGTAAACTTGAAAGTTTCAGAGTTTTTATGATGCTTTTGAGAGTGGGGAAGATGAACATTAAAGAAGCTTAGTTATCGTATTTTTGTTTTTATATTTTTAAGTTTTGGCTGGTGACCTTAAAGTATTCAATGTAGCTCATAGCTAGAGTGCCGCATAGTCTATAGACTTTACTTTCATTTGAAGATATACAATATAGAAAAAATCTAGTTAATGTATTTAATTTATTTTTAGATTGCCCGTTGCTTACCATTAGTTCAAGTTTCTTTAATTTTGTATAATATATGTGTTAAATCATCACTTAATCTAATTCTATCTATATTAAGACATAAGCTTTATGACTAATATTTTGTGTGTGACATAAATTGTTGTGTTGCTATTGAGTGATAACATAAGCTAGTATGTTTGTTTGTTGGCTGTTTTTCATTTTATTTTTTTGAGTTTTGTTTTTATATTTGATTTTTTCTTTTTTGTGTTGTGTTACAATTTTTTTTGAGCTGCTCGTAGGTTATGCAAGAACTAATAACTCGCTTAACAAATGTCATTGAACGCGCAACAAACTAATTATACCTAGTTTACATTATATTTTTATTTTATAGAGAATTTTATTTTAAAGAAAAATAAGGAATAGTAAGACATGTTTCGGTGATAGTTGATGTGATGCATTTAGAAAATATTTGACATACTTTTGTTGATTATTTAAAATTTGTGTTGAAATAAAACCCGGTTTATCCAACCTGATTGAAACAAAAAAAACATTACATAGCAATGGCCAAATGACTCTTAAAAAATTTCCGCCCCCATGTAAAAATTTCCTGGGTACGTCACTGCATGTGACTATAGACTAATAGTGCCTAAAACGTTCTTGAAGAAAAATTTGCATATCAATCTATCCTATCAGAACCTAACGTTATCCTTGGAATAAAACTCATATTAGGTGAAAAACTTTTTGAGTAAACCTAAAATTCGTATTTTATCATAGGTGAAACTTAAACTTAAATATTTTTATTTTAAAAAATTTTAAAGTAATTTATCTCAACGACTTATGTTAGAGCTTTTGTTTAATACTTAATTGTCAAAATTCGCAATATGTGTAAACCACATGCTTGAATCGTGTAACTTACAAATTGACGCTGTGAGATTAGTTTATTTGGTATCGATCTCTTAGATAATTAGTTTTGAGTGTAACTAACGGAGTCTAATGATTATTAGTATCGATCTCTTTAGGTCATTCACATCTTATTTCCTATTTTCTTTTTTATAATTAGTTAATTACATTAAAATCATTACTTTTCTTTCTATTTTTAAGTAAATAATATATTTTATTATATATATTTATCATTATTTTTTTCTCATCAACTTATAACTGTTTTTAAAAAATATAAAAAAATAATAAAGATAAACAGTATATCCTCCGCAGACGAAGACAAAGACGAAGAACTCACTCATATCTAACATAAGCTAATATATTGCCCTTAAAATAAATGTTAAAGTCAAATTAAGGTTTGGAGAATTCAATTATGAATTGTTCTTCTACGAATATTTTTAACTTGTAGCCAAAATAAGTCAAACCATACTTCTTTTTCAACACACTGACCGCTCCACAAACATTTTTTGTTTATAAAAAATTGTTATCCTGATCATCTTATGAACACATAGTCGTTGGTCTTCTTGACACGTGCCCTTACATATATATTTTTCATCCTCGCATACTAGAATTAGGAGTGGTTATTTGATTCGAATACGAATCGGGCGAATCGAACGAATTTTATTGGTTGAATTGGAATTTCTAATAACTGTTTTCGCATTCGATCCACATTCAAATTCAAAATCTATGTATTCGATTCGATTATTATTTGAATTTTATTAAATTCGAATGTATACGCTTTTTAAAAATATATATATAAATAAACAAGCACACCAAAAACAATACAAGTGTAGCATCGTACATAAATGTGACACTAACATTACATAATTCTAAAACTTCACCCAAAAAATGTTCTAAACAACACCAAACAATATATATGCAAAACATCACCACATCAACAAGTTTCAAAAGGTCTAAAAATGCATAATCAGTCACAAAACAGAACCTAAATAGTTTCAAAACTGCATAATCAATCACAAATAGGGTTTTAAAGTGAGTAATTGGGTTGAGTTTGGGTCTTTTTAACTTCACTTCATAAGCCCATAAGCCATATCTAAATATATCTCTTACTCGAATTGCGCGAATCGAATGCGAATAATGAAAATCATATATTCGTATTCGATCCACACTAAAAAAAATTATTCGAATCGAATGCGAATAGTCAAAAGTCGATTTCGAATGGACTTAATCGAATTTGATTCAAATTTCGATTAATTCGAATCGTATTTGAATAATGAACACCCCTAACTAGAATATAGTTTTTTCTACAAATTTGCCACAACACAATATTTGTCACAAGTTTGCGACAACTTTTCAATAAAAACTAACAAACCTAATACTTCACACAAATATCTCACAAAGTAGCTAAAAAGTCAAATAATATGACAAATATGTGGCAAAACAAATTAATATTAGATTTTATGTTAGATTTATCAAAAAATTCATAAAGTTAATTTAATAACTATTAACTTGTGTGGCAAAATTATAGAAAGTACTAAAATAACACGAAAATATTATATTGTCCAATTTTTGTTGTAATAGTTAGTGGCAAATGCATATTTTAAAAAATTTGTGAAAAGTTGTAGCAAAATCGTTGAAAAATATTTTGGAATATGATTATTTCCAACGACCATGCTTTTATGGCAAACTTTTCGCTAGATGCGTTTTGGGACAACTTTTTCATCCAAGTGTGTACTAAAAGTAACAATTTTCGGTAGCACAGATATTTGAGGCAAAGTTTTCACGAAAACCTATGTAGCAACAGTTTTGCCAAAAAAACATGATTGTGGGAGAAAATCACGTTGCAAAATATTTTTATCAATCTTGCCACAAAACTTCTTATAAATTCTCGAAAAAATACATTTTTCACTAAATTTTGCAAACAAAAATTGTTTAATCTAATATTTTCTTTTTATTTTCATACTTGCCATAATTTTGGTGTTTAATCTAATACATTTGGTGTTTAAAAAAAAAAAAAAAAAAAATCTAATATTTTCTTTTTATTTTCATACTTGCCATAATTTTGTCAAAATACTTAATTGTCAGTATGCTTTATTTCATGAATTTTGTGACATTTGCCACAAAATCTAATAATTATTCTTTTTGCCACAAATTTTCAACATTAATTGATCATTTAAGTACTTTGTTAGAAATTTGGGTACCGAAATTTGTGGCAAATATTGTATTGTTGCAAACTTGTGTAATCATTTGTAGCAAAAATAATCTATTTTTAATAGTGTCGTATCCCTCCTTCGTAGGGAACGTACATATACAATAAGTTTTATTTATATAATCTAATTTTTTAACGGTAAACTTTAATAAAACGGCTAGCAAGAAACTAGCAACAAACAACAAGATTACAAATTAAAATTGCACCAATCTATCCAGTTTATAGATATAAAAGAAGACCTATTCTTGATCCATAATTATGTAAAAGATCTGATCTCCATAAAGAGTTTTTAAAGGTTGATTGAATTGTCATTGAAGATGAGCTCGTTTTTGGAATTCCAAATGCACCACATGGTAATTAAGATGATAGCATGGATGATCTTATTTTTTTCTTAAAGAGGTTGCATATCTTATGATAATTGAAAAGACATTAATAGAGAAAGCAAAGATGGGGTGGTGCCTTTAACCATTTAGTGACTCTGTTCCAAATCTGATTGGTGGGTTCGCACGCCGTAAGTAGGTGTTCCATATCTTACTCGTTGAAGTTAAACAGTGGGCAAACAATCGAGTCAATTTGTATCCCTCTTCTTGATAAGGCTTTCCTAATAGGATTTCTTTCTTGTATAGTTCGCCATCCAAAAATGTTGACCTTTAAGGGGACCCACCTATTCCAGTTATAACGGACTCTAATGTCTTCCACTGATGGAGGTTGAAGTAGACGTTTCATGTTTCACCACACTCGTACTTTTGTTGTCATAGTCATAGCTTTTAACACTCTTCTTAGAAAAATGCTTTACCCATGGTTGGTATTGTGGACCTTAGATCTATTGCCACGTAATTGTGTGTCTTAACGGAGTTTCTCACCGGTCAAGTTTCCATGAATTTTCTTCCGTATTTTGTATTTTATTTCAAGATTATACCTTTAGGTTCACAAACAAACAAATCATATTTTACCACCTATCCACCCGACAGCTAAAAAATATACAAAGCTGTCAATTTTTGAGAATGAAATAAAGATCCAAATTTAATCCTCACAAGTTACATTGTTGGGGGCGGGGGATAGCTCACAGCAATGAAGGGACGTCCAAATATGGGTATTAGCGTAAAGTGATTGTGAGGTAGAGATAACAGTTCGAACCCTACCCCCGACTTTGGACAACTGATAGAGCTACATTGCATCCTGTGTCTTGCTCTGGAGCGGAGTGTCACCAGGGGCGGATATAACAATGGCCAAGCTGTAGTCCCGACGACTCAAAATTTCGTGCGTAACGTAAAATTTAATGTTTTTTCCCGTTTTATGTTTGAGATGCACCTGAACAGTTAGGAAGCTACCCTTGAACAATAAAAACATATTTTTATTGGTAGTTTTTTCACAGGTGCCAAAAATGATGATATTATTAGTTAAAATGGTCTAAATATTGTTAATAATATGCCATAAAATGATGTGTTTGTATGAGTGTACGCCAATTTATTTTATACAAGTGTCGCAAAAAAGTTTCTAAAAATATAGGGTAATTATTGCCGACGAATACTTTTGGTATTTTGAGCTACCTCCTTCACTGAATGTCACAAGCCGGCCAGTGTCTTTTAAAAAAAGACAATTTTACTCAAAAGTCGCCCTTTTTAGCGGAGTCAAATGACTTGTGACTTATACTTTAGACAATGACATCGCTATTTTCAAACGTGGCGATCGATCATGTCCATTAATTCATATACAATTCAAATCACACTTACATTTTCCACACTCGACATGCTCTACATGCATTGTTTTTTTCCTTTATAAACCTAATAATCATCTCAATATCAACAACTCATAAACCAACAATCAATTAAAACGTCAAAATGAATCAAAATGATCAACAAAACACCACAACAATCCAACCACACGTACTTATTTTTCCAATCCCATTTCAAGGTCCAGTAAACTGTGCTCTCAAACTAGCCGAGCTTTTATGTCTCTCCGGCATAAATGTCACCTTCCTCAACACCGAACACATCCACGGCCCCCTCCTCCGCCACACGCAAGTCCTGTCCCGCTTCAGCCGCTACCCGAACTTCAAATTCGATACCGTTCCAGATGGACTTGAGCATGAAAAGCCGGTTTCTGGAGACGGGTTTATGGAGGTGATGGATGCTGTTGATAAAGTGAGTAAGCCTTTGTTTAGGGAGATGATGGTTTCGGGTAAGTGGAGTCGGATATCGGAGCGGCCGGTGACGGTTATGATACCGGATGCTTGTTTTAGCTTTGCTGTTGATGTTGCGGTTGAGGCTGGGGTTCAGGTGGTGTGTTTTGAAACTGTGAGTCCGTGTTGCATGTGGACTTCGTATTTGAATCTTCCGACACTTATTGAAGCAGGGGATGTGCCGTTTGAAGGTGTGCTTTTCTTTCCATTTTAATACGTGTGGCATGTCGAGGTTTCAAACTCGATTATTGTACAGGCTTAATCGTTGTACAATAGTCTTTTCACTAGTGTTAATCATGACAAACAATTAATTAACTCTTATCAGTCAATATTAATCACACCTAACAATTTAATCAGTTGCATAACATTTTTTATACACGTAAAAGAAACTTAATAGAAAATTAGATGGAGTTAATATTCATACGTAGTCATTTCTATTAGAAAATAAAATTATATGGACATAAACTGTTAAAGTGAAACTAAATCTGTTAGTGATATCAAAACACGTAAACTAAAACCGTAGTTTACTCGATATTTATTACTCAGTTTTTGATATAAATTTGTTTCTTAAAAGTATTACATAAGAGGGGTTAGGTTGAACTACTTTAGAGTTTAGAGAATATGTGTTACTTATATAAGAAAGCTTTTTATCGTAACAAATTTTGTAAATCAAACACGTTTGAAATGAAATTTGTATTTTATTCAAAATTTAATTTCTTAAGCCAAACTCACCCTAATATTATATTGAAACTTGATTAAATTACTAAAAAATCTCAATAATATTTAATGATTAAAAATCTGTACGTGTAAATTGATAATGTTTAACTGTGTACTTTGTTGCTCCTCAGATAATGATCTAGACAGGTTGATTACAACGGTTCCAGGAACAGAACATGTCATTAGAAGACGTGATCTTGGTAGCTTTTGTCGTTCTAACGACTTGTCGGACCCGGTTATCGAACTCATCGTCAAAGAAGCTAAGTCGGTTCCTCGAGCCCAAGGTCTCATACTCAACACGTTCGAAGAGTTAGACAGCCTCATACTCCCACACATGCGTAAGCTTTGCCCGAATATTTACACCATAGGCCCTTTACACACTCTTCACAAAACCCGTCTCACGACAAATCCCACACAACCGTCACAAGAAACCGGCTTTTCCAACAGTGTTTGGAAGGAAGATAGGACGTGCCTATCGTGGCTCGATAAGCATGATCCAAAAACCGTCATTTATGTCAGTATCGGGAGTCTTGCAACCATGACGGTCGAACAACTCGTTGAAATATGGTATGGAGTGGTTAATAGTGAAAAACCCTTTCTATGGGTGAGACGGCCCGGTTCAATCGTTGGTGAGTATGACGAGTCTCGAATTCCGGCCGAGTTACTAGAGCGAACAAAGGAAATCGGGTGTATTGTAGATTGGGCTCCACAAGAAGACGTCCTAGCCCATCAAGCTATTGGTGGGTTTCTGACACATAGTGGATGGAACTCGACTATTGAAAGTATAGCTGAGGGTGTTCCAATGGTTTGTTGGCCATACTTTGTGGACCAACAAGTGAATAGTCGATTTGTGGAAGCGGTATGGAAAATGGGAGTTGACATGAAAGATACTTGTGATCGTGTGCGAGTTGAAAAGGCTGTGAGGGGTATTATGGACTCGAAAGATAATGTATTTGCACAATCTGCGAATACTTGGGCTAATCTGGCTCACGAGTCCATCTCGAAGACGGGTTCATCATCTACTCATTTGGGCCGGTTGGTTGATGATATTTTAGCAATGAGCTCGACTTTTGGATTATAAGATGCTTAAAATAACTTGATATGTGTATTTGAACCTATGAAATAAACTTGTTTGATTGATTATATTTATTTTAAATCGGGCTTATAATTCATGTGTATAGGTTGGGCATGAATACGCTAGCCCATTGTACATTTGTACCTAGCTAATCAAATAATCAACATTTCATGATGGGTCGTTATAAGTAAAAAATCCTAATATGCCATAAGGAGTCTTAATCAGCTAACTTACGCTAACTAAGCAATAAGCATACATCATTATGAGAGTTAGGGGGTACGTAGAATATGTGTGTTCTTCACCTTTCACGAGGGTAGAGGTGCACAAATCGGTTAATTTCGGTTAACCGGTTATTTAATACCCTAACCGGTTATTTTCGGTTATTGAGAAGATCGGTTATTCGCTTTAACCAGCTCGGTTAATAACTGGTTTTTTTCCCAAAATTTTTGGTTATTTTACTTTAACCGGTTCGGTTAATTAATCGGTTTTTTCTAATATTTTATTATTTTTTCGGGTTTTTCCGGTTAACCTGTGGATAGGTTAAAATTCGGTTTTAAAAAAACCGGTTAATAACCAGTTATTCATAAAAATTTCCTAATCAGTTACGAATCTACGGTTAAAAAAATACCCTAACCAGTTATTCCTCAATCGGTTAATAACCGGTTACGATTAATAACCGGTTTCAGTTATTGAACCGGTTATTTTGTGCACCTCTGCACAAGGGTGATCAAAGAGATTATTATCTGTTTACGTTCGTTAAAGAATTCAACACTACTACAAAACTGAGCTTTTGCTACCGTAATTTCGGTGGCAAAATGGTGGCAAATAGGTATTTGTCACTGATTTGTCACCGAAACTGCGGTAGCATTAGCCTTCGTAGCAGTTGGTCAGTTGACACCGTTTTGCCACCGCATGCAATTTTGCTACTGAAATTAGTAACCGCATAACGGTGGCAAAAATTGCCACCAGTTTGCCACCGCAAGTTTTGCCACCGGTTTGCCACCGTAATTTTGCCACCGGATTGCTACCATATTTTTGCCACCAGATAGCAACCGTTTTGCCACTGTAAATTGTCACCGGATTGTCACCGTAAATTTGCCTCCGGATTGCCACCGTCCAGTAATTGGAATAGCAACCATTTTGCTACCGTTTTTTATAAATATTATTGATTTATTTAGTTTTATTACATTATACTATAAATACATTTTTAGCCAAGACTTAATTAAACATAAAATCAACGAAATTCATATATACACAAAATGAAATCTAATATTTTTAACATACTAAGAGTATCTAATATCCAATATTAATTAAAAAAATAAAGTCTAACTAGGTTTACAAATAATAAAGGTTGCTTCTAGGATCCTTCTCCTTGAATCATCTAAAGTATTCACCATCCATATAAGATATACTCAACATCCTCTTTCATTTGCTCCTTAGGTCATAAGTTTGTTTTTCTCAATTTCCCACCTGCATTGAACGGTTGAATTAGTTTTGATCAAGCAAATTGATTTGTTATCCAATCTTCAGTTGTTCAATTGTTTATGATACTGGAAAAATATTTAATATATTTCTCCTAGGGCCCTAAATAAAGTAGGTTACCAGGTTTCCTATTTTCATAGTTCAAAAACTATGGTTCCAAAGTCTTTATCAACTAGATAATAGCCGGCGGGCTGCGCGTTACGACAGTCGGGACGTTTGGTAGTTAAGAGTGTGATGTCCGGCTATATTAGCATTACAATAGACTTGTATAGACATACACATTATCATTACAATATGATGCATAAGACATTAGCACAGCAATATGTTCATTGTTGAATTCACAATTAGTGCATGTTCAAAAGCTATTAGCCCCTGTTTAAAGATTACTATAAGGGGTCTTAGTGTTTACCTGCAGACATTACTAAACGTAGTTAGTCATTAGCAGTCATTGGTGAGGGACATCCAACTGCCCTCAACTACACTTGTCGGATGTCTTCTGCTTCTTCTCATTCACTGCAAACAGAATAGGATTATCAGTTCAGATTGACCCAGTTTTTTTTCCTTATTAGTGCAACATAAATTTCTTTTATCTTATTGCACTTTTGACAATTTCTAAAGTAAAGACAAATAATTTGGAAGGATTTTAGAAGTTCCATCAATTCCTCAACCAACGTTTTGAGGTTGAGTAGACAATAAAATACTTTCAGGGACAAAAAGGGAAATATGATAGCAAAGATGAAGAAAACAACCATCTCTGTGCTCAAAGTCCCACGTCTGACGTCTTAAATCTTTTGTTAATCAATACCCATATAACAATTTCTCACAATGACCTAATTGACAGCCAAACCTAAGACCACAATAGTAACAAAGCCTAATTCAAAACCATGTCCTTCATTAATAAATCTTTTTGGATGACAACAAAAGTAACAAATCCTATTTGACAGCCTAACCTAAGACCATAAAAAATCATCAAAGTCAGGTAGAAAACATTAAGAAAGCCTATTCAGTAACCAAAGCCAAGACTACAAAAATCAAGCAAATAGCATAACAAAGACAAAGACACAAAAGAGAAAAGACTAAGTCAATCGGCTGTCACTAAATAACAATCACAACACACATATTTAGAAAACAACTAACAACAGCAAAGCAAGACAAAAAAAACTACCAGCAACAACAATTACAATAAGCACGAAAAAACACTAATTGTATAACACCAACAGGCAACCAGAAATCACCAGATTGAAAACGAACCCTCCTACAACAAAAACCTACAACGTCCAGAAAACAAAGAAGTCTAGAAACGACCGACGATCAAGTTTAACTTACATCATCCGTTGTAATTCTTGATCCATATTTCTTGTTCATACTAAATTTCAACTAAATCATTTACCACATAAAAATATAGTGTAACCTTTACCAATATTAATATATTCTTATGAGTTATGGATGGAATTTCTTCAAACATTTCATTCTAATATATATATAGTCAAGTATATACCCACTTGTCCACTATTCAATATGCAAAACAGTTTGTGTGCATTATGAATCTGAGAAATGAATCTGAGAAATGTAATGTCTTTTGCAACATTAAAACGCCAATAAGTAAAGAACAAAACATTCATTTTCCAATGACCAAATAACCATTTTCAACTTCATACTTGGACCATATCTCAGCTTTACACTCAATACAAAGACAATGGAGACCAAAACTACAAAAGAAAAAACCTTTTTGGTTGGACTTAAAGTTTCCACTTTTTATAGCTTATTGTTCAACTCACCAGAAACATGTAGCTTAATCTATATTCCTTCTAAAGTCAAACAAACCCCCAAGAGACCATCCTTATAAATTATGGCAACAAAAGGTAGGTGACTAAGGTGTTGTTGGATGTTGATTTTCCAAGTGATTAGTGCTAAATCAAAATCAAAAGTAGAAAGTCTTATAATCAGTTGCTAGGGATAGGTGGTTTTACATTGATTTCATTATCAATTTTCAACCAACTCCTCCTTTTTTTGAGCATCCAAAAATGTGTATTTGAATGCAAAATAATCAGAAAATTCTAATATACCGGAAAATTCTAAACCAAAATGTATATTTTACATTGATTCTAATATCAATTTTCATCCGAGTACTTTTACAAGTTTCGTTTCAACTTGTGTCATCACCAGAAGCCAAAAAAACTTATTAAGAAAAGGTTCATCTAACCTAACTAGCGTGTCGTTATCAATTATACACTTAAACTGGACCAAATATCCGTGGCTACTTTAAAACTCTTTCATACCAAAATCTTCAAAAAAAACTAAGCTAAAAACTAGTTCAAATTACAAACAATTAAGCCTCTATCATTTAGCAAGTACTATATGAAATTTACATAAAAAACCAAAGCATCAGCCTTAATCCCCAAAACTGAACAAAAATAGTCATCAGCTCATTCCAAAATTAAACCTAACAATCACAAAAAACTAATCAAACAATCAATTGCACCAAAAACCAAAATTCATATAGTTTTTCCAAATTTGTGGTACCAAATCACGTAAATTGAGAGAAGCAAATTGCAAATGGATTGTAATATTGCACAAACTATCAATTGTTTATATAATCGAGTGAAACGATGAACTTGTAGGAGTAAAATAGAGAAAAAAAATACGTACGTGAATCAATTTAACGGTTAGAGATGACGACGGTGTGGTGGCGATGGTGATGTGCGCAATGCCGGAGAACCTTATGCGATTTGAGAAGATGAACAGAGAAATGCGCCAGAGGATATGCATACGTTTGGGTGGAACAAAGACGGTGTGGTGGCGACGACGACGGTGTGGCGCTGTTGCGTGCAATGCTTGAGGAGAAGAAGGGCTGGAGAACGTAATTATTTTGTTGATGAAATGAAAGTGAGGGGATGAAGATGTGAATTTAAACCCTAATAAAAACATAAGATTTTTATTATTTGCCACAGATATAACGGTGGCAATTTCTGATGGAGGCTAAACGGTGGCAAAATTTGTGAGTGTTTTGTCACCAAAACTTTTAATTCTTTTTACCATATTATTTTGCTACCGAATTGTGACCAAATAAAAACAGTGACAAATTTTTTAACCAGTTTGCCTCCATGATTATCAGTGGCAAAATTTCCAACTATGTTGCCACCGATTGTCTTGTGGTCATAAATTTTGCCACCATTCATATTCGGTGACAATTT
This sequence comes from Tagetes erecta, assembly GCA_030867185.1. Lineage (NCBI taxonomy): Eukaryota > Viridiplantae > Streptophyta > Magnoliopsida > Asterales > Asteraceae > Tagetes > Tagetes erecta. The sequence goes on from CM061493.1 coordinate 58,337,007, forward strand.
TGTGGTAAATTTTGCAACCAATTGTTTCGGTGGCAAATTCCGGTAGCAAATGCCCACTTTTGTAGTAGTGCAAAGTGGATTTCTTATATTTAAGGAGGAGTGGTTGTAAGTGGAGAAGTAAAAAAATAAGACTATTCATCTATATATTTAGGGAGACATTGTTCATTTTTATTAACTTTTTAAATTTTTTTAAAGTTGTTGCAAGTAGATCATAAGGGATATATTTAATTTAAAAAAATAAATAAATGTTAGTGATTTTTAAAGTAATGATAGGAATGCTAATAAAAAACTTAATCTTATGGAGTTAGGCTGACTAAGATTTTGATAAATGACAACTTTGACTCTCAATTTCTTTCTGCTTAATAATTTCACACCTTTATCTTATCTGACACTTTAACTTAACCCTTAAGATTAATAAACTTTTAATTTTAACCAACAAAACATTGAACTAGAGCATTCTAAATGTTAATCTTGAAATAATAGTAAACTTAAGGGTTTATTTTTAATATGTTTTATTTAAGTAAAATATCATAATTTTAGTTAATCCAATTTTAATAAATTTAGGAAAGGTTTTAGATATCTTGTAGAGAAAATTTAATATTAACTATAAATATGGATCTAGGTCTTTGGTTTTAATGGTCTTTCTTCTTATAAGTTCGTTTGAATGTATAAAAAAAGACTCGGATTATCTCCCTAAATATCTCGTGTTTGTATTTATGTGTTTGTTAGATCTGATACACTATTAACTTTCTTATATTTTAATTTAACCCTCATATTATCAGCAACATACCACAAGCAATTAAATCTCAAGCATGTCATATTGTAAGTTAAAATGACATGAATTCATCTGATGACTTAGGAGCACATGTATCCATGTGTCACTTTAAAGTAGGGCAGAATCAATTTTCAGAGCCATGTGCCGTCCAACATTATCCGAAGTGAATTATTTTTCATTAATTATAACAAAATATATATCATCAAAATTTAGAGGATAATTCTAAGAAAATATAATAAAACTAAAACTTAATTAAATATGTCTGCAGTCTGGAACATAATTATTTATATATGTTTGAGACTTTGAGTCACAACTTATTATATAATAAGTGTTATACCCGTATGAGAACATTGGTCGTATAAATATTATAAATAAAAATCATCTAAAAATTTGCATTGTTAAGTTATCGTTTGATAAGTTTTAGTCTCTAACGATTTTTTATTAAGGTTTCTATAAATAATCTTCATTAACATTTAATAATTTGTTAAACTTAATTAATAGAAATAAAACAAAAACTATAGCTATGTTTTTTAAAGAATCATTATAAATATATTATATCTATTATCTAATATAGATACAACATGCAAAACTCATTTCTTTACATTTGATGAAAAACTTTTTATTAACCGCAAATTGATGTTATAATTTGTACTTAAAAGACTGGCCTATTCTAGTAAGGTGAAAAAAAACTTTTTGTTAACTGTATATTGTAAGATGCTATGTCTTAGTAATTTCTATTTTCTAGTATGTACATGTACATACATAAACCTTAAGACTTAATTTACTATTTCTAATTTCTGTATTAATTTACTATTTTGTGATTAAAACTTTGTTATACCTTCAAGGATTCAACATAACCATTTTCACATAATATCCGCCCTAAAATGTTTTACGCGACCAATGAAGATCATTAAATGTTTAAACGTGAATGAGAAAAATGAAAGAAGCTACTTCTTATAATGATTTTGTGATAAACCCCCACTTTTTTCTGTTCGAAGTGTTGGTTTGTTGGTCGGTATTGATATTTTATATATATTGGGCCCCCCCGAAACAAAACGCTAAAAATTTTGGCCCCCCTTGACGTAAAATCCTGGCTTCACCACTGGCCGGTTGCCGAGCTCTTGTACTAAAAAGAAACCAGCTTTAATTGCCTTGTAGCGAACTTTTGATGATGGGCTTACAATTATGTGTGTTTTATAAAAGAGTTATAGAGAAGGTGGTAAATGAAAACATGTTGGTCTTGTTACTAAATCTAGCAATCATAAAAATAGGATAACATGAGAAGGACAAGAGGTCCAGGGCCCCGGGGCTGGGTTTGACTAAGACCAATAATTACATGTAAAACCAATCTATTTAAATCCGGACTGAAAGTTAAACCGGTATTTTTATTGATATACTGGTCTTTTTATTGATTCACTGGTCTTTTTATTGATTCACTGGTCTGACCCTTTGAATCAGATTTAAACACCGGATAATGTCATAAATATTTAAATATAAATACATAAAAATACAAAAATATAAAAAATTCCGGTTAGACTTCTTTGTTATGCCCGGTTCCCAGTTTTGTCCTGTTTACAAAACACTGATTTGAAGTGATGGAATTTATCCATGATCTTTGTTCCTTGTTTAGTTTATAGGGGTGGTGTTCTAGCTTTTCTTACATATGACTTAACTTACCTTCGGGTGCAGGGGCGGACATATGAAGAAGCGAGGGGTAGCCCGGGCTACGGCTCAATTTTTCGTGCGTAGTGTAAAATTTAACGTTTTTTTCTGCTTTTATGGCAAATGATTTGAAAAAAATGCCAATAAAATGATGATGTTGGTTAAAATGGTCAAAGTATTGCTAACGATTTTCAATAAAATAATGCTAAAACTTCATATATTACTAATGATATGCAAGAAAATGATGCATGTTTTGAATGAGTGTACACCAAAAAAAATTTCTATAAGTGTACGAGAAAAATAAATTATATGAGCGTAGGGCAAAAAAAAATTTCAGGATACCCCTGATATATTTTGCTAGCTCCGCCACTGTTCGGGTGTGTAAAATTGTATCACTTCTAATGAGATTAAGGGGTGTAAATTTGAATGTAGGTTAGAGTAACGAAACATCTAAGAAGAGTAAAGATGACACTACCACAACAACCAAAATTTAAACATAAGACGAATCTGAATAAAAGATAACAATGCGACACTCATAACGACGTCGAACGACAAAAGGGCACTTCTTATCTATAGGCATACGTATAGCCAATGGACTATATTCTATACATAGAAGCTAATTATAGTGATGTTTCATATTCTCTCTCTATTACATGGAAATGTATATTGCATGAACTGGTTGCAATACATAAGGTTAGTGGACAAAGAATTAAGCATGAAACATGAGCATGTACTTTATGAGACCGAGTGGGGAAATGTACCTCATTTAACCTTAATTCAAGCTCATAGTTACACAATTCACATATCCTATTCAGAGTCATCTCAACGTTTTGAAGAGTAGTAATCAAACTATAAAAATGAGACCATTTTTTCTGAAAAATAATATGAACTTTTTTATTCGGGCTATGAACCGATAATATTAATTAACTAAAATGTTTATGTTTATTTGTTCACTAGGTTTAATGCCCGTGTGTTACACACGGGTTAAATAATAATATTTAAAAATAATTTATAACAATTATGTTTAAGTATTTATAAATTTTTAATATTTAAGTAAATGTCCATCAACTTATGCATGGTGAGAAATTTCATTCAATTTCCTTCCCAAATTTCCTATTATAGATCAAATATTTTCCCTCCTATAATTGCCCCCTAAAACTTTAGTTTATTAGATAGATATAAATTTATATGTTCATGTTTATTAAGATTTTCATCAAAAGTTGTAGTTTGAACTTGTAATATGAGCATAGAAGTGGAAATAGTCTTTTATATTTAATCACGTAGCACCTAAAATTTCATATTAATAATACGGTGCTATAAATTTAAGGGCTTTTAAATGGTGGATGTCTGAAGCAAAAACATTATTTGTTAAGCCTGTAAAGACGACATTCCTCATATATCATGTATTCATAAGCGCAACAAAGCTTTTTTTTTATTATTATAGTGAAATTGTATTGGACAACGAAAGTGAAAATTAACTGTTATTAGTCAAGATGATCAAAATGGATTATTCCCGGTTGATAAGCCAAAATTTCTATTACTCTATCTAAGAAATTATAGTTTTCCGAGTAGTAAAATTAGGCTTCAATACTTTTTACTTGGACAATAATTTTTTTTGAGCTTTATTGTCCGTTAAAATTTTCTGTTTTTCAAATTAAATTAATACATTCAAACTGAATGAATTTTGGAATGGATCTCAGTGTCATTCAAATTGAATGAATTTGCACGTATGTGTATTTCTTCCATTTTAAAACTATGGATTTTTACATATTTTTCATTCTCATGCGTTAATAAAAAAGTTTCATGTCTCGTATTGTATAGTGCAAACCCGTAATGTATCACATATAGAAAGACAAATAAATATAAAAACTTATAGGTCAAAACGTTAACCAAGCCAAATCCGATGGGTTGAAGTCATATATATGTCAAAGTAAAGTAAAAGTTTAAAGTCAAAAACTGACTGAGTCATCAGGGGCTAAAATGAAAATTAGTTAAAGCCGAAGGTTATCGTAAATATGTTAAAGTTAAAAAAAATAGAAAAATAGAAAACACCAAGTTAAAGACTAATTACAAAAAAAAAAATAGAAATTGACTCGATGACAAAGTTGTAATAAACACTAAGTTGAAGACTAATTATCAAGGTCATAACCGACCTTGGTAATTAGTATATACTATATTTAAGACCGGGTCGCGTGTTGCAGCGGCCGGGTCACACAGTCAGATCTTGTGTATGTGACTTCGTAATATACGTTGATAAAAAGAGTCATGTCGCGCACGTCGCAGCGCAAAACCGTAATGTGTCACATATTAAAAAGCGAAGAAATATCAAAAGTTAGCGGTCAAAACGATAACAATATTAAAGTCATACTATATGTCAAAGTAGAGTAACAGATAAAAGTAAAAACTCAACATGAGCTAAAATGACAATTAGTAAAAGTCGGGGATTAAAACCGTAAATACTTCAAAATTCAGGGATTAAAACCATAGTATTTATTCAAAGTTATGAATCAAAATAATAATTATATCAAAGTTGAAGGTTAAAATTGTAAATATACCAAACTTATAGATTGAGCCAAATATGTCAAGTTGTTAAAGTTAAAGGACTAAATTGACAAGGTCTTAACCAACCTTGTCATTTAGTATTATATAAAAATCTATATATATATAGTGTACTATTTTATTTCGCACGAGAATTTTGTCATATATATTTTTATTATTTTAATAAAATGTGAACCTATGTCCCTAAAAAATTCATGTCAACATGGAATTAGGCGAATTTCGTCATATATATTTTTATTATTTTAATAAAATGTGAACCTATGTCCCTAAAAAACTCATGTCAACATGGAATTAGGCGCTACACCACAACAAAAGTTGGGTGAGGTAGGGTGTTTACGGTCTGGTTTTGACGGTTTTTAGGTCAAACCACAAACCAAACAGTTCATAACGGTTTTTAGATAGTGAAAACCGAAGCCGAATTGTTGAATTTTTTAGTCGAACCAAACCAAACTATTAATACTGGTTTAGCTGTCAAATAAAAACCTGGATATATATAATAAAGATTACGTAAGTTATTGAAACATATAATTGAAGCTGTCAAATCGACAAAGATAAAAGTCATAAATTACAAGTGGGATTAAATACTTTCAATGTCCAAAATACAAGATACATTAGTTTACGTAAGTTTCTTCTGATTCAAATTCAATTAAAATGGTCTTAAACTCTTAGCATTATATTAATAGGTAAGGATATATTACAAATGTAATCAGTTTTATGTACATAAATGTATAAACTATATATAAAAAATGTATTGAAAACATAAGGTCCGGTTTGATTTTATACGACCGGCTTTTGGTAAAAACCGCAAGCCAAACCGTTCGTTACGATTTGAAAATTTCAAAGCCGACCGACTGAAGGTAAATAAAAAACCAACCATAAAGCCAAATCATTGACCGATTTGAGCGGTTTCATAATTTCAAACCAAACCATAAACCCCTAAGGTGAAAGGGTGCAGCCTATTTGGGCATGAAGAATGTGACCCCCGTGAAAGGGTATTTTCAATTTTGGGTGTGTTTGAATATTTTTTTATATACCTTAATACATTCATCACACATTTTATCATCACTATTACTTCACCACTTCAAAACCACTTCAATAGGTACATTTTTTTCTTATACACTTTGATACCACTTAACTACATGTTAAGCACAACTTTCTGACAACTCGAACACAAATAAAGTCAACTTACGGATTTAATACAAAGTTATTTGGAGTTATGGTTGTTTGGTAGCATATGATCGAATAACCAGTAAATGACTATCTTTTAATGGTTCAAAAGTCCATTAAACGAGTAATAATTAAAAGTATGATGAAGGGTGACATCCTATTATTCCGAGATTATCTATTAACTATTGAACATCTTTTATACGGTTTAAAGATTCTGAATTATTAAAATATAAATCTCAAATTAACCGTTAATAATCTACCAAACATACCCTTAGATCGATAATTCTCATAAGATCAAGTATAACTAACCCACCACTAGGGGTGTTTATTCGAATCGAATTCGAATTGGGCGAATTAAGCGAATCGAATTGGTCGAATTGAGACTTTTAAAAACTGTATTCGTATTCGATCCACATTCGAATAAAAATCTATGTATTCGATTCGATTAAGTTATTCGAATTCGAACCGAATTCGAATAGATTCGAATGTATTCGCTTTAAAAAACTATAAATAAACAAACACATCAAGTAACAATACAAATGTAGCACCAACATAACATAAGTTTAATCCATCACCCAAACGTGCTTCACCTAAACAATATGCAAAATACTAACACATCAACAAGTCTAAAACATGTTTAAAAATGTCTAAAACTGCATAATGCACAAAAAAAGACTATAAACAAGTTTAAAACATGTAGAAACAACAATTAAGCAGCTCACACAGCACCAAATCATGTTCATATGTAGAAACAACAATTAAGATTGGGTAATGTGTTGGGTTTTGGTATTTTTAACTTTACTTCAAGCCCGTTAAATCATATGCATATATAGATAACTAATTAGGTATATTAAAAATATATATTAAAAAATATATATTTCTTATTCGAATTGGGCGAATCGAATGCGAATACTGAAAATCATATTCGTATTCGATCCACATTCGACAAAATTATTCGAATCGAATGCGAATCGAATTCGAATGACCAAAAGTCGATTTCGAATGACATTAATCGAATTCGATTTAATTCGAATTCCAATTGTTAAACTCTTCAACACTAACCAGCCATTTTGTAGACAATGTACAACTGTTGATGTACAAAACACAACCCTAACCAATTCTTATTCCTAGTCCCCCTTGTTGAAACAAAAGGAATTTTGAAATTCTCCAACAACAAAGTACAACTAAACATCATAGATACCTCTACTCTGTACTTGGATATGATAACCACAAATCAAAATGCACATCTCTACCTCTAATTATTACTTATAATACAATATTTCATTTTAGTACGTCCACTCTTGTGGCAGTAGCACCGCCGGATTGTTCGCCGCGGCCTCCATACCCACACCATTGATGTCATCTCGTGGCCGCTTGTGCTCCACCTTAGCCACTAAACTCGGTGTCGAATAACCGTTGTGTGACACGAAACCACCATTAATGGGGACGGAGTATTTAGTGGAAGATTGAGTGATTGAAGCTGCTAGATTAGAAGACACACAAGCTTTAATTAAGATATTAATCAGAGAGATTATTAAATAAAGAAAGTTAGATAATCATCTATACTAAAAGTTTGTTCTAATAGTATAAGTATAAGTACCACCACAAATATACATTTTATTTACATTTGTTTCACTCACAATAATAAATGTGACTAATTCGAGAAAACATGCAAGCGAAATCAAGTGAAAATCAAATATATATCAAGTTAACAAAATTACAATACTGTAAATGTTTTTGATAGAAAAAGTAAAAGCTGAAAGTGTTATTATTTATTAATATGATCGTAAAAATCATGTCTAGACACTAATTACTACAAGTACTCACAACTCCCTAGTTGGCAGAGTTACTGAATACCCCGCCTAATACTCGCAACTCTTTAGTCATCAAGTTAGTTAACAACACTTCACGATTTCTTCAAGGATAGTTGTTATTAAACATAAACAAACAATGTATGACAGTATGAGTTAATTTAAAGTTTGAAATATAAAGAAACAAAGATCTTGATATTGAAGTTATGGTTAGTTTGACTTTGACTCTGCAATTTCTGACAAAAGAGTAAAACAAACAAACAAACATATTATATACCTTGTCGTATTTGAGGTTCAGGTGAATATCTCCGGGGCAAAAACACACCAGTTCCGGCGCATTCTCTCTTCACCGCCGTATAACCACCATCATCAAAACCATGTTTCCGATTAACCGGACGCTGTTGAAAACGTCGATTTTGAACATCTGTTGGACACCATGCACAAACACCGCCGGTCCGGCAAAACTGCTGCTGCCGGAGTAACTTAACTCCGTTTTCACACCTTTCACCGGCGCCGTTGCTGTTATTGTTCATTTTAACCTTCATTCGTGCAACAGCGTAGATCATATTCCAAGCTTCTTCGTCGGTGTTTACAAATGAAGTCGCCGGAGAACGACTAAATCCGGTGAATACATTTTTTTCCTACCAAAAAAAAAATTAGTAGGGTAACGTAATGGCGAAAGACGACTGTTGTTTTGCTAACACGACATAAACAACTTAAACCCGTCTATTTCGGAAAAAAATAAACTCCAATGCAGGAAAAACCCACTAGCCAGTAGCAGTAGTGACGTGGAGTCAGAATCAAATTTTAGGGGTATCCCATGAGAAAATTTTCGTTCAATTGTATCATAATTTTTTTTCAGGGGTATCCCGATACTTAAAACCGTAAGAAAAAATGGTATCCTGATACTTAAACCGATAAAAATTATACTTTGTAACGAAAGTTGATGGGTAGTCTCGGATACCCCTGGGCTCTTCATAGCTCCATCGCTAGCCATTAGTAAGCTAGCGATAAAACTCGTTCGGATCAGGATCAAACTTGTGTTTGGCACAAATTTCCCTTTATTTTCTTTAATGCCCACTCCAAAAATGTTGATGGTGGAAATAAACTTGGTTCTCTTTTAAAGATACAAAGTCTTTTACCACTCCATCACAAATTTATAAAGGTTTTTAAAATAGAGTGAGAGTTAAAAGAACCTTGAAAGTGATAGGGGGTTTGTGCAATGAAACGGATCGAGAGAAGTGGTGAGTTAATGTGGCAAGTTCGTCATCGTCCGAGGAGAAACCGGTGGCCATTGTTGATGCCATAGAATAATAAGAAGAAGAAGATGATGATGATGGTACAATAAAGTGGCAAGTGAAATGGTGGGTAGCAATGAAGATTAAAGTGAGTATATATATATATGGCGAATCTTGAATAGGCAGGCTTTTGTATATATATCTTGTTTTTATAATATGATGTTATGTCTTGTTACGTGAAAGTTAAATTGTGTATCCATTTTGGTTAACATATTCATAACGTATTGTAACTACCTAGCTAGACTATGAAGCGCTTATTACGCTAATATGGCGTATCACCTTTTATTTATCATGTTTAACAAAACTGGTATCCTTTTTTATGGTGTTATATTTAAGGGGAGTCGGATCTAAAATGTAAAAATCAATATAGATGGTTGATGTTTCTGTTAGAATGCTTTCTTGGGTATTTGAAACGGTTCCAAACGCCTTAAAAACTGATAAGATACTCATGTAGGGATCCTCTTAATGGTACATTGCTATAAGTATCTATAACTAAAGGGTAAAGTTAAGAGGGGTATTATGGCATGGTACAAACTTAACTAAAAATTAATGGATTGGGGTTTAATCTTAACGAGTTAAGTTAAACTTGTAAATATGTTTAACTAGATGGATAGTGTTTTGGTCAATCTAATGGATCCGTACCCGTTTGTGTCATAGCTTAAACTATTTGGTTTTTTATGCCAAAATTAAAATGACATCGATCGGCCAGTTTCGATTTAACACAGTTATTTTATATAAATTAGTATTTTCTAAAAAAGACTAAAGTTTTCATGCTTGTTAGACGGTTGGGTCTAATATCGATCGATATTGATATCAACCTAGCTATGAAAGTTCATGTCGTGTCTGGCTTCATTTGTCTCGTACGTTTTTCTAGTTTATGTCAAGTTTAACCCATTGAAGTTTATAAACATGCAAAAGGCTTGTACCGTACCATTATTTTGGCATGTGTAGTTGAGGATTTTAGTTTTATTGTGGCGTGGAGATTAATTGGTGTAATTATCCATAAATTTAACGACATCATGTATGGATGCATCTTAAAGAAATATTTGTGTTTATTATTTCAAAACCCTTTTGATTAGCTAGTTTGCAAGTCAAGTAATAAAATACTAATTGTTTAGTTTTGCAGTCTCTCCAGACTCCAAACATTAATTAAAAAATACATCGTGCTACATATATGGCATACAAATTATTGGTATACTCGAAGAAACATGACAATGGGAGAGTGTCAAACCTCAATTGCCATGTGGCATAGACATGTGTGCTCACACATACACGGGTTATTATACTAAGAGAAAAGATCAAATACAAAATTGATTTTGCCTAAAAAGTGTGAGAAGTGACTTAAATCACATCAAAACTGGGTCAAACGAACTCCGTTTGAGCTCATTCAAGCGGCGTTGGAACCGTCTCGTCGAGCTTTATCATCTTAGCTTCTAGGGTTTAACTTTTAGGGTTTAGCTTAAAAATTTAGTTTTTACCTTAAGATTTAGCCTTAGGGTTTAGCATTGGGATTTAGCTTTTAGGGTTTAGTTTTAGATTTTAGGCTTTTATATGGATGGGGTGAGGGGTTTAGGTTTTTAGGGGGTGGGTGGGTGGGGTTTAGGTTTTTGGGGGGTAGGGGTGGGGGGTTTTAGGTTTTTTGGGTGGTGGGTGGGTGGTTTTTAGGTTTTTAGAAGGTGCGGGTCGGGTGATTTAGGTTTTTGGGGGGTGGGGGTGGGGGGTTTTAGGTTTTTTGGGTGGTGGGGGCGGGGGTTTGACGACACGGTTCTAACGCCGCAAGAATGAGTTCAATCGGAGTTCGTTTGACCCGGTTTTGATGTGTTTAAATATCACTTCTCACGTTTTTTAGGCAAAATCTATTTTGTACGGTAACCTTCCCCATTATACTAATCCCATGATTTGTTTGGGTTTGGGTATATGGTTCTTACGTGTCATACATACATACATATAAGTAGATAGAGCTAAACAATATTCTTATATAATATAGCAAAACTAAAAATCATATGTGACATTTTTTCATAGCTTTTACCTTATATGGCATTATTTGAGAGATTATCTCACAATAATGATTTTTTTTAAATATGTATATAAAATTTATTATAATAAATCTAATTACATTTTTGGTCCCCTAATATTTTGGAGAATTCTGAAAAATTTAAGAGTATTTATATTTTTAGCCCTTTACTACAAGGGGTGTACGTGAGTCGGTTTATATTTGATAGAGTTTAAAAATAAAACTTATGGATAAAGTTAATAATAACATACAATTAAAAACCTTAGTATTTATAAATATACATAACTTTTTATATGATTTTTTTTTAAAATAAACTACACCATAAAACTAAACACTTTATTCTCTTTAATTTGAGTATAATATTGCTACACTAAAAATCTAATTTTTTTAAAATATATCATGTGTTCCGTTTTACCACGGTTTTATCTCAAAACTAAAAGAAACATTCATGAACATCCTTAAAAGCATCACTTGAATTGTGTTCCCGAGCGTAGCGCGAGCACTAAACTGATACGTTATATAGTCTAATAGAGCTTAGATGATATATAAATATACTACATGCATGGCAATAACAAAATTATGACATATATAGTGTAGGATAAGAGAAATATGCTCTATAGTAGACGAGATTTTGGAATTTGTGTTAGTTGCTGTTTTCAACAAAATGAAATTGACCATGTCGATTAAGCAAGAACGAGAATGCTAAAAGGGAAAGAAATTAGGGACAAGAAATATCACTGACATTCACACAAGAATACTGGATGCCGCGCGTAAAATATGATAGGTGGCCAAGATATTGCGTGATACGACGGCCGAGTCTTGTGAATGTAGCTTCGTCCACGGGTTAATAAAACAAGTTTTATGTCTCACACGTTACTACTTAAAGTTGTAATGCGTCAAATATTAAAAGACATGGATATATTCGAACTTAGAGATTGATATAATGTTAATTATACATTTATCCTGTTTAGAGTTTGTTTTCGTTTTGAGTTGTTTTTACGTAGTTTTCTTTAGGTTTTGCATGTTTACTACTGATCCAAACATATCTTGTAGGTCTCATGTTGATGAAATAATGAAACGATCTTGAGAAAAAAAGATCGTAGGAAGAAACGGGACACAAAACGGAGTTACGCGCGAGCGAGCCAAAACGCGAAACGGAAGAAACCGAAGCATGTCGCGCAGCCATAGGGGCTGGCCACGCCACGCGACCAGCCACCCCATGCTGGTCGCGCGACGTGGCATGGACAGCAGGTGGGTTTGGTTGTGTTGCACGGAGTGTCACGGCGGCCATGAACTCATTCCTTCACCGCGTGACGCGACGAGAGCTTTTCGACAGAATGGTTTGACAGGTTTTTGCTTGTTTTACTATATAAAACACTCTTAACTTTACCTAGCCTCCATGTATGAATTGGGGATGAAAATTAGTGAAAAATAGGTGTTTCGGAGCTCAAGCAAAGTGAAAAGGTTCATGGGAAGCGAAGGATTGAAGACTAGTGATTTGTATCATCGGGTTCATCAATTCTTTTTTTTTTTCTACATCTTTTGATTATGTTTGCTTTTCTTAAACTTGTGTTTGCTTCAAGTATGATTATGCTAGTCTAGGTTTCGTTGAACCACCTAGAGTAATGGCAAATTAATGTTGATTGTTTGAATGTTTGGTGATTTCATTTTGAACTATGGTTTTGTTATGATTTAGTAAAAGTTTGTTTTCAATTCAATTGATACAACAGTGAGTGTTTGGTTTGACTAGTTGATTATTAATTTCAAGTAATAGGGTTTTGTTAGGTCAAATTACTGTGTGTTCTTTGATTGGTTTATGAATTGGATATATACGTTTCATAGGAATTGTGATGTGATTCAAGTTGATAGGTTAATCGGTAAGTCTTGTTGGTTAAATCTCTAGTTTGGATATCTGTGAGGAGTCTAAGTAATTAGGTTCCATTGAATCAATCTTGTTTAGTAATTAATGTCAATTGTTTTTTTCAAACTACCTTAGATTCCCGTACTGTGAGGTAGGTAATCGTATTAGGTACTAAATCATAATCCTTAGACAACTGTGAAGGAGTCTAATTAACTGGTTTGCCGAATAACTTGATAGAAACACATATGTGTCTTATCAAAAAGGGTCGATGGTCTTATTGGTGTTTAGGTCGAGTGAACATATTAAGATCCCAATCCATAGTCAAAATGATCTTTACTATACTAATAACTTGAGCATTAGTGAGTCAGGTCTAGGTGGTTTACCTCTTCTCATCTGTTTTAAATCGTCAATTGTGCTTTTATTTTGATGCAATTTAGTTATTTTAAAGCAAAATCACCCTCTCCAATAATCTTTCGTTTAAAGTTCGTGTCTTTTTAGTGAATCTTAATTAGTTAAGCTAGCGTAATCTATAGAGTCTGTGGGTCGACACCCGGGCTTACGTACATTGTATTACATTCGACCGGTCCACTGTCGGTTGTGTGTGAAATAGTTTGCTAGTCTTGGTTTTTAAAACTTTGGTGTTTTTATTTGTTAGTTTGTATATATATTCAAACTTAGAAATCAAAATAATAATTAAGTGAAAGCCGATGATAACGTCTAGGTCATGTCATTCAAAACATCATAATATTTACAAAACTGTCACCGCCTTAATCTTGACCGCAAACACCCAAATCCAACGCCCCAGATTCCTTCTTAGCATTTTTAGAGTTTTGGTCATTTGTAGAAAATCCCTCCCATATATATATACTAGATTAGTATCCGTGTACTACACATGATTTCGGTTTTATCTTTTTTTATCTAAATTTAGGTATTAAATTTATTTTTAACATATCCCCTATTAAATCGGTTTTGATATTTATAAATATTTTCCTATTAAAAATCATATGTTAAAATAAAGGAAATTGTCTATTATAATTGGTATTTTTAATTTAAATATATCGGGTTAGAAGATAATTCATGATAAATGGTAAATTTTAATTTAAACATATTGGGTTAGGAGATAATCCATGATAACTGGTAAATTTATAACTTGACATATCGGGTTAGAAGATATATTATAATAATCGGTAAATTTTTATTTGAACATATCATATTAGGAGATAATTGATGATAATTTGTTAATTTTTTATTTGTACATATCAGGTTATTTCGAATATGGAGCATACCATGACCCGCCTTGAAATCATCAATCAAATTAAATTAAAGGATAACACCTAAGCAAAATTCTATATGAAGTTGTTAGAATGTTGACATGTGGATGAGTTATATGTGTGTGTGTGTGAAACAGTTTAACATAATTTACATCTACGTAAATCAGTGGTATTTTTTGTTCTTGTAATAAAAGTGCTTCTCACTTCCAATCCGATTAATCGTTTAGATGGACTCATCTTGACCCGATTTTGTCCCAACATAACCCATTATGTGGAAACGACCTATTCATGAACAAATCGATAAGTAGTTTGTTTATAATTTGTAAAGACTATCGTATTGTAAATTATATTTTTTAATTTCTAATGACGAATTTTTAATATTAAATTGTTGTGAATGCGACAAGTTGATGGCCTTAACCCGACCCGAATCGTCGAACCGAACCAAAATTTTTTATATCTAGTTCTATTAAAATTGAAGGACCTAAAACGGTAAACCCACTGATAAAACTTCTTGGATCCGTCACTGAGGAGAAGGGGGTGTTGTGTTAGCTTTTAGGGATGTGAGATGTGGGGTTTAAGTTTTTCATATGACCTGAGTTTGATGTGATTAAATGCCATTTCTCATATTTTTAGACGAAATCTACTTTATATGAAAATCATCCTCAGAGTATATATAATGTGTGAACTAACAAGAAGAGCTTTTAATGCCCACCTCTCCTTGGACCGGTGTGCCGCGCATTAACCAAAAAACTGGTGCCAGGTCAGCTTAACGGATTAGGGCGTTGGCCCATACCAGATCGACGGCCTAATCTAAACAAAACGCCTCACTCCAAAGCCAAGGTTGTGTGAAATGAAAGGGGGCCAAAAATGATTTCCCACAAGCCAATGCCCACTGTTACGTGCAGTAGCACAGTAAAAACAAACATGAAACATGTATAGTATATTAGTATATATGACTTATGAGTTACAGAACCAGTTTTTTCATCGTTTGACTTCCCTACATCTTTTGCCTTTCCTTTATTCTTTCACAAATTTTTGTTTCTTTGAATCTTCTCTGTTACAAAGTAAACTTTCTTTCACAAATTTTTGTTTGATTTGTAAAAAGTCTTTAATTATCAGCAGATGATTAATATGTTACTAAAAAACCAAGGAGTTTGAAGCTCGTTGTGTTTTTTTTTTTTTACCAGAGTGCGTGCATGCATGCAGCATGCCTTTGTGACTTTGTATGAATAATTGAACATAGTTCTCAACATAAGACAATCTCACTTGATACAAGTTGTCTCTTAGATAAGAAGGTTTTAGGTTCAAATTGTGCATACTCTAAATTAAGGGTTATTGGATTTAATCACCTCCAACTATTGGTTATTGGCTGCTGGCACCTTCAAGTATCACTTTGGCCAATATAACTTCCAACTAAACACTTTGGTGTCCGTATCACCAAAAGTTAACCAATTCAAGTCACTTTTGGTTAACTTTTGGTGATACGGACATCGTATCACCAAAAGTTAACCAATTCTAGTCACTTTTGGTTAATTTTTTTGTTAACTTTTGATGATACGGACATCAAAGTGTTTAGTTAGGAGTTATATTAGCCAAAAAGATACTTTAAGGTGACAGCGACCAATAACAATAGTTGAAGGTGATTAAATCTAATAACCCCTAAATTATTTGAGTAGTTTATGAGCATGAACGTCGTTAATAGGGGTGTAAACGAGGCTCGTTTCAAGCTTTTATTTCCAAATCTCGAGCTTGGCTCGTCATAAAATTTTCAATCTCGAGCTCTAATCTTTTAGTATTTAATTATTTTCTATTTAAATTTATATATATTTATAATCATACATCTATATATAACAAATACATATTATTTAATCTTTTGTATCATAATTTTATATATTTAGTTAAAAATATACATTTATAAAACTAAATAAAAACTCGTTAAGACTCGACGATTTTTAAATGCAAAGCTCGAACTCGAGATCGATAGCAAAACGAGCATTATTTTAGGCTCGAGATCGGGCTCGATCATGTTAAGGCTCGACTCAAACAAGCTTTTTACCGAGTCGATCTTAAGTAGCTTACAAACCGGCTTGACTCATTTACACCCTAGTCGTTAACAAAAGCGATTGAACATGATCTAAAAAAAGTCAAAGAACTCCGGTTAGTTTACACAAGGGAGATGTAACGTACTCTTGATACTTTTCAAGATGTCCAATTGCATATACAGTTAGTACGCCCAAAATGCATTGAATGCATTCGGGTGTGAATAGTTCTTATGACTTAGTATATCTGATGTATTGATGAACAATATAACGAATACGACACTGAATAAAGTTTTGATTCTTTATTAAATTAGAAATATCTTTTTTGAAAGTGCGGTACATTATAGACTTATAGTCACTTTTATTTATGACATTATTCATCAAATGGTAAGAGATTGTTTATCTTATCATATATCTTATGTGGCTCGATCATCCTGGTTATTCCCCGTCACGCTCCTTAGACCATAACACTACCGGCATGGTTGGAATATGATGGCTGTCTTGTGACCATGGTCACCCTTATGATCGAGAAGGGTTTTGCATTGAAAATGTGAGGGAACTGGGAAAAGGTAATGATGGATGAGAGTTTATAGGGGCTTATGTAACAATTTTTAAGTGTTAAAGCCCAATGATGATTTTAATTTGGAGATCTCAAGTTGGTGAAATAATAATAAAAATAATTATGCGCAATTTCATGAAAAGAAAAAAAGTTGGTACGGTTTATATATTACCTTACAATCATATAGACCAAGTGTTAGCAACTTCCCGTCATTTAAGCTAATTACCATGATTAATGTTTCCCACTAACTCATGTCGAAAATCATTAGGATAGAACTTATAACACCGTGTGTAATAGGGCGTTTTCGCCGGTCAAATCAGTCCAATGGTTTGATTATGCAAATTGTTTATATATTAACTTCACACTCGTAATTTCAAAAGTTTTAGCATTATATGTTAATTGAATCAAGTTTAATCATGTTTAATCATTATTTATATGTATGCAATACTTATGTTTACTCACCAGTTAATTCGTTAGCTGATCATTTACTTTTCATATGATTTAAGAAATTGTAGCTTAGTTGTTATAAAAGATGCTTCACAATATAGGACATTCTTAGACGTAGTCAAAAACAGATCATTCAAAATGTTGTATTATTCATCTATTTGGAATTCAATGCCTTGCAATCTATGAAATTTTAACTTAATGATATTTCAATTATTTTAGTACCATGAACTATTAATAGTTGATCCACTCTCGTCTGTCCTGATGATCTCGCCATTGGTCAAGGTGTGAGAAATGATACTAATGAAGGTTTTAAAAACTTTAAAGTTACAAAAACTATGTAAAGTAGAACGAGAATGAAACTAATGAGATGGAAAAGAATTGAGAAAGTTAAAACGGGGGAAGATGCCTCCTATTGTACTTTAGACCTTGCCATTTTAGGAAACTTTTGTCTCTTCTGAATTGGATGGGTAGCATGACTCGACCCCGTGTCTAGACAAAACGTGTTTATAGAAGCTTCTATCAATCCAGAAGGATATTTTGTCTTTTTTAAGGTAGACATGTAGTGTGTCTTATAAAACACGACTTATGTCGTGCTTGTCTTTTTGACTTTTTCTTTATTTTTTTCTTCTTTTTTCTCGATCCGTTTCATCTTTTTCCAACTTGAATGTCATGAAATAACAAAATAAACATTTATAGGGGTATTTGATCTTTATTATTAGAAATACAATCTAAAACAAGGCATAAATGGGGATACTCTTTTCTTGATTGCATCAAGGGGAACTAAATTTTCCTCATTAAAGTGGTGAACCACTTTTAGAATCCGCCTTTAAATAATATTACACCTCGTCGCCTTATTTTATCAAAAACATCCTCGTTCTCCTTATGGATAGAGTTAATAACTTTAACACACATAGAATTCAAATTACTATAATATCTCCACCTCCATTTTAAGATTATGGCTAAATTTAACGAGGATAGACTACCAGTCCTAATACCTATATTTTCTTTTGAAGCCATGACTTGGTTCCACTTTTTTGTCTTTTCTAAGGTAGACATGAAGTGTGTCTTATAAGGCACAACCCATGTCTTGCTGGACATTTTGACTTTTTCTTTATTTCTTCGTCATTTTGCTTTGTTTCGTCTTTTTCCTTCTAAATGTCTTAAAATAACAAAGCAAACCTTTTTATGGTTATTTCATCTTTATTATTACAAGAACAATCTAAAACAGGACATCAATGATGTGCGAAAACAAGTATAATTTTGCGCACATGTTTATTATTAGCCATGCCAATCTTTTGAGTCTCTCGTAACTCCCAAAAAGACTTGACTCTTCAAAGATTCAAGAAGTTTACCATGGAGCTTGGGCATTTTGAAAATGGA
The DNA here is from genome assembly GCA_030867185.1 of Tagetes erecta. NCBI lineage: Eukaryota > Viridiplantae > Streptophyta > Magnoliopsida > Asterales > Asteraceae > Tagetes > Tagetes erecta. The sequence goes on from CM061493.1 coordinate 58,355,850, forward strand.
TTAGTAACGCCCTAGCAAGCAAAATACATCGTCATAAGAGTTGATCTCCCCACCTCTAAAATATATTTTTAAAAAATAGATTTTGAACTCGATATTTTTTTTTCTATGAGAGGCAGAGGCGGAACCACAAGGGGGTTAAGAGAGTCAGCTGACCCTCCGGCCTTTCAAATTTTCCGTTTACCTGAGGGCTTTGGAAAGGAAAAAAACTTGCAGTTTAGCACTTTGACCCTCTTGTCTATCTCTAACAGAGCATTTAAACGTTAAAAGAAGTAGAGATTTTTTCCGGTAGGTGAACGGAGGTCCGGCGAAGGTGCCGTCTGAGAAGAAGATGAAGTCATGGATAAAGGCCTTAAAATGTTTGACCTAGATTGTATTATTTTCTTTTAAATATATTTACATTGAACATGTGGTAAACATGGGCTTTTGATTCATCTCATTTTTATTTAACAGGCCCATATACTAAACTTAGTATTTTATCCTTATATAATATAGCAAAACAAAAAAAACTTATGTGGCATCCTTTCATAGCTTTTAGCTTATGTGGCATTATTTGAGAGTTTATCTCACAATAATGATTTATTTATTTAAAATATATAAATAAAATTTATTATAATAAAACTACTTACATTTTTGGTCCCCTAATATTTTGGAGAATTATGAAAAATTTAAGAGTATTTATATTTTTAACACTTTACTACAAGGGGTGTACGTGAGTCGGTTTATATTTGATAGGTTTAAAATGAAACTTATGGATAAAATTAATAATAACATACAATTAAAGACCTAAGTGTTTTATAAATATACATAACATTTTTATATGATTTTAAAAAAAAATAAACTACACCATAAAACTAAGCACTTTATTCTCTTTAATTTGAATAAAATATTGCTATACTTTTTAAAAATATATTATGTGTTCCGTTGTTTTGTCTCACAAATGAATAGAACATTCATGAACATCCTTAAAACCATCACTTGAATTGTGTTCCCGACCGTAGCGCGGGCACTAAACTAGTTGTTTATATATTTACATAAAACAACACACTAAAACTGGTTCGCTATGCTTCTTTTATATTAAATTGAAGTATTTCTTTAGTTTTAATTGATATTTATTATTCTAATTTGTAAATATATACAAAATTTACTTATTGTATATCGTTTGATTATAAGCTTAATTTATTATATAAGTATAGAATTTATTGCTATCTATAATTTTTTATATCATAGTTTTTCTATTATTTTTATACATAGAAATTTATTTCAGAATATAATTTATTAAGAAAAGCTAGACCGGCGATAGGATTATTATATTGAGAAAAATGTTTTTATATGTGCTGAAAATAAAGTGACTTTACAACAGTTCAACATAAGATACGTTAAAAGTAACGATTTCCAGTTGTCGATGCAAAAATACTAACTGATATAATGAAAAACCAATTGTATTACGACCCCCTAATTAAAAATGTCTGGTTCCGCCACTGATGAGAGGCAACCACCCCACCTTCAAAGCCATATTATCAAGGGTTGCCGGGGCTAGGTGCGCTCACATCGGGCACTCAAGGGCAATTATTCCTTAAAAATTATATTGTGTGTGTATATATATATAATTTATATTTAAAAATAGTATTCTAATTGAGTTTAAAACAATTAAGGTTATTTGATTCAGTTTTCCTTAAACAAAATTAAGCATATAACTCATTTGGCAACTAAAAGCCTATTGTTTAATATATTTTTTTGATTATTAGGTCCAATAGGATTCATTTGACAATTAAAAACTCATTTTTAATAAATTTTATTGACTATTGTTTGCATAACAAAAGTGAACGAATTTTTTTTGATGTTGGTCAAGACACGCTTTGCGACAGAGAGCAATTTTACCGACTTGTACCGGACCCAAATCCTAAGAACCGGTCTTGCATATTACCACCCACTTTAAATTTAGAGGTTGGACTACTATTAAGTAAATGAGACCCATAGGCTGAATCAAAGCACGACTCAATCTATTTTACCCATTCGTTACTAAACCCAATGAGAGTGAGTCATAACCCTTCTTAAAGTCCACTTTGAAAATCATCATTTTTCTTCTATTTCAATTAATAATTTCATTAAGCTTTAGGGGACCATTTAAAATTTGACGATCTTTAATGAAAGTTTTTTTGTTCCATGCTGACCACTAATCCAACCACATGAAGTCTATTAGCCAGTAACTTTGCATCAATTTCATATTGCTAATTAATAAGACTAATCAGTCGAAAACATAGACAATAATAGGATTACTTAGACCATGTGCAATGCAGCTACGCTTTTGGAACGAGTTCCTGATGTCTTCCACGTTCTATTTTTTTCATCTTTAGATCTATCGCTATCCGCTCTTGATCTATCGTTTTCCACTTTCCCTAAATCCCTGTTTCCACTTTCCCTGCGGCGCAACTTGTTGCCCGTTTACCAGCCACTACATTGTAAATTGTCGTTTCTTCTTATATGAATATTATATAAAAAAAAAATAACATCTAACTTATCAAGGAATTGGCTCTCATATTCACTTTGAAGGGCATTTTTCCGCCCACCATTCCATTTTGTATATCATTGTTAAGGCACTTTAATACATAAAACATTCATTGATCCACATGAGGCCCATTTTCCTTTGTCATACATGTAACATGTGTGTGGCTCACGTTATCCTACAAATATGTAACACCTAATTAAAGAAAATTAAAAATTGTCCTTAAAATTTTCGGATTGTTAGTATGTTATATAACTTATACTCCAGAAATTATTTACAAGTTACTAATATTTTTTAAATTCTCTTATACCAAAGATTTTAACATAACCTTCCATATTCATAAATTGTTTTTTATAGGTTATCATGCAAAAACGCATTATACTGACTATTAAGATTACTATTTAAGTAAGAGTTCGGGGCCAACATCCCCATCTTTGTCACCTTTGATGTTGTTGGACCGACGGTGCAACCACTATCATCACGGTGGTCACGAGCTGATTGTTCTTTCTAAATGACTCAGTTTAACTCGAGTCCATTCTAGTCTGAAGTTCCGAACCAACTTTGATCCAACACAAATTGACATATTTAAAATGGTCCATTACTACCCGAATCCATTGTCACTTAAATTCATTTTAACACCACACCTATCCCGGCCACTCCTTTTACCAAGCTTAGTTTTGTCATATAGAACCATTTTATTTTATATGTATATAAATGAAGACATGAAGTTATTAAATTGTATGTCAAATCTATATAATATTTCAAAGTTTTAGGGGGTTATATTTTGGTGGAATTTTTCTATAAAAAGAAACTTGGGAGGGAAAACTAAGAAAAGTTTTTCACCATGCATAAGGTGATTCAGATAAATTCTTAAATATTAAATATTTATAAATCCTTAAACATAATGGTTATAATTTTTGTATAAATATTATTACTTAACCCGTGTGTATCACACGGGTGTTAAAGCTAGTTGTATATATTTCTAACTTACAATTTTGGTCACCCTGACCTTATAAATTACATTGCTCGTGTAGCCAAATACTAATTTAGTCCTATTTTGACAGTTTTATATTTTAGCTCATCAACTTTAATTTTGATTTATTCACGACTTTAACCCTTTATTCTTTTTTTAATCAACAAATTTATCATATCATACTTCTACATCAAATTACACGTATATCTAGGTTTGAACCTAAGACCTTCAATCTAAGAGACAATACATCTATTAAGTGGATTAGTCTCACATTGACTTTCCTATTCTACTTTTACAAATATATGGCTTTGACTCTTCACCTTTGACATCTAAGTTTAGATATATTTTCGTCTTTTAGTATGTGACGCAATCAGACTCTTTGAATTTTTTTTATCAACGCGCATTACAAAGTCACATATATAAAATCCAACTGTTGCATCGTATGACCTGGTATTGACCGTCATATCGTGCGACTTGATATTATAGCTACTTATCACTATAATGCAATTTTGAGGGTTTTACATTATATATGCCATAGATTCTTTCGGAGGAAAGGGATATAAATAAACATTATTGGATAGAAGGATATATGCTAAATTAAAAAAAATACCAAGAAGATAATTACAAAAATAAATTCCTAACAACAGGACCGCTTTCAATAACTTATATTTTGCTTTTAAAAATATTTTTTATTTTAACAATATTATATTTAAATTATAAAAATATTTAATGTTTGATTTTATGATGTATTTTTTTAAATATAATTTCGTATAAAAAAATTATGGATGCTTAAAAAATTCTAAGGTATTTAATTGTAGGTTATTAGTCCCGTAAGTTTCATTTTATACCCTAGTAAAAGAGTGTTGAAAATCTAACTACTCTTAGGGGCTGTTTGGCTAGTTAAGTGCTGAATGGTTAAAAGGTCTGAATGGTTAAGTGCTGAATGATTAAGATGAGCTGTTTGGTTGGACATCTGAATGAGATTCTAATTTTTTTTCACTTGTCCTACATAGGAGTGAAGACAAACCATAGTTGTCTTTATGTTACATTTTAAGTTCTTGTGTTACATTTTACTCTAGCACCTACCCGCATGCAGGGGGTGCAAATTTGGTTTGATTCCCCGCGCGACCAGCGGACACGAATACAGCTCTAAAAATCCGGGTCCGTGCGAGGACAGTTTTTAATTGATTGCCACTTCAGTTTCTTTTTTCGTTTTCTGCTCTTCGTCTGTCCCCTTTTTTTTTCGTTTGAGCTGCTCTTCGTCCCCTGCTACTTGTCGCTCTTCATCGCCTCCAGGCAACTCTGAACGGTTCAGAGGCTAGCCTCTGACCGATTCAGAGGTTGGTTCCGTTCAGAGATGCATCCCTCAAACAAACAACCCCTTACTTTTTTCAAGATTGTACTAAAGATTATGGAACTAAAATGTATTTATTATATACTAGGTTTAACACCCGTGTATTACACACGGGTTAAATAAAAATATTTTTAAAAAATTATAACTATTATATTTAAAAATTTATAAATAATTTTATAAATTATTATTAATCATAAAATTTGGTCTTTGTTAATTCTCCTACTTAATTTAATTTCCCTCTCAACCTTCCTTTTATAAAATAAATTATGTTATCCTCCTAAAAATTTACCCCTAAAAACTCTAATTTATTAAATAAATAAGATAAAATTATTATTATAAGATAAACCCTAAAATCATATAACAAAATCAAAACATCTTCGACCAATGACAAGCAAATTATGTTTTGATTTTTTATATTAAAAACTAAGCTTATTTAAAATTATTAAGTCTAGATTTTCCACAACTTTGTCCGGCTGATTTATCATTATAAAAAGACAAAAATGGGTGAATTGTTGAAGACTAATTGTTTAAATGAAAATCAAAGAAAATAATAGTTTCTTTAGTTTTATCTTTCAAGTTTTATCTATTCTTGTTTAATTTTTTTAATGACCCATCCTAGTATTATTCTGATAATCTGATATACTTTTTTTTGTTATATATTTTTGTATTTTTAAACGTTACATGCAGATGAAGGAACACATTTTCGTGTTGTATACTTGTATCAGGGACGGAGCTATGAAGAGTCAAGGGGTACGTCGAGGGGATCCCGAGATACCCCTCAACTTTCGCTACGAAGTGCAATTTGTAGGAACCGTTCGTACAAAAACTAAAAATTCTTTTATAAATTCATTTACAATACAAAGAAAATAAAGGAAACAAGTACATTACAATACCATTACAACTGAAAATTAATAAATACAAGAAATGAGTAGAAACATAAGCATAATTGTGGCTGAGGATTCGTGTTCAACACGGGTCCCTTAAAACAAATTCCGAGTCTCCCAAGAGAACTCGTTTGTTTCCCAGGGTACAACAGCCGAAGCAGTATGTACTGCCGAGATTGATCCACAACACAAATTATACTTTAAAGAAGAAAAAAAAGATGAAGAAGATCAACTACATGTTGAAAAATTAGAAGAGAAACAGTGAGAGAATTTTGTAGAGTTGGTTCTTTGGTGTAGATTAGTGTTTTAACCAAGGCTCACTTTGGTATTTATAGGTAAAATGAGTCAAGCATCTCATTCATTACCCATAAACATGAGTTGAAACATATATTCAACATAAATAATGAGTTGAAACTCACATTAACTTCAAATTTAAATACCAATTAATATATTATTTTGTATTTTTCACAAAATATTTTTGTGTTATACAAAATTTTCCAACACAATTTTCACCAGTTTAAGTATCAGTATACCTTTTTTCTTACTATTCTAAGTATCGGGATACCTCTGACAAAAATTATGATACCCTTAAGCGAAAATTTTCTTATTAGAATACCGTTTATATGTGGTTCTAGACCCGTCACTGACTTGTATCACATTACACAATCATGAGTCACAACTATATATATAGGTACGTAAAAAATTGCTACGTATATACCATGCACGCAGGGGCGGATGTATAGGGGTCCCAGCGGTAGCCCGGGCTACCCCTCAACTTTTCGCGCCGAAGGAAAAAAAAATTTTTTTTCCCGTTTTACGTTTTGGCTACCCCTGAAAATTTAAAAGGATACCCCTGAAATCCTGAATCCATTACATTATCTAGCCCAAACTAATATATTACCTCTGAGTGCTTCGGTTATAGACCGCTGCACCAATCGTCATTTTAAAAAAAAATCTAGCCCAAACTATTTTTAAAACTTTTATTAGTCCAAGTCCAAGCCACAAAGCCCAAATTATGTATAAAAAAATTAATATTTGATAGATGAGTTGTTGGGCAACTGTTGGCCTGGTGGGCTACTGTTGTTAAGCCCAAAAAATAGTTCATGTTTGCTAATTGCTAAGTATGCTTGATTGCTTTAAAAAAACATCGACTATTGATGTTGCTGCTTCCATGCCCTCCTCTACCACCAGTCCACCACGGTTAACCACCTTCGTCCTCCCATGCGGCTGCTCTGCTCCGACCGGCGACCAGCCTTTGGGTGTTGATAAAAAGACAAACAAAACAAGTTCTCATTGGCAAATTTTTATTAAAAAAATATCAAGAAGAAGAAAGTGTTAATGTTGGTCAAAGTAGTTCAAATGTTGATAACTTGATACAATTCTGGGTGTTGATAGTTATGTTAGTCCAACTATTCCAGATATTGTTAATGATGAAACTCTGGATATACTGATAATGTTGAGCAAAATAGTTCAAATCTTGGTCCAAGTATGTCTTCAACTTCATTTCGTTCAAGATCCACACTAATTAATTTGAAAGATCTTCCTTCGGATCCCATTGATAGGCCACCTATTGATAGTTATCATCCTAATCAAATTGATGAGATAAGGCGGTCATATCTTGTCAAATGGCCTTTTTCAACTAAGTGGTCATAACTTTGAATCGAAGAAGTTTATGATAATTAAAATAGACGTTTCGTGAAAATTTGGTTTGAGGAATTCCCATGGTTAGAGTATAGTACAAAAGTGGATAAAGCATATTGTTTACCTTGTTATTTGTTTAAACAACCGTTGAAATGTGTTTTTCTAAATTAAAGCTTGTCAGAACGGATTTACGCAATCGAATGGGTGAACATACGAAAAAAAAATTTAAGGGATACCCCTCAATTTTTGGGCTAGCTCCGCCACTGCATGCACGTAATGCGAGTTTATTACACTAGTTTCATATATACATTGTTTAGATACCGGGCCTGTATTTACTTGAGTATCCTAAAATTATGTATTTTTGTTTATTCATACGTACATGCACTTGAAGATTAGAATATCCCTAAGAATGTTTTTTCAGCTCCCATTTTTTAATTGTATGCGAGTGATGTTTTAGTATTTTTTTTAGGGTGTCTAGTCAGACACCCTGACAAGGCTATCCGGACACCCAATCATTTTGTCAATACGACTCGTATTGACAAAACGAGTCGTATAGCTGTACTGTCAGTGATACGACTCGTATGAAACTAATAACGACTCGTATACACACATAAAACGACTCGTATAATCAATGAATACGAGTCGTATATAGGGTGTTCGGATAGCCTCGACAATTTCTGTCAAGATTCCTGACACACAGTGAAACGACTCGTATTATGCTAATAACGAGTCGTATTTGTCCTTTAATACGACTCGTATCAACTGATACGAGTCGTATTACTTATCAGGAATCTTGCAGACATCACATGTCTGCCTCAAAATGCGTGCCAATTTCATATAAATACGAACGATCGTTTCTTCCGATTTCATAAAAAAATGTCCAATAGGCGTTCTACCACATCTTTACTCAACATTCCTTCCCCCGTTAACAATCATAATTTTCGTAATCACAACTGGTCTCGCAACGTTTTGCACTTTTACTATAACGGAGACCAACCGGAATGTAAGAATGGTTACATCGTTGACGAGCAGGTTCTTGACCGGAGCTGGTGGGGAACCCTTTTAGGTTTTGAGAGAAATGGGTTTATTTCTTCATACGTATGTTTTATGGCACCTTTTATTTTTGTTAAATTTTAATATCTCGCTAATTTAATTTTCTATTTTTTTCAGAATAATTTCGTTTGGGTTACTAGACTTATGGTTTGGCGCAAACAAGAAATTGAGAGAGCCGGTGAAAACCTATTACGTTGGACGTGTCTACCTTCTGAGTTTTATGATATGTTAATCAATCAGGACGAAGACACTTTGCAATACGGTGACGGGACACAAACACTATATCCTCCGTTTTGGGGGGTTGATACGGTAATAACTAGTAACTAATACCAAATACAATTAAAATTTTTGTAGTTGTATTAGACGAATTACATAAAATAATATAATTAAAATTTTTGTAGGTGTATTTACCGATAAACCATGACGATGTAAGATGGTATCTTTTTGAAATTAACTTAAGGACAATGGAAATTCGTTGTTTTTTTCCATACGACTGTCTTCCAACTAGCTGTAGTGGTTTATCATGTATTCACGTTGGATTTCACCAAATCCATATTCAATTTGAAGATTTTTTCATATGGTTTTTAAGAAAAATAAACTACTGGCAACACACAGGTCAATATTTAGGTGAAGTTACTGAAATACCTGTGACCAGCTGTGTTGTTTGGCCACCTAATGCTGGTCATATAGGTTCAGATGGCGGGATAGTAATCTGCATGTTATTGCGTAGGCTTGTACAAGATCGGGGGCTGGACTGGCGAGAAGTGAATTTACAAGATGCCTGCCTCAGATTCAGACGGTTCATGGCGGATGAAATATACGCCGCCAGAACAGCCTAACAAACCTTTACAAACTAACATAACTTTTATACTTATTACTTCGCATGGTATACCGCAATATCATAGCTCCGGTGTCATCCGTCTCCTAATACATGGATGACTGATGAAACCGGGGTTATGATTCGGATTGCGGTATCCCATGTGAAGTAATAAGTATAAAAGTTATGTTAGTTTGTAATGGTTTTGCATGATTTTTATAATTATATCACCGGTGTTTCAAATATTAGACGTCTTCTCTTTTTCAATATAAACCATAAATAGTGAAAAATAATATAATTTTGGAGTATGTTACAAATTATTTGACCTAGTGAAATGTCTCCGGTTTCCATACTCGTTTAAGATAAAACTGAGTATTGAAACCGGAGACATTTTCGTAGGTCTAATAATTTGTAATTAACTGCAAAATTATATTTTTAATCACGTTTTATGGTTTATAATATAAAAACAGAGACATCTGTTATTTGTAACACCGGTGTTAAAGTAAAAAATATTCATGCATATAATAAACCGGAGACATTTCACCAGGTCAAAAGATTTATTTCTTTAACATAGTTAACTCCACCACTACAGAACTAGCAATGCTATCGGAACTAATGTGTTTAACACACGGTTCATGTCTAGCAGCTCGGTTTGGTAAACATCGAAAGATGTACACTGAAAGATGTAGTTGAAAGATGGAGAACATTCAGGTATTATTATACCGGAGAGATTTCACTTGGTCAATCTCCAAGTTTCAAAACGAAAGATGAAGTGAAAGCTTTATGGACTTGGAGAACATTCAGCATAGTTAACCCTACCATGTCTCGGAATGGTACAAAACGATGCCTACCATGCATGCACCATTTCGTATCTAGCAGAACGGGTTATCTAACTCAAACCTAAAGACGAAGTGTGAGTATACTTCACTTGTTACTTCGCTTGCACCCACCGGCAAGTACTCCGCTAATGGGCACATCCGAGACGTTTCACTAGGTCAAAATAACTTGTAATAATATTAAAAATATGTATTTATCGACAATTTATATAGATTGGTATTGGTTATCATATAAAACTTATGTATTTATTTACATTTTATATAGTGTGGTTGTGACTCGTTTTATATTAAATGTAAATTCGTTTGTGTGGTGGTGGCAAAATATGTAAAATGGTGGTGTTTTGAAGTGATTTTCATGGATTTTTAGAAAACTTTTTTTTATGAAACTTGTTGGTGGTGTGTTTATATAGGTAAAATGGTGTGTTTTGAAGTGATTTTCTTGGATTTTTAGAAAACTTTTTTTTTTATGAAACTTGTTGGTGGTGTGTTTATATAGGTAAAATGGTGTGTTTTGAGGTGATTTTCTTGGATTTTTAGAAAACTTTTTTTTTGATGAAACTTGTTGGTGGTGTGTTTATATAGGTAAAATGGTGTGTTTTGAGGTGATTTTCTTGGATTTTTAGAAAACCTTTTTTTTTGATGAAACTTGTTGGTGGTGTGTTTATATAGGTAAAATGGTGTGTTTTGAGGTGATTTTCTTGGATTTTTAGAAAACTTTTTTTTTTTATGAAACTTGTTGGTGGTGTGTTTATATAGGTAAAATGGTGTGTTTTGAGGTGATTTTCTTGGATTTTTAGAAAACTTTTTTTTTTATGAAACTTGTTGGTGGTGTGTTTATATAGGTAAAATGGTTTGTTTTGAGGTGATTTTCTTGGATTTTTAGAAAACTTTTTTTTTTGATGAAACTTGTTGGTGGTGTGTTTATATAGGTAAAATGGTGTGTTTTGAGGTGATTTTCTTGGATTTTTAGAAAACTTTTTTTTTTTATGAAACTTGTTGGTGGTGTGTTTATATAGGTAAAATGGTGTGTTTTGAGGTGATTTTCTTGGATTTTTAGAAAACTTTTTTTTTTATGAAACTTGTTGGTGGTGTGTTTATATAGGTAAAATGGTGTGTTTTGAGGTGATTTTCTTGGATTTTTAGAAAACTTTTTTTTTGATGAAACTTGTTGGTGGTGTGTTTATATAGGTAAAATGGTGTGTTTTGAGGTGATTTTCTTGGATTTTTAGAAGCCCTTTTAGAAAACTTTTTTTTTTGATGATAATAAAACTATAAATATAAGTCTAAATCCAAAAGACATACAATATTGTTTAATACATACAATTTGTTTAATACATATACAAAATAATAATAAAACTATAAATATAAGTCTATGGAGGAGGAGGAGGAGGAATATGTTGCTGCTCGGACTGGAGAGATGGTAAAGTAGGCGGGTCGGGAAGTTGGACCCGAAGCTCACTCGCAATCGCCTGCACCGACGGAACCAACCACCGGATAACAGGAACCATCTCCTCTAACAACTGTAGTATCCTCGACCCCTCAGATGTGGAAGTCCTGAGAATAATACAGGGCCAAGGACCTTGTATAGACATATATCATAAGTATACAATCCCATATAATATTAAAATATTATTATTATTAATAAAAATTAGTAATACCTGTGAAGATGATGCACCATCATGTGGTGGTGGTGGTGGTGGTGGTGGTGGCCGATGGTGAAGGGGTGGACCTGGTGGTGGGGACCGTCGATCAGAATGCTGGGTATCATCTTCAGTGGGTGGGGTGTACACCCATTGCGTCCGCCCATCGGTCGTCCACCACAGCTCCTTGTCGGATATCTTCAGAATGATACCCATGCCCCTGCAGGTGTTGGCATCCAAACGGACAAACTTCGTCATGTCCGTCTGGGTGCCCAACAAATCGTCCGTCAAACTGTCCATACGACGTGCAATGGCAGTGACATACCCGCCACATGTGATCGCTCCCTCAGCCTGAAACAGCAGGATAATATTTAAGTTGTTTACCAACATATAACTAAATAAATAACTTATACCTTTTTTCCCCTACGCCCATCAAGATACTCAGCCAGACAGTAAGCAATATTGCAGGGAACGCCATCGATAATAGACCTCAGATAATAAAGGTCCTGGTGCGTGACTAGCTCCTGACTGTCCCCACGTCCAGCGATCGTCTGTGCGATGACCCGATGAATATAACGGTGAAATGGGTCACGGATCTTGCTGGCGCGTAACACTGATGACCCCCAAGGATAATCGCTAATCCTCGCCCAAACCTCGTTGGGGGCCCAATCATCCGGCACACCACGAAGCAGCAAAAAATCCGGCGAGTTAATGACCGCTGGGTTATATATACCCAGTGCCACAGCCCAATCCCTAAAGTTCAGCTCCTTGGGAACCCCGCCTAAAGAGAACCGAACATGCACGGGAGGAGGTCGGTCCGTATCCTCAACATCTGGCTCCTGCAACAACGTTATAATTTATATAGAATAAAAAAAAGAAGGAAAAATAGACTTTCTTTTATGGTACTATACCTCTAACGAGGGTGGAATAAACCGAAAGGTGGAGAGAAACTCCAAAGTGAGCTCCCTATACGAGTCCTCGGCCCCCCTTTCAAAAAAACGAGCCCACGGACCCTGTCTAGGCAATAAGACATCCACCCGCGTCTCACCAATAATCTGCAGCATTTTCCAATCAATGGTGCGGGTGGACAGAAACTTCCGGCCAAGCAGTCTATAAAGTTTCCTCCGACTCTCACTCCCGCGAGGAAACTGCAGATCCGGGTGAGGATCTAGAAACTGCGGCCCATCTAGTGGTTCTTCTACGGGCCTCTTGCCCTTAGAAGAAGTAGCCTCATCATCTGCCTTTCGCTTTCTCGGAGCCATAATCTGAAAAAAAAAATTAACGGTTCAGAAGTTAATACGACTCATATCAGTTAATACGACTCATATCAAACAATGATATGAGTCGTTTCAAACATTGATACGACTCATATTAAAGGTTAATATGAGTCGTATTCAAGTAGTTCATATAAAATTTAACTGTCATATGAATACGACTCATATCAAACACTAATATGAGTCGTTTTGGTTGAATACGACTAATATTAACCCTTAATATGAGTCGTATTCAGTAACGATATGACTCATATTCATACTTTATATGAGTCGTATTCTAGTAAATAAAAATAAGCTTTTTAAAACATTAATACGACTAATATCAGGTGATAATATTAGTCGTATTATGAATTAATACGACTCATATTTACGAGAGATATGAGTCGTATTCAACGCAAAAAAACGTACCGGGTTTGCTTGAGAGGATACGAGTAGATTATGTGCGGTGAAAATTGAAAAATGAGTCGTTTTAAGTTACAAAATGTTACAAAACAAGAAAATTAACTCCAGTATAAATTACAAAAATGTTTAATCAAGCTCCACATGATCTATAGTTTTTTTGTTATTTGTTCTATTCAGATAGTCTTGTATACGGTGTATGTATAATGCCTCCCAACGTCTTCCATCCTCGTTACTTCTTTTGAAGTAACCGCCAGTAGGAGGAATGGGATATTCTTCTGACATTTCAACATGTATATAATGGTTGTTATAAACGTAACCCAAAATAATAAACCTAAGAGGTTCATGTTCCGGGGGGGCTACCCAAAATGGAAAATATGTAACCGACCCTTCATTTGTTAGCATAATGACTGGAAGTTGAAACCTGTTGGCAATCAACACTCCGGTTTCTGGAATAATCAACCATTTTGATTGTGGAGCAAAAGAAAGTTCGTCAAAAGGTAAACTTTCTAATAAATTGAAATAAAAACACCCGAAAATTGCTTCATATATCGCCTGACGTCCGGTTAACTCTTGGTACAATTCGTTTCTAATGAATTGCCACTCGTGTTCAGGAAGGCCTAAACCAACAGCAACCGAGCGGTAACCACAATTACCATCTCCTCTAACATCAACCGTTCTTGAAATGTACGGATGAAATACCTTAGGAATATAAGGAGCAAATCTCATAAAATTGAATCTCTCCTCATCACCTGGCTCGTACGTACTCTGTCTCACAGGTTTCGGCGGTTCCACAAATGAATTCTGGGTAACATCGTGCGACATACCAAAAAAATCGTATTGTGGAGGAATTGAATTGACGTTAATAAATGAATCACGCCTTCCATGATCCATGGAACCATGTACACTATGTCTCCCAGAATAAATGTGCACACTAGGAGTATGTAGTGGTTCGTTCATGTCCACAACCGAACTATGTCTCCCAGGGATCACTGTAGACACACGATCTGTGTTTTCAAATGAGCTATATCTCGGAGGATCCATCGCCTTTTGTTTATCTTTTCTAGGGCGACCGCGATTATTTGTTTTTACAACAGGCTCCTTTTTCTTTGTTTTCCACGCAGTATCGAACCCCAAATATCGTCAAAAATATTTTTTCGTACGTGCTCTGGTTCGACAATTATCTCCTGCTTCATTCGTTCTAGCTCTCGGTTTACGTCAATTATTGTGGTTTTCTCATTAGACGTAGGTGATATATCAAGCTTTTTCCAAAACGGATCAATGGACTCAAGTGGGATGACAATTCCTACGTATAAAAATTAAAAAAAGTTTATAAACATAATACGAGTCGTATTATAAACTAATTTAAAATTATAAATAAAAATACCTGCTTGTTTACATTTATTCAACCGACACGCGCACGGCAATCCACAACCGGTGTAAAGGCGACAACTACATGTCGCACTGTTTTCTTTCATACTTTTAATTTTTCCGATTTCATCAACCAACAAATCAAGAGCTTTATGAGATACCTTACCTCTTAACTCATCAAACAAAGTTAAATTATGGTTGCTCATTCTCTTGATCAAGCTTTTTTCAAAGCTTTCTTTTATCGCAATGTACTGTTGGTCAACAATTTTGTCAACATGCCTCACGAGTCTGTCCAAGGTACTATTTGTACCATGAAGATACTTTTTAAACAAAGCATGTTGCCCTTCAACCCGGTTGTTTGTGTGTTGGTTGAAGTGTATTTGCCGGTTGGTCCATGCGGAGACAAATTTTGATCTATACTCATTTAGCCAAGTATCGTTCAAATAATTAAGCGTTCCTGTAATTATTATTACCGCTAAAAGTTAAATATTTATAATTTATTAAATTAAAATATATATATATAAATAAATAAATTGTAGTTGAAACCTTACTTGGCTGATCAAACATAAGAGTTGCAGACAGCTTGTTGTATGCATTACTATACAAGTCAAATGTTGAGGAGTTAATTAATTTATACCAAAGACGCTCAAATTCTGTCCAACTTTTTTGATCAAAACTTTGTTTGCAGTGTTTGGCAATATTTTCTTGTATGTGCCACCTGCATATTAGTTTTGTAGCGTCTGGAAATACCTTATCACATGCATTCATTAAAGCCTTATCACAGTCAGTAACTATCACTCTTGGCTTCATGCATGTTGTTAGCGTATTGTCTAATTTTTCTAAAACCCACAAAAAATTATCTTCTTTTTCTTCACTAATAAAGGCAAATGCTATACAAAAAGTTTTGTCAGTGGATGTCAAACCTACTATCTGAACAAAAGGTAGTTTGTAAACGTTAGTTTTGTATGTGGCGTCAATAAATATAACATGTGGAAATGCACGCCAAATTTCCAGTGAAGTTTTATGAATAAAAAAAATTTCTTCAACTCTGTTAGTATGTACGTTGGAACGACTAGAATTCACATACTGTTTTAACCGAAGCAAGGAGAAAAGAATCTGCATTGGAGTTTCACCAACATTAGATTCCTCCTTAATCTTTGGAATGGCATTATTTATAGTTTTAGATGTTGCCACACACTTCGGGTTCATCTGCCGAAGGGCTTGTAATATGTCACGTGTCTCCATATTTTGACTGTACAATTCTCCCACCATTTTATATTCTGCGGGGGTCAGTCGTTTAGCATACGCATGACCCTCTAAATGTTGAGCAGGATCATGGTTGTGCGAATCATCAACGACAATTAAAACCCAGCCACCAACACTTCTTTCATATTTACCTATTAACTGGAATTGACAGTTTGTTTTTTTGGAGCCACTTTTTCTTTTGTCTACCCCCTCTGGTTTATAGTTACCCCCACGATCACATTTAAGGTGAACTTTTACCGTCTCACCCGATGCATTTTTTTAGAACGTTGGGTGACTATAACGAAACCATTGTCTCTACCGATATCTTGAGCCCATTTCACCAGTTTTTCACGTGAAGTGAAAACCTTAAAAAATAAATTTTATTTTAAATATTAACTTTATGTTGTGCTACAAAACGTTGATCATTAGTAAATATTTACCTGATTAGCTTCAAACAAACTAACGCCGACATTGTCACCTGCGCCACCATTGTCACCTACGCCAACATTGTCATCGCCATAAAATACGCCACTGTTGACATCACCACCATAATAATTACCGCCATATTGCTCGTTGTTATTAGCCGGGTATTCAAAATAATTATCACCCTCGAATTGACTATCGAAAATATAGTTACTATCCCAGAAAGACATTTTAAGAAGAAGACTTAGAAAAAATCAGTGTAATGTAACGATTGATATTCAATTGAATGAATCGATCGATCGTTTATGCGTTTATATTGAAATTTTAACGGAATATTACATCGTGTCAAATAATTATATTGGTTCGTACATTTGACACTCTATAATTGAAAAACTTTAATACGACTCATATTGACGTGACACGAGTCGTATAAATAGACAGATACGACTCGTTTTAAGATTAATACGAGTCGTTTAAGTAGTCAATACGACTCGTATTAAAGTCGATATGAGTCGTATTACTGTGCTTTCTGACAAATAAAACATGCAGAATTTGTCGTCTGACACGTTCAGCAATACGACTCATATTTGGTAATACGAGTCGTATTTAGGGTGTCTGGCTAGGCAGTCGGGTGTCCGTATAGGAGCACCCTTTTTTTTAAGCTCACGTAAACATGATTCATGTATTATTATTAAACAAAAAAACTGATATGTAAGAAAAACTACTGAAAAAGTATACATGCACGACTATGGGAAATTGTTATGCATGACATGTTCAAAGGGGAATAATTTACTTATGAAAATAACTATTTTATGATTTTTTTATTTCATTTCATTATATTTATAAACTTACTATTTGATAAGTTCGGTGCTTTGCACCGGCCTTATCACTAGGGCTGTAAATGAGACAAGTCGGCTCGCAATCTACTCGAGATCGACTCGGTAAAAAGCTCGTTAGAGTCGAGCCTTAACGAGCTCGAGCTTGATTTCGAGCCTAAAATAATGTTCGTTTTGTTATCGAGCTCGAGCTTTGCATTCAAAACTCGTCGAGTCTTAACGAGCTTTTTGTTTATATATTTATATTTAGTTTTATAAATATTATTTAAATATATATTCATAAATATAACTAAAAATTATGATAAAAAATTAAATAATATGTATTTGTTATATATAAGATGTATGATTATAATTATATATAAATTTAAATATAAAAATTTATATATTAAGTAGTTAAATACTAAACGAGCCGAGCTCGAGCCGAGCTCGAGTTTGAAAACTTTCTGACGAGCCGAGCTTGAGCTTTGGAATTAAAGCTCGAAACGAGTCGAGCTCAAGCTAGAGCTTTGTTAAAACTAAAACGAGTCGAGCTCGAGCCTTAACAAGCTCGGGCTCGGCTCGGCTCGTTTACACCCCTATTTATCACGTGACGACTGACGCAACGGTTTTTTTTTTCTTTGACGTATTTACGGTTTTAATTCTCGACTTTTACTAATTGTCATTTTAGCCACGGATGAGTTTTGACTTTGATTTCTTATTATACTTTGTCATATGGTACGACTTCAATATTGTCATCGTTTTGACCTCTAGCTTTTAATATTTCATCGCTTTTTGTGTTTCAAGTTTTTTACTTTGACGTATTTACGGTTTAAATCTCCGACTTTTACTAATTGTCATTTTAGTCACGGATGAGTTTTGACTTTGATTTCTTATTATACTTTGTCATATACTCATATATGACAACTTCAATATTGTTATCGTTTTGACCTCTAGCTTTTAATTTTCATCGCTTTTAATATTTGACATATTACGGTTTTGCGCCGTGACGTACGTGACATGAGATTTTTTTTATCAGCGCATGTGTGGCAAAGTCACTAATTAAGCAAGACTTAACTGCGTGACCATGTCGCTACAACGCACGGCCCGGTCTTAAATCTAGTATATACTAAAACACAATAATATACTAAAAACATAAGAAATATAGATAAGCCAATAGGTTATTTGACATCAACTAAGATAAGGTGATTTTGAGTTTTGACATATATCAACATGGTTGTAATTGTTAGATTCAACAACCTTTTGAGGAATAAACATATTAATGCTTTAGATTTTACCTTTTAAGATCGAAACATTGATAGAGATACATATAAGAAAAGAAAAAAGAGTACATTTCTTGTGTTTTTCATTATTATTCATATTCAATCATTAGTTTTTTTAGTAAGTAGTAAAGTCAAAGAAAAAAATAACAATATCGAGGTCTTCACAAAGTAATAATGTATATATATATATATATATATATACTTCCACCTATGAATTGTAATAACCTATGTAATTTGAAGCAATTAATTAAACATGATGATCCTTCCATGAGAGGCATTGTAGCTTAGAGCAAGATCCTTCCCATATGCTTTTGCACTTGTCACTACTTGATACTCCATCACAACATTTACACTCCACTCCAAGTGTAGCAAACACTTTTGCATATTCTATAATACATACATACATACACATATATCAATTTTGTAATCATAAACATTTAGAATATATAATGGTAATAGAATTGTTGACCAATTAAACACTCTTTAGTCCTTACTCTATATGTAGTGTCTACAAACATATATACTAATTAGTTACCTTTTTTCAATCAAAAAAATAGTTGTAAATAAAAAGCATAGTTGACTCATTCCATCTTACTCGTAGAACTCATTCCATTATAAATCTTGTGTCAACCGTGGTTTTAAAAAAAATAAAAGGTTTAATCTACTAAAGTTAGTGTTTTGAAACACATGATCAAAATCCGGGTTTAATTTACTATAGTTAGCATTTTTGAAACACCTTGATCAAAATCTGATCGCGTGTTCTTAAGTTTAATCGTAACTTGAACTTAATTAAAAGAAGAATATTGAAATTGAAATCTTACTTTGAGGATAATAATTTTGAGGGCGAAAACCAAAATCGCGTGTGCATTCGGATGAACATAAGATCATCAAGAACAATAGCAAGATCGTTAGGTTCTTGACGTTATGCATCTTTGATCAGGTTGGAGAAATGAACTTTTGATTGGCACTTAATTAATTAAGTTGAGCTTGTGGCAGCTTCTATTTAAATGCCATTGGTGTCTCTAATACAAACAAACGGTCAATGATGTGCCACGTACGTATATATTCAGCTTGGTTTAACTGTTTAATGGTTCGTGACCCGATCAAAGTTTTAGTTTTTTTAAGTGGGCCCACGAAAGAAACAGTTTGATGAAGTATGTCGCAAGTTGCAAAATCTTTCTTCAAAAATAATAATTAATGTTAAATCTACAAGTTAATTTGTTTTCTTCATTGTATCTTTAGTTTGAAATAGTTTTTTCTAACAATCTAAATAAATCGTTAGAACATTTGTTTTTTTTTAGTTTGACACGTGAAAGAAAGATACTTACTAACCAGGGCCGGCTCAAGGTTTTTTGAAACGTAAAGTGAAAAAACATTTGAAGGTCTATTGTTAAAACATTTTTTTATCTGTGGTTGAGACCGACACTAATAAACTAACAATGACCATTTTTAGAATTAAACTAAGCTAATTGAACAATTATTTTCCCCTCGGTCCAACAGTAATCTTACTTTTCAATTTGTTTTGACATGACTAAAAAAACAACAAATTAATGTATACAACCTAACAAATAATAATTATCTAACTATAAAATTACTATCTATTGGGCTTGCAAACAAATACATTCTATTCAATAGTAGGATATAACATATTTTACCAAATTGAAATTGCCAACCAATTAATGAAATATCATTTACCAAATTACCAAAATATTGAATGTAAATTATCTATTAAAAGGCTACAAAAATGCAGTACCAAACAAATTTAAGGAAGTGAGGGAGAAGGAACACTTAATTTTATCTCGAAAAGTAGATTGCTTCGATTTAGAATTGCAAGAACATATTCAATTTCTATCACTTTACGGTCCCAGAGATGATTTTTTATTACAAATGACCTGAGATGATTTTATATTGTAATCGTCGTTTCGAATTCACAACAGAATATAGAAGTTTTAAAAATTTGGGGGTTATGAAAAAGTGAGGCCTAATGCAAAAGTTTATTTTTTTACTATAACGATCAGACTTATAATTTCAGTCGACGCTCATAAACTATGACGAATCGATGGCATAAGATGTGAAGGCTTATCGACATGTGACATTATGAAGCCATGACATTGACTCTGATTAAATGTGATCACTTCATGTCACCCAAGTGATAGATGATTTCACTTTTAAAATTGTCGTAGATAGAGTAGATAAATTATGTATGTTATTTTAAGAGCAAGTGCAACGTCAATTTGGTATATAGTACACATAAATATGTGTTTAGTTATGTGGAGTGGGTAAGGCTAGATAGGATTAACTCGTTAATTACTTAATTAAAAACCCGATCACTAAACAATTTAAACTTATTATATCTTGATGAAAGTAAAACTAAAATAGACATGTGGATTAAAATATTTCTAGAAGAGTTGACATGAGAGTTTTGTCATTTTTTTCAAGATTATTTTATCGACTATATACATATAACACACTGAGGGCTTTTGTCCAACTTATACGTTTAATTAACGTAATAATAACTAGTTTGATTGAGGACGAATTACCTATAGAATAATGGTAAATTGACCTATAAGTCTGATACGTACCCATGTCACCATTGCATATTACAACCATCACCACCAGCTCCGCTTCTCATAGTTTCTGGTCAACAATACACCCGCCACCAACCAATATATGGCCACCTAATCGGCACCAAGGATTCATATGCTGATTTGGGCGAAGAAACCCTAACCACCACCCTAAACCCAGCAAAATCATGTTTACAAAAAGTTATTCACACATGTTTGAAAATAATGTTTATTACAAATAGTATGTACGTGTTTTTACCGATGTCTTGTTATCAATCTATTCTTATGTGTTCAGGTCTGAGCATGAACGTTGATATCGTCATCCATAATCCACTTATAATACCCGATGTAGTGGAGAGAGAAAAGTGGGTGTTATGCCCTATCACGCCCACACCGCCTCCTCTTCATTTTACTAGACATTATAGCCAATTTTGTAATCACTATCACGTGTGACACATATGTTTGTATTTTTTGTCATAACATATCACATTTATACATATCATCAACTATAAAAACTATAGACTTTATTATTATTACCATAATTTTTCACTATCACTTACTATTTACGTGACATCTTACATAACGTGACATCTTACATGGCAAAAATTTTCTTATCACTAAAATTTGTCACTACTTGTGGCTTAGTAATTGAACGCATACCATCATCAATAAAACACGTGCGTGTACATGTGTGTTTCCCTAGCTTATTACTTTTTTTTATTAACACTTTGTACATGAACCATACTCCAAGTGCACTTCTCTCTAGATATATACTCTAATAATGCCCCTATATATTTTCTTTCAATTATAATGCAGCAAAATAATTTTCACATGTTGGCATCACAATTAATCTCTTAAACAATCACTATGTTAGTGGGTCGAAAATTTAATTTTTTCTAGATAATAATAGATCAATAAAAAAATTAAAAGCAAGTTTTTTTGTTCTTTTTTGCTAAAATATTATCTATAAAGATTTATTTACTTTTTATTTATTAGTTTATTTGATTTAACCTATATTTCTTATTTTACTAGATAGTCTTATTTTTTTGTCATTTTAGTAAGTGGTGGGACAAATTCGTTATTTCTTTGTCATTTAAGTGTTGGGACAAATTAGTTATTTCTTTGTTATTTTATTGTGTCGAGACAAGTTAGATAAGCAGAAATAAACGTGTAGAGTTGAACCTGATTTAACTAATTAAGTTTTAACTCGGATTGTTTATAACTTGATTAAGAAATATCAAGCTTCCTTTCTAGTTAGTTTTTGAGTTGATGCTCGGCTCGAGTTCCAACTCATTTAATAAATGACATTAAATATAAGCTTGAGCTCAATCTTGTTTACACAGAGCTCAACTCAAACTTTTAGAGAGACAAGCCTTGGTAAAATTAAGTCTCGGGTTCCTCATATTAACCATTTAAGCTAAGGATTTTTTTTCCTATCGTTATCTAACTTGAAAATCTTTTTTTCACATGTGTAGAAATTAAACCAAAGACTTCTTAATTTTATAAGGAGTATTGGATTTTAATTGTGTTAGTTATTTACTATTGACCGTTATTTTTCCCAAATATCGAAATATGTGTTAGCGGTCCCAACTTTTATCATGGCAAAAACAATAACAGTTGGGACCCCATCACATATTTTGATAATTGAAACCAATAGAGAACAATAGAAAACAACTAAAACTGTTAAAATCCGATACTCTAATACATAACTAGCATCTCATATATATTAGCTACTAGGTTTAACACCCGTGTGTTACACACGGGTTAAATAATAATATTTATAAAATCATAATCATTTTGTTTAAAAATTTATAAATATTTAATATTTAAAGATATTTTATTTAATCAACTTATCATGGTATTTCATATCTTCCCTCTAAAACTTCATTTTATAAAAAATTCTTTTAAAAAATTATCCTCTAAAACTTTGAATTATTATATAAATTTAATTTGAGTACGTCAAGGATTAATCGGCTTTTTATAATAGATGGGGTAGTAACACTAGAGTGGTGAAATAATCTTAATTAATCATTTCATGACATCTTTGAAAAATTCAATCTAGTTTTATTTCAAACTTTTCTTCTATAGGATTTGCACTTTATTCCAACTTTTTGTCGGGCTAACTGGCATGGTGTTACATAGTTGTTAATTTATTTATTTATTTTTGTTAGAAAATATAATTTCTTTACATTTACTATTTTAGCAACTATCACAAAATTATTAGTGGTAATTAAATTTGGTATAAGAGTTATTTTTTAAAGTGATCAAGGTTCTACTTACTGTAAAGACAGTAAAAAAGAAACTAAGTAAACATCTTGTGATTGAAAGGCCCCCATGGTTGAGTGTTACATAAGGGCCGGTTATCGAGTCCGGTAAACTCAGTTGTTATCTATTATTTTAGTTTTATGTGATACGACATGAAGATATATACTAGAGTATATGTTGTTTGAACCTAAACTTGACATTTGAACTTGAATGTATACTTGAACATAGTCATTCCCGATCGAAAAGTTTAGTGCCCATGACAAGTAAGATAATAAAAGACCACGTGAATAAGAAAATCACTGACACAATGCCTTCGATATTGGGATTTAGTTTTCCCGCCTCTTCCTTGGTACTACTTCGTTACTCGACCAACTGTCTAGATGCAGCTATCAATTTTTTTTAACGTCCGATGTCACATCTTAGGCTAAAAATATGATTTATTATTGCTTTTGGACTTTTAATTCATTTTGGTCAATCCAAATGAGGTTTTTAAAAGATTTTCAACAAAATGGTTTCAACGCTGCCGGAATGCGGTCAAATAAAGAATGAGGTCAATCCAAATTCATTTGACCGTATTCTTACAACTTTATAGATTCAAAGAAGCTTTTAGTATAATCTTACTCTTTTTATATACATTATTATAGTTTCTTGAAACATGTATTTTATTATACTTGCCTAGTATACAAATTAACTTGATTATTATAACGTACATTTTAAAGGAACTTATTTCAATACATGAATAATATATGTATATATATCATACTAAAAGAAGTAATTAATTCACATCATACTTTCCTTACACCATTGAATTGAATAAAAACAATAAAAACAAAATAAAATACAACATACTTCTGGAAGAGTTGACTAAGAATCAACTTAACGACTATATATCATATCTTCTTGGGTTGTTTTCACATTGTTTTTACATAACACGTGACACATGCAATTATCCAACGTACCAACCCCAAACGTAAAACTTGGGATTAATTGAAGGACAACAATATCACTACGTGTGGACTTCAATATATTTGAAGAAATTATGGACCACGATCAAATCAACTTTTCACATATATAGGAAGAATTAGACTAATTAATTGATTGTCAAATGTTTTAAACCCTTCTTCTACGATTCAAGGCTATCACATAATAAACAAATCAAAACGTTTGCTTGTTTTTAGGTTGAGCATACGTTTTTAACGACCCACAGTTGTAATTCTTATTGAAGCGACTGTGTCGAAACAGCGTTCAACATTGATAATACAAATCGTTTTATGTAGACTGTCTCTCGTTTTTTCTTCGAGAAACATATATAGAGTTTGGTTACTTAATTTTTGGTGTTTATTTTCTTGAAGTTTAACATGAACTTGGAAATAATTGTAAAGAAAAAAAATAGCAAAATAATAGTACGTGAAGTTTCAAAGTTATTCACGTACAAAAAACAATTACTATAGAGTAAATAATAGTGAAGTTTCAAAGCTATTTCATCAACTACACTTAAGAAAAACAATTACTATATATAGAGTAATCTGATTAAATTAAAAGTGTTTATATATATACTAGTTTAGTGCCCGCGTTACGCTCGGGACACAACATTTAAGTGATGCTTTTAAGGATGTTCATGAATATTCTATTCAGTTTGAGACAAAACCATGGTAAACCGGAACACATGATATATTTTAAAAAATTAGATTTTTAGTATAGCAATATTATACTCAAATTAAAGAGAATAAAGTACTCAATTTTATGGTGTAATTTTTTTTAAAAAAAATCGTATAAAAATGTTATGTATATTTATAAAATTAACACTGGGGTTTTTAATTGTATGTTATTATTAACTTTATCCGTAAGTTTTATTTTTAAACCCTATCAAATATAAAACGACTCATGTACACCCTTTGTAATAAAGGGTTAAAAATATAAATACTCATAAATTTTTCAGAATTCTCTAAAATATTAGGGGACCAAAAATGTAATTAGTTTTTCTATAATATATTTTATATACATATTTTAAATAAAAAAATCATTATTGTGAGATAAACTCTTAAATAATGTCACATAAGCTAAAAGGATTGAAAATATGCCACATAAGCTTTTTTGTTTTAATCTTCATCTTTTGATATATAACTTAATTTCTTTTGTGGGTTATTTTTATGACTTTACACCGCAACATGCGTTTGTTAATGTCACATTCAACACGACATAATACTATCTTTTTAAGTGTGTAATAACGCGCGGTAGAGGTCAAAAACCTAATGTTACCATGCGAGACAATACTTTTTTTGTATGCATTACTACGTTAATATATATCATGTCCAACACATATAAGACATAATATCTTACACGTGTAACGAAGTGGCGTTTAAAAATACATAAGTAAAAAAATTAAAATTGTCACATTGGTTATATTGTTGATGTTTCTATCGAGTTTTTTAGATGCTTTCTCCATTTCTAGTTTTCTAACTATTATTTTTTTATGTTTTGTTGTAGCATGTATGTATGTAGTGGTGGATCCTGAACATTTTCAGCAAGAGGATGAGCCGCGAGCTCAATATATATATAACACATGTAATTTTCTTTTCACGGGGGCAAGATCAAAATATATATATATATAAATTTAAGGTATCAGGGTAAAAAACGGTACTTCGAGACAACAAACGCGCAAGGACCGACGTCCCAGTTCGTCTCTATAAGACTATAAGTGTGCGCCCGTGCATGTATGTTTTATTTTTCTCTTATTTTATAAATCTAATTACATGCAAATTTTAAATCAACTTACTTTTGGATTTTATAATCAAAACTGAAACTTTTTACTTTACGTCAAATTAAACAATAAACACTTGAGACGAACATAAGAATTATTATAAAAATCTCGTCATCAATCTTAACTTCTTAATCAAAAAGTATCTAGAAAAAAACAGTAAGCATAATTTAATTAAAATATTATTGTTAGCTTCTTGTTAGAGTTGTTACAGTAATAGATTGGATTTTGATCATCTTTTTTTATTTCAGAGTAATAGCAAATATGCATGTTCTTATCGTGGTATGATGAACAAAGTTTTGTTCATAATAGTTTGTTGTTTGTGTTTGTTTACAACTCTAGCTACTTCAAATCTATAATCATGCCTTAATTTAGTTTGTTCGGAAAACCCCGGCCACATCCGATCACCCCCTAGCTCATACCATTTTCTTTTTCTTTAACAAATCAAAAAACACACCCAAGTAGAGGTGCACAAGAAACCCCAGATCCGGTTCTTGAATATTTGGAACCAGTACATAGGGTTTGGTTTTTCAATCAAGAATTGGACCCGAAATCAGAACAAGTTTCTTCTAATACCTGGTTTTTCATAACCGGTACCAAATTCCAAAATACCAAAAATATACACCTCGCCTTAAAAAAACACAATTGAGTACCCATAATCCAATACAAATATTTAAACAACAGTAATAAAAATCAACTGAAAATGTCATGCTTGGCCGCTAAAAGAAAGACTAACAAATCATCAAAAGAAGTTAGGAAGACAAACTAGTTTCTTTTTTATATATATGTTTTATCCATGTTTAATGACCTAATGTTATAACTAAACATTTATCTATTTTTGTAATATATATCTTAAATAGATTTTTTAAATTAGGTATTTAATTATATGTTTAGTTAATGTAAATTTTTCGAATACCAGGAAGTATGTTTTTGTAATACGTGCCATGATACCCTAAACCGGTATATAGGGTATGGTTTTTCAACCAAAAACCGGAACCGGCTTCTTCTAATAACCAGTTTTTCAGGAATGTCCGATCATACCTAGAACTGGAACCACTCAACCTGTGACAAAAACAAAAAGGAGGTTTCATGTTAGGCCAGTGGATTTTTTATGTGAGATGTGTTTCCTTTTAAGAGAGATCGAGAGAACTAATGAAAATGATCACGTGAGTTAGTAAGCCGTTAAAAAAAATGAAAGGGGTCCATATACTATAATGGAAGTTTGAGTTTGAAATTAACAATAATATATTAATTAATTATTCCACTATTTTCTGATCGAGTGTTTAATTCCTTGTGAATCACCCGTTAAATTTCCCATTTGTTCGGTTTTCTGTTTCTTCCCATTGGTCGTCTCTAGCTTCATCTCTTTGTGTCCTAATTAACGTCTCCAGATTAATTAATGTATTATTGTTCATCATCATAATCAGTTTCTATTCTTCTGCATGGTGAGCTAGCTAGTTATTTCATTCTTCAAACAAAACCTACGTACGTACATACACACAAGCAAATCTTGTACATTAATTCTAACTCATTTGTCTGGTGAAATGAAATAAGCGCGCTATATAGGCGACATATTACCAACGGATTATTACCAACCGATGGCGTTAGAGACCCTAAATTAATTATATATATATATATATATATATATTTGATTGATTGTGTTGTTTTTTTGGTAGGTTTGTGAGAAAGAAGCTAGGAATGGCATATAAGGTGGATCATGGGTATGATTACTTGTTTAAGATTGTGTTAATAGGAGATTCGGGAGTCGGGAAATCCAACATTCTTTCTCGGTTTACCCGCAATGAATTCTGTCTCGAATCTAAATCCACCATTGGTGTCGAATTCGCTACAAGGACTCTTCAGGTTGGTTGGCTGGTTGGCATTTTCATTAACAAATTGTATCGTTGATGAAAGTTTGGTCATAAACGAATAAATATAAATGAAAAGACTTTGTTCGTCTAATTAAACGAACGAACATCAACATATGTCCATGATTTATGTTTGTGTAACTAATTAAACGGATCAAATTCGTATTAATATTTACAATTCAAATTTTAAATTGAGTATTCCTCTTTATGTTTAATTGGTGTTGTATTGTGTTCGTTTAGAATATTAATGAACAAATATAAACAAACACGAACATACTTATTTTTTTTAACTAACATACATAAACAAGAAAATATATATATGTTTATTTATATGTATGTGTTCAATCGTTTGTTCAGATAATCTTAAACAAACAAACAAACCTCATTTATGTTCGTTCATTTCATTAACAAGCCTTCTCCTCATAGTTATTCTCTCATACTTATTATTCGAAGTTTTTACAATCATGTTCATATCAAACATTTTGTGTAGTGTTGATTAACTTCAAGAGCACTATGTGCAATGCAGGTCGAGGGTAAGACGGTAAAGGCACAAATATGGGACACTGCGGGTCAAGAAAGGTATCGAGCAATCACAAGTGCTTATTATCGAGGAGCCGTGGGTGCGCTCTTGATATATGACATAACAAAAGCTCAGTCATTTGAAAACGTGAAGAGGTGGCTAAGGGAACTTAGAGACCATGCAGACTCCAACATTGTCATCATGTTGGCTGGAAACAAGGCAGACTTGAGCCATCATCGAGCTGTTCAAGAAGCCGACGGTCAAAAGTTAGCCGAACAAGAAGGGCTAGTGTTCCTCGAGACTTCTGCATTTGAAGCATATAACGTTGAAAAGGCGTTTCAGATGATTTTGTTGGACATATATAAGATAGTAAGTAAGAAAGCCTTGGCTGCTCAACAAGCAGCCTCTTCTTCTATCCCGGTTCCTAGCCAGACAACCGCGATAAGAGTTGGGGATTATGATAACAACTCTCAAAGGAAATGTTGTTCTAATTAGAGAACGAAAGACGAATTAAACAAGTTATTATGTGTAAGTTTGTTCAAGAAAATCAAGAACTATAGAAGTATAGAGGTAATGTTTGTTTTTTTTTCTGTTTCTTTTGTTTCATCTCTCTCTTTTTATGCGCGTAAAGTCTCAAAAAGGTTGAATCCTGACAACCTCAACCGGCCCACGTCAGGCC
This sequence comes from Tagetes erecta, assembly GCA_030867185.1. Lineage (NCBI taxonomy): Eukaryota > Viridiplantae > Streptophyta > Magnoliopsida > Asterales > Asteraceae > Tagetes > Tagetes erecta. The sequence goes on from CM061493.1 coordinate 58,385,012, forward strand.
TGAGAGGTAAACCAAGCTCATGAAGACAGTGATCCATTGAGCCACCAAACCGAAGAGGCTCGCGTGCAAGGTCACTCCTTGACATTGCTAGAAGTTGAACTAGGGTCACTCAATCACTTCTCAAATCCCGCATCTTTGAAATCAACTCGTCTATATGCCAGAAGAGCCTCGCGTGCAAGGTCACTGTACGCGTAAAAGTAAGTTGAAAAGATAGGTTAGAAGCTTGTTTTTTTTTTTTTTGGTTTTGCACTTTTGATAGGTACAGATTATAGAGAGCATGGAGATTGGATTTATTTTTCATTTTTTAAACATCTCTTATAAATGAATTGAATTCAAAATCTAAATTAGAATGAAATAATTGCAGGTATTGTATAAAAATATATTATATGGATCATGTACCACTTTTATTCCTTTTGTGTTGTAATCGATAAAGTGCAGTGTGCCTGCAGCTGTTGGTGTTGAATTGCCGAGGCATGCTTTTAAGCCTTTGAGCTGTCATGATATGATGCTCAATCTTACTTACTAGTGATCTGGCATGCACCCAGATGTAAACGAGCCGAGCTTGAGCTTAGTTGACCCATTTATGTTTTCTGTATACATACAGAAATATAGTGTTTTAACTGAGCTCATTGGTAAATGAATTTGTTGGGTCAAAAACTAAAAAAGAAGCAGCAGCAGAAAATACAATCAAAGATTTTAAAGAACAAACATAATCTTGTAAAACTTCTTGTCTTCATATAGCTAATAGTTTGATATTACAATCTCAGAAGTTCAAAAACACTATCAAAAAAGAAAACAAGCATACAAATTACAGGAACAAATCCCTTTTGGAGGTTTATTGAAAAAAAAAACAAAATCAAGAACTGCCATTTTCTTGCACATTATCTCCAAAATGACTCCATTAAAACTTGGGATCATCCGATCATATCGATCCTCAAGAGCAATTTGTGCAAAAGCAGATTGAAAAAAATATATATGTATAAAAACAAAACACACAAAATCACAGAGGGAAGCTTCCCGTGAGGCGAATATGCTCCAGTGTTCTTCGTAAACCGTATGCATTAACAGCTGCATTAGCTGCTCTAAAACCTGCTCCATATGCTGGTGAAGCATCATTAGCTATCTGACTCATGAAAAACTCACCTAATTTATTCTCTACCCTTGATTTCCCGCCTTTTTTTGACCCCGATGATGATGACGATGTTGATGCCATGTTTTTAAGTCCAGGCATGATCTCTGATTCAAGCCACATGTATGAAAGCACTTGACATATACCTTCTTCTATCTCAGGATTAAGGTTCCTGTAACCTATTAATGTTTTAAAAAAATAGCAATTAGCAAAGGAAATAAGACATATCAAGATCCTTGAAAGAAAAATAGGAGCTTGTTAGTTACCCTTAAGACGTAACCACGCATGCATCAGTTCATGAGCAAGAATGGACCCAGTTAGTAACCTGCAAAATTTAGTCATCAAAAAGGATTCGAATTAATTTCCCGTGTGTCATTTGTGCAAATAAATGAATTAAACTCGAAAAAGAGCAATAAACACTTCACCTTGGAAGACCATATAAAACAAGAATGGCGGTGACTTCACACCTACGGGTAAGTTTGTGATGCTGAGTTCTCATTCCTGCAAAGCGACCGCCACCAATTCTTGACCTTTTTACCTACAAGAAAAAAAATTATACATAAATACTTTTAGTAATTGTGAATTATGCAAAAGTAACAACTAACAAGTATCAAGTTGTTAAAACTTAAACGCGTACACTTTCAACAGTCAGCAATTCAGAAAGGCATAAACCCCTTGTCTCGGGCAAATGATGGAATCCCTGAAAGATAAGATTGTAAAAACATAAGAATTCCAAAAGGTAGCAAAAAAGATTGCGATTTGCGAAAGAATAAGAAGAATTAGTTGAAATTACGTTTTTATCCCTAACAACGGCATCATTAAGGGCGTGTCTTTCAACAAGAAGCATGGGAATTTGTTGATCAAGTCTCATGTTCATTCCCTCGTAATAGTCTCTAATGGAATGGTAAAGTGGTTGGCAGTCGCCTGTATCCATTATTGCAGATTCCATGCATTCCAGGCATAAGCTTCTTCCATCTCCTAAAGAGATGTACCGCGTGTTCACAGACTGTCATGTTGAAAAACCATAACCATAATTATAAATAATATTAGCATCTAACGTTTAAATGAACCAATCTTGAAACTTAATGTTAAATACATGAGGCTTTTGAGCCACTTTTTATGAGTATTAATTTATTGTACAGATCCCGTGAGTTTACCGGTAACAGGGTTCTCATAAACACTAGAAAAAAATGTCTTTTCAAAATCACATACTCATGGTAGGGTCTTGATTATATGATGTCAGAAAAAAAAATTGTTATTTTGAGGCCATATTTAGTTGATTTGAGAAATTATAACCAAAAGGGAGAAAATTATGTAAATAAAGTTTGCCACAACACTAGAAAGTAGAAACCATACCTCCAATCGTTCACAACTACAGCATCGAGCTGTATTGTCATGCTCGTGAGCAGGACAATACTTCTGGGACCAAAAAGGGTGGCATCGATACTCAATCAACCCAGTGGCATTTGTGGGAATCTATAAAACCAAACATAATATTACACGATTAATCCGGATATATTTTTGCAGTATAATCTTATTTCATAATCCGGATATATGCGAAAAACAGGTTTCATAAACTTAAGCACGGTTTTCCTTACATATTGAAAGCAGACTTCACATTTGGGATGCGTCAACTCTTTGAAGCAGGACTTATGGTAAGAATTGTTCCCTGATAAGGAGAACTTGAATCAACAAAAAAACAAATAAGAGAGACATTCAAATGAAAGATAGCTTAAAATCAAAGAAATGTGTTCGGATGCATGGCTAAAAAGTACAGAACAAATTACCTCGTGTTCAGTGATCGGGTAACCACAAGCATGACAACGGAAGCACTCTGGATGAAAAAAGGTACCCATAAATCCCAAATAACTGTTGTAACCAATGCCATGGTTGCAGCCACCACATACTCTGAAGATAAAAAATGCATTACAAGATTAATCAAAGTCAAACCATTAATTGACGATTTGTTTTCTAGAATATGAAAGCAACAAAAAGATATAGCTTATAAGTACCTATATTCACTAGGCACATATGAAGGATATGGTGGTCGAAAGTCATCCGGATGTGATTTAGCATGATCTTTGTTGTTGCTTGGTAGCCACCCGTACCCTGAAAGATATATTCAAACTCAAAATGTACATGAAATGATAGAGATTGAAAATGAATTTAAAAAGACTTACAAATGACTATCAACTTACCATTTGGCTTCTTCAATCCTTCATCCAACGAAAGCGCAATTGCTCGATCTAATTCTTCCTTCTCTTTATCACTCCGTGAACGATTATCCTAAATCAATTCCTTACATTAATGGTTATGAAAACAAACATATTCTTACAGTAACAAAGTACACATATTTGTTTGTATATTTCACGTAAACAATATAACGACGCAAAAGAAAAAGGGAAAATGATATTTACCAAAGATCTAACGGGAGCACGCAATACCATACTTCCGTCTCCAATAAACTGAGGGGAAGGATTTCCACCATTAACCGAACCACGGTTCGACCCACCTCTGAAAAGCTTACTCATCCATTTCATAAACCGCGACTTCCTCTCTGCGTGTAAAGAAAAAAAGTCCCCTGCTTTGAAAACTCATGTTACATATCAACTCTAGACCAAACATAAACATACATTTATCAAACCAAATCAAGAAAATGAAACTAAAGTCCACACAAATATCAAAAAAGTAGAGTTAAAACTCAGTGAGGCATTTCATCAAACAGTTGGCAGGTGTGATTTAAAAACAAACAAATGATGTTGTGTTTCATACCATTGATACATGGTTGAGAAAGGTGGCTAATGTTCCCTGAAGAAGACATGATATGGGGGTTTGGAAACGTATGTATAGAATCGGCACAAGGGTTTGAAGAAACAGAAAAAGAGAAATGCAAAAACCCAAAAAATGGATCGAGATAACGATAGCAACGAAAAGGGTGGTCTGAAAAAGAGGAAAAAAGAAGGGTAAGAGACAGAAGAACAATGGCATCGTGATAAAAAGCATGTTGTTTTGTGGAAAAAAGTTAAAGAAAAGAGGCGAATCTATGACGGGGAAATGAAACGTAGGGTTTTAAGATACAAATTTTAAAAAAAAAACAGATAGATAATATATTCTTGAGCTGTGTAAAGTGAATTGAACAGAGAATATTGTTGAAGACAAAGATAAGGGATTGTGAACGGTGGTAATTGAAACTGTGTTAGTGTCTGATTGGATGAAGATGATGAATTGATGATGAATTGATGATGATTTGATGATGATGATGATTAAACTTGAAGTGGGGTTGAAATGAAGATGAGCATCTTGAAGAGGAAGAAATTGAGATAAAAGATTTTGATTTTGATAACAACTTTTGAAAGACAAATTTGCCGGTGAAAAAGCAACGGTATACAACGATTGTTTTCCCATATGTTTAATATCGTGTGATTGATTTGACGTGTTTACAACGATCGGTTGTTACTTGGTGTTTCTTGGATTTGATGTAAAGTCGTATTGCGGTGGTGCATTGTTTTTGTTGGTATACGGGGGCCGTTTTATGTTAGATTTTATCGGACATGTATGTATGTAACTGGTGTTATACAATATGTGATTGTACTGAGTATATTTATGTCCATATAAGACGATATGTGTTTGTATGAACGTATAAAACTGTTTAAAAATGCTATATGTCCGTAAAAGGAAGAGATGTGCGAATAATAAGATTATCTCTAAAACTTATCTTTTGTTTTGAAATCCGTCTTGTTAATTATTATTTGATATCAACAAAATCACTTTTACACGTAACAAATACATACATGACTTTAAAGCGTGTATTTAATATAGCATATGAGTTAAATTCATGTGATACGGGTTTGTATGTTAAATATCAATTTAGTTACATTTGTCAAAGTTAATCCAAGTTAAACATTCATGAATGTATCTTTTGTATCCTAATATTTATATGATTATTACAACTTCTTTTGAGGATACCAAGTATTTATAAAACCATTCAAACTTATTTTGTGTATTTCAATTCCTCTTATTTTAAAAGCTTAGGGTTTCAAATCTCGCAATGTATATAGCTGATTAATATGAGTAAAATAAAAGCTATTAAAAAAGTATAATTTTTATTATATATCAAATAAGATGAAAACAACATGTAGATGACTCGTGGTTTTCGTCATGTATGGTATCAAAGTTCGATAAGACATGTTTTTAAGCTATACCACATATGTATTCGCTATTTAGCGGGGGGGGGGGGTTGTTAATGAGTAAAACGAACAAGCTAGCAAGTTTAAATTGTATATTCAATGTATCAGTACGTATTTATTAAGAACATATATTATATGTTATATCTTGTTATATATAGGAGGAGGTTCATTTGAGAAGACTCATATATTGTAAGAAGAAAAAGAAGAAACCTAAATTACTAAAAAAAACTTATCAATTGATTAATTTTTTTAAATAAATTCACTTCCTACATACAAATGTGTAAGGTATAAACTAAAAAAATCATTAAAATATTTGTTACGTATGTATTTTTACCGTTTTAAATTTACCTACACACGTGTAGGTTATGTGTAAGTAACAAAATCTACACATGACTTCCAAATGTGTAGGTTTAACAAATAAACAAAATTTATTCAATTTTATTTTTTGAATATCAAATTTAATTAATAAATGTTGCGTTTCTATCATTTTTTTGTACGTTAAAAACGTTTTTGGTTGAAAAAATGAGGAATTTAGCTATTTCTTTTTCTTCTCGCAATATTTGCTCTTCTGAAATGAACCCTCCCCTATATATATATATATATATATATATATATATATATATATATATATATATATATATATATATATATATATATATATAAAATCGGATATTTTGGTTCCAAATCCGGCATTGCGTATGTATTTAGGTGATTAATATGAGTAAATTACAAGCTATTAAAAAAGTATAATTTCATATATATCAAATAAGATGAAAACAACATGCAGATGACTCGTGGTTTCTGTCATGTATGGCATCAAAGTTCGATAAGACTTGTTTTTAAGCTATAATATATAATAAACAATAATGACTAAATAACTTTAAAAAATTTAAAATGAACTTGAAGAGTTCTATTTTTATCTTTAAAGTTATAACATAAATGTTAGTATGACATTGTGACATTGTGTTTCCATTAGATTTGATTATGTTTAACTTAAGTCCAGTTATGTAACGCTCAAATAGATTTGCTATAAAATGTTGCGAAATGTTTTTTTCCCTCTTAATCATCAATATTTTCAAGTTGTTTCAAGACTATTATGACAAAAACGTGACACAATTGTCATATAAAATATTTTTTTCCGTAAGACATTTCAACGACAGAATCAATATTTATACCTTTTTATTAAATGGCATGTGAAGGTAAAACATGTAATATTCTTTTAGATATAAAGTGTGATGTGTTTATCCACACATTTATTAGTTATAACAAAAAGAATATATTATATAAAACCTAGAACCGTGATTGCATGTGCAATTAATTACAAACACATACATACACCTCTGGATATATTATTTTGGTTCATATCTTCAATATTGTGTAACAATTACTCATGGGATAAACGTATAAAATTAAAGTAGTTTTTACGTTAATTATTGTACTTTGTAGGTTAATTAAAATAAAACAATAAATAATGCTTGCGCCTCAGCTTTTGCTTTGAATAGTATCTCCAGCCGTAAAAAAAAAAGCACAACTCATCTAATTGCTGTCATTTGTGTTTCTTTTAGTATGTTTTCTAAACTTTTTTATGTAAACTATTTGAGTAAACTGCAGTTTTGGTCCCTGTGTTTTGATATTATTAACAGTTTCAGTCTCATCTTAATAGTTTTGGACTCTGTGTTTTTATTTTCTAACAGACGTGGTCCCGAACACAAACTTCATTTAATTTTCTGTTAAGTTTCTCACACACGCCCCGCATCTGAGGCGTAAAAATGTCATTTATCCCCCTCTTTTATCTAGGTCGTCATGTTGGTTAACATTTTTATTTAGTCGCATGTCAAAAACAGTGAGAGAAATGACATTTTTACTCCGCATGTTAAGGAGACTTAACGGAAACTTAGATGAAGTTAGTGTTCGAGACCATTTTTGTTAGAAAATGATAACATAGGGACCAAAACTGTTAAGGTGTGACTGAAACTGTTAATGGTATCAAAACACAGGGACCAAAATCGCAGTTTACTCTAATTATTAATCCTAATTTCATTGATTTTAACCATTAATACTTTGGGTTTTATGATTAACATAAATATTATAGGGATGTATGTATTGTGTCATTGTAATCATGTTAGAGAATAGTTATGACTATAATCATAAGATTTATGAACTTATATCATATCAGGTTAAAAATCATATCATGTGTGAATAATCACTCATGTTACATTTGGGTGACAAAATTCAATACTTACACAACATCGACTCATGTAGTTATTTAATGCATGGGTTAGACTTGCTAGACACTAACCTACTAAATCAATAAATCATAAATCATAATGCATTAGTAGATAAATCTTTGGCATATATAAGATCATTAATGTAACACCCCAACCCGGCTAGGGCTGACGTGTCACTTAACAGTAATCAGAATCAAACCAAATTCCATTAATCAACATAAAACATTACATTTATTCAAGAATTATTACAAAAATTCATTACACAAAAAAAAACTTTCTTTTTGAAAACTCTTCGTCTTTAATGTTCCCGAGCCCTCGATCAAATCTTTCCGGATAAACCTATAACCTAGCGTACATAAAGGACAATATGCACGCCTGAGTAAAATTGGCTTTTACTCAGTGGAACAAAACTATACAATAATAAAATCCTTATTTATAACTATCAATCAATATATACGTACACATTCAATAATTCACATTCACTAGACACCGTTAGGTGCATTCACATTCACTTGGTCAATTCGTCACATTCAGTTAGTCAATTCGTCACATTCACTAGACACCATTGGGTGCATCACATAATCACATTCACTTGGTCAATTCGTCACATTCACTAGACACCATTCGGTGCATCAGCTGTTCAATAGATCTATATATCTAAATATATATAATAATAATAATAATAAATACACATTGTTCACGTAAGCATTTAAAAACAAAATTAGATTTCCGACTACGAAGTAATAGAAAATCCAAATTCGTACACATAAGGCTAACAAAAGCCGGATAATTAGTAATAGTATAGGATGTTCGTACCTTAAACAACAAGCAAAAGTCAACGATTTGAGACGCTCTCAACAATCACCGTCTCAAAGCTAGAATAATGAACAACGAACCTATCTAACTCGCATATCCTTGATTCATCTAAGTCGGTTGTTTTGATTGACACAATGAGATGCATAGATATGGTTTTCAACATGAGATCTCAACCTCAATATATATAGGAATTAATTGTTCTTTTTGAAACGGTGCATGTAAAATAAATAATACAATATTAAATATTATTATAATTATTGATGACATTCAAACTCAAAGAAACTCATGGTTTTCTTTTAATCGTATTATCTTTTAAAAAAACAAATACTTCACATAAATATATTCCTTTGAGTTATATGTTTGGTGAGAAAAAAAACATATATATATTTTTTTTATTTACGTTTCTTTTTTTTTTCTTTAGATCAAGATCAACTTAATTTGTATTAATCTTTTCTTTTATCATCTTCATCAATATATGTTACAAGATTACTTCATACTTATCTAAAATGATTAATCTAAGTTTATTTAAATCCATTACATATACTTAATTTTCGTAGTGTTAGGTGCAATAGGTTTGGATGACATTTTAAACTGATTTGATTTACAAACATATACTCAAGATAATTGATTTAGTATTTTGAACGTCGATTTATTTTATATTAATTCACTGTATCTTATATGTGTTTCATTAAAAATTCCTGAAGTACCTACTTAATTTAATTCATCCTTATTGATATAGGTTTTAAAAATTCAGGGTATTACAACACTATCCCTCTTAAAAAAATTTCGTCCTCGAAATTGCTAATCATCTTATTATTAATGGAATATTGTTACGATAGAGCGGGTGCTAAACAGTTACTACGATTTGCTACTATAAGACACCTAACAGTATATCTATTCCATAATATCATGTTTACCCACAGGTTATATTTTTAAAATGGTTTTCAACAGAAAAGAGCCTGAGCTCTGATACCATGTTGTAACACCCCAACCCGGCTAGGGCTGACGTGTCACTTAACAGTAATCAGAATCAAACCAAATTCCATTAATCAACATAAAACATTACATTTATTCAAGAATTATTACAAAAATTCATTACACAAAAAAAAACTTTCTTTTTGAAAACTCTTCGTCTTTAATGTTCCCGAGCCCTCGATCAAATCTTTCCGGATAAACCTATAACCTAGCGTACATAAAGGACAATATGCACGCCTGAGTAAAATTGGCTTTTACTCAGTGGAACAAAACTATACAATAATAAAATCCTTATTTATAACTATCAATCAATATATACGTACACATTCAATAATTCACATTCACTAGACACCGTTAGGTGCATTCACATTCACTTGGTCAATTCGTCACATTCAGTTAGTCAATTCGTCACATTCACTAGACACCATTGGGTGCATCACATAATCACATTCACTTGGTCAATTCGTCACATTCACTAGACACCATTCGGTGCATCAATTGTTCAATAGATCTATATATCTAAATATATATAATAATAATAATAATAAATACACATTGTTCACGTAAGCATTTAAAAACAAAATTAGATTTCCGACTACGAAGTAATAGAAAATCCAAATTCGTACACATAAGGCTAACAAAAGCCGGATAATTAGTAATAGTATAGGATGTTCGTACCTTAAACAACAAGCAAAAGTCAACGATTTGAGACGCTCTCAACAATCACCGTCTCAAAGCTAGAATAATGAACAACGAACCTATCTAACTCGCATATCCTTAAGTCGGTTGTTTTGATTGACACAATGAGATGCATAGATATGGTTTTCAACATGAGATCTCAACCTCAATATATATAGGAATTAATTGTTCTTTTTGAAACGGTGCATGTAAAATAAATAATACAATATTAAATATTATTATAATTATTGATGACATTCAAACTCAAAGAAACTCATGGTTTTCTTTTAATCGTATTATCTTTTAAAAAAACAAATACTTCACATAAATATATTCCTTTGAGTTATATGTTTGGTGAGAAAAAAAACATATATATATTTTTTTTATTTACGTTTCTTTTTTTTTTTCTTTAGATCAAGATCAACTTAATTTGTATTAATCTTTTCTTTTATCATCTTCATCAATATATGTTACAAGATTACTTCATACTTATCTAAAATGATTAATCTAAGTTTATTTAAATCCATTACATCTACTTAATTTTCGTAGTGTTAGGTGCAATAGGTTTGGATGACATTTTAAACTGATTTGATTTACAAACATATACTCAAGATAATTGATTTAGTATTTTGAACGTCGATTTATTTTATATTAATTCACTGTATCTTATATGTGTTTCATTAAAAATTTCTGAAGTACCTACTTAATTTAATTCATCCTTATTGATATAGGTTTTAAAAATTCAGGGTATTACAATTAATGTGTAACGCTTTCAACTTATCACAAAGTTAGAACATGACTAGTGTTGGGTTACAGCTACATGTGCGTCTTTGAAAAAAGGATGTGGTACTTAATTTTGAAGCTTGTTTACATATGGTTTAGTCTTCATGTTTTTTAATGAATTTCAAGTTGCGGCATCAATGTATATAATGATGTTTGAATATATATACACCTCTTGTTGTCTTAATAAATAGAGTTATTGGATTTTAATAATCCGAACTTTGGTTTAATGACCGATATTAATCTTAATTTAAAAAATTATTTGTGCGAATCCCAGCTTATAATTATTTTTCTTACAATGATCTGTCATTAAAGTTAACTTAACGCCGTAAAGTTTTTTTTTCAAATTTCAAACTGATGTTTAGGGTTTTTGATCACGAGGAAGATATGAGTCAATTGATGTAAAATTTACCTTGAACATGTGCTCCAAACGACGAAAAGATCTTCAATCGAGTGTTTAAACCTAACAGTGTTTCAATCAGATAGTAAAGTTTCATCGTTTGAAGCACCGGTTCAAGGAAAGTTTACATCAATTAACTCGTACACTCCTACAGATCAAAAGCCATAAAACATCAGTTTACAATTCGAAAAAAACTTAAAGACATTAAGTTAACTTTAACGGCGAACAACTATATGAAAAAAAAACTTACATGTTAATTGTCTAGGCATACTTTCTCCTTTTTAAATTAAGTTGTGTATCCAAAGCGTAAAACAACACCAAAATATTTTCCAACACACATGCAAGAAAACAAATTTAGTATCAAATAAACATCAATAGCAAGAAAAGGTTAAATTCCATATTGCTCAAATTTTACTAATTTTTTGTTATCTAATTTATCAACAGTAAGAACGTTTGATTTGGCGCCTGATTGACCTTTGAATTAAATGCATTAATCAAAAATTAAGATATTATCTATACTCAATTTCTAAATCTAAGCAAAGATGGGTCAAAACACCAAGAAAATCAAACCTAACAGCAATTGTGGTGACACTTGGTGGCGGGATGCCATTAGACATGAAACGGAGTAAGCTATTGGCGTTGGATGATAGAAAAAGAAATATGATTGGTGGTTTTTGATGGTGATTGATGGCGGTGTTGCCGGGGAAAAAGGGTAAAAATCTACACGTTATAGTTAAGTGATTTTAACTTTTAAGTCAAAGAAAATAGATTCAGGTAAATAGGTAACATGTAAACAAACATGGAAATATGTAATTAATTTTAATCAATGTACAAATATGTAATAAGCCTTTTAGTATGTGTTCGGGAGATTAGAGAACAAGCCTTGAAGGAGAAGAAGTGGGTGGAAGGGGTGTAGCGACTGGAGGAGAGGGGATGTTGGGTTTGTGAGAGATTAGAGAACAAGTCTTGAAGGAGAAGAAGTGGAGAAGTGATTAATCAATGTCTGTCTCAAGAAGAGGATGTGCATACATTTTTTAATGAAATGTCTTCTGAATAACAAACGCACTGCAGACCAAAACGTCTACATGTGGTCTGCATGGCGCAGACAGAAGAGGTCTAGAAGACATTTTCTTAAAAAACAAACATGGGTACACTTACAACGTCAGAACTTACAAGTCATGCAAAATAGAAACATAAAAAGCAGGTTGGCATTAGGTGTATTTATATTAACCAATGATTTGTCATTTTGTCACATGTAACTTAAAACTAAAGTTTAAAAAAATATCAACAAGTACATAACTTAAAAAAGCAAAAACTAATCCCAGACACACCGTAATAGAATTGGTAACTAAATAGTATCACTTTTGTGTTTCGAGCATTAAGTCTTGAATTTAGGTTTTACATGGAAAAATAAATTTTCTAGGATAGATCAGAGGATTTTATCAAAAAAGACGTACGAGTGAAGTGGCTAGATGTAGAAGACGACTGCACATAATATATGTAGCAACTAGGTTAGTGATCCGTGGTACCATACTACCATGGGTTAAAAACATATATTTTTATTATTAAAAAATGTGTTATTTAATTGAACTTGCACAAGGATTTGTTTAGTTACAGAAGACTAACGGTTGCATTACGTTAGTTTTCATGGCAATTAAAAATGAACTTTGTTCATCTCAATACAATTAACTTTATAGATTAAATACGTCAATTGACCGAGTATTTGAACATGTTTTATGAGTGGATTGAACATATGTTTGATTATAAATTATTAATAGCTAGAAAATTTCAATAGACCGATATCTAATCTAGTGAGAAAAGATAGGATGGAGAAGAGAAGGAAAAGGTATATTGGTTTTCACTGGTCCCAACTATCACCTTTTGTCTTCTACCGGTCTCACCTATTAAATTGGTTATCAACGGTCCCAACTTTTATCACTTTGGTAACCACTGGTCCCGTCGTTAAATTTTTTTTAACGCCGCTACGTTTTTTCCAAATTCAAGACCGATGTTTTAGACCTTTTGATCGGAAGGATAATACGTGTCGATTGATGTAAAAGTTTTATCGAAAAGGCTCTCTGAACGATAAAATTTTTACATCCGATTGAAGCACCCTTAGGTATAACACCCGATTGAAGCACTATTTCGTTGTTCGGAGCGCCATTTTAAGGTAACTTTTACATCAATCGACTTGTATTATCGTTCCGATCAAAAGGCTTATAACATAGGTATTGAATTTGAAAAAAACTTAACGGCGTTAAAAAAATTTAACGACGGGACCAGTGGTTACCAAGGTGATAAAAGTTGGGACCGTTGACAGCCAATTCAATAGTTGGGGCCGGTAGAAGACAACAAGTGATAGTTGAGACCAATGAAAACCAATATACCGAAGGAAAAATGGATAGTTGAGAGAAAAAAAGTTGTCTAGAGAAAAGATGAGATGGAGAAGGGAAAGATGATGAGAAGGAGACGATGTTAAAACATGATGATGAAGGGATGGCATTAAGAAAAAAAAAGTTTAGGGTTTATGTCGTGCAAATGTGAAAATATCAAGGAAACGATTGAGTGTAACGGGTTGACCCAACGAGATCCGCGTGGAATTGATGAGAATTAATCTGGTTGCGACATGGGCAAAAAGAATATGAAGATGATTATTGAAGTGACATGTGACGAAGACTTATCAAGTTATTATTATAGGTAGATAGTTAGATTTTGTTCTTAGGTTATTATCGTTGTTAGTATGGGCTTTCAGCCCATTTGTACTTAACTACCCCATGAGAGAAAAACTATTTTTTGAATCAGATATTAATTTTGTGGTTGCAAATTACAAATTTACAATCATATCTTATAGTTAACAAGTTAATTGTATTTATTTTGTAACAAAAAGTATTTATAACTAAATGAAATTTTTTTGTAACATAGATGTATTTTTTAGAAAAAGTTTTTCTTAAAATTACTCTAATAAAAAAAGTTATATGACTTGTAAGAAAAATAACTAATTTACAAAAAATGAAACTAATACTGAGTACACATTGCGCTAACCAACTAATAAAGTAATAATATTCAATTAAAGTTATATTTGAACACCCCCTCCCCACACGGGTCAAACTTCCTGGTTTCATCACTGATAGGAGTCCATTTTTTAACCTTACTTTGGGCCCAGAGATTTTTAAGGATTCTTGAGGCCAGCCCTGGTGCTAGTTAAAATGGATACGTAACCATGGATTTGATATACGCCCTTAACATGTTTCTAACTAATGAGATAAAACATTTCTAGAAAAATTACTGCTTTATAATTTTTTTTAATTTTATTTATTTGCAACCCAAATCTCTATCTCTTTAATAATTAATGAGTAAATGATATGTCGTTTTTTATGAATGACTGAAATTATAATTGTAATTGACTTTTAATATACTAACTTCTTACACAAACACTAAAACACTTATTATACCATATGGATTAAAAAAAATGTTACTACTCTCTGATTTCAATGCAAACTATTGAAAACGCATTCAACAAATTTATAAAACAAATCAAACATAGTCAAAATATAATATATATTATCATATTTTTTAGTATATATCATGTCAATTTTTCAGCTCGTTTAATACATAGATAACTAACCTAGTATTGATTTAGACAATACTAGTAAATTGGGTATTTTTGCTACAAATTTGCCACAAGATTGTGACAACTTTTCAAGAAAGGTTAAACAAAAAAACCTAATATTGTACATAAATTTCTAAAAAGTAGTTAAAAAAAATGCATAACGTCGCAAAATCGTTGCAAAACTGAAAAGGCTTCCGACAATACTTCAACATACTTTTAATTTGTATAATTTAACAAATCACATATTACAATTGGGGTATTTATATATTTTCCCAAATCATACTGTCACAGATAATGCATAAAAAAAATTGTACATCATGCATTACAAGCTTGTATTTTTTTAAAAATGTGTAATTTAACAAGTTAACAAAGGGATATATGTATTTCTTCCTTATAATTGTCATTGCTCTCAAGGAGTCTAACAAGCTTAGGATTTTGCTAATCATTACACATTCATTGTAGAGCTCTTGGCATGACTTCTTCATCAGGTAATTAAGTTCGAAATTTTAAAACTGTGGAACTAAATAAATGAGGTTAGATTTAATTAGTCTCGGTTGTAAGTGTGTATAAAAAAGTTAGTGTATTAAATACGTGTGGATATGGGTGTATAGCTTTGTCTTTTCAGCTTAACTTAAAAAATGAATGACGTGAATTAGATACAAAATGACAAAAAAAAAATAACTTGGGAGCATAGTTCAACATGGATAATGATTGATAAAAAAAACATGAAAATCGTTATTTATTTGATATAGAGATTCATCTCTTCTTCTTTTTTTGTGAGGGAGGTTACGAAATCGGGGAATAAGAGGAAATTTAAATGGTGTTGAGGGTGAAGGTAGGGCTGTCAATTTTGTACACGAACACTAATACATAATATAAACCTACACGATCTTAATAGGTAACATGTAAGCTTTTAACAGGTAAATGTATTAAACAAGCAGACACGAATCTACCTGTTAATTTTCGTATATTAAAAAGATATTTACTTGGTTACCTGTTAGTACTTGTTAGTACATGTTAGTACATGTTAGTACATGTTAGTACATGTTAGTACATGTTAGTACATGTTAGTACCTGTTAGTATATGTTAGTAACTGTTAGTACCTGTTAATACCTGTTAGTACATGCTATATTTTATTTCAAATTAAAAATATAATATAGTATAACATTATTTTACCCTAATTCCTTAAATTTGAATTTGTAAATCCTAATTCCCTCAAGTCTAATCGTGTATATATGTTATAAACATGTACATGTACATGAGGTATGGGTAACATGTACACGATAAGTTATCGTGTCGTGTACATGTAACATGTTTTGTGTTCGTGTCTTAACAAGTATAGATATACATGATTTGTCAGCCCTAAGTGAAGGGAAGAAAGAAGGCGAGAAAGGTGGATTCAAATTAAAAATGAAATTAATACTTAAATTGGATCTCCATAACACATATTTGAAGAAGAGGGAGTTCAAAAATTTGGATAAAAAAAATGAAATTAATGTTTAAAAGATACTTTTAGCGTAATAAAAACTGGATTTAGTGTTATCCAAGTTCAGTAAAATCTAAAAACTTTAAATTTTGGTGTGTACCCATCATTCGTGCATTATAATATATGTATATATAGTTCTAATTTTTTAACATTTATAATGTCATCGGGTTCTTAAATACTGTCTGATTAATCCAACTGATCTGACTAGTGGAACGGTGAGAGAGTAATCCGATATCCAATCTGGTTAAAGAAAACATTGAAATAAAGAGGTGCCTGCAACAGATAATACAACTTATAAAGAAGACATCACATCATAAGTAATTGATGAAATATTGTACCATATATAAACATAAAAAGTTACAATTAATTAAATTTATGTGTAATTGATTAGAATACTATAGAAGCCTTTTATAAATAATTGCATGCAAATATCTAGATTTAAAATGATCTAGTGATATGATACCCGAGTAGTATAAATAAGGATGGGTAGCTAGTCTCATATGAAACTTACCCGAACTAATATGTATGTCACACTCACACAAAGCACTTAGTTGTGAAGCTAACTTATATACTTCTCTAGCAATAAATGCTTAAGCAGCTATACATATTGCTATAGATCGCTTTGAAAAATGAGCCCTAAAAACTTTTGGAGTTCAAAGCAAGGGTTTATTTTTCACAAGGATAGGGTGGCTCAATATGTGTTAACATTTTTTTTGTATTTGGGTGGGTTGGCTTAATTAGTGTTTGATACGTAACATGATCTAATTATTGCTAATAATTGATTATTGGTTGATTAGATATATGTCACCAGATGGGGTTTTACACCTTGATCTAAAGCGTAATAACATAGTCTAAGGGATGATGGGAAGATTCAACTCAAGCTATAAGATAATTGACTTTGGATTAGCTCTTATGTTCGTAACAAGTATGTATATATATAACCAATAACCTCAAATAAGGGGCATATATATAATTTGTTGCTTGGGGAGTGGGGTTAAATATGGCTTGGTCAAATATCGATCGATAAAAAAATGAGTCGGCTAAAAAAACAAATAACAATGAAGGAACAACTAAAGAAATTCTTACAAACAATCATACTTAACATAAACTCTCAAGTGTGTATATATAGTAATTAAAAATAAAATCTCAATAAAATGCATGTTGTGGTAATGAAGCACCATTATTTGAGGTGTCGCATCATATATTTGCTATCGAGATTCAATTTTAGGTCAAAATATCATTCGTGAACCTATTGGCATCACACCTTACACGGCTCCAAAAATGACAAAGGATGTTGTAATAAGGAAGCGAACATCTAGAGAGCAGGTGTCATTACATATGAGTTTATTTCCGGATTTTTCCTTTTTACGACGGCGAGTTATGTGATTAAGATTTTGGGAATAATTGTGTATTGTGTTTAAAAACTAACATATTTGTAACTATGTTAATTAATTATGTATTGTAGTAGACAACGATGGCTTTACAAGCCTCATTCTTTATGGGAATTTAAAGTTAATTGACATTGGATCAGCTAATACATGGATCTTGTTAATAAAATGCTTGATTGAGACACATGTCTTTAGGCCTGTAAACGAACACAAACATCAGCATGTTCGTGTTCGTTCATTTAACTTTAACCAAGCACGAATACATGACCAAATATTTTGTCATGAAAATAAGGATATTATTTATAGATTACTTTGTTAAAGGACCCAAATTGCAGCAGCTATAAAACATAAAAAAACGTAATTTGTAGGGACAAACCGAAAAAGTGGTGTGGACATTCGAAAATGATAACTGAAGAGTAGTCATGTCTTTCACTTATCATTTACAAATACCTTGTAAAGCCGATACACATTTTACCTAAGGTTTATGTAAGAATAAAAAAAACTTATGTCAACCAAATTTTTGAGCTTTTTAAAAAACCATATATCAGACACCAATTTGGACATATAATATATCTAGATGTTGTATGCAACTAATAGAAATATGACACACTTCAAATCAAGCATATAGCTAAAATCCAAAATATGCTACTTGTACAACAACTGAAGGGTGAAGCTATTGTACAAAATGTATTTTCAATATAAAGTTGTGAGAAAATGATTAAACGAATTTTGATTGACATCATTCCGGCGGCATTAGACCGACTTTTCAAACTAGTTCCCTAACTTTGCCATCCTAAACCTAACCCCCCTCCCCTAAAAAAACCTAAACCCTATAAATTAAACCCTAAAAACTAAGATCGAAAAGTTCGATGATACAGTTTCAACGTCACCGGAATGATGTTAATTAGAACTCGTTTGGCTGCCTTCTCATAATTTTGTATCGAAAATACACTTTAAATGGGTCAACACTGGTAAAACTGTTTGAATAGGTCGTATGGGTAAAATTGTCACATGGGTTGGACGGGTAAAATAGTTTTAATAGGTCAAACAGGTAAACAGTTTGAATGGGTTGATCATGTAAAACTGTTTGAATGGATCAAACGGGTCAAACTGTTTGAATGGGTCAAACGGGTAAAACCATTTGAATGGGTCAAACTGTCACATTGGTTATCATGAGTAAATGGACCTACACTATCTGACAATCGTCCACTTACGAACCGAGGGCTAAAATAGTAGGGGTTAAAAAATTTGGGGGGAGGGGGGGCTAGAAGTGTGTGGTGGCCAAAATACCACTGACATTTCCAAACGGGGAATTGTAAACATTTTTTCTATATATGTTGCCAAAAGAGTAAGTAAAAAAAATTTGTAACGTAGTTTTAGCATTCTAACACTTATGTTTCAAGTTTTAACATTCATCAACTAACTGTATATATATTTCCAATGTAAAAGGTCGGTGGATACCCGATTTTTAGAGGTGACTTTTTTTAATTAGTCGCTAAAGATGTTTTTTTTCATGTGACCGAAGATTTTGACGTAATGACATTTTTGGCCTCCAACTTGATCTAATTACATTTTTTACTTATAACTTTGGACATATTCATAGTTTCATACAACTTCACACTATGAAGTGTGAGACATTAAACTTTTAGGTTAAT
Organism: Tagetes erecta; assembly: GCA_030867185.1. Taxonomy (NCBI): domain Eukaryota; kingdom Viridiplantae; phylum Streptophyta; class Magnoliopsida; order Asterales; family Asteraceae; genus Tagetes; species Tagetes erecta. Next base: position 58,404,345 of record CM061493.1, read on the forward strand.
GTCATCTCCAACGTCGAGACAATACTATTTTACGTGTGTAACGACGCAACGATGAGGCCGCAACACGCACCACATGTCAAGATCCAAGTGTCTGCATCATAAAACATATAACAAAGTCATAAATAAGCGCCAACTAAGACCCGACAATCGCATGACCTGGTCTTGAATCCAAAAAGGTGGGAGAAACTGACACCACTAGACAAGGAAAAGTTCATACATGACACATATGTGTAAGGCGGGTGTAACAAGGGCATAGCCATAGGCCGAGCTAAGGCTCAACTTTTCATGCATAATGTAAATTTTGATTTTTTTCCCGTTTTATATTTAGGATACACCTGGTCAATTAAAAGGTTACCCCTGAACACTCAAACAAACTTTTATTGACAATTTTGTTTGAAAAAGTGGCAAAAAAAAAAGATGATATTAGTCAAAATAGTCAAAATATTGTTAATAATTTTCAAGAAAATGATGATAAAACTCCGTATATTATTAATGATATGCAAGAAAATAATGTTTTATATGAGTGTACGTAATTTTTTAACGAGTTTTGCAATATAAATTGTAAGAGTGTAAGACAATTTTTTCAATGGATACCTTGATATTTTAAACTAGCTCCATCACATACGTGATACATCACATATAACTTGTGTTTATTACGTTGAGCACGTCACAATACACCACACACCACCTCATCATCACACCATAATTCCTTATTGTTTAAAAGAGTTACAAAATGTTTAAGATTGAGTTTGAAAATAACTTATTGACTTTTTGAAAAAGTTAATAAGTCAATTAAGTCATTTTTAAAAGGGGTAACTTTATAAAAATGTAACAAAGTTTGTCAACTGTTCCAATTAAATACATAAAACTTTATTTGTCTCTCTAATATCACTAAAGTTTCATTAAATGTTCCAAGCCTATGCATTAATTTTACGATTATTTGAATTTTTAAAAATTGAATTGGGCAATTAAAATATGTATAAACTTTGGATACTATTTTGTGATTATTTTTGTTCAATTTGACTTAAACTCAATAAATTTAGAACTTTGTTATTAAGTTGCAAATTCTTAGTCTTCACTTTTAGATCCCGATTCAAATTGATTGGAAAAAAACTTTCATTTTTTTATAATCATAATTCATGTATATTTCATATGCCCAACTCAATTTAAAAAATTAAAACATTTGTAAAAATATTACATAGGATTTTTGAACACTTATGAAACTTCAGTAACTTTAAAGAGACAAAAAAAAAATTGATATATTTAATTGGAACAGTGAGTAAACTTGATTACATTTCTATGACATTTTTCCTTTTTAAAAACCATAAAATCATAACTTTTTGATGACTTATTAACTTATTAGTTTTTTCAAAAAACCAATAAGTCAATAACCCATTTCTAAACTCATGAGCTGTTTGTAAAAATCTGAATCATTAAATCCTGAATGGTTAAGATGTCTGAACCATTAAAAGACTTTATCAATGGAAGAGATGTTAGTATAGAACTTTAGATAGGGTAAAGTTAGTATATGCTCCATTCAGCATCTCTCTGTCTCTTAACCATTCAGCACTTAACTAAAACATTCAGAGACTCTTTTTTTATAAAACAAACGCTCTAAATACTAAATAATTAAGTACTAAACTGAACCATTAAATGGTAAAACAAAACAACCTTTCAATCTCAAACACTTTTTTAATAAAATCCAAAATCTATACCTTCTAATAAAAAAGGGTTTTAAAGGACACTTGTCATTCAATGAAAAGGGTGTTGAGGGCATTTTCCTGCCAAAACTAAAAATCTTTTATTTTAAGTTATGTATGGAAGGAAATCGATAACATTAAATTACCAATAATTTTCTTTTTCAAAGTTTCAATTTACCTTATTTACATTTCTGAAATAATTATTAAAACGGAAAACAAACAACTTAAACAAATAATTGTATCGGAAGTTACGACCCAGACCCATGCATGTCGGCCCGTACGCTTGGCCCGGTACATACGAGTGTCACCGTGAATTTTTTCGAATATTTATCATCTGAATTATTGGTTTTTAAAATTGAGTTAGACAAATGAAACATGTATCAATTACGATTACTAAAAAGTGAAAGTTTTTTTTCATTATTTTTAATCGGGATCTAATAGTGAAGAAAAAATTTGCTACTTCATAACAAGGTTACAAAATTATTAAGTTAAGTCGATCAAACTGAATAAAAATAAATACTAAATAGTATCCAAAATTTATACATGATTCATTTGCCAAACTCAATTTTAGTAAATTCAAATATTCATAAAATTATTACATAGGATTAGAACACTTAGGTTTTGTTTGGCATGGAGTAATGGAATGGACGAGAGAATGGAATGAATGAAGGAAATGAATGGACAAAGGAATGAAATAGATCATTCCATTCCATTCTCTTGTTTGGTTACCGTATAGAAATAAAATGAATCAATACTTCTTGTTGTTTGGTAGGCTGGAAAAAACACATGAAAGAAATACAAATCTCTATAAACGACAAAAATAACTAGTCATGGTTATGGGTCGGGTCTTGGTTTGGACCATGGATCGGCTCATGGTTCGATACATGGGTGAATACATGAGTCAGGTCATGGATCGACACATGGGTCGGGTCATGGTTCGAGCAATGGGTTAACACATTGGTCGGTTTAATTATGGGTCGGGTCAGGAGTCAGTTCACGGATCTGGTCATAAGTCGGTTCATAAACCGAGTCATGGGTTGCTCGGGACATGGGTCGGGTCATGATATGAGACATGAGTCAAGTCATGAGCCGAATCATTGTTTGGGTCATGGTTCAGGGCGTTGATCGACATGGGTCGAGTCACGAGTCTGTAGATGGCTCGGGTCGTGAGTCGGTTCATGGGTTGGGTCATGGTTCGAACCATGAGTCAGGACATGATCGGTTCATGGGGTCTTGGGACGGTTCAAGGTTTAGGGCATGAGTCGGTTCATGGTTCTTATCATGACTTAAAAAAATATTTCATTTCTTGAAGGAATGAAAAAAACATGGGTAATGGATGGAATGAAAATGATGTATTTTTCATTCCTTGGTAATGGTCCATTCCATTCTATTGACTGACCAAACACACTTTTTTCATTCACTCGTAATGCTTCATTTCATTCCACCTCTCATTCCCACATACCAAACAGTACCTTAATGAAACTTTAGTGACTTATAGTCTTTATTGGTGTTAGATAGCGTACCTAATATGATAATGATTTGTGGTTTTTTTTGTTTACCATACTCGATAATAATTAAATATTTTTAGCTATTCAACTCGTGTAACACACGGGGTATAATCTAGTTAGGTATAAACAACTAGTATAGAGATATAACTATATAAGGTATAAATAACTAGTATAGAGAGTTTTTTCTAAATTTAAAATCAAAATCATTCTCGCACTCTTTTTGAAAATTATCATATCGCTTTATTAGGGTTTCAAATCAAATCAAATCATTTCTCTCAATTCGTTTCTTCTCGATTCAATTCAATTCTAATTCAAATAACTGGTGATGAACTTCACAGATCCAGCAATGTCGCTTTTGGCCGCTAGCGGTGGCGACACCGTCAAACTCTTTGATGTTTCCATGGATCCCGGTGATCCTTGTGTTCTCACTCACACACCTTCACCTGGTTCAAATGTTAACTCCGTCAAATGGAACCATACAAGTAACAATTTTTATCCTTCTGCTCATTTATGCTGTTTTTTAGATGTTGATTTGATTGTGAATTGTGAAATGAGTTTGAATTTTGAGATGATGTTGTGATCAGATTTGGTTGTGGCAAGTGCTGGTGACGATAAGAGGATATCGTTGTGGCGAAAGAATGGACAGAGTATGGGGACTATTCCTGCTGCTGGAACTGATAGTGGTGATAATATTGATGTGAGTTGATATTGTGTTTCACATTTGCATCTGTTATGTTTTAAATTGTCACTTTAATTCAGTATTGGGACTGTTTAGTGGATATTGAAATAGATGTTACTCAGATCGAATTTAGTATGTGTTTTGCATTTTGCATATTGTTTATCTAGTAATTACTTTCATGTTAAGTGTTAACATTAAGGCTTATGAATGAGGCATGCTGCTCTTTAAATTTCAGGAGTCTATTTTCACTATCAGCTTTAGTACGAAAGCATCTCGTTACATTTGTTCTGGTGGAAGTGGACAAGTTGTGAGAATATGGGATTTGCAGAGAAGGAGATGCATAAAGTGGTTAAGAGGTCATACCGACACTATAACAGATGTGAAATATAATTGCAGAGATGAACATTTAGCTTCCATTAGTCTTGGTGGTGATCTTATAATTCACAACCTAGGCTCGGGTGCGAGGGCTACAGAACTCAAAGATCCTAATGGGCAGGTGTGTGTTCTTCTCCATATTTTAGCTATCACAAAACCATTAAGAATTTAGTTCTTATTGGTGTTTGTAATTTATAATATACTTTTGTTTTCTGATGTGCTAGATGTTTGTATGATGGTTCAAGCTCAGGTCTTGAGGGTGCTTGATTATTCACGGGCTAGCAGGCACCTTTTAGTGACAGCTGGTGATGATGGTTCTGTTCATCTGTGGGATACAACCGGTCGCAACCCAAAGGTGTGTGAGTTCGTCTTATTGAACTTACATAGTTTTTTTTATCGTTTTTTACTTTATTTTTTTGCAAGGTTGATTAGTTTATAGTCGTTGTTTAACATGTATGCTAAGCTGATAAATGACATGCAGGTTTCTTGGTTAAAGCAACATTCTGCACCAACAGCTGGCATTAGTTTTTCACCGTCTAATGACAAGGTTTCTCTTAATTATTTTGTATTTTTTCTATAACAGAAGTTAATGAAGTTAAATTTCTGTATGAATCAAAAAGATATCTTAGATGAACTTTTGGAGTTTGGCAGATTATTGCTAGTGTTGGACTAGATAAAAAATTATACACTTTTGACTCGGGAGCAAGAAGACCCTCATTTTGCGTACCATATGAGTCCCCTTTTTCTTCAGTGGCATTTCATGATGATGGAAACACACTGGCAGCTGGCACAACAACTGGACAGGTGGTGTTTTATGATGTGCGCGCAAAGCCTCAACCTATTACCGTTCTTCGCGCTTATGCTAATTCTGAGGTAAACCTATCTCATGTTACTGTTACTTTTGTTTAATTCACAGATATACTAAGTTATTATGTTATTTTGTTTACATAGGCTGTCACAAGTTTATCCTGGCAAAGATCAAAACCAATTTTTGTAAATGAAAAAAGTTGCACACCAGATACGGCTCTTATGGGCGGTACTGTGGATGATTCAATTGTTATGCCAGATCCACTTCCTTCAGCAACAACATCTATTACTTCAATTGTGGGGTCCCGGACCTCTGGTCGTGTTGGGTCTTCTTCAGATTCTGCGTTGTCAGCCACTTCTAGTGCTAATGATTCCTTTACAGCAGGTGAAGAAACACCACTGAGAAGCTCTTTCAGGATTGGTGGATCGCTTAGATTACATCCGACGCGTGGTATTAAAGATGACATGGAGGTGTTTTCTCCACTTGTTGATGTACAACCGATTACACCATCTTTTGATAAACTGTTTGAAGGAACCAAAAACGATTTTAATAAAAAAAGTGCTCTGTTGTTTTCTTCATCAAGAAAACCCTTGCATGGAACCGGTGATGGCAGCGACCGTCCCTTGAATTTTGACTGGAAACCTAGCTCGACTTCAGTACAGGTTTGCTAGCTAAATACTCCAATATATGATGTATTATAACTAACGAAATATTATGTAAATCAGTAAATCCTCACTGGAATGGACTGAGTTCACAAGTAACAACTTTCTCTGTTTTCTATTTTGGAAATGTAGTATTTTCTTGCTTGTAGAAAGGTACAAACTAAAAAAAGAACACTTTTGTCTTTTGGTGTAACTGGTAGCAGGTAATTACTTAGCAAAAGGAAACAAGTGTCAAGTTGAACATTTTCGGCAACACCTGCCTACTTAAAATAAAATTTTGAGTATGATATTACCCAATAATAAATATTTGAGTAAAGCTGGTTACTTTCTCATGCAATAAGTACTTGTAAATTAAAACTAATAATTATTAATTTCAATACATAATTACACAGGATGACAACCACAATCCTGTCTCTCAACCATTATCTTCTCCTGAACCGGCATCAATAACTCCACCAGAAGCTTGGGGCGGAGTGTCAGATAAATATATTCGCCCACGTCAGCAAGGGATGCTACCCTCTCGATTTGCCACATTGGCATCTTCTTCCAGTTTATCCTCAGGATCCATGATGGCTGGACTTCAAGATCTTAGTTTGCCTTTAAGCCAAACGGCTATTAATTTCCGTGTCAGGGATACCTCTTCTAGTCAAGATCCTTTAGTTTCTTCTGAAATCCCGTTTGGCTCTACTTCTCTTTCACTTGGTTTGAAAGGTAATCTAGAATCTTCTGGACTTGCATTGAGCCAAACACGAAGATTTTCAAGTTATGCTGAGCGGATAAGTACCAATCCGTCTTTTAGTGACGGGACATCTACTGCTGTGGGGTCCCCGAAAACAAAGAAAACAGGGCCTGAAACAAGAGAAGAGATTCTGAATAGCTTTACACCAAGGCATGAGATGGCTGTCACAGAATTGGGAACTCCTCTATCAGTGAATGTAAGATACTTGCTGTATGTTACTTTCACAATTTCTTGTAGAGTTGGCAATATGGGTGGGTCGGGGTAACAGGTCAAAACGTATATGGCTGAAACATGTAATTTTTTGTGCCGATTGGGTCTGGTATGTTTTGACTCAACTACTTGTTGGCTATGTTTAAGACGATATTACCTAACTCAAATCTGAATTTTGAATACAGCATTTTAGGAGGGCACATGTATTAACTATACACTTTGGGTGACTTCAATTCGTTGAACCTTTCAACCTAATTCCCTTGCTTAGTTAAATGTTTTTGTTTGACCATTTTCAGTCTGACTCCTCTTCAACCAAAAATGTATCTTCTAATGTGTTAAACAATAAGATTTAGCGAGTGGATTAAAATTCACCTCTAATTGTTTGTGATTGCTAGTGGCAGTCACTTTCATCGTGAATATCTTGATTCTATTTTTTTGGGTGTTTGGATTTGTGTTTTGGAACTGATTTTATTGTTTGGATAAAGAAATTTTGTTTGATTATTTGATTATTTAAGGGGTTCGGTAAAGCTCCATGCTAGTTGCATTCGGATTAAAATAAATTATTTATTTATGTATCGTTTTTCACTAAAGAATGCACCTTTGGTGTTTGTCATATATTACTTTCTTAAATAATCATAATTTTGTCACACCAAAATTTTTGATCATCTGATTTAGAAAACTTCAACATCATAAACCGATAAACTTATCCATTCACTATTCTTTAACTGTTATATGATTCTGAACTTTTGACATTATATAATTAATTTTGCAAATCTGAACACCTTTAAATGATATGCTCCTGCTTTTACTGGCTGACATGCATCGGTTCAAGTGGTGTCATTTTCTCGTCTTTAAAAGCTATTTGTTAGTTATTAACTTATAACGTTGATATTATTGACAGGGTATGGATACACAACCCCCGAAATCACCTTTGCATCCTAATGCACAGCAGCAGGGATCTTCTTCTTTCTCACTTCAACTATTTCAAGGCACTCTTGATGAAACTCTTTCTTCTTTCCAGAAATCGATTCATGAAGATGTTAGAAATCTTCACATTGAAGTTTTAAGGCAAAGTCATATTCAGGAGGTCTGCATATATTGCTTCTTTTTCTTTTTTTTTCTTTTTTTTCGATATTTTATTTTATTTTATGTTAATTTTTTCCACTCATTTATGCATTCCTCATGTAGATGCAAATGTCGAATAAAATGAACTCCATTTTGGAAACACAAGCAGAGCTTATGAAGGAAATCAAATTGTTACGCAAAGAAAACCAGGAACTCCGCCAGTTGCTGTGAGCATTAGCTTTTTACCCGTATGTCGTTTTGTTTTCAAATTGAGTCGGCTTTTCTAGTCATTTTATCTGGTTTTTTAGTGCAAACAAACCTTCTTTCTTTTGAAATTGCTAAAAAGGAGCACACCTATATTCACGGTGTGGTTTCCATTTGTAATATTTAGTATTTACAACAACGAAATGGTTTTGTGGAAAGAAAGGTTAAGTGTCTTGGTTTTAAAAAAAGGCGAAAACTCGTTTTAAACTTGAAAACAGTTGTGCTAGTTTTTATATGGGTGTGGGTGAGATGATGTTGCTGTAGAAGAAAAAGAGAGAAGTCAACTTTGATTTTATTCAGCAGAGTGATAGAACATGTATAGAGAGTATGATGACCTTGATTCATGAACAGATGATTTATATCATTTATTGCTGAATATGCTATTTTAAAATCTAAAATGTTACCAGTTTGAAATGGTATAATAGTATATGTTCTTTTTATTCTTCTATCTAGTTCTTACGACTTTTAAACTGTTTTAGGACAATAAACATTCCAAGAATATTGATAGTTTAATAAATGAATAATATTATTTAACCTAATTTATCATATAAAGCCCTGAATATAGAGTTTATAACCTAGTCATGTTAAAGTTTGTGAACTTATCTAACATGTGCATCAGTGTTAAGACAACAATAAACAGTAACTTGTTATATTTACTGGGCAAAAGATATTTATAGTGAATATAACCTTTTATGTAAGGAGATGGTATTAATTTTTGGTGTTAATCCTTAAGCAATTTTAAGTGTAAATCTAATTACTTTTCTTAATTACATGTAATTTAGACAGGTTTACTGATTTTAATATATCAATATTGTCGTAAGGGTCTTTTTAGTGTATTTATGATAAAATAAAGATTTTAGTATTTAAAGGTTGAGCAGATGTATTTTTTCGTATAAGATATTAATGCGTGTCACCTTTTTTTAATGATAATACTCAATGAACTAGTAAAAATGTGGAATAGGATAATGTATAGTAAACAAATCGAACTTTCAGCGAACAGTTTGAGTTTTTCGTAACAAGTTTGTGTCTGTTCGTTTAATAAACAAATGAACATGGACAAGAATTTCTACTCGTTAAGTTAGACGAACAAACATGAACAGATACCACTTTGTTCGTTTATATTCGTGAACGTTCAGAAATGTGTCCGTTTATGTTTGTGAACGTTCAGTAATGTGTTCGTTATGTTTTTCTGCTTGTATTCATTTGTGTTTGTTTATTTGGAGGCTTTTATGTGTTATTTTTATTTTATTTTAGGGTTATTGGATTTAAACACCCTCAACTATTGGTCATTGGCCGTTGTCACCTCCAAGTATCACTTTGGCCAATAACACTCCCAACTAAATACTTTGGTGTCCGTATCACCAAAAGTTAACCAAATCACTAACGCCGTTAAGTTTTGCTGACGTGGCACGGTGACGTGTCCTATCTCTGCTTACGTGGCACGGTGATGGCGGCCAATGATCAATAGTTAAGGGTGTTTAAATCCAATAAGGCAATAACCCATTATTTATCTATATTTAACTAAGAATTGACCTGTGTCACGTGATGCGACGACCGGGTTTTAGTTGGTGCATATGTCGTGTCATATTTGTGACTTCGTTACATGCGTTACGTTATTGATTATCTCATGCACGTTCTGGTGTAGTATAATGCCTCGTACCTTGCAATGTAACATGTCAAAGTAATTAAATGCTTCCATCACCAGCAAGAACAAAAAGCGAGAAAGGGGGTCGCCCTGTCTCAATCCTCTTTTCAAGTGAACTTCCGAGTAAGCGACCTATTTAATAAAATTGATGACAGGACAGAATTAAGACAACATTTAATCCATAAACACCATAAAAGCGGAAATTTATTTATACCATTATATTGTACAAAAAAATCCTAGTTAACAGTGTCATATTGGATCAAGTGGTCATGATGTGCATTGAACATCTACACGAGGGCTGGATATTTTTGTTTTTTTTTCTTCTTTTTAAACTTTTTTTTCTTTGTATATTCTTTTGTTTTAGTTAGTTTTTTTAATTACTTTGACGGCATTACGTTGCAAGGTACAAAACATAATATTGCACCATAACGTGCAAGAGATAATCAATAACATAACGCATGTAACGAAGTCACAAATATTACACGACATATGCACCAACTAAAACCCGGTCGTCGCATCACGTGACACAGGTCAATTCCTAGTTAAATATAGATATATACTGGGTTATTGCCTTATTGGATTTAAACACCCTTAACTATTGATCATTGGCCGCCATCACCGTGCCACGTAAGCAGAGATAGGACACGTCACCGTGCCACGTCAGCAAAACTTAACGGCGTTAGTGATTTGGTTAACTTTTGGTGATACGGACACCAAAGTATTTAGTTGGGAGTGTTATTGGCCAAAGTGATACTTGGAGGTGACAATGGCCAATGACCAATAGTTGGGGGTGTTTAAATCCAATAACCCTTTATTTTATTGGTTTTAGAAAATGTGTTTATTTATATATTCATGAACATTTGTTTTTGTTTATTTGCATTCTTTATGTTTAGTATGTGTTTGTGAACAACTTATGAAAATGTTCGTTTCCTTAATGAACGAACACCAACAATAAATATCGTTGGATAAGCTTTCATAAACAATTTATAAACACATTGATTCCTTAACAAACAAACATAAACACATCTCCCTATTATATTTTACTCATACGTGAAATAAAGTGTCTTGTAGTAAGAACATTTTTATAGTTCGTTTAACATGTAAATTTTACAAATTGTCCGCGCATTTTATTGCAGATTTTCGGAAGTCTATATGCAAAAAAAAAATGAAACATGACCAAATGCAACACTAAAACAAAAAACACGTTAACAGAATCAAATATTCTTTTAATAAATCAAAACATAAATTACAATTAACATGACAATTTTTTTATATAATCTCTAATCCTGGTAGAGATAAATATTCTTTTAGTATATCGAAAAATAAGTTACAATTAACATGGCAATCTTTTTATATAATCTCTAATCTTGCTAGAAATTGCAGCAGGGGGATCTGTAAGAATTATTTCTTCACTAGTTTTATGACATCACCAACCAAATGTAAGGAACCAGTAACCAAGACCTAATATATTGAAAAAACAAACAAACTGATATATATCGGGCTTTAACTGTAATAACAGAATAAAGTGTGATAAAAAAGGTACCTGTAGTGGTATAGACTTATTTTGTTGTTTTACACTATTTCTTAACCATTTAATGGCCAGCGGAAGTGACGGAAACACTATACTGTTTTCGCAACTTATAACATTCATATCATCATGATGTTCACCCACACCTGGAGCCGGGTCATCTTCTTCGGGCTTTCCTGAGAATTGTAAAATATTCCAAAAGCATTGTGAAAAGTCAAAAGTTGCATAAAAAGGTCAAATTTCTGTTCTAGGTAACCAACTTAAACCATCAAAGTTTTAAAATTTTCTTATATAAAATCTTCCAAGTTAACAGTTTTTCAGGTGTCAAGCCAAACGAGTTATCTTTTATGCAATGAGCCTGTGTAAGTTGGAACTGTAGATATCAGTTACAATTTAGCAGTTGGTCTTGAGTAAACAAACTTGTTGCGAGAAGGTTGAGCAGTTGTGAAACTAATGATGAAACTAAATATAACAATGGTAATGTTGGAAATATATATACCTTGTTTACTACGTATGATTTCCTCCCATGCTGTTTGAAGGCTTAGTTGCCATGAACAATCAACTTCAGAGTCAGTCGGTGGGGAGGATGAGCTAGATCCAACTTTCGTGTAGAGTGACATGTTCGGTACAAATAATGCCTTTTTGAAATTTATACCTGAAAAAAGGAAAAATCAATATCAACGTAACCCTTGTATATGGCAATGTCAACCCATTTCCATATGAATATTCAATTTGGGTTGTGTTACCTCAAACGAGTAAAAAAACTACTTAAAAGGAGAACGTTAATTATTTTACTACATCTTAAAAAAAAATGTTGGCGTGTTTTTAAAGAAACAGATCTAAGGTGCATAATTAAACCAAAATGAAGTCACAGCAATTAGATGCTTGTAACTGAGATACCTTGACCAGCACACGTGTCCAATAGTCGCGGAAATAGCAATCGTGGGTCCCTTACTGACATACAATTGAACAATAATATCTGCATTTTCAGTCAAGTTAAAAGGATCAAAGATGCACTTTTTTAAGAAAGAAACAGCAGGATGGGTAATATAAAGTAGCTAAATAGGAAACAAGTTAACATCAAAAGTTGTTTACAAACAACAAAATCTATTTATTCAAGAGAATAGAGTGCTTTAGTAATATATTTTATACAATATAAAACACAAATTGATTTTTGCAACCAAAGGTATTTTTCTTGTTTCTAACCTGTGTCGAGTCCTTCCTGGAGTTATCACCGTTGCTAAGGGAGCATCTTTCTTGTCCTTGATCTTCTTTAACTGCACGAGAAAACCAATTTGCACAAACTTCCATGCTTTCAGGAGTATGTGCTCCATCCAAATAAAATACCAGATCCCCTTGACTGTGAATATCACAAGCCCGGTCAGCAATAATCTGGGCCCGTCCTTGTAGACTTGCGGTTGTTAACCCTTTAACAAAGGGCTCAGGCAAACAACTCTGTATCCAAGCATACATATAATGAAATTTCTCAAAACAAACAAAATATTAGAGGTGGCAACTTCAAAATGTTTATTGGGCAATGGGTCGGTTTGTGTTATACTTTGTATTTAACAGCCTCTAAAGCGACCCAAAGTGTCTTCCTAATGACATCCTCAACCCGTTAATTTTCACAAAATAAGATTAACATTGTAATAATACAGTAACTTCATAATGATCAACTAATACACTAACTATTTATAAAACTGAAGGAAAATATCGTTTATCAGTCTGCCCACCCAACCCAAACCATTTAAACCCAAACTAAAAAAGTAATATTTGACCGAACTGTGCTTACAGTCACATTCACGGGTTCAATTTCAAAATGACCGGTTCTTTGAAGCCACGTAGAGCTTAACATGATAGCAAGCCCAGCATTAACATATTGATGCTCCCCTGCAAGCCCAAGATGTAACCCATTTAACAAATTACCATCCAACTGGTTTGCCGTTTGAAGGCACACCTGCAACAGGGTAATTTGGTGATTTCCATAACAGCATATAATTGTATCAGCTATGAAATTAAGTGAACATAACTGTTAAAGAAACTGAACTTACATTTAACTGGGAAGCCTTTTCTTTAAGTACTTGCATAGCTTCAGGTGGTTGACAAACAGTATATGCAGGAACCCCTTTCTATACAAAAAAAAAATATGAGAAAGATAAAAGATAACAAATTTTTTTGCATACTAAGATGCATGATTTGAAATTGCACCTTAAAGATACCAGCCTTCTGCCCCGCGATTTCTTCAAGCGTATTTCCTGATCATGCATATTTATATAAAGATTTGTTTAATCTTCTAACTTCAGCTATACAATGTGAATGTCACAAATATATATCAACTTATTTCTGATAGAAAAAACACAAATCAATATAAAATAATACGATGAATGGTCATACCAAGGATTTCCGTGTGATCATACCCCAGTGATGTGATACCACATACTATAGGTTTCGGAATCTGAAAGAAATTGTGCACGCACTCAACACATTTTTTTTGTATGTTACAAATGGTGAATTTTGATTTAGAATAACATACCACATTAGTTGCATCAGTCTTTCCTCCTAGTCCAACCTCAATAATAGCAACGTCTACCTGCCACAAATGTCATGTGTATAGTAAGTAAATCATGATGATGATCATATTTATTTTCCGTATGTGGTTACGGGATATGGATGTAACACTGTGTTCCCGAGTTAACTTATGGAGAGAAAAGAAAGGATTTCCTTCACTTTTCTTCTCTTCATTTCCTTCCAAATTGGAAGGACGGATTTTGAGCCAAAAAACCTCTTCTTTTACTTTCTTTTCTCTCCTTTAATGAAACTTAGGAACACAACTAAAAATGGCTTCTTTCCAAATCCTTTCTCCCCTTTAATGAAACTCGGGAGCACAGTGTAGATTTTGTTAAAAAAAAAAAGTCGTCACGTACTTGCTCTGTTGCAAAAATTTTGAAAGCAAGTAAAGCAAGGAAGTGAAATAAAGTTGGCATTGGCATATCATCACTGCATTTTGCCTACAGACAGAAACAGAAACAAATAAGAAGTAATTTAAATTATGAGGATGAAAGAAAATGTTAATTTAGTTTATAATAATATTTATAACCAACGACTACACTATGAAAATAGTAACTAACGAAACATTAGTGACCAACTGACCATGTTACCCAAATTAAGATCAACTGAGCAATTTGTTGCTCGTTTACCTGTCACCATGTTATAAACTCTTCGGTTGTGGAAATTGAAATTGGATGACATGATTGAACAATAGAACACAGTTGAAAAAAATGATACCATAATCAGAAAAAAAAATCTGCTTTAAACAAAGCAGTAAATTCTGGGAGAGTTCTCATAAACCAAAAAATAACTATTTGGCTTCTGAAAGGTATATGGATAACAACTAATTATGGTTATATTTTTCTATAAAGAGTGTTTATCAATCAACATTTTGTTGCTCTTAACTAGGATTAAACAAATAACAAAATATAACCATAATAACTATTGCCCAAGCGCTTTTGGCAAACAATTTTAGTAGCTTTGATTCGTTGAGGTCAATCTAACCACATCATTCTTATTCTTTGCCTCAAAATGTTATTTTGGCCTTAGTGTATGTATCCAAGTATCATCTCATGGGACTTCTAGTTAATGGAGTGATAAGCTTTCTAATTTGCAAACAAACAAGTGATTATTTTAGAAGCATGAGAAGAGTTAATATGAGTTAGTTACATGCATATAGTACATAGATCAGAAATCATGCCTTCAGTCTATCCCAACACCACCAGAAATATTCCAAAAACTTCTCTATGCATATGTCCTTTCTGAAACATCAGAAAAATACATTTGATTAACCATTACTTCAGTTAAATTTTACAGAGTTATACGACCACAACATGGATATCTTGAACAAATCAACTAATATCATGATACAATAAATGAACTATGAATTAGCGTTTCACGGCTCCACAGACTCACCCATCCAATCGGAATCTTTCTCGAACATCAATGAGGTGAGGAGATGTGAAGAGCCCAGTGTGAAAGCCATAATTGCGTAGTATAGCTTCTGTGAACACACATGTTGATCCCTGTGACCAATCGAATTATGACATATATCAGAACTAATCACACACATAAACAGTTCCTACAGATCTTATTGGATATAAAGTGCAATGGTACATGCTAAATTGATGTCTAAGAGAATGATAGATATGAACCTTCAGTTAATTAATGCGGAAAACTATCGGTTATCGGTCAAGGACCGATATTTGAGATATCAGTTATCTCGATGGGATATCGGTAGCTAAAATATCATGCATATATTTATACATATATATATATATATAGAGAGAGAGAGAGATAGAGAGGTTCACCTACAAAGAATTTTAATCTAAGAAGGGTAAGAAATGAATATCTAGTTAAATTAGAATATGGTTATTTTAGTCATGCCACTTTTGTTGACTCTCTTTCGACATGCAAGGCATATGTCAATTCCCCAACTTTTTTAAACATTTATAACTTTTACATACGATATTATTTTTTAAACAAATTACACCATAAAACGAGCATTTTTTTCTTTAAAACGTGTATAGTGTCGATATAAAAAACGAACTTTTTCACATTTTTTCAGCTCATCGTGCAATTTTCTAATTTGACGAGGATTACACGGTAACACATTGTAATGATAGTGAATAGTAAGCATGTATAACACAATGACACAATCATAATAAGCATTTTTTCTTTAAACCACGTATAGTCTTGATATATGAAAAACGAACATTTTATTCACATTTTTTCAGCTCATAGTGCATTTTCGTCACATCATTGTGCAATATGTTTAACTGACGAGGATTACATAAACACATAATGACCTGATAAGGATTATTCAATGACACAATATATGATAGTTTAATAGTAGAGATGTATAACACAATCATTGTACATTGTCACAATGTACAAGGGTGAAACAATTGATAGAACATAAGTAAACATTTGTAACATAATGAAACTGATCCAAAGACTCAAAGTATAACACTAATACAATGATAATTTACCCACTTATATTTGTGTGTGTGTATACCACATATATACATAACGTAAAACACTAAAACCTATATATTATTAATACTTAATAGTAAAATCTACTCCAACACTTAAAAGTGTCAACATTTTATAATAGAAAATAAAAACATGAATCGTAAGCATAAAAATATTATAAAAAATGGGCCAATATGTCAAAATTGAGAAACTCGGCGAGATGACCGATATTTTGGAACGAAAATATCAACGATATATTGGTAATATCGGCCGATAATATTGGTCCAGATATTTTCACCGAGATTTTGTTTCAGATCCGCTTACCAAGATATCCGTGAGATTAACTGCATAGTCATGTACTATGCACTCATGCGTGGTATCTTTAAACCAACATATACAAGTGGATGGCTCGTATATTTGATATTTTCACATAGCATCTATATATAAGCTAGATAATCTATACCTTCTAATAAAAGAGGGTTTTTGATGCCACATGTCATGCAATGAAACTATTGTTGACATTATTTTCCCGCTCATTAATATTACATATTTAATCCCTCTACTATTGCACAACATACAATCATCAAACTAATATACTTTTCTATCAATTACAAAAATATTCACCATATTCTTAGTAACAAAAATATATATTCTAAAAATAATTATCGTATTCTTAGTAAATGTATCATTTATCAAAATATATATCGATATATTTCGGTCAAAAAGTATGTCAATTAAGTGATTTAAAAGTTGATAAAATGCCAACAATGGCTTCATTAAACGACATGTGACATCCAAAACTCTTTTTTATTATTAGGTATATTTATTAGTTTTTAGCAAATTCATCACATAAATTTATTAAAAGAATATTTATTAGCATATTTTAGGCTGAGTTTTTTTGGCATGTTTGTTGAACTTTTTCTAAGCTAACTTTTGTTGAGTAATAACAAATCATTGGCAATAAAATAAAGGTTATAAGTAACAAGTATACATGTAGCATACTTCTAATTTTTCCTTTGTGAGTTTTTGGTCTTTGTTGGTGTTTAAAGATGGTAATGATTTATAGTGTAGTACTTACTTGTCATATGATTATTTGTTTACTATGCTTGATGATTATGTTTTTAGTTACACACCCCGTGTAACACACGGGTATAATCTAGTAAGTACTACAAAAATTGTATTCTTCCAAAACGTACACATTTAATAAATTCGAATACATATGTACCTATATATGCACATGGTTACTTTCTGTCAGAGATTAATATAAATATGTTTTTAACATAGATTCTCCAAATGGAAACAAAAAAATCTTTCTAAAATATCAACGTTACCACAACAAAAGGGGCATATAATTGTAGTGCATATGCACTTACATAAGCTCAAATTATTTGAGGGCTATTTGGAAGAATGAATAAGTCATAATGTTTAATGTCATAACTATCACGATACGTATCAAATTCAAGCCATTGTTTTAGCCATATCTTAGCGATATGGCTCTACATTGTAATCGGAATCTAAAGTTTCATGTTGTCGGATCAAGACTAATGAACTTATTGACAAAACTAAAAGCTATTTGACATTGTCATGAGTCGAAAAATATGTGCATTCAGTGAAATAAAAGATAAAACCAGTTCATGTAAATAATCAACAGAAGTAAATACCTTTCCCTTTGTGCCTGCAACATGAATGATCTTCATCTCAGAAATCGACTCCTCCAAATCCAAAATCTAATTCAGACGGAACCATAAATCAATAAAGCTTTTCTAACATTCATCCAATTCCAACATATGAAGAGCAAAACTTAACTAGATGTCTAGAGCCTACAATTTTCTCAAATAATTATCAAAAAACTATTCACTTTTTCCAATCATAAACTAAAGCTGCACTACGAAAGAAAAGATGTGAATATCACCTTAACATAGTCAAAAATCCGCTCAAATCTATGGTTGTCAACAGACTTACGAGACCGATTCTTTTTGGTGATGAGAGAAGACAAAGCATCCATGGCTTCATCATAAGCTGAAACACTACTAGGTTTTCTAGATCCAGCTTCACCTTCTACACCAATACCAATCAACAAGTATATTTCAGTTCATTAACTTCAAATCAAAATGTAAAACAATCACGAATTCAAAACTTATTCAACATAAATCGAACAAATGAGTAGCATAGCAATAGTGCAAAAGTAGTAAGTTTATTAGATCCAGCTTCACCTTCTTCACTAAAACCAATCAACAAGTCTATTTAAGTTCATTTACTTCAAATTAAAATGTATAACAATCACGATATCAAAACTTCAACAATATGAATCGAACAAATGAGTAAAGTTTACTAGATCCAGCTTCACCTTCTTCACTAAAACCAATCAGCAAGTCAATTTAAGTTCAATAACTTCAAATTAAAATGTATAACAATCACGATATCAAAACTTCAACAATATGAATCGAACAAGTGAGTAAAGTTTACTAGATCCAACTTCAGTAAGCAATCAACAAATCAATTTAAGTTCATTTGCATCAAGTTGAAAGGTAAAACAATAACGAATTCAAAAGTAGAGCAATATTATAGATAGCGGCGAAGTAAAAGTACCTGGTGTCATGTTAGATTGAAGCAGCGGCTAGGGTTTGAGAAGATGAAACAGAGGAATATGTTTGAATTGATTGATTGATTGATGTGTAAAGGTTACGTGAATGAATAATGATGACGATGGAGGGAACGTCCTCACCACAGGCTTCCGTTGGAAAGATGCTTTTTGAATTCTCATTTCTATCGAAATTAGATTTTTCTATTTTAAAATAAACAAACGTATTATGTCTATGTCACTGAGCTTAAATTGTTATCGAAAATCTTTGTTGTCTTCATTTAAATAGTTAAATTGACTTGTTTTAGACTAGTCGGGTAAGCATGTTAAAGGACTAAGGGTGTGTTTGTTTTTCATGAAAAGCTCTTCTGGAGCTCTTTTGTCTGCGCCACGCAGATTACGCGCAGACATTAAACTCTGCAGCGTGTTTGTTTTCTGGAAGACCTTTCATTAAAAAAGGTCTGTCCGTCCTTTTCTGGCTGCAGATGTAACTGACGCCTAGAATAATTTAGTTGATAAGTCAAATGCATGATTTAACTAATAAGTCGTGTGGATATATAGACTAAATGTTAGCGTGTCAACTGAACAAATATGCTAGGCCGACTGATGTATTCATTTTAGAACAAAAGTAATTATAAACTTGTTTATTTTAATATTTAAATTTTTGTTGACACATGTTCCTCGATCATTTCAGCCTTCACATAGGCGATAATTATTTTATAGTATTTTTGTTGTTAGCTTTTAATAAATCGAGTAGAAGACTTTTGCTATTAGCAAACAAATAATAATGATATGATCATGTCTTATTTTTTGTTTCCAGACGATGTTATTTCAGGTGACTTTATTTCATTGGCTCGTAGTTAGAATTTTGAAATGCTTTTATATTGCTTCTGGGCTGATGGGTTAACTATTAAAAAGCATGATTTTTGGTTTCAAAGATGAGGAACTTCCTCATACTAGTAAGTCATGTTGCTTCAAAACTAAAATGTCAAACACATACCATTCCCTGCATGTATCTTGAGATCCCTATGGGAACCAACATGAATCGCCTTAAGTTGTGTTCCCGAGTTTATTTAACGAGGGAAAATAAGGGAAAGAAAATCCTTTCTTTTCTCTTCTCTTCTTCTCTTCTTTTCCTTTCCCTTTCCTTCCTTTCATTTCCTTCCGATTTGGAAGGAAACAATTTCCTTCCTTTTTCCTCTTGTTTTCCTTCCATTTTCTTTCTTTTCTTTCTTTTAATGAAACTCGGGAACACAACTCTTTTTATTTCTTTCCTTTTCCTTCCTTTAATTAAACTCGGGAACACAACTATTTTTTTCTTTCCTCTCATTTCTTTTATTTTCTTCTCTTAAACTAAACTCGAGAACATAACGGGGTGTTATTGACATATTTGAAGTAAAGTTGTCTCATTAAAAAGTAAAATATTTGTGTTTGGTGGTAGAACTATTCTTCTAGGTTATGTGAAGCCTTTTTATTTACTACTACTCACTTTTTATAACCCCAATACATGTGATTGAATCCGTGAAAAGAATTTGAAAAATATTTTTATTGATGGGCCAATTTCAATATTTAAAGTGCATTTGATAAACTAGGAAAAAATCATGTCTCCAAAAGGCTTTGAAAAATATTTTTATTGATGGGCTTAATTTCAATATTTAATGTAATCCACTTTAACTCAAGGTGTTTCAATCCTTTCTTTTATTTGGTGGAATACTGGAATATCACTACTACATGAAAAAACATTATCTCTTTCGACAAAGATTTACAAAGTATATTCATTGATCTTGACTTAAGCATTCGAGGTAAACCTAATAAAGGTAACAAAATAAATTTTTGGAGTGAACTATGAGTTGGGAACTCAACTCTCTATAATGTTCTATGGCATTACCAAGTTATCTTTGCGTAAAGATTGCAAAGTCATAAAGTGCTACACCATTAATAGTTGTTGGGTGGAAATATAGTTGGATACGAGTCACCTCGAAGTATTAGCCTATGATGAAACCCACTGAAGTGAGAAAAACCCCTAGCTCAACCCATAGCATTATGTCATGGTAAATTCAAACCGACGACCTCTCACGTAGAGAAGTCCCTGGGGTGTCGTTGAACTAGAAGGACACATGCTTTAAGTCTTTAACTAATGCTCAAGGTCTATTTAGTATGAGGTAATAAAACGGACAGAGAAATGTAATAGACGAATGAATGAAATAGACAAATGAATTAATTGGATCATTACATTCCATTCTCATTTTTACTATGTGGGAATAAAATGGATCATTACTTTGTGGATTTTGATAAATGAGAAGATAAATGAATGGAATACAAAGGTGTGGTCGACTAGGGTGGTTGATAGTGGTGATGGCAATTAGGGGTGTTCACAGTTTGGTTTTGACGGTTTTTTGATCAAACCGTAAGCCAAACCATTAGTACGGTTTTTGCATATCGAAAACCGAAGCCGAACCATTGAAAACACAAACCAAACCAAACCAAACCAAGCCGTTACTAACGGTTTGGCTCCGATTTGATTTCACGGTTTGGGCCTATATTGGGCTACATGTTCATCTTTGTGCTAAATAGTCAAAAATATCAACACTTAATTAACATGCTGTTAAAAAACATACACACCAAATAAACACATAATAAGTACAAATTTATTCTAATACAAGCTTAGACTAAACTGTCAAAATACACAAAGAAGCTTAAAGTAATTAGGTGTTCAAAACAAACCAGGTCAAAACAAACAACCTAATCACTTTTATCGCCTACTGTCCAAAAGTTCTAAGCTCCATATGTGCAATCCAAAAACATCATGAACCAGGCATGGTTCGGTCTAATACATAATATGAAATATTATAAATAATTATATATCTAATATAAAAAATGTATAATTTTAAAATACTTAAATCCTACGGTCCGGTTCGGTTTTATCCGACCGGTTTTTGGTAAAAACCATAAGCCAAACCGTTCATTACGGTTTAAATTTTTTGAAGCCAACCGAAAGTTAAAAATAAAACCGACCATGAAGCCAAACCGATGACCGGTTTGAACGGTTTCACGGTTTTAAACCGTACCATGATCACCCTAATGGCAATGGTAATGGTGGGAAGAAATGATGAAGGAGAAAATAGAATGACTAAAAAAACAAAGGTGTGGTCGGCCCAACCATAGGATCAGAACATGAGTCGGTTCAAGGGTCATGGCATAGGCGGTTCATGGTTTAAGCCATTGTTTTGTTCATGCTTCAAGACATGGGGCGGTTTATGGATTAGGTAATGGTTCGGGACATGGATTAAGTCATGAATTAAGAAAATTGTTAAACTCCTTGAAGGATGAAAATAAAAACTTCCTCGAGGATTGAAAATCATTCAAATAGAAGGAATCACATTTCTTATGCAATTGTTCGTTCCATTCTTATGTAATTAATAAATATGTTTTTTTTTAAATTTTAATGTTATATTAAAATAAACAGACATACCATGTCACTAAGCTCAAATTATCATAAATTTGCTTTTGTTATCTTCGTCTAAACAATCAAACTGTTTTGTTTTAGACTTGCTGGCTAAGCACGTTAAAACACTAGCAGACGCCCGACTAACTTAGCTGTTAAGTCTAACGCTTAATTTAACCAATAAATCATGTGGACATATAGACAAAATCCTTAGCATTAAGTCAACTGAACAAACAAGCTAAGTTAACTAATGTATTCATTTTAGAAAAAATTATTTTAATATTTAAATATAACAAAACAAAAACATATGACACTCGTTCCTTACCATTTCAGCATTCACATAGGCGACACCTTCTTTATAGTATTTTTGTAGCTAACTTAATAAATCGAGTAGAAGACTTTTGCTATTAGAAAACAAATAATAATGCTCTAATCTTGTTTAATTTATTTTTTTTTGCAAGTGATGGTATTTTCATTAGCTTGTGGTTAGAATTTTTAGATGCTTTTATCTTGCTTTTGAATTAAAGGTCAACTAATAAAACACAATTTTTTGTTTTAAAAAGGTATATTGGTTTTCACTGGTCCCAACTATCACCTTTTGTCTTCTATCGGTCCCAACTATTAAATTGGTTGTTAACGGTCCCAACTTTTTAAAAGTGTTTATGGTACCAAATTGAATGCCTTTCTCATTAACATAATACCCCTTATATAGGTAGAGTTGTGACAAGATAATTAAGGAAGAGATAGACATAAATAACAATACAAATATAATTCAAATCTACTTAATCATATAAGAGATATACTAAAACATATCTACTAATACTCCCCCGTAGTTGAAGCGGCAGTAGGACGAACGCACAAACTAGAACGAAACTCTTGAAACAGTGGACGCGGAAGCCCTTTGGTAAAAATATCAGCATACTGAACCGACGATGGTACATGCAAGACCCGAATATGGCCCAAACTAACCTTTTCTCGAACAAAATGAATATCTATCTCCACGTGTTTCGTGCGCTGATGCTGAACAGGATTATGGGATAGATAAACCGCAGATATGTTATCACAATATATCACTGTAGCTTTGCATACAGGAACATTCAATTCAACCAACAGATTTCGCAACCATGTAGTCTCTGCAACAGCGTTCGCAACACCCCGATACTCAGCTTCGGCACTCGATCTAGAAATAGTAGGTTGTCTCTTGGATGACCAAGAGATCAAGTTGTCTCCCAAATACACACAGTACCCGGAAGTGGAACGTCTAGAATCAGGGCACCCACCCCAATCAGCATCGGAATAAGCAGTAAGAGAGTGGGACCGTGAAGGTACTAACCATAAACCAAAATCAATGGTGCCACTCAAGTATCGTAGAATCCGTTTCAGGAACACAAAATGTGGCTCACGAGGCGCATGCATGAATAAACATATCTGCTGAACCGCATAAGTAATGTCTGGGCGAGTGAAAGTAAGGTACTGTAAAGCACCTGCCAAAGTCCTGTATAACGTACCATCAGGTAAAAGGGCCCCATCTGTGACGCTAAGCTTAGAGGCAGTATCCACCGGAGTGGCACAAGGTTTACAGTCAGTCATATTGGCCCTGTTTAAAATATCACGAGTGTAGGAAGCCTGAGATAAGAATAAACCTTTGTCACTCCGGGTGGCAGTAACCCCCAAAAAATGATGAAGAACACCCAAGTCTGTCATAGCAAATTCCCTCGAAAGGGTGTCAATAATGGACCTGAGAAGCTGCATATTTGAAGCCGTTAGTACTATATCATCAACTTACAGTAATAAAAACGCCCGTTGCGAACCCCGAGTATATATAAACAGTGAATTATCTGACGTGCTACGCGTGAAACCATGGGCGATTACAAAATTGTAAAAGCGTGTGTACCATGCCCTAGGGGCCTGTTTTAAACCATAGAGAGACTTCTTGAGACGACACACGTGAGACGGATGTTGTGGATCAACAAACCCGGGGGGTTGATGCATAAATACTGTTTCCTTGAGATCACCATGTAAAAAGGCGTTTTTAACATCCAATTGATGCACTGGCCATGACTGTGAAACTGCAATACTTAAAACCGTGCGAATAGTAGCTGGTTTGACAACCGGACTAAAAGTGTCATCACAGTCAATGCCCACAGTTTGAGATTTCCCATTTACTACCAAACGGGCTTTGTACCGCTCCAACGTCCCATCTGATTTAAATTTATGTTTGAACAACCACATGCATCTAATAACCGGGTGGTCGTTCGGTCGTGGGACTAATTCCCACGTATCATTTTTCTGTAAAGCACTAAATTCGTTGGTCATGGCATCCAGCCAATTCGGGTCGGACCGGGCTTTGGTGTAAGAGGTAGGAACGGGAGAAATAGTGGATGTATGGAGGTTGAGACGCTGAACAGGTTTGGAAATTCCGACACGGGACCGAGTAGTCATGGGGTGGGGGGCGGCGGAGGTTTGAGGGGCGGTTTCGGTGGTCATGGTAGGTGAAGAGGGGGGTGTCGGTGACGCAGGTGGTGGTGGGGCTGTTGGGCTATGCGATTGAGTAGGTGACGGAGGGGGAGGTTGTGGAGTAGGAGCCGAAGATGGGAAACAAGGCGATGGATGGTTTACAAACTCATCATCTAGAAAGGAGTATGAGTTCGGTTGTGATTGATCAGCATAAGGAAACGAGGCTTCATCAAAAACTACGTGGCGAGAAATGTGGACGGTGCCAGTGGACGGATCGTAGCATCGATAGCCTCGATGATCCGGCGGGTAGCCGAGAAAAATGCACTGCATAGAACGGGGGTGAAGTTTATGTGGGTTAGTGGCCGTGGTGTTGGGGTAACACGCACAACCAAAGACTCGCAAGTGGTCATAAGATGGATGACATTGATATAGAGCAAAGTGTGGCGTAGAAAAGTTGAGGCGTTTGGTGGGTAAAATATTATGAAGGTATGCGGCGGTGTGAAGTGCCTCAACCCAAAACGTAGGTGGTAGATGAGCATGAAAAAGCAGGGAGCGTATGATGTCGTTGAGGCGACGGATCATACGTTCAGAACGTCCATTTTGTTGTGACGTTTGGGGGCATAAGAAACGAAACGTGAACCCATGAGCGGAGGCGAAAGAACGAAAAGCATGATTGTCAAATTCCCCGCCCATGTCACATTGAAAACTTTTAATTTTACTGTTAAATTGAGTTTCAACATATTTATGGAATTTTGCAAAATTATTGAATGTGTCGGATTTGAATTTAAGTGGGTAGATCCATACAAAATGAGTGAAATTATCAATGAGGACCATGTAATATTTATATCCGGATTGACTTTTAATCGGTGATGTCCACAAGTCACAGTGAATGATATCAAATGGTTTGTATGTAACAGACGTAGAATTATAAAATGGTAAACGCTTGTTTTTAGCAAGTTGACACGAATGACATAAAGACGAGACAATTGGTTTATTACAAGGAATAGTAAATCTAGTACGTAATAATTTCAAAATAACTTCTCCCGGGTGTCCTAGACGGTTATGCCATGGATCAACAGTTGAAGCGAATGCAGACTGGACCGTTGATGAAGTGAAAGGATAGAGATCGCCCGAACTATCGTGGCGGGAAAGGTGAGCTCCAGTCTTGAGATCCTTCACAGTGAAACCAAAAGGATCAAATTCAACTGTTGTCAGATTATCAATTGTAAATTTACGAACGGACAAGAGATTTTTAATTATTTCGGGTGTATAAAGGATGTTATTTAAGGTATAGGATTGTGTGGTTGTTTTGTGGTTTGTGTGGCCCGACCCATGAATTGGAAGAGTGACCATTACCAACGTAAATAGACTTGATAGAAGTAAATGAGGGCGTGGAAATTTTACCTGGGTCGTAGGTTAGGTGAGATGTTGCTCCAGTGTCCATGTACCAGTTGGAGTCATTAGATGTAAGATTCACTTGCTGCATCGCCTGGGCCAAATCATTAGTATTAAAATTAGCAGGATAGCCCGGAAAACCTGAAAACGGTGTCAACCCAGTAGGAGTTGGCTGCTGTTGCGTAACAGGGCCCCCATTTGGCCCATAACCATAACTGAACTGTGGGCCATTGCCAAATTGGTTCATGTAATGGGCCTGTTGCTGATTTGCAGTCCATCTAGGGGGTTGGGCCATGTTGTTGTTGTTGAGTGGGGGTGCTGTAGGATAAGGCGAGGGTGGTGGGGCCCACTGTTGAGGTGATTGTGTTTGCTGTAAGTTCTGGTTCGGCTGCCAAGATGAGTTTTGTGCCCAATTATTTTGCTGATTTTGCCCATAGTTATTGGAACCACGATCCCGACCACGGTTCTGATTTCTACCACGACCTCGACTATTTTGACCACGACCACGGTTAGCATAATAATTAGGATCATAATTTTTACCTTGATAACCGGTGGTGCGATTCGTGTTGTTGCTTGGACGCTCCGTCTGGGCAGCCAAAACTGCTGAAGATGCTCTTGACGTGGCTTGTTGACGTTGCGTTTCCAGATGTAACATATCCCTGGCCGTCTCCCACGACGGATTTTGTTGATTTATCATGGCGCCAACAACTTCGTATTCCTTGGGAAGACCTCTAACAAGTTGTAATACCCGACTTGATTCACTGACAGAATGATCAACTTCGCCAAGGTGATTAGCCAGATCTTGTAACTTTTGGCAATACGCATCCATGGATGCACACGAACTTAACGTGAGATTGTTAAATTCGTATTGTAGAGCCGCTGCCCGAGCATTCTTGTTATTCACAAAAATTGCTTTGATCTTGTTCCATGCGTCAAGGGCTGTTGTCGTGGACGGGAGAATTCGAGCCAGAAGATCATCGGATATGGTGTTGTAGATCCACTGCAGCACTAGATTGTCAAGTCTAGCCCACTCAACCATTGTAACATCAGTTTCTTTTGGTGATGGAGATCCATCAATATGGTCCATAACGTTAAACGCTTTTGCCTGAATTTCGAAGAGTTTAACCCAAGACGAGTACGTGACTTTATTGCCATCAAGAGTACGAACCTTTGTTTGGATATTTGTGACAGTGTATGCCGGGTGTAGGTGTTTGCTATTGGTGTTGTCATTGACTGAACTCGCTTCGGGTTTATCGCCACTTTCTTCGGGTTTATCGCCGGCCATGTTTGTGATCGTAATCACCAAGAGGAGAAGAGGGTCGGACGGCGACGGCTTAGGGTGATTAATTAGGGTTTGGGTGTTATGGCTCTGATACCATAAAAGTGTTTATGGTACCAAATTGAATGTCTTTCTCATTAACATAATACCCCTTATATAGGTAGAGTTGTGACAAGATAATTAAGGAAGAGATAGACATAAATAACAATACAAATATAATTCAAATCTACTTAATCATATAAGAGATATACTAAAACATATCTACTAATACTTTTATCACTTTGGTAACCACTGGTCCCATCGTTAAATTTTTTTAACGTCGTTAAGTTTTTTCCAAATTCAAGACCGATGTTTTAGACCTTTTGTTCAGAAGGATAATACATGTCGATTAATGTTAAAGTTTTCTCGAAAAAGCTCTCTAAACGATAAAATTTTTACATCCGATTGAAGCACCGTTAGGTTTAAACACCCGATTGAAGCACTATTTCGTTGTTCGGAGCGCCGTTTTGAGGTAATTTTTCCATCAATCGACTTATATTATCGTTCCGATCAAAAGGCTTATAACATCGGTATTGAATTTGGAAAAAAACTTAACGGCGTTAAAAAAACTTAACGACGGGACCAGTGGTTACCAAAGTGATAAAAGTTGGGACTGTTGACAGCCAATTCAATAGTTGGGACCGATAGGAGACAAAATGTAATAGTTGGAACCAATGAAAACCAATATACCTTTTAAAAATAGAAGGTATTAGTAAGCCATGTTGCCTCAAAACTAAAGTGTCAAACACGTACCATTCCCTTCAAATATCTTGGGATCCATAGAAACCAACATAAATCACATTATTTGAAGCTAGGTTGTCACCTTGGAAAGTGGAACCTTTTTCTTTTGGTGATAAAACTACTCTTTATGTGAAGCCTTCTTATCCACTACTTCTCAATTTTTATAACCCCATTACATATGACTGAATCCGTGAAAGGAACTCGAAAGAGATTTTTATGGTTAGGCTCAAGTTCGATATTGAAAATGCATTTATTAAACTAGGAAAGAATCATGTTTCCAAAAGCTTTGGGCAGTCTAGGAGTTGAGTCACTCATATATATGAACTTGGCCCTTGTTGAGAAATGTTGGTGGCATGGAAAACCATAAAGTCAAGCCCTTTAATGTAAAGTAATGAATCTAATCCACTTTAAAGCAAGGTGTTTCAATCCTTTTTCTATTTGTCGAATATCATAGGTACATGAAAAAACATTATCTCTTTAAACAAAGATTTACAAAGTGTATCTGTTGATCTTGGCTCAAGCGTTCAAGGTAAACCTGATAAAAGTGATAGATTAAATTTTTGGAGTGAACTTTGAATTGAGAACTCAATTCTATATGATTTATTCCCTAACATTGTCAAGCTATATGTAAGAAACTAGATGGAGGGGTGAATAGTTTCTTAAAATTTCTTCTTTTTGATTTTTATAAAACATGGACTAAACTTTTTGTTTGTTAAACTAATGCATGTAATGTAAATAGTTAAAAAAACAACAAAACCGATTTATAAAGGTTAAAATGATGTTAACTGATTCTTCTACGTCCTCTTCTCGATCTTCAATCGAGAGTTTTCCTCACTTGTAATGTCTCTAAAACGGTAGAGATCACTAGTACAACGTCTCATTATTTTAAGGGTTATTGGATTTAATCACCTCCAACTATTGGTTATTGGCCGTTGTCACCCTCAAGTATCACTTTGGCTAATATAACTCCCAACTAAACACTTTGGTGTCCGTATCACCAAAAGTCAACCAATTCAAGTCACTTTTGGTTAACTTTTGATTATTTTTTGGTTAGCTTTTGGTGTTACGGACACCGTATCACCAAAAGTTAACCAATTCAAGTCACTTTTGGTTACTTTTTTGTTAAATTTTGGTGATACAGACACCAAAGTGTTTAGTTGGGAGTTATATTGGTCAAAGTAATACTTGAGGGTGACAACGGCCAATAACCAATAGTTGAAGGTGATTAAATCCAATAACCCTTATTTTAAAGGAAGTGATCACTTTCTTCAACTCCACTATGTCAAGATAATAAGTCTATATGAAGATAGTGACTAAACCCACCTCTATGTTAAGATAGCGTTTTACACCAACCATAATAAACCCAACTATATGAAGATAGTGTTATTATGAAATCACTAGTTACCTAACTAGTGAGCCTCTTACAATAAATAATAAGAGTTTTGAATGAATTTCTTCTTCTTGCTCTAGTTTTCTTGATTCTCTTCTTTGAATGTTAATTGTGATGAGAGTATCAAAGAACGCTTTAGAATATTGCTTGAGTATATATTAGAGCAAAATGGGTGAAGATAAAGATAAATGGTTGGAGGTGACATCTATTTATAGCCAAAGTATTAGTTGGTGAAGAAAACATTCTACATGTTTTACGATCGATCACACGGTTGTTTGGATCAACCGTGGAGCGTCATGGCTTATGTTTTCTTCTTTGACATTTTGAACGTTGTGAGAGGTGAGCGTCATCTTTTATCTTTTGCTTCTAGGGATTTTTTTATCGTGTTGACAAGTTTTTAAAAGATGAATTCATCCCATG
This sequence comes from Tagetes erecta, assembly GCA_030867185.1. Classification (NCBI taxonomy): domain Eukaryota; kingdom Viridiplantae; phylum Streptophyta; class Magnoliopsida; order Asterales; family Asteraceae; genus Tagetes; species Tagetes erecta. The sequence goes on from CM061493.1 coordinate 58,434,297, forward strand.
CAAGTCTATTTTGGATAAAAGAGATTTTTTTTTTGTGTGTTTTTGCTTTTAGTCACCTTCATTTCTTTCTTTGACTAGTTTATGTCTTCCATGCACAAGATAACTTTGATTTTAGTCACTTTGGTAGGATACTTGTAAGACTTTTGAGATTTGAATCTTTGGTTAATAAAACTTATTTCTTGAAAAATAAGTATGACCATTTAAATGATTGACTTGATAATGCAAAGTTAATTATCTTCAAAACCTTACTTGAGCCATAATGACACTTACATATTCAAATAAAGGGTTATTGGATTTAAACACCCCCAACTATTGGTCATTGGCCGTTGTCACCTCCAAGTATCACTTTGGCCAATAACACTCCCAACTAAATACTTTGGTGTCCGTATCACAAAAGTTAACCAAATCACTAACGCCGTTAAGTTTTGCTGACGTGGCACGGTGACGTGTCCTATCTCTGCTTACGTGGCACGGTGACGTGTCCTATCTCTGCTTACGTGGCACGGTGATATCGGCCAATGATCAATAGTTAAGGGTGTTTAAATCCAATAAGGCAATAACCCAGTATTTATCTATATTTAACTAGGAATTGACCTGTGTCACGTGATGCGACGACCGGGTTTTAGTTGGTGCATATGTCGTGTAATATTTGTGACTTCGTTACATGCGTTATGTTATTGATTATCTCTTGCACGTTATGGTGTAATATTATGTTTTGTACCATGCAACGTAATGCCGTCAAAGTAATTAAAAAAACTAACTAAAACAAAAGAATATACAAAGAAAAAAAAGTTTAAAAAGAAGAAAAAAAACAAAAATATCCAGCCCTCGTGTAGATGTTCAATGCACATCATGACCACTTGATCCAATATGACACTGTTAACTAGAATTTTTTTGTACAATATAATGGTATAAATAAATTTCCGCTTTTATGGTGTTTTTGGATTAAATGTTGTCTTAATTCTGCCCAGTCATCAATTTTATTAAATAGGTCGCTTACTCGGAAGTTCACTTGAAAAGAGGATTGAGATAGGGCGACCCCCTTTCTCGCTTTTTGTTCTTGCTGGTGATGAAAGCATTTAATTACTTTGACATGTTACATTGCAAGGTACGAGGCATTATACTACACCAGAACGTGCATGAGATAATCAATAACGTAACGCATGTAACGAAGTCACAAATATGACACGACATATGCACCAACTAAAACCCGGTCGTCGCATCACGTGACACAGGTCAATTCTTAGTTAAATATAGATAAATAATGGGTTATTGCCTTATTGGATTTAAACACCCTTAACTATTGATCACTGGCCGCCATCACCGTGCCACGTAAGCCGAGATAGGACACGTCACCGTGCCACGTCAGCAAAACTTAACGGCGTTAGTGATTTGGTTAACTTTTGGTGATACGGACACCAAAGTATTTAGTTGGGAGTGTTATTGGCCAAAGTGATACTTGGAGGTGACAACGGCCAATGACCAATAGTTGGGGGTGTTTAAATCCAATAACCCTCAAATAAATGTTCTAAGAACAAAGAACATGTATTAGACATATATTAATTTTTAATTAACTAGTGTTATTTCATGTTATAATTTAATTTGTTATTATCAAAACATGAGATCTCAAGAATATTTATATGTGTCCTAACACAAACTTTGCGTAAAGATTGCAAGGTCATAAAGTGCTACACCATTAATAAAGGTCGTGTTCTGTGGAAATATGGTTGGAAGCAAGTCACTTTGAACCATCAATGTAGGATGAAACCCACCGAAGTGAGAAAAACTTCTGGTTCAACCCAGAGCATTGCGTTAGGGCAGACTCAAACCGACGACCTCTCAGGTAAAGAAATCCTTGGGGGTGTCGTTGAACCAATAGGCCAACTACTTTAACTAATGCTTAGGGTTTGTTTGGTATGAGGTAGTGGAATTGACAAAGAAATGTAATTGATAAAGGAATGAAATAGACAAATGATTTAAAAGGATCCTTACATTCCAATATCATTTTTTGTTATTATATTCGAATAAAATGAAATTACTTTGTAGTATTTGATAAATAGGAAAAGATGAATGAATGGAATACAAAGGTGGTGGTGGAGTGTGGTGATTGATGGTGGTGGTGGTGGTGATGGTAATGATGAGAACAAATGGTGAAAGAAAGAATATAATGACAAAAAAACAAGGGGTGTGGGTAAGGTCATGGTTTGAGCCATAGATTCAGACCATGATTCGGTTCAAGGGTTGTGGCATAGTCGGTTCATGGTTTGGCCCATTGTTTTGTTCATGGTTCAGGGCATGAGGCAATTCATGGATCAGACAATGGTTTGAAACATGGATTGAGTCATGAATTAAGGAAACTGTTCCATACGTTCCAGGAATGAAAATAAAACACTCTCCCGGACAAAAAACATTTGAATTGAAAAAAATAATCCATTATTATTATCATTATTATTATTATTATTATTATTATTATTATTATTATTATTATTATATATTAGAATGAAAACTTACTCAATAGTGTGTTTTTATATTTTGCATTTTCACAATCATAGTTTTTGTAGGTTTGCATTTTGGCCACTAAAGTAGATTGACTATTTTGTAAATAAGTTAAGTTTGAGCAATAATTAGTTTTGTGGTTGCCTTATAATCCGTGGATTCTTGGAACAAGGTTGTTGGCTCATTCTACTAATGTCATTCTACCGCTTCCGATGTCTTTTCCGGCCGCCTATATCGTCTTCTATGTTTCTTCAATCTATAATAAATAGTGGTGGTTGATGACAGATGATGGCGAATGGTATATGGTGGTGTCCTTTTGTTATGGAATTCTATAGAGAGACGGTGATCCGTCGTTGACATCACCGAATTAGATGTATTTCACTCTGATGGTGTTGTGTATAGCTATTTCCTTATGTGTTGTTTGAAGTTGAATGACATTTTTTTTAGCTCGTGTATTATTTTAACGGTTGTAAGGACATAAATTTAACGATATACAAATAACTCGTGGAACACATGTGTGGTGTATAATCCTAGTGTGATTATTGACCATGTGTTTTTTTTTCCAACAAAATAACCCTTTTCATTTTAGTTTACATTTATGTATACCAAGCACTATATTAAGTATCAGTTATTAAATTAATCTATTACAATAGTTTAAAAAAATTACTAGATATTTATAAGTCCAATTTTATATATACAACCATATAACAACTTATATATATTCCAATGTACAAACCGATACTCTTAGACCTTATTAAATATAAGGGTGAGCGGGTGGGAGTGAGGATGGGGAGACAGTGTCCAACCTCGAACAGGCACACTGCTGCCGTGGCTGGATGATGTTGCGAAGACGGGGTGGGAGGGGTTGGATCACCGCTACGGTGATGAGGAGGGAGCCCACTATTTTCAAATGTTGGTGGTCAAATGGATGTCTGATGTTGAGCAACGGTAAAATGGTGGGGTCGGGTTAGGTTGAGTTATTAAATTAAAAAATTTTTTAATAAAAAAACCTATAAAAGACCTGATTTTACAAAAAAAAAGCACATGCATTTATCTCATTGTCTCTACTATACAATTTTATATTTTTACCTCCACATCTCATTTTATAAACCAACAATATCTAGCTCGTTCGGCCTTAAATTACCACTCGTCTTCAAGCACCGATGATAATAATTTTGATTTCCTTACGTTGGTTGTCGCCAGCACCATAGAACAAGAAGAGGCGTATACGACCACTTAAAAAAAGATATATGTCACGTGATCACATACAAGCACAAAAAGATTCCGCTTGCCTAAAGAATTGTTTATGAAAATCGTTGATAATATTGAAGCCCGTTACGAACAAGATTCTCCACAACACCAACCCTGATGTGTAGTTAATTTTATTTTTTATGATTTTTAGTATTAATCTAGTTTTTTTTTTAAATATTTTGGTGTATATTTTTATTTTTAATGAAACATAGTTTTTTTTACTTTTAATGAAATGTGTTTTTTGAATTTTTTTAATTAAAAATAAAATGGGTTTTGGAGGATGAAATGCTTGTGCCGTCTTTAGTTGTTGATTGCAGGAGTGTTACGACCATAGAATAGTTGATACATGAATTGCTAGGTGTCAGTTTGTCATTAATGAATATTAGAAGACAGAAGAAAAATGAAATAGACCATCCTAAAATGCAAGATGAATGTTATTATAATTACATTTTAATAAAAGTAGTATAAAAGATCAAAAATGTCATCCTTCCATCTCCGATCCACCCATCAATACTGATACTAAGGCTGGAGAGACATGACGTTATTATACCACAAAATAAATAGAGGTGTGTCTAAAGCGGTAAAGCCTAAATAAAATAACAAACTAACGTGCGTGACCCACACCTAGTTGTAGTTGTACTTTTGGTTCAGTGACTTTAGTTGTATTGTTCTCGTAATTAGGGCTTGATTTCGTTATTCAACTCCAATCTCGATCAATTTTCATCGCCATATCCACCACCATCACTTGCTCAATCCCCCAATTTCATCATCTTCTTCTTCATTCACTCATTGACACAAATCCATGGCGGAACCGTCCTACACCACCCTTCCTACCAGCCACTTGCCCGGTTCGGTTCCGGTACATACACGTTCTCTCATCATCATCTCACTTGACTGTACATTTCCGCTTGTTTTCAATCACTGTCAGAAGTTTGCTACCGATTGTTGTTGTTGTTGTTTTTGATTGATTTGATGTGAAGTAATTGGAGAGTAATATTTCATCATTTCATGTTTCATGATCGTTTACTAGCTTAGGTCTTTTTGGTTGTACTTGTTGATATATGGTCCTGAGTTTTGTTTTATTGAAAGTTTGTTTATTTTCTGTTCATTCGTAAGTGGGAGATACCAATGCATTCACGCTCTATAACCTACATTATGCTATTGAAGTACTAGTTATATTGTTTATTTATTTGTTTATGTTTCAGTCATATCTTGATCTTGGAATAATTGGACTGTTTGATTTGCTGAATGCATCTATAACCTACATCTGAATTTTGTGTTACCTAATTTTAGTTTATGGTTTCCCTAAATGTATTTATCAAGTTTAAACTGACGGAAACGAAAGGTATCTGCAATTTTGGAGAAAGGAACATCCATTTCTCATGCGGTCATGCTCTTAGCCAGTTATTTTAGTATGATACTATTTTTTCCTTTTGTTAAGCTGTGAAAAGGTTTGTTTCTGTGGGGGATTGAAGGTTTATTTTGACGTTTACGAGTTGATGTGCTTGTGTATACTTTTGCTAGTTGTAGTGTCAAAGTATACATGCTTGATGTAAACACATGAAAAAGTTATATGACGTTAATTATAAGGTAACCAGGTGCTTTCTTTGTTATGTTCAGGCTGTCATCACTGAAGAAAGGGCTTCAGCTATACAACAGGGTATAGGAGTCTTTTAAGATATGGTTTATTGTCGTTGGAGTCTTTTTTTAATTTGTGAATGAATTCAGAGCATGTAACGTATTTATCTGTTGTTTGAATGCTCTGCAGACCCTGAAGCAAATATGCAAATATTTCCTCCTAACAGTGGTGGCGGTGGGCGGGGATACCAGACTCTCCCAAGTCCAAGTGGTGAGTTGCATCATACTCTTTAGATTGCCATGAGAAAACAGTTGATTAAACCATTAGGAAAAGTAGTTATTTCACAGTCTGTATATACAGCATTTATTAGTTTTTTTTACTTCTATACAGATTTTATATTTTGCAAGGTCATACAAGCAATAAGAATATGCATTGCATAGCTAACTCTTTCCTGTGTGACCTATAATTTTTCTGACTCTGCTTACCACACCACAGTGCTTCTCTTAAGATGCACACTTGACAGGGTAATGTCGAAATATGTAATCACTAATCACGCATGGTTCCGCTTTATCTTTTGATGTAGTAATTCATAGGTGCTTATGGAATGCCATGTCAGTGGCTTGTGGTGACTGCCTATGAAAATCTAGTCCATATATTTTTCTTGTATAACAAGTAAGATGCTGGATTGGGCTAACATGCCAAATTTTGATTTTAAAAAGTGACATTTCAATTACTGATACAGTCTAGAGAAATCAAATCGAATATGTTGATAACAAAGAGAAATAATTGTTGAATCCAGTTGCAAGTTGGTGAGTAGTTCTGTTCCATTGGCTTACTACATCACACGTGTTTTTCAGTTCATGGTATCTTGATTATCCATGGCAACATGTTAACAGTTTCAGATGCCTTTAAATGTGAAGATTTTATGTATGCCTAAACTTATCCAAGTTCCTCTACCCAATGGTTCTTATCATCGAGGAATTGACTTAGTTATGTGTTATTTGGTAAACATGTTTTTTTTTACTTTTTAGAGGAATCTATGGTATTTAAAGATAACTTTCAGGTGCTATATCGGTATCAGATGACACCTTTTCACACATGTTGAACTGGTTACACACTTTTTGGCGCTTTGGCACATGTGGGGGAGTTCTTGCGTTTTTTCAGGATTGTCTTTGATAGATTGCTTCCACGTTGTCAGCTTAGATGCTACCGTAAATTATAAAATCTGAGAACTTTTTATTGTATCAATGAAATATATTATGCTTTTAAAAATAACTATTGCTAACTAGGCACAGATATGACCACATAGAAGAAAATCTGTACAGGTAATAAATAAAATCTTAAGTAATCGATTGATAGGCAGTATGATGGTGCTGTTGCATATCAGGGCACACACACACACACTTCTACAGGAATTCTTCTTGTTCTATTATTGCTGCCATAAAGGCTTTAATTAAAACTACTGAACATGAAAGGAAAGAGACAATACTTACACTAGGAAATCAAGAAAAAGAACTGCCCTTGTGAATACATCCCACGATGAGCATGACCCCATAACATAAAACTGCAAAGACAAGACACAGTGACACTCGTGCATAATTAAATGCATGCATGGCTCATTATAGCACTCCATAACTTGAGCTAATGCTGTGGATTATACCGCCAACAGGTGTTAGGTTGTTGTTGGGTTATTTGCGAGTCCATAATATGATCTTGAACTTTTTATTATTTATCTTAAATGACATTGGTCTTTATTAGGAATGATTTTTTGTTGTCTTATATCTACAGATGGAAATGGACCGTTACCAGGCAACAACTGGAATGGAGCATTCAGCGTCTCATCTTACACGCAGTATTTTAACGTTGACACAGATGATGTTGTCAACAGATTAACAAGTTCGTTGTATCCCACTGGTGACTTTTTCAGGAAAATCGAAGCTAATCCAGATCTGTAATTTCTATTTTTTTCACCTTAGCTTATTATCTTATTCATTTTTAACGTTGAGTTGAGTAATTTGATTTCATGTAAACATTTACAGATATGGGCTTATCTGGATCACCACCACATTAGTATTTGTCGTAGCTTCGTTTGGTAACTGTGCTACATATCTGATGAGTAAAAAAACAGATTCTAGCATTTCTTGGAGCTTTGATGTGAACTACTTCCAGGTTTCAGCAATGGCAATCTATGGTTATGCTTTTTTAGTTCCACTGGGATTTTATTTGTTGCTTCAGTATTTTGGTTCAAAAGTTGCCCTTATCCACTTTTGGTGCATGTGGGGATACTCTCTCTTCATTTTCATCATCAGCTCTGTAAGTAGCCTACTTACTTGTGTTCTTTAAGTAATCTAGAACCACCACTTAATAAATAAAAGAGCTGCAATAGCAAGTTTTTAATGTTTGTCACTGTTTGGATAAAATGATACTTTTTATGATAACCTAATTATTTCAGGGTCAAGTAATTAGTTTTAGATATTCAATTCCGTTCTATCTCTAACAAGGTCGATTTATTTGAAGGAAAACTAAGATGACATATTTACTCCATTCTTTTACCCTATAGAAAGGCTTCTCACTCACTTTTGTTAACAAGGTTATTATGATGAAGTTTGTAACTGTAGACAACAAATGCTTATAAAATCTATAATTTCTAGTTTTTAGTTAATTGTCATATTTTATATATAAGTGTTCCAACAATGCTTAAAGTAGTGTCTTTCAGTCTATTGTACTGATATACTTTATGGTTTGTGAATACACCCAGCTTTTACTGGTTATCCCAGTGGACTTTATTCGATGGATCATCACACTCATCACAGGTATTGCATCAGCTGCTTTCATTGGTTTGAACCTCAAGTCTCATGTAGAGCTGAATGACCTGACCATCGTGTTGGTTGCTGCATGCGTCTTGCAATTTGCTCTGGCCATCTTTATCAAATCATGGTTTTTTCATTAAAGTTTCTAAAATCCTATAAATGTTGCCTCGTTGCAAGTGAATTTTGAACAAAATGGTGCTGATTGTCATAGGATTAGGTGTCATAGATTGAGACCATCGATGTGCTTAGAGTGTTTGACATATAGTTTTGGTTTGTAGAAAGAGTGGAACAACAGATTGTTGCAAACTTGCTTGTTTTATCTTGTATTTGTTTGGGATCAATGCTTGTAAAATGGACAAAATGCTTCCTCTTGGGTGTATATGTAGTGATTTGTAGCCCAAGTTTGTGTATGGTTGATTGGTTGGTGTTTATTTTTTGCTACATCAGGAACCATTAACTATTAATGTTTAGGATTAAAATGTTAAATTGTTGTTTTATGTTTGTGTTTGTTACTATTATTTATAATCGTCTGTGTTCATTTAACATATTAGAAACAAACAAAGAAGAAATAAATTTCTCTTTTTGTGTTATATTATTACAGTTAAAGGAACAAGAACATGTATATTTGTTTGTTCGTGTGTTATGTCACTTGTTAGATTTAAGTAAAACAAAGAAACGTGAACAAAGCCTTTTCCGTTTGTGTTATATTAGGTAGGCTGAGCCTTTCCTAGGGGGAGCCTAAAGAGCTTCGTTTAAGCGCCCACTAGATGGGGGTAAACTGCGGTTTCGAACTTAATAATTGCACTTCATCTGAGTATAACGGTCTTTTCGCTGTGTCAGCCGTCGTTTTAAAAAAAAATAGTGTGTTACTTTATGTGTTGATGCGTTATTTCATTTGTTTATGAACATAGCTAACATGAACAAAACCTTGTTTGTTTCTTTTGAAAAGTATACCTCATCCCATAAACTAATTATCTCATTATAGAGAAAAAAATAATAATATTAGTAGATTTTGTATGTTATTCTGTTTGTGAAACAAGCCTATGATGACGCAGAGAGTTAAGGATATGCATGAGTTAAAAGTCTCTTGGTTATGTTTCTGTCCATGTGTCACCCATTCGACACTAAATTTTTTTTAACTTTATCTACTCTTTGTGGTGCTTATTATTTAAAGGTTTTTTCATCACATGTATATATATATATGTATGTGTGTAATACTAGTCTCTTTCATGATTAAATATGAGAGCATATTGAAAAGCACATTCAAATGCTTTTCCTAAACTTACTCGATTTGTTGCGGCCATGCCCCTTATAAATACATGCATAGTTGTATTCAGTTTCGCCAGTTTGAACTTCAAAACACAAATGAAATAACTATAGGTAAAACCTATACGAGTTGGTCACAATCTTGACCAACTGATTGGTTTATTTGGTTTTAATCACATCTCTCTTATCAGCATTACAAATACGATAAAAAGTAAAGTAAAATAAAATAGATAGAAATAATATATATAAAATTTTTAATTATCTTTGTATACAAGACAACCCTTTAGCGGTTAGCCCTATCCGATCTTAGACAAATACATCGACATTCGAAAATCGGTTAGGACCAATTTGGAGGAAAATTAGCGAGGAAGAACTTGAGTTCATGACCACCACAACATATAAAAAATTAACAATTGTATATTTACCCTTATAAACACTTCATAATTACATATTTCCGCAACTAAAAAAATCAATTACGTATATATCTAATGTTAACTAAAACTCCCTAATTGCATATTTTAATGTAAAGTTGTTATTTCTAATCTAACTAGAGATAAATGCCACGTGTTGCTTCAACATCTCGAATAAAACCGGTTAAAAAAAGTTTAAAAATACTAACTTGACGGCTTGTTGGTTCGTTTCTCGTTTGAGTTTTATTTGTTACAAGACGGAAAAAATGGATGTCTTGGACATACCCGTTTAAAAACAGAAGTAAACAAAAATACTAACCAATGTGGCTTAACACCTATGCATCTCAAATGTTAGTTACTTTAAATATATACTAAATATATACATATGTTTATTAATGACGATGTATGTCATAGTGATTGAGAGTGACAGGAGATGAGGAAGAAGCATTAAAAATAAGTTAACTTCTTTTTTGTGGTGTACTTAAAAACCAACCTAGTTGGCATAAGTGAGTTAAGTTGAACCCCACAAAAATGGACCCAAAGCAAAGGTAATAAACTAATAATGTCCACATAGAGGACTTGTAGTGTAGTGTCATAAAAATCTCATAATGATTGTAAACGGTAAAAAGGGATTAGAAGGATAATTTAGTTTAATCCAAGGTGATCCTATAGCTAAGATAAGCTTAAAAATCGATGTTCAAGAAACATGGAGTCAATATATTTTTTATAATATATATTTTTTTGTTGTGCATTTTTCGCATGCTTAATATTTTATATTCTTTGTATTTTTATAAATGGTTCGCTTGCTACGTGTACACTAAGGTTGGGACACATATGTTGGCTATTTTTTTTTTAATTTATACTGCAATCATTCATTTCTATTCATATTTTTATAACTAGATTAGTACCAGTGTACTACACGGACTTTAGTTTTATAGGTTTTAATTCAATATACATATCAAACTTATTTTTAACATATCTCTTATTAAATCGATTTGGATATTTACAAATATATTGATATAAAAAATCATATGTTACAATAAAGGATATGATTTATAATAGTTGGTAAATTTTTATTGGAACATATCGAGTTAGGAGATAATTCATGATAATTGTTAATTTTTTTTTATTTGAACATATCAAGTTATGAGATAATTAATGATAATTAATAAAACTTTAATTTGAACATATCAGGTTAGGATAAATCATAATAATTGATAAGTTTTTTATTTGAACATATCAGGTTAGGAGATAATTCATGATACTTGGTACATATCGGATTAAAATATAGATCATGATAATTGGTAAATTTTGTATTTGAATATATCGGGTTAGGAGATACTTGATGATAATTTGTGAATTTTTAATTTAAACATATCGGGTTATTTCGAATATGGAGCATACCATGACCCGTCTAAAAATTCTCCATCAAATTAATTTAGAACATGACACCTAAGCAAAATCCTATGTGGAGTAGTTAAATTGATGACATGTGGATGTGTTACTCAATTATTAGAATAGGTAGATTACATTACTATTTTTCACTCCTATCTTTTCAACATTTACAATTTATCTTTATTTTTTCCTTCCCCACTCATTAAAAATTTATGAAGATAAATAATGTGTCATGTATGTATAAATGAAAAGTAGATTTCTCATAAATTTTATATCTTCTCTGTCCACAATCACACCTAAAATATACAAAACTCACTCCATGAAAGATTTATATATATATATATATATATTATATTGTACTGGCTAGGGGAGGGTTCATGCAAGAACAAAACAAACAAACTGATATCTTCATTATTTTAAGCGAAAAACTTTTTAAAATATAAGAAATTAATTTAAATGTAATATTTATTTATCAATCTTAAACTATACACATGTATATATGAAAGTCATTTGTAGACCATGTTAGCTACGTATAACTTACATTTGTGTAGATTTTTCCTACATTTAAATGTTATAAATACATATGAAAATTTTATTTCAAGTTTTTTATGTACATTTCATACACATTTATAGGTAGAAAGTAAAGTTTTTTTAAAATAAAATAAACCATTAGTAAAGTACGTCCAACGTATACTTTTTGAAATGAAGGTATACAAATAGCAAGTTCATATATATATGTAAATGACGTAATATGTAATTTTGACTTAAGTTGATTCTTTTTATTCTTGCAGTATATAAGTATTTTCAAATAAAATTATTCTTAGTGACTAAAGGATACTTAAATATATCGTTAAAACCTAAAACATATTTTTTCTAATATAGTTAAAAAAAAATCAATTAAAATGTATAACATCCTGAGAGGTCTTAACTTGCAAGACAAAAAAAAATGTTTTTAGTCTTCTTACGGAAACAAACAATATTAGTTGGTTGGTATAAGAAAACGGATGTTAAATGTATATATTACTAGTGTCAACACTAAAGAAAATATAAATAGTTAGTAATGAAGATTTAAAATTATGAAATTATTTTCCAGATGCTATTATTGAGTATAAACACGTACCTTAGTTGTGGAGTAGGGTTAAAATGAGTTTGAGTTCGTTGTTAAAAAAATTGTAAAAAGCAAACTAAATGATTAAGAGAATGATTTAATAATCATGGAAAAGAAATGTACCAAACATGCATCTCATAATTTGTCACATAAAACAAAAAAGTTTGTAGCATCATTAACAAATTAATAACATCTATACTTATGTTTAGTTAGTGACTTTATATTATAATTGTCAAGATATATCCAGATCCTACTAAAATTGTTTTGTCACTGTAAGATCATATTTAATCATAATTGAAAAAAATTATTTAAAAGTCATTATTTGTTTCATGTATCTTCTATGTCATACTAATAATGAATAGGATTGCGATTTATTAATGTTTAACAAGGATCATAACAATTGTGTTTTGTATAATGTGTATCTTCAATGTCCTTGACTCCTTAATTGTTTAGTTCATTGTTTGCTAATATGCTTTGTCTTGCTTGGGTAGCTAATATATATGGAAGTTTATGATCATTGGGGTTAGGTGATCGAGCTTTATTTGTATTTCCTTCCGTTTGATATAAAATGTTTTTTGGTATTATTTTTAAAACATTATATTCTATCCGATTTTTTTGTGAGTGCATATATTCATCTACCTGCATATATTCATTGTGTTATATTCGTCAGGTCGTTGTGTTATATTCGTTAGGTCATTGTGTTATACAAGGGCGAAGCCAAGTATAGACGGGGGAGGGTCACGGCCTCCCCACTTTTTTCCATCCGAAGTGTTGGTTTGTTGATCGGTAGTTGATTTTTTTTTATATATATTGGGTTTTGCTCTCCCGAAACAAAACATTTTAAGATTTGGCCCCCCGAACAAAGCGTTTTAAGATTTAGCCCCCCTTGGCTCCAAATCCTAGCTTCGCCACTGGACTGTTATATCCGTCAGATCATTGTGCTATATTCGTCAGGTCATTGTGTTATATTCGTCATGTCATTGTGTTATATACCTCAGGTCATTGTGTTATATTCGTCAGGTCATTGTGTTATATTCGTCGGGTCATTGTGTTATATGCATATGGTCACTGTGTTAAATTTATCTTGTCATTGTGTTATATTCGTCAGGTCATTGTGTTATATTTTCATCAGGTCATTGTGTTATATCCATGTTATTTCAACTCGTTGTGTTATTTGTCAGGTTATTGTGTTATTTGTCAAGTCATTATGTTATTTTTTCAGGTCATTGTGTTATGAGTAAATTACATTTTTTGGCCTTTATAATAAGCCAAATTACGGATCGTGGCCTTTATTTTAAATTTTTGCACTGGTTGGCCTTTATATAAATTTTTCTCACGGTTTTGGGCCTTTAAGTTAACGAAAGTTAAGTTTTCTCGTTAAATCAAGAGTATTTTGGTCAGGGGCCATTTCTGTCAATATTAAAACTCTTATTAATTACTTTAAAACAGAAAATGACAAATATATAAACTTAAGGGGCTGAAAATGTAAATAAACTAAAAACCCATCTCCTTCACCTAAAAACCCACCTCACTTTACTAAACCTGTTTCCTCCAAGATCAACGGTTTTCCCTGCTTCCCTCTTCTTCTTCCTGACCTCTTTGTTTTATGATCTGCTGCTGCATATTCAATACCCCCGAATGCTTTTCGATCATTCGTCCGGCTAATTCTTTTGGAAATCACATGCTTTTGCTCGGGATCTCGTATCTGCTTCAACTGAGGCATGATTGTTTACCTGAAAATGAACAAATGAGGTCTAAAAACAACAACAACAACAAAAGGGTGGATTTTACGTGTACTATGGAGAATTTGAGTGACAAAAACAAAACAAAAGAAATGAAATTATACATACAGTTGAAAAAGGGAAAAAGAAAATAAGAATGATTTAACATATGAAAATCTTTGATGAAATGATGTATGTGTGTAGTTCGTCACAGTAGCTGTTATTTATTTTTTTTTTTTTTGAACGGCACTTATCACAGTAGCTGTTATTATCTGAAATTGTTTGGGCAATTACCGATTTCCAGGGGAATGCCACCACTGTAACCGTTGTAATAACGAGATAAAGTTGTTGAAGGCTTGTTAAGTTTCCGATTTCAGGAGGAATAGGTTCGGTGAGTTCGTTACCGGAGAGAGCAAGGTATTCGAGAAATGGCAGCCGACCGTACTTAAGAAAAATATCGCCGGAGGTATACCGGAAGTTGCCGGAATTGTTTATGCCGGAAAAACGTGGGTGGGTACGTAGGGGAAAGAGATGGGTTTTTAGTTTATTTACATTTTCAGCCCCTCAAGTTTATATATTTGTCATTTTCTGTTTTAAAGTAATTAATAAGAGTTTTAATATTGACAGAAATAGCCCCTGACCAAAATACTCTTGATTTAACGAGAAAACTTAACTTTCGTTAACTTAAAGGCTCAAAACCGTGAGAAAAATTTATATAAAGGCCAACCAGTGCAAAAATTTAAAATAAAGGCCACGATCCGTAATTTGGCTTATTATAAAGGCCAAAAAATGTAATTTACTCTTGTGTTATTTCTTCAGGTCATTGTGTTATAACACAATAACTTAATGAAATAACACAATGATCTGAAATAACACATATTTCTTCCGTTAATTGATATTAAGCACTTAACGGGCCGTTATAAAGATGAATGGATAGAAAGGTTGAGTGTGTGAATAGATAGAGCCATAAAATATAACCATCTTAATTTTGGTAATTTATAAATATGAGTAAAGATTAGACATGATTGGCAAAACTAATGGTGTTTAGAAAAATCCAAACTGGTGGGGGCAAAACTGACACTTGTCAATTCTACAAGGACTAAATGACAAAAGACCCAATAAAATGCACATGCCACCTAACTCAGGGGAACACCACATGTGAATCGTTTTCCTTAGGACACGTATAGCACATACTCACCTCAAAGTTTCCTATTTAATTACCTAAATGTCCATTTCATTTCATATTTATAAAGTTACATACGTAAGAGTTTGTTTGATAAAATCTAAATCATTAAGTGCTGAATGGTTAAGAGATCTGAATCATTAAGAGGCTCTATCAATAGAAATGATATCGGGATAGAACTTCAAGTGATGTTAAGTTTGGTATATGCTCAATTCAGTTTCATTCAGCATCTTTCTATCTCTTAACCATTCAGCACTTAACTGAACCATTCAGAGGCTCTTTTTTTATGAAACAAACGCTCTGAATACTGAATCTAAATGATTAAACACTGAACTGAATCATTAAAAGATGAAACAAACCTCCCCAAGTAACTTATACATCTTGTTTTTATTCTTATTTATATTTTAAAATATTTCTTATTAAATTTTACCTATCAAGAAAAAAGAAAACGAATACTTAATTTAAAGTGAGTAACCAGAGTTCCATACTCAATCTCATATATATACATATTCGCAAAAAGAACGTTTTTATTTTAACACAAGTTAAAATTTTTGTAACACTCTAAAACACACTATAACTCATAAAAACAAAATGAATTTTAACTTACGCTATAAAGTTTGTGATAACCATTTATACTAACAATTTAAACGATAACCTAATAGACCCGTAGCTTTGACTTTGTTATAAGGATTAAAGAATCACACTTATTTAACAATTAATTTCGTTTGCTAGTAAGGTACTTTTTTTTTGCTAATTAACATCATTATATTGACCACTAGATTATAACTTAAATTATTAAAAAAATGTTTTATAAACTAAATTAAAATAATTATTACTACCACAAATTTATATTAATATTAATGTATATACCTTTGTCTCTATCATCATGAGTATGTGAAACGATGTCGATTTTCTATAGAATATTTTGGATAATTTATATATCCTTGTTATTAATTATTATAGAGTATTTTAACTAGTTTTGGTGAAAGTAACGTGGTGTATATCCTCTATCATAAATGATTATGAAGATAAATAAATTGATCGCCACATGAGAAAAATACTCGACCGAACAATATTACTTCCCACTCTTTATTTGTTAAATTGTACGGAGTGTAACTTTTCAAAATCATACATGAAAAGTATCATATATCATGCATTACAAACTTTTATTTTAAAAAATATGTAATTTATCAAATTAAAATAAGGGAATATGTCACACAAATGTAACCAAGTTTAATAAGTGTTCTAATTAAATACCTTCAACTTTGTTTGTCTTTATATAGTACCTTAAGTTTGATTTGGTGTTCTAATACTATGTAATTACTATTAGCGGATATGATTAAGTAGATTTGAATTATATTTGTATTGTTATTTATGTCTATCTCTTCCTTAATTATCTTGTCACAACTCTACCTATATAAGGGGTATTATGTTAATGAGAAAGACATTCAGTTTGGTACCATAAACACTTTTATGGTATCAGAGCCATAATACCCAAAACCCTAAAAATAACCCTAGTAGCCGTCGCCACCTCCACTGTGATTTCGATCACGAAAACATGGCCGACGATAGTGATCAGACAGGGAGCAGCAACGTCAATGAACACCCTACCAAACAGCTACACCCCGCATACACCGTCACAAATATCCAAACAAAAGTTAGAACTCTAGACGGAGCCAAGATCACGTACACGTCTTGGGTTAAACTCTTTGAAATCCAAGCGAAAGCCTTCAACGTGATCGAACATATTGACGGAACTCCGGCACCCGGAAAGACTGAAGAAAACTTTACCGAATGGACTCGACTTGACTCTCTAGTGATGCAGTGGATATTCAGCACCGTGTCTGATGAACTTCTTGCAAGGATTCTTCCATCCACGACCACAGCACTTGAAGCCTGGACAAACGTTAAGAATATATTCATGAATAATAAAAACGCTCGAGCGGCTGCCCTACAGTATGAGTTTAATAACCTGGTGTTAAACTCATGTGCATCCATGGATGCATACTGCCAGAAAATTCAAGATTTAGCGAATCAACTTGGAGACGTTGATCATCCTGTCAGCGAATCATCACGGGTCTTGCAACTTGTCCGGGGGCTTCCAAAAGAATATGAAGTTGTTGGTGCTTTAATTAATCAACAAAATCCCACATGGGAAACTGCTAGAGACATGCTTCACCTGGAGACGCAACGTCAACAAGCCACATCTAAAGCCACTTCGCAGGTCTTCGCCGCTCAATCTGAACATCCAAGCAACGCACCTCGGACCACCGGCTATCAAGGTAAAAACTTCGACCCTAACTACCATGCCAATCGTGGTCGCAATCAAAACACTAAGGGACGGGGTAGAAATCAAAATCAACGTGGTCGGGGGCAAGGTTCAAATCAATATAATCAACAGTCGGGAAACTGGACATCCAATGGGTGGCAGCAATCCAACTCTTGGACGCCGCCACCGTCTCCGTATCCTACACAGCCGCAACAGCACCCCACTGGCCCATCTCGCTGGCCCAACTACACACCGCAACATAACAGCAGTGGGCCACAACTTTCTAAACAACAACAGGCCCACTTCACTAGCTTCAATAATTTCCAACAGCAGCCCAACTTTGGTCCAGCAACCCAGTTCACGCATAATCCAGCCCATCAGGTTGCTAATGGGCAGTCTGGCCCAGTTTCTGGTTTTGGTTTTGCAGGGTATACGGACAGCAACGATCTGGCCCAGGCTATGCAGCAAGTGAACTTGACAACAAACGATTCAAATTGGTACATGGATACGGGGGCGTCGTCTCACTTGACTCACGACCCAGGTAAAATTTCTACACCACTGTCATTTACACCTGTAAAATCTATTTTTGTTGGTAATGGTCATCATATACCGATTCAAGGGTCCGGCCACACAAACCACCTCACCCCTAACCGTTCCTATACCTTAAACAACATTCTTTTCACACCCGAAATCATTAAAAATTTATTATCTGTCCGTCGATTTACAATTGATAATCTCACTACAGTTGAATTTGATCCTTTTGGTTTCACTGTGAAGGATCTCAAGACTGGGGCTCATATTTCCCGCCACGATAGTTCAGGAGATCTTTACCCGTTCACTCCACCAACGGTCCCGTCTGCTTTCGTCACTTCAACTTTTGATCCATGGCATAATCGTCTAGGACATCCCGGGGAATCTATTTTACAGTTGTTACGTACTCGATTTAATATTCCATGTAATAAGACTCATGTTTCTTCTTTATGTCATTCGTGTC
Organism: Tagetes erecta; assembly: GCA_030867185.1. Classification (NCBI taxonomy): domain Eukaryota; kingdom Viridiplantae; phylum Streptophyta; class Magnoliopsida; order Asterales; family Asteraceae; genus Tagetes; species Tagetes erecta. Next base: position 58,452,779 of record CM061493.1, read on the forward strand.
AACTTGGGAAAAACAAACGTTTACCTTTTTATGATTCACATTCAGTTACATATAAACCGTTTGATATCATTCATTGTGATTTGTGGACGTCACCAATTAAGAGTAAATCTGGCTACAAGTATTACATGGTACTTATTGATAATTTTAGTCACTTTGTTTGGGTTTACCCTTTAAAATTTAAATCCGACACGTTCACTAATTTTGCTAAATTTCATAACTATGTTCATACCCAATTCAATTGCAAAATTAAAACATTCCAATGTGATATGGGTGGGGAATTTGACAATCATCAGTTTCGCGCCTTTGCTTCCACACACGGGTTTACGTTTCGTTTCTCGTGTCCTCAAACCTCACAACAAAACGGTAGAGCCGAACGTATGATTCGTCGTCTTAACGACATCACACGAACCCTTCTCTTCCACGCCCACCTTCCACCCGAATTTTGGGTCGAGGCTCTCCACACTTCCGTATATCTCCACAACATTCTACCGACCAAACGGCTCAATCTCTCCACCCCGCACTTTGCACTTTATCAGTGTCATCCCACGTATGATCATTTACGTGTCTTTGGTTGTGCTTGTTACCCCAACACCTCAGCCACTACTCCACACAAACTCCATCCCCGCTCTATGCAATGCATCTTCCTTGGTTACCCGTCCGACCATCGAGGATACCGTTGCTACGACCAAACCACCGGTACCGTCCACATATCTCGTCATGTTGTCTTTGATGAAACCTCTTTTCCCTATAACGATCCACCACCCACCGACTCTTACACCTTCCTTGATGATCCAATTGTGCTCCCACAATCTAACTTTCAACCACCTCCACCACCACCTCCGCCTCCACCTACTACCACCCAACCTACGACACCACCTCATAGCCCACCCTCCCCATCACCAACTCAGCCCCAAACACATCCGTCACCTGCTCAACCCCACACACCACCTTCCGCAACTCCACAACAACCATCGAACGCACCACCACCTCACCCAATGACAACCCGATCACGTGTTGGGATTTCCAAACCCGTCACTCGACTTAATCTCCATGTCTCAACCATCTCTCCTGTTCCAAATTCTTACACCAAAGCCCGGTCGGACCCTAATTGGTTAGATGCTATGACCAATGAATTTCGAGCACTACAGGAAAATGATACGTGGGAGTTAGTCCCGCGGCCAGATAACCACCCGATTATTAGATGCATGTGGTTATTCAAACATAAGTTTAAGTCTGATGGGTCACTTGAGCGTTATAAAGCTCGCTTGGTAGTAAATGGGAAATCTCAGACTGTTGGTATTGACTGTGACGAGACCTTTAGTCCAGTTGTTAAACCGGCCACCATTCGCACAGTTTTGAGTATCGCGGTTTCACAATCTTGGCCGGTTCATCAACTGGATGTTAAAAACGCCTTCTTACATGGGGACTTGAAGGAAACAGTTTTTATGCATCAACCCCCGGGGTTCGTAGATCCTCAGCATCCGTCTCATGTTTGTCGGCTTCGGAAGTCTCTTTATGGCTTGAAACAAGCCCCGAGGGCGTGGTATATGCGATTTTATCATTATATCACCTCTCATGGGTTTCGACGAAGCTCTTCGGATAACTCGCTCTTTATCTATAATCAGGGTGGCAATCGAGCATTTTTACTTTTATACGTTGATGATATAGTACTCACGGCTTCTAATGTGCAGTTATTACAGTCTATTATTAAGACCCTCTCGAGGGAATTTGCAATGACAGATTTGGGCACTCTTCATCATTTTTTGGGCATTACAGCTACTCGAAGCGACAAAGGTTTATTTCTCTCACAGGCATCATATACTCGCGATATTCTACACAGGGCTAGTATGACTAATTGCAAACCGTGTGTTACCCCCGTTGACACTTCAGCAAAACTTAGTGCCACGGATGGAGCTGTTTTGCCAGATGCCACCTTGTATCGAACTCTTGCAGGAGCATTGCAATACCTTACGTTCACTCGTCCTGATATTACATATGCTGTACAACAGGTATGTCTATTCATGCATGCTCCACGTGAGCCTCACTTTGCATTTATGAAGCGGATCTTGAGATATTTGAGTGGCACTATTGATTATGGCATGTGGTTAGTGCCATCACCTATACATTCTCTAACTGCCTATTCGGACGCTGATTGGGGGGGATGTCCGGATTCTAGGCGTTCAACGTCAGGATATTGTGTGTTTCTCGGGGAAAATTTGATCTCTTGGTCGTCTAAACGTCAACCTACAATCTCTCGGTCCAGTGCCGAGGCTGAATATCGCGGGGTTGCTAACGCAGTGGCTGAAACAACATGGTTGCGTAACTTGTTATTTGAACTTCACGTTCCGTTACACAAAGCAACGGTTATATATTGTGATAACGTGTCTGCAGTTTATCTGTCTCACAATCCGGTACAACATCAGCGCACGAAACATGTGGAAATTGACATCCACTTCGTTCGTGAAAAGGTTAGATTGGGTCATATTCGTGTTTTGCATGTACCATCTTCCGCTCAATATGCGGACATTTTCACCAAAGGTTTACCTCGTCAACTATTCCAAGAGTTTCGGTCTAGTTTGCGCGTTCGTTCCACTGCCGCTACAACTACGGGGGAGTATTAGCGGATATGATTAAGTAGATTTGAATTATATTTGTATTGTTATTTATGTCTATCTCTTCCTTAATTATCTTGTCACAACTCTACCTATATAAGGGGTATTATGTTAATGAGAAAGACATTCAGTTTGGTACCATAAACACTTTTAATTACTAGGTCACCAGGTAATTTTTTTAATATAATCAAAATATAATATTAAACCCTAAAACTATCAACATGAATAACTAAAAGGGCGTTCTTCTTCACCGTTCGTAGAAACTTAATTACCTTCAACCAACTTCTTCATCATTCATAGCAACAATCTTTCATAGGTATGTGTTTTATGTTAATATATACATTTAAATTCATGTTGATATATAACTCTAATCTTAAAACAAAATTATGGTTTCTTATATTGAACAATTGAATTCATGCCGATATATAATAATTATTTTAAAAATAATTGTGGTTTCTCATATCGAACGAATTGCTCATAATATAATAATTATACTTACAGTGGTTTTGAAGTTTGAAATTAACATTCAATTCTTATAGTTTTTGTTATGTTAACGAGTAGTTTCAAAGGTTTAATTGATATCGATTAATTTTCATAATATTAGTTTTTTTTATTTATTTATTTTACACATTAAACAAATTATTTTTATGTTAAAAACAACTTTATTTTTTAAACTAAAAGGTTCATGTCATTATGTCTATTTTTCACATCATATTACTTAAAAATAAAATAAAAACATGACACATCATCATGGTAACTTGATAACCTAATGATTACATAATATTAGAACATTAAATCAAACTTCAGGTACTTTATAGAGACAAACAAAGTGTAAGGTATTTAATTGGAACACTTGTTAAACTTTGTTACATTTCTACTAAGTTACCCCCTTAAAATAATGATATGTGTAACATTTCACTCTTTTAAACACTCATTGTTTACTAATCAGTTGAGTTGAGTTGAAAGCAAAAGTAAAAATTATCAAAATAGTAGCAACAATAAAAAAACAAAAAAAGGGAAAAAGTGGCACACTCAAGATTAGAACCTAGGAGGTTGGGGACTCACATTGAGAACTAATACATGCCTCGCAGGCCGCAGCTCCTCCATGTGCCAATGTTGTCTATCGTGATGTGTTCGTGTTTTGGTTTATCTTGTCCGTATCTTATTGTGTCGTGTCTGACATGATATTTCAGCTATAACTGTCCATGCTGGTTTTGACATTTTAGGTCTGACTCACTCAAAAACATTATAGCCATCACGTGGGAAACTCCTTTGAGAGATTTGAACATAAGACCCTTAGAATTTTAAGCTCTTATTCACCGCTCCTATGTTATTGGACCAAAATGTCGATTTCATTTTCAAATTCTTCTAAAATAAATCGGGTTTGGAATCTCGATGAAGAAGAAGTAGCCGTTAATGTACGAACCATTGAATAATTGACATTTTTAACTCTTTAATGTTTATGACATTTTTAGCAACTTATTAAATGACATGTTTAAGTCACCTACATTAACTTTTCCACACAAGCGGTTTTTAAAAGTTGATTAAGTTTCAAGTCATATATACTTTAATTCATGATTGAGATGTTTCTTCAAAATTGTCATGATAATCATGAAATGCTATGAATATACAATATAAACTACCTTATTTGGTTATGACTTGTTGTTTTCGACTTTTTGCTTGCCTTGTGGAAGGTTTTTCGTGTTATTTATATATAGCTTGTTGTTTTTGTCTTACAAAGGCATTATTACAAATCAATCTATCTTGGTATCTTGCTTTGTTATTTATATGAATACGTTTGTGTTTCAAATAATCATATTATAGTAGATATAACCCTAAAAACTCATTTATAATTTGATTTAAGCCTCTAATACGTTTGGCGTGCTGATTGGCTATAAATGATTCCTGCTGCGTATATGAATGTTTTAACTGGTTTATTCGCTACACTTTGAGATATTTGAAACCGGCCAACCAAAGTTACATGGAAAAACTGGCATCAGGGGCGAAGGATCATTGGGACAGGGGAGGGTCACCGCCCCCCACCACTTTTTGCGACTGAAGTGTTGGTTTGTTGTTCGGTAGTTGATTTATATATATATATATTGGGTTTGGCCCCCTGAAACAAACGTTTTAAGATTTGGCCCCCCGAAACAAAAACGTTAATAAGATTTGGCCCCCTTGACTCCAAATCCTGGCTTCGCCACTTACCGGCGTGAGGCTAAACAATAACTGGTTTGAATGGTAAAACGAACCATAAAAAAACAAAACAATAAAGAATGTACTTGTAGGTTTAAACACACGATTGAAGCATCGTTTTGTCGTTCAAAGTGTCGTTTCGAGGTAACCTTTACATCAATCGACTCGTATTATCCTTTCGATTAAAAGCCCTAAAACATTGGTCTTGAATTCGAAAAAAAAAAACTTAACGCCGTTAAACAAAATTAATGAGGTCTGTTGTTTGCCAAATTGATAAAAGTTGGGACCGTTAACAGTCAATTCGATAGTTGGGACCAACAAAAACCAAAAGGTGATAGTTGGAATCGTTTAAAATCAATATAATAATCTTAAGCGCAACGAAGATAATGTGATGGAATAGGTATTGTTACGTGTTGAAACATTCTTTGCGAACCTACTTACAGACAAATTGGTATCAAATTATAATAATCATGTTTTTAAATCCATTAAAAAAGTAATGTATTATATAAAACTAATCCGATCTTAATGAACTTTTGTCGTTACGTATGTAGTTTCGTGATTAATGCAATCAAGGATTTAATAAAACAAAATGTAATTCTATTTTTTTATACATTAAGATTTCATTTTTTATAATAATGTATTAGATTATTGTATTTAGTCGACAAGTATTAGGGGAGAGCAATCGGTATTTTTAGTCATATTACCAACTACCGATGCCGATTCCAACAACCGATTTTAAATGGAAATTGCAACGGTAGGTAGTACATAGGGTTTCAAATTGGTATTACCGTAATAATCGGTATTTCTAGATCGGTAATCGGTATTATATCAACACCAAAATATGTAGCAGAATAGTATATCGCTTCAACTTATCCTTAATGCATAATATATGACTAGAGAGTATGGAATGATGTTTTACAATCTGTAACTAACTAGTGATCAATATGATTAGCATGATAGCAAGAAGGGTTGAAGAAAATTACCATCCATTTGTCAATGAGATGATTTTTGAGAAGCAAAAGTTTTCATGAACTTCAAGGTATTGAATACGTGCATAAAAGTGGTGAAGTAAGGTTTATTTGTCAATGAGACGATTTTTTAGAAGGGAAAGTTTTCATGAACTTCAAGGTATTTAATACGTGCAAAAAGTGGTGAAGTAAGGTTTATTTGATGACTAGATTATATAGTTTGTGTTATCGTGAATGTTTGGAGCCTTGGAAGTAACCGATTGCAGTAGTATTAGGATTTACCGTGGCCGTATGGTTATGTTAATCCCAGTTTTATGTTCGAATCTATTATTGTATAGGTTAATATCACTTTAGGCAAAGATAATGTTATTTCAGTTTGAGATTTTTTGGGTCGGTATTTGGAGGTATAATACAGATACCGATACGGATTCCGAAAATTGTGCAAAACAAGTATCGAATACATGTACCCATACAAGTTTTCGGTACAATAATCGCTAAAAGTCGATCCTATAGTCGATATTTTTCGCTAAATAACGAATCCTGCTCACCCCTAGACGATACACCCTAGCAGGTATCGTATGGGCCCTAGTGGTGTTCAAACAAACCGAAAATAGCTGGAAACAAAGCGTGTACGTAACGAAAAAACTGAACTGAATTGCAAGTAAACACACTAAGTGGTTGAATTCGGTTCGGTTAGCCAAATAATAATTCATAACCAAATAAACCTACTAAAGCATTTGAATCCAGTTCAGTTAGGCCAAAAAGATTTCATAACCGAACCAAACAAACTGGTAACCGATTCATTGAAAGCTCACAGTAAACAATTTTGCTACTAAAGCATTTGAATCCAGTTCAGTTAGGCCAAAAAGATTTCATAACCGAACCAAACAAACTGGTAACCGAATCATTGAAAGCTCACATTAAACAATTTTGATTTATGCATATTATTAGTTTTATTGACAAACACAATTTTTTTAACGAATAAGGGTAAAAAATTAGGGATAAATTTTGACAAGTTAAAAAAATAAAATAAAAGCGAGAACTGTGACAAATATATAAGGAGAGAGGGTGTGTATATATATACAAGGATCATTATAGAACATCATTTTATATATATAAGTATCATTATAGAAATCATTTTATCGCAAGAACAAATAGAATAATTTATGATCCTTGATCAAGTTATTGACTATTCTAAAATCACTAATTTACATATATGTATATCAATTGTTTCTTAACTTACAGGTATGTGAATTAATGGTTTCTTAATTTACATGTATGTAAATCAATGGCTCTGTAATTAAGGCTGTTCTGTAAGAATTCCAACCCTATATATATATATGTGTGTATATAAAAAGACATAGAGAGAGAATGTTTGTATAGCATCACATAATGATAACTTATAGAAAACATATTTAATCATTAAAATTTAGTTAATTAAAAAAATCATAACACGTAGGACAAATATGTCATCGTGCTACTTTTGAAAAAAGAACTATCAATTATTTTTTATTTTTTTATTCTATTAGACGAGAAATGAGTCTGATAAAATTACATATCAGCTACTAACAAATTTATAAGTAAAGAACCGTAAAATAAAACCGACTTCAGTTAGCTCCTTCAACCTCTCAAAATGAATCACTTAGTAGAAAAACCCTCTATTGATTTCAAACTCAAGACCTCAAAGAGAACTCAAGTATAGTTGTATAAAGTTATTTAAAAAAAGAGATTGAGAGATTAAAAAAACAACAACCGTGTTTGGATGAACGATAGCGACGGATTTGTGAAAAAAAGTATATAAAAAGATGGATGGATGAAATTGTGATAAAGTAGAAATATAGTGGCCAAAAATGTGTGAAACAAAAAACTAAAACAGACGAAAATGTCGATTTTGCATGTATATATATACGCGAACAAATCACTGCAAATATCAGATGGAAGATGAACCCTACGATTTGAGTCGAAACGTACACGATTATCCTCGTAAATCAACCACACAATTACCCACACACTCTCACACACACACTTTCAGCTTCAACAATGGAAGCGATCGATCCAACTCGCGTTTTTCTTAAAGATGTTAAACGTATCGTTATCAAGGTGAATTTTAATCACATTTACTACTTTAATCGTCTTCATTTTTAGCTCAAATTTCAGTTTCATCCCTAAATGTTGCATGAATTTTGTTTTTTCGGTTTTGTTTTCGAGATTTTGATTTGTTGTTTGGGAAATGAAGGTACGGAAGGGTTTAATTGAATTAGTGGAGGTAGGTTTTTGTGTTTTTAGTGCTAGAACGGCAATTTAGATCACTCACGTGTTCACTTGTGTTGAAATTGTACCGGAGTGGTAGTTAGTAGTTGATTTAGCCATTTATGCCCTGTTCATGTGTGTTGTGGATTTATCCATAATATTCTAATAGTCAACTAAATTATTGAGAGTTATCTCTTGATTAGTAAATGATAATTGGGGTAATTAGATGATAAACTACATGTGCAGTTTGTCTTCTTTGAGATTAATTACTCTTGATGTTATAGGGATATGTTAAATTTAATCTCTAAAATGGATTGATCAAGACATGTATGTGCTATTTTTGAACAATAATAATTTCGTTACAGTTCGATTTTCCTTTATACGTAACTGAAATGGATAGTATAAGTTGTTTATGTTAAATATTTATATGATATATTTTCATAGCATGTTCATGTGGTTTGGTAATGATCGATGTTTTATTTAAATCGGCTATCTTTTGGGCTTGAAGGTTGGGACGGCTGTTGTCACACGAGATGATGGAAGGCTTGCACTTGGAAGATTAGGAGCACTTTGTGAGCAGGTGGATTATTATAACCATAAGATATTCTTGCAAACATATTTGAGATCCTTTATCCTTGTAATGTTCAAAGTGATGTTTTGCTTAAATGCAGATTCAAGAACTAAATTCTCAAGGGTTTGAGGTTATCTTGGTGTCATCTGGTGCGGTTGGAGCTGGTCGACAACGGCTTAGATACAGGAAATTAATCAATAGCAGGTATTAAGTAGCTCCAAAGTATATCATAATTCTAATCTGTATTTAATCACTGATTGATATACAGGAAGTTAATCAATAGCAGGTACTAAGTAGCTCCAAAGTATATCATAATTCTAATCTGTATTTAATCTCTGATTGATTTCTGTTAGACAGTTCTCTGATTGATATTATTGTTGATGTGTTTCTATTCTCTGAAGTTTCTGGTGACCATTTTGTACATGTATCTTGGATCCTTTAACCATTTAGCGGCAGACAGTTTAGTCACTCTTTTAGGATGATACTTGGTGATCAAGATGCTGTCTTTATTTTTCTTTGTACCACATTTAAAGACGTTCTGGGTTGATTTTTATTTTTGTTTTCAAGAATTTCAAAACAGGACATGACACCACATTCATTGACAAAATTGAGTGTAATGGATGTGGGGATGTGGCCATGTTCCCTCTGTAAGTTGTCATAGTTTGTCCCATCAAGAAAAGACAATGATTAAACCCTAACCATATATAATTTTAATTTCTAAACCAAGCTTAAATTTAATTGCCATCGCATATATGCCTATGATATTTCAAGATTTTGGATTTTTCAAACTATAAGCCTACACAGGTCTAAACTACTCAAATTACATATTATGTTATCAGTTTGAGCACTAACTAATTAATAATCTTTGATGCAAGTCAGAAACGGAAATCATGTAACGCATCCATACATAGTAAAAATCCAACTTATATAGTAGGTTCTGATAGGGTCAGTGCGGGAAAACCTCACCTTTATTTTACTGGATAAAGAGGTTGCTCCCATAGAGTCACACGACTCAAGTTTTACTAGAGAACAATGATTATGAATATTTTGCTGGGTCTAAGAATATCAAGAAAGGATTTGCTTTTACTCAACTTCTATTTAGTGTTTGACATTTATCCAATTCCATGCCAAGTACTTCAGGGAAGTTATCTAACACCAATACCTAATTTTTTTTTTTAAATTAATAAAATATATTTGATCACAAACCAAACTACATCCGGATAATGGGTAAGCGAGCAACAAGCTGCGCCGCTATCCCCTTTTGATAAGAGTTATGCTAATTAATACATGTTTGGAGTTCAGCATCATTTTACTAAATATTAATATCGTATTTTATCCAAGTTAAACTGAGGTTTCAGCTAGTATTGTATCAAATTGTTATATTTTGCATCTCTCAAAAGCCAGTTTAGTCTAAAGTTTCCAGACTCATTTTCTTGCCCATCGGTCATTTGTTTGTGGTCATGTTATGGTTAAGTTGCTAAGCTCAATTCTAATAGTAGTATCTAATAAGATAGTTTTGATAATAATAACTGATAGTTATTCTTCTCTTATAGCTTTGCGGATCTTCAGAAACCACAAGCTGAGCTTGATGGTAAGGCATGTGCAGCCGTTGGACAAAATGGTCTTATGGCACTTTATGATACATTGTTTAGTCAGGTAAAATCCATGGGCCTTTTGGTTATTTCACTTCTTCCAATGCCCAACAATGCTAACTTGATTGCTACTCTATTAACAGCTTGATGTGACATCAGCACAACTTCTGGTGACTGATAATGATTTTAGGAGTCCAGAATTTAGGACACAACTTACTGAAACTGTGGACTCATTGGTATCTTTAAAAGTTATTCCCGTTTTTAACGAAAATGATTCCATTAGTACTCGTAGAGCTCCCTATGAGGTACACTCTAATTCCCTTTTTTCCAACTTTAAATTCTTAAACACATATTTCTCAAAGTTTTGATTTTTTTCAGGATTCTTCTGGAATATTTTGGGATAATGACAGCTTGGCAGCTCTACTTGCTTTGGAGTTAAAAGCTGATCTTCTTGTGCTGTTAAGTGATGTGGATGGTCTTTACAGTGGGCCACCAAGTGATCCTCAGTCAAAGCTAATTTATACATACATCAAGGAAAAACTGGAAAATACTATTACTTTTGGTGATAAATCTAGGTTAGGAAGAGGTGGTATGACTGCTAAAGTCAAAGCTGCTGTATATGCTTCTCAAGCTGGCATTCCTGTTATCATCACCAGGTATTGACGTGTGTCTATTCCTCTTGCTTTAAAGTCGTTTTTTTCTTACATTAATTAACATATGATGTTTTTTCTTTGATTATGAAGTGGCTTTGCGGGTGACAATATTATAAAAGTTCTCAGAGGAGAGCACATTGGTACACTGTTTCATAGAGATGCTCATACATTTGTCCCAAGTGGAGAACTAAATGCACGTGAAATGACAGTTTCAGCAAGAGAAAGTTCTAGACTTCTCCAGGTATCTTTAGATTTTTTTTCACTTTGATTAAGGTTGTCTAATCTGGCTTTAATTTCTCTAAATGGTCGCAATTTCAATCTGTGTATGTATGAATGGTTCATTGCAATGCGACATATGTTTTATCTCTGATGTGATGAACCGGTATGATTGTAAGCTGTAACAATCATAGTTTTTCCATAAAAAGACCATTATTGAAATGATAGTTTTTATTATCACATTTGATACTAATAATTTTAAATTTTCATGTCAGCCTAACCTGACCTAGCTGGTTTCTACCTATCCAACTAGTTACCTTTTTTTATCCTTATTTTTATTGCAGGCAATGCCCGCAGAAGAAAGGAGTAAAATTCTGCTAGCAATAGCTGATGCTTTAGAAGCAAATGAGAGAATCATAACTCATGAAAATGAAGCTGATGTGGCTGCTGCACTAGATAATGGATATGGATCATCATTAGTCAATAGGTTGCTTCTAAAGCCCGGGAAGGCAAGTCACATTTCAGATTTTGATCTTTATTATTGATGTAGAACACTAAATTTTGTTTTCTTTATTTTAATTTTATTATGTGATCTTTTTTTGTTATAATACAGATCTCTAGTCTTGCAAAAGCAATCCGTGTGCTTGCGAATATGGAAGAGCCAGTTGGCCAAGTATTAAAGAGAACAGAGGTAAGGAATTATTAGCATGCTTTTCTATTCATTGAAGTTTCTATGAAATAAAATTACTTTGAAAATGACGTGTTTAATCTAATGACTGTTGTTGCATCTAGCTGTCCGATGGATTCATCTTAGAGAAGATGTCATCTCCCCTGGGTGTTCTTCTTGTTATCTTCGAGTCTCGCCCAGAGGCACTAGTTCAGGTTTAGTGAAATAACTGTGCTTGTTATTTATTCTTCTAATTTTCACCAGTTTCATGCCATAACCTATTGAAGGCCAGTGCCTTACCTGTCCCTGTTGTTAGTAGGGTATTGGGGCGGTCTTGTGAGCTTATATACCTTAATTTATTACTCAAGTCTTAATTCTTCATGTGATCCAAACAGATAGCATCATTAGCCATCAGAACTGGGAATGGACTCCTACTGAAAGGAGGAAAGGAAGCAAAACGTTCTAATGCAATCTTGCACAAGGTCAGTTTTGTTGAACTATTTATAGATACAGATGCATTTCTCATGTATCTTGTTTTACTAATATTATGTTGCTATATTTCTTAGATTATTACTTCATGCATCCCCGATACGGTTGGTAAAGGGTTAATTGGCCTTGTGACTTCTAGAGAAGAGATTCCTGAATTGCTCAAGGTTGGTTGTGTAAACTTTTTTTTTGTACTCAGAAAAAAAAATTATATGTTAATAACTTAATAAGCAATAACAATTTTTTTTGCAGCTTGATGATGTCATTGATCTTGTGATCCCTCGAGGCAGCAATGAACTAGTTTATCAGATAAAATCTTTGACAAAAATTCCTGTTCTTGGCCATGCTGGTAAGATGGTTTTAAGTGATGATATATGCTCCATATGAATCAGAACATGTTTGAGGGCGTAAAGTAAAATATTGTAATTTGGTTAACTAATCTTTCAGATGGAATTTGTCATGTCTATGTCGACAAATCTGCTGATATGGAAAAGGCAAAGAACATAGTTTTGGATGCGAAAACGGATTACCCAGCAGCTTGCAATGCTATGGTATTTATCTTCCTTTGGTTTTTTATCTCAAAACGGGTCAAATGAAAAAAACTTAGGTAAAAAGGGAGCGGGGCAAAGTGTTAATGGGTCAGATGGGGGTAAAAGTCTTCCAGAGTATAGGAATATCCTAAATCATTTTTTATAAAAAGATTTATATTTTTATTGAAATAATCCTATTTATATTCCTTACTAACGCGTTAATTGTTTACAAATGCTTTTACCAGGAAACACTTCTTGTTCATCAGGACTTGATGGAGACCGGTGGTGTTAATGAGCTTCTCATTGAACTTCAAACTAAAGGCATGAAACTATTGACTATTCTTTCCATCTGTTAATCTATTGAGTGAGAACCATTAAATAATTAAGAACTATAGGAACTAGGAACCACTTATTAGCCACTGGATCATATTTTATAGATGTTTAAGATCTCTCTCTGTTATGTTTTTTTCCCGGTCCATGAATAACGAATTACGACCATTCCTCCTTATGTCATGTTCCATGATTAATGTCCAAAAATAGTTCCTAATTACTCAAGGGTTCTCTTTTGGAACTCACCGCTCAATCTATATTTATATATGTTAAATAATGCATGGTCCTTTTGTCTAAACCACATTATAACTTAAAAGATGATATATTAATGTGTTTTTTGCTCAGGTGTGAGCATAAATGGTGGACCCAGGGCATGTTCCTTGCTTAATCTTCCAGCAGCACCATCATTTCATCATGAATATAGTTCACTGACTTGCACAGTTGAAATAGTTGATGATGTGCATGCTGCCATTGATCATATACACAAACATGGAAGGTAAGTTAGTTTATTCCGTATTCATATCTTCAAATAATATTATTTATACAAATTTTTATTCTCTTGAGTTTTTTTGCAGTGCACATACTGATTGCATTGTAACAGAAGATCCTGAAGTTGCTGACATCTTCTTACATCAAGTTGACAGGTTTATATACCGTCTTGCGTCTTTGTTAGTTTTTACTGACTCGAATATATAGTTTCCTGATTAAAATTCGGTTAAAATGTTATCATCCTGATGTATAAATTGCAGTGCTGCTGTATTTCATAATGCAAGCACACGATTCAGTGACGGGTTTCGTTTTGGACTTGGTGCCGAGGTTGGCATAAGTACAAGCAGGATTCATGCCCGTGGGCCCGTTGGAGTTGAAGGGTTGCTAACGACCCGATGGTATTTTCCCATTATTCGCACAACCCATAAATAAATTTAAAAATCCGTAACCTATGATTTAATTCGTTTAATTTATATTCTCAGGATTGCAAGAGGAAATGGACAAGTGGTGGATAACGATAAAGGGGTCGTGTACACTCACAAAGACCTCACTCAACAAGTTAAAAAGACGTGCTCTAGCATGACCTCGAACGGGTCACTGGGTGGTGAGCCACGAGCCCGAGCCAGTCTTATCAAGTGAATGGAGTGAAGCTAGTCATATGTTATTCCTCCAAAACGGTGTACAACTACAATTAGATTTTTAACACCAGCTTTTTATGTGTTCGTGATGTATGCGGACCAGGCTGTTGACTAGAACTATTTATCCAATAAATAATTTTATTTGTTTTGGGGGATTAGCTGCTAAGTGAGAGTGTTTAGATTTTAGAGTTAGAATTGGGATTTTATGTAATCAAATAATACTACTTCAGTTTTATGTTTATGTTTATTAAAGAAAGCCTTGCCACCACAATTTTGCAACTTATTCTCAGTGGTATGAATTATATTAGCTTACATTCATCTTTTTTTTTTCTCAAAAAACATATGTATTATTTGACGGTTTCTTTTATTGTAAATCTCTGACTCGGCTTGACCTGGCTCGTTTATTTTGGATCGATTTAAAGTTTAAGGACTATTATGGGCTGTTCAAATGGATCGCTAACACACTTTGTTTTTCAATCTTCTGGGCCATCTTTTAGTCAATGGGCCTTCGTACTTTTTATGATTTATAAATGAGTAAACTGTAGTTTTTGCTTTTTTGGTCCCTGTGTTTTGATACCATTAATAGTTTCAGTCTCATCTTAACAGTGTTGGTCTCTGTGATTTTGTTTTCTAACAGAAATGGTCCCAAACACTAACTCCATCCAGTTTTTTGTTAAGTCTTTCACACACACCTCACATCTAAGGGGTAAAAATGTCATTTCTCCTTCTCTTTTATCTATGTCATCATGTAGATTAACATTTTTATTCCGTCGCATGCTAAAAAAAGTAGGAGAAACGACATTTTTTCTCCGCATTTGAGAGAGATTTAACGAAAAATTGGATGAAGTTAGTGTTCGGGACCAATTATGTTAGAAAATGAAAACACAGGGATCAAAACTGTTAATGTGGGACTAAAACTGTTAATGTTATCAAAACACAGGGACTAAAATTGCAGTTTACTCTTTATAAATAAATGGTCATCAACATCTCAAATCTCAAGTCATTTTTTTAGTTTCTTACAATCTTTATTCTCCATATTCTAACAACATTGCAGTCTAATCTTCACTCATGAAGTGTTTTGTTATAACCTTTGTTTTTGTTTTTATTCAGTAAATTGCAGTCTAAGCTTCCTTAACGAAGTGTGTTGTGAGTTGAGATCTTCTTTTTAAGGTTTTGTGTATGCTAATCTTGTGGTTTTCAAGTTCTTGACACCGATTTTTTCTTTAATAATCGTGTTGTTTTGACCCTTGAGCACCGGGTTTGCGTTTTTCAGTTTTTTTATAATGATAATCGGTTGTATCTGGTTTTCTGGTTGAAGGAAAGAAGTTATCAATCAGTTCATGTGGTGTAGACTATTTTCATAATCTTCTTTGTGTTTCCGCTTTAGGTTACCACAATCTTTTTCCGTTCCTCCTCTCACTTTAGGTAACTTCATTTTTCTTTATTCATATGTGGAACATGTAAAGCAATGTTACACAATTCATTACATCTATATTTATATAATGATACTCTACCGTTTGAGCTTATTATCCGAGGCTTGGCCTGTCTCACTAATTATTAAAATTAAAGCATATAAACTTCTTCAATGTATGAACATGTAATGTTTTTTCTTTTATGTTAAAGAAATAGTTTTGCTTTTAGTGAAATGATGTATATATTCTTCCCGTGAAAACTTTGTGTTTTCTTGGAACAAAATTAATGGTATGCAAAAACTACGATCTGTTTACCAAGTCCAACTAAAAGTGTAAATGGTATGTAAAAACTACGATCTGTTTACCAAGTCAACTGAAAGTGTAAAGTATCCTCTTTAATCTTTATCAAACATATTGTACGTACATGTATATTTTAATGTTATTATTATTTATTCATTGTTAAAATCAATTGAAAATAAAAGGTAATTTTATTAAACATATCATTTACAATATACTAACTTTGGTTTTTCTCTTATATATTAGAAATTTATCATGGAGGAAAATAGAAAGAAGTTGGAAGCTATGTTAGGTATCAACTTTAATATTAGAAATGTATAACTTTGTTGGGTTTGAAAAAAAAATTGTAAGATTGAACATTGTTTTTATAGTGTCCAAACCTAATTTGGTATAAGATGTAAAAATGCAAGAAAGTCGTCTTCATGAAGCCATAATAGTGAAAAATGAAGCAGTCCAAGAAACAGCTTCAGAATGTAATTTTGATGGTGAATGCTAGCTGAATGGTGGGCTAAACATGCTGATGAGGACAATGGTAAGGCTTATAAGTTACACAAAAATGATCTCTATCACATTGTAATTAGTTGACACATGGATGTTTAGTTTTACATTACTATGTCTTTGACCCATTTTCTATTTGTTTGTGTCAGACTGATATTTTTTCTTATTCATGTGTTAAGACTGTTTTTTTATATCACTATGTAAGACTTGTTTTTTAAAGTATTATATTTATGACTGATATGTCATTATTCGTATGTTTGCTATTATTTAATTGAGACTTGTAATGTTCATGAATTATAAAAGACAGGAGATATTCATTAATCGAGTATCTTGTTGTGAGTTGTTGTTGTTGCCGGTGCATCACTATTTCACGTTGGTACTTTACTAGTATTTTAAATGGTCATAGCCTTATAATATAGAAACAACTTAAAAAATGTGGCCTTGCATCGAGATGGTGGAGACGCACTTGCTAACGAATACGAAAAAGATCTTGTTTGTGATTGTTTATTAAGGAAATGAATTTGTTCATCAAGTGTTCAGAGCCAAAACAGCGTATTTACTTTAACGTTGTTAGGTAATATATATATTTTCTAATTTGTTCGTGAGAGTAACACCTTGCAATTATGCAATTAGTGTAAGCAAATTTACAAATTAAAAAGCGTATGGAATATTATGGTTGAAGTTATATTAGCCTTTAGCACTAAAGCTACAAATACCATATAAAGTATGTAGTTAAATACTTAAATGTGTTTTTCAAAGGTTAATAACTTCATTGGGCACTCCTAAAAACCGGTCACAAGTTAGCAACTTGCAAGTGAAATGGTGTATGCATTTTTAACTGTGGACATAAATTACTCATATAGTTAAAACTATTTCAATAATTTATCTCATGCTTTTACTATTTTTTAATAGTAAATATATCTATCTCATGTATGAGATTTAAACCCATCACGCCTCATCTAAAAAAAACAAAAGTTTGATCTAGTCCCATATCAGCTAGTGACATAAAAATATGTCGTATAGTAAAACTTGTAGAAGTATACCTCAGTTGAATTTAAATAACTAAATGTTATTGACAAACTTGTATAAGTATACTTGAGTTGAATTTAAACCTTATTTTTAATGAATTTGAAAATGTAATTCAACTAAAAAGCTTAAATTTTATAAAAAGCTTAAGAAGACATCTGGACTGTTACATTTACAGTGAAACCTCTATAAATTAATACTCGGTAAATTAATAACATCGATAAAACTAATAATTTGTCCGGTCCCAACTTAGGACTAATACAAAAATGGACCTCAATCGATAAAATAATAAGATAATAATTTTGTTGAAATCCCGATGTAAGTATATTGGTCCCACCGAAACTATAAATTAATAATTATTAAAATATTCTAAAATTTTAGGATTGTAGAAAAAAATGAATCTATATTCACTTGTTTTTTTGTGAACTTCAAATCTATATTGAGTTAATCTTTAAATCTTTCCATTGCACTTAAGAGTTGATGCACAATATTCTCGTACTTTTACATACGAAATTATATTTTAACAAAAATTACACCAAAAAACGAGGATTTTTTAATCTTAAAACACATATAGTGTTGATGTATACAAAATAAATTTTTTTCACATTTCAAAGTCATGTAATTGTGTTATTCAATCAGATCATTGTGTTTTATTATGTAAATTTATATTCGGCAACTAAATGTAGTGTTCAAGAAGTTTCAAGTTTTCCTAGTTAGTGGGGGCGTAAATGACACGCGGCATTCTCAAAGTTTCGAAAGAAGTTTGAAGCACTCATTCCACCCTAACAAATGGTTATTTATCGTTTGTCACCTGACATCCAATAAAGCTTTGTTAACTTTTTTTTTTTGTTATTTGACACATCAAAAACGATATTTTAGTGAGCCAGCAAATTGACTTTTTTTAACCCAACCTAACATCTTAAGCTCAATAAAAAAGCAAACTAGTTACAACCAAACCTTTTTTTAAGGACATTGAATCGATGAATGTAGTTCAACTAAAAATCTAAATTTTATAGAAAGTTTAAGAAAGTATTTGGACTGTTACATCTAATATGAATTGAAGATCATAGATCTATAAACACAAGACGACAAAATGCTAAATAGTTTAAACTTTAAATAGTATGCTAATGATATATTACTTTTTGCCCCCTTTCAAATGTCACCATCTTCTTTAAAGGCACATAACTTTTACATACAAAATTATATTTTAACAAAAATTACACCAAAAAATGAGTATTTTTTATCTTCAAAACACATGTAGTGTTAATGTATAAATAAACAAAATTTTCACATTTCAAAGTCAGGTAATTGTGTATATTAGTCAGATCATTGTGTTGCATTATGTTATTGTGTTATATTATAACTTGTGTACGAATACAAACTAAAACATACATAATAACACAGTATGTTAAATCTTATAACTTGTATTCATTGTTGACATAACTATATATCATAACATAACATCTTAAATATGTTACTTGTTTTTATTTGTTTTATTTGTGTAATCTTTATCAGGTAATTGTGTAATCCTCGTCAGTTCAGAGAATTACACAACGATATGATAAAATAATACAATGACCTGATGAAATAACACAATGAACTGAAAAACCTGAAAAAAACGCTCTTTTCGTTTTTTTATACTCCCTCCGTCCCATTAAAAGTGTCCATATTGCCTTTTTTAGTTGTCCCACTTAAAGTGTCAACTTTTAAGATTTATTGGTAAACTTCCAAATTTGCCCTTAATAACATAAAACAAACAATATGATGGACACACAATAATATTTATTGTCAAGAGTATTATTGTCAAATAACAAACAAAAATACCAATAATTTATTGTGCCTAAAACTTTGTGTTTTTCAAACTAAGACTATTATAATGGGACGGAGGGAGTATATCAATATTATACGTGTTTTAAAAACAATAAAAAGCTCATTTTTTAGGTGTGATTTTTTAAAAAATAACATCGTATAATAGTTATTGACGTTTAAAAAAAATATAGAACTTAAAATATATAAATATTACTCATTATTTTAATTTTAAAGGAATTTATATTTTTTACTATAACTCCATTCTTGAACTGGCAATATTTTTTTTACACAAATGAAATACAACCCAACTACTTCAATTCACCTTTTATTAACTCCCTTTCAAATGGACCCAACTACCCAACCAACCATCCATTTCCATATTTGAACGGTAATTTAATTCGCCTTTATTTCTTTCACCATACCATCGTATTTTTCCCTCTTAATTTCAACTATCCTACAATCCACTTCCATATTTGAAGGGTATCATCACGTTATCGTTAGGAAACGGCAACGGTACGTGCTACTAACCAACTTTGGCTTTATTTTCGTAATGGTTCCAAGGATGCTAAAAGCTTAGCAAAATTATTAACCAAAGACTTCGAGCATTCACGAACTATATTTAAAGGTCTCTTAATTTCTTGAGGAGAGTATTCGCGTACTTTTAGCAAGTTAAACGAGACGTGAAAAAGATTTTTTTTAATAATAAAGGACCTTAGTTTAATACACAAATGTTGATTGTCAACTAGTTTGATGAAATTATTCATTGTTGACTGTTGCTACAACAAGATTATGGCAAGAATGGTAGTAATATTGTCTTTAAGTCCAGGTTATGGTTCAGTTAATTGTATAAGTGTTTAAGGTTAGAAATTGTTTAAGAAGAGAAGAAGAGAGGATTGGGAGTGTGCGTGTGTTTTGAGAGTGGAGTGCAAGCACCAGAATCGGATTGTGATTCTTGATCAAAGAGTTGCAACATATATGCATAAAGCATAGATGTGCTGTCAATTCAATGTTTGATCGATGTCGTTTGGTCGGTCAAAAATAAAGTAAATAGATTCCTATTCATCCTTAATAGCAAGGATAAGTAGGGTGTCGAATCCACGAGGAATTGGTGGTTAGTGTCGGTTTATAATCTAAATTAACTAGTAACTAAAACAAATAATAATTCGAATTGAAATTGATTTTAAATTACAAAAGAAAACTTTAATTTCTTGTAAATAAAATAAGAACAAACACAACCTCCTCCAAACTTCAGGTTCTAGGTTTCACATATAACTCAGTTGTTCATTAGACACCACATAGACATAGTGTTGGAAAATCAGTTAACATAGTAATTAATGATAGATTGTTGTCAGCAAACCATACAACTAGTTATGTCATAAACTAGTATAATCCAATTACCCAATTTACCCGTGCCAAATTCCATTCTTTAGTCACCCAACCCGCTCTAGGTTTTATCATCAACCGAACAAGATTGTAAAGAACGAAAACTCAAAACACAAATATAAACTGTTTAAATTAACTAATACATCAATCCATTAAGTTTTTGTCAGAAACTAAATAGATCTAAAACAACCGAATCAAGTGTTAAAACCTATGCGAACCGTCCGCTTGGAGGAAGCCATAAAACGCTTAGCCGCGCATGCTCCCAAAACTATCGTTGTTTTCTTCTTCCTTCTGCGTAAAAACCTGCCGTCAAAATCCAAAATTGCCGTCCTCGTCGAAACCCCCTTTTTAATTTTTTATTCTTTTCGTAGTTCAATATCGGCCCAATATTTCTAGCCCACGTAATTTGTTTTAAACCCAAAGATGGCATGTGCTCAATTTAAACTTCCAGCTCACATACAATATATGCCAATATTCTTTCACGTGAGCCCATCATAACAATTAGACATTTGACAACAAATAATTACTATACTCTCTTTTGACATTCCTTTGAAGACTTCAATCACATGAAAATGGGTTAGTGGCTGTGTTAACTTCCGATGAAGAGACCATACTTCAAATAAATATAAATTGAATCCACACACTTATGCACTAATTTAAGTTAATGCATTAAACTCATTTTATTATTTTTATATCAACTTGTAGTAAAATGCATCTTTTTAGCTTATAGTCTCTTCAAACATTAAAGCATTAAATATGAACTAGTTGGAGTTATTTTTGGACCAAAAAACATACATTTAAACGTATTAAGTACATGTAAATTACTTGTCTATCAATGTTCAAAGCAAATCTTAGAATATCAGGAGCTCTTGGCTCGA
Organism: Tagetes erecta; assembly: GCA_030867185.1. Lineage (NCBI taxonomy): Eukaryota > Viridiplantae > Streptophyta > Magnoliopsida > Asterales > Asteraceae > Tagetes > Tagetes erecta. Next base: position 58,474,280 of record CM061493.1, read on the forward strand.
GGTCGGGCCTTGGCCGTCACACCTTCTATTTCTGGCTGCCTGCAGCACCTCAGAAGTGTGCAGTAAGAGGTTTTACTATTTTGGTGTAAGTTCTCTATCATCCCTTTGTTGAATTAAATTAAGTGGATAAACACCAATACACAATTGGTATGGCTAGAGTAGAAGACACACACTCACAATTATAGAGACACACTCTATTGACACACAAACTAATTGTGTAATTTGCTGGATAATTTTGGAACACTTCAAATGTAAAGCTTACAATGCATAAATAGAAAAGCTAAACCAACAAAATAGGAGCTAACCAACTACTCCACTACTGTAACGTTACCTAAACTTAAGGACCAAGCTTGACTTGGTAAGCTAATGTAAACATGTAGAATTAAATGAAAACAAAATAAAGCAAACATATTTATTTTCTGACTTGGCATTTAGACTGCTTCTCATGTGACCAAATTGAACATTGCACTTCAACACCCTTTTGCATATCTTTTGCATTTCCAAGTGATATCTTGGGAGATATTTGACAGGGTGTAAGATGTTGACGAGTTCTGCGCACAATTTGAGATTCCGTCATCACTCAAACCTTGCGTTCCACCTGCTAAATCGCCTGTGAGTAGTATCATTCCCGGCAAAGTGGCACTCTATACTTGCCACTTTGAACATTCTAAGAGGTACCCCTTCTCTAAGTTTTTTCTGAATGTTGTTGAGTATTACCGATTGTCTATCTGCCAGTTAGCCATGGTTGGGGTGGCGTGGATTATGCATTTCGAGATCACATGTCGCGCCCTTGGCTATGAACCAAATTTATTGATGTTTCGACGGTTTTTTCAACTTGCCAAGAATGGTAATTGGTTTACCATTGAAAAGACTCAGGCTGAGAACGCCCTTGTTACTTCTCAACTTGGCCTTTCAGCGAGTTGGAAAGATCGGGTTTTTCTTGTTTCTGAAGAAATCATCCCTTTCGCTATGTCTTGGAGAAAGCCTGATGAATCCTTGAACGAAAGAATCCCTACAGAGAGTGAAGTTGATATTGTTTCACCTGCAAAACTCCGGTCCACGGCTTCTCGCTTGAGGAGGTTTCCTGAAGAGTTTTTGGTAAAACTTGTGTTGAGCGAGAGATGGTTTGATGCACACATGGAGCTGGTGATGTTTGTCGATGATGAAGGTGCACTTTGGTCTATTTTTGTCTTCATTTTCTGTTTTAATTTTTCCGTACTTATTTGCATCTTTTTCCTTATATTTGTACCTACTCAGGCATTTGACTGTATGTTGGTTGAGGATTTTTAGTGGTTAAGTTTAAAGCATCTGTTATACCACCTGGGGTTCCTATAGTTGTTTATCGAACCAAGGCATTTAGGCATTATGCTGGGGATGTTTATGCGAGTGTTCTTGAGGGGTCAATGTTGAAGGCCATGGTTAAGCTAAGTTTCCCAACTCGTAGATCGAACAGGAAGCAACTTGACAACGTGGCTTTAAGTCTTGAGAATGAAGAGGTGGAAGATATTGAAGAGATGCCACGAGAGTCTAATCTTTAGGGTCTCACATCATCCGACCCTGAGGTTGAAGATCATAATTTTGTGGCATCGCTTATTGGTATAGAGCCACTAATCAAGAGTAAGGAAGTCAAGGATATGTCGAGATGGATCCTTTACTTGAAATATCTGGTTCTGTTGTTGATTCTACGGTTTAGCTTGGTAAATCTATTGGGAAGATTGATGGCCCATCAAAAGTGAAGAAAGTTGGGGCGATCTCGCCCAAGAAACTCTCAGGCAAGGGCAAGATGAGAGAGCTCGAGGTTCCGAACTCGGAGCCAACTGATGAAGAATTTGATCTTGACGATCTTTATGTTCCAGAGTGGCAAGTTGGTGTGCACAACACCTTTTCCAAAGCTGTTGTTTGCCGAGAAGTCATTTGTTGTTTTGCTCCCTTGTTGAGAAGGAGCAAAATGATTGTATTGAAAATACAGAATTGTTGAAAAAGTTCTTCCCTTGCAGGGCACGTTTTATGGCACTCGTACCGGAGGTTACTGATTGTTGGAGGGATACATACAAGGATTTTACTGATCTGTCAGCACCGAAAGGGGAGGTGGACAAAGCATCCCGGGAGTAGGCTGAATCCATCAAGAAGCCGACCCTTGAAAAGGATGATCTTAATTCTCAGCTTTATGACCTTCAATCCCAGCTAGCTTCCGAACGCCAGGAGCTTGAAGCTGGAAGGCAGGAGCTAGAAGCTGACAGGTCGAGGTTTGAGTTTCAAGTTAAACATCTAGAATTGGAAAAATCCAAAGAGGGTAAAGTGATGGAAGAGAACGAATGTCTTGGGAAAGCTAATAAGTGGATGATTCAGGATGGGTTTAAGCAAGTGGTGACTTACTTATTTAGCAGCATTGAGTCCAAGGGGCCACTTTCCATGGTTTACATGAAGGCTCTTGCTTATGGTCGTCACCAAGGCTAGCTCTCTAGTTATGCCAACTACCTTAAGTGTGCCTCTAAGGAAGCGTGCAAGGAGTACAAACTAGATTCTGATGACGAGTTTGCTAGCGCTATCAAGGTATTGGAAACCAATTTTTACCCTTTTGTGCATGCACTTTCTCAATGTCAAGGTCAACCTTTATCCTTCCTTCAAAACCTTGAGCCCAAGGGGCTAAATAAGAAAGCTGATGAAAAGGTATTATGTATAAAGAGTTCGCTTCCCTCTTCGTCAACCAAGTTCAGGTTGATCCTCCTACTGTTTCCTTGAAGAGGTTGAAGTTCTCACAGAAGAACGTTGCCAAAGTGTTAAAGGACCTTGCTACTCCTTCGAAGTAGACCGATAATGGTTGACAATTTGGAAAATAAAATCTGCAAATTTGAACTTCCAGGGGAAATTGTCACAGATAATGGTTGACAATTTGAAGAAAAACCATTCAGCTCATGGTGCAAAGAATTCTAGATCAAGAAAGTGTTTAGCTCTATGGCCTACCCTCAATCAAACGGTCAAGTTGAACGAATGAATAGAAGCATTTTTAAAGGCATCAAGGCCAGATTGGGAAGGTACAGAAAGAATTGGTTGGAAGAACTCCCAAACATCTTACGGAAAGAATTGGTTGGAAAGAACAAGTCATCTTAAAACGCAATGTGGTTTGGTATATGGTTCTGAGGCTCTCATTCCAGCAGAAATCGGTGTTAACACAAGACGAAGCCGAAAAAGAATCAGGGAGGACAATGATATAGAAATCCTATTGAATTTAGATCTCAATAGGATTTCTATATCATTGTCCTCCCTGATTCTTTTTCGGCTTCGTCTTGTGTTAACACCTATTTCTGCTGGAATGACAGCCTCAGAACCATATACCAAACCACATTGCGTTTTAAGATGACTTGTTCTTTCCAACCAATTCTTTCCGTAAGACGCTTGGGATTTCTTCCAACCAATTCTTTCTGTACCTTCTAATCTGGCCTTGATGCCTTTAAAAATGCTTCTATTCATTCTTTCAACTTGACCGTTTGATTGAGGGTAGGCCACGGAGCTAAACACTTGCTTGATCTAGAATTCTTTGCACCATGAGCTGAATGGTTTTTCTTCAAATTGTCAACCATTATCTGTGACAATTTCCTCTGGAAGTTCAAATCTGCAGATTATATTTTCCCAAATTGTCAACCATTATCGGTCTGCTTCGAAGGAGTAGTAAGGTCCTTTAACATTTCGGCAACGTTCTTCTCCGAGATCTTCAACCTCTTCAAAGAAACAACATAAAGATCCACCCAATCTTGGTTGACGAAGAGGGAAGCGGACGCTTTATGTAACATTTGCCCGATTCAAACCCGACTCAAAACCAAGAACCCAAACCCGAACCGTCCGGATTACCCATATTCCTATTATCAATGAAATAACCTAGTCATTATTCTCAAGTTATTATCTAAACAAATTACTGAATCATTATAATGATAAATTCTAAAAACAATAAAGTTCTAAGTTATGAAGTGTGACATCCGTCCCGATTCGTTTTCTTTTCTTTCTTTCGTTATGTAAACCGAACCGTCAAATTATATTGTAATCTTATGTTTTTTTTTTATGAAATAAAGGTTTACATTATTATTATAATTTCTTTATGTTAATCATTTAAATACCAAATAAATGTTATAAAATGAATGTTTATAAAATGTATTTAAATTAACAAGAAATAATCTTTATAAATGTTAATAACAATTGTTAGTTGGTTAGTGGATTGTTAAAGTTAAAGTTAAGGGGTTGATTTTGTAATTTATAAAACATAATTCAACTACTAAAACATTTAAACAAAATTTAACATAACTCAAAACACAAGGGGGCAAAACGGAAAATTATTTAAAACCCAATCCCCCCACCCGCACATCCGGCAGCCTCTCCGGCAGAGCTCCGGCGACTCCGGCAACTTCAAATTCGATCCAATCTTCACCGTTTTGACTCGTTTCAACCGTCCTTATCACTTTATCTGCGAGATTCGAACCTCTATGTATCCCAAATTTCAGTTAACACGCATTCAATACCAATCTAAACCAAAACCCATTAAAACCGGCCGATTTCAATTTCTAATTAACCAGAACAGACGATAAAGATCAAGTTAACTTAATCCAAAACCCCCCTTTAGTCGATTACAGTGAGATAAACTAGTTCAATTGATAAAATCATAAGAAATCGTTGGGATTGAACTCAATTTCATCCGAAACTAACTCAACTTCAAACTGATCGATCTAACCTATTCCAACTCTTTAAATACAACCCAAAACGCTCATTCGACATCACATAATCTTTCTGCAACTTCAATTCCACTTCCAAACACACACAACAGTTAAATTAATTCGGTGTTCTTCGCGGCCCTGCTCTTAATCAACGATACACTTCAGGTCTGTTTCAAGCCTAAAATTCATAGGGCTTTTGTTTATCATCTATCTTTAAGTGAATCTGCATATTTAATTTGATTATCATCTACAATTGCAGTTTTAAATCGATCCAAATCAGTGTCCGTTAATTTTCTTCCATTCTCGTCAAACCTTAATCAATTCAGGTAATTCAAAGGTGTTGTTGCGCTCGTTATCATCTGCCGATCATCATCTTATTATTTGTTTTCGGTTTTGTACATGTTTCGGTGATCAATTTGGGGGATTAGGGTTTATGGTTGAATAAAGAATTTGGGTTTAAGAAAGAAAAGGAAGACATATCATTTCGTTTCAAGTTGTTGCAACTAAGTTGCTATGGTCTAATGGTTGGTTGTCGGTTAACTTGAACCGCAGGTCAAGGGTTCGAGTCACCTTGACTGCCTTATGCATTTATTTTAGATTTTAAGTTTTACAATTTAATTTCTTGATTTATTTCCTATAATCATTATAATTTTAAAATGAGACTAATTATAAAGTTATTTGTAAAAGTTTTATAAACAAGCAAATATATATTTTTGTACAAAAGTATATAAATAATATATATATAATTTGCTGGATTAAACGATTAAAATTCTTGAACGGGAAGTTTTGAGACGTTTAGATTTTTATAAAAAGTCTACTTACGGGTTTTTACTAAGTACTGGATTTATTTTAAACATGATTATTCATTTAAGACTATGGTTTAATTATACATTTATTATTAAATACATATGATTATTTATTCAAATTAATTAGTCACTTTTAACAAAAACGGTCGTGTCATTTAACAAATCATTATTTCTAATCGTTTTCACAAAAGGATAAGATTCATATACTATTTAATCACAATATTTCATTTTAAATCAAAGTTAAAAATACATCTATTAATATTACGTATCATATATTTTCAGTTATAACAATTAACGACTTAAACCCATATTCTAAAGTAGAACCCTAGACTCCTAGATAGTTTTCAGTTATCAGTCTAACATAGGATAAAATCCTTTAGGTGATTTTAAGGAACATCCTACTGACGTTTTTCAAGTTTCATTCATACTCGTTCGATCAAGCAATTATTATGTGAGTATTCATAGCCCCTTTTCTGGTTTTCAATTTGGGGTGATATCATGTGATCTATTAAATCAGTTATCAGATTTCAGTTTATCATTTATTTCAGTTTATCAGTTATTTCAGTTATCAGATTTCAGTTGATCATTTAAACAATTCATGTTATGTCTTTACTTGCAAATTATGTGTTCATAGCCTGATAGCAATTTTTGTGCAAGTGTAATCATTAATTTGTAGAAACCGACAGTTACTAATGGTAGATCTATTGGTCGAAAGGACCCACCCCCCTGATTCTTGGGTGATTATAACTGAGTTATCATTATCAAGTAGACCCCCCCTTTATCATTGTTCAAGGTTTGATTATGCGTTGTTATCTTGTATGTACATGTTTTGCATTTATAAGTTTAGACATAACGACATGAATTGGCTTTTTATCAGTGTATCTATATGTATTTCAAACCTATGTTTACTCACCAGCTAATTCGTTAGCTGACCATTTATTTTTCACATGATTTCAGGAATTGCAGTTAGTTGGACTATTCAGGATGCGTCACATCTAGGACTTTCTTGGACCTAGTTAAATAAATAAAATAAAGTAGCATATTTCAGTTGTTTCTGTTTGAGTTATTTCTTGGTTTCAATTGGATTATTTATTTAGGCTTGTTGAATAATTGGATTATAATAATATTTCAACTATTTTTAGTACCATGAGCTATGAACAATCATTCACTTTTCGTCCGCCTCGATGATTCCGCCATCGGTCGGGGTGTGACAGATTGGTATCAGAGCCATGGTTATAGGGAATTAGGTTATTAGAAATGGATGACCTAGTCTATAACTAAGCACCCTAAACATGAGTCATCTCATGTTACTATTCAGTCTCGTTTAGCATTTCATAATATAAACATGAGTCCTCTCATGTTATTATTCAATATATTTTAGCACCTCATAAAATGCTGCATGAATACCTAAGTGTTAACTTTATCTTCTTGATTTTTATACACATACAGCTCAATGAAAAATCAAATATCAAAATTCAAATTCTAATGCATAATGCCTAGCCTCAAATGAATAATCGAATTCAAAATCAAAGATTTATGCTTGGTTTTCAAATTCTCGTCAAAGTCTAAGTCCTGAAACTGAACACGTGCAATACTGGAAGGGTGGACACCTGTACTTTTGAGATGTTCTGGCTAAGGCAAGTATTCGTATAAATCCAAACCTACCGCTGGATCTGTTACTTACCTGGGAACTCTCAAAAGTGAGTGTCGACTTATAGGTAGTCACATCTTCATAAAAGTTAACGGACTTACTACTTTGATAAGTCAATGTAACCGTTTGATTTGCCAATCGAACGTTTACGCTCAAAGTATCTTTACACGATCTCATTACCTCAGATGTTTTCAAAATGTTCATCAAAATTTGATGTTATTATCAAATCATATCAACTAATCAAATAATAAATTTGTTATCAAATTAAGAAAGTTTGTTATCATAACATAAATTTGATAATGAGTTACAGATTCATAATCGTATCAAAAGCTTACCATCAAATCATGAACTCGTTAACCAGCTTAGATGGGGTTATCACCTAAAAATCTAAAATTGATTTACACATACATTTAATATTTAAATGAAAGTGTGACCTCATTTTAGAAGCGCACCATACTCACATTCACTAATCGAACTGAATACACCTTGTTTTTCATAAACGTATCCAAACCCATTGGGGTTATTTATAAACCTCTTACTCTCACACAATGTTTTATCAACTAACGGTTTTTGGAAAAATATACGTAGTTTTCCTAACAAATGATTCTTATACAAATCATTCATTTTATAGATATTTAAATGTAATAAAATAGCAATTTTAACCTATAGTTAATTGCTTGAGAAAGACTTCGTGAGTTTCCCGAACCTTACCTTTAAGTTTCAATAACTTTAACGTTTTACAAGGCTTTAACATATGATTTATTAATGTTAGGTTTCAATAATTTGCAAATAACAAAAAAAAGTTTTATAACAAATGATTTTTTTAAAAATAAATGTTCTTTATAAAGAGTTATCGAATAATCATAGGTCGTACGTACAATTTTCTTTTCAAACACTATTTAAGGTTTTATAATAGGAATCATAGATGGATTTTTCTTAAAAATACAAGGATCAAAACTAGGTCACATTAACTATCTTCAAGAAAACAAACATATGGTAAGATTAAAATGCTCAAACTTATTACCATTACAAAACCTCATCATATGAAAACAACATCATACCATATAACATTGATTACCTCTATTGCCTATACATCTGATTACTTAAATATGTTTTCATATGAACTATAATGTCTCAAACAGAATCAATTAAGAATTTGGTAACCCGTATATTTGATCTATTAAGTATTAAGCGGGTTATCCATATCTAAATCACCATGAAGTTGATTCTTTCTTAAGAAACTCGATTTTACATGCACGCTAGCATAACCTACAATGCTTGTGAGTGTGACTTATCATAAACATGGTTTCCACACACATAATTTATTCCGACCCATGAACTTGATTATCTATTAATATGAGCTATAAACGGAATTATCTACAAACTTGATTTCCCGTACATATGAACAAAAAGTCTATTTATATGAACAAAAAAAAAAGACTAGCTAATGGACTCAACTCTTCATAACCATCAATTTATATATCATCTCGAACAAGAGTTCACGAAACAGTTGAACATGAAATCACATTCTATGAGTATCATCATATTAGTTTAGAAGTTTAGGTACTCTTGACCCGCACATGATCGAGTGAACTATGTGATTCATGCAAAAGCTAAAGTAATTACGGGTGCACACGGAATTATGAAGGCTGGTGCATGGAAACCATAGTAAATTTTGTCATGTGTTTGAGGGCAACACGACAAATGTGGTATGATAAGGGCATGGTGGATACGCCGCTGGTACATCCTATATATAAGTGTACTTATCATACTATCAAATGAAGCGTTGTCTGTGACCTAAGATATTTGTGTTATTCTTTTACCCTTCCATATAGTGAAACTTGTTGTCCCCCTTTCAAAGTTAATCTCAAATAAAAGTTAATCATTATCTCAACCTATGCTCTGAAATCAAGAATCGTTCGCATCATATGCAATTCAAAACGTAACAATTGTTTTTCTTTGCGTGTTATCATTTTTCACTATCATCATCTAGTGCTCAAGTTGGTGATTCAACTTCTCGAGTTTGACTTATTGTTGTTTAACTCGAGAGAGCTAGATAACGCTAGCACATTTAAAATGGAAAGCTTATCATCATGGTCAACTTTGGAGTTGTGCCACATTTATTCATTTCATTAATCCCGTTTTATCATGTATTCACTCGTTTTATTATACGTATTTACTCACCTGATTCTTTAAACCATTTTATTAATAACGTTCATTCATTGAGTTTGTTTTATTTCATTTCACTTTATTTATCAATTCATTGACCTCCTTTATTCATTTTTATGATTATTCATCGCGTCCATGAACCTTACTTGTTTAAATCATTTTAATCCGACTATTTAATTCATTTTGTACCCGAGTTGAAATCTATCAATATCCATTAATCATGCTAAATCTAACTCCATTCTGATCTGGAGTGACAACCAATCAATAATCGAATCACTATTCGGTTGAATCACATGAGTCCTTCATAACTCGAAACATGTTATATAATCCTCTATCAATACATATAAGCAAACTAAAGGAAAATTTATCGTTAATGGCTTACCTTACTAAGATTAAGTCTTAGTCATGTTCCTAAACTTACAAACTCATAGTAACGAATATTAATTCGAAGCATCAATCTAGCAAATCTAACACTAATTAAATTTCGGGACGAAATTTCCTAAAGGAGGGGAGACTGTAACATTTGCCCGATTCAAACCCGACTCAAAACCAAGAACCCAAACCCGAACCGTCCGGATTACCCATATTCCTATTATCAATGAAATAACCTAGTCATTATTCTCAAGTTATTATCTAAACAAATTACTGAATCATTATAATGATAAATTCTAAAAACAATAAAGTTCTAAGTTATGAAGTGTGACATCCGTCCCGATTCGTTTTCTTTTCTTTCTTTCGTTATGTAAACCGAACCGTCAAATTATATTGTAATCTTATGTTTTTTTTTTATGAAATAAAGGTTTACATTATTATTATAATTTCTTTATGTTAATCATTTAAATACCAAATAAATGTTATAAAATGAATGTTTATAAAATGTATTTAAATTAACAAGAAATAATCTTTATAAATGTTAATAACAATTGTTAGTTGGTTAGTGGATTGTTAAAGTTAAAGTTAAGGGGTTGATTTTGTAATTTATAAAACATAATTCAACTACTAAAACATTTAAACAAAATTTAACATAACTCAAAACACAAGGGGGCAAAACGGAAAATTATTTAAAACCCAATCCCCCCACCCGCACATCCGGCAGCCTCTCCGGCAGAGCTCCGGCGACTCCGGCAACTTCAAATTCGATCCAATCTTCACCGTTTTGACTCGTTTCAACCGTCCTTATCACTTTATCTGCGAGATTCGAACCTCTATGTATCCCAAATTTCAGTTAACACGCATTCAATACCAATCTAAACCAAAACCCATTAAAACCGGCCGATTTCAATTTCTAATTAACCAGAACAGACGATAAAGATCAAGTTAACTTAATCCAAAACCCCCCTTTAGTCGATTACAGTGAGATAAACTAGTTCAATTGATAAAATCATAAGAAATCGTTGGGATTGAACTCAATTTCATCCGAAACTAACTCAACTTCAAACTGATCGATCTAACCTATTCCAACTCTTTAAATACAACCCAAAACGCTCATTCGACATCACATAATCTTTCTGCAACTTCAATTCCACTTCCAAACACACACAACAGTTAAATTAATTCGGTGTTCTTCGCGGCCCTGCTCTTAATCAACGATACACTTCAGGTCTGTTTCAAGCCTAAAATTCATAGGGCTTTTGTTTATCATCTATCTTTAAGTGAATCTGCATATTTAATTTGATTATCATCTACAATTGCAGTTTTAAATCGATCCAAATCAGTGTCCGTTAATTTTCTTCCATTCTCGTCAAACCTTAATCAATTCAGGTAATTCAAAGGTGTTGTTGCGCTCGTTATCATCTGCCGATCATCATCTTATTATTTGTTTTCGGTTTTGTACATGTTTCGGTGATCAATTTGGGGGATTAGGGTTTATGGTTGAATAAAGAATTTGGGTTTAAGAAAGAAAAGGAAGACATATCATTTCGTTTCAAGTTGTTGCAACTAAGTTGCTATGGTCTAATGGTTGGTTGTCGGTTAACTTGAACCGCAGGTCAAGGGTTCGAGTCACCTTGACTGCCTTATGCATTTATTTTAGATTTTAAGTTTTACAATTTAATTTCTTGATTTATTTCCTATAATCATTATAATTTTAAAATGAGACTAATTATAAAGTTATTTGTAAAAGTTTTATAAACAAGCAAATATATATTTTTGTACAAAAGTATATAAATAATATATATATAATTTGCTGGATTAAACGATTAAAATTCTTGAACGGGAAGTTTTGAGACGTTTAGATTTTTATAAAAAGTCTACTTACGGGTTTTTACTAAGTACTGGATTTATTTTAAACATGATTATTCATTTAAGACTATGGTTTAATTATACATTTATTATTAAATACATATGATTATTTATTCAAATTAATTAGTCACTTTTAACAAAAACGGTCGTGTCATTTAACAAATCATTATTTCTAATCGTTTTCACAAAAGGATAAGATTCATATACTATTTAATCACAATATTTCATTTTAAATCAAAGTTAAAAATACATCTATTAATATTACGTATCATATATTTTCAGTTATAACAATTAACGACTTAAACCCATATTCTAAAGTAGAACCCTAGACTCCTAGATAGTTTTCAGTTATCAGTCTAACATAGGATAAAATCCTTTAGGTGATTTTAAGGAACATCCTACTGACGTTTTTCAAGTTTCATTCATACTCGTTCGATCAAGCAATTATTATGTGAGTATTCATAGCCCCTTTTCTGGTTTTCAATTTGGGGTGATATCATGTGATCTATTAAATCAGTTATCAGATTTCAGTTTATCATTTATTTCAGTTTATCAGTTATTTCAGTTATCAGATTTCAGTTGATCATTTAAACAATTCATGTTATGTCTTTACTTGCAAATTATGTGTTCATAGCCTGATAGCAATTTTTGTGCAAGTGTAATCATTAATTTGTAGAAACCGACAGTTACTAATGGTAGATCTATTGGTCGAAAGGACCCACCCCCCTGATTCTTGGGTGATTATAACTGAGTTATCATTATCAAGTAGACCCCCCCTTTATCATTGTTCAAGGTTTGATTATGCGTTGTTATCTTGTATGTACATGTTTTGCATTTATAAGTTTAGACATAACGACATGAATTGGCTTTTTATCAGTGTATCTATATGTATTTCAAACCTATGTTTACTCACCAGCTAATTCGTTAGCTGACCATTTATTTTTCACATGATTTCAGGAATTGCAGTTAGTTGGACTATTCAGGATGCGTCACATCTAGGACTTTCTTGGACCTAGTTAAATAAATAAAATAAAGTAGCATATTTCAGTTGTTTCTGTTTGAGTTATTTCTTGGTTTCAATTGGATTATTTATTTAGGCTTGTTGAATAATTGGATTATAATAATATTTCAACTATTTTTAGTACCATGAGCTATGAACAATCATTCACTTTTCGTCCGCCTCGATGATTCCGCCATCGGTCGGGGTGTGACACTTTATACCTAAGACCTTGCCTGCAGCTTCCTTAGGTTCAAGGCTTTGAAGAAAGGATAAAGGTTTGCCTTGACCTTGAGAAAGCACATGCATAAAAGAATAAGAGGTGGTTTCCTATACATTGACAGCGCTAGCAAACTCATCAGCAAAATTTAGTCTGTACTCCTTGCACGCTTCCTTAAAGGCACCCTTAAGGCAGTGGGCATAACCAGAGAGCAAGCCTTGGTGATGACCATAAGCAAGAGCCTTCATGTCAACCATGCAAAGTGGCCCCTTGAACTCAATGTTGTAAAATAAGTATGTGACCACTTGCTTAAATCCCTCCTGAATCAGCCACTTATTGGCTTCCCCAAGACGTTCGTTCTCTTTCATCACTTTACCCACTTTGGCTTTTCCCAATTTTAGCTGTTTAACCTATAGCTCCAACCTCGACCTGTCAGCTTGTAGCTCCCGCCTGCCAGCTTCAAGCTCCTGGCGTTCAGAAGCTAGCTGCGACTGAAGGGCAGAAATCTGAGAAGTAAGATCATCATTTTCAAGGGTTAGCTTCTTGATGGATTCAGCCTGCTCCCGAGATGCTTTGTCCACCCCCCTTTTGCTACTGACAGATCAGTAAAATTCTTATTCAACTATCAGTAACCTCCGGTACGAGTGCCATAAAATGTGCCCCGCAAGTGAAGAACTTTTTCAGCAATTCTGTATTTTCAAGACAGTCATTTCGCTTGTCAAGATCAGGGTCTTCATCAGTTGGCTTCAAGGTCGGGCTCTTTCATCTTGCCCTTGCATCAGAGTTTCTTGGATGAGCTCGCCCCAACCTTCTTCACTTCATCTTCCCAACAGATTTACCAAGCTGAACTGTAGAATCAACAACAGAACCAAATATTTCAATTAAAGGATCCATCTCGACAGTAACGTACGTCCATATCCTTGACTTCCTCACTCTTGATCAGAGGCTCCATACCAATATGCGATGCCATGAAATTGTAATCTTCAACGTCAACAGGGTCAAATGATGCGAGAACCTGCGGATCAGAGGCTCATGGCATCTCTTTAATAACTTCCACCTCTTCATTCTCAAGACTTAAAGCCACATTGGCAAGGTGCTTCATGTTCAATCTACGAGTTGGGACAATTAGCTTAACTATGGCCTTCAACGTTGACCCCTCAAGAACACTCGCATAAACATCCCCAACACAATGCCTAAATGCCTTGGTTCGATCAACAACTCTAGAATGCTTTAAACCTAACCACTAAAAAATCCTCAACCAACATACAGTCAAACGCCTGAGTATGAGATAAAAGCATTTAGTCGATAATTATTTTCTATTTAAATTGCTCCATTTAAATCAATAACTATGTTATAATCACTAAATAATAAATTAGAGTTTATAAAACAAATTTACATATTTGTATAATAAAATTTTATAGTTAGTGTGGTTAGTTAGTTATTGAAGTAATTAACAATACTAACTTTGAGAGTTGTTTATGTAAATTACGAAACTTTAACAAAAATATTTAAGCAAGATATAATAATACTTTAAAACTATAGGGTCCTTATTGTAAGTACAAATTAAATCAAACATCATTGAAGCAACCACCTTCGTCCCCGTTTTTTTGATTAAATTGACCAAATAATCTAACAACAATCCAGTGATTTTAGCAAATCAATCCCGTTTATCACAGATCACAACTCATAACGCGTTGAATCAAATTCGGTCGAATTTATATCTATTATCATGTGCAGTTCACCCATATCCGAATCACTTTAGATCAAATCAACATAATTTATATTACCCAAAGCACTATAATTCGATCATATAAACTTTCTGTACAAGAAAAATCGTTTGGAACGATTCACACGAGTCTATAGACCCGGGTTCAAACCCACCTCTACACTTTTCTTTTCTTTTTTTTTGACAGTTTTAGTTACAATAAAATTTCCGCACGGGTCCGAATTTTCGGAGCTGCATTCGTGTTCGTAGGTCGCGCGGGCGTCGCATTGTGATAAGGAATTTGAATCAAATTTGCACCCCATGCACGGGTAGGTGATAGAATAAAGCATGACACAAGAACTTAACATGTTATGAATGCTGAATATATAAACTAACTATGTTTTTGTTTTCACTCAAATGTGCGACAAAATGAATAAAACATTTTTTTAGAAATCTCATTCAGATGTCCAACCAAACAGAACCTCTTAACCATTCAGCACCTAATTATTCAGACATCTTAACCATTCAGACCTCTTAACCATTCAGCATTGCCAAACAGCGCCATATTAGACCCTTAGTAGAATGAATGAACGTGAGATATATGCAATTAAGGATTTTGAATATAAAGTAACATAGCTAAAATAAATAAAAAGGAAATATCATATTACTAAAATAAATAAAAGAAAATATCGTATAACTTGAATAAATAAAATATAAAATTAATTCAGGTATATAACCGGATAAATGGTATACCTAATCGGATAATATGGTCGAGGTAAATTGGTATAACATGTAATCTCATAATCGTCCCATACCCACGAAAAAATAAAAAGTAACCCTATAGCCGACCCCAAACCCGCTTACCGACCCTGTACCGGACCCTAATGTCTTGGGTTTGGGGTTACCCCATCGAGTTCGGGTTTCCCCAAATGTTTTAAAAGCTATATATCCTGTCATATTTAAAGTTTTTAATGTTACTATTTATTTAGTCTAAAATAATATAAAAAAGTTTATGACCATAGATTCCAAATAAAAGCCCAATGAAGAGTGCAGATTTGCAGCACCCTAGGGTTCCTGCCATATCATATAAAAAAACCGGTTTTTTAAGAACTGGTAACGATTCTATATAGGAACTAGAACCGGTTCTACAAGAATTAGAACCGGTTAAATAGGTTCTAGTTTTTACATCAAAAACCCGTTCTTGTAAGAACCGGTTACTTTACCGTCAACAAAAAAACCGGAACCGTTTAAAAAAAACAATTTGTGCACCTCTAGTATTATGGGCTATTCAAACTGATCCAACCTACTTTTTATATGTAATTTTATAGTTAATGGGCCTTTGTACTTCGTGAGCTATATATAGTCTTCTACTGCATGTATTACAGTATTAGGGTTTACGTCTCACATTTTTATGCTCCATTGATCTTCTCAAGAACAAATGATTTCGTTCAAACATTGTCATGGATATCGGTCAATGATCACGTGGATTGTGTAATATTTCTGTGAGACATATGGGAACTTACCTTTTAGATTTTTTAAAAGAAAAAGTACAGTGTGTGTTGCACAACAAACCGAACGCCTAACAATCATCTTTTAAAGAATATTTGTGCATTTGCACGTACCCATAATTATGGAATTTTGTATGATGAGTTTTCATGTCTCATTACAAATACATCACAATCGACATCGAAGGTGGCTTTATTAAAACCAAACACATGGTAGCTAGTCTAGATTAATGGCGGATCCAGAAACAAATATCAGGTGTATCCTTTGAGAGAACTTTCGCTCAAGGGTATCATATTTTTTTTCAGGGGTATCATTATACTTTAAACCGTAAGAAAAAATGGTATCCTGATACTTAAACCGATGAAAATTGTACTTCGTAACGAAAGTTGAGGGGTACCCCGGATACCCCTGGGCTCTTCATAGTTTCATCCCTGGTCTAGATTATATTTTTGTTGGTTGATGTGATACGACCCGTAGAGTGGGTTAAACTCCAAGAATATTAAGAGGGAAGAACACTAAGTGTTTGAGGCAATTTTCTGAATGAATTTCTCAAATGAAAGTTACATGAATTAAATATGCAATGCAAACTCCTATCCACTACTCCACTACCTTAATCATAGGAATGAAAAACTACCACTAACACCACTACCATGCATGCTTGAAAATAAACGTGTGACTTGTAAAAGAAAAAGATCTAAATTGACTTGGGGATTACTCCTGGAATTTGACTGGTTTCTTCATGGATCTCTTGGGCCTGCTTGATTGTTCTTGGGCCATAGCATCTGTTGGGTCATCTTCACATTGGCTTGGTCCAGATGCATCATGATGTTTCACCACTATATCTTTTCTGTTAAGTTATATCTTTACGAAGATGTATATAAAGTCCTACTATACATTACAAACCACGTCTACTAAATTTTGTAAATATATATCCTCAGGTTATATACTTGTATTTTATTACTTTATGAATATCGGATTGATTAATCATATAACTGGCATTGTATAACTAGTTGTAGACAAATAGATATTTACTCGCGACGTGTAACGTTGCAAATAGATCTGAATTTTACGGAATGGAAATCTCTGCTTGATGATGTTAATTTCCATTCTAATACTCTATTCGAGAGTTGTCAGTAATTAATGACATTTCTTTATCTTTTGAGTTGTTCTGCCGGATCGGTCACTCAAGATCTTTGATCTCTACCTGGACCCGATGAAAAAATAGGATCACTTCTTATGGACTCGTTAAGATAGGGATCAGGTACACTTTATTCTACTTTTATGATATACCTTAAGTTGGTATTTCGTTATGATTTTATATCATTGTTGTTGCCTTGTTGGTAAAAAACCAGTTTTTTTCCAACTTCTATGAAGCTCTAGTATAGTAGTATGCCACTTTGAGGATGTAAATAGACATATGGTGGAAGTTCAAGGTGTTAAATGTAAGTATCACCACGAACCGCAAGCGAAGATAATGACATCATCACTCTCTTCTTCAGTTCTTCTTCATCAACCCCTGATCAAACACACACACACACCAAAACAGATACATACACACACACGTACCTATACATACAGGCATCTGTATGTAACAAAATTTGCAACAATTCCGGTGTATTGCTGACACAGTTGAAGCTCTGGACCCTAAATGAGCTTGTTCAATTGTAGGTTTTTGTTTATGAAGATACAATCAAGGAAACTGTAGACGAAATTCGATCAGGTTATTAATGTTGTAGCAGATATGAAGAAATTTGATCTGTTGAAATCTTCATTTCTGGTTAAATCTGCCGGATTTGTGTTTATAGCTGTAGCTTTTTTCTACATCGGTAAACGTTGGTCCGATGATAACTATCAGCAAGTTATTTTCTTCAATTCTAACTCAAATGCAAACGCTAATAAAACCCTATCGATCTCATTTTCTCCAAATCTCAATAAAACCTTCGACATTATTTCCTTAATCAACGATACAAATACAGAACAAATTCGCGATGATCATATATCAGATCCGGTTCCACAATCACAATTGCTTACTCAATCACCTCCACCACTGTTACCACCACTGTTACCGTCACCGCCACCGTTACTACCGCCACCTCCTCCGGCGGTGCAGAGGATGGGACTAGTGGATGAAAACGGAGTGATGAGGAATGATTTTGAGGTCGGGGAGTTTGATCCGGATGCGTTGGAGAGTTGGAACAACGAGACTGATGTGGTGAAGGATGATGCTGATGAAGGAGTTAGGGTTAGGGTGGTGCGAAAGTTTGAGAAGTGTCCGGCGAGTATGAGGGAGTATATTCCTTGTATGGACAATGTGGAGGCTATTAAGAGGTTGAAATCAGTGAAGAAAGGGGAAAAGTTTGAGCGGCATTGCCCGGAGAAAGATAAGGGGTTGAACTGTTTGGTACCGGCTCCCAAGGGTTACAAAGCTCCGATCCCGTGGCCTAGAAGTCGTGATGAGGTTGGTTTACTGTGAATTTGAATGAAGTTTTATGTGACATTGAGGATTATCTTGCTTGGTTACAACATTGTTTGTGAATTTGAATGCAATTATATGAAACATTAAGAATTGTGTTGCTTTGTTTTAACATTGTTTGTGAATTTGGATGCAATATTATGTAGCAGTAAGAGTTATCTTGCTCTGTTGCAACATTGTTTGTGAATTTAGATGCAGTATTGTGCAACATTAAGAATTAACTTGCTCTGTTGGAAACTTATTTGTGAACTTGGATGCGATTTTTTATTAAACATTAAGAATTGTCTTGCTTTATTTCAAAATTGTTTGTGAAATTGTACGCAATATTGTGCAACATTAGGAATTAACTTGCTTTGTTTGAAAATCGTTTGTGACTTTAAATGCAATTTTTATTCAACATTAAGAATTATCTTGCTCTGTTTCAAAATTGTTTGTGAATTCGGATGCAATATTGTGCAACATTAAGAATTAACTTGCTTTGTTTGAACATCGTTTGTGACTTTGATAATGGTTTTGTGTTTTGCAATTAACGCAGGTGTGGTATAGCAATGTTCCACATGCACAGTTAGCTGAATACAAGGGTGGTCAAAATTGGATTATTGTAAACAAGGATAAATTTAGGTTTCCTGGAGGTGGCACACAGTTTATACATGGTGCAGATCAGTACATAGATCAGATGTCAAAGGTATAAACTTTTAAAAGGCAGTTTCAATAATTTCACTTCTGGTTTCATAACAGTTTTTACTCCAATTTTGATCTGTTTTTGTAGATGGTTCCTGAGATTGCATTTGGGCATCATACCCGAGTTGTGCTAGATGTTGGATGTGGCGTTGCAAGTTTTGGTGCGTATTTAACTTCGAGAGATGTACTCACTTTATCTGTCGCTCCAAAAGATGTGCACGAGAATCAGATTCAGTTTGCACTTGAGCGTGGTGTGCCGGCAATGGTGGCTGCTTTTGCAACAAAGCGGTTGCTTTATCCAAGCCAGGCGTTTGATTTAATTCATTGTTCAAGATGTAGAGTTAACTGGACTCGTGATGGTAAGCTTTCATGGTGATTGACTCATTGGCTGTTACTTTTGTTTGCTAAGAAGAATAAGTAGCTATGTTATATGGATATTGTTTTTATATATCTGCTTAGTATAAGAATCATTTATCAAGGGTTGGCGTATTGTTGGCACGTGATTCCCTCTAGCAGAGGTCTCATGTTCGAATCCAACTTCCATTGGTTTCTGCCTTTAGGCTTTAACCCCTTGAAAGTGCAATTCCATTAGGTTAGTGGGGTATTGGTGGGTCCCGTGACTTTCCAGTGACGAGCTCTCACGGTTATCCAAAGAAAAAAAATCTTTTATCCGTACTAAGATTGAAAAACCAAATGCAATCATGTGTTATATTGTAGATGGGATTTTGCTGCTTGAGGTCAACAGATTGCTTCGGGCAGGTGGATATTTTGTCTGGGCAGCACAACCAGTATACAAACATGAACCACTCCTAGAACAACAATGGGAAGGTAAACTATATCGTATTTTTTATTTACCTAACAATTTTGTTTTTAACAAATTTTGAGATATTAAAATGAAGAAATATCTGTTTAGATATGACTCGATTTTTTTGTTACTTTCAGAGATGATAAACCTTACAAATCGCCTTTGTTGGAATCTTGTGAAGAAAGAGGGGTACATTGCAATATGGCAGAAACCCCTTGACAACAGTTGCTATTTAAAACGTGATTCAGAGACCCAACCCCCATTGTGTGATAACAAGGATAATCCAGACAATGTTTGGTAAATTATACGTTAAATTTCTGAATCGATATTTTATTTAGTGAAATCTTATAATATCAATTTATTGTCTATTTAGGTATGTTGATTTAAAGTCGTGTATCACTCCACTACCTGAGGATAAATCAGGAGCAAACATTACCATGTGGCCTGCAAGATTGCGTCATCCACCTGAAAGACTCCAAACTATAACTTTTGATGCATTTGTATCTCGAAAAGATCTGTTTAAAGCGGAATCAAAATACTGGAAAGAAATAGTCGATAGTTATGTACGGTCATTACATTGGAAAAAATTCAAACTGAGAAATGTGATGGACATGAGGGCAGGTTTTGGAGGGTATGTTCATTTGTCCCATTATTTTATAAACATAGTTTTCATTTTTAATTCTAAGATCAGTATCTTTGTTATGGTAGATTTGCAGCAGCCTTGATTGATAATCAACTTGATTGTTGGGTTATGAATGTTGTTCCTGTTAGCGGTCCAAACACCTTGCCTGTTATTTATGACCGTGGGCTTTTGGGGGTTATGCATGATTGGTACATTTTGCTCATCACATTTTGCTTAATCATTGTTCTTGTTCTTTCCTAATAACCATTATGGCTCATCTGTAATAACCATATGACTGTAGGTGTGAACCGTTTGATACGTACCCAAGAACCTATGATCTGTTGCATGCAGCGGGTCTTTTTTCAGTTGAGCAAAACAGGTATCTTTTCTTTTAAAAGCTTAGGACATGTTCTTTATTTTTACTTCTACCTTTTCATTCTTTTATCTATCCTTGTGTTCTGTTTTGGTATGCATCAGATGCAATATTTCAAGTATCATGCTTGAGATGAACAGAATTTTAAGACCTGGGGGACGTGTGTACATTCGTGATTCTGTTATGGTGATGGATGAGCTTCAAGAAATTGGGAAGGCAATTGGTTGGCGTGTAACCCTAAGGGATACATCTGAAGGACCTCATGCAAGTTATAGAGTTTTGATATGCGATAAACGCCTCAAGTAATAACCTACTTAACAATTCTGGCCATTTTTTAAACTTGTGAAGCAAAAACTTAATAGCAAATTTCTTGATGGTGTTATTCTCTAACAAAGATAAGTAATGTTTGTTTTATTATTTCCACCCTTAAGTTGTTGTAGTTATATAGGGACAATGTACATCTCTTTAATGGTTAAACTTCTCTTAGATACTTTTATCTAATGTTTTAGAATGCATATTTGTATGTACGTGTGTATATAACTGTATATATGTGAGTATCCATGAAACATATCAATTTAAGAAAGAAATAATGTAAATCATGAGCTGATCAAACTTTTCTTTGACTATAACTTGTTTAGTTTTAAATACCAACAAACTACATTTATCCACACATTACTTTTTGAATACTTTATCTAGAATGATCAAAAAGAAGCATATCACTCTCACAAGAATTGGAAAAGGTGAAAACAAATTATCTTGCTATGTTTCAAATTTGGTGGTGCAAGTTTTGGGGCATATTTAACTTCAAGAGACGTACTCAATTTATCTGTAGCTCCATGGATGTGTGCGAGAATAAGATTCAGTTCGCCTTGAGCATGAGGTGCCTACAAGGCTACAATGATGGCTGCTTTCGCGACAAGGTGGTTGCTTTCTCCAAGCTAGGCATTTGAATTAATTCATTGTTCAAGATGTAGAGTTAGTTGGACTCGTGACGGTATGTTTTCATGGTGATTGTATGTTACTTTTGCTTGCTATGAAGAACAAGTAGCTGTGTTTTATAAATGTTTTTTTTATGATTTTGCTTAATACAAGAATCATTTACTAAGAAGGTGGCGCCTAATTCCCTCCATCAGAGGTTTCAGATTCGAATCCAGCTTTCATTATTTTATGTCCTTTAACTTTTAAAGGTTATCTGTCTAGCACAAGCCATGTACGACAATGACATGGCATGTGCTCTCTCTCTCTCTCTCTCTCTCTCTCTCTCTCTACATGTGTGTGTGGGGCGAACACATTCATAAATCTCTCTTCTATATGTGTGGACGAGAACTCCAAAAAGTCAAATCGAACTTTTTTCGACAAAACTTTTTTGGGCTAGTAATTGGCTTGTCATCTCCTAAAATCATGACAAGAGGTTGGACCAGTGAGCCAGTCTGGTTTAATCTTTTAAAACCATAGTTACTGGTTTAGCCTATTAATTTCTTATCAAAACCAGTTGAGCCGAACCATAGTTGTATAATCAATCAATGTCAAGTCAAAATTGACCCAAGTTCATTTCCCACCAATTTCAGTTTCAGTTCTGTGGAGATGGTGTTTAAAAATGAATAGTAAAAATAAAACTCCAATTGGTATAACAGCCAAAAAGTCCCCTTCCAGCACAGCTCTTTGTTTGCATACTCAAACCAAAACCTCTACTCATTTCTCAGATCTTACTCTCCACCTCTGTGGCGGAACCTGTGCATTTTGAGAAGACTGCCCATTATTCGGGTTCCTCTTATGCACGTCATTGTTAGAAACCACCTCGTCTTGACTTTGACTTGTGCTTTGACTTTGACTTCCCGGTAAAGGTCTCTGATTCACCCTGTTGTTTGGACTGTTTTGATACACATATCGTTGTTGTCCTTGTGTGGGTGGATGTGGACCTCTATGAGTCTGTGAACCACCATTCCTATTTTGGTATTGACTAACGTGCGTCTGCAAGTGAGGCCCGGTTGGGGTCCTAAAAGTCCCAACCGGGTTTGTACGAACCTGGGGATTAGTTCTTAACTGGTTCATGCCGTGGATACCCGCGCCTGCATGTAGAGATCGAGAAATAATGCTCAATACTTCTGGCCTTACTAGAACAGCAAGCGGGTGGATTTGGTTGGCAGATGTCAGCTTCTGATGGCTACTTTGAAATGCTTGTGCAATCTTATGGAGGTTCCGTTGCCCAACAGCCCTTGCACAATTCAATGGTTGCTCAAACGGGTCCTCAATCTACAAGCAGCAAAATCAAGTTTTCATACGTTCATTTTTATGTGTGTGATGGCATTTCATATGTTACGTAGCAATTTCAACTCATTTAGTAATAAACGTGTCAATTTTGGTTGTGTTTTATCCCAAATATGTGAACAAAAAATATATACCTAGAAGAAAATTGTGGTCAAATAGGTCAACCGGGTTGAAAGTGGCCAATAGTCTATTTTATTTTTTAATGCATACAACTTCCTAGATTGTTATACCAAAAAATTAAATCATTATTGTAATAACATTGTTTTCTTAATTACAATTGACATGTTTGCAAGCCAACCCAACATATGACATACGTGTATAAACATGCACATATATACGAGCAGGAAAGAAAGAAGACATACGAATAACGCATAAGTTTTGGGTTGCCATCTCATATTAGTATCAATGTCATCCCATTGTCCGTTATGTGTACTAATCCCTTGTGTCAAAGCCCTCAAACTGATGTCACAAAACTGAAATAAAAACCAACTTAATTATCATTCAATATATTCTTACAAAAATAAAAACACACATAGACATTTTACAATAAACTGATACCCCTTTTCAGGGCCGGCTCAAGGTTTTTTGAGGCCTAAAGCGAAAAAACATTTGAAGGCCTATCGTTAATATCCTTCCTCTTTTACCTGAGATGATTTTCGATTGCAAACGACCTAAGATGATTTTATATTGTAATCGTCGATTTGAATTCGCAATAGAATATATAAGTTTCAAAATTTTGGGGCTTATGAAAAAATAGGGCCTAAATCAAGGGCTTATTTTTTTACTATAACGGGCCGGCTCTGCCCCTTTTATAAACCCCCCATTTTAACCCAAAACCATTTTGACCTGTTGACCCACTTGTTTTGCCAGGTTAACAAAGAACTTACTTTTTCAAGAAATGAAATAAAGAGATCAGCCAAAGAGCTACTATTAATCATTCTTGTTCTATCTGACTTAATCCTGTTTATGTTCACGCCACATATGTCTTCAATATTTTTCTCAGCAATAGCTCTTACACCTGTTTCACAAACTATTACCGCATAACTTTCAAGATAAACACATTACTTTTCCAAACATATATGGACATAATACCAGTAAGGTCAGCAGCCATGTTCCCAGGGTAAATTTCACTAAGAGGAGGTAAAATAGCCGGTTCACAAGTCTGAAAGATATATGATAAAATATGCGTCAAAGTGCAAAAATGCTAGATTTAGTGCAAAAAAGGGTCTATAATAACCTGAAAATGGAATATTATGAGTAAACTAAGCGAATAAGAATTTAAGGTTCCAGTTTTGGAGTCATTGATACCATGCGCCTTTGCCCATTCTTTGACCTGCACACAATCATTCAAAATCAGCATATAGAATGAATGTTTTATGCATCATCACTTATAGTGATTAAGACAAAAATAAAACACATACAATTAAAACCATGGCACGGAAGCGCTCATCAATTGCATTTACCCAAAACAACAACTTTGACTTCATTAGACCGTTCAAATTGTTGATAGAGATGTCACAAGAAATATTTCCCCTGTTGCTATCACATTTCAATATGGGCACTCTTGCATGGGAGATATATTTTATCCCATGAAAACCGCCTGTGAACCGTAGTTATCAAAAACATTAATAATATACAAATATATTTATACACGTAACTAGAAAACATGAAGCTTACCTAAACCTTTCAACGCTTTTAAAACATCTAAGAGTAACGTTTGCTTGTATTTTTTCCCGGCAGTAGATATATATGAACCATTGGGTAACTCGATTGAGATATCTAAATCTCCCCATCTTGTAAAAAGGTTAGACACAAATGAACCAAAAGGCTCAACTGTGGCACCTGCATAATCAAATTCATAATTAACATAGTCACATAAAGTCACTCAATCTAACGCAGGATGATGTGTATTTACCTCTAAGAATATCCACACTTTGAACAACAGATTTTAGATCATTGATAACTTGAAATCGTGTTGACCAATCATCCCCCGTGGGATTGACCACTTGAAGAATATCATTGAGAGCAATCGCCAACGAATTATGCGAATCCATCTCCAAGACCCCCCTACCGCAACTGATTTTAAGTTTAATTCTATTTAGAATTTCAAAATGAACATTCAAGCATGCAAAACGATATTAAACATTAAGGCAAACCAAATATTAAATCAAGGCCATATAACAAAAGGAACTTCCAAATTTTGAAACATGAAACGAGTTGTGTGATTAGAAAAACCATGTGACTATTAGTGTATGGCTTGTAGAATAATACACTTTGGTGCAGCACTAATTTTTAAAGCGATAAAGCAACAAAACGTTAACTCCTCGAGTAATAGAACATAGATTAAACTATTAAAGAATCTGAACTTTTATTTCAAGATATGCAAATCTTTCGTAAGTACTAAAAAACACCAAAGGGCCAATGTTCTCCTCATAATCCTCCTCATGTGTGTCAAAGTAGCCTTTAGCTACAATTCAAGACTTTAGAAAAGCATAAGGTGCTAAAAGATTATGTTCCACAATGCACGCACGCAATATTTAATAAACCCTTTTGAAAGATACTTTGTTCATCATCACCACCCAAATGGTTAAAACACAAATAAAGAACAAGAAAAACAAATCCCACCTTGCCTGCGCCTGACCAAAGGCGTGCGCACTTTGGTTACACTTTTATAAGTTCCTCACCTTGCCTTAGCACCTCACGCGCTTTTCATTCATAATACATTCACATAGGGCTATGGCAGCAACATCAAAATGATTCTAATTCAGAAGCAAAAGAAACAACGAAAACAAGATATCCAGAAATGTCCACATTTCTTCATTCAAACCATTATCAAAATTCACAAAAATACAAAAGACCCTTCAGAGTAAATGCAACAAGAAACAAAGAACATCAATAACTGATCCTATTTACTATATATGATAACATGCATCCAGTACTCAATACTGCATACTTGTTCTTAACACCATAAACATCATATGAAATGTACATACACACCTTGAACTAAATCTGATTCAGAAAATCAACCTTCAGTTCAAAACAAAAACTCTTGACAAAACAAACCCATTTCAGCAAAATGAAACATCCAATCAAACAAGCAACTAACAAGTCAAAATCAGGATTTGATTCACAAAATGATAATAAAAAGACAAGAGAATAAAAGGGGTACCAGAAATGTGAATCTTGAAAGGGTAAGCATCATCTAAACGGTGTTGATTGTGAAAGTAGATTGATATTGATACAATCCATAAATGGGGTTTGGAATTGAAAAGGGTTTTTGTATGAAGCGGCGATGATGATGATGATGAAAAGAAGATGTGGGTATTAAATAAAGGCGGGAAAGAATGGTGAATTGGAGATGGGAATTGGGGGTAGAAGATGATTGGGTAGTGTAGTAAAAATGATGTTGATGATGATGATGATGAAACATGGGTCCATTAATATTATTACTACTGCTACTCTGTTTGTTATTAGGGTTTGTAATTTCCAGGAAACTTAACTACTACACAACAAACGCAATGCAATGGAAATGGAGGATATGATAAATGATTTATTATGATCTCATCTTTTTGTTTATACTTTGTTTGGTACAACTTTTATGTAACTTTTACAATTTTATTTTGGGTTTTATTGATTTGTTACCTATATATAGTGTTAGGTGTTAACTGTTTTGGTTAATCGTCAAATAAAAGGTTTTTTAGCGTTATTTTAATACGAAGTTACATTTGGTAGTATCTCTGGTGTTTGGGTGATCTTATTATCGTTGGTGTGTTCGTGTGTTATTACTCTCATAGCAATTCTCGATAGATTCCGCACGTCAAGGATTGTTTGAATCGTTTGTAATATCGATCTAAGGAGAAATCAGGACCAAAAGAAATCGATCATTTCACTCCATTATCACGTGAGGTTAACTTATAAGAATGAAATGAGTTATTCTGTGTGTTGTTTGGTAGGTGGGAAAACGCAAATGAATGAAATACGAATAAATAGAAACAACAAAGTACCTTGTTATGAAATACATTTCTTTAATGCACTTAAACATGCCAATGTCGGCGTGACAACACAAGTAACGAAGTTTGCAAATGTGCCTTTAATTATGTGAATGTCAATCATACTGCCTCATTGCAAAGTGTATAAAAAACAAACAAATTTATTAGAAAAAATCACTTTAAAGATATTAAAGAATTTATAGAAATCTTAATATATAAAAAAGCACAAGGAAGTTATTTTTTACAAAATAAGAACAAAAAATAGTTTTCTAAAAAATAAATAACTTAAATCCAAATTTCTATAATAAAAGTAGCCATGTCGTCACTCTTAGAGCACTTGGACCCGTGTCTTGTTCCCTGATTTTTCCTATTTTACCTATTTTTTTGGAGGGGTGGTTTTTTGATCTTCTTCAAGTCCTTTCGTGACTTTTCCTCTATTATCTTTGTTTTCTCCTCGTCTCGGTGACTACTCCCCGGTTTCCTTTCCCCCCTGGGCGATTCTGATCCCTCTTATTAAAGAAAATTACCATATGCGTGTTTTAAACCAAAATCAACTATTTAATTCAAAACATATCATCATGTGTTTGGTTGCAGAGTTGCCTGCCACTATAAGCATTAAACAGAGTCTCCTAGGGCTTGCAATTTCCATGAAAGTGTTTTGTTGGGAATACATTCTTCAAACTAAAACATTTTTAGTTACTAGTATTTATTATTGTATACATCTTTACTATTAAAATTTATAAACAATTATGTGAACAACTTTTTTATTAAACTAAAGTGGACTTATAAAAACTATTAATTCTTTCTTAGCCAAAGATAAAGGTTAAAAGAAATTATTCAAGTTAAAAAATATGGTTTAAACAAATATAACCATGAACTATGTTTTAGAAGGAAGCAAACACTTTCCTTTGTGTAAAAAAATCTCTTGCGCATATCATTTTTACTTTGAGTTGCTCAAAACAAAGGGTATCTTTTCCTATACACAAGTTTTCATAGTTTTTTCAAGAGTAAATTGTAAATTTCGTCTTTCAGGTTTGTCTATTTTTGTCATTTTCATCCAAAATTTTTTTTAACCTATTTTCATCCCCAATGTTTCTAAAAACTTGTCATTTTCGTCTCATCACTTAACACCATCTATTTTTAACGTTAAATGAGAAATTAAATAGTCTTTTTACTCTTTTAATTCCTATTTATGGGGAAATGTCACAGAAACATAACCAAGTTTCAGTTTTGTTCTAATTAGGTCACTCAAACATATTTTGCTTGAATTAGATGACTAAACCTCCAAATTGAGCAATTGTTAGATTTTGTTTGTGTCAAGAAATGAATTGAGGATAGAATGTGGGGGTTGGAATATTTAATATATGTAATTATATTAAAAAATTAAAAATATGTTAATTATAATAAAAAATAAAAAAATAAACTTACAATTCATATTACCACTTCATATTAGCATAAAAAAATGTAAAAAATAATTCCTAACTAAACGTAAAGAAAAACATGTGAAAACAACTTGTTAAAACCTCTAATTTGAATAAAATATGAAGATGAGTGACCTAATTGGAACAATTTTTAAACTTAAGTGACTTAATTAGAACAAAATTAAAACTTGGTTATGTTTTTACAAAGTTACCCATTTATTTATCACCTTCCGGACTATCTATTTCTCCCACCTTCCCGACTAAATCTCTACCAAGATTAACTCCACTCTCGCTCTCTATGACGCCACCACAATTGAAAATCACCATCAATCGAACCATCAACTGGGAGATGAATGGAGGATATGGGGTAAACAATATAATTAATAAATTAAAAGAGTAATAAGGCTATTTTACCTCTCATTTATGATTTAACGTTAAAAATAGATGGTATTAAGTGGTGGGACAAATGGCAAGTTTTCAGAAACCTTTGGGACGAAAGCAAGTTTTTAAAAACCTTAGGTACGAAATGGGTTAAAAAACATTTTTGGATAAAAAAGCAAAAATAAGCAAACCTCAGGGACGAAATTGACAATTTACTCTTTTTTCAAACATATACTAAAAAAAATGAATCACGTCAAATAAATAAGCAGTAAAATATTAATTTATTATCTATTTATTTTTATTCACGGATTTATATCATTGTATTAACTAGAATGTTTATTATTCACAAGAAATAAATTAATAAATTTGACTATAGTTAAATAAGAGTAAATTACAAATTTGGGCCTTTATAATAAGGCAAATTACGGATCGTGACCTTTATTATAAATTATTGCACTGGTTGGCCTTTATATAAATTTCTCACGGTTTTAGGCCTTTAAGTTAACGGCCGTTAATTTTTTTGGTTAAGTCCCCTCATGTGCAATGCACATGAGGGTATTTCTGTCATTTTACTATTATTATTATAATTACTTTTATTATTAATTATTAATAACAAAAGCAACCACCCACCTTCCACCAAACCCACTTCTTCACCTCTGCTCCCATCACCACCAACACTCCCAATACCCACCGGCGGCGGCCATGGTAATGCAGCACCCTATGATGCCATCGGCGGCGGCCATGGTAATGCAGCACCCTATGCCAGCGCCGAAGTCTCCGACTGTTCTCTCTCTCTCTCTCTCTCTCTCTCTCGGGTAAGCTTGTAGCAGCAACTGTAATAAACAGTATTGAACCCTTGTTGATGCTTTGAAAAGACTAATTCAAATTTTTTTAAAAACTTGTTAACAATGGTATTGCTAATGTACGCCTTTGGCGTATGTTAGCGTTGTTCATCGAATACATCGACACGTGGTGACCATCATCGAGACGATTTTGACTGGTGATTTATCGGTGACTTGTGTTGAGTTTCAGTTTCATTCGAATCAAACTCTGCATCGATCTGATTTGATTTCATCTCTAATTCCTTCATCGACCTGCAAATACACATATTCGTATACACACGAAAGGTAATTTTATCATTTTCTGCAAATTCGCGTTTTGTTGGAGACGATTAGACGAAATTAAACGAAATTGAACGAAAATAGACGAATCGGTGATGTATTTTGAAACATGATGTTGAAATCAAACCGTAGATATGTTTCCTGCTTAGAATTTTAAGAAAATTGTTATCCGATCGGAGATCGGTGGCTATTTGATCGGTGAGCAGTTGATGGAGTGTAAAGCGTTGACGGAATTGGAGGTGGAAACACTTTACGATCAAGCTAGGGCTATACTTGTAGAGGAATAACAATGGCAGTTAGATTTAGGTGTTAAAAGACTAAAATACCCTCATGTGCAATGCACATGAGGAGACTTAACTGAAAAAGTTAACGGCTGTTAACTTAAAGGCCATAAACTGTGAGAAAAATTTATATAAAGGCCAACCAGTGTAAAAATTTAAAATAAAGGCTACGATCCGTAATTTGCCTTATTATAAAGGCAAAAAAATGCAATTTACTCTTATAATTATGTTATGGACTTATGGTCAACTGTGTCTAACGTAAATCTGTATATCTATGTTCTCATGGATTAAAAAAGTATATTTTTGGGGAGGAGAAGACGATGGTTAAAAAATGAATTGCTTCTCTTTTAATATGAGGGGGATTAGGGGCAGTGCAAAGAGGACATGGGTTCAAGGCTTCAAGAGACTTCATAATTTGGGTATTTTGTTGCTTCAAGAATCTATGGTAGAAACGGTTGTCGAAAGAGATGTAGTTGGTTTTTGGGGAAGGACTGTTTTTGAATTCGATTTTGTGCCGTCGGTCGGATTATCAGGGGGTCTTGTCTCCATTTGGGATCCAGCAGTATATAGGGTCTCTCTTAGGGTAAAGGATCGAAATTTTCTTCTGTTGGTGGGTAAGTTACTGGGACACGAGGTTGATGTTATGATTATGAATGTGTACGCTCCGCAAGAGCAAAGGGATAAGGTGTCTCTCTGGGGTAAAATATCTCAAGAGGTTATGGGCAGACCCGGCATTTGGGTTGTGGCTGGTGATTTCAACGAAGTGAGGGTCGCATCAGATAGGCTTAACTCCGTGTTCAATGCAGCAAACGCTAGAAGATTCAATGATTTCATTACTGAGACTGATTTGATTGAACTGAATATGGGAGGAGGGAAGTATACGTATATGGCTTCGAATGGGTCTAACTTGAGTAAAATTGATCGTTTTTTTGTTAACTCAGATTATATTTCTTTCTGGCCGGAGGCCTCGGTGTTGGCTTTGCCAAGAAGATTCTCGGATCATAGGCCCTTGGTTTTAAAATGTTTGGCTCCGGACTACGGCCCGGTCCCGTTTAAGTGCTTCGAGTCATGGTTTGGCAAACCAGGTTTCGTTGAGATCGTTACTAAGGCGTATACAGAAACTGTCGGGGAAGGTCCTCCTGATAGAAGGCTTATGACGAAAATCAAGGCAGTCAAAACTGCTATTAAGGTTTGGAGGAAACAGAACAAAGAAGCGGAGCAGGGAAGATATTTAGATTTGAGTTGTAAGCTGAAAGAGTTTGATGAAATGGCAGAAGAGCGGGTTCTATCGGAAGAAGAGTTATCAGTGAGATTGGGTTTGAAAAAGGAACTATTGGAGCTTGATGAAGCAAAATTAAGAGACTTACAACAAAAGGCGAGGGTTAAATGGATCAAAGACGGCGATGAAAACTCAAGATTTTTTCACGGCTCCATTAAACATAATATAAAAAAATCTCGGATTCATGGTTTGAAATTAAACGGGGAATGGTGTAGCGAGCCGGAAATGGTAAAACAAGCCTTTTTTAATCACTTTGGGAACCGCTTCATCGAACCTTCCGTTGTTAGACCTTCATTCATCAGCGACGGCTATAAGCAGGTGCCTTCGGACCTTGTTAATGATTTAATAACCTCTTTTTCAGTGGACGAAATAAAAAATGCGGTTTGGGACTGTGGGGGTGATAAATCGCCGGGACCAGACGGTTTTAATTTTAATTTTATAAGAAAATTTTGGTCCTTATTAGCAGCTGATGTGAAGAATGTTTTGGATTATTATCATGATGGCGGGGATATAAGCATAGGCTGCAATGCCGCTTTTATCGCTTTAATTCCTAAAGTGACGGATCCGGAATTGATAGCAGAATACATGCCCATCAGTTTGATCGGTTGTATCTATAAGATTTATTCAAAGGTGTTAGCTAACCGTCTTAAAAAAGTGATGCAGTTTGTTGTAGGTCCGGAGCAATCAGCGTTCATAGCCGGTAGAAATATTTTGGAAGGCCCGCTAATTGTCAATGAAACTCTTGGCTGGTTAAAGAAAAATAAAACCAAAGCTATGTTCTTTAAGGTAGACTTTGAAAATACGTACGACATGGTTAGTTGGGGTTTTTTGGATTCGGTTATGGAGCAAATGGGTTTTCCGGAAATTTGGCGAGGTTGGATTTATCGATGTATTTCTTCGGCTAGATCCTCGGTGTTAGTTAATGGCTCGCCTACGGGAGAGTTTTTAGCCACGAGAGGTTTGAGGCAAGGAGATCCGTTGTCTTCGTTTTTATTTTCTTTAGTTATGGAGGCACTAAGTGTTTCTATTAGATCGGCAAGTAGAGTTGGGTTATTTCACGGGATTCGACTCCCGAACGGAGGTCCGTCCATTACTCATTGCCTTTACGCAGATGATGCTTTGTTTATGGGTTCTTGGTCCATGGTGAATGCTAAAAATATGTCTAGAATCTTAAACTGTTTCAACTTGGCTTCCGGATTACAAGTGAATTTTAATAAAAGAACGCTTTTTGGCATTGGTACGACCGATATCGAAGAAGATATGGTGGCTAATATTTTACATTGTAGGAAGGATAAGGCTCCTTTTATTCATTTAGGGATTCCGGTTGGTGAAAATATGGCTAAAGTAAGTAGTTGGTCTATCGTCGTTGAAAAGGTGAAAAGAAAATTATCAACATGGAAGGCAAATTCCTTATCATTTGGGGGAAGATTGACGTTGGTGAAAAGTGTACTTGGGAACATTCCTATTTACTACTTGTCTATTTTCAAAGCTCCGATGGCGGTGATTAAAACATTGGAAGGTATTAGACGGAGATTTTTATGGGGGGGAGACGCGGAAAAGCATAGTATCCCTTGGATCAAATGGGACCATGTCATGGCACCTAAAGATGCAGGAGGTCTTGGTGTGGGTAGCATTAAAGATTTGAATTGGGCTTTGCTGAATAAATGGAAATGGTTGTTCAAAGTTAATCATAATTCTCAATGGGTGAAAGTGGTCTCTGCAATTCATTGGCAGGTGAGAAAACACAAACAATTTCCTTGTAATAAAGCTTATAATGGCACTTGGAAACAAATTGTTGGTCTTGAAAGTGAATTGGCTAAAGAAAATATTGACACAAACAAACTACAAAAGGTTAATCCAGGTACACATTCACTTGCTCTTTTTTGGTTTGATTGGTGGGTAGGAGATGGCCCTTTAACGAATAAATTTCCGGATCTTTTTATGCTCGAGAGGAATAAACGAAGTACGGTGGGGGAGAAAATGATTAGGACCGAAAGTGGGATAGATTGGAGATGGAACTGGTCTCGGAGACCGGCGCTAGGGATGGAGACTCGGTAGTTTCAACAACTACTTTCATTACTGCATGGGTTTCGTGTGTATGAAACTGGTGACAAATGGATTTGGGAAGCCGATGACGAAGAGGCGTATACAGTGAAAAGTTTGAGAAAGATCCTCGAATTAAATAGGGTCCCAGCAGATCCTAATCCAATGAAATGGGCGAACGGGGTTCCTCTCAAAGTTAAAGCTTTTATTTGGAAGACGAGGCTTGATAGAATTCCTACCAAGGTGGCGTTAACTTCTCGTGGGGTTCAGGTGGGTAGTGAGGAGTGTTCGTTTTGTTTCGGTAACTATGAATCATCCGAACATCTACTGCTACATTGCTTATTTGCGACTTCGGTGTGGAATAAAATTGCAAGATGGTGTGGATGGTCTATGCCTTTATTTAATAGTGTTAGAGAGTGCATGGACAGTTACTCGGATATGACCGGGTCAAACTCCAAAAAGGAAACGATGGCAGTTATATTGAAGGCCACAGTGTGGTATATTTGGTTGGAGAGAAATGGGTTGGTGTTTAATTCCTCGACGCCATCAGTGGATGGGGTGGTGGATAAGGTTAGAGTGAACACCTTCTTTTGGTTAAAACATAGAGCGAGGAAAATGAATGTAGTTTGGCATAAGTGGTGTAGTAATCCTTTGTTGTAGAGATAGCAAGTAAACATTTTTGTTATGGGTTTGTTTTCGGGCCTTAGCGTCTTGCTATTGGTCTGTGTTTTTAATAAACATGCTGTTCAAAAAAAAATGTTCTCATGGATTATTTAGAAAACGAAAAATGATATAAACTTTAATAATCTTCTGAAGTCTTATGGCGGATTAATTGGGTAAAAGAAATTCTTATCATTTCTTTGGATCAAAGCTCAAGTAAAAATAATAAATTTATACCATCGTAATTGCTTTTGTTATTTAGCAACTCGTTAGTTTCTTTATAAAATACCTCATTAGCCGTTTTGAAGAAATAATGGATAGAGGTGATTAGCGCGAGTGTAAGTTCATGAATTTATGGTCAACGATGTCTAACATGAGCATTTCTATTATTTTACCTACAATATTTTTATTCTAACATGTAGTAAACTAACAAAACAAGTATAAAGATAGTATTAAAAACTAAACACAACTAATTTATCACAAATGAGCATAAAAACGCAACCATGTTATAGTTTTTTTTTACTTTCTACAAGAAAAGAAATTATTTGACACAATTCTTAGGATAGAAAAGTATAGGACATAATTTTATTAAAATATGAATACAACTTTAAACAAAAAAATCTAGCTTGCTAAAAATTTAACATAAAGTAATTTTTTTAGTCAAACAACCAGGTCGCCTAACTTTGTTAAAAAAGCATACCACATTGGCCTATTAAACTAGAAATCTACGATCAACTCGAAACATGTGATGTCAAATCTTATTTAATAGACACCTATAAACAAAAATAAAGAAAATGATAACCAAGTAAACAGTAATTGCTAATGACCCTCAATACATTAACAAAAACAAACAATATATTTAAAACTTTATTAAAGTGTAAAGATTTTGTGTTTAAATTTTAGATAGAGTAAACTGGAGTTTTGATTTTTAGTCTTTATGTTTTGATACAACTAGGTATATTCACGCTGTCGTGCGTTACGCGATAGTTTTAAACGGGTTATTACTTATTGCAAGCCCTACCAAATACCAATAATCCATAAACAAAATTGTAACAAAACAAATAAATTTGATTTAAAAAACATATAAAATAACAAAAAATATCCAACAACAAAAACGCAGACATGACATCAACCAATAGCAACACAACACCTCGAACCATCAACCAATAGCAACACAACACAAAACACTATATCATGACTTCAACCAATAACAACAGAACACCTCAAACCATCAACAATAGGAATGCAACAAATCAACCAATAACAATACAACACCTCAAGTCACACTCAAAACAATATTTCATGACATTAACCAATAGGAACACAACACATCAAACCACCAACTAATAGTAATGCAACACCTCACACAACACACAAAACATACATGCATGACTCTCATAAGAATACATGCATGTATACACATTCAATATTTTATGTATAATATAGCCTTAAGTCACCTACATGTGACTCTTATAAAAACACTATTCATGATGTTTTAGTTTCAATATAGTATAATTAATATTTTTAGTCTTATCTTAAAAACTTAAGTCCTTATGATTCTTACTTCTGACAGAAATGATTCGGAACACTAACTTCATCTAATTTTCCGTTAAGTCGCCCACGTGAGAGGTAAAATGTCATTTCTCCCACTTTTTTGGCATGCGACTAAATAATAAAAATATTAACCTACATGTTGACATAGATAAAAGAGTGGAGAAATGACATTTTCACCCGCGTGTGGTGGAGAATTAACGGAAATTTGGATGAAGTTAGTATTCAGGACCATTTCTATTAGGAAATAAAAGTCACAAGAAAATAAAGTGTTAAGGTGAGACTAAACTTGTTAATGATATTAAAACACAGAGACAAAAACTACAATACTCTTTCACATATGACAAAATAAGATTCAAGGTTAAACACGATGGTGAGTTTGGTCGGTGCTAACAAAAAACACATTACATTGGGATCATAGAAAGCTATCAACACAATAATGACTTTTTAGAAATGATCTCTTTAAACTTGAATCAAACCGTCCTATCTCATAGCTTCTACGCGGATGATGCATTGATAATGGGGGAGTGGCCGGTGGGAAATGCTAGAAATTTAGGTAGAATTTTGTGGTGTTTTAATTAGGTTTCGGGATTGAAGGTTAATTTTAACAAAAGTAATAATATTGGATTTGGTACTATAGTGGATGAGGAAAGTGTTATAAGTGGGTTACTTAAGTCATTAAGTGTAGAAGAGGAACCACTCCTTTTAGTCACCTTTGTCATCCCAGTCGGTAAGAATATGAATCGGATTGGTTTTCGGAGCTTTGTTATTGAAAAATTTAAGAAGAAACTATCAAGCTGGAAAGCAATTGTGTACACTCTTTCTAGATATATTCAAGCTTGAAAAGAAGAAAGCATATATGTAGAGTTGCAATTAGACGATGTTTGCTTAAGACTACATGTAATGGTTCATGCAAATTAAGGGCATTATAATCTCTGGAATACAACTAATTTTTCTTTCTTGTACTCTGTTCCCGAGTTCATTTAAAAAGAGAAGAGAAGGGAAGCGGAAGGAAAGAAAAAAATAGTTGTATTCCAGAGATTTTTTTAAAGGAAAGAAATGGAAGGAAAGTAAAAAAGTCGTGTTCCCGAGTTCACTTAAGGAGGGAAGAGAAGAGTAGATGAGAGGAAATGAAGGATAAAATCAATTCTTCCAAATCAGAAAGAAATGAAGAGAATATTAAAATAAGAGAAAAGAAGAGAAATGAAAAGAAAGGAAATGAAGTTTTTCCTTTCTCTTCTCTTCTAACTCAGGAACAGAGCTGGGCATTATCATAAAAATGGGTGTAATGGTCAATGCCTCATATAATGCCCCACAATCATTACACATCATTTGACTAATCATTTATTTAAACATTTATTTATTAATAAAAGTAAAAAAACAAATAAAAAAATGCACGAGTACGAAACCGAAAATAAACTAGTCATCACGCGTCACCCTACGACTTAACCAACAATGCTCGACCAAATCCGCCGTGAGAGCATAATGCGCCTCTTTGTTACGCATGAAGTTGGAGTTCACTATTCTTTCTTCCATGCTTATTCGTTCACGTTCTGGTTCGATATATCCCGGGTGTAATCCTGACAATAGGCTTTGACATCATCCTCCAAAATAAGCTCTATTTTCGTCAATTGGGTCTCTAAACGTTTTTATTATCATCGGGAGCTCCGGATATATACCATCACCCAAATAATATCCAAACGGGTAATAACTTCCATTTACAAAAAAAGATGCCTCAGGTGCATTACCGGCTACTCGATCCTCTGTGGTTGGCGATGCCTAAAGAACATTGATGTCGTTGTTTGATCCGGCAGAACCGAAATAAGCATTCCAAATCCAAAGGTCATACGAAGCAACTGCTTGAAGAATCACCGACGGTCCTTTTTGGTCACCTCATTTAACTGTCCACTCCAAGCGTTTGGACAGTTAGCCCATTGCCAATGCATGCAATCTATGCTATCAATCATACTGGGTAAACCATGCACTTCTTCGTGTACTTCGCATATTTAGATAATTTGGTGTGTTGGAAAATTAGATTATAGTGTGTTTTTGTGAAAGAATTTGGTGTATTTTTGTTGTGTATTAAAATAGTATTTATTAGGGGTGTAAATGACTCAAGTCGGTTCGCAAGCTATTCGAGATCGACTCGGTAAAAAGCTCGTTCGAGCCGAGCCTTAACGAGCTCGAGCCCGAGTTCGAGCCTAGAATAATGTTCGTTTTGTTATCGAGCTCGAGCTCGAGCTTTGGATACCAAACTCGACTAGGCTCGCGAACCTTATCGAGCCTAGTAGGAATTTATTTTTTATTTAAATTATTTAATAATTATTTCACATTTACTAAAAAATAACATAATAGGTCTTTATTATCGAGCTTATTGTCGAGCTTTTTATCGAGCTCGAGCCAAACATTGGTTTGTTTAATACAAAACGAGCATTGTCGAGCCGAGCTCGAGCTTTTTTCCCCCTTCACGAGTCGAGCTCGAGCTTAAAATTTAGACTCGAACCGAGCTCGAGCTCGAGCTTCAGAAAATTCAAACGAGTCAGGCTCGATAAGTGTCAAGCTCGGGCTCGGCTCGGCTCGTTTACACCCCTAGTATTTATGTTTACGTATTTAAATATATGGTAAATTTTTTTATAATATAGTCAAACTAGCCGTTCCTATAGCCGTTGGAGAGATTTTTGCATTGAATTGAGTGGGACGGAGGTGTTATTCACAAAACGCTCAAACACGAAATTGGCCCATAACACCCCCACATAATGGTGTGGGGGCGCGAAGGGGCGTTATGAGCGTTTTTTTTTTTTGGATAACGCTCAATACGTTGAGTCTAATAATGGGGCAGATTGGAATTGGGATTGGACCCGTCAACCGAGGCAGGGGGAGGAGACATTGTAGCTGCAAGCGTTTCATAACCTACTGCAAAACTGTAATTTTGAGATGGGTAGTGATCGGTGGGTGTGAAATGTTGAGGAAGAAACTCAATTTTCAGTCAAAAGTTTGAAAGCTTTATTGGGCCACACAGGGGCGAAGCTACCTTAGGGCCAGGGGTAGCCCGGGCTACGGCTCAAATTCTCGCGCCAAGGGTAAAAAAATTTTTTTTTTTCGCGTTTTACGTTTAGGCTACCCTTGAAAAATTAGAAGGATACCCCTGAATCTTTGATTTTAAGCTATGAAAGAATAAAAGAGATAAATCTATTAGGTATTTTTATAATTTTGTGGTGTTATTTTTATTACTGTATGAACGTCCGGGAAAATTTTTTTTTCAGGCTACGGCTGAATTTCTGAGCTGGCTCCGCCACTGGGGCCACAATAGGAATCCGGTGGATCTTAATCCTCTACCATGGTTTACTTGGATTCCATTAAAGGTTTAGTGTTTCGTATGGAAGGTTCGGCTCAATAAAATCTCACGCAAAGCGGCGCCTTGTGGGCCGCGGTGTGAACAATTGTATTTGTTATATTGAAAAATACTTGTTTAAAAATGTTTCTCTATATTATACTTGAAAAATATTGTATTTATACACATCATGCATTTTTAACAATGGAGTTATTCTGATTATGTATCTCACTTTTAACTTGGTTTACATTTTTATTGCCAAACCCGACCCACACGAATCAAAATTTCAGACCTCACTAATAAAATAAAAATCCTGAGTCCGACACTACTTATGTCATTAAGTTTCAAGGAACGTATTTCCTTAAGGCTTATAGCTAATTAGCTATTGACTCAAATTCTTTTCTTACATAATGTTAGACCATGAATGTATAAATTGTTTCAACTTCAATCAGCAGTTGATGACCAACATTCAACATGTTCATAATAGATGATGTTCAACATTGACTCACCAGTCACCACCATTGCTGTAACTTATTACCACTTTGCTCACCCTCATTTATTCTATAAAACACACTTTATTCTCAACACCATATGATCTTCAATCCAAGCATAAATGAGAAGAACTTATGACCCTTTTTTTCTCAAAAAATGATATAGTAGCTTTTACACACCTCAAAATAAGATCTACTAAATATTCATGTCACACAGACAGCCCGTAACACCGGTTACTTGCAAAACAATGTTTCTCGTGTTTCATTGCCCGTTGTCGGATTCACCCTGAAATGCAGAAACAGTTAACCATCTTTAGAACTCGAAACAAATACATACGCAAGGATATGAACATAATTTAGTCCGCAAGTTTAGTACATTACCCATCAGCAATTTTACAAAGATATTCCTTTTGATCTTCTCTTAACGGGACATCTGTGAAATCTATACATAATAACAATGTTCTTTATAACGTGTTATACAACGGTATAACTAAATGAGATTGTACCTGCGCCTGTTATGATCGAGCCTTTGAAAGACGTGTTCCCTGTAACAAGTGCTCCTTCCAAGTTCGCATTCGTCAAATTCGCCTATAAAAACATTATAATGCCGTGTTAAATCCTTGTTATAAACCTGTTGTGTCATGTGAGACATTAGCTATTTGTAGTACTAACCTTTGTTACGTTTGCTAACGAGAAATCAGCTCCTCTCAGATCAGCATCAGAGAGATCAGCACCTGAAATTGTAATCGTTAAGAACTGGTACGTAAAAAACGTGACCCATTTTGACCCAAACCATTCTAATGTAACCCATTTTGGCAAAAAAAATCCTGGATCCGATGCTGGTTCAGTTTGTGGGTACTAAAAGTGATTCAGAGCTAAATGGTCCAGTTCAGTGCTTAATCATTTAGATTCAGCATTCAGAGTGTTTGTTTCATAAAAAAAACCATCTGAACGGTTCAATTAAGTGTTGAATGGTTAAGAGACAGAGAGATGCTGAATGGAGCATATACCAATTTTACCCTCGTCTGCATTTCTACCTTAACATCCATCTCATTCATAAATAGTTCAGACCTCTTAACCATTCAGAACTTAATGATTCACATTTTGTCAAACAACTCAACATAACAAATGTCAATATTCAAACAAGTGCTGACCAACAACAAAATGCAAACAGAAAAAGTTAAAAGAAAAAAAAACCTGTTAAATCAGCATCAAAGAAGCTAGCTCCAAGTAACTTTGCAGCCTTGAAATTAGCTTGTCTCAAAATGGACTAAATCAAAGTCATTGATAAAACTAAAGTAAGAATTAATGTTTAGGGTCAAATCTTGAACTTAATTAAGTGCAATTTGAACTGCAAAATATACCGTTTTGAAATCTTGCTTGATCAAAGTCTTGCCACTAAAATCTTTTCCAGTAAGATCTTGTCCTCTGGTTACTTCAGAACCATAAGGTCCTCCACCCTTGATCAATCAAAACTTGAAAATTTAAAATCTTGATTTGAAAGATAATCGAATAGATGAAGTAAGTAACCTTGAATGCAAGAGCGGGATCGACAGAGAAGAAGAGGGAAGCAGAGACAAGAGCTGTAATGCAAGCTTTGGAAAATGATTCGGGAAAATTGATGGAAGAATTATTGATGTGGGTTGGTCCCTGTGAGTAGAATTTAGTTTAGTACGATTAAAGATGAAAAAGAGAGAGAGAGGTTAGGTTACCTGGGAAGAAGAAATGGGGATTTGAACAAGTGGTGGTTTTGAAAGGGGGAGTTTGGAGGAAGAGAAGAAGGTGAAATTGAGAACCGCCATTGTTAAGCTTGTGGGGGGAGAATTGAAAGAGAAACCATATGGATAGATAGATAGAAGATAATCCGTACATCAATATCATATCATTATCATTTCATTGTATTAAGAATATCAATAAATAATTTAATATGTTAAAAAAAAAAAATATATGTAATTAAACTTTAGATTTGAATTTAATGTAATTGACGAGCTTAGCAATAAGAATATATAAAAATCTCTTAAATCTTTCTTGTTTTTCATGTCAACTTTGTTATATTTTTTTATAACAATAGTTAATGCAACGGTTTATAACCGATGCATTTAAAGTAACAAGGATCAAGATTAAAACCCCACTTGTAACACCATTAGGTGTTTTTTACCGACACTGGCTTCCTTGTTACCGCGAACGCAACGTAGACTCACCATAACGCTTTTACAGGTCAAGTTGATCAAAATCAAAAGTCATCAACAAATGTTACTATAAGAAAACACCGATCACACTACTCTCCCCTTACCATTAGGCCAACTTTATTATATAACTCATGTAATACTATACCAAGATATTAAAATATATGCAAGCAACTTCCAATGCGAAGTAATGGTAAAAGGCTTAGATTTTTCAAAAGAGACCTAAGTTTTATTCCTACTAACACCACTTTGAAAGAGGCAAATGAGGGCAATGAAGGGAAACTTGTGGCAACACAAGTTCAATCTCTGAGTTAAACAGATTTTACCGTTAGCTTGTTGTCATGCTTACAGTCGGACGGGTTAGTGAGTTTCCCCCGTGTTGGAGTCGGGATTTCCCCGAAATAGATAGACTTCGACCCAGCGCTGTTTGTGTTCACATTTACATATGAACTGTCGCATTTTATCGTTAGATTACCCAAAATAACCGGGTTTTATTCGTTTTAGTGTAAACAAATAATCAAAATATACACGGATAGAAGTTGGACCCAATACAAACGTCATCCATGACCATACTTCACAAAATCACTCAAACAACAATAGAAACTTCACCACCTTATTTCGAGTTTTTTACTAGAATAGTGTAGTTAGAAAACTTATTTACCAAAATGGGTGTTTTAAAAAATATTTACCAAAATGGGTTATTTTCATTAAATACATCTTTCTCACTCCTAATTTTATTTGATAAAATTATTTTATTTAATAAATGATTTTGATTAGTTAAATATATGAGTGTGTGTGTGTTTTGCTACAGATACATTTTTTTCCTATACACACATCAAATAAAACTTTGCTACATTGTAAAAATAATAAGACTTGTTTTTTTAGTTTTTATAGACCTTTTCATATTTTATTATAACATTTTTATCTAAATAATAATGGAAATATCTTTGTTTTAGAACTTGTTTAGAAGACTTTAAAATAAAACACGAGTTATTGAAAAACACGACTGTTCGAACGTCTATATATATATATAAGAACACATTTTAGAAAACCTAAAACAACAAAGCGTTTAATAATAATACTTTTAAAGAAAACAAAAAAATATTTATGAAAAAATAAAACCTGCTATTAGAAAAAAAACAAAATTTAATAATAATGAAGTTACAGTCAAATGTTAACAAATAACATTTAGAAAACTTACGTATCAAGTTTTTTTTTTATTTTATATGCAAAATATGGTTTTTTGATTTTACGTGCAGCGATATTTTTTTGATTTTATGTGCAACAATTTATTTAAAAACTTATATACGAAACTTTATGTATATACAACATTAAATTTATAAATTTTTTTATTAGAAGCAAAACAAAACATGTTTTAAATAAAATAAAGTTTATCCAATAAGAATATAAGTGAGAAAAATGAGTTTAAAGAAAATTACCCATTTTGGTAAATATATTTAAAATCACCCATATTGGTAAATAAATTTTAAAACTACACTTGTTTGAGAAAAAAGTCCCTTATTTCCTCCACTTGAAACACGTGTAACATATGCCTCAAACCCTCATCACCTTCATCTTCATCTTCTTCATCATCATCATCATCCTGATCATCATCATCTTCAACCTCACAACATTCACACTCTTCTCTACTCTCATGACCGACAAATGCATCTCTCACCATTTCCATATCTCATCCTCATCCTCCTCCCATCAATCCCCCTCATCCATCCCCAACCCTTCATCTTCACCACCTTCACTTCCCCTGTTTCACCTCCCCTCACTCTCAACGGAATTGCAAACATCACCGCCGACGGCATCCTCAAACTCACCAACGCCAGTTCTCACCAAATCGGCCGGTGCCTTTACTCC
Source organism: Tagetes erecta (assembly GCA_030867185.1). NCBI lineage: Eukaryota > Viridiplantae > Streptophyta > Magnoliopsida > Asterales > Asteraceae > Tagetes > Tagetes erecta. The sequence goes on from CM061493.1 coordinate 58,518,103, forward strand.
AACCCAATCCAATTCAAATCCCACAACAAATCCCTTTCATTCTCCACCGCATTTGTCTTCTCCATTGTCCCCAATTTCAAGAAACTCGGTGGCCATGGCTTCGCTTTCACCATTTCTCCGACGAAAGACTTCACCGGAGCTCAACCCAGTCAATATCTTGGCCTCTTAAACGTAACCCTTAACGGAAACGCATCCAATCATCTTTTCGCAGTCGAATTCGACACGGTTCAAGATTTTGAATTTTCTGATATTAATAATAATCATGTAGGTGTTAATGTTAATAAGATGAAATCGGTGAATTCGAGTAAAGCAGGGTTTTTTGTAGATGGGAATTTGACGAAACAGGATTTGTGTTTGCATAGTGGGAAAAAGATTCAAGCTTGGATTGATTATGATGCTGAAAAAACAGAGCTCAATGTTACTCTGTCTCTGTTTTCAAACAAACCCAATACTCCGATCATCTCTTTACCGGTGGATTTGTCCCCTGTTTTTCAAGAGTATATGTACGTTGGGTTTTCTGCTTCAACTGGTGTTTTGAGAAGCTCACATTATATCTATGGATGGAGTTTTAACATGAGTGGCAAAGCAGAGTCATTGGATGTTCATCAGTTACCTTCACTTTCACAGATTAATAATAACAACAAGAAGAAGAAGATGAAAACAGGGGTTAAAGTTTTGTTTTCGGGTTTGGTCATTTTGGGTGGTTTGATTGTTGTTATTGTGGTGATTTGTGTGGTCAAGAAATTGAAGAAAACAGAGGCGGTTGAAGATTGGGAGCTTGATTTAGGTCCGAGGCCGTTTTCGTATAAGGAATTGAAGGATGCGACGAAGGGGTTTCATGAGAAACAAATGGTGGGATTTGGTGGATCGGGTAAGGTTTACAAAGGGGTTTTGTCGGAGTCGAAGATGGTGATTGCGGTGAAGCGAATTTCGAAGAAGTCGAAACAGGGGCAGAAGGAGTTTTTGTCGGAGATTTCGACGATTGGTCGGCTTCGGCATCGGAGTTTGGTTCAGTTGTTGGGTTGGTCAAGGAATAAAGGTGAGTTGTTGTTGGTTTATGATTTTATGGCTAATGGAAGTTTAGATAAGTATGTTTACATGTCTAATGGTTCTAAGGTGGTTTTGAATTGGGAACAAAGGTTTAAGATTATAAATGATGTGTCATATGGGTTGGTTTATTTACATGAAGAATGGGAACAAACTGTGCTTCATAGAGATGTTAAAGCTGGTAATGTGTTGTTGGATTCGGATTTGAATGGTCGGTTAGGGGACTTTGGTTTAGCTAAGTTGTATGACCATGATTCGAATTCGAATGTGCCCACGACCAGAGTGGTGGGCACGTTGGGTTACTTGGCTCCTGAGTTGACCAGGACTGGTAAGCCCACGACGAGTTCTGATGTGTACGCGTTTGGAGCTTTGTTGTTGGAAGTGGTGTGTGGGAGGAGACCGATTGAGACGAAAGCGTCACCGGAGGAGATGCTATTGGTTGATTGGGTTTGGGACAAGTGGAGGGAAGGGTGTTTGGTTGAAGTGGTGGATTGGAGGTTGAAAGGTGAGTATAATGAGACTGAAGTTGTGATGGTTTTGAAGCTTGGGTTGATGTGTTCTAGAGACGAAGCGTCGTTGAGGCCGAGTATGAGGCAGGTGGTTAGGTATTTGTCAGGGGAGGTGCCGTTGCCAGAGGCTTTAGGGTCGACGTGTGATGGTGGTGTGGTGAAGGTTGATGATTGTATAACTCCGATGGAGAAAATAAAATGAGGTCTTGGTGAATGATACAACGTCGGGTGACAGAATGTCATCCGATGTTGAAGTGTAAATAAAGATATGACAATGAAGTTTGTTTTTCATGTTTGTGTGAAATTGTGAATATCACATTCTTAATATCTATACTAAATGTAAAGTAAAAACAATCAAAATCACAACAAAACAAAAGTATAGCAGCATGAACATAAGCATAAAAATCCATACAAAATGAAATGAAAATTCAAGCACCTAATACACCATAAGGCTCTGCTGCACCCGGCTATATATTTGTACAGTCTCCAACATACATAAAACACAAACTTATGTTTTAACCTCTGCAACGAGGGCGGCCTCCCTCGGGTGTAGTGTTTCACCCACCGAGCCTCGGCTAAAGACCCGAGTTCTAGGTATACATATATTATATCATCATATCATATCCTTAGAACTAACAATGTACATGTTTATACCTACAACCCTTTTTTATTTGCAAAACATTACCTTAACTTCAGCCGGATGTTAATTTAATAATCAACTAAGAACACAATCACTCATACTCCACTCTCTCGGTTAGCTGTACATTAACTCTCCATAACGTTACATCAATTAGTACTGGCGGCTGCATATCCAGCCATAGCCCCGATCCTCCTTTCTGAAAAGGTGATCAGCCGAGCTTGTTAGAAGATAAAATCTCGTTTGAAGTGTAAAGGATCAAGGGTAAAGAAGAATGTACCTCCAGCAGCAACAAGTTTCTCGACACGAGCAACTATATGTTTCCCATAAGTATATTTCTTGAGGGCGTTTAGGTGAACCTTAATACGATTCAGAATCGTCTCAAGTTGCTGGTCATCACATGTTTCTAGAACTTTCTGCACAACATAATTAGCAAACTGATCTTTCATCATCACCTGGCATTACAACATGAACCACATTTAGGATATTACAATATAAATACATCATACATGCAACAAGAACTAAAAGTTGTTCCAGTGTTTTTTTAATATAAGTTTATGAAACATGAGTCAATCGTAAGACTAACCTGAAGTGGTTCATTTTCATCGGTGGTGCCCAGCATTTCAGTCACAAGAATCTGGCGTTCCTCAGGTGTACCAAAAGTCAAACATTTTTCAACAACGTTTGAAGCAAATTTCTGTTGACTCATCTTAACTATCTGCCCCGTTAATTGATCTATAATACACTTACGTTCATGCGGCTTTCCATGTTCCAGTACATGCTGTTAGAATATCAACAACAATAAGAAATTCAAATCAGGGGGTTGAAACTCGTCATTTTTAGCATGGGTCAAAACAGTTAGGAGGTTAAGGGTGGCTTTCAACTTATTTATCTATTCGCATGCAAATGGGCCGAAAAATCAAAATCTGAAGGTCATCTTTACCAATAATAAAAAGTGAATAATGTAGATAAGCATACCTGAACGACATAGTTTCCATATTGATCTTGCGCTAGCATATTAATAGATTTCAAGATCTCATCCATCACTAAGGTTTGCGTTTTAGGGTCGTGACAATGCTCCAAGACTCTCTGTTACATAAACTAACTCAACATCGCCATTGACTAAATGAAATAAACCAGTAACCTTAATATAAAAATAAGATTGGTTTACCTGTATGACACGACAACCATATGGGTGGGTTGACAATGTTACAACTTGATCATAAAAAGTAGAGATTATAAAATGAATAGCATTTTCTGGTACACATTCAATACATTTTTGAATAACATGATTGCCATTTTGATCACGTACACAACGCATAACATGGCCATCAAGCTCTGTAACCATCCTTGTTTGTTGGTCAAGTTCAACAACCTCGATAGCCTACATGAAACAAAGACAGAGGTATTTGATCAAATAAAAAGACAATTCAACAGATAAAGTGAAGATTGAAAAAGCCAATGTGCACGCATCATATATGCAAAGTGTTCGTTATTAAACAAATACTTCAAAATTATTTATAGATAAAAAAAAAATTTGAAACATAAAATATAAGAAATCTTCATCATCTATGATCAAATTCGTTTATATTTTTTTAAAATGGTGACTCACACATCCTTTGCTCGGTCATTTAATAGATGGTCAAATTTGTACAAATACTCAAACCCATTGCTCAATCGCTGGTTAGATTTGTTCAACTGATAGTAAAAAATGAGACCCGTTGCAATCAATTATGAACCATTGAACCCCTACCAAAACTGACACCACCAAGAGTGGTAGGGTGTACTAGAAAACGACCCCTAAACCCATTGTGAACATTTACCCAAACCACCAAGATTTCGGCTACTTGAAGGTTTACAAATTTGATCTACCTTTTGGATAACCCGGCAACCGTACATTTGAAGACTAAGTGTTAGAACATGTCCAGTGAGTTGGTCAGCCAATTCTTTTATCTGGGTAGCGTTTCCATGTTCAAAAAACTACACACATTGAAAGGTAACAGACTTATTCATGATCGATTAATCTCACATAACAAAGTAACTTTTAAACAAATATGCATAATCTACCTTCTGGACAACATAATTGCCAAATACATCAGTCATTAGTGAATAAGCTTGAGGCATAATTTCATTAAACACCATGTCTTTCTCGTCTACAGTAGCGGTTTCAAGCTTTTGTTGAATAAAACGACTTCCAAATTGGTCCGCACTGTTCAAAGAACATTTTGAGTGTACTATTTTGATATGGTATAAAAGTACTTATACCTCGGTAACCTTACACCTGACACAAGCTTTCAAAAAAAATTGTAGTTGTTAAGGCTTGAGCTAAAAGCAATAACAAGGCGTTCATTGCCATTGCAAAAGTTATTAGGAGATATTGGATAATTATAACCAGATCAGATATAATAAAATTGGTGGTAGAGAATAGTCTCAAATAAAGAAATGTTGGTTTTAAAATGCTGTAAAGGAGAAAAAATCATATTTTTTTATTAAAACTAGTGTCAATATTGAATTACTGATTATATAACCACAGCAACAGAAACATAATTTGTTCATCATTATCTTAACAGTTAGTTATTGTGACTTCCAATCACAAAAAACAACTGAGAAGTTTCAAAAATGCAAATCCAACGGTTGTTAAAATGTCAAAAAGGAATCAAAGATACAACCTGAACTCAACAACATGCCCTGCAATTTCTGAGAGCTCAAAACACTTGGTTTTATTGCTCTTGAACTCATCTAGCAAAGTAGACGTAAAGCTTTCACCAACTAAGTTACGAATCCCAGAAGGAAAGCGCAAGCTCCGGTCACCATGCCGAGCAGGACTACCAGGCCCAATAGCAGAGTTAGGCAGAAGCGGGCTGCCCAATGGGCTCCCAGGATACGACATCCCATGCCCATAACCAGGGCTTCCATAGTAACCATGGTTAAGACCATACGGAGATTTTTGTGGAGATAGCAGACCAGCCAAGTAAGCTTTTTGTATAGCTAGTAATTCACGGTCAATTGTAGCGTCATTTAAAGCTGATATGTATTCATTGGATCTTAAGTTTTGAACATACAAAGGGTCCATAACTCTACTAGATCCTAAACCAAACGCACCTCCCATTCCTCTAGAATCCATGGCAGACGCACCCATTGCTGCCGCCAAAGCACTATTGTCAAGAAAAGGAGGTAAATTTCCATTGCTAACATGGTTTGACATCATGGTTGGTGACGCAGGATTCATCATATAACTGCCACTGCCACCTAGACCTTGAAAAGACGACCTTGGACTATCATGACTCTGGTATTGCGGAGACCCTCCTGAACCATTGATAATCCCACCACTTTTACCCATATACTGATACGAACCTTTGGACAATTGGGAAGCTTTTTGGACTCTAGCCTGTAACTGGCTATCGTCATCCATCATACCATTAGTAGAAAGATTCAAACCCGAGAAACCCGTTACTAGATCCGAATTCCCATTAATCCTCCCTCCTCTAACCTCAGGAACCCTTGGGCTAGCAGCTCGACCGATCAGCTGAGGGTCAGGGGTAGTGCTTCTAGACAATGAATACACATGTGAACCACCAGACGACATCCCTTGAATATGACCAAGATGGGAGTCCAAAAGGTCAACATTTTCATCAAACGTGTTGCGGCTAGCAGGACGAGACGACTGCCTAGAACCAGAACCAGAACCACCCTGACTCATATCATCCTGTATTCAATCACCAAACACCTTTTACATAAAATCATACAACTTTTACACCAATTTGAAATCATAAGATACAATGTTCATCTTTAATCTAACATACAAACAAACAAGCCATATGAACAAATAAAAACATGACAATATTATACCAATTTGAAAAAAATTCTACATACAAGTAAAAACTATAACCTGAATGATCTCTGCAATGCTCTTTTGCCTACTCCCTAACCCGAAACCCGGCAACCCGATAAGCCCATTCCCGCCCCACTCCGGCATACCACCCTGTGATTTCCCACTACTCTCACTATCCCTCTTCACCTTCCTCATATCCCCAATAGCCGAACTCCCTCCTCCGCCCTGCATTCGCTGCGAAAACCGCCAATCGTCTTTCGACAGCAGCGGCGGAGGGAGCCTAGGGTTCAGATTAACATTTTCATAATAATACTTAGCATAAGCTGGATCAGACCTCAACTCTTCCTCCGAAATGCCACCAAACTCACCGGATATATCATTTCCGGTACCGTCAAACAACCCTGCAACTGCCTTTAACGATCCTTCAACCGTCGGTGGAGCTGAACCACTTCTGTACATATTAAGCTCCAATTCACGATCATTTCCACTCATCCGCTTCGAATAACTATCACTCATCAACAACCCTAACTCCTCGTTGTTTGAAACCATCGATCGCATACCGATATCAGTCATCATCGTATAAAAATCTAAACTTTTTTCACCTTAAACGATCTTTACAGCTTTTGAAGCTCAAATTCACTTCATCTCATCATAATCCACTACAGTAAACAACTGATTTCATCAAATTCATCAAATAAAACTATAAAACTGTATTTAATTTTCTCCAATTCAACTCTCGGTGTAAACTTAATCGAAAAAATTATAGATCGACGGATTGGGAACGAAAAAAAGTGCAATTTTCGGCATTTTTGTAAATTTTCAGTGTTGAATGATCGATTGATTGAGTGAGGGTTTGTAAGAGACGAGTGATGATAAGGACGGGGATGAAGTGATCTGGACCGTTGGATTAAAGGAGCTGACGGCATAGATTGGATTTTATTGCGGCTTTATTATTCGTACAATGGGAACTTAGGGTTTTGTTTTGTAGTATTGTTTTATTATTCTTATTAGTAAATAAACTAACTTATCCGTTTTTGTTATTGATTTGCTTTAGTAGTGAGACAACTTAATAACGTGTGATGGTATTTGATTATAAGAAGAAAAAGAGAGTGATTTGAGAATAGAAATGATTTTATTGATATGTTATTGTTCATAACGTTTTAAGCATTGTTGAGTTAGAAATTGGAATAATAATCATGTGAGTTTTATATATGTGTTTGTTGATATCCTTTTATAAAAGCTCACATGGAAAGCTTTGTTAGTATGGTTAAAGGCTTTTTTTACTTATACTTCTAGATCAATATTGTCTTTCAAAAAGAATTTAATAATGAAAACATAGCGTGCACGAAGGAGAAAACAATGCAACGCATTTGTTGTCCTCGCTTATTTTTAATTTCATTTAAGGGAAGTATATTGATCTTATGTGAAATTTAATCAAGACTTTTGTAGGCAATGATTTGTCGTCCGATTAACTCTCTATAGCAAGCAATGGTGATTATCTTAATATAAGAGTTCTATTATTTTTCTTACTAGTAAATGATGTGTGTGGAGCTAGAAAAATGCGTCGTGTTGTGTCAAATGTTTCGATTGAACGTGGCATTTTGTTAGAACACAATCATGTTTAACATGCGAGTTACACGACATGACGCGTTTAGCACGGTTAAATGTAATCTTATTGTGTTTTTTTATAGATCTCACATGAAGAACATACATTTCTAGGGTTTGATCAACTTCTCTTCAAAAGTGAATTTTAGATCCTTGTATAAATGAAGCTTTACCCTATTTTATCTCTTTGAGTTTTTAATTCAACGTATCATCCAAACATGGGCTACAAACTCAAAATATTGGCGCCTACTTTCAATTTGCCGATGATCAGACATAAAACAAAGGCAAAAACACTCGAAGCATATATGACCAACCTCTAAAATCAAGCATAAACATTCAAGACGCCAGCAACCCAACTAAAAACACAGACACTCGTGGTATTAAATACAAATCAACAAACGAGTGCACCCCCCAACTAAATACAGAGACACTCATGATATGAAATACAAATCAACAAACAAATGCACCGGCGTTGGAAAACATATGAGTGTTCAAAAAGAGATTGGATACAAATGACTTATTTTATTCAATTTAAAAAGTTAAATGAACATTTCCGGATAAAACCATGTTAAAGGATCATTTTAATAATTTACGTAAACTCAAAGTCCAAATAAAAAGGAGGTTTTATAAAAATGAAATTGAGTACCTATATTTAAAAAAAATAGATTATCAAAAAAGTTAAGTCATTCGTAGTCAGTCATCGTATTATAACCAAACAAGTAACGCTTGAGGAAAAACATGTTACAACTTACAAGGGGGACACAAGGCCATGATCTTAAAATCACCCTCTAACGTTCAACTTAGATAGTAAAAAAATTAGAGGTGTCAATTGTGTCGGGTTAGCGGGTTGAAGGCTCGCGAGTTGGCGGGTTGAATTTTGCAACCCTAACCCGACCCATATTCTTATTCGTGTCAAATTTTTCAACCCTAACCCGATAACATAAATTCAGATCAACCCGTATATAACCAACTTAACCCATTATCAAAACAAAGATGTGAGTTGTTATATAAATTGGTTAAGAATGACATGTTTAATATGTGAGTTTGGGTGTGACAACTATGTATACTTGTTTTTAATTAAAAAAAAGTTTTTTTATAATTAACCATATAATTATTTAATTTAAAATAATAAAACACTTTATTCATATAAAATGCATTTATAGCAAACTGAAAAATAATTAAATACATAACTTTAAAAATGTAAGGATACAAACTTTAAGTGGTAAACGAGTTTATTTATTGTGAGTAATCTTCTATTATAATAATTCGCTAAGCCATTGCACCACAACATGCCACTTGTCACTACCACAGCGATCCTCAACTGGTTCGCGAATTTAGACCGGTTTACCCGTTTTAGTGTCGGATCCTTTATAAGCCTTGCAAACAAACGTCACTCTTCATCGTTCACATATCAAACCCTAGATCTAATGTCTCTCTCTACTCTACTTCCATTGTTTCATCATCTTCCATTTCAAATCCAGGTATGTTTTCGTTTCTTTGTATCTATTATTCCGATTTCATCTTCTATGCATCTTCAATCGACATTTTTCAGAGGTGTTCCTCTTCTTCCCTGTCAAGGTATGTTTTCTATTTGTTTCTCTCTACACCTGCTTCGATTTCATCTTTCAAATCGTCGTTCGTTATCTTTGAATTTCTTATCAAAGGTTTGTTCCTTTAGTTCTTCTTATGTACCTCTTCGTATTCTATTATTGTTTACGATTTTATAAACCCTAATTATATTTGAATAATTTGAATCTTAGGTTTTAAAGTGTTTTAATGTGTGTTTCTGATTCATGTATATTCGATTTGTGTCTTTGAGTTTGATTATTAGGTTTTTGATATTGATTAAGTTTGCCTGTTACAATCTGACTATTCTTACCGACTATTAGGTTTTAAAAAAAGGTGTATGTATTGCAACATGTATTGATACAGAAAATAATATGTTTTGAAGGTTGTAGTATGTAATTAAGTTTTAACTTTACATTTGTCTACATATACCTCAAAATTGACAATTCATTTTACAATTAAAAGTAAAACGTGAAGCTAATCTAATGACCTTTTTTTGTTTTTAGCTGGTTATATCATTCCACTTCATTGGTTTCATCTTCAATCGGTTTTGGAAATCCAGATATGTGTGTATGATGATAGGAATATGATTATGCATCTTCAATTATTTCCGGAGTATTTTTTACATGAACATGCTTCTCTTCATTTTTAAGTTTCAATATAAAAAGAGTTTTACTTAGTGTCTATTTTAGCATACTTTATTTGAGCAGAAAGTTTCAAAATATGTTATCCTTCGTTATATATGGCTATACACTGCTCAAAAGTTTAATACGTGCCCTTAATGCTGAAATTGTATGACTATACAGTGACTCCGCTATTTGTTTTCGAGATTATTGGATGTTATTTGACTCACATCGTTATTCATTTTTAAACTTTCATCATTACTCAGGTTTTGTATAATTGAAAGTTTGTATGAGTTTGGTTGCACCTCACGAACATAGAAGGTTTGTATAACTTTTATTGCTTTTGATTTTGACACAGGTTTCGTATTTAATGATGATCCCAAACTTGTATGTTGCTAAATTAGCAATTACAGTTGTCTATCTGAAAGTAGTTGTTTGTATTACATACTATTAGATGATTATTGACAAATCATCTAAAATCAATGAGATCCATGAAGATTAGATAGAAATAGGCAATAGTGTTCCGTTTGAATGATTGCTTATTTTCATAATCTTAGTATCAAATTGTCTTTCTTCCTGTTTATTGCAATTAATTAGAAGAGCCATGAATTTTTAAATAAGGTTTCTGATGGGATGAATACATATGAATCTATTTTATGTTCATAAATACCTTTTTATAAACACTCAACAATGGTTGTTTAATGTTCATTTTTTGACATAAGAATACCAGTGGAAAAATATGTCATTCTAGCATGTTTCTTTAAAAACTTAAAAAAAATTGATTGTCGGATATGAGCTCAGTTTCACAATCTTCTTGAATGTTAATAAGTGGTTGACGGAACCATGGTTGCCCCAATTAAAAATACCGATTTCTATTGCTTTATCTTTATCATACACAACCTGCAGTGCTTCAATGAATAAATCACATATTCACACTATCTACCTTTACTTCCTTCTACCATTTGTATCCAAGGTAATCATCTTCCTGCATCAACATTTTGTTAAATTTGCTTTTTATATATGATAAGTGGAGCTGCATAAAGTATGTGTTTTATCAACCAACCCTCTCCTAACTATGAACAAACAAATACAATTGGTTAAAGGAATATGGTTTCCATTGAAAAATGCCTATATAAGAGTAGAGTTACAAAGCATAATCTTAAGTTCTTTTTCACATATCTTAGATATATATACAACGCATGCTGTTGTTAGTTGTCATAGTCTTAAGTTCCTTTTCACCATTACTTGCTACTTTAGTTTTCATTTGTTTCGTCTCATAGTATTTTGTTCTTACGTATATTTTAATTATTCAGGCCTACAACACAAGGGTGATAATCCACAAACATCTACATCAAGAAATACATCTCATTTAGAGGCCATGAGTTCTCGTATTAAGCAGAGGAATATTTTGAAACAATGACACGTATTGAGATTGAGTATAGCCGAAATACATCCATCCTTCCGATTCTGTGTATAATACACGATTATGTTAAACAAATTCGAATTATGCGAGATGCCTCCATGTTGATAGATCTCATTGTGTACATATTTTATCTCCCCCCTTTAACAATAATATTCGACTTATGCCCTCACTTTGAAATGACGCGTCCTTTTTATACCTCAATGGTGTTGTGTTGAATTAATACCGCACATAAACTTGATCATGTCATGGGACATTTTATGATTTAGTCTCTTTTGTAATGTTATTAAATTATAGATTATTTGATTGATGTGCTGTATATTAGTTATATACTTTTAAATATTCAACCCTTATTTTTCATGGGTTATATGAATCGTATATTTCGGTTATTTACTTTTATTTGGAGTGTTTAAACGTATGTGATTCTTTGATACTTAGCATTTTTACTAATTATATGAATTTAATTATCCATCTCTTTTAAAATTGCAGCTTTAAAATAAAGAGTGCAATCTCTTCATTCGGCTTTTCACTATGAATGTCGCTTTTTTCAAAGTATTAAAGATGCTAATCACAACAAAGACGAGTATGTTACTAACAAGACAACAAATGTTGTCTACTAAGAAATTTTTGAAAATTTGTAATATTTTTTGTGTATTTATCATACTTTATTTAATTTTATTTATTGTTCATTTTAATATTAAATTATATAAATATTTTTTACTATTCAACCCCATGTAAACACACGGGTATTAACCTAGTTTTAAAAATAAAAGGAATTTAACAATCATTTTCAGAAAGGAAAAATAATTGAATAATTAATTTTGAAACCAAATAGGTTAGCAGGTCAACCTGTTTTTTAAATACTTCAACCCGAAAACCACCCGTTTTTATACGGGTCAACCCAAACATAACCTGTATTTTTAAACGGGTTATATTTACCAACCCAATACCTGATTACTTTCGTGTCATGTTTGGGTCGTGTTTCGTGTAGTGTCGGGAATTGACATCCCCAGTAAAAATGGAGAAAATGTGAACATGAGGGCACAGAAGCAGTCAAAACATAACAATTTAAATGAAATCCCAGAAAGAACAATAAAACTAACAAAGCATAGTCATAACACCAAACAAAGTTTGGTAACATGAACATAATCATATAATCCATACAGAAGGAAATGAAAATTCAGGGAAACACCACACGGCTCTGCTGCACCCGGCAATATATTTGTACAGTCTCCCACTTACACAAACTTATGTTCTAATCTCTGCAACGGGGCGGCCTTAGGTGTGTTTCACCCTCTGAGCCATGGCTAAAGACTCGAGTCCTAGGTATACATATATTATATCATCATATCATATCCTTAAAACTAACAATGTACATGTTTCATACCTACAACCCTTTTTTATTTGCAAAACATCAACATTACCTTTCTCAGCCGGATGTTAAAAACAAACCAAGAAACACAAACCATACATGCTCTCCAGACTCTCAGTTAGCTGTACAACTCTTCATCATGTTAAATTAAGTAGCGGCAGCACCATGTCCGGCCATAGCCCCAATCCTCCTCTCTGAAAAGTGATCATATACGCTTTAGAAAATTATAAAAATGTATGACTTAAGAACAAATTAAAGAAAAGTGTCGTCAGGTTTTAAAAGTATTATATGTGGATGTTATAAAAGATGTTTGTATTACACATTATCATCATAAGGTCATGGAAGTTAAATGCGGTTATCATCTTTGATTGCGATCAAAATGAAAACTGAAGAGGGAAAAAACCCATTTGATCTACAATGAAAATTAAGACCAAGGGTAGAGGAGAAGGTACCTCCAGCAGCAACAAGTTTCTCGACACGGGCAACTATATGTTTTCCATAAGTATATTTCTTGAGGGCATTTAAATGAACCTTAATACGATTAAGAATTGTCTCAAGTTGCTGGTCATCACATGTTTCTAGTACTTTCTGAACAACATAATTTGCAAACTGATCTTTCATCATCACCTACATCAAAATTTTTACCACAATGAGGATATGAAATTACAAAAAATTAAATATATGTAGCAAAAATTTCACATTGTTAACCAGAAGACAAACCTGAAGTGGTTCATTTTCATCAGTGGTGCCTAGCATTTCAGTCACAAGAGTCTGCCGTTCCTCGGGTGTACCAAAAGTCAAACACTTTTCAACAACATTTGAAGCAAATTTCTGTTGACTCATCTGAACTATCTGCCCTGTTAACTGATCTATAATACACTTACGTTCATGCGGTTTTCCATGCTCCAGTACATGCTGTAAGAATATCAACAGTAATTACAACCAGACTGGCAGGTTGGTAACGAGTCAAAACAGGTTGAAATTGGTCATTTTAGTAGGGTCAAAACAACTAGGAGCTTGATGTGGTGGCTTTCAACCTATTTCAACCCATTGACAAGTAAACGGATCGAAAAATCAACCTCTTAAGCTCATCATTAAAAAACTCATGAATGTCTATTACCATTTGTAACTGACTTTTCTAAATATTGGGTTCTATTACTCTATATAGAAATTTCAAATGCTCAGGTGCTATAATCTATAATAGAAAAACCAAACTAATGTACTTTAAATTTTTAACGGCGTTAACTTTTTATTTGTATAACCGCTTCTAAATATATATTAAATAAAGGGAGGCGGGCTAAAGTTACACGGTTGAGGGTACTTGCTGATGAAGGAATGAAGAGATATACGTGAAGATTTTACTAAATCAGATAGAGGGATGAATGGAAATCAGAGGGAAGATGAATTTTGGGGTTCTGATTACAGAAGAAGAGAAACAGACGACGGATTTTAAGATTATAAAACTCATGTGGCAGTTGTGGATAGTTACATGGCGGAGGAGATGCAACGGTTGCCCCACCGCCGTAGTTAGAACTGAACATTCTCCTCCTTCCCTTAAACAGTCGGCGGCGATTTACCATTGGCCTTTGCCGTCCTTCTTTTCCGTCTTCAACTGTTTTCCCCTCCTTCCTTTTACCGTCAACTTCTTCTTACACCGTAAAAGTATTATCCTTCTTCACACTCCCCTATTTCTTTCTGCAAACCCTCACCACATTAGGAACGATTTCTTCTCTGGCTGGGTAAGTAATTCTTCCTCATTTGTTTATCTATTTTACAGAACTTATATTCAGTTTAATACTGCATCATGGTATTTTCAAAGAAACACCATTTAATAACTCCTCTTTTATGATAAGGTTTTGCCATTGTCCCGAATTGTTAATTGTGGACTGGTCATTGGTGTATCATTTTAATTTACTTCAATTACATCCATTTGAGAATTATCGACGTGTTTGCTTTTTCAGAATTGGACATGATTTTTTATGTCTCCCCTACGTATTAGGATTTTGTAGTGTAGATAATATTGATTTCTTATAGTGCGGATCCGTAGACCTTTGCTTTATACTGTGTTGTATTTTTGTGTTAAATTGTGTTTTGTGTTTGTTGCTTTACGTGTACTCCATAAAAGTTTAGCGTGACATCATTAAGCAACTTCGGTTACTACTCGTTTGTGGGAAATACCTTTGCCAATGGGCATTTAAATTTCTTTCGCCTGCTCAAATATGTTGGCAATCAAGGTTAATAGAGTGGAGTCCTTAAAATGTTAACTATGCTAAGGATTTAGAGATTATAAAGATGGTAGTTGTTAATTTTCGGTTAGTTACTAATGTGCCTATTCAAATATGTGCACTATTCAAATATGTGCACTATTCAAATATGTGCACAAGAGCATAAATATGTAGGTAAATTTAATATATTACACTCTAGAAATGCTAAGGCGTATTTTGCATCATTTTTTTTATCTTTTACATTTCTTCAGTTTTGAAATCCATTGTACATGTCATTTAACATTTAACCACGCCATGGTCACCGCGGCAACGCACGGTGCAACGCCAACTAGTTATTATTCAAAAAGACGATAAGATGTTCTGAAATCATGTATTAAAAAACTCACCCTACATTAAAATATAATAATGTAAATTAAATTATTAGAACTTCATTAAATGCGCACATAATCTCAAAAACATACCTGAATGACATAATTTCCATATTGATCTTGCGCCAGCATGTTAATAGATTTCAAGATTTCATCCATCACCAAGGTTTGCGTTTTAGGATCGTGACAATGCTCCAAGACTCTCTGTTACATAAAATTTTCAAGAAACTTCAGAATCATCATTGATCAAAGGAAACTAATCAGTCACATAAATATTAAAAATAAGATTTTTACCTGTATGACACGACAACCATATGGATGGGTTGACAATGTTACAACTTGATCATAAAATGTTGAGATTATAAAATGAATAGCGTTTTCCGGTACACATTCAATACATTTTTGAATCACATGATTGCCATTTTGATCACGTACACAACGCATCACATGACCATCAAGCTCCGTCACCATCTGTGTTTGTTGGTCAAGGTCAACAACCTCTATAGCCTACATGAAACAAAGTAAAAAGGCATTTGATCAAATAAAAAGTAACTCTAATATACTTGCCTCATTGATCCAATACCCTTTATATAATTTGTTTTGCACATGAACAGAATTTCAATATAAAAAAAACTAAACAGGTCTCTTAAATATATATAAAAAAACGAAACTAAAATGTTAGACTTATGATGCAAAATTTTATGCCTAGAACTGGATCTCAAACCCCAAGTAGCAGTTTTGACCAACTTATTTACAAACAAACCGAGCTTGGTTGAATTTTATCCCACACATGTCACATAAAACATTAGCTAAAAGAGAAACGGCAAAAATATATGAAAGGAAAAAAAATTAATGCATGCAGACTTCTTAATAGTTCAACTCAAGAGGTTTAGATTTTAACTATAACTAAAGCAGTCATCATATATTTACAATAAAAAACAAAAAACGAACTAAAAAAGTAACTGTACTAAAAACATCCTCTTGGACCTAAAACACCACTTCAACCACCAAGGTTTTAGTCACTTAAAGGTTGCAATTTCATAAAAACAAAGTGTTAAATTTACCTTTTGGATAACCCTACAACCATACATTTGAAGACTAAGTGTTAGAACATGCCCAGTGAGCTGGTCAGCCAATTCTCTTACTTGAGCAGCATTCCCATGTTCAAAAAACTACATACGTTAACAAGGTAATAGAAAATTATTATTGATTACTAACTGATTGATCCCAAATACAAGGTAACTTTTATACAAGTATACACACTTTACCTTCTGCACAACATAATTGCCAAATACATCAGTCATAAGTGAGTAAGCTTGAGGCATAATTTCATTGAACACCATGTCTTTCTCTTCTATTGTAGCAGTTTCAAGCTTTTGTTGAATAAAACGACTTCCAAATTGGTCCGCACTGTCCAAAAAACATTATCAGAGTGTTATACTTAAATATGGTCAACATGATGCCTGATACAAGTTTTCAAAACATCTGTGGTAGTTACACAAAAGTGTTTTTCATTATGACGTTTAAACTGGGTTAATCATAGACGTTAGGCTAAATGCATTAACAGGGTGTACGGGTGCGTTTCGAAAGTAATTATGAGAAATTTGATGAGAAATCAGATGCATGGACAATTTGCAATTTCTGATTATGTAAGAGATTAATATATAAAATGAACAAAAATGACAAAATAAAGAGAAGATGGTTTCTAAAATGTTAAAAAGAGAAAGCATTATGATATTAGGTAAAAAGGTGGTACAAAAGTAATTTTCAAATTCAGATATATAAAAGATAGCACTTTTGATGCAACTGGCATTAAAACTGATTATTTGACACCAATAACTGAAGCAGGGTTTGTTTATTTATAACTTAAAAGCTGATAATTGCAACTTCAAGCTGCAAAAACCAGCTAGTAAGTTCCAATAATGCAAATCCAGCACTTGTATTAGAAGGTAATTACTCATGTTAAAAAATAAAAAGGCAAAGAGATAGAACCTAAACTCAACAACATGCCCCACAATTTCTGAGAGCTCAAAACACTTGGTTTTATTGCTCTTGAACTCATCTAACAAAGAAGATGCAAAACTTTCACCAACGAAGTTACGAATTCCAGAAGAAAACCGCAAAGTCCGGTCACCATGTCGGGAGGGACTACCAAGTCCAATAGCAGAGTTAGGCAGAAGTGGGCTGCTCAATGGGCTCCCAGGATACGACATCCCAAGACCATAACCAGGGTTTCCATAGTAACCATACTGAGACTTTTGAGGAGATAGCAGACCAGCCAGGTAAGCTTTCTGAATCGCTAGTAATTCCCTATCGATTGTTGCATCATTCAATGCCGATACGTACTCACTTGATCTTACGTTTTGAAGATACAACGGATCAATAAGTCTATTAGGTCCTGAGCCAAAACCACCTCCCATTCCTCTAGAATCCATGGCAGAGACACCCAATGCTGCTACCATAGAGCCATTGTCAAAAAAAGGCGGTAAATTTACACCAGCAGCGTGGTTTGCCATCATGGTTGGTGATGAAGGATTCATTACATAACCGCCACTGCCACCTAATCCATGAAAAGATGAAGTTGGACTATCAAGACTCTGGTATTGAGAAGCAGACCCTCCTAAACCATTGATGTTTCCACCACTTTTACCCATATATTGATATGAACCTTTGCCCAATTGGGAAGATTTTTGGAGTCTAGCCTGTAACTGGTTCTCTTCATCCATCATACCATTACTGGAAAGATTCAAATTGGAGAAACCCGATACTAGATCTGAAGGCCCGTTAATCCTCCCTCCCCTAACCTCAGGAACCAGTGGGCTAACCGATCGAGCCATGACCTGTGGGTCAGGGGTGGTGCTTCTGGACAAAGATGACATCCCCTGAATATGACCAAGATGGGAGTCAAAAAGGTCAACATTTTCGTCAAATGCGTTACGACTAGCAGGACGTGACGACTGCCTAGAACCAGAAGCAGCCTGACTTATATCATCCTGTATTCAATTATGAACACCATTTATTAAAAAGTGACACGTCGTCATTTCAGGAGATTAGTCAAGGGCTACAACTCTACAACTAAGATTTCAGTACCAATTTGAAATCATAAGACACAATGTCGATCTTTAATCTAAGATACAAAAAAATGTAATTCAAAATCACTTAATAATGATGATTCATTAATTTAAAATACAAAAATAATGATTTGAAATCATAAGGATACAATGTTGATCTTTAATCTAAGTTACAAAAACTTATAATTTGAAATCAAAAAAATACAATGTGGATCATTAATCTAAGATACAAAGATTATAATTTGCAATCACAACATACAAAGTTGCTCTTAATCTAAGATACAAAACATATATGAACAAACAAAACATGAAACATGAGAACTATAAACCAAACTTGAAACAGTTATCAAGTATAAGTAAAAATTATAACCTGAATGATCTCTGCAATGCTCTTTTGCCTGCTCCCTAACCCGATACCCGGCAACCCAATAAGCCCATTCCCGCCCCACTCCGGCATACCACCACCACCATGGGACTTTCCACTCTCCCTCTTCACCTTCCTCATATCCCCAATAGCTGAACTTCCACCTCCAGCCTGCATTCGCTGCGAAAACCGCCAATCGTCTTTCGACAGCAGCGGCGGAGGGAGCCTAGGGTTCAGATTAACATTTTCATAATAATACTTAACATAAGCTGGATCAGACCTCAACTCTTCCTCCGAGATGCCACCAAACTCACCGGAAATATCATTTCCGGTACCGTCAAACAATCCTGCAACGGCTTTTAACGATCCTTCAACCGTCGGTGGAGCTGAACCACTTCTGTACATATTAAGCTCCAATTCACGATCATTTCCACTCATCAACAACCCTAGCTCCTCGTTGTTTGAAACCATCGATCGCATGCCGATGTCCGACATCATCTTCGAATAACTATCAGTCATCATCGTAGCAAATTCAAACTAATTCGAGTTAAATCAGACGATCGTAACAAGTTTTATGTTGAAATTACTTCATCTACTAAAACAAACAAGCTATTTCAGCAAATCTTACTCTTCAGTTCAACTTTATATGAGTAAACTTAATCGAAGGATTTAGAGATCGACAGATTAAAAACGAAAAAAAGTGCAATTTTCGGCATTTTTGTAATTTTTCAGTGTTGAATGATCGATTGATTGAGTGAGGGTTTGTAAGAGACGAGTGATGATAAGCACGGGGAGGAAGTGATTTGAATTTTGAACCGTTGGATTAAACGAGCTGACGGCGTAGATTGGATTTTGTTGCGGCTTTATTCGTACAGTGGGAAACTAGGGTTTTGTTTTATGATATTCTTTTACTAATAAATTAACTAACTTATCCGTTTGTATTATTATTTATATTATTCTTATTGCTATGCTTTTATTTTTTCTCACATGTTTGCTACATACAAGTCATTGGTCCGGTGATACAAACTAGTGAAACCACCAAAGGATCATATGGGTTTCTAAGTGGCATCCGCTCAAACCGATACACAAATCATTGAAGCGGGCCACCGAGCCTAGTTTAAAATACGGTGATACGATTATACGGTTAATAACATCAAGTGGCACGCTTAGAGAAAATATCGGACGTTTTTGTCAATAAACAGCGAAGATGTACACTACTAGTGGTACGACAACAACCAACTAATTGATACCTCCTATAAAAGAGCTCATATAAAGCTCGGAAAATATAATTTGCTCGGTGTGACTTCATACTCTAAGTCTCTAACTCTCTCTAATACACTTTGTATTACACTTTCATCATATAACTAGATAAACAACCGGGTCGCGCGATGCGACGGCCAAGTCTCACGTATGTGACCTCGTTATACACGTTGATAAAAAAAAAGTTTCATGTCTCGTGCTTGTCGTTCGTTGTGACGGCAACGTCAGGTTTGTGATTAGTACACAATGGAGTGTCCGAGTGTTATATGACAACCAATTAGCATTGAGTGACAAACATGTTAGAGTACTTAAAAAAATAAAAAACAAAGAAAAACGTTATTAAGAAAAAATATAAGAAAAGCAAGTAAAAAATCAATTTCATGTTTGTGGCGAGATTCAAACTCCAGACCTTGCCATACACAGGATTTTTGACGTGTGCTAGAAACCAGCTGATCTAGCTGCTTTTATTGTTTTCAAGCTAGAAAACACCTTACATATTCATAAACAATGTCGAAAACTAAAAAAAAAAGAAAAAAATCAAAAATTTGAAACCGGCCAATAACATTATGACACGTGTCGGTGGCGGTGGTGAGGCCACCGACCTTACAAAATAGTAGTATATAAAATAAATCTCACATTGAAGGGTCAATACAAGGAAGATCTTTTCTAGTTCTTTGTATTGCTTTAATGTGTTGTTCATTGTGTGGGTCTTCTGAGCTAAATAATTGAGAAGGAATTATGGGAACGTAATTGAAGATAGGATCTAATCTAAAATTTACGTTCACACTCTTTTCCTTTTTATTATCACGGCACATGCATTTTTTCTACTATCAAAGGGGTTTGTTTTGTTGGTTTTTATCGGGGCATTATTTTGCCAACCATGGGTTGGTCTTGTCCAATTTTGTATACACTAACGATTTAGAGAGGCTTTTACCTCGTATTAGTACTCAAAGTGAATCTGCTCAAAAGTCGGGTATATGGGATGTGTGTGGATGATAACTTCTAGCAACAACCGACAAATCTTTTACATTGCAATGATGGTTCTGTTATGTTTCCATATTTCGGTATGCAGCTAGGTGCAAATATGAACCGTGTGAGCAACTGGAACCCGGTTTGAGGTGTCTTTTAGTCGTGCTTCTTTGAATGGAAAGCAAAGTCTCTCTCAATGGGTGGGGGTAAGGGTTAACCCGTATTATATTAGTTTTAGACTCTACCAACTTATTACTTTTTGTTGTATAGGTCGCCAAATAAGGGCATTGGGCCCAGGAGCAGCTCAATCGTTTTTGTGGCCTTAGATAAAATACAAATTTGAAGCCCTTTTACTTCTTCAACTAACACTACTAGTATAATTTTCTTTTTTCCTTTACCAACAATTAGTTTTATATTTTTTAATTCACTTTGAAATGAAATCAAGTAATAAGCTATAAATTTAACTAATGGTTGTTTGTTTCAGCCTCTTAATGGTTCATATGTCTGAATGATTCAGCACTTAATGATTCAGACTGTTTGTTTCGCGAGCAGATGTCTGAATGGTTAAGATATTTGTCTCTGAATGGTTAAGCATTATACAAAGTCTGAATGATTAAGAGCTATTATCTGAACTGGTCAGACATTTGCCTTTAAATATTTAAGCAATATAATAATTTTTAATGATTCAGACCTCTTACTGATTCAGCATTTATGATTTAAACATCTTATTGGTTCAACACTTATCCATTCAGATATTGTCAAAAAGCCCCTAATAAGAAAAAAAAAAGTGCATGTAAGTAATCAAACCAAAGTGTTAAAATGGTGTTCTTTCACAAATGTTGAGATTTTGAGTGGCATTGTAAAAAAAATGTTGTAGATCTAGAACTATGTCTAGTATATGTGTGAATTTGTCGTAAGTTAATCAACATAAATAAAGTAAAGAACTATTTAAATTTTATTAAACTTGATTATTGAATTCTGTAAAGCCAAAAATCAATTAAACAGTAAAATGAAGTGTCAAACATAGAAATCAAGAAAAATCACATAAGTGATGCAGGGTGCCAAAATGTATTTCTCAAACTTTTTATCCCTTCAAATCAATGTTTTTAAAACTGGTTTTTTAACTATACCGGATTATATTTAAAAATGGTTTAACCGGTTAGACTGGTTTATAACAGATGGTTTAACCGAAGTGACTATTTACCTTATAGTTTTTAAAAAATACAATATTTATTCAAAGAAATTAAGAAAATACATGATTTAATAATAAAAAGAGTAAACTTCTTTTTGCCTCCCTGAGGTTTATTTAAAATAACAGTTTGCATACAATAGTTTCAAAATTGGGTTTTGCCTCCCTGAGGTTTACCAAAAAATTGCGTTTGATTTTGATGAAATTAATCCGAATGTATTTTCTTAATTTCATGAAAATAAATCATGTATTTTCTTAATTTCATGAAATTAATCCAAAGTTAACCCATATCCCAAAAAATTCCAAACTACTTGATTTCCCAATAATTTTTTTAAAATAAAAACAGGTCAATTGGTTTATTTCATGTATAAAACTTGCAAATTAAGTGAGTTAAAACTGAAACCAACAAATACGATATTGGATGCCCAAATTAATCGATGGTTGGTCGCGTACTAAAAATCGAGGTGATTGGTGACCGATGAACGTGACTATTCTTGCAAATACTATGTATTTTTTTTATTTTTTCATTTATAAAAATGGGATAAATGAAAACCAGTTTAACGGTTCAACAGGTTTAACCGGAACATTTCGGTGGTACGATATACATGCTGGTTACCCAAAATATCAGCCTAAATTATACCGGCTAAATTCACGATCATTGGTTCAGCCGGTTTTAACCGGTTTTTAAAACATTGCTTCAAATATAAAAAATTAAGGCTCTTTAGTTGTGGGGGTTTTAGACATTTGTCTCAATTTTTTTAAAGAGCCGATCTGATTGAGTCTTTGAAGAAATTAGATGCAATTTTCTATGGGATAGGCAGAGACGGTTTAAGGTTTTTAGAGTCTTAAGGCGAAAGTTAGAGAGTGATGCATGTTTACTAAAAACTTATGTTGCTTTCTATATTAAAGTATAGTCTTTGAATACCAAAAAACCAAGAACCACGCTTGAGTGACTTGAGTGAATGAATGAACCATTGATAAATCGAAGAAGTTTAAGTTTGCTAATCGCCAATAAGAAGAGAATAAATAATCGATTCAAAGCTTGAGTTCATCAATTGCCTCGAGTCAATGAATCATAAGGTGAAATCAGATCAATAAATAATTAATGTAGAAACTTGAAGAATGGAAGCAATGTAGAAACTTGATTGAGGATTGAGAACGCTCTTTGATTTTCCATTTGTAGTTCCCATAATATAACTTTTCTTTCAATGGGCTAGTAGGCGTTATAATTTGATGACCTACTACTACTAGAAAGTGGTGGCCTAAAGCTCATGCCTATTTTCTGATAACTATGAGACGTCCATTAGGTGATAGGATAAGGTGGCCTCTCTCTCTGAGTGCTTTAGTAATAGGCTGTTGCACCAACTTCCGTTCTAAAAAATACATATATAGTATGTATTCACATCTACGTAAATACGAACTGGTATTTTTTGGAAAATGTTACATTTTTATTCGTTAGTTTCATTGAGACACCTTTTGCATAATCCAAAAGATTGAATTTCATTAACTTCTTAAGCGTTTTACAATAAAGTGACAGAAAAATGTGCAACAAGTTGCGTCTCAACCCCTTTTGGATAGCAAACCCAATCATACTAAAAACAAAGTTCTAAGTTTTAGAAAAGAGTGATTCTTATTTAGAAAAATTGTAGCCTCTAGGGCTAAAAAACCAAATATATCAAAAGCAAAAGGGATAAACACATGTTGATTTTCTAAACAAGTTTTATTGTGTTTACTGTTTAGCAACCTTGTTTGATTATGCTCTCAATGTAGCATGTCCAACACAAACCCATTGTTCCTGTGCCCAATAAGAGGTGACACCGCTGTAAGAGTCCACACAAACATGCTTATCCCCTGCTCACCCAAACACAAGGAAGTTTATTGGGGCTTCCTTTTTAGCAATACCAGCTTGTTTAAGAAC
This sequence comes from Tagetes erecta, assembly GCA_030867185.1. Lineage (NCBI taxonomy): Eukaryota > Viridiplantae > Streptophyta > Magnoliopsida > Asterales > Asteraceae > Tagetes > Tagetes erecta. Next base: position 58,542,078 of record CM061493.1, read on the forward strand.
ATTACAAATACATCTTTAACCAAATCATGTTTGTATTTAAAACCAACTAACACGTTGCATTGGATGACATAATCACCAAACAAACCTTGTGGTAATTAAACTAGACAAGGCTCATCATCCGAAAACTTAAAAACACATTTATATTTTGTACATAAGATAACATTTCCCACCGTAACACCCGACATAAAATTCCTCGTTTGAGTTTTAAATTACAAATAAAAAAAGATGGAGTTCTTTGTAAATCAAATTGATACACACTTAAGTAAATGTTTCGATTGAAGGGGATATTAAAAAGCGATCCAGATAAATGATCCCCAAATGCAAGTACATATGCAAAAAAAAAGTCCCAACACGAGTGAGATGACAATTAACAAACTCCCATGGATTGATTCGAAAACCCACTACAAAATCTACCACATATGCAAAACGATTCAACCGTCATCCTGCAATTAACTTCAAACTCATGCATGATTCGTAATAGTTGAACTATATCTGTCGTTGCTAATCGTAGCTCGCCCTAGCTTGTAAAACATCGATTAAAATAATACTATTTTTTCTGTTTTCAGTTGTACTCCATATCTTCGAATTCACATGAACTCAAACCAACTAATCAACCCTCAGTAAATGAGGTTGTGTTTAAAGTACTATGTCGTAAGTTTAAATCCTGCAGTAAACAGATTGTGATGTATTTAATTATCATAGAAAATCTTGAAGTTGATGTTAATTAAAAAAAAGCTAATCGACCCTACGTGATAGAAACTAATTAGTTTACGTTCATGTGTGTAAATATTCCTTTTCTTTATTCTATTGTGTTGCCTAACAATTCTGACATGGTAGCTATCCAACTAATGATGATGTATATCATATTTAAGATCGTTAGCATAACAGTTATACGTACATTTAACATATATATATATATATATATATATGTCAGGATTTTTTTTTCTCACCTACATTTGCAAAACTTTAAAATTTCCTACCTGCTTTCAACACAATGACAAGTTTCCAGGTCAAAACTGTGATACCATACAATATTAAATCATCATTTTCTTATAACAAACTATTTGTTATTTAAAGTTATAATAGTAAATGTAATTACTTATACAAATTGAACAGGTGTTACTACTTTAAATATGTCTAAAAGAAGAAAATTAAACAACTGAACATGTGTTACTCCTTAAATATATACATTAATTATTAAAATTTATTCTCAGACTTTAGTTTTGCTTCCTACGAGGAAATCTACCTATACTAATAAAAGACTAACTCGCTGCCACTTGTCACTCTCACAATGACTTTCAGGCTATTCTGCCACGTGTCGCGCTCTCCTTCATTCTCTACTTCCACACGCGGAGCCCCATTGGTAAAATGGTTCACTTATTCGGATCCTATAAATATTTAGTTAACCCGTATACCCCTCATAATTTCCAAACCAAAACCCTAATTCTTCTCAGTTTCTCTCTGCCATTCTCACTCTCTCCGCTGCTTTTTCCACTTCACTTTTCACAAATATGAAACCCTAACTCTTTCTCTCTGAGACTTTCATCCGCCTCCATCACCATCATCATCATCTTCCTTTAGATCTTCTGAATGTTTTAGGTATGTTCTTCGTTCCATCATCATCTGTTCGATTCAACTTTCTTCGTTGTTGCTTCATCCAAACATGCCCTAAAATGCTCTGTCATATGCGATCTTCTTCCGATTCTCCAGGTCATCATCCACACATCCGTAGATCGATCTTCAACTGTTGATCCATGTAAGGTTTTGATTGACTGCTTTATTAGTTTTAGTTGTTCAAATGTTTGCATTTTTAGGGTTTGATAGTTTGAAGAGAGAGTCGATCTGCGGTTTCTGTGTTGAATGAGATTAACGTAGCGTGTTGACTTTTTTGAATTGGAAATGCTTGCATTGAGACGTTTTTTGTTTCTGTTCAGCAAAATACAGTGTTGTTTGGAACATGATTATCTGGGGAATTTGAAGTTATTGTTTCTGCTTACAATTTCTAAAGTTTGTTAATGATACGTGTAGTGTGTGTATGATCTTGTGAATTTTTGGGCAAGCTTTTTCTTATTTCAGGTAAGATTCATCTTTTATTAAGTTGTTAATATATGATTTTAGGTTCATTATAGGTGGTTGGATTGATGGGTAAAGTTGTTTTGATTTTGTTTCAACATCAATAAAGTGTTGTAACATTGCTCTCTTTCACATATACACAATGCATAAAAGCTTCAGGTTTTGAAATCAAAACTTTGCATTAAATCTGAACTTTTTAAAGACATAAAAGTTGCATCCTTTTAACATCAATAATCAGAATTGCACTCATTTCTTATTGTATTTACACAGTATTAGGAAGTCCATTTGATCATTTTTGTTAGTTTCATGTATGTGTTTGTATTTTGTTTATGCTCAATATGCTTGAATCGATTACAAAGTGTAGGAGTGGGTTGGTCTTATCACTTCATCATGCTAATGTCACGTAGAGAATCTGGTAAATATAAATACCTTCAATATAATATTCATTCAATTTCACGCGATGAACAATAAAAGTTGTAACAATATTATGAAGTTTTCGTTTTTATTGTTCATCATGTGTAAAATTCCCAATCTTAAAGAGTCTTTAAATATTAATTCCTTCAAATACCCCTTTTTTAATTATTTCTTATTTCAAATTCAATTCGATTTCAATGTAAAATTCATTCCAGTTATTTATTTTGTATTCATTTACATTTTCAAAATCTATTTTAAGTCTTGATTATAAGTCTTTAATTTAGCCACACTTTCCAAACCGAGAATTAAAACTTTCCACCAGATTTTGAATTCAAAATGTTAATTATAATCAAGCAAACTTTTTAAATATAAGGCTAAAATGTTTGACAAAATGGTTATAATCAAGTAAAGTTTTGATTATAAGTCTTTAATTTGAAAAGTGTTTCCAAACATAGAACCGAAGATTTGACAGAAATAACAATACACATTTAGGGGCTGTTTGGTAGCCACTTAATGGCCTCTGAATGAAATTACCTCTGAATCGGTCAGAGACTTGGTAGTGTTTGGTTGCACCTCTGAACGGGATGACCTCTGAATCGGTCAGAGGCTTCCCCTCTGAACCATTCAGAGTTGATGGGTTGCTGAACCGTTCAGAGGCAAGTAAAGCTACTGCTCGAAGCTGTGATCGATGGAGACGCACGAAAAGAACGAAGAAGCTGTGGTCTGAAAATGTGGTTTGAAAGTGAAACCAGCAGAAGAAAAGGAAGAAGAAGAAGACGACTAGGGCAAGAAGACTTGGGCTGGGCTTTACATTTATACACATTGAAATAAAAAAAAATGTTGTGATGGGCTTTACATTCATTTACACACATTCAAATAAAAATGGGCTTTACATTTAAATAAAAAAACAACCCTAGCATGGACACGCGGGTTTTTGAAGTTATATTCGTGTCCACAGGTCGTGCGGGCGTCACATTATGGAAAAAATTTAGAATCTCATTCAGATGTCCAACCAAACAGCTCCTCTTAATCATTCAGCACTTAACCATTCAGACCTCTTAACCATTCAGACCTCTTAACCATTCAGCACTTAACCAACCAAACAGCCCCTTAGTTATTCAAAATCTATTTTAAGTATTGATTGCAACTTTTATTCACGTTTTCCAAATACAAAACTTTTCACTATTAAAATAAAAACTTATAATTTGTTATGCCTCTTAATTATTGTATGTTTTTACAGTTTCATTTTTACGATTAATTTTGGTATATGCAATTGTTCTTTAATCAAATCCAAGCAAACGTCTGAAAAGGTGTTTTTACAAGTTCAAAAGCTACCTAAATGAAGATGCATCATTACTGATTCATAAACCAAGCCTTAGATTAAATCCATCCAAGTTCAAGTTTACTGACAACTATACTATTTCCTAACTAACTGATGATTCGGATGTGCTTCTTGAATTGGAGAAGCGATTACAAAAAACCAGGTTCTCTTGCTTTTAATTCTTTTACTCCTGCCTACAGCAACGTTGATTTTTAATCATGCTTTAACTTTATTTTTTTTAACAACCCAATGAATCCGAGACTCTGGATATTAGCATGACCGAGATGCAATCTTCTTGTAATAATGACATGAAGGGACAAGCTTTGTTTATTTGTTTGAAGAAATATACTTTATAAGGTACAATAAATCAGTAATATAAATCTCAATCTACTAATTTTTATTAGTTGTTTAACTAAATTTATAGGGTGTAATGTCATTTACCAAATACAACGCCACACAATTGTCTAAGGTCGAGATAACAAGTTCAAATGGTAAAGATCCGAATGCTGAAACACCAACTCATCAGTCGGATGACAAGGCTTTTAAACGCCAACTTGTGGAAGATGTTGATGAAGATACAAGCATGTTTGCAACCAAAAAAGGAAGTGGAAGCAAAGAAGTCAAGCCTCTAATTCCAAAAATGGAAAAGTGATGATGTTGCTTGCAGGTATTGGTTAATTTTTGTTCCCCTTTTGATTTTTTTTATGGTTTGGATAGTCACAAGGATTTAATTTGGTGTGTATCTTTTTGATATCATATGGATATTTTGGTTTGCTTTCAGTTATGGATTTTAAGCTAATTATAATGTCTTGTCGGATTTTTTTTGTATTAAGTAAAGTTCATATAATTGTAGCAACGCAACATAAAACCAATAGTTTGTATCAAATATCAGATACTAATTTCCCCGTTTGACCATTCTTTAGGACTTTACATCGCGATATCATATATTAAGCTTTCAATCGTTTGTTTCATGTTTCATCTATAACCATGATATCTCAATGGATTAGATAGCAGTTTATTAATAATTCTTTAACTTTTAATAATTTATAACCAATTATATTTTCAATATGCTCATAAAACATGGCCAAAGACTCGATCAATTTACGTATTTAATCTAAAAAGTCCATTACATTGAAATGAACAACGTTCGTTTTTAATCGTAATGAATACTAACATAAAGCAATCGTTACCCTCCTTTAATTTAAATAATCATTGTGAATCTTCAATTAAATAACAAGCTTTTTAATATAAAAATATATGTTTTTTTATCCCGTGGGTACCACGGGTTACTAATCTAGTTTGTTATATATAAGTATGGGATGACAATGAGTTGGGTATTAATTAGTAATCTCAGGTTTATATCGGAATGTAAAACCCAGTTTCATACCTGACTTAGTACCCATCGGGTATCAATCGGATAATTATCTGTCGGGTATCAGGCATACACATGAGTATCATGTATATATATATACAATGTAAAATGTATCAATGCTAAATACATAAATTCTCATGATACATGAATTCAAAAGAAGTAGTTGCGGTAAATACAAAAAAAGATTCATTCTCCAAACAATATCAAAAAAGATTTGGAAATTGGAATAGTAGCTTCATTGTTTAATACGATGCATGAGAAAACTAAAAATAAGAGAACATAATAATTTATGGAAACTAAAATATATAAATAATAAATCTTCGGGTAGTATTTCGGGTAATCGGGTCGGGTTCACATGATCCCATACCCGAACCCGGATTTTTTCAAAACAAAATCGCATACCTGGCCCCCGACCTGAAAATTCAGGCCATTACCCGGCCCGAATATGTCGGGTTTCGGTTTTTCCTACCGGGCTCGGGTTTTATTGTCATCCCTATATATCACTACTAGAATAACGAGTGTCATTAATGCACGAGCTTCGTTGGTAACTACCAACAATATTTTTTTAAAAAGAGTATTACTGGTTGCTGAAAGTTGTATGTTTAAGGGAAATTGGATTTTAATAATCCGAACTTTTGTATATTGGTCGATAATAACCCAACTTAAAAATTCTCTATAGCAATCCCTACTTGTAACTTAATTTCTTAGAATGATCCGCTATTAAAGTTAACTTAACAGCATTAACTTTTTTTTTCGAATTTCAGACCGATATTTTAAGGCTTTTGATTGGGAGAAGGATATTAGTCTATTGATGATGTAAGACTTTTGGGGTGTTACATGTTTGCTTGCTAAAAACAAGTAATGATCATCAAACATAGTAAACAAAGAATCATATGACAAGTAAGCATTACATTATAAATCATTACCATCTTTAATTAGTATGTTACACCAACAAAGACTGAAAACTCACATAGGAAAAACTAGAAGCATGCTACATGTATACGTGTTACTTATAACCTTTATTCTATTGATAATGATTTGTAGTTCTATTGTATTCTCAACAAAAGTTAGCTTAAGAAAAGTTCAACAATCATGACAAAAAAAACCCATCCGAAACTATGCTAATAAATAATCTTTTATTAAATTTATGCGATGAATTTGCTGAAAAACTTAATCAAAATAAGTTAATAAAATTTATCAACTTTTAAATCACTTAATTGACATATTTTTGGACCGAAATATATCAATATATATTTTGGTAAATGATACTTTTACTAAGAATATAGTAAATATTTTTGGGATGTATATTTTGGTAAATGATATGTTTAATAAGAATATGATAATTAAATTTGTAATTGATAGGAAAATATATTAGTTTGATTGTTGTATGTTGTGTAATAGTAAAATGATTAAATATATAATATATTAATGAGCGGAAAAATAATGTAAAAAATAGCTCAATTACATATCATTTGTCATAAAAAATCATCTTTTATTACAATGTATAAATAAATATATATATATATATATAGATCTATATATAGATATAGATTAATACATTAATGCCACTTATATCTTTGACCTACAAAGTTCTCGTAACCTGATCCAATATTATAACTTTAGACGTAGTTATGTGCATTATATATAACAAAAAACGGCAAGTATGGTGTACCTAGCTCCCCATAAAAGACCAAAAATTTGTGGGAAAGAAAATGTCATGTACAAACGTGGAGGTCACCTCGAAAAATACATACATGATTCAACTTTTTAAATACCTTTTATACGAAGCTTTATGGTTCTTAATTTCTACATTTTCGTTCTTGGTAAGTAACCTACATTCCTTCGTAAAATCATTATTTTGAATATAAAAGCACTTTAAGGTAAACTATTATACTTCTCTTTTTCTCTAATACAAAGGTTACGTGTCTTCATATGATAGACATGTATCATATCCGTAATGAACTTAATTGTTTAATTCATTTAACCATACATTATTTTTTTTTTATTAATTCAATCAAATCTTATATTATATTATATTGACAACTTAATTTAAATTTTTATTTTAATCATCAAATATTTAATTTAATATTTACATTCAATTTGTGTAAAACACAAGTGTGACAACCGTCTAATCTAGTTTTTTTTCATACAAGTACACAATAGTGCAATACATACTATACTATAAGCTTAAAGCATGTTTTTAAATATATGATATTTTATGAGTATAAAGTTTGTTCTTGTTAATTATCTGAGTTTTTATAACCCTTTTGATCAGCAAGATAATAAAGACCAGTTCTGATTTTAACTTAAATGAATTGTTATTTCATTAGATTAGCATTCCGTATAACACACGAGTTTAGGTAATTAAAACATGATGTTAAATTGTATTTCTCATAAAAAAACACGCGCAATATAATTTTAATTTGGAATTTGATCTCACAAGAATTATAGTTACTATGTCATCCACATATTAATATGCATAAGAGAGTATGTTAAAATTTAAACTAGGTCAATAGATACAAAATAAGATAAATATAAGAGTAAATCTCTACTTTGGTACTTGAGTTTTGTATATGTTCTCCATTCTAATACTAACTTTTATTTTTTGTTGATTATTGGCCTAAGTTTTACAATTTATCTCTATTTCAGTACATTTGACTAACAAAGTTAACTTTTTTGTTAAGTTTAAATAAAAAGACAAAAATACCCTTGGTACTGAAATGGATATTATAAACATGTTTACATTTAAATAATTATTTTATTTGTTTTTTGGTGTGTATATATATATATATATATATATATGTCAAATACATATTTTTAAATATCCATGAAAATATATGTTTTTATTTTTTAAATTGATCGTTTATCTAAAGTTATTTTTCTAATATCGTTCGGTATAATATCGTACTTTTTTTTTAGTTTTTTAATTATATCGTTCGTTTGAATAGTGTTTGATATTTAGATGTTTTTAATATCGTTAGATTTTGTACTTTTTGCCTTTTCAATCGTATTTTCTAATATCGTTTTGTTTTCGGTATCTAAGAACCCGACATTCTAATATCGTTTGGTTTCTAATATCGTTAGATTTTGTACCTTTTGCCTTTTCAATCGTATTTCAGTACTAAGTTTTTTTTAAATTGATCGCTTCTCTAAACTTATTTTTCTAATATTGTTCGGTATAATACCATTCCTTTTTAAGATGGCTTTTTTAATATCGTTTGGTTTAACAATGTCGGGTTCTTAATTTTCTTTTTAATATCGTTACGTTTAATACCGTTTGGTTTTTATACGTTTTAAATGTCGTTTCGTTTAATACCATTTGGTTATATATGTTTTTTAGTATTATTCGCTTTAATAAAGTTTGTTTTTTGAACGTTTTGTTAATAGTTCGATAAATGAATATATATTTAATAGCGTTTGTATTTTACTATACATGCATATATTGATATATATATATATTAATTGACAAGGTCGGTGCTTTGCACCGGCCGAGTCACGTGACGTCACATTGTCTTTTAACTTTTTGTACTTTAACGTACTAACTGTTTTAATCCCAGACTTTTGATGTATTTACGGTTTTGATCCCCGACTTTTACTAATTGTCATTTTAGCTCCTGATGAGTTTTCGAATTTGATCTTTTACTCTATTTTGACATATAGTACGACTTTAATATTGTCACCGTTTTAACCTCGAACTTTTGATGTTTGATCGTTTTTTAATATGTGACACATTATGGTTTTACGTCGTGATGTACGGGACATGAGACTTTTTTTTATTAACGCATGTGATGAAGTCAAATATGCAAGACCCTACTACGTGACGCGGCGCGACCCGGTCTTAAATCTAGTTTATACTAAAAGATAGAAAAAACATGTAAAAAAATGTATTAAAAAAAGGAACTGTAATAAATATGACATTTATTTACTGAACGTTATCAGAAAGGAAGTTTAAATACTGAACGATATTTAAAAGACATTTAAAAATATGTATTTGACATATATATATACACACCCAAAAACATATAAAATAATTATTTAAATGTAAACATGTTTATAATATCCATTTCAGTACCAAGGGTATTTTTGTCTTTTCAATTAAACTTAACAAAAAAGTTAACTTTGTTAGTCAAATGTACTGAAATAGAGATGAATTGTAAAACTCAGGCTAATAATCCACAAAAAATAAAAGTTAGTATTAAAATGGAGAACATATACAAAACTCAGATACCAAAATAGAGATTTACTCTAAATATAATTATTAGGAAAACTTATGCATGTAGTATTTGACCGGAATAAGTTCTACGTGTTAAATGAAAGGAGAGTTTGCTACATAAGATTTTTCCAATATGGCATAGATAAAATGTTGACAAATGGATGAGTTATTTTATTATTAAAATACTAGTTTAGTACACACACTATGTTGACATGGTGATTTTAAGTATATTCATCGGGACACGGACGGTTCCAATCAACTTTGAGACAAAATTGTGTTAAAACCGGAACAAAAGATTTATTTAAAAAAACCATGTTTTTAGTTTATCAATATTATATTGAAATTAAAAGGAATTAAATTCTCGGTAAACAAATAATGTCGTATAAAAAGTTTTGTATTTTTAAAAAATTCCGAGATATTTAATTGTGGGCTATTATCAACTTTATCCGTAAGTTTCATTTTTATACCATATCTATCTAATAATTCAAGATTTTAGGGGAGGTTATTTTTTTTGGGGAAAAATATTTGTATTACAATAGGAAATTTGGGTAGGAGTTGAGAGACAATTTTCACCATACATAAGTTGATGGATTTAAACTGTTAATAATTTAATATATTACAAATGTTTAAACATAATGATCGAAATTTATTTACACATATTATTATTTAATTTTTAAGTAAAAGACGGGTATTAAACCTAGTTAAATATAAACTAACTTATGCACATGCACCTCTAGTATGAGATGTTGAAATGTAAGTACTCTTAAGTTTTTGAAGATTATACTAAATACTACATGATTAAAAAATATTTTAAATAAAAAATTATTAGTGTGAGAGAAGCTCTTAAATTATGTCACATAACCAAATTGATTTTGCTTTATTATATTAGAGATGTAGATGTAGATATACAACTATTTTAATTAAATAAATAGAATCAAAATATGGCTAATTTTGAAGCCTTTTGTAAGATTACTTGGGTTCTCCATAAGAACCCAATCAATCATCACTTATGTCACTTTTGGTGGATTTAGGCAATAAGGCTCATCTCAGGCTACTATCTGGCTTCGTGTCTGAGCGAACGGGTTTTACTTGGCATGGTTAAATGTTTATGCTCGGGTTTTCCCTGTAGTAGTTGGTTGATGAGTTTCGACACCGATCAAATTTGCCTGTAATTAGGAGGGTTGTAGTAGGCCTCTAATGCGTTCGCAGTAATTGGGGAGCCTCAATGCCGACTGAAAACATCTATTGCTATTAGATGTGAGATTTCGATCTCGATTCTTACACCTCTGAATGTATCGATCATAAGTCGTTACACCAATTAATGTTTAAAAAGATAAATGTGTTTTTAAGAGCATATATGAATCATTATGTTCTTAATTTTTGATCAACCTAAATGAAGTTGTTGGGGGTTAAGTAACCCATCATCCACATAAGCATTCTTTACTTTATTATTTATTATTATTAAGTATATATAACAAGATATTTCAAACACTACACAAAACAAAATTAATAAACAAATCAACACATGAAAATTCAAATATAAATTGCTTCCATTTGGCTTCATGTAAGGTAGGTATAAACCGATAAACGACCTCACTCTTGCATTACATATAGTCAATCTACCTTCAACCTCCATCCATAAATTCAACACAATCTTTGTTGATCAATTTCTTCATCATCATCATCATCTTCACTTCAAACACTAATTTCAATCTTAAATTAAAAAAACTAAACACAAATTAAGAAAACAATTATGGAGTCAGTGGTTTCAGAGCTAGAAGGAACCCTTTTAAAGAACAAAGATCCCTTCTCCTACTTCATGCTAGTCGCTTTCGAAGCCTCCGGTTTAATCCGATTCGCATTGTTGTTATTGTTCTGGCCCGTTATCAAGCTACTCGACGCGTGTGGGAAGTCCGATATAAGCTTGAAACTGGCCATCTTTCTTGCTACCGTTGGAGTTCCTGTTTCGGAGATTGAATCGGTGGCAAGAGCGGTTTTGCCCAAGTTTTACTTTGATGATATTGATTTGGAAGCTTGGAAGGTGTTTAACATGGGTGAAAAAAGGGTGGTTGTGACCAAAATGCCTACGGTTATGGTTGCGCGGTTTGTGAAAGAGCATTTACTTGCTGATGAAGTTGTGGGGACTGAGCTTGTGGTTAGCCGGTTTGGGTTAGCCACGGGTTTTGTTCGTGAAGGTGACTTGAGTTCATCGGTGCGTGATCGTGTTGCAGCCGTGTTTAATGGTCAGCAACCCACCCTAGGGCTTGCTAGGTGTCGTTATGATTCTCCGGTCATGTCTCTATGCAAGGTAAATAATGTATTTATGGTCTAAATATAATCTTGTTTTGTATGCACTAGAAATATAACAAGGGCTTATTGTATCTACAATATCACGTTATGACATTTTATGTCATGACATTTTATGACATTTTATGTCATGTTGCAGGAACAAGTAAATGCACCATACATAACCAAACACAAGAATCATCAACTACACCAGAAAACCCGACCAATCCCAGTGATCTTTCACGACGGCCGCCTAGTGAAACGACCTACTCCTTCCACCGCACTTCTCATCCTCGTTTGGATCCCCATTGGTGTCATCCTTGCAATTATCCGTATAGTCGTCGGCCTTATGTTGCCAATGTGGGTCATTCCTTACATGGCATACATATTTGGTGGCGAGGTTATAGTGAAAGGAGTCCCCCCACCACCGCCATCAGGGTCCAACAACGGCGTCCTCTTTGTTTGCACACATCGGACTTTAATGGACCCTGTTGTGTTATCCACTGTCCTACAACGAAGTATACCGGCGGTCACATACTCTGTTTCGAGATTATCAGAGATATTATCTCCGATTCCGACTGTCCGGTTGACCCGGATCCGACATGTGGACGCTGAGAAGATTAAAAAGGAACTATCCAAAGGTGATTTGGTGGTTTGCCCTGAAGGTACAGTTTGATTTTTATAAAACTTTAAAAATAGTTGGTTTTTTTCTTTTAGACAACACACACCAGAAAGTGCATGATTTATTTAAAAAATGTTTTTTTTATATTTTTCTAAAGTGAGAAGGAGTTTTTTTTGTTTATGGTGATTTCGGTAGTTGAAGTAGCGGATCCACAAAAAGACATGGTGAATTCACTACTTGAAGTAGCGGATCCATTGTGTTATTAAATCAAACTTTAACCTAGCTAGTGGAGAAAGAAGACAAGAAGAAAATAGGATCTGCTACTTCAACTAGCGAAGATATCATAAACAACATTTTTTTTTCTTTTTATACCGGAAACAATTAGAACATTTGAAGAACCTCTATTTTTCAAAAAAAAAAAAATTGAAAGTGCACACACCACACTTATAATTATTCGTGGAATAAAAATACAAAATTTATTTTGCATACGTACATAGTTAATTATCATGTAAAGATGCTACTTTGCATAATAATTAAGAAACACGTACGTTTATATTTTTTAACAACATATTCTTAAATTTTCAAGGATACATTCATCACAACGTGATAATTAAATAATTACAAGTTTAAATCAAATGTTTCAATACAAGAGTGTTACCATTGGCAGTTTACGTGATTATTCCACACTATTTGTGTGACAATTCCTTAACATTTGAGTAGAATAATCACACTAAGTATATATATTTTTTTATTACACAAAACATAATCCTTTTTTACATTAGATTTGGGTAGATCGAATCACCCTATGATAATTCTCTTATTCAAACACGTTACTTCAATTCTAGTCATCTCTAGGTAGATTAGATTATCTAATAGTACTAATGTATGCAAAATTAATTAACAGGCACAACTTGTAGAGAACCCTTTTTGCTCCGCTTCAGCGCACTTTTCGCCGAACTAACTGACCGTATCGTGCCCGTGGCAATGAACTACCGCGTCGGGTTCTTTCATGCAACAACCGCAAGGGGTTGGAAAGGGTTAGACCCAATATTCTTCTTCATGAACCCTAGGCCCGTTTACGAGGTTACATTCTTGAACCAGTTGCCCGCTGAAGCTACATGCTCGTCGGGTAAAAGCCCACACGACGTTGCGAATTACGTTCAAAGAATCTTGGCAGCCACATTAGGGTTTGAATGCACAAATTTCACAAGAAAAGATAAGTATAGAGTGCTAGCAGGAAATGATGGGACAGTGTCATACACGACCGTGATGGACCGGGTTCATAAGATGGGGAAGACTGTGAGGAAGGTTGTTGGTACATTTAAACCGTTTGTTTTTAACTAGCTAGTTAATGGTAAATGATGTACGTAATAATTATTTGGATTTTACATGTAATAATTTTGTTCTTTCATTTATTGTTTAATTATTATGAACATATTTTTATGTAATTTTTGTTTTTCATAAATTGAAGGTTGAATAATGTTTGTGTATTGATATTTTTTGTGGGGTTATATGTAGGTTTATTGTACCTCCATAGGATTAATCATATACAATTCTAATACTTTAAAATATAGCTTAACAAAGTTTAATAATTGGCAAAAATATATATAAGACGACGATATTTGTCATAACAATAAATAAAGCAAAAGTATTGTAGCCAAATGTTTTAGTTTACATACATAACTGAACCGGACCGATTTCTTAGCGTTTTTGAGGCAAAGTTCTCAATCAAGTCTTGATAATTCATACCCTCTAATATAACGTTTTCAACTGCTATCATCGCCAACCTGTTAAGTCTTTTTTTGGGACATTGTAGACCTCAAGTAGGATTTCAACAACTTCAACTTGGAAAAACTTCTTTCCACCGATGCCACGTACTGTTACCAGTAGAGTTAAGAACACTCTATATGCAATTAATGCATTGGGAAAGAAACCAAGTTGCTTCAAGTTGTTTAAAGTTTCAAGAGGGCTCATAACACTAGTAGGTAAAAATGTTTCAAATAACTTCAACTCTTTATAAAGCTTATTAGCATCAATATCTGATTTTTCTCCATACTTCAATGCATCTTGAAGAACAAAACAACATGACTTAAGGGTATTTTCATCAAGTACCCTCAACTTTTTAGGAAACAAAAAACCAAATAGTTATTCGTATTGTTTGTATTGTTCGAATCTTGTTTCAAGAGAACTAATTGCTTGATCAACAATCTTGAAAAAATAATTGACCCTAAAATCCCCTTATGGTGAAAATTCTACATCTTGAACACTAGAAGTTTCATTAAAATGTTTTTTCCTACGTATTTGACGCCTTTGAGGGTCGAATACCGGATCAACACTCATTTCAATGGCGCTTTCTTTAGCTTCATCAATCACTTTAGACAACCCCACTTATCTATAATTCTTGAAGTATTTAATTAACTTTCAATTGCAACATCAAGAATCACATCTTTCGATTGCATTTTTTTTTGCTCACCACATTCACATTTGTTAGTACTTCATACCATATAACAATTGCAACCGAAAAATCAAAATCCCTAACTTCATTTTTTTACTAGTGCTTTAGCTTGGCTTTCAATTATGGGATCTTCTTAGGTGTCTCTGACATCAAGTAAAGCTTCTCTTACATCGGAAAGTTGAAATTTATTGGCCTTAACACTATCTACACGAATTTCCCACCGAATGGCCGACTATGACTTAGGAGGTAATCCCTTAACATTGTCTTTCAAAACTTGTCATCTTTTAGTAGAATTGGCAAAGATGGTATAAATTCGTTGTATGATTGTAAAAAATTATCTAGTTTTAGTGTGTTAGCCTTATCACATAATGCAAGATTAAGGCTGTGACAACCACATGATTCAGGAAGCATGAAAGCTCTAGGATTTATCTTTAAAAATCAAGACCAAGAGACTTTAATTCCTCAAGTGTAACTTCAAAGAGTCATTTACCAGGGTTATCATGATCGAACAATCAATAAACCTAGAAAAGATTCCTCAACAGTGACAGAATTAAATTCTAGATTCACATACCTCACAATCAAAGACAGTTGTTCTTGGTGACTTGTAACGGGGGTACAATCGAGTATATGATAGAGTAATACTCGCATGTTCCCTCATTTAGTCCCGTTACAAGTCACCAAGAACAACTGTCTTTGATTGTACTCGATTAGTCCTAAAATTTAGTCCCTTAACGCCGGATCAAATTCTTCAAACATCTCATTTAGTCCTAAAATTTTCCATTACTCTTTTGATACAATTTCTCATTACTTCCATGAAATGCTAAACCATGTTTCGTAAGAATTTTCACAAGTGAAATAAGCCTAAAAATTACCTCTTTCCAATAATTTCTTTCTTTCTTAAAGTACTCGAACACTACTTTGTCAACTGTTTCATTACATTCCAACCTTTTACGCATTTCAAACCATTGATTCATATTCTTCATATGATCCATACTAACTTCATGCTCTTTAACTCTATCATCAACATGTTTCCAATCCACATAACCTTCATTATTAAACACACTTTTTCGATGCCCATGCTTAAAAAGTTTACAACAAAAACAAAATAAGGCGTTTACCTCTTTCAAATAAACAAGCCATACTCTATCACCGTCTTCCACATTTATCCACGGTCGGACCATTAACAATAGTCAAATCCCTTTTTCGACCATTTTTAACCAACATATTAATCATGTTAGGACTAAGCCCATCCCAACATCTTAGATAAAAAAATATCATATTAGGAATAGCATGAACATCCTCTTCATCTGCATTAGCATTAACATCCTCTTCATCCACATTAACATTACCATTCTCTTCATCAATATTATCATTAGCATCTTCTTCATCCACATTATCATTAACATCTTCATCCATATCATCATCAACATTATCTTCATCTTTATCAACACTAGAACTTTGATCTTGTTTCTTGAAAAACTTAGGTAAGATCCTTTTTGAGACTCTATTTTTCTAACTCTATTTTCCCCTTTACACCCTTGATGCATGGATTTGCTTTTAGGAGGCACGTTTGCTTGTTTTATATTAACAAATCAGAATCCAAAATCAATAATTTTCATTCATCAAAGTTCAAACAAGCAAAATTTAACAATCAAAGTTTAATCTTCATTCAAGTATTTAATTCTTGAATCAATGAATCAATTATCTAACTACTATCTAAGTATCTATTCAAAATTTTAACATTAAACATTCAAAATTTCAAACCCTGGTTGGATGAATCTTACCTTATTTCATCTTTGGATTGTCTAACTAAATTCAATGGTTTTGGTTTGGCGGGTGGCATTTGGACGTGAACTCGTGAATGACTGATAAAATCAATTATTCAAAGTTGAAGAATTGGTATTGAAGTCCATGCTTGATTCCTTTTGCTATTAACTGCTACCACTAATCTTCTCCATACGAAGATTTTTGACCTTGAATCTCCAAGCCCATTTAGCGTCGGTTAGCACTTTATAATGAGCCAATACCAAGACCCAGTCTACTTTGGATTTCACCGCCGTTTCCCACTTGAGCCAGTTTATCTTCTTTTCATCTACTTTTCCACTCCACAGAAAGTTTATGCTAATTCTTTCAAGATCTTCGATCACCTTTTTCAGGGCCCTAAAAAAATACATTTGTAAGCTTGTAAGCACTGATTTAATTAGGGTCAGCCTCCCGCCTATAAAAAGTGTGATTCCTTTCCAGAGAGCAAGTTTTCTTTTGAAGGCTTCAATGACTGAATCCAATTGTTTAATCTTGTTCATGTTGGCTCAAATTGGAATGCCCAATTATTGAAACGGTAATCTCCTTGTTACATCCATGGACGCTCGCCATACTTTCCACCTGATCGTAATTTATGCCAACTCCATAGATGCTACTCGTTAAACGTTCATATTTACACCTGAAATCAAGTGAAAACATCTTCATAATTCTAGCATTATTTTTTTACATTAGATTGGGACCATTGTCCCATAATAAAATATCATCTGCAAATAATAGATGTGAGATGGAAGGTCCTGCGTTTGGGAGTTTAATGTTGTGAAATGTGCCTAACGTAGAAAACTTAGACATATATCTTAAAAAGACTGAAACTATTAAAATAAAACTGAACATATTAGGGCACATATTAGTGGTGTGCATGGGTCGGTTTTTGACTAAATCCGAACCCAAACCCAAAAAGTCGGTTTTTGTGTTTTTAAAACCCATGGGTTTTTGGGTTTTTCGGTTTTGGGTTTTGGGTTTACGGACTGGGTTTGGGTTCGGTTTTTTCGGTTTTTTCAACTTGGCTTTAAATTTATTGTTTTTTAGTACTAAATACAAGTTATAAACATAACTCTTAATGATTCAAGAAAACATGTTATAATACTAAAGTTTAAATTTATGTTTCCATAAGCTTAAACATTAAAAATCAACACATTTCAAAAGAAAATTTACTCAGGAAACAATAACCATAAACAAAATTTTGAATGTCATTTTGCTTCGACAAAAAACCACCAATAAATCATAGATAAAATGTAATATGATCATATAATAATGTATTACAATATAGGCTTTTACATAATATAGGTCATGGGTCTTATGATAGAGATCGTATTCTAGTTTATAACATCATAGTCTTTTGTAATTGTATGGGAGGAGGAGAGAATTAGATAGTTTGTTAGGCTCATGCTTATGCATTGAGAGGGGCATAGCCCGGGACCACTTGTGGTTATTTCTTTTCTTGTCTTGTAGATCCATTTGGATCATCATCTTCATTATCATACTAATATACCAATTTTCCACCATTGTTACATGTTCTTAGCATTAATAAGTATCAAATCCTATCATTGGTCCGACCTGCCGTTCCCTCTGCTCTGCGATTTGAAAATTTTTTTTTCCGCATTCTCATCTGTTCATCAGATCTACAAATATCGATCCACAAATTGATTTCCAAATTCAATCCTAATACCCAATTCCGTTCTATATTGTTTTCAATTCACTACTCATTTTTTTTAAATTCTAGATTACAGTTGTTATCCACTATACACATTCAATTTCGATTGTTTCTAGTTTCGGTTTCTAAATCCAATTCATATTTACGATTTGTTCTAGATCTCCAAGTCTGATTTCTTCTGTTTCTGTACCTCTAATTGTCGATTAAACCATGGTGAATCAGACTACTCATACAAACATTAGATTAGATGTTCATGTTGTTCAGCTCAAACAGCTTCAAAGTGATGTCAACGAAATTCAAAATACGTTGAAGGGGTTGGAGGATGCTAGTATTGAGTCGGGTGAATTCAGGAAGGTTGTTTTAGCGTGGATGAAACAACAGGAGCAGAAAGTTGTTGATGATTCATCTTCATCGAGACTTTGCGGTGAGGTTTTCACTTTTTCTAGTCCCAAATCTATTTCCGATGGGGATTCTGGTCCCAATCGTGCTTGCGAAGGGAATTTGTATGGTGGTCCTCCATCTCTATTAGCTCAATTGGAGGTGCTAATTTCCAGATCTGAAGAACGCTTTTATGGCCAGAGACATCAGTTTCATGGCGGTCACTTAGACGAATCTGGACCTTCAATTGATGATACAACTACACTCATATATGTGAAAGGTACACCTCCAAGAAATTCTACAAAGTTTGATAGTAAAGTCAATGAAAAAATAATTGGTCCAAATCCAGATGAAAGTGGTGTTTTGGAGTTTAACAGTCTCGATGAGCATTGTGACGAAGATATTAATTCCTCAATATTTGATTTGTGTGAAATTCAAAACGGTTCAGGTTTAGTTCATGATTATGGTGTGGATATGTTCAGTTTAGGGTTGGCACCTAATAATCCTATAATTCAAGATCATACTAGTAACAAATTGCTTGATGTTCAAACTTTTGAGTGGAAATCGGGTTGGGACTTTGGTTGGCTTGACTATGATCGATCTCTTGCTTTAGCTCATAAGTTGTTTATTTTGGATGATGATACTAAACCACTTGACCCGTATGCAAACCTTAAATCAACTTGTTTATGGATGTTGTTCTATGGTTGGTAGGGGTGTGCATGGATCGGTTTGGGTCGGTTTTTGATTTAAACCGAACCCAAACCCAAAACTTCGGTTTTTGTGTTTTTAAAACCCATGGGTTTTGGGTTTTTCGGTTTTGGGTTTTCGGTTTCTGGACTGGGTTTGGGTTTGGGTTCGGTTTTTTCGGGTTTTTCAACTTGGACTTTAAACTTATTGTTTTAGTAGTAAGTACGAGCCGAAAACACAAACTCTTAATGATTTAAGAAACATGTTATAATACTAAAGTTTAAATTTATGTTTCCTTAAGTTTTAAACATTAAAAATCAACTACATTTCTAGAGAAATTTGTTAAAAAAACAGTAATCATAAACTAAATTTTGAATGTTCCCTTGCTTCAACAAAAAATAACCAATAAATCATAGATAAATTGCAATATGGGTCATATAATAATGTATTACAATACGAGCTTTTACATAACATAAGTCATGTGCTTTACATATATGATATTTAGCAAACACATAAACATTATTGGGTCGGTTCGGTTTTTACGGATCGGTTTTTTTACAAAACCCAAACCCAACCCGAAAGTTCGGTTTTTTTAAAAATTAAACCCAAACCCACGGTTTCTGTTTGGGTTCGGTTTTTTTGGGTTCGGTTTGTCGGTTTTTTGGGTTTCGGATCGGTTTTTTCGGTTTCATGCTCACCCCTAATGGTTGGTGCAAGACTGCAAGTCATGTTGCGACGAGTGTTGTTGGATCATATCATTTGTGGGTAGTACACGGGCAGGGTCGACCTCCTGAAAACACTATCAGGGAAGCCTCCATTCGGTAGTCGAGTCGGCTGTTCATTCCCAGTCTTGAGGGCAAGACTGTTTTGAAGGGGAGAGTAATGATAGAGATCGTATTCTAGTTTATAACATCATAGTCTTTTGTAATTGTCGGAGGGGGTAAGTGTAATTTCTATTTCTATAAATAAGGAGCAATAGTCATTATGGGAGGAGGAGAGAATTAGATAGTTTGTTAGGCTCATGCTTATGCATTAAGAGGGGCATAGCCCGGGACCACTTGTGGTTATTTCTTTTCTTGTCTTGTAGATCCATTTGGATCATCATCTTCATTATCATACTAATATACCAATTTTCCACCATTGTTACATGTTCTTAGCATTAATAAGTATCAAATCCTATCATCTTACATATATGAAATTTAGCATATACATAAACATTATTGGGTCGGTTCGGTTTTTACGGATCGGTTTTTTAACAAAACCCAAACCCAACCCAAAAGTTCGGTTTTTTTATAAATTAAACCCAAAACCCACGGTTTCTATTTGGGTTCGGTTTTTTGGGTTTGAGTTTTCGGTTTTTTCAGTTTCGGATCGGTTTTTCGGTTTCATGCTCACCCCTAGCACATATTAGAAAATCCCATTAATTAATACTCACCAAATTCCAATTCTAAATTCTTAGAAATATAATGTGGAGACAATCAATTTCTTATTTAACTAAATTCTTTAAAACCCCACTCTTAGGCCAAGGGGGTAGAGGTGCACAAATCGTTTTTTTTAAAGAACCGGTTCCGGTTCTTGTTGATGGAAAAGGAACCGGTTCTTACAAGAACCGGTTCAGTTCTAGAACCGGTTTTTGGTGAAAAAACTAGAACCTATTAACCGGTTCTTGTAGAACCGGTTCCTATAGAACCGGTTCCGATTCCTAGAGATCCGGTTCAGGTTCTTAAAAAAATAGTTTTTTTCTATGATATATGCAAGAACGATAGACTGCTGTAAATTTTCACTCTCCATTGGGCTTTCATTTAGAGTCTATGGTCATAAATTTGTTATATTATATTTTACTAAATAAGTAGTAACATTAAAAACTTTAAATATTACAAGATATATAGCTTTTAAAACATTAAATAAGTAGCAACACTAAAACATATACCGGTTTTTTAGGAACCGGTTCTTCCAAGAACCGGTTCCGGTTCTTTTGGAACCTATAGTTTGGAAAAAATAGTAGAACTTATTCAGAACCTACGGTTTGGTTCGGTTCTTGTAGAACCGGTTCTTCTAAGAACCGGTTTTCGGTTATTTCATCGGTTCCGGTTCCGGTTCCGGTTTTTTTGTGCACCTCTACAAGGGGGTAAATTAAATAAAGAAAAAAAGGGGCATGATAAGGTCTTTGAAGGGTCCATTAAGGAAAAAAAAGTTGAGCTTGGGCCAACAAAATGAAACCATTATAGGTTCAAATACGTCTATTTTACATTAGGATCTTTATGTAGTTTAATTTTTATTTTTTATAAATTATGGCAATGGAAGACTTTTGACAAATTGAACTTTAAAAGATCTCCATACGAAGGATGCGATTACAATAAAAGAAAGTAGTAAAAACAATCCATTGGGTTTTAGAACAATAAGCTTGAAGTTGTGATATTCCTAAAACCCTTTGATGTATACAAAGGCATCTACACTAAACAAAGGCGTCTCAATGATCTTGAAGGTCCTAAGTGAACAAAAAAATGGCTTCTTTAATAAATTAAAAAGTTAGAGTTGGCAGGCAGAGTTAAACTTTGTTTTTAAACTTTTTGAATCTTTTAAAGTTATTTTAATTTTTTAGTTTGTTTAGTTTAAGTTAGGTTTTCTAGCCTTTTGCCCTTTTTAGATGCAAACTCTTTTACACTTTTTTTTTGTAATAAAAACACAAGTTGACATTATAGATATTAGATTCGGATAATTAAAAATAATCGAGAATGAGTCCAGTTTTACAAATTTTCAAGCACTAAACAAGTGAGTTGCAATCAAAATTCAAGCATAAACAATTTCTAATTTGAAAGCATTGAACACTCAGTCCATGATTTGCATGCAATGAGCAATAACTCGATAACTAAGCAGGTTACGAACAAACTGCAACAATACAATGAAGCCTTCTAAGGGCCAAAGTTTTGTCTTCAGTAGGTTATGTTTTGCTATTCAAAAAAGATGACGGCACAACTTGTTGTCCGTTTATCTATCACCTTATTGTAAATTATTTAGTGTTTAATACCAAATATTTATACACCTTAAACAACAAGTTAGAGGTGTAAAAATCGGGTTTTGGGCCCAACCCGAACCGGGTTTTAACCCAACCCGGTTTTGGTCAACAAAATCCAAAGCGGGTTTTTGACCAAACCGGGTCGGGTCGGGTTGGGTTTTTAAGGGATAAAAAATCGGGTTTTTGAAACCGGTTAGGGTCGGGTTAGGACCGGGTTGGGTAAAAAACCCTTTAAAAAAAGTGATTTTACACCGGGTTGGACCGGGTCGGGTTCAAACCGGGTTCAAAAAAACCCGGGTACAAACCGGGTTCAATAGAAAATATAAAAACCGGTCTCAAACCGGCGGGTTTTTAAAAACCCGAACCGGGTTCTATGATACCGGGTTGAAACCGGTTCGGGTCCGGGTCGGGTTGTCGGGTCGGGTTGAAAAACCGGTTTTTTTACACCTCTACAACAAGTGCATGTATGAAACCTGTATTAAACTAGAGGCCAAAGCCCTAGCTTTACTATCTTTGGGCTTGAGTCACCTCGGGCCCAAAGCCCTAGAAGAATTAGGTGCTTTCCTTTGTATTAGTTTTGTCAAATTGAGTTTTATAAGAACTATTAATTTGCCATGGATTTTTGGGTCTAACAAGTCAAGGGGACGTGAAAGGCTTTGCTTGAAGATATTAAGTTCTAGTCTAGGCTTGGCGAATATTTACTAATTTGGTATTGCTAACTTCAAACGTGCCGTAAAAAATAGTAAGAGTTGTTTCTTGTAACTGCTAGAAGAAGAATTAGGCAGGGTTGAGGATGATCACACATCGGTTATATGCTCCAAGATTTAGATAGACATAATTTATAGAAAGCATTTCATGAAATTTGAGAAAATTAAAGAAAGATGGTTTCTAAATGTCATTTAATTATGTTACAGTATAGGTTAATTTCACTGCTTACATAAATACAAAAGTAACAAAACTCATGATTAGGAGAAGCTTTTTTGGGGTGGTGGTTATGAGAAAAAAGTGATTTCATGGGTGAAATGGGATCATGTCATGGCACCAAAGGAGGCGGGAGGTCTCAGGGTGGGGAGCATTAGAGATCTAAATATTGCATTGTTAAGCAAGTGGAAATGGAAGTTAAGGAAAAAACGAATAATTTATGGGTGGAAGTGATAAATGCAATACATCGCCAACCTAGGAAACAACTGCAGTTTCCATGTAATAAAGCTTTTGCAGGACCTTGGAGACAAATTACTAGTGTGGAAGCTGAGCTTAGAAGTGAAAATATAGATTTAAATAAGTTCATAAAAGGTAAAGTTGGTTTGGGGAACTCAATCTTGTTTTGGTTCGATTGGTGGATTGGTAGTGGGCCGTTAAAGGAGATATATCCGGACTTGTTTAAGTTAGAGAGAAACAAATCGTGTAAAGTGGGAGAAAGATGTAAGAAGGAAGATGATAGAATTATTTGGGCTTGGGATTGGGCACAATCGCCTGCCCTCGGGATCGAAGTGCAGCAGCTCCAATCTTGCTATCAACTTTTACAAGGTATTAATTTATCTAGTTCACCTGACTTTTGGGAGTGGGAAAGCAATGGTGAAAAGGAGTTCTCTGTGAAAAATTTAAGAAAAATCATTGAGCTAAATCGGGTGTCGGTGGATTTAAACCCCATTTATTGGTCAAATTGGGTTCCTCCTAAAGTTAGATGTTTTGCGTGGAGAACAAGACTATACAAGGTTCCTTGCAAAAAGGCGCTGGTAAATCGTGGAGTGGCAATTGGCTCTGATGAATGTTCGATGTGTGTCGGGAGGTCGGAGTCTCTGGATCATCTGTTTCTCGATTCTCCTTTCGCCTCTAAAGTTTGGTCCAAAGTGTTCAATTGGTGTGGTTGGAGTGGTGAGGTGGGACAGACAATTAGAGACAGAATTGATTGCTATAATATTTTGGGGGGTTCGTAAATGATGAGAAGTAAGGCGTATGTCATCATTATGGCGACAGTCTGGTTTATTTGGCTTGCCCTAAATGAAATCATCTTCAAGGCATTGCCTTTAGCGGTGGACGGGGTTTTGAACAAGATCAAGGTTAACTCTTTTGTGTGGCTTAGACATCGAGCAAATAAAGTTGGTGTTATGTGGCATAATTGGTGTACTAGTCCGTTGTGTTAGAGATGTTGTAGTTGTGTGTTGCAGTGGTTGCTTTGTTTGTGTTTTTCGGTCCTAGCTCTTGCTAATGGCTTAGTTTCTAATAAAATCGCCGTTCAAAAAAAAAGATATCAAATAGACTAAAGTGATAGACTAGAGGGTATATGTTTTTAAAAGAACGAGACATCTAAGGGTGAGGGTAATACATTCTATCATTTGTTCTCTAACAATCCATTAATTAAAATTCTAACCATTAATGACGACACAATCATTTCATAATTTAACACAGTTTATTTTTAATTAAAAAATTCATCTCAATAAAAATAAAAATAAAAATAAAAATAAAAAATACATTTCAATAAAAAAAATTAAAATACACAAAAATTAAAAAAAATACATGAAAATAAACACAAAATACGATAAACTAAAAAATACTATTCATCGGGAAATTGACTTTGCAATGAGGTTGGACACATTCTCCAATCCTAATGTGCATAGTCTAAACTCCCAAGCATCCCTAGTAAATTATTATAACTTCCATATATGCGCATCTTGCAAAAGTGCGACGTCGTAACTAGTCGGACGACGCAAAAATTATTTTTCATATAAAGTAATGGCAGCATTGTAGAAAAACTCTAGGCATTCTCTAGAAGTTCTAGCCGACATAGCGGTATTAATCATAAGAGTCGGGTGAATTACTATAACCAAGTTGACGAATAGCGGATGTGCATTTCTGAATTGCAGCAAAACTCCTCTTCTCTCTTGCATCGTACCCTTCTTGAACCATTCAACACATGCTTTAATATCATCAACGATTTTCATAAACAATTCTTTCGGCAAGCGGAATATTGTTCTAAATGTCTCTGCATTATATTTTGGGTCATTTGAGTCAACCCAAAAATAATCATCTAGTAAGTGATTGTGCACTTGTATCCGATCAGTGGCACATATCTTTTTTTAAGTGGTCGTATTATCCGTCTCTTCTTGGTCTATGGCTCTTGCGACAACCAGCGCAAGAAAATCAAAATCATTGCCGTCGCTTGAAGACGAGAGGTAATTTAAGGCCAAAGATGAACTAGCTAGGTTTTATAAAATGAGATGAAGAGGTAAAAATATAAATTTGCATTGTAAAGTTAATGAGAGAAATATGAGTGTTTTTTATTTAAAATGGGGTGTTTAATTTGTAGGTTTTTTAAATAATATAACCCAACCCAACCCGACCCCACCTTATTACCGTTGCCAACATCACCTACTTTCAAAAATCTAGGGCCCACACACATCATCGCAGCGGTGATCGATCCCCTCCAACCCTGTCCCCGCCACCCTGTCAAACCAGGACAGTGGTGTACACACGCATGGTTGGACTCTATCCAAACCATCCTCACACCCACCCCTATCATCCTATTGTCCTAAGTAGCAAATCTTGGACCCATATTCTTTATCCAACGATATGATAATCCACCCTTTTATGTAATATTGTTCTATTTTAGATCATTGAGTAAGGAAAACGTACAAAAGATGTAATTGTTAGCCTTAATTGTTAACCAAGTTTTAATGAAAGTTAATTTGTCAAATTATGTACGTCTTGATGTATAGTTATTTGTTCTCAAAAATGTATTTATTTAGAAGTCTAGGGGTGAAGATATAGTTTAGTAAAACTTGTATAAGGTTACGTACACCAATTCAGCAAATTAGCAAGACGTTTCCATCTAGTTCACATGGAAACATTTGAAACGGACGAATGCACTCTAATGAAATTCAATTTATTCTTATATATGTTCTTGATGTATTATATATATATCGAGCTGGCCTGTATATGGATTGATGTAATCTTGGTTTATCAAGATATCTCTTCAAATAGTTGAGGATTTAAGTATCGTTAGGAACAACATTGTATATTTACCGGTAATTAAGATTAGAGGGTATGTTAATTAGTTACACATTCTAAGAAAACATGATCGCAATAAACATCTAATACAATATTTTGTAAAACTTAACTTCTCTTCAAGAACCCTAACATATGGGCAAATGATATATTCTTCTCACCAACAAGTGAATGATTAATTCTTGTTTTGTGCAAGTTTTAATATATGATGTTTATTAAAAAATAGTTTTAATATATACACAAACTGAACTATTTCTTTGAGCAAGTCATAGAAATGTGTAATGACAATCAATATATGTAGCAATAAATAGATTAGACCTAATGGGATCAACAAGTCACAAAGCTAATCAATGAACACAAAGAGATGACCATCATGTAGAGTAAGTCATCCCATGATTTCCAGTTGTACAGTACAACTTGCTAATCCATTCATGTACAAGATATATAGAAAGTACATATATATATACACACTCATCAATTCACCAGGTGAGAGATGTGTTTTTTATATGGCTGCAACACCTGAAAAGATATTCCCAAATCCCATAGAGATCTCAAACAAGTCATTACAACAACATATCATTGGCCAAACCAGAACTAGAAATTATTAGTACACTCAAACTAAAAGTCCAACTTATAAAAAATCAAATAAATTTTAGTGAATGAAAAACATTAGACCATTATCTTGAGTCTTGACCTCGCATGATTTCACAAAGACTAAATAACCTGCAAAAAAAAACACTAGTTAATAATTTCATGCTTTGAGTTTTTAGCTTCTTGTAAAAAAAAACAGTATACCGGACTCGCTAACCGGCCTGTGACACCTATGTCACAGGAACAAGACACACGCGGTAATCAGCTCATAGATCACCCTACAACCAAAAGATCGAGATTTAACCCGTCTTCCACATAACACTCAAATTAACCTGGCCTGGTGTGGTCTTTTCATTCATTGATGGTCACTGGTCACCACAAGATTAACCTATTTATTAATCTTATTTCGCTTTGATGTTAATAAAAAACACTAGTGAGTAATTTCAAGATCAAATCAAAGATCACCACTTACCAAAGTCCAGTAATAAAAAATATTATATATATAATTAGCAATTGCCACTGCAGCATCATCAAGATTCTCAAACCATCAAAGGGCCCATAAACCACTTTCTTTTTTCTATTGAAAAAAGATGAAGAAAAGCTTATGAAACCCTAAAAGTTGAGTCTTTTGTGAATCTTGAAGATGCTCCAAAAGCAAGAACCAACTGTCACTTGAGATCTGCTATCATTTGTTCAGAAAAAGTAGAAGGATTAAAGATCATCAGCTTCAACTGATGATAGATCAAGAATAAAGTTGAAACAAACAAATATATATATTATCAATGAAGGGTTTTGTTCATCAAGAACACATATATCAATGAAGGGTTTTAATTTGTTCATGAAGAACACATATATATATATAGGTATGAAGGGTTTTGTTCATGAAGAACATATGTATCAAGAAAGGGTTTAGGGTTAAGTATTTATAGGAGGAGAGATAGGTAGGTTGAAGAAGGGATGATGAGCAAATATTAATTACAATACAAGAAGCTAGAATTAAGTGAGTGAGTGAGTGTGTGTGTGAGAGAGAGAAAGAGAGTAACTAGAACAGTTAGCAATCACAATCCGAGGTACTAAAAATTACCCAAAGCTTGAATACTTACTGACACAAACCCACCCCCACACAAGTGAGGAGAATAATAATGGCATCTAAGAAAGGAAAATAAAATAGAAATCAAGATTTGCCCTTTTCATCCATGTTGCGTTTAATACAAGTATATGTATAATTTGGCCTACTAATACTTATCCTGGAGATCTACAACTGCTTTTAGGGTTCAAGATTTTCTCTTTATAATTACTTTACAAGTGGAGGAGGAGAAATACAAATATAACATGTATAATACCAAGTTAGGTTAGTAAACCGTATATTATACGAGTTAAAAAAATATATGTAAACGATACCTACCTGATAACAGAAAACCTAAAAGAACTAGATGTTGAACCAAAAAGGCTAAAAACTAACTTAAAAGATCAAAAATCTTAAACTTAAACCATTAAATCTTTTATATAATGATTTGAAAGGCATTATGGCATTAAGATTTTCAAGGTTTAGCCAAAGGCTTAGCTCAGGTCCCCACTACTCGTCGTATTTGGTTTGGTATTGCTACCGCGCATGACTTCGAGAGTCATGATGATATTACTGAGGAACGTCTTTATCAGAATATTTTTGCTTCTCACTTCGGGCAATTAGCAATCATTTTTCTGTGGACTTCCAGAAATCTCTTTCATGTAGCTTGGCAAGGAAATTTTGAGTCATGGGTACAGGACCCTTTACATGTAAGACCTATTGCTCATGCAATTTGGGATCCTCATTTTGGTCATCCAGCTGTAGAAGCATTTACTCGTGGAGGTGCTCCTGGGCCAGTGAATATCGCCTATATATTCTGGTGTTTATCAGTGATGGTATACAATCGGTTTACGAACTAATGAAGAAGCAAAATCATATTTGTTTCTTGGCATCATTTGAAGTGTGGTGGGGGAAGTGGGTGGTGGTGGTGATGGGTGGTGGTGGTGGACGGTGGAGGTGGGGGATGAAGGGTGGTGGTAGTGGTGGGGGAAGTGGGTGGTGTGGACAGTGGGTGGTGGAAAGTGATAGACAGTGGGTGGTGGTATTGTGTGGGAAAGTGGGTGGAGGTATTGAGTGGTGTTTAACTCTCTTCAAACCTTAGAAGATCTTATAGATAGCTGGACAAAGTATGCATCAGGAAGAGCTTACATAAACGTTTTTAATGAAATGTCTTAGGAAAAACAAATAGTCTGCAGATGACAATGTCTGCGCGTGGTTTGCACGGTGCAGACAGAAAAGCCTGAACATACATTTTTCAGAAAAACAAACACCAACTTAGCCCACAACAACGCACCATATTTTCACCATCCGCCCCTTTTTATTTTGTTCACTACACTACACCATACTAACGTTCTTTTAGAGTATTTTCTTTCAAATAATTAATAAGCTAAAGTAATATTAATAAATAAAAAATATTAACAAATACATCACGGGGCTATATTTTTTAATCGTAATATTTCAATAACGGCTATATTTTCCAACATTTATATTTCCAAATGGAAATAATTCCACACGACTATATTTTCAAATTTGTAAAATATCAAAACATGCGATAACATTATTCACGCAACAAGATTTTCTAACTGGCATATCCATAAAGTATGTTTTCTTAATCTCATAACCGGCTTCAGAACAAGAAACCTCCCCATAGTCTCCAAGCTCCATACACTTAGGTTGTTGAAGATCCATGGGTTAACAATTACGACTTTAATTGAGATTTATCTATCGTTGAATTCTTTAGCCAACTTGAAGTTCCAAGCCCACTAGCGATGGTTAGACCACTAAACTTATCGACAATGGTCGAACCTCGGTAGAAAAGGAGTTTGTAGCATGGCTTATGGGAGGACTAGTGAAATTCAAATCCTTACTTGTTGGATTCAAGGTCATGGATGAATAGTTATGCTCCACTTAAGTTTTGATTATATTTTGGTTATGCTTAAATTATATTTCAATTATGGTTTGCTCTTAATTTATAATAAGTAAATTTTATTTATTTCTTTAATTACTAAAAGAGAGGGGGAGGGACCTCTCTTTTACTTTTTGTGCTTTGGAGCTTAACAATATTTATCCTTAGTTTTTTATTTTATGATTTTGGTCTTTCTGCTTCACATATTTTCAACTTTCATTCTTGACTTTGACATTATTATCATTTTGACATCTAACTTTAGATGTTTATACTTTAGTAAAAAAACTTTTCCTTATCAACGCACGTGGCTAATTTGCAAACGCAAAACCTCGCCGCATTTGCCGCCATGAAACATGTTGAAGTTAAAACGTGACAAATAAGACCTGACAATCACACTACAGACCCGATTACGTTACTAGTTTTAGTTATGTTATGGTCATATGAGTCTTCAATATAAAAATTAAAAATGACAATTTTTTTTTAAATTTGGACACGGCCAGTAGCAACACGCCACCACTACACCATACCATCTTGTTATTGCCAACAACGTTACATCATCCGTCGACAACATCTTTAAAAGTTGAAATTTTTAAATGATAATAAATAAAAGTTTAGATCATTAAAATATAATTTTATAAAATAAAATGACAATCACTTAAAAAGAGGGCTTGTTATACACGATTCTATCTCGACATATATGCAAAGAAATGTGTGTGTATAACATTTTTTGTTATGTGTACATCACACCTCTTTTTGGAAAATTTTAATGGTTAAAAATGAAAAAAAAAATCAGAGATTAAAATGATAGTTAACTCAACATAAAAAAAATTAAAATACAAGTGCAAACATAATAAAAGACAAATATATTGTCCTCATTTTTGTCATATCTCTTCTTTAGTCTTCACGGTGATCTCCCGAACGCGCCTTATCAACTTTTTTTCCTTTCAATTTTCATTTACTAGGTTTTTTTTTCCCGTGTAATACACGGGTTGAATGATAAATACGATATTTTTTTATTAATATAGAAGATTTGTTATTAGAAAAGCTAAATCAAATAAATATAAATAATTATTTTAATTTTACATAACTTAATTATTCTATTAAAGATGTATAATTACTATTAAAATAAGTAATATTATTAAAATTACGATTATATCAAATGAATATATTTGAAATCCAAAATAAATAAATTTAGTATTTTCATAACGATTATTCAAATTAAAAAATTATCAAAATCCTACTAAAAAGTAGTTATAAGATATAGATAGATATTAATGATACAAGTTTTTTTTCATTTGTTTTCAAAAAATAATAAAATATATTAATAAGATATATGTTAATTATCGGGTTAAATTCAAACCCAGAAACCCAGTTGAAGATCCGCATAAAATAATATATAGGAAAAATGTGAGTTTGACACATAGGAAAAATCCTAGGTGGACATGCTAGAATCATGACAAGTGTATTTGTTACTCAATTATTAGAATAGGTAGATTTTTCTTTTTAAGTTCTATTTTTTACCCGATCATTGGAAGTTGAACTATTGCATGCATTTGCAAGGGCGTATCTACCCTTGTAGGATGGGGGCACCCGCTCTTTCTGTGATTATTTTTTGTTTTTATATGTTAAATTCTCGATCGACCCTTGTAAAATTTAGCTTGCGACCCCCATCCGGTCTTGAAAACTCAGTTTAATGCTTAGTTAACAGCCAATATGAGACACATAATATTTAACAATGGATTAAGTTAAAATATTGTTAGAAGATAGTAATATATATTTATTTATATTGTCATGTATAGTCAAACAATAAGGTATTATAACCTTAAGTGTTTCACCATTGCACAAAACCATCAACATAGTTGATTATTTGGATGGTCATGAGTACAAAAAGAAAATACATAAATAAACTAACTACTTTTGCTAAGTAATCAAGTGAGAAGTGAGGAATTGTGGAAAATTTAGTTGTAGAACCAAGGTTCACAATATCACAATTTTTATACCATAACACAAGTCTTCCAACATAATTTATTTGAAAATATGGTTTGGTTTAATCAATTCTTATTTGTAGATTAATTAATGACTTATGAAAGAAGTAGAATGGAGGCATATGAAGTTTAAGAAACAAAATAAAAGATTTATTTTATATAGTTTAAGAAAAATGATCTTAACTCGAACCTTAAAATGGTGATTTACCAAACCTTTTACCTTGGTAATTATATGGTAAAATTCATAGAGGATTTTTCAAGTATTTAAGAATAAAAATGAAAGAAAGAATAAAAAACTCACAAATTTTTATTGGAAATTTGTTGAAAAAAGATGGAATTCTTAAATAGATTGAGGGAGTTCAAGAGATATATTTTAGAGTAATGAAAGTGATTAGAGAGATTTAGTTTGATATTTATAGATAAAAATTAGGGTTAGACATTAAATAAGTTTGTTTTTTTTAACGGCAAAAAGTTTGTTAAGTGGATGGAATGAAAATTTTTCAATTTTGAACATAAGTGGAGTGAAAATGATTTTTTTTTTTAATTTTGACCCCTTCAATAATTTAGTTGTTGTCATTTTTTTAATTTGACCCGACCCGGTTCAATCTAAACCGAATTGAACTGGATTTGAAAAATATTATATATCGATACTCAAATGATTACTATCAAATTTTCGACCCCCATAAAAAAAATTTTGGGTACACCATTGTGCATTTGGATATGGTATTCAAAGTTTGTTTGAAATACGGGTCATGGCTAAACTTTAGGGTATTTTTAGGATTACTTTTATGTGTGCTACGACTCTTTTGGGAGATGACACGATACTTACCACGCCTCACAGCCAGGGGCATAGATGGATTCAACACGTTGTCAGGGGTACCTAGACACATCCTCAAGCCTAGGTCACACATTAACAATTTTGATAAGGCACCCACATTTTTTATAGGAGCCACATTGAGGCCATGAGATTTTTATGAGACCAATAACAGTTTTGACTTTTAGGTGGCTCAAATGCCTAGTTTCTAAAGGTTGTGTGTAATGTATTATGCTGTCAAAAAACGCCCCAATAACGCTCCACTAACGTCCTACGTCCCACTACGTGGGGGCGTTATGTTTGAAAAAAAATTCTAGGCGTTTTGCTTATAACACCGGTGCTCAACTTTGACTAACAATTCTCATCCAATCAATGCAATGTCGTTCAAATAATTGATTAATAATTATGGGGCATTATCCATTACACCACTTTTAATATAATGCCCTTGTCTAGTCGTCATTTACATGCCGAAAAATGCCCCCAAGGAACATTAACCATTACATAAAGTCTAACAAATCATATATATCCTAAAATCTTCGATTCCTCATCTCATTCAGCTTGTATTTTTTATGTTATGATTAATTGCTTACACATTATTTTATTTTTCTAAAATCACAGTACTTGTTTAACTATTTTATTTTAGAAAACTTACCGTTATAAATATTTTTAAAACTTATATTTTCTATATTTAAACTTTATACATATATTTTTGCATTTTTTAAATAAAAACAGTTATTATGTTGATTGGCTTTAAAACAAAGTATCACTAATCTGAGTAGTTAGAACAATAACTACTTATCAACCGGTCGAGGTTTCTGTACATTGATATTCATATATATAGAACATGGAATTTGATGTTTGAGTTTATAAGTGAGCGAAAAAGACTAACCAATAGATGAAAGTAGTTGTGATGATCGAACAATTTAACTTGTTTTGTATTGTATCTTTAGTCTCTTGATCTGACCCGTGACATGATTTATTTTTACTAAAATAGTTTGACATGATTATTTTAACATCCCAGAAGAAAAATTCTAAATCCGTCATTGTTACCTCACCCCAAGGCATTACACATAGCTCTTATAACATGCATCTCATATTCAAACTTTGATTTCGCCAGCATTGTCATGCATATTCACTAGTTTTGTCATAAACTTTTATAGGTCATATGCAAAAACACTTTATTTACTTGATTTTGTTGTTAGCAACTAGTATATTAAAACAAGTGCTTCATTGTACGTAGTGCCCTTTCGAAAATATATTTTGTTGCTTTTTCACATGTATTGCATTCATGTCTTTTGATTATGTTACAGAATTTATGGCTCATATTCTGCAAACCTTAAATAAGTGTATCATTTAATTAAAGCTAATTTCTTTATTTGTTGAATCGACCGATGTAAACTTTAAGTTTTTGAATATTGAACGTTGAATCCCATCCTCAAATTGAGATCCAAGTAACATGCAAAACAACGGGTTATACACATGAATAGATTCCCTTTAACGATAGGTATCTTAAAGACGTAGCTGTTAGTTTAATCTAGCGACAAAGATGTATGTCATCATTCAAGTATTGTTGGGTTGTACTTTTATTTGAGACATGATGTCACTTTAGGTGGAATATGAAAAGGTAGGATTAGTTGCTCGTAAAAAATTAGTAGAGTAACCATCTCGCTGAGTAAATTATGAAAAGGTAGGATTAATTCCTCTCATTGCCTCTAGCTAGCGATATTGTTACCGATATTTTGTGCTGATATTATGCCCCAGGTCCGATATACAATATCTCGTCGAGATATATAGGTGGATTTAACTGCATAGCTCCTAACTTTGCCCAATTTACAACTTTGACACATATACTCAAGTTTGACATCTTTAAGACTTTCACCATAGACTTTGACGTAATTGTAATTTTTACATGTTATACTATGACCCTTTGACATATTTACATTTTTTTTTACTTCAGCTTTGGATATGTACACTTATTTTAACATTCATTTTTCCATCTATCACCGTAACACGCAACACATCTCGAAATAATTTATACTTGTATATTGTTACCAAGTAGATTATTATGCCACCCATGCATTGCTAAGACAACACTTGTACATTTAGCCTGAATACATTGTTTACACCAAGTACTAGTTAAGTTTTCAGTTTCCAAATGCTATGTCCGATATTTCAAAATTGTTGGGCGCTTAATTAAGGCTACACCTTTAATGGTTAAAGCAGTTTTAGGTGTCGTTAAGAGAATATATATGGCTCGATCGGTGTAGAAATTTATATTCAAAATAAAATATTTTTTCTGGTGTTGTAGGGTATAACAAGTGTATTTATTGTTGTGATACCGTGACCAACCGAACTAACTCGAGTGTTAACCGGAACTAGTATCGACATGCTTCTATAGTTTTCAATGACCAAACCATTAGCGATCAACTCCCTTCGCATAGTGCAATAAAAACTAGTTATTTTGAATGTACATTTTTAAAACAATTATATGTTCATTTCCATTTTATTTTAATTGTTTAGAGGGAAGGAAAAGTTAAAAAAAACATCGGAAAGCATCGAAAAAGTACACACTAATATTTCTCACCAACTCCAAACCTTTCATTTTCATATGATATTTGATTCCCCCCACCTCGTACGGCACATTCTTTTGTTATCTTTTTTTTGAATATTTAATTACATCTTTTCTTAAAAACAAACTAAATTGATGAGTTATTTGTTTCACTTCTTAATGATTTAATTCAGTATTTAATTATTTAGTTTCAGCATTCAAATGACTCAAGATTTAAATGATTATTTAAAGTTTTCATTTGAACTCAGAGGTCTAATAACAAAGTTCCTTATGTTTCATATTCAACAAAAAGAAAAACAAATCAAATATTTATATAGATCTAAACTTAAAAATAATAATAAGCTCATAAACAAATAATAAATAACATAACAAAATATACTAACCTTGAAATTTAAACTAGAAAAGATATTATTCCATTAATACTCCATATATGAGTAGTATGTTACTTCATATATCAGTATAGTATACGATACTACATATATGCAGTATTATAAAATTTAAAAACATAATATATCGTAATACTACATGTATGTAGTATTAAAATAAAAAAATGAGAAAATTTTTTTATAACGTTATTTATATTTAAATGTTAGATAAAGTAATTCTTATTCTAATGTTGTAATTTAAAAAAAAGTTAATGTATGCAAAAGAAAGAAATGTTTAAAAAATTATATATTTAAAGTTCCAATTTTACAATTTATTTTTAAAATTCCACCACTTTACTTTTCAGTAACTCTCAACTTAATATGTATTTATCTTTTGATCCATACCATAGATGTGTGTGTACCTGTTAACCTTCGTATGTTGTTTCCTTATTTATATTCTAAAGTAAATAAATTCAATTTACTTACAAGAAAAACCAATAGTTTCTTAGTGTAGTGGTTAAGTGAAAGGTAAGAGGCTTTGCCTCTATTGGAGGTCCAGACTTCAAATCCAAGCAATGATGTTTAAATAAAAACTTGATAATTAATACTAATAATTGCTAACCTGACGTTAACAAACATTTACCTACAAAAAAGATTTATTATTTTATGCCTTGAATAACCAATATTTGAAACGTTATGGCAAATCTTCATATACTGATAAATAAGTAATTTTTGGCGCATGTATTTATTTCAAGCATAACATATCATTTTCACTTCACTTTATTTTATGTATCACTTTCACATTAATTCTCTTAATTAAATTAAAAATCTTGGTTATTGTTTAAATAAGTTTTGCATAATTATTTATTAAAATACATTTACTTTAATATCATAAAGTTGAAATGTAAAATTCAACTACGATTTTTATTACCTATTTTAAACCTATACTTTCTACAATCGAAAATGAATGGTTAAATGAATAATTCCTACAATTTCGTCTCATAATAGAAAATTTAATACGAATAATTCTTATAATTCTGTCATCATAATAGTAAATTTATTATTTGTTACGTTGTATTGAATTTAAAGTTTAAATTAAATTCAAAAAGCTGTATATTTATACAACATTTTTTAACGAAATACAGTTTTGGTTTTTATCTATAAATATTTAATTATAATATAATGAAGCCAAGTTTTAGTTTTTATCTCTTACATCCCAAATTTTTATGTTTCAAAATTTAATACCATTTTATTTTAATATATTTTTAATCAACATGTGTGTTACACGGGTATCTAACCTAGTTTTAAATAACCATTTACTCATTTAATATAGAAATATTATATGTGTGAGAATGACAAATGATACAAAAAAGACACACGAGAGTGCTAAAAAAGTCATAACTTGCAATTTAAATAGAATTTCAAAAAAGTGATTCGGAGACCTTGTTTCCCACGTCGTCCTCCTTAACAAAAAAAATAAACGAAAAATTAAAAAAAATCAAAGTTTTCATTGTGTCTTTATTTTTACCTTCAATGTGTCTCTTGTAAAATTTTGACACAATAAAAGACAAAATGAAAATAAATAACGAAAGACACAATGAAAACTTTATTTTTTAATATTTATTTTTCATATATTTTTTCATGAAAGAGGACAACGTGTGAACAAGGTTTCCGAAACACTTTTTTTTAAATCGATTGTGAGTTATAATTTTTTTAATGTGTTATTGTATTGTTTTTCTTAGCATTATGCCATAATCACACTTTATAAAAACAAACAGCTTTGTATATGAACCTGTTTCTCGTTTCTAATATATATCATTACATGTTTTAATATTTACAAATCATACTTCTAATATTTTATTTAGTTCTTCGTGACGATCAATCAATGTAATTAACAAGTGCGATGATATATACCCGTTTTTACCGGATACTTTTATGTGTCTAGATTCTCAACTTTTGCGAATAATATATTAGATATTTCAAATCTTAAAATCATTTTTGTAAGATTTAAAATGGATTTTAATTGAAAGAAATGTTGCTTTAGTGTCAGCAATGTTTTGTATTTATTGATGGATTAAAAAAGATGTGGTCATGAAACAAAGTACTGAGGAAAAGTTAAAACTAAAGTTCAGAGATAATTAGTAGACATGATGGTTTAAGGAATTGAATTGAAAGAAATGTCAAACTGAAAATAGTAATCACTTAGCTAACTTTTTAGTTTCATTTTCTTCATGTTAAGACCATATGTAATGGTAAGCTTTCAAAAAGCTTCATGCAGGTCCACATCAGATTTGGACGTCTTTTACACGGCGCCAAAAAGGATTTTAGCCC
This sequence comes from Tagetes erecta, assembly GCA_030867185.1. NCBI lineage: Eukaryota > Viridiplantae > Streptophyta > Magnoliopsida > Asterales > Asteraceae > Tagetes > Tagetes erecta. The sequence goes on from CM061493.1 coordinate 58,580,019, forward strand.
TTAAAGCGCCCCTGTGTAGTGGGAATAGGGCGTTTTTGGGCTGTAATGGGGCGTTTTTTAGTGATAAAACGCCCAAAAACGCCCCACTACACATGGTCTAATAAGCTTATCTATAAACAAAATGTTAAAATTTCCATGTTAAGATTGTTGATTTTTAAGTTAAGTAATTTTTATTTGATTTCTTATTATTAGATTTGAAGCCAATATGTTTTCTCATGGAACAATTAAGGAGACAACACAAAGTTGCAAACATATATTTAATCCGTTAGAACTTATATAATTAAGTTATATAGCAAAATATTTACTTTTTTTATTAATACAAAGAGATGATTGGGTGTGACTTTCATAGCTCTACGATTAAACTTTATTTATGTAAGACTAGTTGTTGTGGGTAAAGGATGCGTTATTCTCTACCATGTAGGTAGTGACTAGTGAGTAGTGACATCATACAAACACGACAAAGGATTGAATGTGAGGGGCGCAAAGGAATGGGGGCGTTGAGGTTATCACGTCCTTGATGGAGGGTTGTGTGTGCATGTTTAATTTTTAAAATTTTTTTTACTAAATCATAACACATCTTATTTAATTATCAGTATCACCCACCATAACTCACATTCAGATCACTATCACATTTCCAACGTGCCAAATTTTTTTTTTTTTTGCACTCTTCCAATAACTATCACTATTCCACAAGTGGTGGTGGCTACAAATTTGACTGATGGCGGTGGAGATCTTCAATAATGGTGGCGACAGATCTAGCTGGAAGTGATCGTGTTGGTCGTATGGAGATGAAAATAGATCTAGGCGATGAAGATGGTGATCCGATTTTCAAATCCATTGGTTGTCATCACCATCTTCATCTCGTGGGAACATAGCTCTAGAGAGAATGTTGGAGATAGTAGAGGTCAGTTGCGTGGGAAGGTGGAAGAGGAGCATGCGGTGCACGGTGGTGGTGGGCGTCCATTGTGTTAAAGAAAAAAATAAATAAACGGGTGACTTCGATGTTAAAAAAAATTTAGAGAGACACACTTAACCGAAATATTATACTTTTACCTATATAGTGCCTCATATGTGAAATTACTAAAACACTTGCTTGCAACAGAAAAAAAATTAATAAAGTTAGCATCAGATGTCAAAACAATATAACAAATAGAAAATAAAGGTTGGGGTTGATTTGTCCGGAGATCACTTGCTAAACCAAAAACGTTAAAGTGGTCAAACCACAATGACATAGTAGTTTACTCTAATTTGTAATACAAATACACAATTTTTAACGGCTAATGAAATATATAGTGAAATGGAATGAGGCTAAATTAGAACTGCTTAATTTTATAGAAAACCTAACAGTCGTGAGTTAATAATATGTGACTTACTCAAAATTAGATAGAATGACAATATTGGGAATGCCTCTTTATTTCAGTTCCATTCTTTTACAACATTTATAACTTTTACAAACGACAATAATTTTTAAAAAAATTACACAATAAAAACGAGCATTATTTATCTTTAAAACACATATAATATAGATGTAGAAAAATTATATTTTTTAACTCATTGTGCAATCTGCCAGATCATTGTGTAATCTTTTCAAACTGACGAAAATTACATAATGATTTGATGAACGTATGCAAGAGTAAAACATGCAGTTGTGTTTTACATGTGATATAACAAAATGATACAATGACATGAAAACCTCACAACAAAATGAATATATTGTGGTTTTGTTTTCTCTTAAACGTGTATAACATTGATATAAAAAATTGATATTTATTAACTCGTTGTATAATCTGTCAGGTCATTGGTAATATTTTCGAACTGACGAAAATTACTCAGTCACCTAATGATAATAACACAATGAAAGTGAAAAACTTCATAGCAAAACGGATCTATTATGTTTTTACATGTTATCTTACCCAATATACAACAAAATATAACTATTTGTGTTTGTATGTAAGAGTCAATCATCTTACAATCCAGAACTAAATAATTAGAACAAAATAACAGAATGACAATAAGAAACTCACAATAAAATGAATATATTATGTTATTGTATTTTTACATGTTAAATAACAAGATAACACAATAGATCCATGTAATGACATAACTGTCCATTGGCTGGAAGAAAAGTTGAAATTATTTACAGTTGTGTCACCACATTTTTTTATAGCATTTTATCTTTATTTAATTTTTAGATTCGATGATCCACATGCTTTCTTTGGCTTTTTAGTAAATTTAGTATTTCTAGTATAACTCTACTATAGGATGGTTGTTTATTATTGTTGATGTGATACGTACCATCGGGACAACCGCATGACCCAAATAAGTAGCACCCGATACTTGGATGGAACACCCCAATAACATGGAGGACCAAGTCTTACTGGTGCCACTCTTTTATGTTCACGTTTTCATATTGTTATCATTATGTAGCACTAGTTTGTACATAAGTGAACTAAACATAACCAAGCTTCAATTTTGTTCTAGTTAAGTCACTCAAGTTGAAAAATTGTTCCAGTTAAGTCATTCACCTTCACAATTCATTCAAACTAGGTGGAGACGATCACTTGCGCGTTGCGTAAGAGGTGTTTGTACAAATATTCGGTGGTATATACAAAAGGAGCCGGTTTGTATTGCACAAGAGGTGTTTGTACAAATATTTGGCGGTATATACAAAAAGAGCCGGCTTGTATTAGTTACAAATGAAGAAATGCGCAAAAATTAAGAAGAACATCTCATAAACAAAACACATATACAACAAAAGACATGTAAACCACTAAAACAAAAGAGATTGCACAAAAACGGGAATCAAACCCAGAGAACGACAATAACAACAACAACAACAAATAATAATCATAAAACAACTGATCTAATATACAAAACAATAAAAGAAATTACACCAACCTGCAACAAATGTTTTTTTTATTTTCAACTTTATAAATAATAACTTATAAAGACTAAAGTTGAAAATAAAAAAACATATGTATCAAAAGTCTAAAATATAAAAAATAACTATTCATCAACTTTCTAAATTATTAATATATATATATATATTGGTTTTAACATGTTTTTTTCGCATTTTTTTTGTTTCAGTTAGGAATTACGGAGTATTTTTTACATTTTTTGTTGATAATGTGAAGGAGTGATATGAATTATAGGTTTATTTTTTCGATTTTTAATCATAACTAACATGTTTTTAATTTTTTAAGATATAATGACTTATATTAAATATTTCAACCCCCATCTTATTCTAAATTCATTTCTTGATACAAACAAAATCCAATAATTGCTCGATTTAGGGGTTTAGTCACCCAATTTGAGCACAAAATGCTTGCGTGACCAAGTTAAAACAAAATTAAAAACTTTCTTATGTTTCTCTGATATTTCCCCATGTTATTGTGCAACTTTGTTTATTGGTGTCCAAGTTTGTTTTATTTACGGAATTGCTACTCTAATTTTCAATAAGTTTTTTTTATAACTTTGACATATACAATTTAAATCTCTAAATTTGACTAATTATCATTTGGGTCCTGATGACTTAGTCAGTTGACGACTTTGACTACTTACTCTACTTTGACATATTTATGACTTTTATTCTTTAGATTTGACTTAGTTATCGTTTTGACTTCTAAGTTTGGAAATTTCTTTGTCCAAATTGCGACCTTACACCATAGCGTACGAGACATAAAACTTTTTTATTATCAACAAATGTGACGAACGTGACCTGGCTACTGCATTGCACGATCCGATCTTAAATCTAATTATTATGTGATTATATAACTTATGTGCAAAATAATAATAATATATTTTTTTTATTAGTTGTACCTTGAATAATACAAGAGAAACTTCTGTATTCCTAAAAATCAAAAGTATATCTGAAATGCTTTTTAATGTGTTAATACCTTTTGATCTATGCTTTCATGAGGCCATATATGTTGGATAGGCTGACCAGTTGCATGCATGCTATATTGAACTTGCATGTTGATACATGTTTGCTCCTTAATTAGATCTTTGATCCACATGTGAGATTAGATTATACATGGGATTTAATGAAAACACATATGTCGGCTAAGCCATTAACATATAAATAGATGGATGGATCGATAAAATTACATGGATTAGGTTATTAAACCACAATTATATATGTAGCCAGGCTAATTTAACATGACCTTTAACTCTAAACGTTAATTTGCTCAAAGATGTCTAGTTTGAAAATCATCCCTTACCATGATGCCATCAACAAATTAAAGAAAGAGATATATATAAGTGATATTTTAGGTCTTAGAAAATATAAGAATGAAATTCAAATCAGTATAAAGAGTATGCATGTATAGATAACTTTTACGTAAGAATTTCTACAAATCAAAGTAAAACAAAATGAAAATAAATACGGAGTATATATTTGAGAGTGTTGTTTTCTAATATTTAAAAATTAATTTAGTAGTAACATATAAAACAAGCAATTAAGCCACCACTTGAAGTCATGATGATGAAGATGCGCTGCTGGTAACATGAAAACCACTGACTTTTGATATTACAACTCCTGACTTGTTAGGACGAGGAATCTTTGAACTCTGACACACTTATATATAAACTACATCCATATAACATATGTATATATGTATATAACGTGTATATGAGTTAAGTGTAAAATGCACCTTATGTTTACACAATAGTATTTAATTTGCAACTTCGTTTGAATATTTAAAACTTTTGTAATTATAAGCTTTTTAAAATGAGTCATTTGCATCCTTTGGTTAGTATGACTGTCAGTTGATCGTTATTTTTAATTAAAAAAATATACTATTTACATAACAAATTAATAATTTATATATAAGATCTAAAAAAATATTTATTTTTGAGTCAAATGGATTAATAAAAATCATACCCAGAGACGATAGAAAACATAATCATAACAACTCACTGTTGGACAACCATCGACGCCGACGACGTGTTCACTTCCTTAAATATTTTTTAGATCTCATAAGTTATAAATATGTTTCTTTTTTCGGTAAATAGTCTAATTTACCCTTAAAAATAACGGTCAACTAACAAACAAACTAAACAAAGGATGCAAATAACTCACGTTAAAAAATCTTTAATTGCAAAAGGTCTAAATATTCAAACAAAGTTGCAAAATGCTATTGTCGTAAACCAACATAAATATATATATAATGAGATTGCCATCAAACAAAATGCAGTTTCCCAAGTAAAATGGGGCATTTGTTTTAGAGCTAAAACCTTTTTCAAAAAATAATTTTATTCTTTACTAAAATATACTAATTACTAATCTATGCTCGTACAACTCAAATGTTCAAATGGTGTTGGCAAATGAGGCATTGGATCAGGCAACAGATGAAATCATATCAATTTATATAATAATTCAAGGTTTTAGAGGACAACTTTTGAGGTGAATTTTTTATAAAATGAAGTTTTAGAGGGAAGATATGAAATACCATGCATGAGTTGATGAAAGAAAATATCTTTAAATATTAAATATTTACAATTTTTTAAACAAAATGATTATGAATTTATAAATATTATTATTTAACCCGTGTGTAACACACGGGTTAAACCTTTCACCTGAGTCCTATTAAGACTGTCTGAGAGTACTGAATCAAAACACAACACTTACTCACAAATATGATATATTCGAAATATTTGACATGCATAATACACTTACTGAATCAAAACACAACACCACTTATTCACAACCATGTGACATTAACACTGACAATCATAAAATAAGTTGTCAGCTCTATTCATGATGATAAACTAGGTTAAGATAACTATTTTACTAAAAGTATTTTATAAACTAATACAAGTTAGTTTAAAGGTGCACAAAATAACCGGAATCAAAACCGAAACCGAAACCTTTAAGTTGGTTTACATTGTGTACAATTTAATTTAGTAATGTTAATAAAGGTTGTTATGAAGTTATGGGGTACACAGATTGGGCCTGGGCTCTCTGAATAAACCTGGAATGATTATAATTATAAAACTATAGGCTGTAGCCATTTTATGGTTCTGGGCTTTCAAAAAAAGCCTGTAATGATAAAGCTATAGATCTATATTTTTTTCGTGGAGATTGGGCCTGGGCCTTGAAAAGAGTTTTCAAAAACCGGTTCAACCGTTCAAGTCAAATTAGGTATTGGAATATTGAAAAGAACCGGATTGTGGTTGTACCCGGTTTTATCATATAAAACCTTACGCTATTGTGAGGTAGACATGTACAAAAAAACCATTTTCAAACCGGAATCATAGCGCGGTTGGCCATTTGGTCCAATGATATTCCAATGATGGGCTAAAACACTTGACTTCCTAGAGGTCATGGGTTCTAGTCTTGACTTCTTGAGGAGATTGATTTTACACAGAAAAGGTTAAAGTTTCCTGCTGTGGTTTCCCCCGGATGGTTAGTTGACGAGTCTTAGACTCCGACTTTCCTGCTCTTCAGAAGGGTTGGTCGGGGCCTCGAGAAGAGTATTCTTCTCTTAGGAGAGCTGCCACACTCTGCCGCAAATAATCCCTCTTACAAGGGATAGACCGTGGGCTTTTAGGCTCGGTCATTGCATACCCCTGAGCCACTGGTTAGCTGGTGGTGCAACTGCCGTTCTAAAAAAAACCGGAATCATAGAAAAAAGAACCAATTTGGGACTCAAACCGAACCGCTACTTTGATATCATTTCAGACATCTCGCTTCAGAAACTAGTTCGGGAATCGATTTGGAAGAAAAAAACATATATAATGTGTTTCACTTTTTATATTTCATCATATTTTTGTACACGTCTACATAAAACAATATATTCTTTTTTTACAAACCAAAAGTTCAAGACTAAAACAGTTAAACTCATGCTTTGAGACTCTCAGTAGCTTTTCATGACTTGACCCATCATTAACTTTAAATTTTATCCAAAATCCAAATTTAACAAACCAACTATTATTGATGGTAAATACTCAAATTTAGCAAAAAAAACAGCCGTCAATAATTAATGACGGTAAATACTCAAAACTAGCTATTTATTTTGTCATTTTGTGCTACGGAGCGAAATTAAGGTATGGAACTTATCTCATATTGGTTGTATGGACAATTAATATGTGATTTATAACTCAAATGACTCCTCCCATCAGATTAGTCTTTTGGGATAAGTTTTACCATTTGGGTTATAACAATGGTATCAAAGTCACACTAGGAGTGGTGGCCTTGAGAGAGCCAGCCGTGTGACCAAGTTGGTCGTGACCAACAAGGACGTTAGATCTTATGGGGGGTTGATTGCTATGGGCCAAAATCATTGTAAGGTATAGAACTTGTCACACATCGGTTATATGACAAATTAATGTGTGATTTATAACTCAAATGACTTCCTCTCCCATCAGATTAGTCTTTTGAGATACGTTTTACCGTTTGAGTTATAACAATGGTATCAGAGTCAAACGATGAATGATGGCCTGGAGAGAGCCAGCGTTGAGAACAACGTGGCCGTGACCAACGAGGACATTAGACCTTATGGGAGGTCGAATGTTATGGACCGAAATTATTGTAAGGTATAAGACTTATCTCATATTTGTTGTATAGGCAATTAATGGTTGATTTATAACTATTATAACTTTCTCTCCCATCAAAATTGTCTTTTAAGATAAGTTTTATCGTTTGAATTATAACATTTTACTTCATAGTTAGTTTTAACTTTTAAGGGTCATCATAGAAAGTAAAACTTACGATATAAATTTTACAATACATTTTATTTCTTGGTGTTTAAGGGTCATCATCGTGAGTAAACAAACCAGCACATCTAACACATATTTATACTAACACCGGCTAAAGTTCAGCTTTTTATATATGAGTAAAAAAGGTCAAATAAATTCCAAACAAACTATATATAACTAGATACAAATACAATAACCGGTTTCGAGTTGATCCAACAAAAAACATTTACTTACAAATTTGAATCCAAAGAAGAATAATTTTATTCATGATCAAACAAACCAAAACCTAAAATTACACAATCAAACACTCGTTTCTCTTCTTGGTCCCATTGCAAAAAACATCTCAAGATCCGGTGGATGAAAATAACCGTTTTCGGGCGGATCCCTTTGCTTCAAATACACCTGTTTCTTCCTTGGTGCCGGTGGACATTTCGCCAAAATCTCACACGCATTTCGTTTTGGTGTCCTGCAACCAATATCTTCCGACATCATATCTATTTCTATTTCTATTTGTATTTGAATTTGTAATTGTAATTGTAATGTGATTGTAATTTGTAATGTGATGTTGTGGTGGTGTGTTGTGGATTTAAATTTATAATAACTAATACCACATGTGCTGTTATGTTATGTGTACATTTCTAGCTGCTTCTTGAAGGGACATGTTGGAGTTTAAAAAAAAAACAAAAGCGCGGGAAGTTGTGACGTGGATCCTAGGTGGCAATAGAGGCGGTGGGAATTTGCTGATGTGGGGTACAGGTGTCGGTTTGGAAGTGGGTGAATGGATAGTTGAGGGAAGAGATGGGTGATGATTGAGTGAAGTGGGTCTACGTGGACTTTTTTGGCGCGCTTTTTGGCTTTTTAATTATATTATAGTAATAATAATGGATTGGTTTAAAACTTTGTGATGGAGATGGGTTTGGTTTTGGTTTTATATGTTTTGTGGATGGTAATGGGTCCACGTGGCGAGAGGATGTGGTTATGGAGGCTGTAATGACCAAAAGTGGTGTGATCGGATAGTGATGGTTTGGTGGACGGATGGTGACCGTCGGTTTGGACTTATCCTTTGAGATTTAATTAAGGAAAAATCAATAAACAAAATTATTGTTTTGTCTTTGGTTAAGATGAATATTTGAGATGTATTGTGTTTAAACTTCACGTGAAATACACATAGATTTCAAGATGAGTTAAAAGTTTTTGTTAGAGTGGTATGTTTTTCTTTTAATAATGTTATGAATAAGTCACATATGAAATAAATATTAGGTATCTCATCTTATATGACTCATTTAGATATTATAAGTAGTTTTAAACATTATTAAAAAAATATAAAATACTCTCATCAACTCGCCTTTAAAATTATAACACACATACAAAATGACTGTAAAAGTTATTTATAAATCTCATAAATATGTTATATCATTAAAATTGTTATGGTATTACTTTGAAAAATATATTTTATCGACCTCAGTTCGACCAGTAAAATTATAATACCGGTTAAGTGTGCGGTCCAATTTTCAAAACATATGTTATACTATAGCCTCGATTTGGTTAATTTGGGATGATTGTTTCCGGGTGTGCTTGGTGTTAAGGGTCTTTAGTGTGACCAATTTGTGACCATGTTTCTATTTGGTACTTTGGTAGATTCTTTCGAACCGTCGTGTTTTGTTTGTAGACTTTGTGTTTTATGTAGAAATGACATTGGTTTTCAGAAACTCATAACCGGCAACAAAAAAAGACGCTTGTGCCAACGCGCGAGCCAGCAGATTCAACTAGTAATATTGACAACTAAACCACAACAACTAATACTTCTGTTTCAAAAACCTTTTAATAGTTCCTAGTATGCAACAATTGAACAATATATGTAAGCAAACAACTAAACATAAATCAAGTGTCAAATCCATCAAAATATAAAACCTATTCAACAGTCAAATTCAAAACAGATTTGTCAAATATTTCAACTGATTCAACAACATAGCATCCTGCATTAACCAAGCAACCAAACATGGTCAGTAAGCCGGTTTCCACGCAGAAATTGCGTACAAAACGCGCCCTTTCCACCCCTGCAACATCCAGTAACCATCTTCATCAACAACAAAATCTTTATGGTAAGCAGAAACCGCCTTATCTTTAACCGTCTTCAAGATTTCTTGATCAAACACCACCTGACGAAACCCAGCCCGTTTATTCCTAACTTGCCATTGTTTATAAGTCTCGGGTCGTTCAATCCTCTCACCACCTTCACAAGCAATAACATTCATTGCCTCACGCCCCCATATCGTTTTCTCGACAAGCATTCTTTCTTCGGTCAAACGGTCAACAGTTGCATCTAGCATATCAAACAAAGATGAAAAGAAAAACAAAGCCTCTCTAAACCTTGTTAGGAAAAAAGGCGCGCTATACGACCCGTTCACTATCCCTTGTATAAAGACATCAGGGTTCATTTTCCTTATAAGTTTCAAAACTTTATCCCTTGGGCTATCCACCATGACTGCAGTTTCATCAAGCAAGTTTCTAAACCGGTAACCACAGTTGACAACAAGCGTTTCTTCGTTATCTAGCTCAAGATCTTCGATCTTGATACTTTCCCATTTTTGGGCTATGGCTTTAAATTTAAATCTAACTCCAAATGTTTCAGCATAATTTTGTAACCGACGCCCAGTTTCTTCGACCCGTTGAGCTGGTCGAAAACCAGGACATGGGAAGTCAATCCCAGTGATCCGAAGCTCGGGTGGCCCACCGGGCCTAGTTGAAAGACGTTGTATAAGGCAAGGCCATTGGAAACCATAAAGTATCCCAAAATCTATAATGTGAAGCTTTGTTTTGTTTTGTGCAACACACATAATAGTCTTGTTTGAAACAAAATGAGAGACTTTAGTAAAAGGGAAACAACCTAGAAACAAATGGTAAGCTTTCAATACATCAACAGCTGACGTCGGCCTCGAAAGAAGGGCTTTGTAGATCCCAGTTCCTGACCCGGCCATACGCGCCTCAAGCCCAGCCGAAAAGTAATGAGCCAATCTTTGCATCCCATCGCCTGTAGGCGAAGCATGCTCTCGTATCTGTTTCAGTAGATCAGTTACACCCCTTTGGTCATTGGTGGAAACCGATTGTGCGCATAGTGTCAAAAGCGATCTTAAATCCACCACATCCTTTTGTTTCTTCACACGGGCCTTAACCCCGTTAGACCCCTTAAGTTGACCTTTACTAGGCGTCTCTTTGCGAACAAATTCACACTGTGAAGGATGAGTTTTGGGTCCATCACAAAGCAACACATCATCAAACATCTTAGATCTAACAGTTGGCTCGCTAAAAACTGCAGATTGCTTCGAAAATCTTCCGTCCTCAACAAGATCTTTAGAATAAGGATTCTTTTTTCCTCTTGATACATCTGGTATAGAACTAATTTCACGTCTCTTCTCCGTTTTGACCATCTTTTGATCCAAAACAACACAAGTGCCTGCTACATTATCTAAGATCCTATCATTGGGATGAAACCGCATAGTAAACTGATTATCAGTAAACATATCAGGAAAACTTAAAATACTCACAGGTGAAACAACAAATCCATCAACCATATTACTAGTACAACTACTGCTAAACAAGCTGTAAGATGGATGAAATCTTGTCTGCAGATCAAAATTGTTAAACGTAATCGGTAAAAGAGAAGATTCACTAACATCGCATGTAAGATCCACACGACCCATATCGCTGTTACTGTCATTAAAATATTTCTCAGCAGCACGATCTTGATCTTGAACTTGACCATGATCTTGATCCTGACCATGATCATGATCTTGAACTTGACCATGATCATGAACTTGACCATGATCATGATCTTGAACTTGGCCATGATCAAGATCTTGACCATGACCATGATCATGATCTTGACCATGATCATGATCTTGACCATGACCATGATCATGATCATGATCTTGACCATGACCATGTTCTTGAAATTGACCATGATCTTGAACTTGGCCATGATCATGAACTTGGCCATGATCATGATCTTGACCATGACCATGACCATGATCTTGAACTTGACCATGATCATGATCTTGAACTTGACCATGATCAAGATCTTGACCATGATCAAGATCTTGACCATGATCATGATCTTGACCATGATCATGATCTTGAATTTGACCTTGATCTTGATCTTTGACTATAAGAACATTATAGAAAGATTTTTCAGCAGCTATAAGAGCAGCAGATGATTCTTGAAACATACAATTCTTTTCCTCTATATCATCTTCCATAAGCATCTGGTTTATATACTTAAGAACCAAATCACTAAAATCAGAATCATCAATAAAATCTCCATCGTCTTTAAACGACTCATTAAAGTTCATTGCATTCAGAAAATCTTGATCCGAAAAGATCAAATCATAATCGTTGCATTTCATTTCATTTAGACACGATAATCCACTCTCCGCCATCAACTATATCTTGAAAACAATGTTTAGCATCAATAACATATATGATTGTGGTTTTGAGTGTGTATAGGATCAAGAAACAGTTGAAAACATTGTGAATTAGAACTGATTAAAACACTGATGAGTTTATATATATATATATATTCGACGATCAACAACTGCACATATGGATGAGTTTATATAAAAAGATTTAGCAGAAAGTAAACGAGTGGAGAAGACACGGAATGAATGGATATATTGTGGGAGTTGACTGAGAACAACGTAGGAAACATGAAAAGTGTTGTTATATTTAAAGTTTAAATAAAAAGTGAAGTTAATAATGCGAGTTTAACTGGTTGAGGCCGTTGAGGTGAGATGGATACAACTTTACTAAATAAAAAAGTCTAAACCAAGTCTTATCACAAGAAAGGTTTTTTAGGTTTCGTTTTTTTAACTTAGGATCGTTTTCTCTTAAACTATATGTAATGGTTCGTGTTTTTTATGGGTATTATGTGTCAAGTGGATGTCATGTCACTAAGATGCATCATCACAATGTTATGCAATATAATACATGCATACATGACTTTTCTAATTTTGTTTTCCTCCCATGCACGTGCTGGTAAACGAACTATACCCCAATGACTTTTAAGGATTCAAAAAGCTCGTTCCACATCCTTCCTAGTAGCCTCTTGTGCCCCGCTGAAACGTTTTCGTTTATCACCCGTGGCATGAGGAATAGTTTTGACGAATATCGACCATCTAGGGTAAACCATCCACGAGATATATCCATATTTGTACTCGTTTCTATTTATTGTAAATGGAACAGTTGGTGCCGTTCCATTAGAAAGTTATTGAATAACGGTGATTGATTCAACACGTTTAGGTCGTTGTTTGAACCAGACATGTAATCACCACTCATGAATTGTTCACGCCAAGCCATTGGACAATTCCTCCACGCCCAATGCGTACAATCGACACTTCCTATATATTTTAAAAATAATAAAAAAACGATATATTTAACATCAAATATTAAATTAACTAAGGGTTTTTAATAAAATACCTAACATGCCGGGAAAACCATGACGGGTCCCATGGTGATTGTATAAAATTTGTACGTCGTGAGCGATTGGTCGACGCAAATATTTTTCCCCTATAATCTTATAACACCCTCATAAAATTCTTGAAGGCTTTCACGTGACGTTCGATCCGACATATTTATGTATTCATCTAAGGAGTCGGGAACATTTCCGTAACTTAACTGACGGATTGCGGATGTGCATTTTTGCAAACTCGAGAAGCTTGTCTTATGTCTTGCGTCGAACCGGGTGCGACAATAATCTTTATCGTTTTCCATATCCCAACTATTTTTAAAAATAGTTCCTTGTTCATCCGAAAACGCTCTCTAATTAAACATCTTCACGTTATATTTTGGATTTTCAGAAAAATAATCAGCAACAAGACGATCATGAGACTCAGCACGATCGTATGTTCTAATGCAGGTTCTTGATGAGCTTGCAGTGTCGCGAACATCGGTAGATAACAAAAAGTTGGAGACCGAAAGGATATATCCAATGTTTCTTTCACGGGTTTCATTCGAGTTTTCGGAGGATGATGAAGACGAACCCGTTGTTGAATCATCAAGTAATAAAGGATGCAACATATTTTACGAGTAAAAATATAGAGAGCTTTTGATGTTTGTTGTTGAAAAATATAAATGAGAGTGATTTTATTTGATTTGGTTTAGTATAAACAATAATTTTTTTGTTTTAAAACTAGCTGTTTTATAGCGGGGGGCACCTTCCAACGGTTCAAATTTACGGTGAAGAGGTCGGGGAACTCACCCCAAAACCACCCCACAATTCGGCCTCAATAGGGGATGAGACGATGTTCCCGTGCGGGGCCACACCCACCCCACACCTACTCCGGCTACACTAACATCTAGCTCGATTTTGTTCTTCATGTGCTAATTGCTTTACTACCTTATTGCTTATGGTCTTGAATGAAATTTGCTTTTATAAAAAAAAAATTAGATACGAATAAGTACACACATATTAGTTTGTATCTTAGATCTGATCAATAATTTACATCATTTAATATAAAAAAGAAAAGAGATAATTTAAACAAATTAAAAGTACTTCAATGTAACTTGATTAACTAGCATTTCTTCATATTATATATAAACATTAGTCTATAATTTCTTGATAGTTATTAGGTCTAGGCGAGCCTTATAATCTATACATTCTAATAAAAGAGGGTTTTTGGATGTCACATGGCATCCAATGGAGCTATTGTTGACATAATTTTCCCGCTCATTTATATATTACATTTTTATACCTCCTACTATTGCATAATATACAACCATCAAACTAATATATTTCCTTATCTAATATATTACAAAAACAATGACCATATTCTTAGTAAATATATCATTTATCAAAATATATTCCAAAAATAATTACTATATTCCTAATAATATTATCATTTACCAAAATATATCGATATATTTCGGTCCAAAAATATGTCAATTAAGTGATTCAAAAGTTAATAAATTTTAATAACTTATTTGGATCAGGTTTTTCAGCAAATTCGTCACATAAAGTTAATAAAAATATATTTAGTAGCATAGTTTAGACTGAGTTTTTTTTGCATGATTGTCGAAATTTTGTTAGGTCAACTTTTGTTGAGAATAAAATATAATAATAAATCATTGTCAATAGAATAAAGGTTATAAGTAACAACTATACATGTACTATGTTTCTAATTTTTCTTATGTGGGTTTCTAATCTTTATTGGTGTTAGAAAACGTAATAAAGATGATAATGATTCATATTGTAATGCTTATTTGTCATATGATTTTTTGTTTACTATGTTTGATGATCATTACATGTTTTTAGTTACTAAACTCGTGTAACACACGGGCTATAATCTAGTGATGTTAATAATAATAACAATAATAAGCCTCCCATCATAAATAAATAGTTATATGTAGTGTTTACTTATTTTTTAAGTTAATTTTCCAACTAATTAGCATCAAACAGATGAATATGTCACCATCTAATAATTGTTAGGCAGAACAAGAGTGGGCCTAAAAACGGCCAAAAATGTGTCCTTTAAAATTAAATATAGAGGATTTCATAATTTTATATAACCAAATCTTCTATATAATAAATCAGGGTTTTTTGGGCGGCAAAATTGGCTCCAAAAAACCTTATTTGGGCGGTACATTTAAGGGGGAAGAAAATTTGAGCGTGATTTCATGAATTGATTTTGAGGGGTTTGAGGCCATAAATTTACAACCACTTAAATGAATGAAATAGATGATTTGGGGGTTTCCAAAATATAACTCATCAATTGATTTGAAACTAAAGATGATTGTTGTAATTGATTTCAAAATTTAAAGGTGATTTCAATTAATCTTAAACTTTCCGTCGATAAAATTAACAAATATTTAGTAACAAATCAATTACAACAATCAATTGAAATTACCCGTTTTAGTTCGACCGATAAAAAAAAGTATACAACTATTGATTTTATGTGATTTGATTAATTTGATACGTTCTAATTTTTTATTTATATATTTTAATTTAATTGGTGTGTATATACGAGTTTAATCTGTGTGTATACACGGGTTTTAAACCTAATCTATCTAATAAATTAAGGTTTTATGGGGCAACTTTTGGGAGGAATTTTTTTTAATCTATAGTAGGAAATTTGAGAGGGAAAATATTAAGTGTCATGGAATGAGTTGATGGAGCAATATCATTAAATATTAAACATTTACAAATTCCAAATCTTTAAACATAATGATTATAATTCATTTATAAATATTATTATTTAACCTGTGTGTTACACACGGGTGTTAAACCTAGTAAATAAATAAATGTACTCCCTTCACAATGGAGGATGAAATGTTTTCCATCAACGGCAAAGGTTAACTTTTATTTTGGGGAGAATTTTTTATATAAAAACACGGTTGATGTTAACGTTTTTATGATAACTAACATTTTTTAAGTTATCGGATTAAAAGTTTATATATCTATATCTATACCTTTTAACAAAAGAGGGTTTTTGATACAACATGACATGCAATAAAGCTATTGTTGACATTATTTTCCCGCTCATTAATATTACATATTTAATCTCTCTACTATTGCACAACATACAATCATCAAACTAATATATTATTATATCAATTACAAAAATAATCACCATATTCTTAGTAACTAAAATATATATCCTAAAAATAATTATCATATTCTTAGTAAACGTATCACTTACCAAAATATATATCGATATATTTCGGTCGAAAAAATATATCAATTACGTGATTTAAAAGTTGATAAATTCTAATAACTTATTAGGATAAGGTTTTTAAGCTAATTTATCGCTTTTTTAATCAATCTATTAAAAAATGATGGTATTGGTGGAATTTAAAAGTTAAAAATTAAGTTAAGTCAAATAAAAGAAACTAACATTCTAAAATAAACTATAGTTTTGGTCCATGTGTTTAATACACCGTGCTAAATTTATTCAACTCATAATCTTATAAATCCTTGAAAAAGTCAATATGAATGAAAGAATTAATGTAAACATAAATATGAGATCATACATTTTTTGGCGGGAATTGAATGCCAACAATGACTCCATTGAACGACATGTGACATCTAAAACTCTCTTTTATTATAAAGTATATTTATTAGTTTTCAGCAAATTCATCGCATAAATTTATTTAAAGAATATTTATTAGCATATTTTAGGCTGAGTTTTTTTAGTATGTTTGTTGAACTTTTGCTAAGCTAAATTTTGTTGAGTAATAACAAATCATTGTCAATAACTAAAGGTTATTAGTAACAAGTATACATGTAGCATACTTTTAATTTTTCTATGTGAGTTTTTGGTCTTTGTTGGTGTTTAAAGATGGTAATGATTTATAGTGTAGTGCTTACTTGTCATATGATTATTTGTTTACTATGCTTGACGATTATGTTTTTAGTTACACACGTGGTATAATCTATATCTAATATTTTACGGTTTTAGAGGGCAATTTTTTGGGAGAGAAATTTTTTTGTTCTATAATAAGAAGTTTGGAGGTAAAAAATTCAGTGGAATTTTGCATCATGCATGAGTTGATGGAGCTAAATTTTTAAATATTAAATAGTTACAAACCTTTAAACATAATAGTTATGATCTTTTTATAAATATTATTATTTAACCTGTGTGTATCACACGGGTATTAAACGTAGTATTTTAATAAAAGATGATTTTGGAGAACACATGTTATTCGTTAAAGAGGGTGTTATAGCATTTTTCCCGCTCAAAACTAAGAATCTTCCCTCTAAGTTACATATGAAAAGAAATCGATAGCATTAAATCACCCACAGTTATTCTGTTTCAAATTTTCAATCTACCTTATTTACATCCCTGAAATCACTATGAAAACGGAAAACAAACAATTTAAGCAAATAACTCGTCGCAATTTACGACCTAGACCCATGCATGCCGACCTGTACGCTCGACACAGTACATATGAGTGTCATCGTGAATTTTGCTGGATATCTATTATTTGGTATATTTGTATGTGTTTTTTCTTCACCTTTTTTAAACTAATTGTTAAGATTTATAAGGCACAGTTAAAAGCATTGATATCTAATTTGGTAGTAATACTGTATTTGTATTTTAAATCTATTTGTTCAAGACTTAAATTATAATTTGAATGCAATTTATGTTTCTATTCATATATCTTTCATATAATGTCTAATTTATTTTCAAACTAGGTTTAACATCTGTGTATTACACACGGGTTGAATAAAAATATTTTTTAAAATTATAACTATTATATTTAAAAATTTATAAATAATTTTGTAAATTATTATTAATCATAAAATTTTGTCTTTATTAACCCTCCTACTCAATTTTCCTCTCAACCTTCCTTTTATAAAATAAATTATATTTCCCCCCCCCCAAAAAAAATTGCACCCTAAAAACTCTAATTTATTAGATAGATGTTAATTTTTTTGTAAAGTTTTAGATTTTTTTTTGCTTCGACTCATATAACACATGGGTTTAATTTTGTTAAAGTACTAAAAAAACGGTCTCCCCACGTAACTCTCACATACCTTCACTCTCGTTTTCCATGTTATAATCCATTAATCATCATAATTTTTTAAAACTTAAAAGGAAAAAGAGAAATCGGAAGATTTTTAACAATTACACATTTACACTCGTGGAACAAACACAATGGAAAATTACATAGAACTCGATTTTTATTTGCGGTTGAAAAATATGGGTAAATATGACATCATCCTAATTGATTTCCTTCGGGAACGAATTAACCCGTCTAAGATATGAACATATATGAGTTATAAAAAAGGGGCAATTTCATATATACTCCTACAAAGTTGCATAATATCATATTTACCCAAATCATGCTTAAAAAGTGTTGTACACTATGCATTAAAAACTTGTACCTTGGGTATATATGATATTATGCAACTTTATAGGGGTATATGTGAAATTAAACCTATAAAGAAATATGTTATTAAGCTTGAATTTTCATCATCGTTTAAAATAAAATATTTGGTAATGGCGTTGTTTTGATTTTTTTTAATATCTCGTTGTCTAGCTTAATGCCAGCGTTTAATATAATTTTGTTGTCGTTAAAAAATAAATTATGGTTAAATGCTATATTTAAGAGGAGGCATAAAACATTGCTGTTTGGTAGCATCTGAGTAACCTCTGAATGATCACTAAGAGTCTACCTCTTAATGGTTCAAAAATCCATTATAAGGTAAGTTTTAAAAATATGATGAATTGGGTGATGTTTTACCATTCAGATGTTACATCTTAATTATTTAGCATCTTTTTATCACTTAATGGTTCAGAGGTTTTGAACCATTAAGAGGTAAACCTCTGAATGACCATTAAGAGACTACCAAACAGACAAATGGGAGTATCTCGGATCGTCGCACCAATATATTTATTTATTCTAATAATTTAATAATCCATTCACTTATTAATATATAAAATATGCCACATAAGAAAAAAAATCTATTTGACAAATTCTCATTTAATATAGCTCACGGATTCTATTTAGGTCAAATACTACCCGTATATTTTTCCTAATAATTAAATTTATCTCTACTTAGTTTAAATTTTAAAATATTTTGTTATTCATATTAACCGGTAGATTACATAATAATTATAATCCATGTAGGATTCAAATAACATATTATATCTATATTATACGTGTTTATTTTATAAGAAATATAATATAATATTGTATTTTTTTACCCAGACTCGTGTGTTACACAGGACGTAGAGGTGGCAAAATGATAGGTTGGGTTGAGTTTATTGTTGGGTTAAGATGAGCTTGATTCAAGATGAGATTTGAAAAAAAAAAGTTAGAAAGGGTATGGGTTGGAATGAGTTTGGATCAAGATGGGTTGAGTTAAAAAGGTTGGCTTTCAATTATTAAATGAACTCTTTTCCATTTTCTTATAAATGTTCATCAATTTCATCGTAATTCACAATGTTCATCAAAACATAACTAGGAACAAGATAAATGCTCCATAGCTTTACAAATCCCTCAAACTTCCATCACAAATGTTCTCGATTTCTTCACAAATATATCAATTTCCACACCGCAAATGCCGCAAAATGTATATGCGCGTGTAATGCCGCAAAATGGATATACGCGTAATGCCACAAAATGTATATACTCTTGTAATGCCCCTTGGTCATGAACCTGATTCCGCGTTACGTGCGTATTGTCACTCAATTAGAGTCTGATTCTGTGCTACATGTATATCGTCGCTCGACTATGAGTCTGATTCCATGTTACATGTGTACCAGCGCTCGGTTACAAGTTCGATTCCACGTTATGTGTGTACCTGCGTTCGCTTATGAGTTACGAGTCTTATTTCACGTTACGCTTGTACGGTCACTCGCTTACGAGTCCAATTTCATGTTACGCGCGTATCGGTGCTCGGTTACAAGTCTGATTCGGCATTTCGCGCGTACCGGAAGTGGGGGGTGTGAAATTAGCGTCACCATATCTGTAAGCCGACATTATTATGAAATACATAAATAGTAATCGATGGCTCAGTTAGTATTAAAAATATTTTTCATGTACGATTAATGTGGTTTTGTGGGTGTTTTTTTACAACTCATCATCAACTTGTTAGATTGTTTTGGTATATTGGTTTTCATTGGTTCCAACTATCACATTTTGTCTTCTACCGGTCCCAACTATTGAATTGGCTGTCAACGGTCCCAACTTTTATCACTTTGGTAACCACTGGTCCCGTCGTTAAATTTTTTTAACGCCGTTAAGTTTTTTCCAAATTCAATACCGATGTTATAAGCCTTTTGATCTGGACGATAATATAAGTCGATTGATGAAAAAGTTACCTCAAAACGACGCTCCGAACAACGAAATAGTGCTTCAATCGGGTGTTTAAACCTAACGGTGCTTCAATCGGATGTAAAAATTTTATCGTTCAGAGAGCCTTTTCGAAAAAACCTTTACATCAATCGACACGTATTATCCTTCCGAACAAAAGGTTTAAAACATCGGTCTTGAATTTGGAAAAAACTTAACGGCGTTAAAAAAAAATTAACGACGGGACCAGTGGTTACCAAAGTGATAAAAGTTGGGACCGATAGAAGACAAAAGGTGATAGTTGGGACCAGTGAAACCAATATACCGATTGTTTTTAGCAGCTTTAAAAAACCCATTTTGACTCATTGAGAATTCCAGTCGATCCATCCTAACCCAAATCTTTTAAAATAAAATCAAAGTTGATCCAATTTGAAATAAACGAGTTATGATTGTCAGGTCTAACGGGATGCTAAGCTAGTATTCATTAATATTCATTTTACTCTATTTCACTACATATCTATCTAATAAATCTTACTTTTAGGGGCGGCAAAAAGGCCATTTGGGCGGCAAAATTGGGCTCCAAAATCCTTCATTTGGGCGCCAGATGTGAGTAAGAAAAAAATTTGACCGCCCAAGATCAATTTTACATCGTGCATTCCTCATTACTTCTCCTTGGATGGTATATTTTTGTTTCCAAATTTAAATAAAATTCATTAATAATTTCCCAAATTATGACAAGTTCTAATTTGAATGAATTAGCTATACATTCAATCTATTTAGGATGATATACACTTTCCATCCGATGCGTATGTTTGGCTGTATTTGAGATTTCTCTTCAACTAAAGAAGTTATGGTTTATTGATTCACAAAAAATCAACCAAGAATTGCAACTTCACCAACAAAGTTCAATATCATAAGACTTCAATCACAAGTATATGGTTTTGTTCTTTTGATTGACGTTTACCTCTCTGTAGGTTAATTGTTCGCCAACATTAATTTGTTGTTTTGATTGATGTTTACTGCTTCTGTTCGTCTTGATTGTAATCGAATCATCTAATTTCCGTTTATGGCTATTGTTAGAACTTGGTTTTGATTTTGTATTTTTACTTGCTTTTGGCTTTTGATTTGATTGACTGTGTGCTGACGGTTTTAGTTTCTAGGTATTGATTTCATGCTGATCTTAGGTGAGTGTTCGCTTTCTTCCATTTAACAACTTACCAATCCCCATCGGCTTCTTTGACTTTTACACAAGCAAAAGTTATATTTTTTTGATTTGAGGTTTATTAGTGTTTTAATGCTATGCTATTGTCATTATGGAAGAACTTATGTTCAACCCATACTACATTTTTGGGTTAGTGCTTGGTACATATTTTCTCTGCTACTTCCATGTGTTTCAGTGTTAGAAAGAAAAATTGCTGGTTTGATTTTGATACATCAATTACAACTAATGGATTACATCATTTTTTTTCAGCAGCTTAAAATAATTGGGCCAGCATCAAACGATCATTACTTGAATTGCAAAATGGGTTATCAGTTAATTAGAAGCAAAATGATCGACTAAACAGTTGTTGCCTGTTGGAAACAAACTTTTCAAACAATATGGTATCTATGGATTTTATGGTTGT
The DNA here is from genome assembly GCA_030867185.1 of Tagetes erecta. Taxonomy (NCBI): domain Eukaryota; kingdom Viridiplantae; phylum Streptophyta; class Magnoliopsida; order Asterales; family Asteraceae; genus Tagetes; species Tagetes erecta. The sequence goes on from CM061493.1 coordinate 58,602,134, forward strand.
GCATTTGAAGGAAGAGATGTAATCTAAATACCTTTTTGATTTAATAGATGCAATTGTTAATATTATTTTCAGGTCATAACATCGATAGATACACCTAAAAAGGGTATCAAACATAGTCTATCTAATTATTCAAGGTTTTATGATCAATTTTTGGGGGGAATATTTGATCTATAATATGAATTTTAGGAGGGAAAATAAGTTGAATTTCTCACCATGCATGAGTTGATGATGTCAAATAATTAAATGTTAAAATTTTTATAAATACTTAAACATAATGATTATGAATTCTTTATAAATATTATTATTTAACCCGTGTGTAACACACGGGCATTAAACCTAGTCTATCTAATAAATCAAACTTTTAGGGGGTAATTCTTTGAAGGATTTTTTTTCTATAATAGGAAGTTTGGGAGGTAAAATTTAGCTAAATTTTTCACCATGCAAGTTGATGGAGCCAACTCCTTAAATGTTATATATTTACAAATTGTTAAATATAATGGTTATAATTTCTTTATAAATATTACTATTTAACCCGTGTGTAACACACGGGTATTAAACCTAGTCTATCTAATATTTCAAGGTTTTAGAGGGCAAATTTTTAGGGGCAAATTCTTTTTGTTCTATAATAGGAAGTTTTGGAGGTAAAAATTAAATTGAATTTTGCACCATGCATAAGTTGATGGAGCAAAATCTTTAAATTTTAAATACTTATAAATTTTTAAACAATAATAATTATGATTTCTTTATAAATATTTTTATTTAACCCGTGTGTAACACACGGATATTAAACCTAGTATCCAATGAAATACTCCCCCTTTTCATGCCCCTTTTACTTGATTAAAAATTGATTTAACACACAAAATGGACACTCACTCGTTCAAATGTCCAATCAGCCGTGCTCACTGTCTTTGAGCCCCTTAATGCCAAGGGGGAGCGGTGTGTGGCACACCCTTCAACCCTCCATATCAGCTTTCATGCCAGCTTTCACGCCTGCGGCATGAGAGCACATCTGATGGCTAAGAGACTTTATCAGATGATGATAAGTCTAAGCGATCATGAATCACTTAAGATAAGTTGAGATCAAGCTCTAAAAGCCAAACCCAAACTCGATCTCTTAACTTAAACAAGCAAAACTCGAGCTTAGACGAGCTCATACTCAACCTCATTTTGGATTAACGTTAAAGCATACATATCATTTTACCATTATGCAAACAAAGTAAATCAAAAACAGAAATAAATCCAAGTAATAGTCAAGCATCAAAATGAAATAAAATAGCTTAGAAATTTACAAAATGCACAACGGTATCTCCTAAATCACTAATCAGACGAGCAATCTTACAGTTTGTGTTAGATTGCCTTTATTTCCACTCCTTAACAATTTACAGTCCCACCAAATGAACCAAGATTCCTACCTACCCCCCCCCCCCCCCCTTCCCTAAACAACCATTTTTCGACATCATCTCTAACTTTACATTTGTGCCTCTGAAGTCTTCTGAGTCTTCGCGGGTTGCTTAGCTTGATGCGGAGACCAGTACGCATGTGCAGCCAGTACGCGATCTAGAAGATTCTGGGGCACGGGCTCTCCCCTTCTTTGTTGAGGCGAGATGCTCGCTGTGTGAACCAATGTTTTCCATTTATCCTGAAATGAAGATATGAACCGTCTTATTTATAGTTCAAATGCAGAGTATAGAGGTATGTAACACTCGATCAATGGCCAATCCGGGTAAAATCAGAAAACTAAACTAGAAAGGAAACAATTCAAACGGGTCAAACAGGTTAGTGCTGCACAAACTGCATTCAAAGTTCCTTTTTAATGCGCATAAAATCTCTAGAAACATTTTATTCAACATATTAGATCATTAAAACAATAAAACAAATCCATTATCTTGCCTTTGTTCAAGAGGTCAAGGGTTCAAATCTTTTAGGAGTAGATTAGGAGTTGTAATAAAAATTAAAACAATAAAATGCTACACTAGTTGTCTACCAAACGGACTTGACCTTTTACCCAACCTGGAGGACATGGATTTGTTACCTTCAAGTCAACATAAGTCCGATGGTCTGCATCACGAAAAGCACGCATTTTAACATCACGCCATCTGCAGAATATTATTACGGTTAGAGGTTGATTAGACTCAATATGTATTATGTATAGTACAAACAATAATATTCACACCTTCCGGCTCCAAGGGTTTCAACAGCTTCCACAAGCGCTTCTACTTCTGATACAGAAAACGGTCTCCTTGTTCGCCTTTGTGAAAATTCATATCGTTTGGTCGAGTTTTCACTCAACGGGACCATAGCGAGTACCTCAGCATCCAGTGGTGGAACAAGTACAAGAGCTTTTGAATCTTCCACCGGTTCTTGTGTTTTAGCTTCAGTTGCAAAAATATCATTTCCTTCATTCTTCTCAATATGGTTATCCAAACTTGCCACAAAAGGAGGATCCGGTGAAGAATTTGAGAAACATTCATCGATTATAGGACTAGTAGGATCCCTGGAAGTAAGACAATAAATTATATTGGTGTAGGAGTGACTGAGTGTTCTATAGTTTAAATGAGCCATATCAGCCAATTTAGCTAACAAAACTTTACCCAAATCAGCCCATTGATACTAGAGTGGGTCATATTGCCACGCGTAAAACAATACAATACTTGTAAATAAGCATTCAAAATAAATTATGTTCATCTAAATCTTTTAGTAAACTATGAAGAACATAGTACCTGGATAGGCATTGCGGCGGGTTGCATGATAGAGTTTCTTCTTTCACAGCAAGAAACGGAGAAGCTTCAGGTAAACTAGATTCCAATGTAAATCCTAGAGTTTCAAGATTACAATTTTGGGAAATCCCAGATTGTTGTAGTGTTCGGTTGTCATCTCTAACTTTCTTCCCTTGAACAACTACCCCTACATGTAACGTACCATGTAAAATAGTCTTCACAGCTTCCATCACACTTCTCTGTAAAAAGTGCTTTGCATAATAAGGCCCAAAAACAGTTCCCAGAAATACGTGTTAAATATTTTACGAGTTCGTTTTAATTTTAAAGAATACCTTCAGTGAGCCTACGGTGGCAGTTTCGGGGACCTCAACATACAAATCTGGAACTTTAAACGACTTTATGCTAAACTTCACTAAATTAGGTATGCTTTCACTACCTGCCTCCTTTATGTATGAATTTTTCGAGCCATGATAAAACAACTTCCGTCTTTTATTTGCAGCATCGGCTTGAAATCGTTCTCTCATGTATATATGTTTCCTTTTATGGTAAAAGGATTTAACTCCACCGCCTGAAAAGGGAAGAAATAACTTGAATGCTGAACAATAACTACAAATATTTATATACTATAATACTCCACTTACTATTACTATTTGGGAGTTCATAGTCTTTAAGCTTTCGAGCCACTTTCCAGTATCTAGAAGGCATCATTTTCCTCATTCTTCTAAATCTGGCACGCGATCGTGATCCAAACGCCCTCAATCTGGTGTTATTACGGTTATTATACCTAAGATATTTTTCGTCATCATCATTATCTCTAATATTTTTATTCACATTTACCCTATCCTTATAAAAGGGTGCATGTACACTAGTATATGACTTGTTTGACACGCCAGTATGTACACACGGTTTCAAACAACCCTTCGAAACGTAGGTCTTGAGTGAAGTCAACCCTACACTTTGTTTCTCTACAGCTTCAGGATGCATTTCAGCTCTATCATCACCAAAGTTAGCATCATACATATTACCTTTTTTGTCTTCATTATCTTCAATTATCAACTTAGTGTTGATATTTCTTATGAAATCAGAATTTGTAACAATAGACGCATGATCTGAGCCAGAATCATCCTCAGAATGTGGCAATTCTTTTAGACGAGGGTCTAGAATAGTCGGTAGAGCATCAAGCTCGCTCTCTGCACCGCTGACCAGATCTGATATTACAGGTTTGACTTCAACATCTACTTTGACTTCAAATTGTTCATGTTTGGCGCCTTCGTCATCAATGCTAACTTGTTCCTTTCCTTTTGAGCCAATACTAGAAGTAGAACTTTCACTCTCCTGTTCCTGTAACAACTTATCCGCTGCAGCGGCTAACAACTCAAAAGCACAAATTTCACCATCTTCCGATGACTTGTTGCGTAAACACCTCCTCTAAAACAAACAAATAAAACGCGCCATTAGAAATGACTCAACATTTCTAAAAAAACACAAAACCAAGTTTAAAACAATTACCCTGAAAGATCTAGGAGCTTTAGGTATCACAGGAGCCAGTAAATCATGAAATCCCCTATTATGTATCTTCTTCTTCAACACCATATTTTAGGTATGCATACTAATAACAGATCAATCATCAATCAACCGAAACACTGATCGCGCCTGATGTAAATAAAAATGTTCAATGATCAGTTAACTAACAAAAGCATTACATGAACAAAAAGGTTCTAAGAGAGCCAAATGATCATGAATAATGAATGTCAACAAAAATAAATTAATAATTAATTATAAACCAAACCACACATTAATATCTAACTCGAGAATTAAACACAATTATCCATAATTAAACATAATTCGAGGTGATTATTAAACCGATTTTACCAAAACCAGATCGTCAAATTAGGACATAAATTCAACAAGATCAGACAACAAAACTGCAAATTACACGAATCAGATCCGATCTCCGTACAATTACGGAACAAAAAGTGGAGGTTTAGCTTAAACCCACGGAGATCGGAACAAATCTCGGTAGAAAAACACAAATTACACCTAACAAAACACCGATTTGCAAGCGAAAACAATCTATACAAAATCATCACAACGATTAACCAGAAATTGATAGAAATTAACATAGATCAGGGTGAAATTACCGGTGTGAAGCGAAGCTTGATGATTCGTATGTAACACGTAACTGTTGTGATTAAATTCGACAACTTGAAAGCAAGAAGAATAATCTGAGTCAATTGCGATGAGATTGAAAACTGAATTGAAGAAATGTAAAAATTTGATTTGGAATTGAAATGAAGAGGAGATTGATTGCCTTAAAGTTTAAAACCCTGTTTGTATGTTTGTTATGTGATGAGTATGTATTTAGGGGATGTGGTTTTGTAGGCATCCACCATAGATTCCGATGGGGGTATGTTTTTGGTTAGAAGGGTAAAAAGGTAAATTTGTTAGGTGAGTGAGATCATAACTCAAAACTCTAAATTTAGAGATCATGGGGTGTATATACCATTTTTTATCTCGTCTCATGAATAGGGTGTGATGTTTCAGTAAATTTACTGGTGACGTAAGTGTTTTTGTTTAATACGAGTATTTGTTTGTTCGTGTTTGTTGTTCATCGGTGACTAATATTTTGTATCTGTATAGGAATATCAGGTAATGTCATATTGAGAATTTTTTTATGTCGTGTATTGATACTTACTAGATTACTTGACATTCGAAGATGGAGTATAGTGGATGGTTATCGTTATACGGTAAAATTAGATGATATGTTTAATATTTAGATTATAGGTAATAGTGGATGGTTCTTTAAGAATGTTTGATTAAATGATATTGATTTAAAGAAATTGATAGGGATCCTTCAAAGCTATTTGTTAATCTTGGTATAGAAATTAATGTCAATTTCTTTTCTTTATGATGTCATATCCGAAACCATAATTCAAAAGTACAAACTAAACACATACCATACATTTGAGTTTGAAAAAGACTTCCAACTTTTAGCTTATACAATTCATACAATAATCGTTTGTAATATAATAAAGTTTGAAAGAGAGTTCCTCACGGGAGAAAATACTATGTAGTAAATGGTAAATGAAGACTTTTTTACCAAAATAGTGTAGTTGAGATTTTTATTTATCAATATGGTGTAGTTTGAAAGTTATTTACCAAAAAAATGTATTTTTTAAGATTTTAATGTTTCTCTCTCATAATTAATGTCATTGGATATTTTACAAAAGCTTTTTAGATGTTTCTTTAATAATAAAAATGATTTCTTTATATATTTGATTTATTTTAAATCATTTAAAAAAATTGAACAGGAAGTATTTTCATTACTAACATAAACAAAATAAATATTTGGGTCGTCATATATTTAAATTTTATAATGATGAGGCCCTCATATATTTTGATCTTTGGGTCTTCAAAATTTATATAAAATCCTATTATGTATTTTGAGAAAATTTTTGTTTTACAAATAACAAAATGAGTTTATGATAATTTAGTGTGACAGGCTAACATGTGTAACACGGGTTGTAAACTTGCCAGGTCATGAGTTTACATCGCAACGTGTGAGCGCTTAATGAATTTCAAAATGGTGCCTAGATTGTTTAATTTTTTTAATTATTAGAAACAATTATTTTAATATATTTTAGATTTTTTGACACAAAAGTAGTTAGACGTTAAAAATGTTATTTAAACTAATGAAATACCATGAATAAAAAGTTTAGAAATTATGTTTTTACAAAACGATTTGAAAGAAATAAAAATATCTAGAAAGCTAAAAAAAAGTATATTAAAAAGATATCTATATAAATAGTTTTAATAATAAAAAATCATCTAAAACCCTTTTATAAAATACCCAATGACATTAGGAGAGAGAATCATTAAATTTTAAAAAATACACTTTTTTGGTAAATAAGTTTCAAACTACACCATAATGGTAAATAAAATTCTCAACTACACTATACTGGTAAAAAAGTCGGTAAATGAATGTGTCAAACTCCGGCTCATTAACCTGAAACTAGTTAATAAATGACTTTAAACCAATGCGGTGGTGGCTCATTGGTAAAAACAAAGTCTTTAATCACCAAAAATTATGACCTCATGGGTTCAATTCTCATAAAAAGTTAAGAAAGTTGGCGTTAAAAAAAATTTCTTTGAACATTAGCATTAGAAATTAAATGTCAACTAGATAAAGTACAAATGAAGTACGGGTCATGTAATGCGGTTGTCGGGTCTTGAGTATATGATTTCGTCTAGGGGTGCAAACGAGCCGGCTCAAGCCGAGCTAGGTTGGGCTTAGGCTCGGGCTCAAAGATATCAAGCTCGGCTCAAGCCAGCTCGTTTTTTTTAACGAGCTTGAATTTTGGGCTGGGGCTCGGCTAGTAAAAAGCTCGAGCGCGGCTCATGGCTCATCGAGCCAACTTTATTTTTTTTCTTACACATAATTAGAACATTTATTAGATTAAAAATTACAAAGGAAATAATTATTACCTGCTACAAAAGTAGTTGCTTAAAAAGAGAATGAAAAAGAAATTACGGATTGAACTTTGAAAGTTGAAATTAACTTGATGTGAAAGATTAGATGAGGCAACAATTAGGAGGTTTGGAATAACTGAAATATTAAATTGTTGAAAACGTAAAAGGATTAGGGCAATAAGTCTAATATTTTGTTTAATTTTTAGTATTGAATTATTTATAAAAATGAAGTAATGACTAATGATCTATATTTAAATAAATGGTAATATAAATATATCTATCTATCTTCTATCTATATATATGTATATTATATCAAGCCATGAGTTGAGCCAACGAGCCGAGCCCCGAGCGAGCCACGAGCCGAACCTACCCTGGCTCAAGCTCGGCTCATTCAGATGTCGAGCTGAGCCGGCTCGGCTCGTTTAGATACGAGTTTTTTCCGAGCCAAGTTGTTTTCGAGCAAACCTCGAGCGCGCCACGAACCACGGGCTTTTTAAACACCCCTAATTTCGTCACACATGTTGATAAAAATGTTTCATGTCTTGCACATAATAGTGTAAATTAGAGTATGAGTATTAGTATCTGAAAATATAGTAGGGGTATCAAAGCGATAACTATGTCAAAATGGAGTGGGGGTGGCAAATATTGAACGAAACCTCTGCTATGGTTTTAGTTTTGGGTGTGCAAATGTGGCATAAGGGTTTCAACTTGTTGGTCAAGTTAAGGAGAAAATTACTTTGATTCACTTGTGAAGTTAATTTTTCAGGTTTAACTTCAAAGTGGTAAGTATGTTAAAATAGAGTAGCGATGACACAGTCATAAATATTTCAAAGTTAAATTGAGGGGTCAAATACATAAAGTTGTCAAAAAGAAACGCTTACCAAACGCGTTATAACCATATCTGCTGCATTATACACAATTTTGTATTTAATGTCATTTAAGTTGGGTAATTACCGAAAAAAAAAGAAGGAAAAAAACGCCACTTTCAAGTTTTCAACCTAGGACACCTAAAGCTTTAACACAGAAGAGAGATAGGAGACCACATCGAGTCTTTGCGTTTTGTATTAAAACTTATAAAGTAGTTAACAAAAAATATGCCAGACAATTTAAAAAAAACAAAAGTAATTATTAAACTAGTTATATAGTGACACGTGACAAACTGTGGTGAGACCACGACCTTTGTGACACTACCCTCACGATGCACACATTATTTTTCATAAGGTTTTTCATTGAAGTGTTACCGAGACCACTATTACTTTGCACCAATGACCAAACCAATGTTCATCTTTTCCCCATTATCCCCCATGACATCATCCTATTTTTTTTCCCTCATTTTAATTTCCTGATCATCCATATCTGCAACTTGACTTTGTTTTTTTCCCCTCTAAATGTATGAATCAACCTTTTTAGACCTATATACAGATTCATTTTCCATGGTCAACATGGAGACGCCATCGTTATCATCCAAAGATATACAAATGGATGGTGTTGGTCGTGTTTCATTAGTATATGAGTAAACAAACACGATGTTTTCAGCAGTATGACTATCATCTGACTTTTTATTTTTTATTGAACTTTCAATAGCATGTGAATGAGCCACATTTTTGTGTATTTTTTGGGCGGGATCTCGTGATTCTAAAACCTTTACATGTGGCTATTGTGTATTTTTTTAAGACAATCTTGTCTCATGTTACTCTAAACAGCAACACACGATATCATGATCTAGTGCAGAAGCATATATAGTACATGGAAGTACCAGATGCTACATGTCTACATGTAACACCCTAGGCAAATCCCACATCGGCCGTGGGCATGAGAGATCTGGGATTTATAAGGGATGTCCGACCTCAAATACCAACAACGCGTTTTGGGGCTTAATGCTAGTGGATGAGTGGAGAACTCCACAGTTAAGCGTGCTCGGATGACAGCAGTCTCAGGATGGGTGACCATCCTGGGAAGGTTTCACCCGGGCAACCAAAAGCAAATCCGTGAGCCCTAATGTAGCAAAGCGGACAATATTGGTGGTAGGAGGGGCCGGATGTTACACTACAGCTGAGATAACCTAACTAACGAATCTACTAACTAATCTCCATGTTACCATTCAACATTAGCTTTATACGAAGCATATGGAGATTGATAAACATTTTATCTAAGGGCTACCTAAAGTTATATGTTCACAAATTCATGACCAGTCTCACATTCGATTCGACGCTCAAACTACGAGGATGTATTAGTTTAGATATATATTATGATTATGTTCATATCTTTTGTATTCTTTTTTTTTTTTTTTTTTTTAAAACGTACCAGCTATCAACTAGTTAATCAAAGGCACAAAATTTCTCTAATTTTAGATTGATGCTACCCTTGCATGACATCTTGTAGTTCATTTAATGGAAAGCAAATAAAATTTATTTTACGTTCAATTAAAGCCAACTAAGGGGTTTTTTGGCAAAATCTAAATCATTAAGTGCTGAATGATTAAGAGGTCTGAACCATTAAGAGGTTCCATCAATGAGAGGGATGTTGGTAGAACTTCAGATAAGTATAAAGTTAGTATATGCTCCATTCAGTTTCATTCAGCATCTTTCAGTCTTTTAACCATTCAGCACTTAACTGAACCATTCAGATGCTCTTTTTCTTAAACAAACGCTCTGAATGCTGAATGGTTAAGCACTAAACTAAACCATTAAAAAGTAAATAAACAGTCTCTAATTAAACTACATCATTAAACTAAAGGGTGAAAATAAATAATCTTATCATGGATCAAATTCTTAAAAATTTAAAGTCAAAGATTAAATCTGTAATTTGTCCCGAATCACATGACATCTTGTAATTTAATAAATAAAATAAAATAATTTTAAATGATACAAGATGACATATAATAGTGTTTAGTTTTTCAAACTTGCTATTAATTAAGTATTAATTACTCAATTCCCATATTCAGTTCTTCATTTTCTTCAATCGTTTACTTTGTTCCCAAATAGTGTTGATCTTTTGAACCAGTTCAAGTCACCTTGTTGAAATGTCTACTAATTTTCATGTTAATGTTTATGTCACAATCTGATGTTTCCACATGTCTTTTTGATCCTGCACACACACAATTTATGGCATATGTTTCTTAGTTAATGATAAAGTTGTTTTATGGAAATAGTTGGTCATGGATGGTCAGTTGAAGGCAGACGATGATTTATCGAATTTTAACGCAACAACGACATATGTAGATCAACCTATGGGGTTGTCTGATTGTGGTGATGGTAATCATATTCCTCAATCTAGCGGAAACGATGAAGGAGCTCTTAACGATGATTCGGATTTAGTTCTTAAGTATATAAACCAGATGCTTATGGAAGAAGATATACATGAGAACAACTGTTTGTTGCAACAGTCTGCTGCTGCTCTTCAAGCTGCAGAAAAATCTTTGTATAATGTTCTTATGGTCAATGATCAAGATGGTCATGATCAAGATCAAGATCCTGCAGCAGGGAAATCTTTATATAATGTTGTTATGGTGGACGATCAAGATCGAGATCCTGGTGTAAAGTCCATAGCTTCTTTTGGCGTCAACAACTCTATGAATAGTACAAATCTTGCCTTTGATACTCCAAATACTATGATCAGTTTTGATTCACAGTCAAGGTTCCGTCCATCTTACAGCGTGTTTAGCACTACTAATAAAGTCGTTGGTGGATTTGTGAATTCACCTGTGAGTGTTTTAAGTTTTCCGGATATGTTTAGTGATAGACGATTTACGCTGCAGTTTCAAAAGGGTATAGATGAAGCAAGTTGGTTTTTTCCCAATACTTATTCCAAAGATCTTGTTGAGGACGGAAGGTATTCGAAGCAATATGCGGCTTATAGCGAGACAGTTGTGATATCTAAGATGTTTGATGATGTGTTGCTTTGTGATGGACCCAAAACTCATCCTTTTCAATGTGATTTTATTTGCAAAGAGACTGCGAAAAAAGGTCAACCGGGTAAAGTAATGGGGTTTAACGGGGTTAAAGCGCGTGGGAAGAAACAAAAGGAAGTGGTGGATTTAACAGCACTTTTGAGCCTATGTGCACAGTCTGTTTCCATCAATGACCAAAGGGGTGTAACTGATCTACTGAAACGGATAAGAGAGTATGCTTCACCAACAGGTAACGGAACACAAAGATTGGCTCATTACTTTTCTGCTGGGCTCCAAGCTCGTATGGCCGGGTCTGGAACCGGCATCTACAAAGCACTTCTTTCTATACCTACATCAGCTGTTGATGTATTGAAAGCTTACCGTTTATTCCTCGGATGCTTCCCTTTTACTAAAATCTTCCATTTTGTTTCAAACAAGACTATTATGTGTGTTGCACAAAACAAAACAAAGCTTCACATTATAGATTTTGGGATACTTTATGGTTTCCAATGGCCTTGCCTTATACAACGTCTTTCAACTAGGCCCGGTGGGCCACCCGAGCTTCGGATCACTGGGATCGACTTCCCATGTCCTGGTTTTCGACCAGCTCAACGGGTCGAAGAAACTGGGCGTCGGTTACAAAATTATGCTGAAACATTTGGAGTTAGATTTAAATTTAAAGCCATAGCCCAAAAATGGGAAACAATCAGACTCGAAGATCTTGAGCTTGATGATGACGAAACGCTCGTTGTAAATTGTGGTTACAGGTTTAGAAGCTTGCTTGATGAAACAGTCATAGTGGATAGTCCAAGGAATAAGGTTTTAGATCTTATTAAGAAAATGAACCCTGCAATATTTATACACGGGGTTGTGAACGGGTCGTATGGTGTGCCTTTTTTTCTAACAAGGTTCAAAGAGGCTTTGTTTTTCTTTTCATCATTGTTTGATATGCTTGATGCAACAGTTGACCGTTTGAGCGAAGAAAGAATGCTGGTTGAGAAAACAATGTGGGGACGTGAGGCGATGAATGTTATTGCTTGTGAAGAGGGTGAGAGGATTGAACGACCCGAGACTTATAAACAATGGCAGGTTAGGAATCAACGGGTTGGGTTACGTCAGGTGGCGTTTGATCAAAAAATCTTGAAGATGGCTAAAGATAGAGGGACTTCTGATTATCATAAAGATTTTATTATTGGTGAGGATGGTCACTGGATGTTGCAGGGTTGGAAAGGGCGCGTTTTATATGCAGTTTCGTTATGGAAACCGCGGGTTACTGACCAAGTTCTGTTCTTGGATTGAAGATCATGGGTTGGTTTTATTGATTGTCAGAAAATATGATTTTGCAAGCCAAAGGTACTTATTATGGTCACTTTTTTTTTGTATGTGTGATGCAGTAGGCTAAGTAGGAAAAAAGTCATGCTTTGAAACAATGATAAAGTTGTAACATCTTGTAGAAGTTGTAACATTACAACTTCTAAGTAGTATTGGTCCTCTTACCCATCAAAATTGTTAACAACAAATTCAGGTATGACAAGTCAAAGTTCCGTAAAAAACCTTGGGATTAAACCCAGACTAGTTTTATTCAACGGTCACGCGCGTTGCAGTGCGACAGAAATTGTTAGCTACTTGTTATTGACACGGGTTCTCTACAATGCTAGAGAACATCTTAGAGCTCATTGTGCAATAGATATTTAAATGTTTAGGTAACATGATTATGGTTATTTAAATGTTTAGGTAACACGGGTTCAATTGGATCGATAATATCACTCAAATAATCTAAACAACACGCACAAACAAACGATTCAATCACAACCACAGTTCATACTCATAAATTCTCTGTATATTGATGATCAAAGCAATTCGCAGTACAAAAGTGCAGGAGAAAACAATTCACACACAGTTAATTCTCTCTCTAACAGTGTAAAAGTAGTCTCTCCCCTAACACACGCACACTACATGCTTTATAACAAACAAAATGCAAGTTTAAGGAAAATACATAATAAACCCTAAACTATACAAACATATAAACAAAGATACAAAGTAAATCTTAACACGGAAATAGCCCTAACAGTACTCCCCCTAAGATTTAACTTTGGATCTTCAAAAACTTTAATCTTTTTCTTCTTTATCAGCATCAATCTTCAATCTTTTTCTACCAATCTTCTGGTTCTTCTTTCACGTTCAGCAACTCTCGTCCCTTGTACTCCTCTTGTTCTTTTAATGCTTCTTCAATGCAAGATTTGAACTTTTCAGCGATCTTAGCTTGTCGAGGCTTGGATTCATTCGTCAGAATTGGTAAAGCATTCATGCGTCTGAGCGAATCCAGATTCATACCTGTAAAATCGATATTAGCATAAAACTCAAATGGCATTTCTTGGCCTTCGACTTTCACCTCCAATGTTCCTTTTCTGGATATCCTCATGTACTCTATCTTTGGTAAATCCATCCTCACAAGATTAGAGTTTAACAAAGCTTTTCTGACTCGTATCTTTTCAGTAGCAGCAGCTATCACTTCAATCATCACTGTAAATAACCTTCTATCAGCTTCAGCAAGAGCATCTTTACACTTCTCAATTCTATAACTTCTCAAAAAATCAATATAAGAAGGATGTAATAGCTTCAACTCAAAAGTGCTGAACAGTGTGATCATATCCTTGTCCCAATCCTCCAAATTTCGAACAAGCTTCAGTTCAAATGTTTCCTGATTGTAAAACGCTTTGAGTATAGGCTTTGTCGATTGCGAACCATCTATCACTTTCACACCAGGATCTGTCACCTTGTCAAAGTATTCATCCGAGAATTCTTCAAGGTACATATCTTCAGTCACAACCAGTCTCTTCTTCTTCCTTTGTTTCTTTGCTTGTACATATGCAGAATCTTCTTGTTGACCTCTAAAGTCAAGAAACTTAGCAGTTCGACTCATTCCAGCATCAAGCAATATTACACACTTATCACCACGCTCAGCATGCGTGTGATTTATCAATCTTAGTTTGTGTAATTCTTTCAAGTCCTGAACTTCCAGTTTGAATATGCTCGAGTAGTAATGATAGATGTCACATAACCCATTCACTCTCTTTATCATAAAAGCATCAAATACTTCGTCGTATTTCCATGCGATTATCTTCACCTTTTTATTTCTCTCAGGCACAATCATAGAATCTAATAACTCAGCAATTGATTGTCCTTTACTCAGCAGTGACCTCACTACATCACCTGCTGTTGCTGACTTATGCCAAGTCTCACGCACCTCCATTGGAATGTTATAAGATTTTACTTCACTGGGAAACATATCCATTAGTTCATGCCTCTTTTTGTGCGCATTTTCAGGTAATGCCATCACTGGAATCTCTTTTGGACCAAGTACTTTAAATCTCTTCGTCAGCTCAAAGTACTGAGGATTGTTATAATCCAAATAAAACATCCTATTGTACATTTTCTCTGTTTTCATGAAACTGACCACTATCTTCCTCAAAGATCCAGATTTCAACCTTTGCAAAGTTTTATACGGATAGTTCCTCGAACTCACCCAACTTCGCATCTCATAAGCAGTCATTTCATCTGGGTTTTGATGATAAAGCTCTGTTGGAGGTAAGTCTTCGATATTTAAGCTTTCTTGCATCGGAGTCCATTCACCCATCTCAACCACGAACTCTTTCTGATCAGCTTCAGCTTTATCTTGAGCAGTAATACACTTTTCATACTCCTCATTAATCTGACTCACTGTCAACCCATTCAAAAATACAGAGTTATACTTCATTCTCTCTAAATAAGCAAACCTCTGATCCAAATCATCTGGCAATTCTTCAACAGTATTCTGTACTGGTTCTGGCTCAGCTTCATCCTCAGACTCAGTCCAATCTATGTCTAAATCATCCAACGCCTCTATCATAGGTGCTTCATCAGTTTGAACCGGCTCAAACTGACTAGCCACTTCAGCTTCTATTTCAGTCACATTCACAGCTTCAGATTGAATCGGCTCAATCTGAACTGTATCTCCAGAGCCAACATCTTTCTCACTATCTGATGCTTCAAAAACTTCGGTTTCAGCTTCTGATACAATCTCAGTCTCAGCTTCAAACATACTCTCAGTCTCAGCAACTTTCTCAATCTCAGCCACAGCTACAGATTGAATCGGCTCAATCTGCACTGTTTTATCAGTTTTTGCCCTTTTCGAACTTTCTTCATCACCAAATATCTCCGGTATAGCATCTATTTTCCTCTTTCCCTCAGCTTTGTCCATCTTGACAGTTTCAGCAGCAGCTTCATCGGGAATGATAATTGGTGATTCTACCAAAATACCAACATTTGAAGTTCCTCTAGCTCTAGTCAGATAAACCTTCGGCACATTCGATTCAGTCACAATAACTTCATCAGAAAAATCTTTGTCAGAAGATGAGCCAGCCTTCTTCGGTTTCATATCCTCCAACTCTTTTTCCAACAACTCTTTCTCTGCTTCCAAAGTATTACACTCAGCTTTTAGTTCAGTGTAATCAAACTTCAAATTCTCATGTTCTTCCTTCAGTTTATCATAATTATCCCTTAACTTCACATGCTCATCAACCAACTTCACATGATCTTCATCCAACTTTTTGAAAGTTTTCAGATTCTGGTTGTGAATATCCCAATATTCATCAAATCTCTTCTTTTTACGATCATTTGAGGCCTTCAATAAATCATTTGCTTTAATCAGATTTTCCACAATCTCTTCTAATTCAGCAATACGTTTCTCTTTCTCTTCATAAATCTCATCAACACTTGGCACAACGTTTGGTGAAGACTCCAAACCTTGTCCAATGTTTTCAGCAGTTTGTGGTAATGCGGTGGGAATATCATCAGTAATGGGATCAGTAATGCCAGCATCCACTTCATCTATCTGTGCAATAGATTCAGCTTCGGCCATTACTGTCTGTGCAATCTTTAACACATTAATCTCCTCAGGCTTTTCTACTGTTTTCTTCTTCTTTCGAACATACTGTACAGATACACCTCTTGGAATCTCCACAACATCTTCCTCAATCACAGAAGCAACCTCAGCTGGTTCTTCTATCTCTACATTCTCAATAACCTCCTCAGTCTCCATTGGTTCAACCTCCTCTGAATTAGATTCAGATTCAGTATCATCACCACCATCATCATTACCATCATCACCGTTACTATCATCACTAGTATCATCATCATTGTCATCATCTTCTTCATCTTCTGGATGACGAGCAAAGTACTCGTCATCATCCAACAAATTATCTGGCACCTCATCCACAAGGTCCAGTGGATCAATAATCTCACCATGAGATATATGATAGTATACACCTTCTACATCTTCTTCATTGTTGACTATATCTCTCATATAGTCAAACAATTCAATATCTGGCACATTCCCGATACTCATCTTTCGATAAGAGAGATCGTTCATGTCCTCAGTATACAACATGCCTCCAGCATAACCCTCAGATCTGATGATAGGATAAGCAATGTTTATCATCAGCTGTAAGAACCTCGGGTACATGAGGAACTTAAATCTCTTTCCTTTCACCAAGTTGAACACAAAACCATTCATAATCCACCTCGACATGTTGAATGGCTTGTTCTCTGCAATTGCCACAATTGGTGATGCAATGTCTGAAGGAAAGTTATCAAACCCTGCACTCCTTCTAGACATGCATTGTTGCACTACATAGCACAGCAACTTGTACTTCCTTCCCAACTTGGCTCTGTAAAACTGTGACTTTGGAAACACAGGTGGATGTCCCATGTTCACAAAACAAGCTTTACACTCATCCATGGTTAGTTCATCCATCATTCCAACCTCATCCTCATCTATCCTCAGAGCTTGCCTAATAGCATCTTCAGTAACATTTAGTACCCAATCCCTAGTGATATGTCCTCTAACCATAGCATCACCATTCTCATTCCTCACAACCTCAGCTGATCTCCAGAAGCTCTTGATCAGCCTTGCATATATGACCGGTTTGGCACATATAGCATAAACATACTTAGTCCTCTTAATGAACTTCATCATATCTCTATAACCTTCTGTCTCAGGAAGTGATTCATCTAAACATGCCACTAGATTATGTTTAGGTTCAAATTTGAGATTATCCATCTGTTAAAAACACAAACAAACACAAAACAAGGCAAATGTATTAGATTCTTCATTAAACATATCAAAATTTTAATGAGTGTTTAATTAAAAGTTAGAAAGTAAAACATTTAACATAATCAGTTTAACTCCTACATTGTTCTAATAACCTGATTTTCATCATTTTAATCAAACAATATTGAAATTTAAAGATTATACTTCATGTTCAAACCTTTTAACAGTTAATCACTTAGGTAAAATTTTGACAAATTTATGATGAGAAAGTTCAACATGTTTTGGTTCAGTTTTAACAAGTTTAATCACTTTTAAAACAGATATTTCATCGTTTTGATGTTTAACTTTTAAAAGCTTCAAAGTTCATCAATGGCGATTTTTGTCAGTTAAGAACATTCCACTTGTTTCAGTCGATTTTAAGGTGTTTTAGTGCAAATGAATGATTGAATGATGATAATCGAGTGTTTTTACGCCTAAATCAACATTCGATTTCGGTTTTAACACACAAAAACGAAGTGTCGATTCATTGTCCAAAACACTGTTCATCATCGTTTTTCCTTTAAACAGTTGATTTGCAGGTCGATTTAGGTCAAAAACACTTAATCTCTACCTTAATCAATCTATTAATCTTGTTATAGGGCAACAGATTGACTATGATAACAATGGCGATTTGAAGTTCAGAGTGTTTGGGTGAAAGTGAATGTGTGTGAAATGATAAGTGTTTGTGAAGAGGCGGTATTTGTATCGTCAAAAATTTTAGGTCAAACTTTAAGTGCCGGGTCAACATAAGTGACGGGCAAGCTTAAAAAGCCCAATAAGCCTTGCCGGTTCAAGTACTGTAGTGACGGGTCATGTACTGTAGTGACGGGTCAAACACTGTAGTGACGGGTCAAGTACATAAGACAAGTCAACATGAGTAACACATGACGGATCAAACACTGTAGAGACGGGTGAGTCACTGTAGTGACGGGTAAAGGTTAGGAACAACTACACCTGATGGGATTTTATTCATCACCCGGCAGAATAGTTATCTTCATCACCCGGCAATATCTCTTCATCACCCGGCAACACAGTTGCTTTCCTTCATCCGGCTTGCTTTTCTTCTTCACACGGCAACCTTATTCACAAGACAATCTTCTTCACACGGCATACACACTTCTTCATTACCCGGCAACATAGTGTCATACCTTTACACGGCAACAAGACTTCTTCATTACCCGGCTGTATAGTATACACTTGTCACCCGGCAAGATATCTATGACCTTTACCCGGCTGTATTTGACATGATCATTGCCCGGCTGTACAGTGGTCATAATATCTTCACCATTTCTTCAATCACCCGGCAAGTATCAGACTTACAACTTTACCCGGCTGAACAGTTCTTTACCCGGCTGCACAGTTGTATCTGATATCTTTACCCGGCTATAACACAAGCAATTTCTTCAATTTTCTTCGTCTGTTGACTTTTTCAACGATCATTTATTGCACCTGCAACATTCTCCGACAGATTAATTAGACAAGATATCCTTAAAAAGAATGTTTGCCATATTAATTATCAAACAATATTAAACATTGCAACAAATTTAATTCCAATTAAATTCATTTTTATTTTTCTTTTTCAAAATGTTTTTGCACAACCAATTTTTTTTCTATATCCCGAAGCAATTTCTTAAAAACAAATTACGAGACCTTGGGTTTGTTTTTAACACATCCAATACCTTTGCTTTTCATAACATATAATCTTGTTCATTCAAAAACACACTATTTTTGGATTTTTGTAGATATTTTTCTTCAATTTATTCTCCCCCTAAACTTGAAATTTCTTGAAATTTTTAAGTTTAACAAGGATGTTGATGTATCAATAATGATTCCATATGCCTGCACACACAAAGCACACACATTAAAGTAAATACATATGCAATGCAATGAATCAAAATATCGCAGTGAGATCATACCACACATTATCTGAACATGTTTTGCAAGTTTTGAATAGACATTTTGACTTATGCTTGATTGAGTGATGATATGAACACATACCAATTAGCTCGAGTTGACACACTTACTTTTTCAGTATCATGATGATATTTAAGGTTCGATTAGAATGTCTTATGTGACCCACATGTATACATATGTCAACATATTTCCTTATCAAACACTACCTGAATGCATATTGCACAAAACCTGGTCACTTACAGTCATACACAGTGTGGAATCTGGGTTCTATTCGGATTTGGTCCACTTTGGGACTTCTTTTTAATTCCATCTTTGGGAATTTTTCTTTCCTAACGTTCCCCTTGGGAATCTTCTGAATTCCATTTTGGAATTTTTGTTTGGTGTTGGTCCACATTTGGGACTCTTTTTGTTCCATTTTGGAATCTTTTGCTGCACCTTGAAGCTCAAAAGAGACTTCGTGTGAGACTTCAGGTCTGTGGGTACCACAACAAAGAAGCTCACGATGCGGTTCATCACACTGAGAAGACTACATTGTTACCGGATCATGCACAACTATCATCACAAGCAATGTATCAAAAGATATATAGCTAGACATGTATAACAATGGAACTTAACACAAAGATCATTAAGTTTATGTTTGTCAACAATCAACTTACTTGTTCAGTCTAATTGTCTGAGCTGTCTAGCACATCAACTAACATTCATCAGTCTTTATTTAAAAATGATGTAACAATTAATGTCTAGTGTATCTATCATTTCTCACTTTTTGCAATATAGATTCTTATGACATGATATTTTTCTTTTTCTTTTTGCTTTTATATTTTGTTTTTGCTTTTCTATTTTCTTTTTCACGCAAGCACACACAATGCAAAACATAAAGTAAAAGACAAAGGAATCAAAATATAACATCAACTTATTATATTTTTGACTTTTATATATTTTTTTTTTTTTTGATTTTTTTTTTTTTGTTTTTGTTTTCGAAAAATAGAATCAATCATGATTGATCAATCCTATGGATTGAATTAAGAATTCAAACCGGCCTGACAAAAAAGATTTTGTGAAAAGATCTGCCAGTTGTTTGTCGGTATGAACCTTAATCAAAATTATTAAACCCTTTTCAGAGTTATCTCTTAAAAAATGATATCTAATTTCGATGTGTTTGGTTTTAGAATGTTGAACAGGATTAGCAGTTATAAACATAGCAGCAGTATTGTCTATGTAAATAGGAGTTTTCAAAAAGTTAAACCCGTAATCCAGCAACTGATTTTGTAACCATAAAACCTGAGAACATCCTGCAGATGCAGCGATATACTCTGCTTCAGCTGTGGATACAGAAACATTGGTCTGCTTCTTGCATTGCCAAGAGACAAGCCTTGGACCCAGAAATTGACATCCACCAGTTGTCGATTTCCTGTCAAGAGCACAACCACCAAAATCACTGTCAGAATAGCTATATAATTCAAAATTTCCTTCGTAAGGATACCATAACCCAAGATTTGGTTTCCCTTTGAGATATCTGAATATACGCTTCACAGCAACAAGATGCGACTCTTTCGGATCTGACTGGTATCTGGCGCATACACACACAGCATACATGATGTCTGGTCTTGATGCAGTAAGATACATCAGAGAACCGATCATTGATCTGTATAGTGTTTGATCAACTGCTTTGCCCTTTGGATCCGGTTGAATCTTGCAATTTACATCAGATGGAGTTCTAATTGTTTGACAATCTTGCATCTTGAATTTCTTCAACAACTTCTCAACGAATTTTGATTGATTGATGAAGATTCCGTCAGCAGACTGTTTCACTTGTAATCCAAGAAAGAAATTAATCTCCCCCATAGAACTCATCTGGAATCTAGATTTCATGATTTCTTCAAATTCTTTGCACATTGACGCACTGGTTGAACCAAAGATAATATCGTCCACATAAACTTGAACACACAATAAGTCGTCATTCTCCCTCTTCATAAACAAAGTTGGATCAATCTGTCCTCTTGTGAATCCATGTTCTAGTAAATGCTTGGATAATGTCTCATACCAGATTCTAGGAGCTTGGTGTAGACCATAAAGAGCTTTACTCAACTTGTATACACGATGTGGATAGTCAGGATCTTCGAAACCCGGAGGTTGTCTGACATATACGTCATCTGTAATTGGTCCATACAAGAAAGCACCTTTTACGTCCATTTGGAATACTTTAAACTTCATGAAAGACGCATATGCAAGAAAGACGCGTATGGCTTCAAGTCTTGCAACTGGAGCAAACACCTCTTCATAATCAATGCCTTCTTCCTGAGTGTATCCCTGTGCAATCAGTCTTGCTTTGTTTCTCACCACAATGCCACGTTCGTCTGGCTTGTTTTTGTACAACCATCTTGTACCTATTGCGTTCTCTCCTTCAGGTAAGTCCACAAGTTTCCAAACTTCCTGTTTGCAAAACTGAAGTAATTCCTCTTGCATAGCTTCAATCCAACTGTTATCTTTCAACGCCTCTGAAATGTTCTTTGGCACCACTTGTGATAGAAAACACGAATAAAGACAGACATTCGCTTGCTCAGTCTGACTTCTTGTAGTTCTCTGATTCAACGGCCCAATAATCTGAGAGACAGGATGTTTCTTGTGAATTCGATGAACAGGAATATCACCTCCTTGCACTTGAGTCTCTAGATTAGAAGTATTCAGATTTGGTAGATCTTGTAGAATGGATGAAGTATGTGGAGTAAAATTCGGGACTTGATCCGGTGAGTTGATGAAGTAATCAAAAGATTCTGGAACAGCTTCACCATTCGGATCTGATGATGGTTGATTCTGAACAGATCCACCATCATTAGGAGAAATCATATCTTCTTCTTGATTGTTCGATTCTTGATCTTCATGCGAACCAGAAGGACCCGGAGCTTGACTGGATTTGACATGATCAGGATTGTGAAAAGACATAAATGGATATTCAGAGTTGAGATTTCCATCTTCGTCATTATCAGAATCGTCACTAAAGCATCCTAAGTCGCCTGATTCCTTCCTTGCGTTTCCTGAAAAATCAAATAAGTTAGAATTGAAGGATTTCGATAATGAATCTAAATCAAATAACCATTCGGGACCATGAGCCACTAAAGGAAACGAATTTTCTAAAAACTTGACGTTGATAGTTTCAATAACAGTATTTGTTTTGCTATTAAAAACCCGATAAGCTTTAGAAACAGACGAATAACCTAAGAAAAATCCATCGTCAGATTTTGACTCAAACTTTCCGAGATGATCATTCAAATTTAAAATCGAAACCGGACAACCAAATGCTTTCAAGTAAGAAATATTTGGTTTCCTTCCAAATAACAACTCATAAGAAGTTTTCTTTTTATCATTCACTAATAATGTTCTATTTTGTACAAAACACGCAGTTGCAATAGCTTCGTCCCAAAAAGTGATCGGAATTTTGGCATCTGCAAGCATGGATCTTGCTGCTTCAATCAGTGTCCGGTTTTTCCGTTCCGCAACCCCATTTTGTTGAGGCGTTCTAGGCGCACTGAATTGTCGAGCAATCCCCTTTTCTGCACAAAATAAATCAACATTAGCATTCTTAAATTTAGTTCCATTATCACTTCTTAACACTTTAACTTTGCATTCCAATTGATTTTCAACTTTAATGATAAATTCTTTCAATAATTCAGCTGTTTCAGATTTGGCATGCAGAAAATAAACCCACGAAAACCTAGTAAAGTCATCTATGATAACTAAACAATATGATTTTCTCCCGATGCTTTGAACGTTAGTCGGTCCAAAAAGATCCATATGTAGCATCTGCAAGGGTTTTGAAATGGAGTTTTCTAGCTTGGACTTAAAAGACATCCGATGCTGTTTTCCCTTCAAACACGCTGGACAAAGATCAGTTGTGGAGAATTTCTTCGATGGGATTCCCACAGCGTGATTGCCAGTTACCAAACGGTTCATGTTTCTGAAGTTGTAATGTCCCAGCCGTCTATGCCAAAGCTGACTCTCATCATTTGAAGCATGGGCAATGAGACAGGTTGTTTCAGTTTCGGCATCAATCTGCGACATATCCAATTTGTATACATCACGATCTCTAGGCGCTTTCACCACTACCCACTCATTGTCAATCTTGAAACCTGGTTTCAGAATATAACAGAAAGAATCATCAAAAAGAGTTGAATATGATTTATCACAGATTTGCGAGACACTTAGTAAGTTAAAGTTCAACTGTGCACAGTAGTTGACTTTATCAAAACTAATTACTCCATTCGAAACAGTTCCTTCTCCTGTGATTTTACCACCCGCATCACCTCCAAAAGCTACGTGAGTACCATTCTTTTGTTTGAAATCCTGAAGCAAGGCATGGTTGCCTGTCATGTGCCGGCTACACCCACT
The DNA here is from genome assembly GCA_030867185.1 of Tagetes erecta. NCBI lineage: Eukaryota > Viridiplantae > Streptophyta > Magnoliopsida > Asterales > Asteraceae > Tagetes > Tagetes erecta. The sequence goes on from CM061493.1 coordinate 58,625,640, forward strand.
ATCAACAAACCACGAGTTGATAGGTCTTCTTGGGCGTACCTGCAATTCAAACATTTTCAGTTAGTTTGGTCAACCCAGGCCCACACGGTCTTGGGTTTTCCGAATCTATCTGCAATAGTAACTTGTTGGTATTGAACATTTTGAAAATTTGTTTCGTTTAAAAGATTTTGATGCTGATAACTTCGCCCATTGGCGTTCAATGATTGCTTTCTCCTCAAAGCACTAAACCTTTCCTCTAGCTTAGGATCAAGGTTATTTTCAAACTTTTGATTTCTTACCATTAAAGCTCTTGGTTTAAAATGGTTAACCTGCACATTTCTTGAAAAATTAGAAACAGGATTGTTTCGATTGAAATTTCTCAAAACCGGAGAATGACTTTGACTCATATTTTGAAAACCATATGAATTATTTCTTTGAAAGTTTGAATATGGAGTCATTCCTCTAGTCGAGTTTGATCGAAAGAAACAATCCTTTGTGTCATGGTTTGTTCTTTCACAGATATCACAAAATTTGTTAAAATAACATTCTTCTGAAGAATGATTTCTTTTGTCACAGAAACTGCAGTACCTGTTAAAGAAACATTCAGCAGTTGCATGATTATATCTATCACAAATTTCACAATATTTCTTGCTAATCCTAAAGAGCCGATTGTTAACCTTTGAATTTGAACCAAAACGTGATTCATTATCATAGTTGTTCGGTTTTAGATTAACATTTTTCTGTGAAGACATTGTTTGCGATTTTGCTTGCATGGGACTTTGGTTCGATTTTAAACTGTTCTGTTTGGTCACCTTTTTGTTTTCAATTCTCTTATCATTGACAGCGGAAGTCTTAGGACCTGAACCTGTTTTCAGACCAGAGTTAGATTTGATTTGAGCATTGATTTGGTTACCATAAGAACCGTTCATGTCGAAAGTACCTGCAGACACAAACTTGATTGTCTTATCTTTTGACACTTTCTTGACAGATTTTACGTTTTGAGCTTTGTCAGTTTTAACACTTGAAACTTTTGTGTTATCATTTGATTTTAAGACACTTTTGCCTTTTGACTGTTTCGTTTCAGATTGATTGTTCATTGTTTTCGATTTTTGCTTCTTTGCATTCGAAACTTCAGTCTTTTTCACTTCTTGTTTCTTGATCAGCTGATCAGCAACTTGCGCCTTTTGTTCTTTCTTCCATTTGATGTAATCAGGATCATTGTATCCTGAAAACTCACCTTCTTCTTTCACCGATTCTGGTTCTGGGTTAAGCTTTGGATATTCAACAAGTTGAATAAGAACAGGCTCCGGCTTATTTTCAGATTTGTTGCTTGCTTCATCATCAGCTTCAGTTGTCATTCCTTCTTCTTCTCTCAAGCTTTCGATCAACACCTCAGATCCTTCCGACTCGGATTTACTTCTTTGAATTTCTTTGAATTTTCTTTCATTTTCAGGTGAATGATCAAATTCATTAAAGTTTTCCGGTAAGGTTTGAGTGATTGAATTTGGCATTGGTTCATGAGTAAAACCCAACCCGGTTTTATTTTTGTTACCTCTTTCATTAATGAGTTGTTCAACCATTGTTTTACAACTTTTAACTTTCTTTAGTTCAACTTGAGTGACTGCATGTGCAACTTTTTCTTGTTCAAAGTTCTTTGTCATTTCTTCAAGTTGTTTGGTAACAATTTCCAATTCCTTTAAAGTTTTGTTCCATGATTCAGTTAGTGACAAAATCTTCTCATCAGAAATTTTATGATCGATTTTAAGTTTTTCATGAAGTTTTTCATGTTGACTTAATTTATCACCGATTTTAAATGAATGAGTTCGATAATGTTCTACTTGTTGAATGCACTGATCAGAACATAACCTTTCTTTCACATCTAGGGGCAATGGAATGTAATTTGGGGGTAAGTCATTACTAACCTTTGGTTGTTCAGTAGAAGATGTAGACTCACTGGATGTAGCCATTAATGCAATTTCAGCTTCAGACTCTTCAGTAGGATCAGACTTTGCACTCCAGTCATAATCTTCAGAATCTTCACTCACATCATCAACCATCTTTCCATCCCCTTCTTCAGACCAGTCTTCTTCAATTTCACATACCAAAGCCAGATTTGATGTAAGATCGGATGTAAACTGTTCTGCGTATGCACTCCAGTCATATCCGTCTTGTACACTTACAACCAACGCTTTATTCTGATCCTCTGGCTTCTTTCCTTCATCCTTCAACTCAGGCATAGGAAGACTTTGGTACGGCTTTTGAAAGAAACGCTGATTTCTGCCTTGATAACTCGTAGACTGTTGAGAACTTTGACCTTGACCTTGATTGCTTGAACTAGCTTGGTCATTGAAATTCTTTGGAGCTTTGCATTCTCTTGAGAAGTGACCATACTGATTACAGTTAAAGCACCTGGCCTTAGATTTGTCAAATCCAACCGTCTTGTTAGCATGAGGTTTGTAACTTCGGTTCACATATGCATGCTTTTGAGTTCGATATGCAACCATAACCATCTGCCAATTCAGATCCATTTCTTCAACATCTACTGGATCCATTTCAAATAAGTCTTGAAGGACCACGTCCATTTGACTTAGATGACTACCTTGGTACGCTTGGAAACTCGCCATAAAAGCAGTAAAGGCAGTTTTAGTTTCGTCATCTTGAAGCAGAATATTCATGACGTCTTTCACCTTGGCTTGAACATTTGGAATTTGATTTTCTGATTGATTCTTCACATTCTGACTTGGAACTTGAACTTGAGCTCTTGGCGGAGATTGAGGTTGAGAATAAGTTGGTGAATTTGGAAAGTATGCTGAATCAGTATAGAAACTTGCACCAACGAATAAGTCATCCTCATCTTCAAACTTTGTTGTATTTTGCACAAGAAAAGCATTATCCACAGTATTGGCAGGATTTACCACATACTTGTATTGAGTTTGTGACGTTGATCTATCAGAATTTCTTGATCCTTCATCAATCTCAACTTCTTCAATTTTCCCAATCAGCAGATCTAATTCCATTGGGAATTTCTCAGTATGCTTCAAGAGAGTAACAGTCTGCTTCCAGGATGATGGTAAAGCGCATAACAATCGATCATTCAAGTCTTGAAGTTCAGTCTTAACTCCGAGGTTTGACATCTCAGTAGTTAAGTGAACAAACCTGTTCATCATCTGGTGAACTGTCTCTCCATTGATGTGTTCAAATAGTTCCAATTGTCTCTTCAACTTAGATTTCTTCAAACTTCTTAACTGCTCTCCTCCTTCACATATAGACTTCAATGCCTTGAAGCATGTATAACCAGTCTGATATGCGTCCAATCTAGACAAAACTTGTAATGGCAACCCCTTGCACATCAACGAATAGGCCTTGCTATCATTCTTTACCTTCCTCAAGTCTTCAGCTGACAGATTATCCTCTGGATAAGGTGTAGTAGAATCTTTAGTATAGGTACTGGCACTATCTGGTTGTGTCTGGGTTGGAATGTGAGGACCCTTCTCAATGGATTTCCATAAGTCATTGTCAATAGAACACAAATGATGTCTCAGCCTGATAGTCCAGTTCTTGAAATCTGCACGATTCAAAAGTCTAGGAACACGGTTATCAGAATCATCATTAGGAGCCATTTTAACAATTTTTAAAGGAAAATATTTTTGGTTTTTGTTAATTTTTGAAAAGAAGTGATTAAAATACTAAAATAAAGACAAGTAATTAAAGACAAGACAAGAAACAGGTAATAAAAACAACTAAAAATGAGTCACACGGCAAAACAGTGAAAAATCCTTCTTCAACCGGCTAAACAGTGTATTTGTTCTTCACCCGGCAGAAAAAGTCTTCACACGGCTAAACAGTTAGACGGCTCAACAGTTGAAAAATACTTTTGTTCTTCACCCGGATGAACAGTTACCCGGCAATAAGAAAAACTTCACACGGCAATAAGTCTTTGACCCGGCAGAATCTTGACACGGTAAAGAGCTTTGTCCGGCTGAACAGTACTTGGTCACACGACAGAGTTGTTAATTACCCGGCTACACAGTATATTACCCGGCTGACTTTTTCTTCTTCACCCAGCGTAACAGTGTTTTACCCGGCACAACAGTGTATCACCCGACTGAACAGTAACACTTTTCCTAGTCAAATTCTTCACCCGTCTAGCACAAATTCCCTTACACGGCTGCACAGGACCTAATTTCTTCACAAATTCTAAGTCCAAGGAAATTGTCTGTCAAATATATCACCCGGCAAGTTAATCTTCAACCAAAAATCAACTGTTCATCATCTTCTTCATGAAGATTTTCTGGGTTTTGTCTAAAACTTGTCCAAATCGTCCAAAATTCACACACAAGCTGTGAAATAGTCCGATTATCAACCCCTTGTATCAATCAATCCAAAACATCATCATTTTTCGATAAAAATTGATCGAACAGTAACTTTTTCTATTCTTTCTAATTCTTCAGATCTGATGATGATCTGATAGAATCTGCACAATCGTTGTGTATAGGAGTGATTGCGATGATAAATCACAACTAAAAACACCAACAATTCATTCAGATCATGATATTTTGAGCAATATTGATGTGTTTTGCTTAAGAACAGCGAAGAACACAAACCGAAAGCTCTGATACCAATTGATAGGTTCAATTGGATCGATAATATCACTCAAATGATCTAAACAACACGCACAAACAAACGATTCAATCACAACCACAGTTCATACTCATAAATTCTCTGTATATTGATGATCAAAGCAATTCGCAGTACAAAAGTGCAGGAGAAAACAATTCACACACAGTTAATTCTCTCTCTAACAGTGTAAAAGTAGTCTCTCCCCTAACACACGCACACTACATGCTTTATAACAAACAAAATGCAAGTTTAAGGAAAATACATAATAAACCCTAAACTATACAAACATATAAACAAAGATACAAAGTAAATCTTAACACGGAAATAGCCCTAACACTGCAAAATCACCAGCTTATCTGTGTCAACACAAAGACCAAACAACATCAAATAATGCAGAAAAACAACTGTTTTTTACAATAAGAGTGCTGCAAAATCAGCAACATAACACCATAACAATCTAAAAACATCAACAATCAATGCATATAAAACCTGCGGATACAGGCACCATCTACAACAGTTTTTTAGTGCATCCTCCATCAAATAAAGGTCTCTGTAGAAACAAATGAATAAAAAACGTTTAATTTTCCATACATTTGCGAAATGGTTTCAGCGAAACAGGTCAATACGAAAGGGTAATTCTAAAACAATTGGACATAATAATGAAACCTTTACATATATTTAGCCTCCAACAATGAGTAAAACTCCCAAATCACATAATTTAAACTTGAAAAACTCAAAATAAAGACATTATACATGTAAACTTTGTATGCAACTTTGAATCTGCTAAAGATAGTCAATACATTAAGGCGTTGGTTAGAATGACCTCTTTAATCTAGATGTCATGTGCTTGTGTGGAACAACTTCACATGTGCTCACAGTTCCATCCAATTCGTACCATGACCCACATGAAAAAAAAACAGGTTAACTCGAACAAATGATGATGGAGGTAGATGGAGATGGAACAAAGAAAAGACATATCTTGCTAGTCATTGGTTTACAATCAAAATGAAAACTGAAACCAATTTGCAATCGCTTGTTACAATAAAAAAGTTGAAGCCTCAAATCTATCTACAATTGCTTGTTACAATTAAAATGAAAACTGAAGCCCTAATTTGATTGAACTATGAATCAAAAGTCTCGTTCAAAGATGAAGATGAAGACTAAAAATGTATAATCGATTGAAGCAAAAACACCACGAAATAGTTAGACAAAACTGTGAGTCGGGATCGATCGAGCATTGGAATGGAAATCCAGCCCATATTGACCTATTTTCAAATGCAAAAGTTCAAATCCAGCAAGAACTATGGTACACATGTCACAAATACTTAAAATTGGAATCATTTCCATATACCTTCATGTTGTGATTTTCCATCTTCCAGCTCATTGTTTTAAAAAAAAAAAAGTAATAGCATCTCCTTCTTCATCAATTTCATGTACACAAAAAAGAAGCAGCAGCGCGACTACCCATCTCCTGCAAAACTCTGGCAACTGCATATGCTGCAGACCATGAGAAACAATGAAAATAACTTTCTCATGGAGAGAAGGCATATGATGAACGGCGATTTAGGGTTTTGAAAGGGAGAGAGTTGTGCGTGTTTGCTTGGAAAATAAAAGAAGAAACGGGTGTGATGGGTGTATATACTGGATCCGAGAATCGAAGCATAAACGGGTAAACATCAATACCGGGTTAACCTAAGATCCGCGACCCAGATGAGAATGAATGTGGTGGCGACATGTGGCGCAATGTGGGAACATGGGTTAGTGATTTATTAGAAGAGAAGATTATTGTGTTTAACTATTGTGTTTTTGTTGTTGAGATTCAAAACTAAATAATTATCAGGCAAAACAAATTATACACGAAGCTATAGGTTAAAAATCTCATAATGATAATTTAGGGTTGTAAACGAACCGAACTTTCAGCGAATAGTTTGTGAACCGTTCGGCGGGAAGTGTGACATCTGCCCCGAAACCCGAATCCGAATGCCCGACTCGAACCCGAAATTATCCATCTTTAATGTATTCGTAATTATCTCATTTAAATGTAACGTTTCATTATTAAAACTATATACAATAAATATGTCAAGCTTTGCGTTATTCTCGTCTTTAATAAATAACGATCAAATTATTATTCAACGTTTACGAAATTAAATACTAAAAAACAATTATTTAATAAAGATTATTAAAAAAATAAAACTATCAAAGTCTCGAAATAATTATTTAACGTCAAGAAAGAAGGAAAACGTAAAAACGTCATTTATATAACCGTTACGTCGCAACTCGGTTAGATTGGTAGTTAAAATATATATTAATTAACTTTGGGCCAAAACTGTCAAGAATGAAACTTATATTAAAACTTATATTATCTTAATAACATTTAGTGAAAGAACAGGGACTGATTATGTAAATTAATAATTACCCAAACCACCCTCCCACGTTTCCCCCTCCTGCCCGTAATTCCGGTGACCAACTCCGGTCACCGGCGCCGTTTTCCGGCAAGCTCCAAAACCGGTTTTTACACGTTTTTAACATAATTAAACATACACAAAATCGTCCTAATCCATTCCTAAGTGTGGTGCGAGCCTTTAATCACCTTCAAAATCGTCCGTTGGCCTTAAATTCTCGAATCAAAACCGTCTCATAAACCCACATAACTAAGTCGTTTCAAAACGTAACAATTCAGTAAATTGGTTAATCAAAATGATTATACCGTTGTTTAGAAACTGTCTACAGCGTTTAATTTCAATCAAAACAATGTATTAAAACCAATTAATCCAAAATAACTCGTCATCAATCCCTTAGTCGTTCGACTACTTCCGGACCATATCTGCACAATTCATTCGACATTTTTCATCTCCTAACCTCCCTCTCACTCTCTGTATCATCAATTTCAAACAACATCATCAAAATTCCAGTGTTTGATCTTCAACCCGTCGACCCTTGTTCTTCGAGTTCAACTGCTCGTTTCGTCATCAATCCGGTAAGTTTTATACATGAAAATCATCCTTATCTTATGTAGATCAATACCCCTCTACAAAGTTCTAATTTCGTTGTGTGATTCTGATGCAATTTGAGGATTTGTGTTCTAGGGTTTATGTGTTAAATGGGGGGTTTTATCTAAAACTTGTTAAAAACTTTTTCTGATCTATTCTTAAACAACAATGAAACATAGCGCGTCTGGTTTGTACCAATGATATGAATTAGGTGACCCGGGTTCGAACCCAGGCTCCTCCACCCCATTTATTTTTATTGATTTTAATACATTTTACTAATTTTAACTAGTTTGCATAATATAAATCCTAATCCTTTTCATATATAAAAATGTAACTTGTCAAAACTTTATAAGTTTTATAAAACCATTATTTTGTATAAATTAAGTTTTATAAATTCAACTATTATAAATAGTAGATTATACAAATAAGGTTTTTGTATAGAATTTTATCTATTTCATAATTATATAAATGTTTTAAAAGTATTTCTAAAATATATATATATATATTTTTTGACACTACGTAAATTGTTAAAAATATCTAACTGAAGTTTCTATTATTTATCAAAATAATTATTATTTCTATTGCTATCATTCAAAATAAACGAGTTTATATATTTTTAGTCATCTAACGAAAAACCTCAAATCTCAATCCGAAACCCTAGAATTCCAATTTCCTTTGACTTCTATTTTTCCAATGCTAGTTTCTATACAATATGTTTTACTAAGTTAGGATTGTCATTTAATTAGGTGATTCTAATATTTTGACGATCCTCATTTCAATTCAAGACTATTTACTATTTGTTTCGTGCCCTAGTTCAAGGTGAGTAAATTCACTCCCCTTTTTACTGTTACATTTTGGGGCTGAAACGTGTTCTATTACAATACAATGTTTTCCATTTTCCTATTTTACTTTCCAACAGAGATCATAAAATATGTTAGTCTTGTCTGCAGCAAGATGCAAACTTATGTGGTAGTTTAAAGTAGTATTGTTACTTTGTAATCCCAGCAGTACAATGTTAGCGCTAATGGTCTGACAAACCCACCTACATGTACAACAACGATAGGTGATTTAAACCCGTCCATACAATTACAATGTTACGAGTTGCTATTCGATGTTACAAGTTGCTATACGATGATACAAGTTGCTATTACTATGTCATGTCCCTAAGTTGCTAAATAATTAATGATAACTTAAATATCGAGACGGTTACGAGACGGTTGCTTAAAAGTTATCGTTAATTAATACATGAGTTGGTTCCTCATGATAAATGGCTACAAGTTACATTACAATTATGGTTTACAATGTGTGTGCAAGGGGTCATGGTCGAGAATGATATGAAATAGCTATGCATGTAAGCTTGCGCAGCATATTATGATGATCTCGGATTTTCTGTATTATATACTATGTATCAATTTGTGGTTTACTCACTAGCTTTAAATAGCTAACTTTATTTTCACATGTTTCAGGTGATGCTTATGATTATTTTGCTGCTTTTGCCAAGACATAGGATTGCCTTGGACCTAGAATAGTAAATCAGACAATTGCATTTACTGTTTCGGTTTTATTACTTTTGTCGTATCCATTTAAGACTCTTGTACTAAACTTACTACATCATTATTAAACTTAATAAATAAATACCATGTGCTTTGTTTACTATTGATATCCAATTCCAATGACAGCCCGGTGTTTCCGCCGCCGGGCGGGGTGTCACAGGAAGTTCGTTTGTGTTCGTTCATTTAATAAACAAACGAACACGGAAAAAAAAATCCGTTCGTTAAGCTAAACGAACGGACATGAACTGAGGTTGCGTTCGTTCGTTTACGTTCGTGAACGTTCGGTAACTTGTTCGTTTACGTCCGTTCGTTTAAGTACGATAGTTCATTATGTTTTTAAATTTATATTTATCACTAGGTTTAACACCCGTGTGTTACACACGAGTTAAAGAATAATATTTATAAATAAATTAGAATTATTATGTTTAAAATTTTGTAATTTGTAAATATTTAATTTTTAAGGAGCTCCATCAACTAATTGCATGAAACTTAATATTTTCCCTCTTAAACTTTCTATTATGGATTAAAAAATTTTCCCTCCAAAAATTGCCCCCTAAAAGTTTGATTTATTAGATAGATTTAGGTGAATACTTTACTCTTATATCGACAAATATAGTCATGGTAACATTACTTTTGCTGTTTATGAAATATATTATGGTCATGTCTCATGGGTTTGAATGTGTGATTATAAGTTTCATTTGCTTCTCAAGGCTTATTTGGTTTTGTTGTATATGAATTTTAATTTGGAATAAGATTAATCAAGAAACAATGGCTTATTAGGATACTAATTTGATATAGTGGCTTAATTGAGGTTATGAGGTTTTATTATTATTTTTTTTGTGAAAACTAATCAATAGGTCATAATTATCTCAATAATTATCTTTATTGTAAACAATCTAGAAAATCAAAGATCTTGGTCTCGGGTGTTGATGTGGTTAAGGATAATTATTGGGATAATTATGACCTATTGATTAGTTTTCATGTTAATTAACTTTAGATAATTATCTAATTTGGTCAATCTTAATTTATTATTTTGGTGGTGAATGTTAAAAATTAACAATTTTTTGTTAATATTTTATAGTCAAACGTTCGTTTGTGTCCGTTTGTGTTTGTTTTGTCCATTTGTGTCCGTTTGTGTCCATTTGTGTTCGTGAACAAAGTTCACGAACCGTTCGCGAACAACTTTAAAACCTTAACAAACGAATACGGACAAATTTTTCTGTTCGGAACTTGTTCACGAACAGTTCGCGAACAACTTAAAACCTTAACAAACGAACACGGACAAGCCTCGTCCGTGTCCGTCCGGTTCGTTTACAGCCCTAAATGATATATATGCGTCTTAGCATAAATTTAGCTTGCGATATACCTAGTTGTTTTTAAATTACTTTTGTTACTTTACATAATGATTTTATATGAACTCGTAAAGGACAATGCTAACCAGTGTGAAGTTGAGTTATACTACTATATACATAACGATTTATTGATAATTAAGTTAATTCAATATCTAAGTAGGCAGTTACTAAACAATAATTAAATTAATTTGTTTTCTATTACGGAAATTTTTTTTATTTCATTGCTACGATTTATCCGGTCAAAGTAACTACAAACTTCGATCTAGAAATCTTTTCTATTGAATGTGTAGGAAAACCCTCTTTGGCTAACAAGAAAAATACAATATGCAAATCCATTATGGAGTGTGGAGGGTTTTGATCCTTTTGTTCGGGGAGGAATAGCTCTCATCATATTGTCATGGGGAGGGGAAGTCGTTATGGTTGCAGGTAGCGCATTATTCCTACGCGCAACTACAACGCCTCTGGTGGTGAGGATACTTGATGATGGTAGTGAGTTCGGGTTCTGCTATCACACTAAATGTTATCCCTTAGTGTGTTAGTTAGAGCTAGTGTGGTGTGGGTAGATGAGGCCCTTGAGGGTAGTGCTCTCATCACATATCCACAATTGTATTTCTTCACTAATTGTTGGTCAAGGGTTCCAAGACCGGTTGGATGAATCTTATTCGAAACTAGAGGCAAAACTAGCAGTCAATGCGGTGTTGACTGGACAATTACTTTCGTTTAGAATTTTAATTGGCGGTTTGAGCAAACTTTTATGGGAAAGAATTTCTCGGCTTGAAAATTGATTTAGGATTATACTTTGTTACTTTTTTTCGTTTTTTACCGTTGAGAAGTGGTTTATCCAAAGGAAGCTGAGGTGTCTATACCTCATATAAAGGGGGGCCCGCAACTTTATCTTTGTGAAATTACAATGTAATTTCATAATTTGGCTACTATTTCATTTGATTTTATAACTCCATGCAAGCTTAATGAAATCAGCATATATTTTTTTCAATCACACATGCATTGGGCCGCTAATTAAACCTCGTATGCCAGTCCATGCAACCAATCGGAAAATCAGCCAATTGTAAAAATACTTTTAAAATAATAATTTTTTATTTAAATATATATATATATACATATATATAACCTATGTTATAATAATATTAATTATATTTTCGTGTCATTTAAAAATTTAAGAGTAATTATATTTTCAACCATCTCATACTAGAGGTGTGTATGGGACAAATTTAATACGATATAAAAATGAAATTTAACGATAAAGCTGTTAATAACATACAATTAAAGACTTTAGTGTTTTTTCAAACATACATAACTTTTTATATAGAATAATTTATTTATTTTTTGCACAGCGAAACGAATAAAGCCCAGCTACCCGGGGTAACCCAATGGCGAAATGTGACCCCAAACGCTCTGCGAACACAGACATCGATGGGTAGCCGAAATCCACATATTTCGGGGAAAACCCAACTCCAATTCGGGGGAACTCACTAACCCGTCCGCCCGTAGGCACGACAACAAGCTAACGGTAAAACCCATTTGGCTCAGAGATCAAACGTGTATTGCCACAAGTCTCCTTTCATCGCCCCCATTTGCCTCTTCCAAAGTGATGCTAGTATGTGGGAATAGAACTTAGGTCTCTTTTGAAGAATCCAAGACTCTTACATTACACCAGATTGGAAGTTGCATTATTTTTTTTTACAAAATACATCATAAACCGATCATTTAACTCTCTTTAAACCAAGTATAAATACTATTATACTATTATAACAAATTTTTAAAACTAAATTTTGTGTTCCTGATTTACCACAGTTTTGTTTCAAAAATCGTTTATGCCCCCATGAAATCCTTCAATTTACGAGTGTTGTGTTCTCAAGCGTAATGCGGATACCAAACTAGTTTATATATATAGTAAGAGAAGGATTCGTATATAAAGTCAATTGTTGGTAAAAAGTATGAAAAATTAAGACATGGGATAAAAAAAAACATAATGATACATTAAAAAAAATAACTCACAATATAAATCAATTTCAAAAAAGTGTTTCGCAAACCTTGTTTGCACGTCGTTCTACTTCATAAAAAAATCAACAAAAAAGTCAACGTTTTTATTGTGTTTTTTTTACTTTCATTGTATCTTTTGTTATGTCAAAAATTTATAAAAGACACAATGAAAATAAAAATGAAATGACACAATGAAAACATTGATTTTTTTCATTTTTTTGTTTATTTTTTATGACGTGAAGTTTTAAGAAGGTTTCCAAGTCACTTTTTTATAAAATTAAATTGTGAGTTATGAATTTTTTAATCTTTTATATTTATTTGGTACAATTAATGTGTTCTTCTTACTCTTCCACTTGTATAGTTAAAGCCAAAGTCAAGGTAATTACATTCCATAACTGCAAATATTAAAGTAGATTAAAAACGGTTAAAAAACTTAATTTTAACTTTCAGAAAATACATATATCAATCAGTAACCTAAATAAGTAACCTAAATAAGTAACTTATCACATCATCATTTCTAATGGTAACGTATAAAATAAAAAAAAATTAAAAGATCATTACCAAATACAATAACATTTCCCAAATTACCCCTCTTCTCCATATTTAAACTTCCCTATAAATACCCCTTTCACATTCACCATCTTCTTCACTCTCAAGTTTCAAACTCTTCAACAATGGAGATTATAAGTGTCTTCTTCGTGCTCATTTTACCGGCGATTATGACGGTGGCCGATGCTCATGTTCCCGGAGTTTTCACTCCCGGCCAGTGGGAAAACGCACACGCCACCTTCTACGGTGGTAGTGATGCTTCTGGCACCATGGGTATTAATTTTTTAGTTCAATTTTAAAAACCTTAATAATTCATATTGATTTTTTAATTTCTCTACAAACTGAAACTAAATTGGTTTTAGTTTTTCGTGTCTAGAGTTTTTTGTTTCTTAAACTATGGAAATAATAATAAGATGTTTTTAAGACCATAGTTTGAGTCATTTTTATCGAAATAACAAAGTGTTTATATTGATCACCGTTTTAGTCTTTTCACCAAAATAAAAGATAATTTCTTTATATTTTTGACGTAAACTTAAAGGATGAAAAGTACGATAACGAATTTAAAGGATGCTTCTTAATTAGTTTTTTTAAGAAAATGATATTTATGGTTATTAATGTAATTTACTCTTTTCAATTACTTTTATATTAAATATTTGATATTCAGTGTTTTTATTTTTATTTGTTTTCTTAGTTTTTTTGTTATTTTTTAATTGTTTTTTAGTTTAACGACGAAAAATGAAATTTAGGTGGGGCATGCGGATATGGAAATTTATACAAGCAAGGGTACGGAGTGAACACTGCAGCGTTAAGTACGGCCTTGTTCAACGATGGGTTGAGTTGCGGTGCGTGTTTTGAGTTGAAATGTGTGGATGATCCTCAATGGTGTCTTCCTGGTAACCCTTCTATTTTTATCACCGCAACAAATTTCTGCCCGCCAAACTACGAGCTGCCGGGTGATGCTGGCGGGTGGTGTAACCCGCCACGACCGCATTTTGATCTTTCTATGCCGATGTTTCTCAAGATTGCTAAGTACCGGGCTGGCATCGTCCCCGTTACTTACCGCAGGTTGATTATTTTTTTAACCTTATATCTTTCTGTTCACACCTAGTGTTATTATTTTTAATTTTTTTTATAACAACAAAACTCAAAATTTAATTATCTTCATTTTTCCGCCAACTAAACTTATCATGCATGCAGTTTTGTTTTGGGTATATTTCAATTCTATCTCGGTTTGTTTTTCTTTTATGGTAACAAATTATTTTGCTTTTAATTTTTTTTAACAACAATGATGCAACTTCACCTATATATGCTTATTAATTTCAATTGACTGAAAATAAATGCTTTTTCTCTATTTTTGTTTTTATTAAATTAAGTTGACGGTAGATGTGTAAATATAAGTTTGTTACCCCTGACATATTTTCACATTTTGTATTTTAGGGTGCCATGTCATAAGCAAGGAGGGATAAGATTCACGATGAACGGTTTCCGGTATTTCAACTTGGTTTTGATCACCAATGTTGCGGGTGCAGGGGATATACACCAAGTGTGGATCAAGGGTTCCAATACTGACTGGATGAGTCTTAGTAGAAATTGGGGGCAAAACTGGCAGTCTAATGCAGTGTTGGTTGGACAATCACTTTCGTTTAGAGTTACAGGAAGTGACGGACTCACTTCCACATCCGAGAATGTAGTGCCTTCTAACTGGCAATTTGGGCAAACTTTTATGGGAAAGAATTTCCCGGTTTGAAAGTTGATTTAGGATTATACTTTGTTTACTTTTTGTTTTTCTTTTTAGTGTTGAGAAATGAGAAGTGGTTTATCCTTGTAAAGGAAGCTGAGGTGGCATACCTCATATAAGGGGCCCGCAGCTTTAGATTTTATCGTTATGAAAATACAATAATAATTTGGCTGCTATTTCATTTCATTTCATGCAAATTTTATAACATCATCGTACGCATCTTTTTTGTTCAAACCACCAAATCACAAATGCATTGGACCGCTAAATAAACCTCGTACCGAATTGAAGGTTCATGCAACCAATTGGAACTCAAGAAACTATTGTTTAAATCTTCAACCGAATTGATGGTTCACCTTGCAACCGAATGATGTTTAGCTGTATGTTTTCAATTGAAAGGTTCACACCTAATTTAAGAGCTTTAAATTTGTAATACACTATAAGTCTATAATATTATATTATGAATATAAAATTTTAATTGATTAAATATATAAGCCTATTTCTACATCTATGTTTGTACTTACAAATACAAATATTGTACAACTTTTGATAAAAATTTAATAAACATGAACATGCATATAAATTTAAATGAACAAATAAACATAAACATTTTAGTTAATTACTATCAGTCTTAAGTCCGGAAAAAAAATTATTATTTTTTAAGAAAAGGACCTAAATTCTTGTGGTTCGATTTAGACCCCCTAAAATGTTGAGATGATTGTGACGGTACAAAACTCTTATTTTTTTTAAAGCTAAATGTTTTGAATTAAAAAGCCTTGATGTTATATAAAAGTTTTTTTTTATTATTTTTTGAACGTCAATAGCTAGTTCGTATACAAATTCTAATTAGTTAAAAGTTTTTATGTATTAAATGTCACAAATTGTTTTGAATTAAAAAGGTTTTCAACCCATTTTACCCAACCCCTTCAAAGTTTCATGGCTATAACTCAATTCCGGATTTCCTCCAAATGATCTTTCGTGGCATTCTTCAAAAAGAAACAATTTCATCTTATTGTATGACTTTTTAATGAGCTGCTTTTACGTTGTGACCCGGCCCGATCCGACAATTGACCAGCCTGAAAATTATGTCATCTTGCTAGGGATGTTCAAAAGGTTTGCGGTTAACTCGATAATAGCTCGAAAAAGCTCGCTTAGCTTGATTTTAAACGAGCCGAGCTCGAGTAAAGGTCAGCTGGGCTCGTGGCTCGCTTGTGCGTCGGCTTGTTGGCTCGCTTGTCAGCTCATTTATGTTAAAATTGTAATTATAGTTTATATGAGTTATAAACCAATATTATAAAATATTATTTAGATAGATCATAAACACAATGTCATATTCAATTATCATTACTATTAAAAAACAATATAATGACCACAACTCTTAAAATATTATTTTTATATCATTGCTTCTATGACTTTAGATAAATAAAAAAATTAAAAAAGTGTGTTATTTGTTTATATATCAACATTTTGAGCTCGTTAAGATAAACGAACTCGGCTCGGCTCGACTCGATATTAAACGAGCCGAGCTCAAGCCCACCATAGCTCGGCTCGTTTGCAGCTCTACATCAAACAACAAAAAAATCCGACCCTATAGGAAAAAAAACTCTAGATCCCCCACTGATCGAGTGATCGTAGACCTACAATCATAAACCGCGAAAGAATCTTGGATCACAAACTACAACGACTTTCAGGGTTTCACAAGACATGATTCATCCACATGCAAGTAAATCTGTTATTGTTCAAAATTAGCAAAGTTTACAAGCTAGGGAAAATGGTTGTATATTGTTATTTTTGCAAAAAGCTTTTTAGATGTTTATTCTTGTGCTCAAGTTCTAAAGTGATGACAATGGTACATATACATCGTCGTTGATGGCACGTGATTCTTAATTTCAACAATGGAGATTTGGGTTCTCTTTGGTCAAAAGATTTGGATAATTTGGCAATAGAGATGCATGGTACAACTGCTTAAAAGATGTAAGTTAATTCCTAATAAATCATACAATGCGTTATTGCGAAAATGAGAAACAACAAAAGATGGAAATTAATTGTGGTAATTTTCGTAAAATTCTTTATACGGCGTCATGTATAGATTATATATATGAAGAGTTACAAAACCACTTTTAATCACATAACTAAAAGAACTACGGATTTATGTAAGTTATAAGTCATTGTTTTACATGTATATATAAGACATTAATAACTTTATTATAAAAACAAATGTATCTTGTTATACCTGATATAAACATATGTTAAACAGCTTAAAATCACTAGTCTTAATTTACTTTTATGTAAATCATCGATTCTTTTAGTTTTTGAGGTGCATGAACAATGTTTTTTTAATATGTGAGAGCTAAACTAAATGCGTTAATATTTAAAAGTCTATTCGTGTGCATATGAATATTAGTTCCATAGTAAAAAGTCAATATTATGAAGTTCCACATGTGGTTTTACACAAATATAAATAAGAACATAATTAATAGAATTATATTTTATTAAAACATACACATGTGGCGACTTGCATTCCATATAGCATCTATACTATACCTACGCATGTGCAAATGTACATATCCATGTAGAGGCATGTAGTATTAAGATCTACACGTGTATGTGTACATACATAAATATATACAGATAAAATTAAGATCGATCATTTGCACATCTAACCAATATTAGTAAATACATAAACATATAGAAACCTATGTAAGTTGCATGTTGCTTTGTCTAACCAGTCACTATTTTTCAACGACCGAAAATAAATCCATCTCAATCACATCAAACTAAAAAGAGTTACGTTTAAAATTTTCGAAAAAAAAGTCAATACATATAAATGCATTGGGTTGTTGGTAAAATTTTTATTTTAAGCAACCAAACCGTCAATGTTTCCAAATTGTTTCTGAACGACACTCCCAACGTCAAAGTTCAAGAACTCTTGCGGTCCAAATTGTTTTTGAACGACGCTCTCAAGATTTTAATCCTCGTCATTTTAGCGAGGGGCATCATTTACCACTAGGACACCTGCACCCGCTTATGAATTATAATTTTCTTCAATGGTAAAAGTCAAAGACTCTTTAAAAACCACTAAAGTTCAATCATGGTTAGGGAACTCATAATGGGGAATTGTTTTTTCAAAATAAATTTCAATTACCCATACAACAGTTTAAGTTACAACACTTGTTAGTTTCAAGTACCTACTAAGTTGTATGCAACATATATAACTTAATTTGCCCGTTGACCATCCCTTCTACGTTTCCGGCTAGCCTTCAGTTGCTGGATTAAACACTCAATTACCTCTTTAAGATTAGCTTTTCTACCCTCCTTAAAATTCCAAAGCTCCGATATTACATATCTGCCACTCGGGTTATACTCGTTTAGTTCCAACAATGCGTTGAATACAGCCGTACATGCTTCCTTGCCCCATTGACTTTTTAATTCTCTCAAATCGTTGTCATCTTCATCTATTATTTCCTAAATTTCGAGTAGATGTTAGTCCAAGATCGTTTTCATATACATATAAAGCAGAAGAATCTGAAACTTCATCCCTAAATGCACATGACCATAGATGAAATCTGAACAATAATGTGTTTGCATGCATCTTAGGATTTGACTTTCGAGGTTTCATTTCAGACTCTTGTATTTCATATTTAGCAGGTCAAATGGGTCGAATCAAGCAGCAGTTGGGTCAAACATATAGCTAATATGGAAGAGAGTCAACTGGGTGAAACATTCAAAAGTCATATTTTTAAAGCATATAACCTACTATTGCATTAACAAATTTAGATTATTACCATGATCGTATTTGAACAAAAAATAGCTAATAAAACACTTGGACAATAAGGTGGTGTTTGTTTTTCAGAAAAAGCTCTGCGTAGATTCTTCTTTCTGCGCCGTGCAGACCACGCACAGACACTATCATCTGCAGACTGTTTGTTTTTTTAAGACATTTCACTAAAAAACGTCTGTGCGAGCTCTTCTTGGTGCAGACTTGGTCCAACCACTTCTAAAATCTTCTAAGGTCTGCAGAGGGTTAACACCACCCAATACAACCACCCACTATTGCCACTGTCTAGTGTCCACCACCGCCCACCTCCACCACCACCCACTGTTCCCCACCACCACCATCTACCACCCACCACCATCGTCCACCGCCAACCATCGTCCACCACAACCCATCGTCTACCACCGTCCACCACCACCCACTGTCACCACCACCATCCACCACCACCCACCGTCACCACCACTGTCCGAACACCACCACCAGTTTATTTTAGCAGTCTACATATGTTAAAAAAACAAAAAGTCTTCTGATTGCAGACTACAGAGGTTTGGTCTACCTCTTCTTCTGCAGATGTTTGCAGATGTGGTCCGCAGACTGCAGACATTTTCTTGCAGAAAAAACAAACAACACCTAAGTGTTCTAGGTGACCCTTACCCGCTATTGACCCGCCGTTTTTAAACTTCCAGTAGCAAGCTTATAATATTATACTACACTACTAAAGTGCAATAATGAATGCTCTGTTTGGCCCATAAAGATTGCAGCCTTTTCGACTCGACTTACTGTTTAACTTTTTAAGAAAATGAACTTGATGAGCTTTAAAATATGTAACATACGAGTGACAGCAGACAAAAGAGATGAAACGGTGTGGATGATTGGATCTAAATTAACATATCATCAATTTACCTTTTAAGTGGTTATGATGGGCAACTAGATCATGTCCATTAAAATATTTCAGAAATGCTAATTGCTAAGGAACTTTGAGGAAACAAAACACAGGTGATAAATGGGGGCAGGTTGACTGGTTGAGTAGTGACTTCAGGTCAAAACTAGTTCTTATAAGCGTGTGACTATGTTGAAATGGGTGGCCCACAAACACATTTTCATCTACTTTTTTATGTCTATCAACTAATAATGTGCTAAATATGATTAAGAAAACTATATTGTTAAAAAAACCCAACCTTTTTGATAAAGCAGTTTATGAAGTTTTTATGCATTCGAATATACTATGAATGACTTTCAACTTCTTTGGCTCATTTAACAGGTTTTTTTAGTTCCTATTTACCTATAATTATTTAGTGAAATCCTTTAGCTTAATCCATTTGACCCGTTAGAGATACACATAACTTAAAACGACTCATTCGTATAAGGTGGTTCGAAATGACTTATCTAAGATAAGCTATTAACATCAACGACAATGTGCGAACAGGTAAAATATGAACGTGCAGAAACCCAAAAAGAAAAATTTGTCTACATTTTGCATCTCATGGACATGGGATTATATAACTATGGCATAGTAGGGGGATGAAAGAAGAAAGATACCTGCATTTTCCCATCTTTAACAACTTGCTTGAAAGGATGCCAATTTGGATTATTAACTTTTTCTTGCCACAATGAGCTTAACTCAACTGATCTCATTTCCCAATCTTGAGCAGAGAATTTCTGCATGCACACATCTTGAAAAGGTTTTTGAGCAACCTCGCCCATCCTTTTCAGGCCGATTATGTTATTTGAATCCAAAACTTGAGGCAAAACCTGTATGAAAACCGAAATATTTAATAACGTTACATTTATAAAAGCTGATTATGGAGGCAGTTAAATTGATTTGGGGGTATTTGAATGTGTGATTCTGATTCTTGTCATCCAATTCAGATATCAAATGATCATTATTAGATTATTTACCCGAACACAAAAGTACTTATTAAACGCAGCTATTAATTATACAATATCATATGATCAATTTCAAAACTCACATCCCCTTGCATATTCTGAAGAAAAAGAAACCTCACATTTATTAGTTCCTTCCGGGCAGCTTGTAGCTCACTGTTGCTCATGTGCTCTCTTAGAATTAGCGTTTGATTTAAATTGTCCATATCATGCAATTCTTCCTCTTTTTCCGTCAGTCTATCTTTTAACCCATTAATATGGATCGTCATACTATAATCACTCTCAAACGGATTTTGAGCTATCTACAACACAATTTAGGAACCAAACACATCACATAATAAACTCAGCAAAATTTCGAACTTTAACTAGTAATTTCAAGTTCATTGTAACTTTCAAGATGTAAAATGTATTTACCTTTTCCTTTTCTAAGTAAAAGCTCGTGCGTTCGTTATCAAGTTGTAACTCTCTTTTCTGCAGTTCATTAGCTCTTTGCTCAAGTTCTTTTCGTTGAAATGCCACTTCATCCTTCAACTTTTCACTTTCTTGAACAAGCAAATGCATGTTACTTATTTGACACTCTAATTCAGCTTTTAATTTAGCATTTTGCAGTCCAATCACCTGCATCTTTCTCATTTCTGCACAGTACCAAATAAACAAGTTTAACCTAATTACCTCCATTTTCCATTGTATTTTGCAGTTCCATATATGCTAGTATGCTGTCAGTCGGATGACAACTTTTAACAAGCCAAAAGTAACACCAGAAACCGTTAACAAACAATCGAATCACCATCTTTTTTGAAGTCAAACGTTGCATAAAAACAGGTTATGTCTCTTGATTAGGATTAGGAACAGGATCAAATTATCATTTTTTTAAAGAGATACATGCATTTCATATGTATATTTCATTTAAGCATTTACGGTGAGTAGCAGGTAAATATCATTGAACTTTGAAGCATGAAACAGCCTATGATCTTATAATTTCAGAAAATAAAAACAAACAAAAAAATCTGAGCAAAACATACTACATTTCCATTTCCCCAAATTTAGGTTACTTATTGCCATGAACTTCAATTTCATCAATTTGACACCAAACTGAGTCAAAATCCATTCATTATCGGTAAATTACCTTCAATTAAACATCCAATTTACAATTTATTAAACAAAAACTAACAACAAACATCGATCATTAACATTACCTAAAACACCTAAAAACATCACAACAATTCAATTCGTCAATTTCTCAATCGGATTGTTAAAAGATGACTGAAATTGCGAATGAATAGAGCAATATTACCTTCAGAAAACGCATGATTCATTCGATCTTTCTCAGCAACCATGGAATTAAGGCGGGAAGAAATGTCTTCGTTATGACGCTCCATTTCCCATATCCTTTGGTTCTTCATGTCTACTTCTCTTGCAAGGTTTACTGCTAATCCACGCGCTTGCCGGAGCTCCGATACGACTTTACCGGCGTCCATTTTTTCCGATGAGTGTCGTCACTTGTCAACTACTTCTTGGTTTGTACATTGGTCTATGTTTAAGGGTACTTTACTTTGACTTATGTTTAAATGAAATTGATGTTTTCGACCTTTGAGTTTTTGTTTTCTTACTTTGGTCATTATCATTTTTAGTAAGTTTAGTTTTTTTACCCATTTTAGTAGGTAGTTGCTATCAGGATAGGGTGATTTTATTGAATTTATTATGGCTGTTAATTTCTGACACGGACATGATAATACGACAAAACACGGAATTAATAGGTTTTGTGTTTGACCTTAACAGTTGTTGTGTCATTAATAGATTAACACGATAAAGACGCGTTAATTATCGTTTCTTAACAGGTTAAAGATCTATTAACACGATAGGTCACATGTTAATATTTATTTAAAAGAAAGGTTAGTGAAGAATAGTGGTGGAGAAGAACTTTGATGGAGGTAAGTGGAAAGATCAAAGACTCCTATGGACTTTGATGGATAATTTCTTTTGTGTATTCGTTCAACAAGTATTATTATGATTAAATACTATTTTTATGAACTTTTTGTTGTTTTGTGGCTAATTATCATGTTAAGTCATATTTAATATTTAAGACTTATGGGCTTTTTTTGGAAACTTTATTTTATTGAAAAAATGGGTTCTTATCGTGTCATATTGTGTAACCTGCTTTTAATCGTATTCGTGTTTAGAAAAAAATGTCATGATAAGTTATCGTTTCGTGTTCGTGTTTGACCTTATCGTGTTCGTGTCTTATTTTATCGTGTATGACACGATATGCCAACCCTAGAATTTATAGGTTTCTATTATGGATTTCTAACCCGCCGGCACTTGTGTCATGGTGCGGGTGGATTAACCGGTTAGTATCAGTTTGATGTATTCGTTGTTATTAGTTAGAGAAAATTTTGCTTTTAGTCCATGTGTTTTTTTGTTATTTTGAATTTAGTTTATTTTTTCAATTTAACTATTTTGTTTACTATAGTATTCAATTTGTTTTAATTTCTTTCCATCTAACATCATCCAATTAAATGGTTAAGTATTCATCATGTGTCCCTCATGTTTTACTCCTTTTATGTCACGAATAAGAGATGAAAATAAAAAAATTGAAAAGAAACTTTATAGATGAAATGACAAAAATATTAATGACGAAAATGAAAGTTTACTCCTTGCTTTCAAGGTTCAAGCTTTGTATAAAACTTCCAATTCAAAGATCACCCATACACAAACATATATCAACCACACACAATCAAAACAAAGGGTTAACAAAATATAGAAATAAACCATAAAAATAAATATATAAAACATATAAAACCTTTAAACCAACAAACATAAATGAATAATTTATAGAATGTTTACGAACATTAACGAACAAGCTCAACCCTTCATGTTCGTTCGTTTTTTCATTTAACTTAACGAACAAAATTTCTTGATCATGTTCGTTCGTTTGTTAAACTAATGGACACAAATAAACTCGATTTGAACAGTTCATAAAATATTCGTTAAAAGTTCGATTTGTTTAGCTCCCTTCTTATTATCGTATGTTCCCCAACCCATTTCGACCCGTTTGGCTTGATGGATCCTTATTTGGCTCATGGTTAATCGTAATTTTTTTTAGATCGAGTCACTTCATCATACACACCAGTATTGAGTTCACCGGAAACTTGAATTTCATCTATTTTAGTTACGAGGATCAAAGGCAAAACCGGCGATCAACTTATCGACATACAACCCTAATCAATCGTATTTGACACAGATTGAATTATACTATTGTGTCTTCAACAAAACCCTATATCCGCCACAAACGTTCAATCTAGCAACATTATCCACCGGCGTTGATAATTCCACTACAAACCAAACCAAATCCGGTGAGATCCACTTTAATCCGCCATCTCCGATCACGTAAAATGTTCAGCACCACCGCAGAGAACTTCAGTAAGGCTTCAACAATGGTGTTACGGATCGGTACAGATGCTCATCTCTACGACGATCCTGACGATGTCAGTATTTCGCCTCTTTTAGATAGCAAATTCGACTCGGAAAAATGTGAAGCTCTTAAGCGATTGCTCGCTTTGATTGCGCAAGGCTTAGATGTGTCTAATTATTTCCCTCAGGTACTCATATCCTCTTATATCATCTGCTATTTTGAGAAATTTATAGGCGTATTGTATCAATTAGGTTTTTAACTGATATAGTTAATACTATCAACATTAGCGTGTGTTCGTATGCAAGTGCACTGAAAATGATCAACTTTATAAAAATTGAAGTGTGTATGCATCAAAATCATTATGCTACCAAGTAAAAAACATATACATAGTTACTGGTAATATGAACTTAATGTGACAGAATTCGTGCACTTTAAACGCCATAATTTATCTGCAGAAATGTTCACTTCGTATTATGTAATATTCGATTGGTTTACAGGTTGTTAAGAATGTTGCATCTCAGTCATTGGAGGTTAAGAAGCTTGTTTACTTATATTTGCTTCATTATGCTGAAAGGCAAGTTGTTTATATAATCTCTATACCTTTACTCTTGAAGCAAAATATAATAACCTACTCAAGCCCGTCTTTATGTCGTACAAAACTGCCTTTTTATCTTAATGTGTAACATGGTTATTGGAGATTATAGAGTTTCTATACTTTCAAACATATAACATTGGATAGGAGTAAGGTAAACATAGCTTGAACTTTCAAACCCGTTTAACTAAGTGTTATAATTTTTTTTGTTAGGCATATTGTTATGCTCTGATCACATATGTTTTTTCCACTGTATTAGGCGTCCAAATGAAGCATTGTTATCAATTAATATTTTCCAGAGAGATTTGGGGGACCAAAACCCATTGGTGAGAGCGTGGGCTCTGCGTACAATGGCTGGTATTCGCCTGCATGTGATCTCGCCTCTTGTTCTGGTGGCAGTTAGAAAATGTGCTAGAGATCCATCTGTATATGTGAGAAAATGTGCTGCTAATGCTCTCCCAAAGCTACATGATTTGCGTCTGGAGGAAAATGCTACAGCAATTGTTGAGGTTAGTATAATTAGTTTGCTATTCATTTTCTATGGGCATAAAATAATAACCACTTTTACTCTGATTTCTTTTTCAAGTAACCGGTTTTTTAGGCTAGATAAAGTGTTTAAGTTTAAACAAATGTGATTCAAGGCAATAACCAAATATATCCTGTTTTCCGTTGTCACATCGGCACCACATCAGATTTCCAAGAAAGAAGTCAACTTGGTCAAGTTATCAACCTGCCCTTTGTCATGCCATTTTTACTAGTCACCGAATCAAGCCAACTTAAGTTAATTGGTTGATTAAAACTTTTGAAACTCTGATAATTTGTTTTCTAGCCTATAGAAATTTGGTTACCCGCAATACACAAGGTTCTTCACTTTTTTTATGCAGTTAGCTTAATTTTCTAATATGCTGCAACTACCATTGTTAGCCCATGTGAAATTATTCTATGTTCAAAGACTGTTTTCCTTTTTTTTATGAACATACATATGGGGTTTCAGTTCTTCAGAAAGACAGCTTAAAGAGGGAAATGCGTACATTATCGTAATTTACTAATTTTTTTTATGAAGGTAGTAAGTGTGTTGTATCTGTTCGCTGCAGATCATTGGAATACTCTTAAATGACAATTCCCCTGGAGTAGTTGGAGCTGCTGCAGCAGCATTTGCTTCTGTTTGTCCAAATAATTTACCTCTAATTGGTAGAAACTACAAAAGACTATGCGAAATTCTTCCGGATGTGGAAGAGTGGGGCCAGATCATTTTAATAGGGATTCTTCTTCGTTATGTTATTGCAAGACACGGGCTTGCAAAAGAATCTATTATGGCATCTTTAGGCCCTGATATTTTCAATAGTGAAAAATCTGGTTCAGAATC
This sequence comes from Tagetes erecta, assembly GCA_030867185.1. Taxonomy (NCBI): domain Eukaryota; kingdom Viridiplantae; phylum Streptophyta; class Magnoliopsida; order Asterales; family Asteraceae; genus Tagetes; species Tagetes erecta. Next base: position 58,651,448 of record CM061493.1, read on the forward strand.
GGATAGCAGCTATTTAGAAATAAAAAAGACATATGAAATTGGGATTCAGGAGCCCGAGTTACTAGCTATGGTGTCCAGGAGTTACCTTGCAGGACAAGACAAGTACTTGTCACATCTGGATAATTCAGATGTGATATCCTCTGAAAATATTTCTTCACAGTTTACATCATCAAAAAATGATGAAAATGTAAAGATTCTGTTACAGTGTACCTCACCTTTGTTGTGGAGTACGAACAGTGCAGTGGTGCTTGCTGCTGCTGGGGTACATTGGATTATGTCTCCAGTGGAGGAAGTTTCAAAAATTGTTAAACCTTTGTTGTTTCTCCTGAGATCATCAGACGCCTCAAAATACGTGGTAAGTTTTTTAACCTTTCTATGGTATATACATATTTAGTCATATTTATCATACAGATATCAATGTTGTGTTTTTTTAACTATTTCAAAATAGGTCCTCTGCAACATTCAAGTGTTTGCTAAAGTGATGCCTTCTCTTTTTGGTCCACACATTGAGGACTTTTTCATAAGCTCTTCAGATGCATATCAAGTTAAATCCTTAAAACTTGAGATCCTTTCTTCCATTGCTACAGATGCATCAATTTCACTTATTTTTCAAGAATTCCAGGTACACGTCAATTATTGTTCTGTTGCATTAAACCAGTGCTGTACTTTATTATTGTTGAACAGAATATTTTTTTTTGCTTATATTTAGAATATGTATAGGATTATGTGAGAGATCCCGACAGGAGATTCGCTGCAGATACTGTTGCTGCCATTGGTCTGTGTGCTAAGAGGAATCCAAAAGTAGCAACCACATGTGTCGAAGGACTGCTGGCTCTTACTTCACCCAGTCAGTCACCAATCATTTGTCTATTTTTATATTGTGAAAGTCTCCAATTTCGAACTTAACTTATTTTAAAACTTGCAGAATCCATTAATAGTACATCTGGATCCATGGATGATGATGCAGTGGTTTTGATCCAAGCAATTACATCCATCAAAGATATCATAAAACAAGATCCAACTAATCATGAGAAGGTACATTGTCCAAATATAATTTAAAGCTTCTTACTTGATTATGATGTTCACTGTCAGCCTATACAATTCATTATAACCATCTAAACATATTTACTAGAGGTGGCAGTGGCCCATTGACTTAAAATGGGCTGATTCGAGTTTTGTTTTATCTCTAACGGCTTAAATAAATTTATCAGCTTTAAAAGAAGGGGGTGGGGTTTGGGGTTGGTCGAAAGTTCCCAAATATATATTTAATGCATAAAACCTCCTAACCATTTTGTTCGACAATTTATATCATTTTTAAAATATTAGAATCACCTTTGAAAGCTATTTATACATAGAAAACCTAAAAATCTGGATAAAAGGTGTTTCGGGTCGACGACACCCATCTCTTGAAATTACATATTTTAAACATCACCAAATGTGCCTATTTTCCCACCTTGAGTTTATAGTATCTAGATATTTGGTTAGGTCTTAGCTTTAGGTTTTATGAGGATATAAGTTGTCATGCTAATGCAATTTGCAAACTCATTACTACAGGCCATTATCTTTTTGATTCGAAATTTGGATGCAATCAAGGTTCCTGTGGCGCGGGCATTGATTGTTTGGTTAGTAGGTGAATATAATTCTCTTGGCACTGTCATTCCGAAAATGGTACCTATAATCCTAAAATTTCTAGCTCGAGGCTTTCCTTCTGAGTCCATTGAAACAAAACACCAGATTCTAAATGCTGCTGTTAAGGTAATGATGAACTGAAGTCTGAACAACCTCTTTTTAATGATTAACATATATTAGCAGAAGAAGGATATAAAGTATATACCTTTCGTTGTTCAAATGTGATTTCTGTTGCAGGTTATTTTACATTTTAAGGGGGAAGATTTTCACACTGCAAGAAGCATACTAAGCTACGTGCTTGAGCTTGCCAAATTTGATTTAAACTATGATGTTCGTGACCGGGCACGTGTTTTAAGGAAACTTTTGTCATGCTACTTTATTTCTAATGGACTAGAGGAAAACGCTGACAATAATGAAATACAGCTTTTACTTGCGGAACATATTTTCAGGGAGAAAATAAAACAATCAACTGAAATGGTTAATAACCGGTTTTACCTTCCAGGATCTCTTTCACAAATAGTTTTCCATGCAGCTCCAGGGTATGAACCTCTTCCTGAGCCTTGTAGTTTGACTGAATCAGATATGGTCAAAGGACTGGAGGAACCCTCTCAGACTGAAGACAGCAATTCTGATGTCGACTCTCGATCTTTGAATGAAGAAGGCAGTTATTACACAGAAGATTCTGTCACTGCTTCAACAGGAGCTGATAATGAGAGTGCTGCAATTGAAAGTGGCAATAACAACGCTGATCCATTGATTAACTTCTCTGATGTTGGCAAACCACAAGAAGAAACTAATGATCTTAGTGAATTGATGTCAAAAGGTGCTTTGGAATCATGGTTAGATGAAAATGATAATCCCGGTTCAAGTCAAAATGTAGCTGGAATAGATAGTAACGCAAGCATTTCATCAGCAAGGATTTCGATTGGAGATATTAGTACGCGAATTAAACCTAAAGTATATACACTGTTAGATCCAACATATGGAAATGGTTTGAAAGTAGTATATAAATATTCATCAGAAGCTTCAACAATATCACCTTCACTTGTAACCGTAGACATTTTCTTCGAGAACTGTTCTCCTGACCCAATGTCAAAACTATCTCTAACCAATGAAGATTCTGAATCGTTGGACCAAGGAAGGTATATATATTTATTTACTTATTTACATTTTTCTAATGGATTATAATTGTAATATTTGAGAAATTGGTGTACAGTTCTTTGGAACCTCAAAAGGATGTGCCAAGTTTTGTTCCAATGGAAGAAATTACCATACTTGAACCTGGGCAGACTATCAAAAGAGTTATTCATGTTAACTTTCATCATCATCTTTTACCTTTGAAGCTCATATTATGGTGTAATGACAAAAATCACCCTGTTAAGTTGCGGCCTGATATTGGATATTTCATAAAGCCTCTCATAATGGATCTTGACGTTTTCTCACAAAAAGAATCCCAACTCCCTGGAATGTTTGAATACACAAGAAGGTATATGTTGCACAAGAAGGATCTTGACGTTTTCTCATAAAGCCTTTTACTTTTCACAGTCCGGTTTGGCCGGTTTGAGGAATATCTCTGCCAACCTGCTAATTATTACTGTTTTTAAAAACAACAAACCAAACTGTGTGGTTTGGAGGGGGCAGTCCATACTGGCTGGTCTTAGTGGTTTGTTCGGTTTTGGTGTTTTGAATATTTTTTTTTCCAAAATTGAATATAGGAAGTATAAAAAGTTTAAATGGTTAGGCAGGTTTACACGGCTGCTCCAAGTTCCAAACCCTTAGCCAAACTGAATTATGAACCAAACTGTAAAAATTCTCAAATCGACCGAACAACCCTTCGTGGCCAACTTGTCTCAGATGGGTTGTTCAGTTGGTTTCAACGGTTTATGAACACTCTCATTCTTGGCTCCATCATTTTATTAAACATTTGTCATCTGCATTTATCTGACCTCAAACTTATTTACCCCTCCAACAGATGTTCTTATACAGACCACCTTGCAGAGCTGGCCAATGATGACAAAGATGGTAGCGAGTCATCAACAAAAGATTCATTCTTGATTATCTGCCAAAGTTTAGCATCAAAGATGCTGAGCAATGCAAATCTTCATTTGGTATCAGTAAACATGCCTGTGGATGCAAATCTCAATGATGCATCCGGTTTGTGCTTACGATTCAGTGGCGAGATACTCAGCAGCTCGTTCCCTTGCCTCATATCCGTTACACTTGATGGTAAGTGCTTTGAACCACTGAATGTGTCAGTTAAAATCAATTGTGAAGAAACCGTGTTTGGTCTGAATCTGTTGAACAGAATAGTCAACTTTTTATCTGAGCCTCAGTTGACTAGTTAGCTAATATCAACGTGGGTTTATAAAAGGCGGTTTTTGGTTTGTAAACCAAGTTTGAAGGATTGTTGTTTGGATTCAAAGGAAACCGAAGAGATTCGGTGAAATACTGGTTGTTGATGATAACTGAATCAGAGAAAGAAGATAGCAATCTCAACTTCCAATAGGATCAGTCTGTGCAAAAAAAAAAATGAGTGAGCTTCATGTTCTTGAGTGATTTGTTCTTAGCTCTTATTGTTATAGTTATAACTTTTTGATACCGGTGTGGTTGTTTTGGTTATAAAATGTTACATATTGAATACATTTTTGTTAATATTTATTGTGGGTCGAAAATTGGGCCATGGGTTATTGTAAGTTATTGGTATAGTGTGTGTTTGTATGTATGCAAGTGTATTCCTTTGTACTGTGTCGGTACTGAAGAGGTTAACACCTTGGAACCAGTTTGAGGGTGCTGAAGGTTTGACACCTCATAACCAGCCAAACTGAAGCAAAATATGGCTTGTGTTCCCACACGAGTATCGACGGCCTGCCACTAGTATTTAAGGATCAGATTGGGGCTGTAACATTGATTTGATCCTGTCGCAGAGTGGTCTATTGGGGCTCTAACACCAATATAATTATGTCAGAGCGGTCTGATATAATCAAACTTGTAATGATACAACTTGAAGGAGCACATGCATGAAGCCTTTCACCAAACATGCTTACACAGTAGACCTCTAAAGAGTAATGACATTGTAAAACTGTCACTTAACATATACTTATTCTGATGTCGAAGTTGAGTCGCAGTGAGAGTCTTCTCTGTGAAAAAATAACCGAATTCGTCACTGGTACCATCATTGACCCGATCAAATCGCACTGTGTCATAAATAACCGAATTTGTCTCTTTTAGACATTTTATATACCCCAACCGAAGTTGATATAGTTGCAATGTTTATGTTTGGATATAGAAAGAGTTTCTCAAAAACATCGCCATCCGTGGGACTCGAACCCACGACCACGTGGTTAAAAGCCACGCGCTCTACCAACTGAGCTAGAACGGCTTCTTTGTTAAAACTACCAATACTCGCTTTATATACAACTAGTTACCTTTTCATATAATTTTTTTCAGAGAATGGTTCATGAGCTATTTGATGGAAGATTTGTTCGTTAAGTTAAACGGATAAATATAAAGTTTGTTTGTTTATGTTTGTGAACAATCGTTGATATGTTTGTTTATGTCCGTGAATGTTTTGTAACGTGTTTATTTACGTTTGTTTGTTTATGTTCATTTGTGTTTGTTCATGTAGAAGGTTTTTCACTTTTTTGTGTTATATTTTTATTGTATTGGTTTGTTTTTTAAATGCTTGTATTCATTTATGTTCATGAACATTTGTTTGTGTCTGCTTGCTTTTGTTTATGTTTGTAAGTGTTCGTAAACAATTCATGAACATGTTCATTTTGTTAATGAACGGACGAGAACAAAAAATCACGTTCGGTAAGTGTTTGCGACCTTGTTCATATTCGTTCGGTTCGTTTACAATCCTATATTCGTCTAAAACATACAAGATAATATTGTTATTGAAAAGAGAATGTATATTGTTTTCAAACAGTCTCAACTTTAACCTTTTGGTTTATACCGGTCTCAGCTATCGAATTGGTTGGTAATAATCCTAGTGTATTACTTTGGCAACCAACAAACCAACGTTAAAAAAAATTAACGTCATTAAGTTTTTTTCAAATTCAAGACCTAACATTTTATGGCTTTTAATCGAAAGAAGAATACAAGTCGATTTATATTACATACTTTTTATGCATCTAACGTTCGCGCCACAAAGCACTATTTTTGCATCAAACTAGTTTATCTAAAATTAACAACTTAAATAGTATTTTAAATTTGTAATATTCAATGGAAAAGTTCAATAAAAAAAATTGTAAATTTTAAAACCTGAATAAAATACACAAACTCTCATCTATTTCTTCCTATCATAAAATACATCTCATTCAACATTAACATGATCCCTTCAATTAGGATTTCAATATTTCACATTTCATCTTTGTCATTGTGCTTTCATATAACCAATAAGCCCTTGATCCTTCACAGCACAATGTACATATCAAAACTGTACAAACCAAATCCCTCATCCTTTCTCAACTCTTGCCACTACTAGAGCCCGAGCTCGACCCCGACCCCAAACCTGAACCCGCAGGTCTTGGATAAGATATGGGCTTGTTATCCTCGTGTTTTCGAACCACTTCTCTTCTTGAACTGTCAGCAGCTTTCTGCAAATCTTGAAGCTGCTCTAACGATTTGACCACCTCATCAGCACTCGGCCTGTGCTTGGGTTCCTTCAACAGGCATTTGGTTGCAAGCATTGCAGCTCTCATGGCTACATTCGGTGAGTACTGCCCGGCTAACCGTGGGTCCATGATGTAAAGAATCCTTCGTTTGTTGGTTAAATACGGTTTGGCAAACTCAACGAGTATTTGCTCACCGGTTGGGCGGTTCTTGTCTATGCACCGTCTCCCTGTCAAGATTTCTAGAAGGACCACCCCGAAACTGTATATATCGCTTCGTGCGGTTAAATGACCTTTGGAAACATGACCCATTTGCAAATGGTTAAACTAATGTGATTGATCAACATATGAGAAAGTTAAATAGCTAAATCAAACAGTTAGCTTACCTGTGGCCATATACTCAGGAGCTGCATAACCATATGTACCCATAACTCTTGTAGATACATGACTTTTTCCATCCGCAGGTCCATCTTTCGCCAATCCAAAATCCGAAAGCTTTGCATTGTAATTCTGGAATAAAAATCATCTAAACATACTTAACGGAGTAGTACATAATGTAAAAAAGGGGCAGAACGATCTCCACACCACTGACACGTTATACAGGCCGTGTAAAAAAGTGTATTAGTGTATGTTCACTAATCATACGGGCCATAATGTTGTATATGGACTGTTGTTCTTACAAATCATACGAGCTGTATGATATATTCAACCGACACATAAGTGCCTAATATGACAAGACACAACACTAACAAGGGCCATACAGACCATATGACCCTTTTTCTCCCTCGGTCCCTCTTAATGGCCCGTACAGAGATTGTAGTTGGTCTATCTATATATGGTAAAAATCCTATAAAAAGATAGCAATTTCTGAAACATACCGAATCAATCAAGATATTTGAAGACTTGAAATCGCGATATATCACTTTCGCATCCGGGCTGTGAAGGTAAGCAAGCCCCTTTGCAGCACCAAGAGCAACTTTAATTCTTAAATTCCAAGAAAGTGGTTGAAAGTAAGAACTTCCTGTTACAAACAAAGTGGTACCAACAAGATTTAATCATCAAATTTCGATAAAAACAGGATCTTTTTAAAGTAATTAACAATTGCAATAACTCACTTCTAAACAGATGATTTTCCAAGCTACCTCGAGGCATGAATTCATACACCAACATCCTATGATCATCTTCTATACAATAACCAATTAACTTCACAAGATTTGGATGATTTAGCAGCCCTAAATAATTAATTTCAGCCTGCAACAATGTTGAATACACAACCCCACATCCATAAAGATTGCAAACAACTTCAATTTAACAAATCAAGTAAAAAGATCCAAACTTTATCACTTACCAACCATTCTTGGTGACCTTGCAGACCTTCTTGATTCAATCTTTTAACAGCTATAACAGTTCCCGTGCCTGGTTTTGCAGCTGCAAGTGATTGTTCATCAATCCATCCCTTAAAAACTGACCCAAAACCACCTTCTCCAAGAACACTATCGGGTCGAAAATTTCGAGTAGCTTGTTTAAGAACATTAAAACTAAAGGGCTTCAAATTTCCTGATTGTAAAATCTCAGTTTGACTCCTGGGGCTTCGAGGACTTGGTGGTATTGAAGCAGATGTTACCTTACCTGTTAAACCACATCAAAAGACAATATTACAGCCATAAATCTTGATCATCACAAAAATGATAAGCTTCTTTTTAACAGCCACAAAATGAATGACTGCAGCAGCTAAATAAAGGTTCTTTAAGATAAACAAGTTAACAAAACTAGAACAAATCATAAACAGATAAACTTCAAGTAACAAGTTGCAAAAACAGCTCAAACACATAAGATTTGGGTCAAGAAAAGTGATTAAACTAAGAGCAGATGATGTTGTATACTTACCATCTAAACGTGAGCTGTCAATTTTCAATCCAACACTGAAACAAGAACCCATGTTTGATCTGAAAAAAGAGAGAGAAAAGAGGAAGAAGAAGATGTAAATGTGAATGTGTGAAAAGAAGTGAGTGGGGCATTTAATCAAACAGTTGGAGGGTGTGAACATAAACTTGCATACGTGTTAAAAAATCAAATTATAAAGACATGTGATGGTGTTGTTGAATTGTTGAAGGATGAACGTGTAAGTTTCGCGAAAAGTTTAAAGACAAAAGCTTTGACTTGTCGCCATTAATTCTTGAATGCAACTTGATCACCCATTTTCTACTCGCACTTTTCGTCTATAATTAACCCATTGTTTTGTCTTTATTGACTGATAAAGACGCAGTAATGGCGTTTGTGGAGGTATCCAGCAAAGGGTTTCATGATAATTATTGAATTAGAAATCTGTAGATTGAATTTTGTTCATCACAAAACCACTAACTTGAATCATCAATGGTTTTTTTAGTTTTATCTTAGATTTTGAACGGGTGCTATTTTTAGGCCTAATAACATATTGTAGAGTTAAAAAGTTATTAAAATTTAAGGTTTTTATAATTGAGTAAGATATCATAGCAAACAAAATATCACGCAAAATTTTAAGATATATATATATATATATATAGGGGCAAATGAGTACGTGGCTGTCACACATGCAACTTACACGTGAAACTCATCAAAAACACGTAGTTTTGATTAAATAAACATCCAAACTACATGATTTTAATTAATGAGTTCGATTAACATCTCTAATTTGACTCTAGGGTAACTACATCACAATTATATCTTCTTGTTCTTTTTTATTTTTAACCTTTAGATCGGCCGATTAAATCTTCACTTCCCTTTTCAAATAACTCAAGTTCAAATTAATCAATAACAATTCGCAATGCATTTAGATCGGCCGATTTAGTTTCCACTTTCCTTTTCAAATAAATCAAGGTTTCAATCAATCAATTTATGATGATATTCTCAATGCATTTTGATAAATACTTAAATTAGAATTGATGAATATAATACATATATTACGAAAAGCTTCAGATTTGAAAAAAAATTTGTCGAGCAAGCACATTAGGATTATAATGGACAATTAATTTGATTAAGGGATTGAGACAAAATGTTAAAATAAATAATTGGATTTAATCAAAACTACGTCGTTTTGATTAGTTTCGCGTGTAAGTTGCACGTGTGACAGCCACGTACTCACTTTCCCCATATATATATCTTATTATTACTATATATTAAAAGGAAAACTTCATGGATAACTAATGCGTTAAGTATATATTAGGGATGCGTCTATGGCTAATGTAGATGTATGACACACATCCTTTGTTGTTTGTTCATGACCTCGGGGCAGAAGATTAATTGGTTCAAATCCACACTCACGCGTATCAGTGTGGATCGCAAGGATGATGATTTAAACTTGCCAAGATTCATTGCAAATCCGATCAACTCTGTTTTCTTACCTTGGCCTTACGGTGATATGAATTGCATTAACAATTAGGAGCATATGATTAACGTTTTTGATAGTCGTCGTGCACTGGAAGTCTACGTCCTAATCGATTGGGGTCATGTTACCCTTATCAAATCAGTATTGGAGACTATTCTGACATACTACTTCTCTCATTTCAAAGTATCAGCTAAAATCATCTACTTACTTGAAACAAAAAGCAGAAGGTTTCTGTGGAATGTTCCGGTCTTCGGTAGAGGTATGTTTTGGGTTAGTTGGGATAGAGGTACCATGCCGATTGAGGCTGGTTGTCTAGGACTAAGCAAAATGTGTAACATCAAGATTGTCGATCGATTCCTCCGTATGTGTTCTCCATACAAGACATTCTTTCTCTTCATAAAACATTGTTCGTTGATTGTATAAAGCGAAAGAAGGTGATTTAATTCATTTTTATGATGGCATGTTAGAGTATTTGGAAAGCTAAAAACGAGGTCATCTTCAATAACGAGCCTATTGTCGATCATAAATAACATTTAATCTCTCGGATTTCTATGGATAAAGAATAGATTGTGTTTCAAAACATAACCCGCAAAAATTGATTTGGTGCATATTTCTAGTTTTTGTATGGCTTGTTGTGTGTAATTCAGGTGCATGTGTTCTTAACTAAGTTCAAAGTAAAAAGTAAAGTACTTATTGACATTCTTGATTAAAATGAAAATTAAAAGGATGTGATTAAAATTCAATAAAATATACCACAAAAGTTTTTAGAAAAGCTAGAATTGTATCCTTTCAATCTTTGTTTTTATCATAAAAAGAGTGTACCAATAGTACAAAAAAAATTGTAATTTAAGTGTATAGTTGTCATCTTCCTAATAACAAAAAAGTATTTTAGATTCTTCTGGTATTTAAAATGCCAATCGCCATCGATTAAGAAACATGATAATTTCTTATCAGTTAAACTTATCTCTTACATATTCAATTAGATTATGTGTAATAGGCGTTATGCCTTATAACATCCCGTACACCACTACACGGGGGTGTTATGAGAGTTATACCCCATTGGGCATTTTTAATATAACGCCGGTGCCCCAATTCTTGTCCAATGATTAAATTGATTTTGTTAAGTGAATAATAACTACCTAATGATTATGGGGCATTATAGGGGTGTTAACCATTACATCATTTTTTTGGTATAATGTCATTTATCTAGTCATCATCCACATGGCGGAAAACGCCCCCAAAGAGCTCTAACCATTAGATATAGTCTTATAGTAAAATAACCCGTGTAACATATGAGATTGGGTAAAACAACACACTTTAAATTACTTTTTTTAACAAAACACTTGTAATATAGATTTAACTAGTTATATGGCCGGGCCGAGCGATGCGGCGGCCGGGTCTCTCGTATGTGACGTCATCACACGCGTTGATTTAAAAATCATGTCTTGCACATTATTGCGTAAAGTCGTAATGTGTCACATGTTAAAAAACAGAGATATATTCAAACTTAAAAGTCAAAATGATCACTAAGTTAAAGTAGAATAAATGGTCTAAGTTGTAAATCGACTATGTTAACGGAAGTAAATCAAAGTCGAGTTCGTTATGTTAAGGACATTACGTACGCCCAAGCCTTATGCGAAAAACAATTAGGCTTCTTACGTAGCAATGTAAACATGATGTACCATTGTGTTGGCAAACTTGTTAATATATATTTATCAAAAAGAAGAAAACACTTTAGAAAACAAAGAAACGTGTTATTAACCAAAAAAATGGAGGAAAACACTGCTGAAGACGAGACGAGAGTCGAACCCGAGCAACCCAAAGTTGTACACCGTGTATGACAACCACTTGCTCTAGCTTTTCAAATTGTATATAATATATATTGAAAGATAATCTATTTGGCTAGAAGTCACTTTGAGAAAATTTAAAAAAATTAACAAAAAAGTCAAAATTTATATTGTGTAATTATATCATGACATGTGGTGGTTGGTGGTTGGTGGTTGGCTAGTAGCCAACCGACCTTCTAAAATAGTATGTATGTAAATGTAAATATATAATTTAAATTCCATAAGGATTATAATTATTATGGATGATGGAATATTCAAAACTTAAATTAGTGATAAAATATAATTAGTTATAAAGTAAGTAAATAGATGTATAAAAAGATAAATATTATTAGTACATTAGTTATAAACTAAGTATATATTTATATAAAATGATAAATTTAATTATTAGGAAAAACTATACGGATAATATTGAACCAGGATTCGTGAATCTTGTAGTCTTAGTGGAAGGAGAGTTTGTCACATAGGTTTTTTCCTATATGGCATATGTATAATGTGGACAAGTGGATACGTGACTCAATTACCTTATATAATATATGAATATAGATTTTGCTTAGTTGGCATCATTAGAAGTGGTTTTTGATTACTTGACATCATAAAAGAGTTTGTCTCACAATAATATTTTTATACTTGAAATATATATATATCTATAATAATAATAATATATTATAAGAATCTTAATTACATTTTGGTCCTCTAATATTTAGGAAAATCTTTAGAAATTTAAAAGTATTACATTTTAAACTCTCTCTTACAATGGTTGTGCATGAGCCATCTTATATTTGGTAGGGTATAATAATGAAATTTAAAGATAAAGTTGTTAATAACATACAATTAAATAGCTTAATATTTTTAAAGCATGCATAACTTTTTTATACGACATTATTTACAAAAAAAAAACTACACCATAAATCCGAGCATTTAAATATCTTTAAATTGAGTATAATATTGTTATACTAAAAAAATAATTTTTTTAAAATAAAATCTCGCTTTAAGAATTTAAGAGTATTTACATTTTAACCATCTCCTATTAGGGGTGTAAATGGGTGAGCTTTTATATGATAGGGTATAAAATTAAACTTATGGATAAAGTTGGTAATAACCTAAAATTAAATAGATTAATATTTTTTAAACATACATAACTTTTTTTATACGTCATTTTAAAAAAATACCCTATAAAACCGAGCATTTAAACCTTTTTAAATTGAGCATAATATTGATATACTAAAAACACAAATTTTTTAAATAAAATCTTGTGTTCTGGCTTTATCGTCGTTTTGTCTCAAAACTAATCAGAATCATTGTGTCCCATGAGTATCTGTAAAATCACTATTTGTGTGTTATATTCCTAAACGTAGCGTGTGCACTAAACTAGTTATTAGAGGTAGATGTAGTCAAGTTTTAATTTTTATCTTTAATATCTCAAATTTTTATATTTGAAAAATTTAACAGTTATGTCACAAAAAAAAAAAATAATTATTTAAATATTTATTTTAATAAATTTTATTTAACACGTGTATCAAACAAGCTAACTTTGTTTACAGATATAATTATTCTTTTAAAAGTTAATGTTCCATTTTGGCATCTAATTGAATAAAAATTCACTATAACCAAAAGTTGAGAGTTTTTAAATAAGAGCATCACATATGTTTGATGTGTTGTGTGTACGTTAGGACCATATCATCATTTTATTAAATTTTTAACTTTATAAATCTATTCTCCACTAGTTATGCATATAGAAATTTAAAATACAAACATATATGCATGTATGATAAGGACACTATTATTAATAACTTTATTTTATGACCAAACAAATAGCGAATTTGAAAACTATTTTAATTTTAAAAGTTATCTGTATGCGAATTTTTTATTTAGGCATATATATTACTAAAAGATCAATGAAAACGTAAAGTATGTTTTTAGACTTACACGTACGGCAGTATTATCTATTTGGTCCAGTTGGATGTCTAAAACACTAATTAAAGTTTACTAAAAGATTTAACAACATTTATTTAACTAATTTTTATTTTTTTTTGAACGGATTTATTTAACTAATTAATACGATAATAATTCGCAATTGTAAAAACTCATTAAATATTTAAATAAATATTTAATTTACTCCTTGTTTCCTAAATTATTTGTGCATGTCAACATTTAATTATTTTAACAAGAAAATGCTTATGTGATATGTCACACAGTTGAACAGATCAAAATACAAGAACAATATCTATATACAAGAACATTTCTTTATCATCTTCTGTGTTCACATTTAATAATTAGCATGAATATAATGTAGCTTTTAAGTCATTAAGAGGGTATATGTGGAGTACATTCATCATTTTACGGAACATATGTAACTACGTTGTTGCACCAGTCGTGTTCTTACCTTCGGATAAGTTGAAAACGTTACACTGTTATCTATGTATTTAAATACATTATATGCGGTTTTTAAAGTTCTTTAAACATACTCAAGACACAAGTTTGAAAACTTTCAATAAGAAATTATCTATTTTAGTCCATAGTCCATACCCTTCATATATAATATGTCACTCTAGTTGATGACATGCTCCATGCATCATCTTGTTTACTATAACCATTGACTTTGTGTTCATAAGTCACAAAAATATTAATTGAAGATGCCATCTTATTTGATATCAAGAGCAATCTACTTGTCATTCAACTCTAATATTATTCGGTTTAATTAAGTCATATACTATAATATAAACGTCACCATTAGCATATATATATACGTATCTAAATTTGTGTAACATCAAAATGCAACTACTACATTTCATTTCTAAGAACGTACACAATACTTTATTATTTATGCTATATACGAGTTTTTTACAGTTTGGTTTAATTGTTTCTTTTAGAACTTTAAGACCGAATAAACGAATAAACATAATTACGATTTCAAGAAACGAAAAATGAATCTGGCTTGGTTAGCCGGACCAAGAAAGTCGTTCAACACGTTTTTTTGTTTTCAAGATCATTCATCTGTATAAATTTTTAAATAAAATGTGATAATATGTTCATTTAACATTTTTAAAATTCAATGCCAAATATTTATATTAAACATCAAAGAATTTACAATAAGGTGACAGGTAAACGAGCAATAGGTTATGCTGCCACCCTCTTTGAATAGAAAAAACCTAGCCTACTGAAGACAAAACATTAACCCTTAGGCGTCGAAATATTGCTAAAATTAACTTGTACTGCCACCCCCCTTTAACATTATAAATGTACAAAACGCATGACTAAAATTAACTTGAAAAAGATACAAGCACTTTTGTCACAAAATGGACCAGATCGAGCTAATTATTAAAGGGCCGGTGTTTGATAAGACTAATAGAATAGAATAATGTAGTACAATAATAATGTCTTTGTATCAAAATTCAAACATGTGGTCCTAAAGAAACGAAATAGTAGTTCGATTGAAAGGTGAAACCAATCTTGTGACTGTTTGTGTGTAAACAATATGACATGTGGACAAGCAAGTACAAGACAACTTTAATTTAACTAAGAAAAAGATTCTTTTAAAATTATGTTTGTTTTATTTGTATACATCAAAATTATAATCCAACACCCCTAAAAGTCTACAAAGGTCATATAGATGGATAGACCTATACACAGCGTGTATGACCCTCGTTTAGAGTTATATGACCTTTACAGAAAACTACAATCCTTAGATATCATCGGATTCAATGCAATGATCGTTATACGTTCTGTATAAATAGTGTCATCTTATATACAATATAGTGTGTTTAAAATAATAGGACCCTAAAAGTATCATAGTTGAACAATAAAGTGAACAATAAAGAGTTTCTATTATCTATTTTTAAGTTTTAGTTATTTTTTAGATTTTTGTAAGGGGGGGTTAACTGTTTAAGATCACTAAACCATTTAATTTTTATAAGATGATTCAAATGCTTAAGAAATTCAAGATATATATCAATCGAGTCAGGATTGGGACAGAAGAAACATGTGTTCAGTGTTTTTATTTGGTTTGTTAGTCAAGTAATAAACTTATTTATTTAATAGCTATTAGTATACGTAGGTTAGTCTATATAAACTCGAGTCAGGGTTCAGTGTTATCAAGCTTTTAAGTCGAGTTTTCTTTGGTTATTAACATGTTAGATATTATTTTGTGATAAATTTTTATAATAACATTCATTTTGTATTATATATTCAACTAGGTTAGTAAGTTGAAAATGTAAACGATATGTGATAAAAACTAATCGAAAAAGTTAAACGTTGAACCGTGCATGAAAGGCTAAAAACTAACTCTTAAAAGCCAAACGATAAAACCAAACCTTAAAGCTAAACCCTAAAAGTTAAAATCTTAAGGTTAAATAATCCCCCTTATAGGGGATACGCCGTGGGCTTCTAGGCTCGGTCATTGCACTCCCCTGAGTCACCGGTTAGCTGGTGGTGCAACTGCCGTTCTAAAAAAAAGGTTAAATAAAACAATAATATATTTATTGTATTTAATTAATTGTCTAAAGTGGTGGAAACAATGACACAAGATTAATATTTTAAGAGCTATGACCATTATTTCATATTTTTATACTTAGTTTTTTCGTTACAATATATGTGAAAATGCCAGTATGTTCATGGCTTATTTAAATATGAGTAAACTGTATTTTTTATCCTTGTGTTTTGATACCATTAACAGTTTCAGTCTCATCTTAGTAGTTTTGGTCTTTGTGATTTTTTTTCTAACATAAACGGTGCTGAACACTAACTCTATCTAATTTTCTGTTAAGTCTCACTCACTTGTGAAATAAAAAAGTCATTTCTCCAACTCTTTTTGACATGCGGCCGAATAAAAATGTTAACCTAATACACGACCTAGATAAAAGAGAGGGAGAAATGACATTTTTCCCTCAGATGCGAGACGCATGGGAGAGATTTAAGAGAAAATTGGATGAAGTTAGTGTTGGAGACCATTTCAGTAATCACAATGACCAAAACCGTTAAGATGAACCTAAAACAGCTAATTGTATCAAAACACAGGAATCAAAATTACAATTCACTCTTTAAATAATAGGTAATATATTGTTTTGTAATCTATATAATCTATAATTAAGGCTTTAAATTAATGAGCCAACAAGCGAGCTAACCATTGAGCCACGAGCTGAACTTACTTTGGCTCGGTTCGGTTGGTTCGGTTTGGCTTGTTTAAAAATCAAGCCTAGACGAACTCATTTTAAACAAGTATATTTAATGCGAGAACGAACTTTGCAAGAAAGATTGGCAGGACCCATAATGGATACAATGATTATGACATGATGAGGAGTTGCAATAAGTGGTCCTATTAATATGATCTAAATTCTTAAAAGTGTCAATTGGACTTTGTACAGTTCATCTTCCACTACTTTTGATGTTATCCTTGTCACTTCTTATCTCTAACCGACTCTTCCTTCAAGACAAACCAAAACATAAACAGATAAACTATAGAATATAGAGCAAAGTATAATTTTGGTTTTTGTGTTTAGTATTATTAACAATTTTAGTTTTATCTTAACAGTTTTGATTCCTGTGTTTTTATTTGCTAACAGAAATGGTCCCGAACACTAACTTCATCCAATTTTTCGTTAAGTCTCCCTCACATGCGGAGTAAAAATGTCATTTATCCCACTCTTTTTGACATGCGGCTGAATAAAAACGTTAACCTACATGATCACCTAAATAAAAGAAAGGGAGAAATGACATTTTTAGCCCTCAGATGCGGGGCGCATGTGAGAAACTTAACGAAAAATTAGATGAGCTTAGTGTTCGGGATCATTTATGCTAGAAAATAAAAACACATGGACCAAAACTGTTAAGGTGAGACGAAAAATTTTAATGGTATCAAAACACATGGACCACATTTGCAGTTTACTATAAAGTTTAATGTTATTTTTTAATTTATTTTAGAGGAAACTATAGTTTTGGTCTATGTGTTTTGATACCATTAACAGTTTTAGTCCACCTTAACAGTTTTAGTCCTTGTGTTTTATACCATTAACAGTTTCAGTCCACCTTCAGTTTTGGTTCTTGTAATTTTATAATAGAAATGGTCCCGAACACTAAGCTCATATATTTTTCGTTAAATCTCTCACACCCGCCCATCATCTAAGGGATAAAAATGTCATTTCTCCCCTTCTTTTATCAAGGTCATCATGTAGGTTAACATTTTTTTCAGCCGCATGCCAAAAATAGTGGGAGAAATGACATTTTTATTCCCCATGTGAGGGATACTTAACGGAAAATGAGATGAAGTTAGTGTTCGGGACCATTTCTGTTAGAAATAATAAAATCACAAGGACCAAAACTATTAAGTGAGACTAAAACTGTCAATGATATCAAAACACGGACCAAACCTGCAATTTACTCTTTGTTTTAGCATGAACTACCGTTTTGGTCCATGTGTTTTGATACCATTAACAAATCAGTCTTAAGTTAACAATTTAGGTCCTAATTATATATTTTATGACAGAAATGGTCCCGAAAACTAATTCCATCTAAGTTTCTGTTAAGTCTCCATCACATGCGGGGTAAAAATAACATTTCTCCCCTCTTTTTGATACGCGATTGGATAAAAGTTATTAACCTACATGTTGTCCTAGTTAAAAGAGGAGGAATGACATTTACCCATCACGTGCAAGGCGCGTTATGAAGATTTAACAGAAAGTTGGATGAAGTTAGTGTTCAGGACCATTTCTGTTAGAAATAAAAATCACAAAAACTGAAATCATTAAGACGAAACTAAACTTATTAAAAGTATTAAAACACGAGAACCAAAAACATAGTTTACTCCTTATTTTTTGAGACAGAAGAAATGTGATAAATTTAAGTTTTGATATGTTTTTCCTTTTATCAAGCGACAAGAATATAACATTAAAGTTGTTCCCGACAAGACACAGGAAATAAACTGAAACATTAATCCCAAACACCAAGTATTTTATGATTCTTATTTGAATACTATAAAAAAACACGTAATTGAATAAAAAATTCCACCATTTAGAATCACTAAAAAATTTTGATACATGATTTTCTTTTCTTAATATGGGATATTAAAAGAATACATGGAAATAATTTACCGGACCGAACCATCAAAACCCGAGTCAGACCGAAAACCGTACCTGGACCATATATTGTAGCGGTCTCGGGTTTAGACAGGTTTAGGCGAGCCTGTCTTAACGGGCTTGGTTGCAAACATGTTTGAAAAAAAGGTTTCTCACGCATGCAAAGTGATATGTGCGTATTTTTACTTTGCTTGTATTGATCTATCAATAATACCAAAATACCATCCGCATTCAATAATACTATATTCATTAATAATCAATTTTCTTGTTTTGATTTGCTATTCAATTTATAGAATTAAAATATTTAAAATTAATTATTTACTCAAAAAGTATAAAAGATGAATATATATATATTGATTTATTATCGTTACTTATTGATGTGTAATTCAGAATTCATTTATAATTATTTAAATATTATCTCATTATTAAAATACTTATTAGATTATATCAACACGTCATTTATAATTATTTAAATATTATCTCATTATTCAAATACTTATTAGATTATATCAACCCGTGTGTGTATACAAGACTGTCACGATTCATTATTTATTACTTTTTGGGTGGAAAAATAAGAGGTGAAAATAAAGAGATACATGTTGTGCTTGTGCTTGAACCCCTCTAACTTAACAAGGCTGTCACAGTTCATCATTTATCCCTTTTCAGTTAACATGACACCAGGGACATGGTTTAACTCCTCTAGTTTAATTATAACATAATAAGTGTGCACCAAAGCAAATCACACCCTCTCTCTCCTAGTTGAGGCGTTATCACAAAGACCACTTAACGCCTTAAGAAAGTGGCATACCGGGTAGTAAGTAGCGTTATAGTAAGTAGTGTTAAACACGCCACCTCATACCCGGCCATTAGCCTTACAGAAGATCATGATTTAGTGATTTACTAAACTGATTTACTAAACAGCCTGTTGCGGTGCAATTCAAAGGCCAACCCCATTACCCATAATCATTTGATAAGTTTTTGTAGTTGGACCTTTTTGCCTTAAAGGATCTGACTTGAATTTGTGCAGCGTACCAATGATCATTGACAGCATATTGGGCCTGTTTTTGGGCTCAAAGTCGGGCCCACTACAGTTAACATAATTTATACCTAGGCGACTTTACCAACAGTGTAATGGTTAATGGCTTAATGCCTTATGGTCCAAATTATACAAACAAAGCTAGCCAAGTTCGAGAACATCGATACCAATTGCAGAGCCCTCGTCCGCTGACCCCTCCCCCGGTTCTCCCCCGGTTCACCAGGGTCCTCTAGCTCTTTTAACTAGTTGACAGAAAGGAAGTTCAAATATTTATTAAAAGCTATGCACCAAGAGAAGGGCAATACAAGTTACAAAACCAACCTTTAAGCCATAAGTAAACAAAGACATGATTCATCTCTATTTTACATATTCAAGTTTCTACATATTTCAATGTCCGAATGAACATTCCACATCATGTGTTTTTTTAATTTTCTTTTGGATCTTTATCTCGTTCATGCTTCCAACACCTTGTTGTCTAGCCCCCCATGCTCTTCTCTTTGCCTCATAGCCTCCTCTTGTTGTCTAGCTGCATCTTGTTCTTGTCTTCGCCTCACAGCCTCATCTTGTCGACTAGTCCCCTCTTGTTCTTCTCTTCGCCCCTTAGCTTCCTCTTGTCGTCTAGCAGCCTCGTGTTCTTGTTTCCGCCTCATAGCCTCCTCTTGTCGTCTACTCCCCTCTTGTTCTTCTCTTCGCCCCTTAGTGTCCTCTTGTCGTCTAGCAGCCTCGTGTTCTTGTTTCCGTCTCATAGCCTCCTCTTGTTCTCTAGCCGCCTCTTCTTCTTGTTGTCTCCTTTTAGTTGCGGCCTCTTCTTGTTGTCTTTGCGCCTCCTCCTCTTGTTGTCTAGTGGCCTTTTCCTCCTCTCTTCTCGCCTCTTCTTCTTCCCTCTTTCGGGCCTCCTCTTCTTCCCTTCGAGCTTCTTCTCTTCGCGCCGCTTCTTCTTCCCTCTCTCGGGCCTCCTCTTCTTCTCTTCGTGCCTCCTCCTCTTCCCTTCGTGCCGCCTCTTCTTCCCTCTTTCGGGCCTCCTCTTCTTCCCTTCGTGCCTCCTCTTCTTCCCTCTTTCGGGCCTCCTCTTCTTGCCGCCTAGCTTCTTCCTCTTCTTCTTCCTTCTTCCTTTCTTCCTCTTCTTCCCTCTCCCTTTCTTCCTCCTCCTTTTTCCTAGCTTCTTCCTCCTCTTCCCTTTTCCTAGCTTCTTCCTCCTCTTTTTGCCTTTGAATTTCCTCTTCCATCAACCTTTCCTCTTCCTCGGCACAAGACGTGCATTCCAAAATAATCGATTCTTTCTGAGCCGACAATATTTCATCCATAGTCACATTGCTCACACCCAAAGAAGTCGCCAACACCCTTTTATCCAATACCTGGAAAACCGACGCCGAACCAACCAAGTATTGCGGATGGTTCTTCTTTTGCGTAGTAGTAAATCCAAAGAAAACAAACGACCCGTTATTAAACGAGATTTGAGCCATCGGATGATACCTCGGCACTACAAACACATCCCCTTCTTCAACTCTAAACCTCGTGTTTTTACACTCCACCTCATCACTACTGCTCGGACACACCACATGAACCATTCCACGTCCACTCAACACCACCGCAATCTCCGCCGTCATTGGGTTCCAATGTGGCCCCATCATCGCTCCCTAACATCACCACATAATATAAAATCAACTTCTAATTTCAGTTTCAAACAAAATAAACATAAATTAGTTCTAGATAATCACATACCCTGGTTAGATTAACCATGAAGATGCCGAAATCAGAGTCTTTCAACGCGTCCATTTGCTTTCTTGTAACAATCAAACTCCACCCATTGCAGTTCTCAAAATCATGCTTTGCTTCTAGCATGTTATATGCCTTATCCTTTTTATTCTTGTTCAACTCAATCATGCCATTTTCCATAAATCCAAAAAAGGCTCTCATTGTTCTATAATGAACCTCGAACACTTGTTCCGCTTTCGACACTCCATGCACAATCATCGGTTGTCGTCCTCCGCTTTTCAACCCCTGTATCACCTCCTCATCAACCTGAAAAACAAAATTTTAGCTCAAAGTGTTGACATTGCATCTCTTTAATTATTATTACATCAAATGCTTAATTAATTAATTAATTAATTACATTAAGTGCTGCTTGAAGGATTTTGGCATCAAACCCTAACAACAAATCACCAACATTAGAATATGCTCCAAACGAAGATCCTTCCTACATACAAAATAACAAAAAAATAATATCATGAAAATGTGGTTTGTATGTTTATATATGAGTTGAGATTATTGTTATAGGTCGGGTTTGAACACATACGCGTATCTCGTCCTTCGAATCGGAGAAAATGGCGTTGATACGAAACTTCCGGCGATCCGAATCTAAATTGCTTTGAAAGTAGAAGAAAGATCCGGTGGGCAACCGGTAAACATCACCGGTTCTCAACTCCACTTGCCGGAGTTTATCACTATCTTTTTCAAGATCAACCCAACTCAAAGTTCCACTCCCTAATTAATTACATGATCAACCGGTAATTAAACAGTAATATAAAACTATTATGTAACATATAATAGTTTGAAGTACCTGAAGTGACAAAAAAGACCATATCCGAATGAAGATAAGCCGGAACAAAAATAGAGTTAGGTTCCATTGTAATGAACTGAAGATCATAAAAACCATCTTTTCCATCACTCACTTTCACACCCCAGATCTCACCGAACTCGGTCGAAAAGAGGCTTATCCGCCGATCTTTTGTTACAACGGTGCCGTGTGTTCCGGGCATTGGTACCGGAACAGTAATGGCACCGTCTTGTTTCTTTTGTGATCCACCATGCAAAGCTGATGTTGAATGTGGGAAGAAAAAGCATGTAGATGCTATGAAGTATGCGGAGAGTATAACTACGCTTATTGAAAGAGAAGTGTTGGACATTTTTTTTGTGTGGATTGAAGAGTGTGGTTTGAGTTGTTATATGAAGTAGGAGGGTTATGTGGCAGTTGGGTGTTGGACACGTGGGTTGTGAGTTGGGTACGTGGAGGGGATTGGGGTGAGGCATTGACTGTCTTTTTCTTACTTAAATTGCATGAAACAGAGATCGATGGATGTGGATGACGATCGAAAATAATACTTCAAGTGGAACAAACAAATATGGGAGGGGTATGATTGATTTTATTAATTCTATAATCATCACAACTTAAAATTACAAAGAGGACAATAAACGAACCGGTCTATGGTTCGTGTTCGTTGATATACAACGATTATACATGTTCGTTAACGATTACGAAATGGGATTTTTTTTCGGGTTTGCTTGTCGATCAAGAAAACAAACGTGTTTACAAACTAATACCAAAAAAATCAGCATATTTCATTACAAAGATTGTGAATATTTCACTAAAAATAAATTAGTACTTAACTTAATTATCTGAACATAGTTGACATATTTATCATAAGCATAATTAATATAAATGTTAAGAAGTTTGTCACGTTTTACATAACTTAAAATTTACAATGATAGATATTTCATAATTTTGTTCAAATCTGACATGTTAAGAAACTTTAATGTTTAAAAAATTGTTGATGCACTTTTGTGAGATAAAATAGAAATTATGTTGATTTTTTACATGCAAAAAAAATATATATGGACTTTAGTGAGAAAAAAACAGAAAGTATGTTGGTTTTTTTTTTGTATTTGCACACTTTTTTATCTCTACAAAGTCAGTAAAATTTTATAACTGTTCCAATCCTAAATTATTTTACAAATGTTTGAATTTTTTAACATTGAGTTGCGCAAATAAAACATATATGAATTATGATTATAAAAAATTGAAGGGTTATTGGATTAATCACCTCCAACTATTGGTTATTGGCCACTGTCACCTTCAAGTATCACTTTGGCCAATATAACTCTTAACTAAACACTTTGGTGTCTGTATCACCTTCAAGTATCACTCGTTAACCTTTTCCAAAGAGTTAAATTAAAAGTATAGCATGTTTTCCATTCTGATATTTGGGGAAAGTATCGAAAACCTTCAACATCGTATGCTAATTATTTCTTGACGAATGTTGATGATTTTAGTAGATCATATGGACTTACCTTATCAAACACAAAAGCGATGCAAGTGAGTGTCTTGTAAACTTTCAAAGAATGGTGAGAACACGGTTTTTAAACCCAATCAAAAGGATACGATCGATGTCATAACAGAGGTGAGCTCACTTCAAACAAAATGATGGATTTTTATGCACGATAGAGTATTATGTTGGAAACTAGGGGTGTAAATGAGTCAAGTCGGCTCGCAAGCTACTCGAGATCGACTCGGTAAAAAGCTCGTTCGAGCCGAGCCTTAACGAGCTCGAGCCCGAGTTCGAGCCTAGAATAATGTTCGTTTTGTTATCGAGCTCGAGCTCGAGCTTTGGATACCAAACTCGACTAGGCTCGCGAGCCTTATCGAGCCTAGTAGGAATTTATTTTTTATTTAAAATATTTAATAATTATTTCACATTTACTAAAAAATAACATAATAGGTCTTTATTATCGAGCTCATTGTCGAGCTTTTTATCGAGCTCGAGCCAAACATTGGTTTGTTTAATACAAAACGAGCCTTGTCGAGCCGAGCTCGAGCTTTTTTCCCCCTTCACGAGTCGAGCTCGAGCTTAAAATTTAGGCTCGAACCGAGCTCGAGCTCGAGCTCGAGCTTCAGAAAATTCAAACGAGTCAGGCTCGATAATTGTCAAGCTCGGGCTCGGCTCGGCTCGTTTACACCCCTATTGGAAACCACATGTCAACATACCCTCAACAAATTAAATGGGGGATGTGGCACGAAAACACCACCATTTACTATAATCAAATTGTGCGCTCATGTTCCAAGCTAGTCAACCAAAGAAGTTTTGGGGCAAATGCATACAAGTCGCCACATACATTATAAACTAATTGCCGTCTAAAGTCATTGAAAATAAGATACCATATGAAATTGTTTTAAACAAACAGACAAGTTATTATTACATGAGAGTATTGGGATGTTTGGTTTACTACCGAAGCATAGAGACTAGGGGAACCAAGTTTGAGTTAGGGGATGTTTGGTTTACTTCGGTATCTTTTTTTTTTGAACAGCAACACCTTGATTTTCAAGGAAATACACCACCACCTATGGTCAGCAGGACTAGAACCCCTGACCTAGTGCTCCTAACACAATTGTGTTACCAATGGGCCACTAACCCCATTGGCTACTTCGGTATCTAACGGCCACACCAGGGCAATGTATTTTTTTTTCCAAAGGAAGGAGATTTGAACCATGCCTCTTATTATGATGTAGACTGGTTAGGCTATAAGTACAATCATCGTTCTTGAACATGTTATCTTTTATTGTTGAGAGGTGCCCTTGTATCGTGAAAAATGAGAAAACAAATTGTTGTTTCACGATCAACAGCCGTAGCAAAATACCAAGCCATTGCAACCACAATAAGTGAAGTATTGTGGATGCGGTGGTTGTTAAAAGACTTGGAAGTATATTAAGTAGATGCATCACTATTACTTTACTATAATCTTGCAGCCAAACACATAGCCAACAATCTAGTTTTTCACGAGCGTACGATACACGATGGATTGTTTTGTTCGAGAAACTGTAGAGTCCAAGGAAATTTTGCACTTTTTATGTTGATACAAAGAAGCAAAATGCATATCTTTTAACTAAACCTTTAGGAGCACAACAACTATGTTCCTTACTTGTCAAGTTAGACGTTCATGATCTTCACACTCCAACTTCAGGGTGAGTAAAGAAGCCCACATTTAATATAATAACTTTATTTCATGTCAAAAATTTTCTAGTATTATTATCAAATTCAAATTCCTATTTTATTGTGGATTTAGGTTTTTGGCTACTTTTTTAATTCAGGTCTCACGTCCATTGAAACACAATTTTATCAAAATTAAAGTTCTAATACAATACTTTGTGTTTATCATATTTCTTAAAACTAATAGTGGTTTGGTAGAAGTGAGAGAAGTCGAGAAGGGTGCAAGGGTTGCCTAAGAGACTATTAGTGCAAGGATGTAGGTTGAGGTCAAATGATGAAATTGTTTCAGATGAGATTACAAGAGTTAATTGATGGATTTTCTCGAGTCTCACTTCGAGGCTCAGATCCTTAATACCCTCGTATTTTTCCTCAATTTCCACTTCTAACGCCAATGTGTCACCAATTGAACTTTGGTTTTTTTCCAGTTATAGAGATATACATATCAATATGATGAATTTGTAAAGTTGTTGCGTCGATGTAAACACGAATCCCTAAACCAATGAGTCCACAAGAAGACAATGTCATGTGTGATGATTTCATTATCACTTGAATAACTAGATTAAACTATACACATAACAACACCGGTTAAAACGTCACGGTAAGGCAATTCTTTATGTGTCTACTCTCCGATGTAAGTATCACTATGTGATAGTAAAAAAGTACGGATAACAAGATAAAGAGATATATGCATTTTTTTTCTTCAATCAACATGAGAGAGATACATGAGACTTTAATTTTTGCTTGCTATTTATAGATTGTTTTATGATGTATATATGATAGCATGATTATGATTCCAATTATGTTATAAGTTTGTTATATGGTTAAGACCCACTTCATGAATTAAGCATGTCTGTATAAATAATCTAGATCATGAGCTTCTTTATACATACGTCACATGTGTAGTGTACTACTGTCTTGAGGTTTATATTACCGTCCCGGATCTACCCCGATTGAGTAAAACTTACGTACCATACGCCAGTGTCCTAATAGCCTCCTCCGCCTGAAGTATCGATGCCAATTCATACAAAAAAAAAAAAATCCTCGCTTCTAAAATTAAAGCTATATATAGTTTGGATAAGTTGCTCATTAATATGTAGTAACATTCTGGTAACCTTTTTTTTTAACAATTAGTTAAAACGAGTTATATTGATATTCAGATTCTTCACACGGTAACTTCGTCTCAAATCTCTTACAAAAAAATAAAATATATATTTAATTTTTAAAAAAAGATAGAAGTTACTACACAAAAAAGAAACACGTTTTTATGTCAGCTTTACGCGGTGTCACATTTCAAACAAATTCAATTCTCTACAAAAAGGCAAAAAGTGAAACCAACTATATTCCAATTTCCAATATCCCCACCCAACATTTTTATTACTTTTTTATTCTCCTTCAACAACGTTCAATTCAACCCTCAACACCCAACGACAAAACACCCCCCTACAATTAAAAACCAACACACTTCTCCATTGTCCACATCTTTCATCCCTAAAAACATCATGAAACCATCAATTTCCCATTTTACCCTTTTCCTCTTCTTCATCTTCATCTTCCCCGTCGCCGTACTCTCCATCGGCGTAAACTACGGCACCGTCGGCAACAACCTCCCACCTCACTCCCAAGTCGCCCAATTCCTCAAATCCAAAACCATAATCACCCACGTCAAAATCTTCGACACAAATCCCGAAATAATCAAAGCATTTGCCAACACCAACATCTCATTAACCATAACCGTCCCCAACGGCGACATCCCCTCACTAACAAACCCACGCAACGCTATTCGATGGGTCAACACCAACATCAAACCATATCACCCAGCTACCAACCTCCATTACATCTGCGTAGGTACCGAAGTTCTTCACTGGGGACCTCAAAACCTCATCGACAACCTTGTTCCGGCGATGAAGGTGTTGCACGCTGCGTTGGTTAGAACAAAAGTGGATGGTGTGAAGGTATCGAGCCCACATTCGCTTGGGATTTTGCTTGAGTCAAACCCGCCGAGTAATGCGTCGTTTAGACCGGGTTGGGATGTGGGAAATATTGCTCCGATGTTGCAGTTTTTGAGGAAGACTAAAGCCGGGTTTATGGTTAACCCGTATACTTATTTTGGATATTCGCCAAAGTATGCTGATTTTTGTTTGTTTAAACCTAATGGTGGGTTGTTTGATAAAGCTACTGGAAAAAGGTATGCTTTATTATCTTTCGATCTAACTCCAGATTTTGTTTATTATTTAAAGCTACTGTTTTGAATTTTGATCCTTTAGGCTTAGCTGTTTAGTCATTTCGTCGAAGTATTATATTTACATTGGATGCCATTTTTTATAAATGAGTTAGGTACTAAACTATTCTGATATAAAATATTTGGAAAATGTGTATGGTAATTATTGTACCGTTTTTGATATTTTATGGGTTTCGGTACAATTTTGTTTCTCTAAAACACCATATAGGAATTTATATTACTGAAAATAATATAAAAAGATACGTATCGTAATGTTTCAGATTAAACACTAAAAAATTTATAATGATTGTAGGTAAACGGGCTATAAGTCGCATCTTTTTAAAAGTTTAATAAAATAGTAAAAGCACTATTTTTCTTTACTCGGTATCAAATGGGGAAATTTTATCAACTCATACCGGTTTTACATCTATTTTTGTACCGATTTTGATACAATATATATATATATATAGTCCCTAAACATGAAATAACCGAAATAATTTACAAATACCTGAAAAAACTAACAAAGTTAATATGTGGCAAAACGTTACAAAGCGCCACAAGATTTCTTTAGACCTAAAACAATTAAAAAGTGACTAAAATAATAGTAATTCAGTTTACTTTTTAATTTTTTTACTAATTGATTTATGTTTACGGTTGATGAAATTAAAGGTACACGAACCAGTTTGATCAACTGATGGACGCAGTTTACGTTTCAATGAAAAAACTGGGTTATCCAGATGTCGAAATCATAGTGGCGGAGACAGGGTGGCCGTCGGGTGGCGATCCACAAAACACCCACGCAAATCCTGCGAATGCGGCTGCGTACAACGGTGGCTTGCTGAAAAAAGTCAATTCGGGCGTCGGGACGCCATTGATGCCAGGAAGAAAGTTTGAAACCTACATATTTTCCCTGTTCAATGAAAATCTAAAAGGACCATCATTGGATGAGAAGAATTTCGGGCTTTTTCGCCCGGATTTCACTGAAGTGTATAACATCGGGATCTTGCGTGGACCACAGGTAAATTATTATTTCTGGTCGCCTCTTTTTTAACTGCGGTAAACCTTTGACCTATAATTTACCATCCCTTCGGTTCAAGACCTTGTGATGGGTTTTAACCGTCTGATTCATTGACAATAGCTCAAAGAACAAGAACTACTTTGCGTCTTTGAACATTAGGCTAGATGCGCCCAATCACGTGATGGGTTTAAATGGTATTTATTCATTTCGACTCCTTAGAGGCTAAAACCAAGAATGTACTATGACCATTAGCCAATGTTTTGGAAATTGAACTGGTTCAGAGCCTCTGGTGATCCGGTTCGGGGGTTAGAACTCTTTTGAGCCTGACCAAAAATGGGCGGTTGAACCGGAAAACCAGAAAGGTCGGACCATAAAATTTAAATTTTTTTATATTTTATGTATTTATATTTAAAATATTTATGACATTGACTGGTTTTTAAATTTGATTTGACCAATTCAACGTCCGTTCACATTATGATGGTATTAAGTGTCTAATTCATATTTTTACGCCTCAAACACGTTCTTATACCGAGCTAGAAGCTTAATCACGCTATTTTTAATTACCTGACTAGCAAATTTTTTGTTTGATTTGATTGCACCTTGCACATGTCGATTTTTCATCGGAGTTGGATTTTGACGTGGCAGACAGACGCCGGAAAGTTGATAATGATGCTTGTATTAGGTGTGTTTAGATGGATTTTGACTAATCTGACCTCTATTCACACACCTGTTAAATCTATCCTCACACCTGTTTTAAACCCAGGCGCCGCGGATAGGGCTCGGTGCGGCGCCTGGGTCACTTTTCAGTGCTTTTTCAGACATGGAATGTCGTTGGAACGGATTTTTATACCCCTATGCGCCGCGGATTAGGATTGGCGCGGCGCCGGGGGTGTTTTCAGCTGAGATTTTTCTTTCACGAGGGGGAATGTTGTTAACGAGGAGGAAATTTGTCAAACGAGGCACCCCTATGTGCCGTGGATTGAACTTGGCGCGGCGCCTGGGTTGTTTTCAGCCGAGATTTTTCTTTCACGAGGGGGAATGTCGTTAAAGAGAAGGAATTTGGTTAAACGAGAGAATGTTTAGTACTATGCGCGGCGCCGAGGCCCTTATGCGGCACCTGGCTCCTTTCTGGACCACTACTTAATAAATATTTTTCTCACGAATCTTTACCATAATTAATCGTCTTTTTCTCTCAAAAATCATTATCATCACTACGATATACTTAACAACATTATAATGTCGTGGATTAATAGTTATCTATTCGGTGAATATAACACCATTATAATGTCGTGGATTAATAGTTATCTATTCGGTGAATACTCCGACACAAGTATATTCCTGATTCTTATAAGACTGTAGTCTCTAACACGTGGAATCAGCGACCTCCAACCAAAGTCAGCAGGAGGACGAGGTTGTATCGGGTTTTTAATTTCCTGATAATGCGGTACAATTTGACTTAAATATTCCATTGAATGACAGTTACGGTTATGTTTACGGTGACGGTGGTGACCAATTCGTTCAACAAAATAATTATGGTGACAATGCTGGAAAGTTCGACTTAAATAATCCAGTGGATAATAGTTACGATTATGTTTTCGGTGACTGTGGTGATCAATTTGTGCAACAAAATAAACTATGGTGGTGACAATGCAGGTCAGTTTGACTTGAATATTTCATTCGAAGACCCGTACGGTTACAGTGACGGTGGTGGGCCGTCATTTATCCAAAAAGACAACGTTGATGCTGACCAAAAAGACGACGATGATGCTGAACAAATTGATCCGGAAGACTCTTACCCGATTATAGTTTCTTTTGAAACTGATCTGGTTTTTCAGTCACGTCCGGAATTAGTTAATTGGGTCCAAAATAGAGGAATCGAACATGGTTATGTCATTACCAACAAAATAACGAAAGAAAAGGCTCTCTGGTTACAGTGCAGTCTTGGTGGGCAATATAAGTCTGTATCTACGGTGAGAAAAACCGGTAGCAAGAAAATCGGTTGCCCATTTGAGTTGAAGGGATCATTTGTATCAAAGAATAGTTATTGGAAATTAGAGGTGAAGAACCCGATGCACAACCACTCACCTATTGAAAATCTTGAGGGTCACGCGTATGCTAGGAGACTTTCCGTGGATGAGAAAAGACTGGTTGGTGAGCTCACAGAGCAAGATATTCCTGCTCGTAGCATCTGGTTAGCATTGACGAAACATAACCCAGAAATAAAGGTTAGCGTTTTTACAATATAACAAAATTTTTTTATATACATGTAATATTTAACCTTTTTTTTATATAAATTAAGTTGGTAATTAAGAAAAACATTCACAACGCTGTTCAGAAGATAAACAAAGAAAATAGAGTGGGGGGAGTCTCCAATGGAACAACTGGAAAACTTCTTCAAATTAAAAGATTACGTTTATTTCACAAACGTGAATAACACCACAAAAGCCGTTGAAGATACTTTTTTATGCACAAACATTCATATACTATGTGGTGTGCTTTTCCATAATTGCTGATGATTGACGCCACCTACCAAACAAACATTTACGGTCTTCCGCTTGTTTAGGCTGTAGGTATGACGTCGACCAACCAGTCGTTTGCTGTTGCTTATGCGTTTATTTCTAACGAAAAAACGGAAAACTATGTATGGGTGTTAAAAAAGCTCAAGGATATGTTGAAAAAGTATATGAAGCCGCGTGTAATTATAACAGACAGAGACAAAGCGCTAATGAACGCGTGTGATAATATTTTTCCAAAAGCGCACAGGTATCATTGTCGGTTCCATATTCAACAAAACATTCTCAGGAACTGCAAAAAACACTTTTTGAATGGTGAGTGGAAAGAATTTGTTCGATTCTTCTCAATATTGTGTGACTCTACTACCGAGCGTATATACGAGTATAACCTAACTAATTTTGAAGCTCATCTGAAAGAATCGGGTCGTGGAGGTGAGTATTTATTACATACATCGTTTTAAAACAAATTATTATGCTAGTCTTTTCTTTTTAGAGGTATTTGAGTATACATATGATTCTTGGTTGAAGCCGTACCGTCAAAAGTTTATGGCCGCCTGGACTAACAATACACTAAACTTTCACCAAACTACCACTAACAGGGTTGAAGGCATGCATACATTACTTAAAAAAGACCTTCCAAGTCATCGCAACAACCTCGTTAAGCTTGTGAAGTTTGTCGACAGAATGGTTGATAGACAATACACAGAGATCAAACGAGGGTTTGAAACAAGCATAAGGAAAATGATGAACCACCACGAAAATTATAGCAATAATCCATATCGTTCAGACGTGCTAATAATACTCCACGCCCCTATCGAAGTGAAAGGGTGACCGTTACGCTCTTCAAAATGGGCTAATGTCGTGTCTATAATTTCCTCGCGCGTGCGATTTAAACCTCGTGAGTTGCGTAATGCGCGACGATAGTAAGCTTCAAATTGCAGCGTTCTACCGCATATATTACGCCATCTACGGCTACACTGTTGTGTCTCCCTTGTAACTGCACCAGGACCCATACGACTATTATGCATACGAACTACGTCATTCCAAAATTCCGACCTATTTATGTCGTTTCGTGAGGAGTTGCTTCGAACTAAATACCAACATATTGTTAAAGTTTGATCTTCGTGAGGAGTCCACAATGCCATTGCAATTTATAGTGAAAAAAAATACCGAATAGAATTAGTGAAAAATGTCGGATAGAATTATGAAAAAAAAGTCGATGCCATTGCTGAAGGGATCAGGACTTTGCCTCGTGAGACCCTGGTCAGTTTCTGGGAGGTTATTGCCTCTTCGCACTTTGGAGTGTCTAATGCGAAGGCGACTTCCATCATTAACCCTCTACACCGGTATTTGGGGCGTATCATCGCGTCTTCCATTACTGCTAGGAGGTGTGGGAAAGATAAGGTAAACATGAATGATCTTTTCTTTATGTATTGTATCCTTCTTCATCGGCCCTGCGCGCTTGCGACTTATTTGGCGGAATATTTTGAGTCAGCCTACCATCGACAGACGCGCATACAGTTGTAAGGCGGCGCGTACATCTCCGCATAGCGCGCTCATTTGGGATCTCTCCTGAGGCAGATCCACTGATCTCTCAGGAGAGATCTTCTCTCAACAACACTAGCTAAAACTAATGTGCACAGCATGCGTTTGATGCGCAAGTTTCCGGAACACGGCCTTCGGTTCAAGGATGCAATAACCAAATATTTGTGCCTGTTCAGTTGCCACCTTGGGACCAGATTCCAGTGTTTGTTAAGGAGAGTCGGGGAGTACCCGCGCCTGAACCGAATGTGTCTCCGCACCCTTAAAAATAGCAATGGCATTGACTTTTTTTCCCACTAATTCTATCAGACTTTTTTCACTAGTTCTATCCGACATTTTTTTTCACTATAAATTGCAATGGCATTGTGGACTCCTCACGAAGATCAAACTTTAACAATATGTTGGTATTTAGTTCGAAGCGACTCCTCATGAAACGACCCAAGTCGGAATTTTGGAATGACGTAGTTCGTATGCATAATAGTCGTATGGGTCCTGGTGCAGTTACAAGGGAGACACAACAGTGTAGCCGTAGATGGCGTAATATATGCGCTAGAACGCTGCAATTTGAAGCTTACTATCACCGCGCATTACGCAACTCACGAGGTTTAAATCGCACGCGCGGGGAAATTATAGACGCGGCGTTAGCCCATTTTGAGGAGCGTAACGGTCACCCTTTCACTTTGATAGGGGCGTGGAGTATTATTAGCACGTCTGAACGATATAGAGTTTTGCTATAATTTTTGTGGTGGTTCATCACTTTTCTTATGCTTATTTCAAACCCTCGTTTGATCTCTGTGTATTGTCTATCAACCATTCTGTCGACAAACTTCACAAGCTTAACGAGGTTGTTGTGATGACTTGGAAAGTCTTTTTTAAGTAATGTATGCATGCCTTCAACCCTGTTAGTGGTAGTTTGGTGAAAGTTTAGTGTACTGTTAGTCCAGGCAGCCATAAACTTTTGACGGTACGGCTTCAACCAAGAATCATATGTATACTCATACCTCTGAAAAGAAAAGGCTAGCATAATAATGTGTTTTAAAACGATGTATGTAATAAATACTCACCTCCACGACCCGATTCTTTCAGATGAGCTTCAAAATTAGTTAGGTTATACTCGTATATACGCTCGGTAGTAGAGTCACACAATATTGAGAAGAATCGGACAAATTCTTTCCACTCACCATCCAAAAAGTGTTTTTTGCAGTTCCTGAGAATGTTTTGTTGAATATGGAACCGACAATGATACTTGTGCACTTTTGGAAAAATATTATCACACACGTTCATTAGCGCTTTGTCTCTGTCTGTTATAATTACACGCGGCTTCATATACTTTTTCAACATATCCTTGAGCTTTTTTTAACACCCATGCGTAGTTTTCCGTTTTTTCGTTAGAAATAAACGCATGAGCAACAGCAAACGACTGGTTGGTCGACGTCATACCTACAACCTGAACAAGCGGAAGACCGTAAATGTTTGTTTGGTAGGTGGCGTCAATCATCAGCACGTGTGGAAAAGTACACCACATAATATATGAATGTTTGTGCATAAAAAAATATCTTCAACGGCTTTTGTGGTGTTATTCACGTTTGTGAAATAAACGTAATCTTTTACTTTGAAGAAGTTTTCCAGTTGTTCCATTGGAGACTCCCCCACTCTATTTTCTTTGTTTATCTTCTGAACAGCGTTGTGAATGTCTTTCTTAATTACCAACTTAATTTATATAAAAAAACGTTAAATATTATATGTATATAAAATTTTTTTGTTATATTTTAAAAACGCTAACCTTTATTTTTGGGTTATGTTTCGTCAATGCTGACCAGATGCTACGAGCAGGAATAACTTCCTCTGCGAGCTTACCAACCAGTCTTTTCTCACTACGGAAAGTCTCATAGCATACGCGTGGCCCTCAAGATTTTCAATAGGTGAGTGGTTGTGCATCGGGTTCTTCACCTCTAATTTCCAATAACTATTCTTTGATACAAATGACCCCTTCAACTCAAATGGGCAACTGATTTTCTTGCTACCGGTTCTTCTTACCGTAGCTACAAACTTATATTGTCCACCAAGACTGCACTGTAACCAGATAGCCTTTTCTTTCGTTCTTTTTGTGGTAATGACATAACCATGTTCGATTCCTCTATTTTGGACCCAATTAACTAATTCCTGACGTGACTGAAAAACCAGATCAGTTTCAAAAGAAACTATAATCGGGTATGAGTCTTCAGGATCAATTTGTTCAGCAACATCGTCGTCTTTTTGGTCCACATCAACGTTGTCTTTTTGGACAAATGACGGCCCACCACCGTCACTGTAACTGTACGGGTCTTCGAATGGAATATTCAAGTCAAACTGACCCGCATTGTCACCATCATAGTTATTCTGCTTCACAATTTGATCACCACAGTCACCGAAAACATAATCGTAACTGTTATCCACTGGATTATTTAAGCCGAACTTTCCAGCATTGTCACCATAATTATTTTGTTGAACGAATTGGTCACCACCGTAAACATAACCGTAACTGTCATTCAATGGAATATTTAACACCGAATAGATAATTATTAATCCACGACATTATAATGTTGTTAAATAGATCGTAGTGATGATACTGGTGTCGGAGTATTCACCGAATAGATAATTCCTCCTCGTTAACGACATTCCCCCTCGTGAAAGAAAAATCTCGGTTGAAAACAACCCAGGCGCCGCGCAAAGCCCAATCCGCAGCGCATAGGGGTGCCTCGTTTGACCAATTTCCTCCTCGTTAACGACATTCCCCCTCTTGAAAGAAAAATCTCGGCTGAAAACACCCAGGCGCTGCGCCAAGCCCAATCCGAGGCGCATAGGGGTATAAAAATCCGTTCCAACGACATTCCATGTCTGAAAAGCACTGAAAAGTGACCCAGGCGCCGCACCGAGCCCTATCCGCGGCGCCTGGGTTTAAAACAGGTGTGAGGATAGATTTAGCAGATGTGTGAATAGACAATGCCTTTTAGTAATTATTACTGAGTTTAATGGTCTCTTCCCGTGTACGACACGACACCGATGTTATATCAAACAACCCTGCAAATACATGT
Organism: Tagetes erecta; assembly: GCA_030867185.1. Classification (NCBI taxonomy): domain Eukaryota; kingdom Viridiplantae; phylum Streptophyta; class Magnoliopsida; order Asterales; family Asteraceae; genus Tagetes; species Tagetes erecta. The sequence goes on from CM061493.1 coordinate 58,687,131, forward strand.
GACGCCTGATCACGATCCGATGATATCATGACACTATCATGTTTTAATATTCGCTTTTACTACTCTTGCATTATAACTTGTACCTTGTGCATAAACTATAATACCTTGTAAAAGATATTGCTTGTGTTTTTTTATTCTGGCTGCTACAGGAAAAACCGACAGGTTCATCATCGAAGCCAGCAGTGCCAGCGGCGGCACCGGTTCAGGGCAAGAAGTGGTGTGTGCCCAAACCGGATGCCACTGGTGCTGCGCTTCAGTCTAATATAGACTATGTGTGCAGCAATGGTATTGATTGTAGGCCTATTCAGGCCGGCGGGGCTTGTTTTGAGCCTAATAATGTGCGGGCTCATGCAGCATTTGTGATGAACTCTTTCTACCAAGCCAATGGACGTAACGACTACAATTGTGATTTTGCTCACACCGGCGTCATAAGCTCCACTGATCCTAGTAAGTTCTTTTTACTTGGAAGATTTAGTTGCAATGATTTAGACACATTGTTATTTTCTTGTTGGTCTAAACGTGTAATTAAATGAGTTTTAATTTAATTTGTTAGGTAACGGATCGTGTAAGTATCGTTCTTAAATCTTAAGCTAGCGATGGAGAGAGCAAGACGAGACAACGAGGACTAGACAAGGGCATGTGGTTGTTTTGTTTATTTGGTTGCGGTTGTAATTGATTATTCTTTTGTAGTAAGGTTTGATGTATCGAGCTTATGATGTGTGACATTTGCTAATATTATCTTAGCCTAGTTATCAGGCTTCCTATTTAAGCCTTTATTTTGTTCATAGTAGCTTTTAGTGATTTTATAACACGTTTAAAATATGGGAAAAAAGACTAACCAAAGAAGATGATCATTAGTAGGTTGAAATTGGATTGTGGCCAACTTTAAGTCAGATTGATTTAGGTTTTAGGGGGTTGAAAATCAGTTTTAATCCATAAGGTTGTAAATTGATATCCAACCTCCATGCTGACGTTTAGTGAATCGGTTTTGAGGGTCAAGTCAGGTAGTTGGTCTTAAATATTAACAAGTTATTTTCTCAACATTTGCAATCATATATTGGTATAAGAGGATAAATCACCGGTTGTAACCACTACGACTACCCTCATTCACATTCTAATCCAACCCAACCCATTCAATTCTATAGCTTTATTACTTACTCCGGTCAGAGTATGTATAGTGGAATGCTTTTGAGGGTTTTTATCCTCATAAAGCGCCTCATTAGAGCCCAAAAACGTCCCCTTCCCACCCGGGGCGTTTTTAGGGGCAAAAAGTGTTGTGTAGAACACGTCCATTTTCTTAATTATTGTGCAATGTTGATGTGGAACTGCAATATGGCTCATCATTATACATGGTTTTACATTATGAATTAAACATGGAGTGTTGTTATACAAACACCCAAGTGGCCATGTGTTATTGGAACACCTTTCTCTATCTCTCACTATATGCATATAAATATATATAGAGTGATAGAGGGGGAGTGTGTTCCAATAACCACATTTCACATTGGATGTCTAAATAACCATAGCATAAATTAAATAGGTTGTTTGGTAAATAAAACGGTATGAGCTTCGTCCCAATAATCATAACCGCAATACTAAGTTTCGCTTACATGATGATTGATGAGTCACTATAAGTTGTTAGATACTGTTATAATGCTATATATATAATCATGTCAATAGTTATAAATGGTTGATCAATAAGGAATTATGAAATCAACAAAGCATCAAGTAATTCAAAATAATATGAAAATCAAAGAATCAAGTAACATACAATACATCAATAATAGTCTTGTTACTTCAGAACAAATTCCAATATCATATATGTAATTAATTTGTAGATTGAAAAAATAATAGAATGGTGAAAATTATAAGCAACAGCATACTTCATCCCAGTTGCATAAATCAGAAGCATTTTCTGTGCACAATTGATGGACCAGACTCATCATACTCTGCCTTGGCTATCCACATCTGCACTCAAACAAAACCACCAAACATAAATACTTACCAAAACATATAACTAATAAAACCAATTTCTTTAAAAACATAAGCTAAATTGGACCTTTCAATAGTCCAAACTATGACTCATTATCACAACAATATAATCATCATAGATTAACACTCGATTTCATTTGCTCGTTTCCCATTTTATTCACAATAGTGTATTGCCGTATTGGTAACAAAAGTTAACTTTTATCAGCTAATGGGTCATAATTTGGATTATTAAAAAACAAAAACGAACCTGCTGGAAGGTGCTGAGGGATGCAAGGATGGAGCCACCAATCCAGACACTATACTTCCTCTCAGGAGGAGCCACAACCTTAATCTTCATGCTACTCGGGGCCAAAGCAGTTATCTCTTTACTCATCCTGTCAGCGATCCCCGGGAACATAGTTGTACCACCACTAAGAACAATGTTTCCATAAAGATCCTTCCTAATATCCACGTCACACTTCATGATGGAGTTATATGTAGTCTCATGAATACCCGCAGCTTCCATTCCGATCATTGACGGCTGGAAAAGGACTTCTGGGCAGCGGAACCTCTCTGCACCGATGGTGATCACCTGACCGTCGGGCAGCTCGTAGCTTTTCTCCACAGCAGAGCTGGTTTTGGAAGTCTCCAGCTCTTGTTCATAGTCAAGGGCTATGTAGGCTAGCTTTTCTTTCATGTCACGGACGATTTCCCGTTCAGCTGATGTGGTGAAAGAGTAACCACGTTCAGTTAGGATCTTCATCAGGGCATCGGTAAGGTCACGTCCGGCTAAGTCGAGACGGAGGATGGCGTGTGGTAGTGCGTAACCTTCATAAATTGGAACCGTGTGGCTCACACCATCTCCTGAGTCCAAGACAATACCTGTTTGGGTTCACAAAATAATAAAACCATGAGAATATTGTTGTGAAGAGTAGTAGCATACACGTGGCAACTTCAACACATTTACTTGCGAATGGGTCGATCAAATGGGTCGTGTTTTATCTTATACATGTCCAAAAAGAAAACTGATTGAACAAGTTGAAAGTTCCCTGAATCAACTTTGAATGCATAAACTTTCAAAATCATTTACTAAAATCTTTTGACTATTATTATGCTCATAACGAGCACATAAAGACTGTAAATGTTTATAAAAAGTAACTCTCGCGCTCAGAACTGAAACATAAAGAATTATCCTTTTAACAGGCTGACAAAAAAGTTATTCTTTGTCAACCAACCTGACCTGACCCGTTTAAACACATACAAAAAAACTGATTAGTCTCAACTTTCAACGTGAAACAATAGCCCCATACCGCCCATCTTACCATCACTAGTAGCAAACCGAGAAACAGATTTAAGTAAAAGTATTGTTCCAATTTCACAAAAACAATGGTTAGAAACATTTATAACTCAAGTTACAAGGTGATGCAGTAATTTAAAACTAAGAAACACTTACCAGTTGTTCGACCACTAGCATACAGAGAAAGAACAGCTTGGATGGCAACATACATAGCAGGAGCATTAAATGTCTCAAACATGATCTGAGTCATCTTCTCACGATTGGCCTTCGGGTTCAAAGGAGCTTCAGTAAGAAGAACAGGATGTTCTTCTGGAGCAACACGAAGCTCGTTGTAGAAAGTATGATGCCATATCTTCTCCATGTCATCCCAATTGTTAACAATACCATGTTCAATAGGGTATTTCAGAGTCAATATACCTCTTTTGGATTGAGCCTCATCACCAACATATGCATCCTTTTGGCCCATTCCAACCATCACACCAGTGTGTCGGGGACGACCCACAATACTTGGGAAAACAGCTCGTGGTGCATCGTCTCCCGCGAAACCAGCCTGTAAATTCACATCATTTATAAGAACCCAAAAGGTTTAGAGCATAAACTGTAGTTAAATCATAAATGTGTGACTGTGTGGGTATAATGTGTATGCATTAAAACGAATAAACTGTGATCACTACCTTAACCATTCCAGTTCCATTATCACAGACAAGTGGTTGAATATCCTCGCCGTCTGCCATCTTAAGCTAACTGAAAAACAAAATATACTTCAATCATATCACGAGTCTTGTTCTAAGAATCATGACACATGCTCGTTAACATAAGAAACGATACATGAATCAACTCATGACATCAAGATAAGCCACAATGAAGAACAAAATATACTCGATCAAATCATGAATCTTGTTACAAGAATAACTTGACAAGGATCATCAACACAATCACATAAATATGTGAATCAACTCATAAAGATAAGCCACAACTTGTTGCTTGTTTACCTGCCACCCTATTGTAAATTCCAATGGATTGTATAAATGATATTCATCGTAAATTCAACATAAAGATAAGCCACAATAATAACCTAAACACAACATCAACTATCAAATCATTGGGTGCTTAGCTCCAAAACATATGCATTAAATATGTTTACATACATAATAACATAAATATGCTCTTTTGGACATAGATTAACTTTTATTTAAAAGTTCATGACCAAATCACAAATTAAAACTTAATTTAAGAAGAAAAAAAAATCCATCAATCAATCTCTATAACCAAATTATGAAATGAATAATCATTTCATCATCAGAACAATAACAAGTTATAACATTTTGTGACAGATTAGGTATATAAACTTTTGTTGAAATGGTTAACAGATTTACAAATTGTTAAATAATTCACAATCAATGATCAATCATGCTGTAAACCTAAACACATGGTTCAAAACACGGAGACTAAATTTCACAAATCTAATCGCGCAAACAATTGATTGCGTGTAACAGGTTGCAAATGATGAAGAAAATTAGGCAAAAGACATCTGCAGATTGGAAATTGAAATCGTACAATGCAGGTAGAAGAAGAAATGAAAAGTACCAGAAGATGAATGTGAGAAGCAGAAATGGATTTGATGAATGGAATAATAGGTGTTGAAAAGCTAGAAAAATGGGTTATTGTGAGGAGTGAGATGCAATTGCGGAAATAAGTTAAGTTGTTAATGGTGATTGTTGTTGTCACCCGAAATTAAATGGAACTGGAGGGAGGAGGGATTATAATGTCAAGGAGATTGGATGTGGGCCGTTGGATCATGGGTTGCATTGTTGTGTACATGACAACATGTAATCATGTATCCCACTCATTTCATTTCTATAAATGAATTTATTATAAAACTATGTGTGTCAAATATAATGTCACTTATATCATAAAATGAAAGGAGTTTATCTTCGAGTTTTATATGTGATAAAATATGGCTTTTAGATTGAATCAGTGGGTTTTTCTTGGTTATTCTAAGTTTCCTCCTGAGGAGAAAATGAAAATGATCGGACGAGTTAGTGGTCTGTTAGAAACCGAAATTAGCATTCAAAAAAATATATAATTCAACGGTTTAATAGTTTTGTTTGATTTGTTGATTTAATAGGTTGGTGTAATCTTGAAAACCGGTTTGTTGATACATGAAGAAAGCAATTATTAAGGACTTTCGTGGACATATGATTTGATTAGTATAATTTGTTTTATTGTATATTTGTTCATTAACTCAGAGTTGAATCAAGTGCAACTATTCTAACCATTTACTCTAATTTAGGTTAGAAGAAATTGAATGTATAAAGAAAGATGTGTTGATATATTTTCCATATATCTCTAGTATGGATCATCATTGATTTTCAGTTTGTGTTCGCCTATTTTGATTGCATCAGATCCAAATTTCCTCTCTCTCTCTATCTCAATTGCTTTGCTAGTCTACCGAAGCGATCGTGGGATCATTTTGGTTTAATCGATGGGTTAGTTGGTTGACGGGTTAAATTGTTGTACTCTAATGCTCAATTACGTACTTTTGGTGTTAAAATGTTAATTCTAACTTCAGGGTGTTGAAAGAAAATGAAAACCGAAAAAAACAGTAATCCAAATTGTATAGAAACCTAGTAAATTGATCGAAAATATTATTTGAATATGTGGATCGGTTTTTATCAGGCCGGTGCTGATGATTTGGGTGCCTGTGCGAACCCAGAAAAAAAATACCCTTGTCGCAAAGCAAGTCTCGACCCACATTGATTTTAACTTTTTTGGGCCATTCATACCCTTGTTAGCAAATATTAGTCAATGAAGTTTGTTAAAAATTAGCTTTTAATTGTCAACTGAATTGTAAATTTATCATGTTTAATGAAAATATGCCTAATAATCAACAAAAAATTGTTGAAATAGGCTTTTAATTTGCTAAATAAGCCATACGTTTAATTTTGTTTAATGAACTTGTTATAAGTTTAGGAAATATATCATATTTTTATTCCATCCGTATTGTTTATTAGGTTTTCAAATTAGATATCGATATACGAAATCTTGTTATTAGGATTTGGTCAACTATTTACACAATTCTACAACTATAAATGTTTATCGCTTTAGTTTTGTAGATTAAAATATTGGTAATTATTTTGATTTGGATTTAAAAGATACATGTGATTTTAGGTGCCAAAAGTAAGCTATCTTTTCATACCATTTTCATAATTTAGGATATTGGATTCACATGGGTTTTAATTCTCAATTTCGGAAAATTAATTAACTTCTTTGTCTCATAACACACTTGGTGTTTCATTTCGTCGATGCTAAAATATAATTTTAACAAAACAAATACCCAACCATTTGAGTTTAAGCAAATTTGAACAAACTCTTTTTAAAACAAAAGGTTAGTCTATATAGTAAATTTAATTTTACAAACAATATTATCACACATATACGAAGTTTTGTTTGTGCATATGCATAAAATCACATTTTTTAGAAAGTAAACATTTGTAAATCTAACATACAATTGTAACATGCGTATATTTATACCATATAAGTTATAACTTACACACGTGTTAATTTTTTAATGAAGATGAATAGCGCATATGCATAAAAAAACATAGCTTTTATATGTGTAATAATTTTATCAGTCCGATAAAAATAAATATATACACTTATTTTGATTGGTTTTAAAAAAGTTTGCTCTATGCTCATTCAATTTTAGGTGATTTGCTATTGAAGAAGTCATCAAAGATTCCATTCATGTGTTGTATCTCAAGTTTAATAAACAATTTGGTATATTTTGTCGGAGCATTTAAATATATGTTATTTCTAAGATTATTTATTACATATTTACCCATTTTTTAAATTTAATTACATATGTTTCATTTCTAGACCACATATATTACATATTAATCAATTTCTATAAAATAACATTTTGAATTATTATTTTACATACCCTTAAGATCTTGATAAATGTATTTTTATATTTTTCTAATCTAAGACTATCAATTAGTTTATTTCAACCGCTTAAATTTAATTACATATTTTTCATTCTTCACACAACGAAATACACTAATTTATACAAGTCAACGAGGAATCACTCTAGTCAATTGAACTTGTGACAGAAAATTAGAACAAGTTTTATACGTGCAGTCAATGAGCTCAAATCTTATCAGCTGCTTGAGTATATAACATATTGATTTACACAAACCAGCTGCAAATAAGTTATGAGTCACAAGTAATTATTAATTGACAACCTTCTATTTATAAACCTTTATGGCCGGGATGTGCGATGCGGTGGCCAGCTTTTGTTGACTTCGTCAAACGCATTACAATTGTGACATCAGAATTTTGTTTTTTAGCGCGTTTAGGGGGATAGACACAGTGTTGTTAAACCGTCCGGTCCGACCGGTCAGACCGCGGTCGGACCGTGTTTTTTGAGAATCACGGTTCGATAGGTCACGGTCTGATAGGTGTTTGTGAACCGTTGCGAACCGCTCGAACCGTTATCGAACCGCTCGAACTGCTATCGAAGCATTTTTTTCTTGGATTTTATGTTTATATCTATAATTTTTTGTGTTTTAGGTGATGAAACTCAATATGTTGATGTTCTGAGTGATGAAGATGATGAATTAGTTTTACCTAATGATGAATAATTGGATACGTAGTGTGACATTTGAACTTAGAACTTATGATGATGATGATTTGGTTTTATTTTGGTGTTAAAATTTGTTTAAATTATAAATTTTTTTGTGATTCTTGGTGTTAAAATCTGTTTGAATTATGACTTTTATGTTATAACTTAAGATTATTGAACTTAAGTTGTGTTTAAATTAAAATTCTTATGATATTATTTTGATAAATGTATATTTCGTCAAACCCCGGTCCAACTGCGGTCTGACCCCGGTCCAACTGGTCCGACCAATAAAATTAAAATAACGGTTCGGTGTCCGGTCCGGTTTTCAAAACATTGGATAGACAGAGTTTGAGGTTACAAGTGTCCCAATATACTTAAAAAATTATAAACATGTCAAAGAAGGGGGTTATGGTTAACATGTAAAAATGAAAAGTCTAATTCAAACGTGAAAATCATAAATATGTTAAACTTAAGCATTGGTTAAAATTGTACTTGAAAAAAAAATTAGGGTGTTAAAAGTCATAATTAGATCAAAATAAACATCAAAGATGTAGATATCATGAAGTTGTGAGTGAGCATGGAAACTTACACCAAGGTCGATAATAGTTAGGTAAATTAATTTTTGGTTAGAAATTCTCACATTTTTTATACCAACTTCTGGATCCATATCAATATCTACTACTATGATAAATAAAATTCAATCACCTAAAATAAAATATTTTATGGACGTTTACATATAAACTCCTATAAACTTCTAAATTACATATTTATATAAATCACGCTAAAAAAACATTGTACATTGCGTAATAAAAACTTATACTTTAGGTATATTTACATTGTTACCAAGTTTAAAAGATGACATATGCAACTCCCCTAAATTTTACCATAAACATAATACCGTTAAGACAACCATTTTTCCATATACATAATACTGTTAAGACAACCGTTGATAACAATATGAATTTATTATTATTATTATTATTATTTATTTTTTAAAAATTTTTTTTTTGGACAGCGAAACGAATAAAGCCCAGCTACCCGAGGTAACCCAATGGCGAAAGGCAACCCCAAACGCTCTGCGAACACATACAGCGCTGGATAGCCGAAACCCACCTATTAACCCGACTCCAATTCGGGGGAACCCACTAACCCGTCCGCCCGTAGGCACGACAACAAGCTAGTGGTAAAACCCGTTTGGCTTAGAGATCGAACTTGTGTTGCCACAAGTCTCCCTTCATTGCCCCCATTTGTCCCTTCTAAAGTGGTGGTAGTGGGACTAGAACTTGAGTCTCTTTTGGAGAATCCAAGTCTCTTACCACTACACCACATTAGAAGTTGCTATTATTCTTATTATTAAAAAGAGGTAGTGATAAAGATGATAATAAAGAGAAGCTTTTAAGTTGTCAATTGTAGCTTTTTACAGTTAAAAGAGGAATGTTGTACATGTTTGCTTTGCTTCATCATGCATCCACCTTCACCTTCTCCCCACATGTACCCAATCTAATCTAATGAGTTGTTATTTTCTTTTTTATTTACGTTTTTCTCCACACAACAAATTAAATGTTTCTCAAATCATAGCAAACCGATCTAATGTATTCGTTCTCGCTTCAATCTAACTCGTTCAATTATTCAAATAAATTAATCATCCGTTGCGTGCCAATGTTGTGTATTTAAACATGTTTTCGAGATAAATGTCTCTCAGCTTATACTATTATTATTGTTACAATATATGTTAAACGCTAAGATACTTTATGCAATACACATTCCAATAAGATGTTTTAGTGAGTCTTGTCAAATATTCACCAATGTATATTAGGGCTACACTTCGGCTCTTGACTATGAGTCGATCTCGAAGGAGTTACTCTTTATATGTGTGTGTATGGGTGGTGAATCAAAGTTATGTTTCGGCTCAGTGACTTCAAGTTGCCTGTCACATTCGGGTTTTCTTGCCATACGTATATAATTCGGGTCAATAGTTTCTTGACTAATTAAAACCAGACCAAAGGTCAGTTAGAAATGGTTATAATGCAGTTCACTTTTCGTTTGGATGCCTTATTCACTTTAAAAAGACTATTACACATAATAATACATTTTTTAATTGTTTGATATCATATTATCATAGTGATAAAAGAAAGAATAGGCTCATGGGCATGACCATGACCCTCCACTAGAGTGGGATTAAATTGTTCTATTTGATCAAATGGCACATGGTTGTAGACTTGTATTAATTAGCTATTAAGTACGATCTCAAAACACCATTTATATGTTTCATTTAAACAACACTCACACAAGTAGGTTTAATACTCGTATGACACACACAAGCTAAATAATAATATTTATAAAAAATATTATAACCATTATGATTAATATTTGTAACTATTTAATATTTAAGGATTTCACTCCATATTGACATAGTAAAAAAATTTCATTCAATTTTCTCTCCCAAAGTTTGTATTACAAAACGAATATTTACCCCTTCAAAAAATACCTCCTCATAAAACTTTAAATTATTAGATAGATAATTATGTAGCCCTGACAATAATAGAATCGATTATGGATTCAAGTTATTTTTTAAACTGTTGAAAGTGCCTCCATAGATTCATGATTCATCCACATACATCAACAAACATCAGGAAGAAACTTTATCATTGAATTCTGATTCAAGAGTCAAAACACAAAGCATTTGAAAAAAATAAAGCACAATCCATATACATCAACGGATGAAAACAGAGAAAAAATAACGATTTGATTAGTAGCAAATATAAATCTAACAGATACCCAGTTACATAAAGCACATTTGTTGTATAAGAATGTTCATTCTTTACCAGGTTGTTGCATCTTCGCTTCCTGTGAACTATCGATTGGAGGTAATGTCTGCAGATCAAACAAATATGAGCGTTAGAACGAGTACTTTTAAATTTAGACAAGTAGTATTTACAAAACACCCATCATTTTACACATCAAAGAATATGAAAACAATGTGAACATTTTTAACCATTTGAGTTTTGACACAATGTTGCTCATAGGGGTTCACAAGTTCACATTTTCGTTCTCTAGCACAAATGAATGGCAAAAAACGACTACATTAATTATTACAAATTAGAGTTCCACTTCCAGTAGCGAAACTAGAACTCGTTAGTCTAGGGTAATCATAAGATTCTTTTCTCTATCGACTACAACTAATAAGTCCAAGTCATGCTTCAAATGCTGGAGATCGGGGGTCAGTTGACCCTATTGAGTTACCCTAGTTCCGCTCCTATCCGGTGTGCATTCAGAGGTGCAAATATAAGCGCTCATCAGGGTCGTCCGCTAAGGTGGTTGTTTTCTTGTAGTTTAACACTTAAAATTTTGAGGGTAATGTAGTTGAAGTAAATTTAACAAAATAGTTTCTTTGCCACGAATTGCATTATTATTATTATTCGAAAAGTATGTTAGAAAGATGCAACAACAAGCAGACTGGTTAAAGAACTAATGAACTAAAAATTGAGTATTTTTCATCTTTATACCTTCAAAATGCACAAATTATGGAAACATAACTAGATTGACATATCAATTGTGAAGTAGGACACCCAAAACCCAACTGAAAACTAATGTGAAGCGAGAAATTTAATAGCTAGCATATTCATTAATGTTCGCCCACTGAGACATTTTATCAAACAGTTGGTATGCAAAGTAAAAAAGGGCTATCTTCTACCATAATTACACATAACAAGCAAACATCTTTTCGTGCATTCAAGAGCAATTGAATAAGTTCATAGATCATAATCATAATAATCTATATTGCACACAAACAGATTTGGAGAAATAAGAAGAAAAAGATAAACCAGATCAGGCTTGAAGATGTTATGAACGATTGATGCACCGGAAAGAAGTGAAACAACAACGACGACCGTCGACCATGCCATTGACGGGGTACCCGTTGGCTGCTTACCGCCGAATTTGCCGTTCATCACTGTTGATCGCGAAGATGCACAAAACCACTGCGGCCTATGTCTATTTCACACACACACTTGTTCATCATATTTCACTTTTGCCCTATATCTTTTAGTTTTTTTCACAACGTTTCGAATTACTCATAACTAGGTTTAAAACCCGTGTATACACACGGAATAAACCTAAAATATATAAGTAGAAAAGATAAAAATTGAAAATATAAAACACAATAAATAAAACTTCAACAACCGGATTGATTGAACATATTATCAAAATCAAACACTGATTATACATCATATTGAATTTAAAATTTAAAATTAGAGTTTATTTATAATAAACGAAACAATAAATAAAGCTTCAACAAATTGATTGAAACCACAAACTTATTACCAAAAATATAGAGCAAAATTGATTGGAAATCATTGAGTGAGAGTTGTTATGAAGTTTTGGAGCCAATTTGACTGGTCAAAAAGTTTTCCCTCTCAAATTTGCCCCGAAAAACTCTGAAATATTATATAGATACCCGAAACAGTCACCGAAAAATACTCTTAGAGAAGAAGCTCGCATGCGGGAATACTATCCGACCCAACTTGAAACTCTATTAGGCCGTTATGTCTCATATGAGACTTGAACACAAAACATAATTATTTTAATAAAGTGTTAGGTAACTTACGTAAACCATACTGGTTGAGGTTTATTGGTAGCCTAAATCTTTATTTTTTAATGACAATTTAGATCATTGACATGTCATTTACCCACTTAGCCATGCACAAACCGGGTTTTTTTAGGAACCGGTTTTGGGTAGGAACCGGGTCCGGTTTTGGTCAACAAAGTCAAGAACCGGGTAGGATCGGTTTCAATTCCGGGTATGATCGGGTATTTGACCGGGTTTTGACCGGTTTAACCGGGGTTTTTTTGGTTCTGGGTAGGGTCGGGTCCGGGTTTTGACCGGGTTGAGGTGGAATCGGTTCTGGCGGTTCCGGTTCGGTTCCAGGTACGGTTCTACTTTTTGGAGGAACCGAAACCCATGTGTACCCTACGGTTCGGGTACGACCGGTTCCGGTTCCGGTTTGGGTACACCGGGTCGGTTTCAGAACTGGTTTTTTTGTGCACGGCTAGACCCACTGATCATTTTCACTCCCACCTTATATGACAAAAAAACTATAATTCAACCTGAAAATCTCATTTTTTGATTAAATTGATATAAGACTTTTACATTTTATAAAATCTCGAGTACCTCACTACCATACGGGCCAATGATCGTTAGCTCTGAAGTCTTTAGTAAATAAGAAATTCCATGGTTTATCTTTTATCGTAAGATGAAGAACAAAACCAAGAAAAAAAATAATATTTTTTAGTATAAGGTTGATGTACTAATCATTAAACAAGCAAACAAATAAATAAATCATAAAATAATATTTGTTTTTCTAAACGGTCAACTTCAATAAAAGACACTAGCTAGGAGCTAAAAATACAAAAACGGAAACCGAAAGGGAAATTACATAACAAGCTTACACCATTTCTCCAATCTATTTTTGACATTTTGCGAGAGTTCTAGTTCATATTGAGTACGAGAGGGACTTCATCTCCCTAACAATCTCTTCATCGTTCTTAATATTTTTTAATTGAAAATTTTCTCGTTCGGTGATTTCCAAACATACCACAAGGAGGTGAGGAAAGTTGCATAGATGATCTCTTTCTTCTCGGATGCGTATGGCCACGATTACTCCTCTATATGGTCATAAGAAACCCTAGACAATTCGAGGAGCTCCTTTATATGACGAAAGAAACCCTAGGCAATTTAAGGAGCTCTTCTAGCTTAGTGCTTCAAAAAATGTGATCACCGGACATGTAAACCAACCCACACCAACTAGTCTCATGTCTAACACATGAGTGGTTAAGGGCTTAATAAGGTGATGGAGAATTGAAGAGTGTCAACCACAAGGATCATAACCACTTTTTGATAATTATGTTGGGTTTGGTGAAAGTTAAGAAGACTTTGGGCCTGTTTTGATCCATCATAGAATGTTTATTTGGGCTAAATTAGAAACCCTCCCTATTTTATTTATCTATTTATAGCTAGCCGTGCACAAACCGGGTTTTTTTAGGAACCGATTCCGGGTAGGAACCGGTTTCGGTTTTGGTCAACAAAGTCAAGAACCGGGTAGGGTCGGGTTCGGTTCCGGGTATGATCGGGTATTTGACCGGGTTTTGACCGGTTTAGCCGGGTTTTTTCGGTTCCGGGTAGGTTCGGGTCCGGTTTTGACCGGGTTGAGGTGGAACCGGTTCCAGCGGTTCCGGTTCGGTTCCGGGTACGGTTCCACTTTCTTGGAGAAACCGGAACCCATGTGTACCCTACGGTTCGGGTACGACCGGTTCCGGTTCCGGTTCGGGTACACCGGGTCGGTTCCGGAACCGGTTTTTTTGTGCACGGCTATTTATAGCCCATGGTTCCACTTGTAAATGAACGAATGTCACATCTAACGAATTAACCAATAGAGTTAAGTGCAATTTGCTTCCCTATGGTTTACAGTTAAAGTCAGTTTGCAACCCTGTCTGAAATCTTAGACCATTTGCAACTCTATGCTTTTTAAAATGAGTCATTTGCATCCCTTCATGATTTTAACCGTTAGTTGACCATCCAAATATTAGTTAAAATACAATTCTACCCCTGTTTATCTTAAATAAAATAAACACATCGATCCAAAACCATTTCACATTTTGAATTTCTAATTCGTCTTTTCTGCACATGTTCCACAGCTTTCACCTTCGAGCAATCCTCCAGCCTTCACCTTCGATCCTATTCCGTTTCATCATCTTCATCTTCTTGTTTTGAATTTGTTAAACTTTTACATATTATTTATTTTTTTGAGTTGGTTTAAACATATTTTCTAGTTTCAAATTATTAAACTGTTTAAATATGTGTTCCAGTTCCATCTTTTAAAATTGTGTATATTTTCAATTGATGCGCTAACAGTGTTTGTATAGTGGTTGCCTAAGGTTTCGAGCAGGTTTCTGGGTTTGTGTAAATGGTTAATTCTTCTTAATTTTCTTTCTTGTTAACTGTATTGTTCGTAAGTTTAGGTTAATTGTGTAAATGGTTAATAGTTCTTTCTTGTTAACAGTTTTTGTTCTTAAGTTTAGGTTAGTAATATGCCAAAGGTTTTAAAACTGGTGTTGTGAAGACGTCAGAAACTCCATGTGTTGAAGCGTTCATCTTCGAATTGTGATTAACAAATTAGTGTACAGTTGTATGGTTATGTGAAATCGTGGAGTGGGGAGCCTATGTCCATGTAAACGGAAACTAAGGAAACTAATTGATATTATAAGCTTTTAAAGTGAGAAATGTCACTTATACCCTTTTAAATCATAGTTAACTTAACGGTCAAAGTCACAAAGGGGTGCAAATGACCCACTTTAAAAAGCATAGAGATGCAAACAGTCTAAGATTTCAGACGGGGTTGCAAATTGATTTTGAATGTAAACCACATGGATGCAAATTGCACTTAACTCTAACCAATATAAACCCTCGTGTTTTATAATTTATGCTATATGTTGATCGTTTGTGCATGCGTGTTGTGTTCAAATTCTGTGGTTCATCTCGTGAGCATATTTAATGTGACTTATCATTGTAGATCATGTATTTTTTTTCTCAATGTGAAAGTCAAATATCCTTTTTTTTAATTTTAATTAATAAGCAAGTAAAACTCTTTTCTTTCTTTTCGCTCCTACTTTTACTATCCAAGTCTTAGGTTTAGAGAGAAGAAACACACAAAATATTCTTATTATTAATTTATTAATAAACAAAACTAATGACACTAATGACACTAATAACATGTCATGCTGTGTTTTTTTATGTTACACTATTTGTATCTTTTCTATGTTGATCATGCGTATATTTCATATTTGTATCTTAATTATGTTTGTTTGAGTTGTAAAGAAGGGCATTAGATCATGCTTAGACATGATTTTCACACACTCTTACAGTCTTACCATTAATTAATGTAGTTTTTGTGGTCGAATTTTGTAGTTTATCATGTTCCAACTACAGTTGATCTTTATCCAAAAAGAGAAACGAAACATGATTGACGGAAATGCTCTCTGGATCAGATGTTGATGACAAGCGATCTGTCCATTGGTGTACTAGCATGTGTGCTAGGCCAAGAGATTGGCATGCGTTTGTCTTTGGGGTTAGCGTCCTGACTTCGTACAAGCTTATGATGTATGGGGGCCTACGACCCTCGTATCATCATATATATGTTCATGGTGATATAATTTGGTTTGTTTTCAGAACCGATGACAACATTGTAAGAGAAGGGAAGAGAAAAGAAATGATTTTCTTTCTTTTCTTTTCCCTCGTTAAATAAATTCGGAAATACAGCGTTAGAAAGTGGGGTGGTGGCATGGCTAAAACATGGCATGGTGCCAGTAATATAAGACGTGTGTTTGACCCGATTAGATAGCTTAGGGACCGAATCTATTACATTTATACAAACTATTTGTACTATCCGTGTAATTTCTAAAAGTTAAACTAAAAGTGAAATCTAGACATATCACATGGACTATCCGTGTAATTCTTTCGTTAAAGAAGCTTATAGATATATGTAACGACACATCGACAAGGGAAGAAAATGTGTATAAAACATAAACTGAGAAAAGAAATTAAGTGCAACGTTTCAAATTTTAGAGGCAAATTAAATTTAATGAACCCAAAATCATTCTTCCTTTAATAAACTATAAACTATGGTCTGCTATGGAGTTGTCCTTAGTCTTAGCAGCACACGCAAATTCAAAGTGATTTTAGTCACATGGACCTGTTCATTTCGTGCCTCCATAGATTCGGGATTCATCCACGTAGATCAACTGACATCAGGAAGAAACTTTATTTTGAAGTTCTGATTCTAGAGACAAAACAAAAAGCGTTTGATGGAATAAATTACAATCCACCTACATCAGATGAAAAACAGAGAGCATAAAGGATTGATTGGTCCCGGATATAAGGCCTAAGAGATACCCAGTTACATAAACCACATTTGTTGTATAAAAATGCTCATTCTTTATCAGGTTGTTGCATCTTGGCGTCCTGTGGACCATCGATTAGAGGTATTGTCTGCAGAATTATCACAAGAATGGTTGGTAAAAGAAACCAAAAACACGCTACCATTAAGAACAAAGAGATTTTTGAAACAATATGGAAAAAGATGACAATCCTACAATAATCATTGCAAATTGAGTCCTACTGTCAGTGACAGAACTAGAGCATCCTAGTCCGGGATTATCACAAAATTATCCTCTCTATCGACTGTAACTAAAGGTCTAAGCCATGTTCCAAATTATGGTGATTAAGGGTCAGTGGACCCTTGATTATCACAAAATTATCCTCTCTATCGATCCTCTAGCTAGCCAAACATTATATTCACATGTATATCAATGGTTGTTGTTTTCTTGTAGTTTGACACTTGATTTTTTTAAGGTAAAGTAGTTGAAGCGTCAAGAGTATATCAAAATAACTTATATTGCTGACCTGTAGATTGTAAAAGTTTTGATATTGTGCCACTAATTGCATTATTGTTCGAGAGGTATGCTAGAAATATACAGTAACCAGAGTTGTTTGATAGCCTCTGAATGATCATTCAAACATTTACCTCTTAATGGTTCAAAACCTTTGAACCGTTAAATGATAGCCTCTTAATAGTAAGACCTCATCACCGTTTAATGGGCTTTTGAAACATTAATAGGCAGCCTCTTACTGTTATTCAACCAAACAGCAGGTCTCCAAAAATTAAGTGTTTTTCATCTTCATACCAACATGAAAACATAATTAAATTGACATATCAATCGTGAAGTAGGAAACCCAAAACCCAATTGTCAGCTAAAGTGAAACAATAACTTTAATAGCTCTCATATTCAATAATGTTTGGCCATTGAGACATTTTATCAAACAGGTGATATGCAAACTCAAAACGGGACATTTTCTACCACAGTAGACATAATAATCAGCAAACATCTTTTCATGCATTCAGGAAGTACTGAATGAGTTCATATCATAATCTATATTGGACACAGAGAGATATGAAGAAGCAAGGAGATATAGAGAAAATAGAAAGAAAAACCAGATCAGGCTTGAATATGTTATGAACGATTGATGCACCGGAGAGCAGTGAAACGACGACAACGACCGTCGACCATGCCATTGACGGAGTACCCGTCGGCTGCTTACCGCCGAATTTCCCCTTCATCACTATTGATCGCAACTCTATTTCATAGACACTTTTTTAAGAGTTTTTTTTTTCTCTCGACCTAATTTTTAGTCTCTTTGTTACTACGAGGCAATGAAAACAAATCAATAATTTTTATCGTTTGATAGGTAGGAAAAAACAAATGAAAGAAATACAAATTTTTAAAAATAACAAAAATACCTAGTCATGCTTATGGATTGGGTCTTGGTTCGGGTCATGGATCGGCTCAAGAATCGTTACATGGGTCAATACATAAATCAAGACATGGGTTGGGCCATGGTTCGGGCCATGATTCGAGGTTGTGGTAACGACATTGCTCGGTTCATGGTAAGGTCATGAGTTAGTTAATTGACCAGATCATTAGTCGGTTATGGATTGGTTCATGTGTTATGTCTTAGATCGGGACATGGGTCAGTCATGGTACGAGACACATGTTAGTTCATGAGTCGGATTATTGATTGGGTCATGATTCAGGGCATGGATTAACTTGGGTCAGGTCAAGGGTGAGTTGATGGATCGGGTCATGAATCGGTTCATGGGTTGGGTCTTGGTTTAGTTCATGCGTCGGGTCATGGTTAGGGCCGTGGGTTAGGACATAGGCCGGTTCATGGGTGCATGCGTCGGGTCAAGGTTTGGGTCATGGGTTGGGTCATGGTTCTTGTTATGAATTAAAAAAATATTCCATTACTTGAAGGTATGAAAAAAAAAACATGATGATGGATTAAATGAAAATAAGAGCTTTTCATTCCTTTGTAATAATCTATTTCATTCCATCGAGCAATCAAATATATTTTTTTTCTTTCCCGTGTAATAATTAATCTCATTCTACTTTTTATTCTTGCACGCTAAAAACAATGTCCATAGGTTGATAGGAAAGTTCATAGCTTTTAAAAAATAGGTTTTTTTAAACGTTAGTCTACGCTACTCCAAATTAAGTGTAAATTTCTTTTTTCATGCCTAAGATTTACATTATTTTCTCAATTGAGTACTAAGTTTTATATTTCTTTTTTTTTTCCTGATCATTACTTTTACTTTTACGATTTGTCTTTCATTTCAATACGTTTACGGTTTATCTAGTAAAATTAATTTTTCAGTTAAATTTTAAAAAAGATCAAAATATTCTTAGGATTGAAATAGACATTATATACATATTTATATTCAAATAAGAGTAAGTAGCCAAATCATTGTTTTCAAACAAACTCATGAACATCATTTTCAATGTTTTAGAAGTTCAGTAAATCCTCAAATCACAGAAAAAAGGTGTATTTTACAAACAGTACAACAATCGGGGTAACAAAACTTGACCCATTATACATAACCAACAGAGATCAATCCAGAATATTCATTAGGTTACAAATTAAATATTTGAATCCATCATCTTCTGTTCTAGGAGCTTAAGAATATTTACGAGTTCATTAGGCTACAAGTTTAGCATCGTAAATTTAGCAAATTAAACGATAAACAAAAAAAACAAGTTTAGCATCATAACTATAACTTTGGTACCGAATCAAGATATAATAAAAGAAAAGATAACGAAACATACCGATTGATTGATTTGGGCTTCAAGTTCAAACCTTGTTACAGCGCCTAGAGGGAGGAGGAAAAGGTGCGACAGCGTACAGGGATGAGGAAAGAGGTGCGACGGCGATTGGTGGGAAATTCATTCGTTTTTCTCGTATAACTTTTAAAATATAGCATTTTATAAAATTATAAATATACCATTAGGACGAGCTCATCATTCTCTACACATTGGCCTAAGTTTTGTTAAAATCAGAGAAAGTTTAAATATAATATAATTTTGTTATTATACGATGTTTTTTTATAATACTAATTGTTCGTCTAAATATTTCCTATTTGTAAGAGTCATTTAATCCGTTTCTTACTCGTTTGACAATATTTGAGCTATAATTGTCATATATATATATATATATATATATATATATATATATATATATATATATATATATATATATATATATATATATATATATACCAACTACTTTTTATGACCACAAGGTCGAGCATCTTAACTAACATTGAAGATACGAAATATTTCGAGTTGTTACATCTAAACACATTTTGATTGTGAACAAGGTTGAATCGAATGTAAATTAACTGTTCTTTTTTCTTTATAAACTATAACAATATATTCTTCTTTCTAAGTTTAAGGCTTATATTATATCTCTTATAGGTTTTCTAAATTGTACGAAAAACCATATTAACCATTTAATCAAGTGAAATGTGATGTTGATATTTGAGATTTATAGAATTTGTTGTATGTTATGTTTGTCTTTTTAAACAACACTAAAATACATAATAGTCATTCCTGATTATTGTTTGTGCCATCTTATAGTAGAGTATGCCTAATGTATTTTATGTTTTTTATTAGTCTTAACAATTGTTTGTTACGGTCCTTTTTCTTTTAATGCCACAAACCTTGTGGTACGTGAATTAAATAACACATGTTAACACATGTTTTAACATAAAAAATATATCTTTTTAGGGGAAATGTCATAGAAACATAACCAAGTTTCAGTTTTGTTCTAATTAGGTCACTCAAACATATTTTGCTTGAATTGGATGACTAAACCTTCAAATTGAGCAATTGTTATATTTTGTTTGTGTCAAGAAAGGAATTGAGGATAAAATGTGAGGGTTGGAATACTTAATATATGTAATTATACTAAAAAAATTAAAAAATATGTTAATTATAATAAAAAATAAAAAAAAACTTACATTTCACATTACCACTTCACATTAGCATCAAAAAATGTAACAAATAATTCCTAACTAAAACGTAAAGAAAAACATGTAAAAACGACATGTTAAAACCTCTAATTTGAATAAAACATGAAGATGAGTGACCTAATTGGAACAAATTTTAAACTTAAGTGACTTAATTAGAACAAAATTGAAACTTGGTTATGTTTTTACAAAGTTACCCCATGTTTTTAAACTAAACATTTACCAAAATCGTAGTGATTTGTGTGGTGGACCACTTGAATACATCCAGGTCAAAACCTTATCTCTCTTTATATATCTAAATAAACAAAACAGACCGCACAATATATACCTTTCAAAAACAAAATCCCATTGATAGTCCAAAGATCTCAAGAAAACATGAATGTGCAATACATTTCATTTGTGTTTCTATTGATCTTGTACAAAACCATGGGACATGTTGACCCCACTTTAGGTTTCGTATCACAACCACTGGATGGCTCCAATTTTGACATCCAAAAGCCATATGATATAGCAGTTGGAGAAAGATACACCTTTGTTAAGGGAACTCACAAGCTTTGGGTGTACAACACAGACAAGCCTTTCAAGATATCCAGCAACACCCTACCACGCACCGAGATTCGAATTCAAGTAAAGACTTCAAACACTCTTCGTTTAACCATTTGAGTCTAAAATTTAATTTTTTTAATAATTAAAATATAATCCCTTAGAGATCAAAATTGAAATTTACTCTTGTTTCTATATTATATACTACATTAGAACATGTGTACTACACGAGTACACGTAACGAACAATAAGTTCATAATTAAATTGTAGATTCTTATTATTAAAACTAAATAAATGTTTATTTTTAAATGTAATAATGAAAACTTAAAAACGAACAGATAACTATTTGCTACAAATGCATAAAACACTTTTTTTTAAATCAGTTAACTCAAGTAAAGACTTCAAACACTTTAATTTGTCTTTTAGAATTGTGCATGGTTTTTTTAAAAAAACTTAAAAACAGTAATTTTTTTTATTTTTCAAAAGAGGATTATGTTGGGAACAAGGTCTCCGAACCATTTTTTTAAAATTTGATTTATATTGTGAGTTTTAATTTAAAAGTGTCATTGTTTCTTTGTTTATCATTGTGTCATTCTCATACTTTAGATCAAAAAAATAAGTTTGAATTTAAACATTTATCAAATACATATTAACAATTTGTGACAAAATGATACTTTGTAAACACATAAGATGACACAACAATATTTACAATGACATGATATTACACAATGACTTAAGAATGAACCGATAAAAGTGATATTTCACTAGTTATGATATAACACAATGATATGATATTACACAATGACTTGATAATTAAGTGCTAAAATTTTTTATTGTTTTTATATATATCGCATTTTAAAGATAATAAAACGCTGGTCTTTTGGTGTAATTTAAAAAAAAGTTATATCGTATCCAAAAGTTATGAATATTTTTAAAAAATGAGGCAATTTACATGTACATTCCATTGGAGACAGAAAATCAACTAAAGTGACTGACTAAATTAATCATTCACCAAATTGTTTTCCTACAAATTGATCTTCATCATTAAAAAAAGATCTAAAGATCATAAATCCTTGTTACTCTTCTTAGATTAAAATCATTTGTAGGATAACTCACTCCATCATACTAATGCATATATGTAGTGTTGATGTGGTATATGCAGTATCGATGCATAATTATCTTATACTTTGAATTTCAGGTTTATTTTATTTTGCTATGATATTTATCGTTTATTTATTAGTTTATTAGTATCATTAAATTTAGATCTAGTATAAATATTGGTTTTGCTTTCATTTGTAATAAGTTTATGTTGAATATGAAATATAAAGAATTTTGTTATTGGACCTTTGAGATCAGATGTACACTTTAAATAATTATTAGACTTTTGATCATTTGAGCGCTTTTAAAATTGCATCAAGTACCATGATACTACATATATGTAGTATTTATTTTGAATTTTTTATATTTCTAACATATACGTAATGTAGGAAAAAGTTATGAACGTTTTAAAAAATACAATCAAATACAATATCGTAATACTACATAAATGTATTATGAAAATTTAAAAAATGAGAAAATATTAATTTTTATAACGTTATTTATAATTAGTTGAAAGATAAATTTTTTTATCTAATGGTGCAACTTTTAAAAAAAATATTAACGTATGTAAAAAATATAAATATTTAAAGATTTATATATTAACGTTGAAAAATCACAATTTTTTCTCTTTCTTATCCAATTAAATAGTTATATTTTATACATTTAACATTTTTTAAAATACGATATTAAAAATTATATGGGTGAACAATATATAATTTTTAAAATATGTAAACGAACAGTAACATTTTTCTCTCATTTAATCACAATCCTTTAAAACCATTCTCTAAAATATACACACCCACTCACATAGTTTGATTGCTCTCTTGTGGAAGCTCTTAGGTGTTAACTTGTCAAGATCAAATAAAAACAATTTTTATTGTAATAACATTATTTTTTTTTATGTGTATGTGGAAATTGCAGTGTAAGCGTAGTTAAATCGGTGTAATATTTACACTTACACCTAGTTATATTTGTTATATATATTAAAAACTTTTCTTAAGTGATATTTTATTTTTCAAAGCGAAATATTTTTATCTTCGGAAGCTTTTTTAAACAGTTGGTTTTTAAGCGTCTTGTTGTTAAACCGGCCGTTTGGTATTTTTTTGTGATGAGCTTACTTTTTGAACTAGACTTCGGATATGTGCCTAAGAGTGTTTTGTTGGAAAGTAACTAAAAAATTCCACTTAAATGGTTAAAATTTCTGAAGCATATCTACTCAAAATAATTTACTCCACTTCAATTAATGTTTGTTTTTCTCGTCATATATTATGGTACAAAATTTTCAATGCTATAGTTCTTTTAAATTTGGTTTTAATTAGGGCTATGATTATTCTTCGGGTGTTTGGCAATTCGAAGCTTTCGGATATGTGCCTTATGGAACATCAGGGGTGTCGATAATGCAAATTTTTGGGTCAGACCCCCCTTCCGCTACAACAACTATGCTTAGAGTATATAACAATAGCCTTTGCTATTACAGACATCCTATCCTTTCTAATATTTACGACAAGTGGCTCCGTATAAATGTTATACATGACGTGGATGGCAACTCTGTAACAGTTTTCATAGACGGGACTCTTACGTACCAAACAACTGGGCGTGGAGGAAAATCGCATTATTTCAAGCTTGGAGTCTACACCCAAGACAATTCATCCTTTTGTATGGAATCACGCTGGAAGGATATCAAAATCTTGAAACACACATGATTTTGCTCCTTTCGATGTTACGTACTCTTCGTGTATCGTTATGTTCATGTGTTTATGTTGACGTCGCTTGTTTCCATTGCATTGTCGATCTCTTGTTTATACATGCATTAAATGCTTCAACTTCAATCTTGAATTTATGCAATAAAAATGGTTTGTTTTGAGTTGTGAAAAACCATGTCAAAATAAACATATATAGTAATAAACTTACAGATTTAATTGGATCGATAATTGCTTAGAATAAGATTATAATCACAGATCTATGCACAATGACAATAAAATCAACATAACGAACACGACATTACTCAAAATTCACTTGCATTGATAACGGGAATAGTTACAGTACCATCAAGGTGCAAAAGCTGCTACAATCAGTACTTGTTCACTCTATTGACCTAGATGCCTATAACATTCTATTTATAGTCATCAATACACTTTAGGGATATTACACATTATACCTTAAACACAACAATATTTACAAATAAAGACTAAAATAAATCTTTCTAAACAAGTACTCTAACACACGAGACACGTGTAAATTGTTTTACGAGGTGGACGACTCTATATGTACAAAAGTTTCTAACCAACCGGTGTCAAAATTAACACTATCAGCAAAAAAACGTGTGTGACCGGCGACCCACTCCCGGTCTCAAAGAGTTGTGCCCCCTGCTTATACATATGAAATATTTGATTTGTTAATACAAACCAAGTGCTAATAAAAGAAAGTGAAGGAAAAAAATTTCTTTCATTTCATTTCCTCCATTAAATGAACTTGAGAACATAACGTAAAAAAAATTATATGTGGCCAGGCTAGGTAAATTAAATAAAGGCAATAATACACAGACCTTTCTTCTCAGATGTTGTTTGTTTCACAAGCAGATGCTTAAATCGGTCAAACATATGTTTCTGAATGAGTAAGTATTATACAGAGTCTAAATAATTCAAACATGTTAATGATTTAGATTTTACAAAACAACCCCTTTTAGCACCAAAACATTACAACATTTAAGACGGCTAAATGTTTTCTTTTAAAAAAGGCAATACAAATATACAATATTCCTTTAACTAGTACAACATGGAACTTATATAGTTTGCAACACGAAATTAAACAAAATAACAAACATGGGAAATTAAGTAGCGACGAACATCCACATATATCATGTCAATTATTTTGGAGCGTAAGTGCAATATGCTGTAGTTCATGTACAACCGTTTTCATATCCATCCGTAGTGTTGGGGATTCAACACTGCAAACAACTCCAATCTTGATTATTGAAGTCAAACATTCCTCAACTTTTTTTGTATATGCTTCATTATTTTGCATAGAAATTTTATCCTCTTGGTAAACGTTTAAAATGTTAACATCAATAACATCCATTGCATGGTTTGGCAAAGCCATGGAAGCAAATTTATGAAGGCTAAGACCCTCTTCAAAAATGCCATCATTGGGCATTTTCCCGGTCATCACCTCGAGTAATAATATTCCATAACTATAGACATCCCCACTGCTTCTCATCATACTTCCGACTCCATATTCTACAATTTTATAAGCAACCACTTTAAGAAAAAAAAAGTAATTCGATAAGTAAGTAAATATGTCTATTTTACCTGGAGCAGTATAACCAATTGTTCCTCTAATCCCGGTTGAACTACTTGTGTGATAAGAAGTTTCAACAAATCGAGCAAAACCGAAATCTCCAACATGAGCTACCATTTCATCATCAAGTAGTATGTTACTAGGCTTCAAATCACCGTGAACGATGGGTGGCACACAACTATTGTGAATATAATCAAGTGCATGTGCTACATCCAAAAGGATATTTATTATTTGAAGAAGGTTTAATCTCAATATGTTTTTACTTGAATGCAACCAATCATGTAAACTCCCATTGAGCATGAACTCATATATCAAAGCTTTAAAATCATTTCCTTGAAAGTCAACACCTGAACAAGAAGTTATGATCTTCAACAAATTCCGGTGTCGAATGTTCCGCCATATTTCACACTCTCTCATAAAACTTTTTTGCGCTCCCTGATTTTGAAGATGTAGTACTTTGACGGCAACAAATGTACCATCATCTTTATCAAGGGTTCCCTTATAAACAGAACTGAATCCACCATTCCCGATCAAATTAGCTTCTGAGAACCCATTGGTAGCCTTGAGAAGTTGTTTGTATGTAACATTCATGAATCGTTCACTCGATAATTCGAAAGGGGGACTCTTACTTTTTTTCTCACACCAAACATAAGCTAAGCATATTATGGTGAAAAGTGTTGATGCAATCACAATAATTATTACCAACAAAGGGAGCTTTTTTGTATTTTTCTGCGTTTCCTTACATTTTGGTAACATAGGTTCAGCAAAGCCACCACAAAGCCTAGTATTATTCAATACAGAGAATGCACTTGCATTGGCAAACACTCCTTGTATTGGTAGTTCCCCCTCAAAATCATTATATGACAAGTTCAAATATTGTAACACATTCAACTGTTCTAAGAATCGAGGAATTTTGCCTGAGAAGTTGTTATGAGAAATATCAAGGTTTGTTAACGCTTTCAAAGAACTTAGTGACGTCGGCAATGTACCTTTAAAGTAGTTGCCTCGGAGGGACAACTTTTCAAGACTACCACAACTTCCAAGGTTACTAGGAATGTTACCTGATAAATTGTTACAAGATAAATCCAAAGTAGCCAGCTTATTGAGGTCTCCAACCTCAGGTGGAAGTGAACCAAATAGCTTGTTTTGAGAAAGGTTCAATGCTATGCTTAGTGATGGAAGGCGAAGAAGTTGCGTGGGTATTTTTCCATTCAGTTTATTGTCATTTAGGTTCAGCTCTAGTAGATTATGACAATTTCCAATACTTGATGGAATAACCCCTTCCAACATGTTTGAAGATAAATCAAGTCGGCTCAATAATGATAAGTTCCCTATGGTTTCGGGAATTTGCCCTGAAAGTTGGTTTTTAAATATCTGAACAACTTGTATATTTTTAAGGTTACCAATAGTAGAGGGGATATTTCCGGTGAATTTATTTCCGTTTAAACGTAAATGTTCCAACCCAACTAGATTGCCAATTGAAGTAAGGAGGTTTCCATGTAACTGATTTTCAAACAAATACAATTTCTTGAGTTGATTTGAGAGATTACCTATTGACGTAGGGAGCACGCCTTGAAACTGGCACCCATGAAGACGCAAGTCTCTTAATTTGCTGCAGTTTACCAAAGAATCAATAAACTTCATATCATCGCCGTAGTCTACTTTGCTGCTGCCAAAGAGGTTATTGCTTAAGCGTACATAATAAATATACGGTAGCTTTGCAAAGTCGATTGTTAACATCCCACTAAACTTGTTGTCACCCATGTCAAGATATTCTAACCTCGAAAAATTGGAGATGGATGGTGGAAGTGGTCCGCTTAGTTGGTTTTGCCATAATCGAAGCCCGACAAGGTGAGGGAGCATTGTACCAATGGCTCCAGGAATACGACCCGTTAAATTATTATGAGACAAGGTAATATTATTCAGGAGTGAAAGGTTATAAAGTGCATGAGGAATTGTTCCATGTAGGTTACAGTAACTACAATTAAATTCCCTTAAATTTTTCCAATGACCAATCATGTCTGGAATGATCCCACCCAAAGGATTATTACTAAAAGATATCTTTTCAATTGATGTAATATTTCCCAAGATAGGTGGGATTTCACCTGTTAAGTTGTTATAACCAAGATTAACAACAACAAGTTTGGATAGAAAACTAACATCCTTTGGTATGAGTCCAACTAGCCCATTACGAGAAAGAATAAGCACTTGAAGGTTAGAACAAGCAGATAGGTTAGCTGGAACGACTCCCTCGAACTTGTTTCTTGAGAGATCAAGGAGATGTAGCATGGAAAGACGTCCAATATCCTGAGGGATGCTTCCTCGAAGGCTATTGTTCGATAGACAAAGATCTTGTAGGAAGCTGAGGTTCCCAACATAAGGAGATAAAAAACCTTCATGACCTTGCGACATTAGTTGTAAAGAAATCACTCTTCTATGCCGCTTTTCACATGTAACTCCAGTCCAGTTACAATAATGAAGAGAATTGTTCCATGAAGACAGAGCTCCATGTGGATTATTAGAGATCGCAGACTTGATCTTCAACAAAGTCTCACGATCCTCATTTCCGCTTGCGATCATCACAACAGCATATAGCAGGAAACAAAAATATTGAGAGAAAGATGATGACAAAATATTTGGCTTCATTTTTTACTACAAATGCATCAAGGCTAGCTAGCTAATCGTTGGCCTTTTTTTTCATCTTACCTTACGTACGTCGTAAATGAGAGGCCGGGCATTTAAATAAAATGATAGCACCTCATGCTTCAAGCACGTACACTCATTTTATTCATTATCAGTTGATATATATTGAAAATAAATTTGTAAATCCAATTTATGTAAAGTAATAAATGAAAAACCCGTTTTCTAAATAAAAGTTACCATTTTATGTAGCATATATAGTTATTTGTAAAATATATCATTGATCAAATTTGAGTTAATTGTTGTTTTCTGTTAAATTACAGTTAAATGAAGCTATGAATTACAAGTTTTTTTTTTCAATGACTATTCGTACAAAATATCCATTCGATCCGCATGTGGCTCTACTGTAATTAAGTTGGTCTATATATCTATCTATGTCTACGAATATTATCTTTATGTGTGGCTATCGTTTTAGAGTTCACGAATTACTTTTTAAGATTCCAGTCTGGAAATGACACTTAATTTTTTTTTTTTTGTAAATTTATATATATATCTACTTCAAAATCAATAATATATAGATTTAACACCAGTCGGGTCTTGCGTATTTAACTTCGTCATGTGCGTTGAAAAAAAAGTCTCATGCTCCGTACGTCACGACGAAAAAACGCAATGTGTCACATGTTAAAAAACGATGAAAGTCGTACTATATGTCAAAGTAGAGTAAGAGAGCAAAGTTGAAAACTTATCAGGGGTTAAAATGACAATTAGTAAAAGTTATATTATGTGTCAAGTTGGAGTAAAAGATCAAAGTCAAAAACTCATTAGGAGCTCAAATGACAATTACTAAAAGTCAGGGACTAAAACCGTCAATACGTTAAAAGTCCGGGATTAAAACCATTAATACGACACAAAAGTTGAAACACGGCGTGGCGGGATGGGAGAGGCCAGTGCAAAGCACCGACCTTCCCTATTAGTAGTTATATAAATATAAATATTTAGAAAAAAAACACATTTATGTTTGTTAATATAAAGACAAATTGACCAAAAATAATCCCAACTAACATCTATTGGCCGAAAATAATCTCAACTCAGTTTATTCCCTCCAATGGTCCCAAATCCAACTTTTTTGGCTTCTAGTGGTCCAGTGGTCTGCCGTTAAGTGCACTTAACAGCCGTTAACTTTTTTTTTCGAATTTCAAAATAATGTTTTATGGATATTGATCGGGAGGAGGATACGAGTCAATTGATGTAAACCTTATATCCAATTTGTTGCTCCAAATGATTTAATTTTAACATCTGATTGAAGCACTGTTAGAGTTTAAACACCATATTGAAGACCGTTTTGTCGTTTGGAACACCGGTTCAAGGTAAGGTTTATATCAATTGACTCGTATCCTTCTCTCGATCAATATCCATAAAACATTGTTTTGAAATTCGAAAAAAAAAGTTAATAGTCGTTAAGTGCACTTAACGACGGATCACTAAAAGCCAAAAAAGTTGGATTTGGGACCACTAAAAGAAATAAACTAAGTTGGGATTATTCTCGGCCAATAAGTGTTAGTTGAGATTATTTTATGCCAATTTACCTAATATAAATTGATCAAAACGTTTGGTATAATCATTTTATGAAAATCTTCTAGATTCCAGTATGGAATGAGCCTTGATAGTTCAAGGCTAAACATTTAGGGGCATCCGACTCTAGTTGCTAACATTTTTAGTTTATATGTTAGGTTATGTGTAATCGTTAATATTATTTGGGGTGATTTTTTCCTGCAATATATGTGGTTGTAGGCATGATGTAATTGTTAATGCTCCTATAATTTATCACCATCATTACTCAAATTTTTTTATTTTTATAAATTTAAATTAAAAGTAAAAACATATAAAATAAAAAGAACTAATTCATTTCAATAAAAAAAATATATACAAAATGCAATTAAAAAAAGAAAAATTGGATTTTAAAAATTCGAACTTTCACCTATTGGCCATCAAAAATCCCAACTGTGAAAATTCTTGGTGGGGATCCCAACTTTCAAACAAATTTTGTTTAAAGAGTCCCTGTTAAAAAAACACTTAACACCATTAAGTTTTTTTTTTTTAATTTCAAACTAATGTTTTAGGACTTTTGATCGGGAGGAGGATACGAATCGATTGATAAAAAAGTTACCTTGAGCTGGTGCTTCAAATTACGAAACAATGTTTCAATTCAATTGATGTAATTTTCACCTTATTGTCAAACCATTTCATTGTATCGAGCACCGGTTCGAAGTAAATTTTACATCAATCCATTTGTATCATCCTTATGATAAAACCCTAAAACATTACTTTGAAATTCAAAAACAACTTAACAGAGTTAATTGTTTTTCAACGGGGGCTCTTTAAAAAAATTAGTTTGAAGGTTGGGATCTCCACCAAGATATATCTCAGTTAGGATTTTTGCCGGCCAATAAGTGAAAGTTCGAATTTTTATAATCCAGTTTTCCTTTAAAAAAAAGTAAAAATAACATAATCATGGGAATCCACACATTTGACTAGAGCGAGGTGGAGTTCACGTCGCGCTCCCGACTTCTCCAACACTAGTTTTTCCAGTCGAGGGGTTGTTTGGTGATCAGAATGGGGCATTGATTGGAAACATTGTAGGGATTAAGGATTAAAATATATAATGATAATGATTTTAGAGTAGAGAATTAGTAGAAAGTGAAGAATAGAAATGATGTGAAATTTAGGTTAACAATTATAGTATTTATAGGTGTATTATATAAATAAAGATTTAAAAAAAATAATTGATAGATGTAACACCTTTGAATTTTATAAACATATTATTATGTTATTCTGGAAAATAGACCCAGAATTTTCTTCTACAAAACATTACTTATAAAAATAATCCTTGTTTCGTTTTGTTTTAATACAAAATATAATACATTTTACGTATATGACATGCACAAGCTTTCTTATAAAGATTTGACATGACACGTTCGTACAACGAACATCCCTTATGGTGAAACAAAACATGTTTATTAATAAAAGATTCTGGTAACTTATACATGACTTCATAAATGCATTTAGTTTCATTCACTATATTAATCAACGTCAAAAACTATATATTTTGGATGAGTAACAATTGTCACAAATCTTCATTTCGTTGACCCGCTTCCAAGACTTGATCATCTTTGTCTTTCACTTCATACTTCTATTATATCACATCACCATAGTTAGACATAAATCCAAATATCTCACCTCCTTTAAGGTATTATGACAATCACTTAATGCACGATTTATACCAGATTATTCAGAAGCGAATCCCTTAAACATTAACTTTAATCTTGTAACTAAAGTTCCAAGCTATCTCATTAGCCTTATTGATTGGTTCAACTCAGTCACCTCATTTAGTCGATAGGTTCCAATCTCATTTGCACATGTTACCACCAAACATTTCACTGTCTGAACAAAGTACACTTAATAAAACCATTAACATATGTTATACAAATCACGGGAAGTTATTCTAGCCTCTGATGAAGAAGCTTAACCAAATTTTTAATATACATCCAAGTCATTCCACTTAGTTTATGCAATAGCCCTGCTCATTAGTTTATGCATTGTCTGAACATTTCACATTTTTAATCACGCTCACGGTTTAGTGAGCATAGCTCATACATACCATCATTGTAAACCAAGTCACAATTAATTTATATAAAACGCCTCTCGCTATAAACACTCATACCTTGAATTTGCTTACAAACATACCACGGATCCCAAGGTTTTATATGGTTAGTGATAATGTAAGCCAAAATGATACCGTACGAATCAGTATATTAAAAATGTTCAAAAATGGATTTTCGGCTTATTGGTCAACGTATTCAGTGTACATCTGCCCCAAACCCGAACCCGAATGCCTAACTCGAACCCAAAGTTATCTATCTTTAATGTATTCGTATTTATCTTCATTTAAATGTAACGCTTCGTTATTAAAAATATATATAAATATGTCGAGCTTTACGTTATTTCTCGTTTTTAATGTATAACGACCGAATTATTATCTAATGTTTACTAGTTAAACACTAAATACAATTACTTAAGCTCCAAAGTATATATATATATATATATATATATAATTGTATTTTATATAAAATATTTTAAAAAGATATTAGAGGTAAATACTATTAAAGTGTCAAAATAGTTATCTAACGTTAAGAACGAAACAAAAACATAAAAACGTCACTTACATAAATGTTACGCTTCAACTCGGTTAAGTTAGTTAACTAAAATAAAGAATTAATTAATTTTGTACCAAAAATATCAACTTTCAAACTTCTATTAAAGTTTATATTATGTCACAAATAATAAACAAACTAAAAAGGCCTAAAGTGTAACATTTTTATCTAACCCAACCCTCGCCCCCGTTTTTTTTCCAACGACAGACATTACCGGCCGTTTGGCCGGAATTCCGCTTTTCTGGCGAACTCGAAAACTGTTTTTAACCCATTTTAAAGCAAGCCGAGTCTATATAAAATGACCTAGCCATTATTCGAACCCAAAACCACCCTTAAACCAGCAAATACACAACAATTCAGTGATTAAATCGGTTTGAAAACCGTTTTTTAAAACCCAAACATCAAAATAAATCATCAAGTGTTATTGCTTCAATTTAACGCATCCAAATCGTTCCTACGGTTCATTAGAAACCGTCTACGTTGTTTAATTTCAATTAAAACTTCTAATTAATCACTCAATTACTCACTCTTGTTCGTAAACAATCTCCAATCTAATTGACTTCTTCGTAAACAAATTAAACAAATTCACTCGACATATTCAATTTCCTATACTCTCTCATTCCCTAAAACTTCAACTGCTCGATTCATCAATCAAAAATGTGTAAGTGATTTCACTTTTTGTTCATCGTGTTCTTCATCCAAAGATCATCAAATCCTTAATACAATCTGCAGTTTTGTTAGGGTAATGTTTGTCGCATTGCAAGGATCAAATATGTGACGACCTGAAAAATTTTCTTCCCTTCTTTCTTTTTGATTTCATTTCGTTGCAGACGACCAGTGACGCGACGTAATTTTCGGGACCGTTAACCATCTTATTCGTTTATCTCGTCAAGTCTTTGTAAAGTTGGGGTTAAAATTATAAATTAAACAAACTAAACTACTAAATCTAAACAACCTAACATTGTCTAAGGGCCTAAGTGTAAAATTTCAAATTATATAAACCAACCCCATACCTATACCCGTCTTCAACATTCATCTCGGCGCACACATCCAAAACCCTAGTTCGGTTGCACACCTTACCAGCCGCTGCATAGCTCCATCATCATCGTATCGTTTCGGTTTCACCCGGGCATCAAAGAAGATTAGCTTTGTCCTACCGTTACGCGTCGTTACTGCTATTCGGAGTACCGAACGAGTCCGGCGAACCTGCAAACTCTGCTGTTCCGATCATCTTCATCGTCTCCACTGTTCTCTCGTGTTGCCGGTGAGCAACCTGAAGTCCGAAACAGCAGCTGCAAAACCGCGTATCCGGTCATCTTCTTCGTGCTTTCCGGTGGGTTTCGCGCCATCATCAACGCCGTTGTTCTTTTCCCTGTTTCCGATCACCTCCGTCGCTATTTTCCGGTGAGTTTCGCAACCCGTAAACTTTTATGCGCGAATATGTACAGGTTGCAGTGGCGGAGCCAGCTCAGAAATTCAGCCGTAGCCTGAAAAAAAAATTTCCCGGACGTTCATACAGTAATAAAAATAACACCACAAAATTATAAAAATACCTAATAGATTTATCTCTTTTGTTCTTTCATAGCTTAAAATCAAAGATTCAGGGGTATCCTTCTAATTTTTCAGGGGTATCCTAAACGTAAAACGGGAAAAAAAATTTTTTTTTACCTTTGGCGCAAGAATTTGAGCCGTAGCCCGGGCTACCCCTGCCCAAGCTATACGTCCGCCCCTGACAGGTTGTATGTCGATCATGTATATTACTGTGTATAAGCTGATATATATATTTGTATGTATATGTATGATCATTGTTGTATATGTAAGTATATATGTACGTATATCTGTGTATGTTTGGCATGTATGTATATGTATGAAACAGAATTAGTAGCAGCCGTATTATATAATGTGTGTATATATATATCTTCCATGGTGTATATGTATGTAAGAATTTATGTGTGATGAATATGTGTTCGTAAGTATGTATAGCAGCGAAACAACGGCAAAATATATGAAAACTATGCATGTTGTGTTATGATATTATGATATGGGTGAAAATATGACAGTACATGTATGTTTGTACAAATAAAAATAGAAACAACAACAGTCATATATATAAATATGTATCCTGCCATGGAAGCTGCATGTATGCATGGTCATGTATGAATATTGGATGGTATGTGTGTGTGAACATATGTATATAGAATCCATAGGTTTAGTATATCTGTATATGCATACATGTTTGTGAAACTGCAATGTGATGATAGGTACGTATATAAATAAATCTGGTAATAGTGGGTGTGTCAATATGTTAGGTATAGGAGTGAGCATGTTTAGAAAAATGGCAACTTGTGTAAGTAGTGTATGTTAATTTGTATTGTATGCATTGATGTGTTGCTAAAAGCATTGAAAGTATTGATATTATGAAATTTAAGCGAAAGCTAATATGTATGGATGCGAGAGTCATGATAAACGTATGGGTGAATAATGTTCATGATCCTACGATGCTGACGCGTCATGATAAATAATGTGTATTATACTATATGTATACGTGGACTTATGTGAAGTGATGCATTAGTATGAGTGTGCATACGTATTTGTTTACTTTATTTTTCTATAAACGTAAGTTGTAGTTATTAATTGGAGGAAAACTTAAAAAGCATGTCGTAGGGCGATCTAGGTTCTTGTGTGCATTTTTGCGGTTTAAATTGTTGTGCGCTTCAAATATGAGTTCTTTGCCCCTTTTTAAACTCTTTTTGGGGGAGGAAACATACAAGGTATTTTACAATAGCCTACGGGCAGATTTTTGATAAAAGTATAAATGCCTACGGGCAGGTTTTGGTAAAAGTATAAGAGCCTACGGGCATGTTTTGGTAAACGTATAATTGCCTACGGGCAGGATTTTATTACGGTAAATTTTATTGGGGCTTATAGTGCTTTACACGAATTGGAACCATATTCAAGTCCTTATAAAAGTTCGAGGTTGATTAATATATGATAGCGGGGAAATTTGAGTAGTACTACCGGGTTGCGACGGCACCCCACCCTTGACTGGGCGTCATGTTGTGCAAATTGTCCTTAAAGGTTATGGGTCATCCTGGTTAGATGGCGACAAGGCAAAAGTAACGTTTAGCTTTCATCTCGACGTGTTGACAAGCAATAAGCATTCGGTCTTGCAAACCGCCTAATAAAATGAAATATATATATTATTTTTGGTTTATCTGTATTATGAACGGTATCTTTTATTTACAAGCAAATCTCATTGAACTCACCAACATTATGTGTTGACCGTTTTAGTATGTTTTCTCAGGTAGCTAAGGAGTTGAGCACGTAGGACATGCATGCATTGGGTCGTCTTTTGGATTATTTTAAAAATTAAATTTAATATCTACTTTATTTTGTTGATTTGGTTTATTGTTTTGGGCGCGGCATTTTGCGCATCGGATTTATTTATGCTTTCGCTAAAAGTTGGTTTTAACCTTTAAACTCTGAACTTTTGGTTAATTACAAAGTTATATATTTTATAAACGTAGAGTCAAAGTTCATGTAACTAATGGCTTGCGATCCTGGTATGTCACACACCTAACGGATACCCCGTTTGTGGAAAAATTGAGGGTGTGACAAAATATGCAAGTTCAATTGAATTGTTGCAGCCTCTAATTCCTCTTTTGAATGCGAACTCGTCGCCTCTTGTTCTTCGTGTTCAATCGATTCAATTCGGCAATTATCAAGTAAGTGTTTTAGGTTAAAATGATCCTTATCATGTCTAGATCCAAAGCCCTTTATCAATTTATTCATATCTTTAATCTGCAATAAGTAATTTAGGATTTAGGGTTTGGTTGTTCTTGGTGATTTTGGGATATTTGCCTGATATATAATAAAATCGTTTAAATCCCATTTTAAAAAAATATCAAGCCTAGCATGGCTGGCCGGTTAAGTTCTTTGTCTGTGAATACATAGGTCACGTGTTCGAAACCTGTGACTAACATTTTTGCTGTTTTTTTATACTTTTCTATATTTATCTTGTTTTAAGTACAAAAGATTCAATATTATATGCTAGTATTATAAGAAAAAAAACTACTTTCATTAATTTAGATTAGTTACCATCAAGTTTTATAAAAACTGAATTACACAAGATTTTATTTTTATAAAGATTTACAAAGAATCAGAAATTATAAAAATAGTTTTATATTTCTACAAATGTATATTTACTAGTTTTATAAAGTATAAATCATTCTAAAAACACCTGACACGTTTCAATTTAATTTCCATCATAAGCTTCATAGATTTCTTATATAAATTGAGAAATTTATTTATTAACTAACTATTAATCTATTACTATTTCATATTATCAATCAATTTTCTATTATCATCAAGTTAAAGGAATTTAGTATTCAAATGAGTTATATTATTATTAAATCGTTACACCATCCAATAATATTTATCAAAACTATATCTCGTTTTTGACGTTACGTTTAACCAATTAATATATTACCAATTGTTACCGAAAAATCCCAATTCCCAAGTTGAAACCCTTGAATTCCATGCTACCTTAGATTCCTTTTGTTCCTATTCTAGCTTTCTGTACAATATGTTTTATTAAGTTAGGATTCTCATTTACTTAGGTGATTCTAGTATTTGGAAAATCCTTGGTTCAATCTAAATTGTTTGCAATTGTTTCGTGCTTGAGTTTCAATGTGAGTAAATTCACTCCCCTTTTTACTTTTACGTTGTGGGGCCGAAATATGTGTTCAATTACAATGCAACGTTTTCTAATTTTCTTTCAATTTTCAAAAGAGATCATACAAATGTGTTAGTCTTGGTGCAGCATGATGCAGTCTTATGTGATAGTTTAAAGTAGTATTATTACTTGGTAACCCTAACGGTACAATGTTAACGCTAATGGTTTGACAAACCTACCTACATTTATAACAACGATAGGTGATTTAAACCCGCCCATTCTATTACAATGTTACAATTACAATTACAATGTTACAAGTTGCTATACAATGTTACAAGTTGCTATTACTATGTCATATCCCTAAGTTGCTAAATAGTTATTGATAACTTAAAAATCGAGACGGTTACGTGACGGTTGCTGGAAAAGTTATCTTTAATTAATACATGAGTTGGTTCCTCATGATAAATAGGTACAAGTTATGTTACAATTATGGTTTTCAATGTGTGTGCAAGGGGTCATGGTTGAGAATAGTATGAAATAACTATACATGTAAGATTGCGCAACATATTTATGACGATCTCGGATTTCTATACTATTATTTATCAATTGTGGTTTACTCACTAGTTTTTATAGCTAACTTTATTTTCACATATTTCAGGTGTTGCATAAGTTTGAGTTTATGGCTACTTACTCAAGACATAGGGATGCCTTGGACCTAGAATAATAATAAAGACTTTGCAATTATTGTTTCTGTTTATTACTTTGTCATTTTCATTTAAGACTTATGTTCCAAAACTTATGTTATCATAATTAGACTTTAATAAACAAATACTATGTGTTTTTTTACTATTTATATCCAATTTCCGTGACAACCCGGTGTTTCCGCCGCCGGGTGGGGTGTCACATTCACACCCATTAGGGCATATGATACTCTGCCCTTCCAACGTATTATATTTTGTCCAGCGTATGATACTCTGACATCAGCAAGTATGCAACTTACCATTGTTTTGAATAGTTCTAGCCATAAAGAGTCATACCACCATACCATTTCATATATCTTTATATATATATATATATATATATATATATATATATATATATATATATATATAGAGAGAGAGAGAGAGAGAGAGAGAGAGAGAGTGAGGTTCACCTACATAGTGTTATAAATCTAAGAAGGCTAAGAAGCAATAAGAGATTGACATGTGGCATCTAGAAAAATTAGGAGATGTGGTATTTTAGTCATGCCCACTTTTTTAAATATTCTATCTCCACATGCAAGTCACATGTCAATTCCCCCACTTTTTAAAACGTTTATAACTTTTACATACGACATTATTTTTTTAAACAAATTACACCATAAAAACGAGAATTTTTTTCTCTTTAAAACGCGTATAATATTGATATATAAAAAACGAACTTTTTTTTCACAATTTTTCAGCTCATTGTGTCTAACGTCAGGTCATTGTGTCTTCCGTCAGGTCATTGTGTCTTTCATCAGGTCATTGTGTGATTGTGTCATCCGTAAGGTTGTTGTGTCATTCATCGGGTCATTGTGTAATCTTATTTGACAAGTATTACACAATGATCTAATAATAATTACACAATAACACAAAAAGTATTTCAAAGATCTTGCTCTCACATCATCCTCCTTAAAAAATAAATAAACAAAACTTAAAAAAACTACTATTTTCTCATTGTGTCTTTTTTCATTGTGTCTAATTTAAAAAATTAAAAAAAACGGTAATTTTTTAAATTTTTTTAATTTTTCGTTTATTTATTTTCTGAAAGAGGAATACATGGGGAACAAGGTCTCCGAACCACTTTTTCAAATTTGATTTATATTGTGAGTTATAATTTTTTTAAAAGTGTCATTGTGTCTTTGTTTACCATTGTGTCATTCTCACACTTTGTAACAAAAAATGACGTTGTCTTTGAACATTTCTCAAACACATATTAACAATTTGTGACACGGTGATAATTTCTAAACACATAATATGACACAACAAATATTTATAATAAGATGATATTATATAATGACTTAAGAATGAACCGATAAAAGTGATATTTCACTAGTTATAATAAAACACAATCACATGATATTACACAAGGACTAGACAAGTGCCGAAATTTTTTTTTATTTTTTTATATATCAATATTATACGCGTTTTAAAGATAACAAAACGTTTGTTTTTTTGGTGTAATTTTTTTAAAAAAATAATATCGTATCCAAAAGTTATGAAAGCTTTAAAAAAGTGGGGAAATTGGCATGTGCCTTGCATGTGGAGAGAGAAAGTCAACAAAAGTGAGTATGACTAATGTACCCTTCCACCAATTTTTTTTCCTACAAATTGATCTCAACCATTAAAAAAGATATCTAAAGGTCATAAATCCTTCTTAGCCTTCTTAGATTTCCAACACTATGTAGGATAACTCTCCTCTATATATATATATATATACACCATAAAGATTACAACCACACGACTCACATTTAATGGGTTCTTGATTAATTCTCTCAACGATTATGGGAATATCATAAAATTATTGTTTCAAAACAGCTTTGTGCAACTTTGGTATTTCGGTGTTTTCCCTCAGTTAGAGTAACTATTTAGCTTCAAACTAAAATCCAGAATAAAGTAAACTCATAGGGTTTTCTATCAATACATAATACTCCTCAAACGGACATTCCGTTAATTTACTATGGATATTTGAAAACTGGTTAAAATATGAAAGTATGCTGAATTTTCAGCACTTGAGTTACACAACCCATTATTGTTTTGCACCAATTCTTTATGGGTATAAACCCCCAAAAGTCTCTCGTAACAATACATTATACTATGTATAATTTAATAAATTGGTGAATAGTGAATTTTAATGTTTTAAATTTTTGACACTGTTTTTTGTTAGTTTTTATCCTTATTCCCTTTGTGTTGTGAGGCTATA
Source organism: Tagetes erecta (assembly GCA_030867185.1). NCBI lineage: Eukaryota > Viridiplantae > Streptophyta > Magnoliopsida > Asterales > Asteraceae > Tagetes > Tagetes erecta. The sequence continues at coordinate 58,727,347 of CM061493.1, forward strand.
TGTGAAATTGTGGTGTTGGACAACTGTCTTTATGAGTTGTGTTGCTGGGTAGATGTAGGTTCTTAAGTATATGTGTATTTGTGATGTGGGAGTGGGAACCAATGGTTTTTCAGTTTTTTGGGTTTTGTACTAGAGAATTAACGGAGACACTATTGTCTTCGTACCAAAACCACTGAAATTTCCGGTTTCTGGCTATGTTTCCTTTGCCTTCATCTTTTTTCAATTTGCGTCTTTTGATGATCTTCGGTGGTCGTTGCGAGGGGGATAGTAGCGATGTCGGATGTTTCATCTACGATTCTCATCTTTCGATGGTGTTCATAGGTGGTTATGTGATTTAATAGCTAGATCTGTTTGGTTGTCTTTGTTTTTTCAGTTTGTTTACGTTTTTTTATTGTTGTTGGGGCTATAAAGAGTGATATCAAGCTGTGACACGATGCAATAATTCTGAGCCCCTTATGATTGTTTTCTTTATATATTTGTTAAACCGTCAAATAAAACGCTCGTGCAACGCGCGAGCAGGCACATATAACTAGTTAATGTTAATTTGTTCTATGTTTAGTAATTTGTAATAAACCACTTTAACCAAACACAACTTTGAGTCACTCACCTTGGCCCGTAGGAAACTTTGATTCTTGTTATGGTTTGGTAGTCCATTCTTGCATTCCATTTATCTTTCTTGAAATGATTATGCGTGGGTATCCATCAAGTGTTTGCACCTAGCCATGTCTTATATATATAAGGATATATATATATATATATATATATATATATATATATATATATATATATATATATATATATAGGGATAAGATTAAGTTCATTTGAGAAGACTCAAATATTACAAGAAGAAAAAGAAGAAACCTAAATCACTAAAAAACTTATCAATGATTTAATTTTTTTAATAAATTAACTTCCTATATACAAATGTAGGAATCTATAAACTAAAAAAAAGCATTAAAATATTTTTTACGTATGTATTTTTAGCGTTTTAAATTTACCTACACATGTGTAAGTTATGTGTAAGTAACCTAACTTACACGTGACTTCCACATGTGTAGGTTTAACAAATAAACGAAATTTATTCAATTTTATTTTTTGAATGTCAAAGTTTATGAATAAATATTGCATTTATATCATTTTTTTGTATGTTAAAAACGTTTTTGGTTGAAAAAATGAAGAATTTAGTTATTTTTTTTTCAATTCTTGCAATATTTGGTGTTCTCAAATGAACCCTCCCCGGTATATATATATATATATATATATATATATATAGGGGGAGGTTCTTTTAAGAAATATAAATATTGTAAGAAGAAAAAGAATTAATCTTAACCTTACATCTAATAATCCTATGGTTATGATTTATAGGTGTATTTATGTAAGGTTTTTTAAAGAATTTTCACTATCTACCCCACAAGAGGGTATTATAGGCAATTTGGTGTGGAGGAGTATTTAATGTGAGGAAAACATGGTTCCTTATATTTAATGCAAACAATTAAGTTTTATTAAATTATTTGACTTTTAAGAAAACATTAACATTACTTAGTAAATTGTATTAAAAATAATAAAACCAACGTTACTTTTTTAAGTTATAAAAAATGATATCGACTTTTGAAGACAACAACTCTAATGTTATTTAAAAAAACAAATCTCAAAGTTACACTAGAAACTAAACATGAACTGAAACTAAATATAATGTTTATATTATTGAACTTTTAATCTAAAACTATTTTATATTTGTGTAGGTAAAATCATGTTTATGTTAGACTATAATGCCTCATGTGTAGGTAAAATATTAATGTGTAGGGTTGTATTTTGTCGATAAAATCTAAAACTGAAGCATATCTTATATGACATACGTAAGCACCTACACATTATGCTTATACTAGATATATCTTATAGGATATACATAAACACTTACACATGATAAAATACAACCCTACACATTAATATTTTCCTACATATATATAAAAGCGACCTACATATGAGTGATATATAGAACCACCTACATTTTATGCAATATAAAAAACTGTATACCGTATATGAATTTATATATTTGTAGGGATTTCACATATGTGTAATTACAATGTTTACATATAAGACTTTTAAACCCTTATGTAATTAATATAGATTGGTTGGTTTTTGTATAGGACTTTCATCCAGATGCTAAAATTTCGATCATAGATTTAAAATAATATTAACATGGATGATACGGTTTTCAAAAACTATGTGTTTCGTATTTCAAAATTTCAAATTAACAAATCAATGAATTTGCTTGATATTACCTAATATAGAAGAGTTACACAATTAATTAATATGCTGTGTAAATTACAAATATGACCTCTGATTAAAAATAAATATAAAAATAAAAGGAATTACATGATTGGTTGAGAATTCTTCTTTTTCTTCTTGCAAAATTTATTTCTTCTCAATTGAACCTCACACTATATATATATATATATATATATATATATATATATATATATATGTATATATATATATATATATATGTATATATATATATATATATATATACCATATCTTGCAATAATGTATGTCTTATTGCAATTTGACATCGTCACATATGCTTCAATTCATGCTATGATCACTTTACCATATCTTGTTTCATACGTTAGGTTAGATTACCATTGAACTATAATACACATATCATCAAATCAAATATACTACACTACGCACATTACATAGCAATCTATGCATTCCCGCTTTCGTTGTAATGAGCTTATACCTAGTATTGCGACATATATTTGGGATTAAGACCCAAATGCATACAATGCATGTAATTATTATATTTCTCACTTGGCTTGTCTATTACTCATAATTTACAACAATATTGATACATAATTGGTCTCCATCTCTACTTTTTATTAGTGTTTACATAAATTGGCATTTATTTAAACACATTTGTGTGCAATATTATCATATATGTATGTATGTATGTATAAATGCCCTACTTGGTACCATCTAAACATCCTTAGTTCATTTTGGTTGATCCAGGATGACTATATTTCAAGCATTTATTATCACTTTAGCCCTAGGATCAATCAACATACCAATTTCAACAACATTCTAGATATAATATCATCATATAAAATAGAACTTCATAGTCCATGGCTTCTAGCCACCCATGGTTTATCTCAATAATCGATATCATGAAACATTGTATATCTCTACAACATAGAATCATCATACAATCACTTTCAATCAAAAATCAATTAACATAACATTAATTTAGGGTTAATCACCGATTACCTCATACTATACTTGCATCATAGCAAATTTTCATATGATTAATGAATCTAACACTTACTTTGTAGTTAGTAGGCTTAGACTAAGCAATATAAGCTTCATGCAGTTCTTGATTTTCATATTCGCGATCAAGGTAGAAATGGCAAATGGAGTTTTTCCCTGCTTTTTTTTTCTCTCTCTAGTTCATATCCAGTAAACAAAGGTAAACCCCTATTTTGTTTCCATTCTCTTGATTCATCATATTACAATTAAGCCCCCTCATGTTTCATATTTTACCCAGTATGATTAACCCGTTTATTTTAAATCCTACCACATAAGCAATAGGTTATTTGCCATGACTTAATTAACTAGCCATAAACTAGTTAAATAGACAACTCTCTTTAGTCTTTCATGGCATTCAATCATATAGCATGATTTATACGAATCATTATAGGAACATCACTTTAAGTCGTTTTAAATTTAATTTAACAAGTCTGAAATCTGATTTAGTAAAAACCCTTATCATCATATAATAACATTTAGTTTTATAATACCACTACTTACGTAGTGTTATAGAAATAATTATTTTAGGGAGTTACAATAGAGCCATTGGGGTTACGTTCAACGGTAACTTTCCATGATATTCACAATGGGCATAGCGTTATCAACGAAATGCCCTTAAAAATTTTCACGTAGTGGGACGTAGCTAGGGTACTATATCATAAGTACAAATGATATGTATTTAGGGATAGTTTATGTAATATAGGATTAGTATATAATCCTCTCTTAGTATTCATCCCTACACAATTACAATACTACTCAATACAAATTAACACTTCAAAGTGTTTTTCTTGGTATCAGAGCCACGACCCCTCTTCTACCATATCACTTCCATCTACCGTTGTGCACCAACGTGCGCTGCCACTAGAAAATTATATTTGTCTACCTTTTACACTCAAATCACACCAAAACCTTCATCTCGACCTTAGTAAACTTTCTACCGGATTACTTTCCAGTTTTGGATCTACTCTGCTTCAGAGATGAGATTTTAATCTTACTTATCATTGTTTCTTCGTCATAATGATTTAGCAACTGTAAAAAAATTGTTCTAGGTGATTTGAAACTGTTGGAATATTAACCATATATTGTTGGACAATTAACAACTGTTCACAGAAAATTTACATTTGGACGATTAACCACCGTTGGACAACTAACAACTGTTCACAGAAAAATATGATGTCGGGACATGTAAACCAACCCATGAGTGGTTAAGGTGATGGAGAGTGTCAAGTGTTAACCACAAGGATCATAATCACTTTGATAATTCTGTTGGGTTTAGTTAGACGTGCACAAACCGGGTTTTTTTTTGTACTTGAACCGGGTACGGGGGCAAAAAACCTGATCGGGTCCGGCTACACCCTGGAACCGGGTACGGGTAGGGTGGGGGTAAAACCCTACCCTGTGGAACCGGGTAGGGTCGGGTTCGGGTCCGGTTCCTACCCGGGTCGGGTCCAAACCGGGTATGTAGTTTTATTTTATTTTTTTATATTTTTTTTTGTGTTTTGTGTACAATATAAAGTTACTAAATAAATACGATTTATTTCAACTTAAAAGAGTTAACCAAATACAAGATATTGATGTTATGATGCAAAAAACTACTATTTTAAAACAAAGACTATATATTTTTTTGAAATCTAAGCTTCTTCATTTTTTTCCTCTTTCTATTTCATCATCTTTGAGTTCTTCACCGAGTCCGGTTCCAGGCGGTTCCAAACCGGTTCCGGGTATGAACCGGTTCCAAAGCAGAAATCAAAAACCGGTGAGGAACCGGTGAGTATGAAACCGGGTTCACTGGGTACGGGGCCCACTGGGTACGAACCGAAACCGGTTCTGGGTTCAAACCGGCAATCCGGGTTGGGAACTGGTTTTTTTGTTCATGGCTAGGTTTAGTGAAGGTTAAGAAGACTTAGGGCCTGTTTTGATCCATCGTAGAATGTTTATTTTGGCTAAGTTAGAAAGCTTCCTATTTATCCATTTATAGCCCATGGTTCCAATTGTAAATTTGTAATATTCTTTTACAATAAAGCAAAACTTAATTGCCATAAATGAACGTATGTCATATCGAATGAATTAACCACTATATAAATGCTCGTGTTTTTTTAATTTATGCTTTATGTTGATTGATTGTGCATGCGTGTTATGTTTAAATTATGCAGTTTAAGGGCTGTTTTGTAGCCTCTGAATTATCAGTAAAAGACTATTTTTTAATGGTTATAAAGTTCATTAAACGGTTATGATGTTTTATCATTCATAGACTACCTCTTAATCATTTAGTATCTTTTATCTATCTAATAAATCTAACTTTTGGGGGCGGCAAAAAGGCCCATTTGAGCGGCAAAATTGGGCGGCATTTTAAGAGCCAAAACTTTCATTAACTTGATCCCGCCCGTATTTTCCTTCCTACACTATTGAAGCCTTGATTATGCGTTTTGGAAACAATAAAATATACGGGTGGATGATAAATGGTAACTTTCCCAAACTTCTCACTGATTTCCCATTTCCATTTATTAACCTAAAATCACGCATGTTTTGAAGGCAAATTTGAGAATGAAATCATCCAATTTCCTTTTGAAAATTTATTATGGTCGTCGTTATATACTTATATCTCTACTAATTGATCTGAAAGAGTGAAAGGTAAGTTTGTTATTCTTCATTGTTTCCTTCCGTTAACCATAATATCGAATGTTTTTGTTCATCGTCTCAGTCTCATCATCCATCCTTCTTATAAATTTGTACTTGAATGATTTTGATTTGTTTAGTTCTAAATCGATTAAATTTTCTAGAGTATTAGTTCTAATTTGACTATGCTTTTGATATTGTCTCTGATTAGGCGATTATTGTTGATGTTGATAAGTACCTAGATTTCATGCAATGGAATCTCCTTTCAAAGCGAACTCTTTGAAGAATAGCTTTACTGTATATTTTAGATCCCTTCAAGAAGAGGTTTGTTATATATTGTTGAAACAGTTTTGTATATGATTTGTTGAAATTTTGGATTGAGTTTGTTTCTCCATTCACATCATTAGAACATTGTTTAGGATTTGGAGCTTAAGTTCATTTTCCATCATATGTAGTGGGTTATTCGATGTCGGTTAAACTGAGCTACGATAAAGCATCTAGAACCGATGATTATTGACAATGTTATTACTACAACATGGTGATGAATTCAAGCTTAGACTTCAATTATGTGATTTCAGATTATTTTCTTAACGGTTGATTAAAGTTATTAGCTGATTGGACTGGAGGTTGTTCAATCTTGCATTTTCAAACCCATATGAAAAGAATACATATATTTGTTTCATTGTTTCTCTAATTTATTTAATTTCTCAATTTTAATCATGATGGTGATTTGTGTAGAATCTAATCAGATGGGGGATGGGCTTTGCTTGAACTTTCAACGTTCTACAAGTTTTTGTGTCTACATGATTTTTAGAACCATTATTAAAGGTAACTTTTAAATCCATACATAGATTATGCTTATTCTCTGTTTGAGGCCCGGTAAATTTTGAAGAAAAAACACCAAAATTTGTTGCACATAGTTTAATGATTTAGTTAAGCATGTAACTTTAAAATATACCAGTTGATCAAATGTGTATGTTGAATTGGATAGTATGAACTAAAACACATATTTAAATAAGTTGCTTATTTGTTATTCCAAAATGGATAGAAAAATGGTTAATAAACATTTAATAGGATAAAAAAGGACACTAAAGGATTGATGAAAGAGCAACGGTTGCAATTTGAGCTTATATGTTTATTGTTTTGAGTGGTCATTTAAATCATTGTTGCAGGGAGCTGAAAAAGTTGTGTTGAAGCTATTTATGGTTTGATGTTGAACTACTGTTAAGGCGATCATAAATTATGCAAAACTACATTGTCGCAGTTGAACGAAACAAATGATGCAAAAATATGGACACTTTCAAATACTTATTGTATCTAAGTAGTAAAATATATAAACTATTATACTCCAGGTTATTAAACCAGTTTCAAGGGTAATTAGTCAAAAAGATATAGGGAGGAATTCAATTGTAGATTATTTTATTGTGTAGGTAATACTTCATATTCAACTGCAGATTCATGGACAACAATACTTCATATTTTATAATAACAAATAGTTGAGCACATACTTAAGCTGAAAATTATTGACTTTTAAGTCTGATTTTATGAGGACAACATTACAATGTTAATACTTAAACGGAATGTGATTAATAAGTAATCTAAAAAATCATTTAAGATTTTTGAATGTTAGATTTTGATTGTTTGAGTTCTATTAATGTGATTAATAAGTTTTTTATTATCTTTTACCAGATATTAGTTGATTATATGTATTGTGTATTGTGTATGTGCAATTCAAATTACAATCAGATGAACATTTTACAATTCACAAACTGTTACATATATGTTTTTTTAATTCTATATTTTAGATTTATCCCGTGTGTATACACGGGGTTTAAACCTAGTTACTTAATAGTTCAGAGATTTTGAAACCATTAAAAGATAAGCATTTGAATGTTCATTAAAAGACTGTCAAACACCCCATATATTTAACGGATTAGCATATGTAATGTGAGTATGTGACTTATCATTGTAGAGCATGTTTTTTTTTTCTCAATGTCGCAGTCAAATATCTTTTTTTTAGTATTCATAAGCATGTAAAACTCTTTTCTTTCTTTTCCCCATTTCCCCTTACTGAACTCTATCGAAGTCTAAGGTTTAGTGAGAAGAAACACACACAAAATATTCTTACTTATTAATAAACAAAACTCATGACACTAATAACCTGTCATGCTTTGTTTTTTCATGTTACATCATTTGTATATATCTTTTCTATGTTGATTATGTGTACATTTGTATCTTAGTTATGTTTATCTGAGTTGTAAAGAAGGGCGTTAGATCATATTAATTTAGAGATGATTTTCACACACTCTTACAGTCTTACCGTTAATTAATGTAGTTTTTGTGGTCGAAATTTGTAGTTTATATATCATGTTCCAACTACAGTTGATCTTTATCCAAAAAGAGAAACGACGAGACATGTTTGACGGAAATGCTCTCTGGCTCAGATGTTGATGACAATCGATCTGTCCTTTGGTGTACTAGCATGTGTGCTAGGCCAAGAGATTGGCATGCGTTTGTCTTTAGGGTTGGCATCCTGACTTTGTACAAGCTTATGATGTATGGGGGCCTATGATCCTCGTACCATCATATATATATACATTCATGGTGATATAATTTGGTTTGTTTCTGAACCGATGACAACATTTTAAGATTTCATTATATAATCAAATGGCTAGTTTGATATATCATACAATCAAATTGCTCAAAAAAATATCATATTCATAAGTGTGGAATATATACACAATTAGTGTCACATGAAAATTGTTAGCTAGGTTGTTAGTAAAAACTTCTTTTAGTCAAAACATATATCTAGTTTCCTTTGATGAAATGTGTTTCTTTTGAAGATTCACCGATTAGAATCCTATTTCTAGTCAGATTTTGTTGTAGTATCTCTAGCTTGGATGTTGGGGAAGACCATATATAAATCTGGATAGAGACCCAGTGCTAGCATGCTTCAACTTACATACACTACTAGAAAATAGCCTTTAATGACGCGCAATACGTGTCATAAAAGTGTATAGATGACACATAAAAGTGTGTCAAGGAAGCCCATGTCATAAATTATATACGACATGCATTTGTGTGTCATCTTTTTATGACACATTTATGACACAAATTGCATGTCAAAAAAACTCATGTCATAAAAGAAGATGATACTTTTAAATGCGTGTCATGGATTTTGATTTTAAAAAAAAATATTTATATGTTTTATAGAATTACTAATTTTCACGATAAATGACAATTAATAGTTGATGTATAACAACAACGAATAAAATACATAGATTGCAAAGCAATTCATTTTATAAGATAATAATAGACATTACAAAAGTTAACAATATTTTCTAAACGAATGTTCTGATATAAAATTTGACCTAAAAATGAAGTTGGCCACATAACTCTATCCTTCTTCCCGAATACCATCAATATCAGCACCCGATTATTCTTTAGTTTCATACTTGCTTTGGGAGTATATGCTCTGATCTGTCTCTGTCTCTCTCTCTCTCTCTCTCTCTCTCTCAAACCTTTCCATTTGCTAGAAAAACAAAGGAAATTTGTTAGAGAAAATAGGAAAACACATTCACACAATGTATATACATGAAACAAGTTGTTTAAAGACCGAGTAAACAAGTTAATTACACCTTTAATCTCTAAACAAAATGCCTATTTTCTCTTTATACAGGTGAGATGCACGAATTTGAGCAGTAGAAATAACATGTATTATGATATACAACTTATGTAACAATCAACTTAGACACTTATATAAATACTATATACCTATATTTGTGTGTGCACATAGCTCCCTATATTTGTTTTAGATTCACACACTTTTAGATTAACAACATCAGTTTTCAGTTTTTTGAACCATTTTCCAGCTTTCATCAACTATTTTCGTGTGCTAGCAGCAACATATAAACAGCAGCAGCAGCAACAACATATAAATAGTTGTTGCTGTTGTTAATCATAAACAACATAAACGGCAAAAACAACACAAACACACAACACAACAGCAGCAACAACATACACATTCACACATTCATTTTTTAAAAACAGCAACAACATACACATTCACATATTCATACACATATTCATACACAAATAACACATTCACACACACACTTTCAGATTCATACCTTCAAAGCAAAAACAGCAAAAAATTCATACAACATCAACAACAACAACATTCAGTTTTCATTCTTTTGAACCAACACAACACAACAAAAATACACAACACAATACAACACAACAAAATACAACACAACACACACACATATACACAACACAGCAGCAGTAACAAGTTTCATACACATACACACAGCTGTTTCAAACACACACACACAAAAATGGCCCAAAAATATTATATTTTAAAACACTTAGTGTTGTTGCTGTTGAAATGTGCTCATGCTGCTGACAAAATGGTCGTTTTACAGAGCCATAAACCCAAATACAACACAATAGAACACAAATAAGATACAACACATTTATTCACACGCAAAGTTTATGCAGCAGCAACAGCTTTTTTGGTGTTTTTTGGAAGTCATTATCACATTCACATTCATACACAACACAGCTCAACACACGTTACTGCAATGTTTGTTTTTTTTAAATTATCATCCATGTCAAACTGTTTTTGAGTTATACTGTTTGTGAGCTTGAATGTGCAGCAAAAAGTTAACAAATCTTGAATGTGTAGCCACATATACACAGCAACAGCAGTATATATAAACAGATTCAATTAACATGTGCATCAGCAATATATAAACAACAGCAATATAAAACTGGCATTTTTTATTCTTGCCAAATGAATCTGTTTTTTTATTTCTTTTTAGTCTTTATCAAGTATAAAAAGCAGCATGTTTAACTCATGCTGCTGTATATGAACAGCAGCAACAACAAGTGTTTAACCCCCCCTCCACACACACACACACATTCATACAACACAACACATTCAATTTCATAAGATTTAGCACATTGTATATCATACCAACACACACACATTTATGAAACATTAAAACACACACATTTTTGTAGTCTTTATCATTCACAACACACACTTATAGATTTTTTTAAACACACACACATTCATACACACATTCATCTACACTACAAAACAAAAGACATTCCATAGGAGCCACACACACACACACAGGTTTGTTTCATAAGCAACTGTTTTTTAAAAAAAATTGAAGTTCTATATAAATAACAGCTGCAAAAACAATATCATATTGTTGTGTTTAACTCAAACTGTTTTTGAGTTATATAAACAGCAGCAGCAACAAACAGTTTTTTTTTAAATTATAAGTTGTTTATGTATGTGAGCTTCCTTAACAACATGCAGCAAGCAAAAACATCTACAATAAAGCTAATGGGTCAACATGGTTAATAGCTAGTTAATCCCCCCATGCCACATTCAGGACAGTATATGCTGCTGCTTTTATTCCCTTAACCAATCCCCCCCCCCCACACACACACACACATTCATACAACACAACACATTCATACACACACAACACATTCACACATTCACACACACACAACTGTTTATACACATTCATGTTATACATAAAACTTTTAATAACTCTAAACTAACAATCTATACATGTTTGAACTGCAATTGGATCCAGGTAATTTTTATGTAGATGATTCTATTTGCATTCCAGTAAATTCAAGCTATTCATCAACCGCCAAATCTGGTTCCTTATGATTACAAATTTTACACCACAAACAACAGATTTATATATCTCACAATCAGATCAACCAATTTTAACATCATATCTATACAGATGTCACTACTACTACAAACCAAAAAGACGAAAATTTTTATCTAAATCAAAAACTTACAACATAAAACAACAAAAAACTGATTCGTCAAATCAAAAGATAGTAAAAACTCACGAGATTCAGATCTTTAATTGCTAAAACCAGTTACTATAAACAAGCTACTATAAAACAAGCGAATCAAACTAAAGCAAAGTGAGTTTAACATAATACCTGAATTAGAACTACAACTGAAAAACTGATGATGAAAGCAGTCATCTGAAAAATCAAACTTAACAGCATCTACCTTCTCCGACATCTTCTCCATCAACTACTTGGCCTTTTGATCCTCGTTGTGTAACAGATCGAACTCTTCTTCCTTAGTAATGTCTAACGAAATCGATGCGGTTATCTGCAATTGAAGCTTCGAATAGGTAAGGCAGCTGACGGTTGTGGTGTACTGTTTGTCGGAAGTGGTGGTGGTTGTGTCGCCGGTGTAGTAGGAGCTGGAGATGGAGATCGAGAATGATTAGGGTTTGAGCTTTTGGAGAACAGTTTTTTATAAAGGATCCGACTTGTTAGATGGGTCAATAAAAGGATCCGCGCTTTTTCTTAGTTTTAAGACTTTAAATCATGACACATGAAATTACATGTCGTCGTTTCTATACATTTGAGCAAAAATGACATGTTTTTTTATGACACGTGCTTTTACTTGTCATAAAATTTTTGTGTGTCGTCGTTCGCGTGTCATTATAAGCATATTTTCTAGTAGTGATAGTTGATCGGATCAGATAGTCCTAAGACAACCAATGCTTGAAAAACTTTTCCCTTCTTCTGTTTTGTAAGAAAAGATAGAAACAAGATGATCACAGTTTTAGGTATTCACTTGTTCTTGTTTGGTTAATCAACAATAGTTGATAGATTCTCAAAGGATATATAGTTACACCACAACTTGCAGTTCGCAAATTTAGTCATGACTCATGAGACATATCATCTAACCACGTACCAACATGTCTTCATGAGGACACATGCACGCACATACACACATGGCAGTGGCGGATCTAGAAGAAAAGTTCAGGGGTAGCGAAAAAATGATTTTTTGGACTTAAAGGTATACCGATACATAAAACGTAGAGAAAAATTAAAATTTTACACTAGTTTTACACTTCGTCGGAAAAGTTGAGGGGTAGCGGCCGCTACCCCACCCTCTAAAATACATCCGTCCCTGACACATGGGACTCTATAAACTATATTTTGGATCTAACATAATTTTGACGTGTGATTATAAACCTACACTAAATTCTAATGTTATGTTATATACATGATAGATGATCGATATGTAACTCACTACTCCTAGACATGGGGCATCAGACATGTGTCACATTTTAAAAATAACTACGACGATACCCCACGCAGGTTGCATAGACATGTGTCACATTTTAAAAATAACTACGACGATACCCCACGCAGGTTGCACGTGAATAATCGCAATTAGACTTAGTAAACAAATCGTAATGATAAAGAAACGATAAACTACATTTCCAAGTAATACTTAGATCAACAACATGTATTAATTGTTGGTTTAATCCATACCCATTCAAAGTAAATGTTGTAACAATTAAATTACTCAATAATACAAAAAACAAACACATGCAAGGCTAATATTAACAAAACAACTATGGAAATATATAAGTGTCATGGATAACCCATAAAACTTAAATTATTCTTTAATTTCCAAAACAAGAACCACCGATTTGCAAATTTTATTAGCCGCAAAATTTAGTGAAGTGAGCCGGCTCTAAGAATGCGAAAGCATCATACTTGCAAGGCTGCAAAATAGGTTATTGATGAACACTACTAATTAATAAAGACACATTTTGAGAGAAATATATATAGAAGTCGTAATATTGTCGGCAAACGAAAGTATCGACAAACTTGCTAAAAATATTGTTTTTATAAAAAAAGGCCAATAAATAGTTTATTTTGAAAATTTTAAAATAACTTTAACTACAATAGCGCGAAGTACTTGGTTGTAGCAACATTTGCGATAATTTTGTCACAAAACTAGTTTTATAGTTATATTTTTTTTGGTTTGGGACACAATATCGATAAATTGTACGTAGTTGTTTTCTCGATACATCTATCTATTCTAATAATTGAGTAACACATCCACATGTCACCATTTTAACTACTCCACATAGGATTTTGCTTATGTGTCATGTTCTAAATTAATTTGATGGAGAATTTTTAGACGGGTCATAGTATGCTCCATATTCGAAGTAACCCATATGTTTAAATTAAAAATTCACAAATTATCATCAATTATCTCCTAACCCGATATGTTCAAATACAAAATTTACCAATTATCATGATCTATATCTTAACCCGATATGTACCAAGTATCATGAATTATCTCTTAACCTGGTATGTTCAAATAAAAAACTTATCAATTATTATGATTTATCCTAATCCGATATGTTCAAATTAAAGTTTTACCAATTATCATTAATTATCTCAAAACTCGATATGTTCAAATAAAAAAATTAACAATTATCATGAATTATCTCCTAACCCGATATGTTCCAATAAAATTTATATGATTTTTTATATGAATATATTTGTAAATATCCAAATCGATTTAATAAGAGATATGTTAAAAATAAATTTGATATGTAAATTGAGTTAAAACCTATAAAACTAAAATCCGTATAGTACACGGGTACTAATCTAGTTGTAGGTATAAATTAGACAAATTTTTGTTGGATAAACAACTATATATGAGCACAACATATAAAACCGGCCATACTCTGAAACAAAATTATTCATAGTTCTTGAATATATTTTCGATATTTGTATACATACATCTAGCTAGGAATTAATTGAAGATGATTAACTAGTACATGACTGATGACAATCACTTCATTTATAAAACATTAATTAAAATTAACACAAACCATGGTACGTATATATATATATTATTTGTATCATATTTGAATTGTATTAATTAGCAAGCTAGCTATATCGTGTAGAATTAAGCAATTAATCTTCATTCTCCAATCGATCTATATACACTAATAAATAATGGATACTTTCGGTCGGGTTTATCACCTGACGACATATATATCATATGATCGATTGATGAGTGCGTTTACATGTGGAATAATTGAAGAAACTGACGTACTTTCAAAGAATTTGATCGAGTTTGCAATATAATACATTGAGAATATATATATGCAAGAATCGTATTAACTCGGTATGCATATATACTACTTGTTACATAAATATTCTAAAATCGGTGTGTATATATATATATATATATATATATGTATATTTATTTATTTGTTATTAAGGTTTATTTATTTTTTAAGAAAAAATCACATTTAATTTATGGTCATTTGTCTAAATGCATATATATATATATATATATATATATAGATGTGTTTAAAAGATTCTTTTTAGTCTTTTAGATTTTCAAAAAAATTACTTTTTTTTAAATTCGATTTAGATCTTTTTTATATATCATTGTGTTTAAAAGATCTTTTTTTATACATTTTCTGAAAAATACTATCAAGAGATGAAATAGAATAAAACAAAAAAAAGGATGAAAAATAATACATAATAAATCTAGCATGATAAATTATGGTTTTGAAGTGGAAAAAATTCTTATTCCATAAAATAAAAATTTATGAGTGAAAAATTAAGTAAATATTTTCTCCATGAGTTGATAACGTAAAAAAGTTATGATTATTAATTTAATATTATATTCGATAAAGATATATAACAAATCTTTCTATATTAAACATTTGTTAATTATTAAATGTAATGGTTATAACACTTTAAAATATTATTATTTAACCTTTGTGTAAATATGTAACACATAAGTATAAAAGTTAGTATATTATTATGGGTGTTGCTATATACACCTCTCTTTTCAAGTTTTTTTACTTGTTACATTTCCTCCATAAGGTTTAAAAAAAATACAATTTTCACATACTTTTACAAAATTATATTTTTTATCTTAAATTAAGATTACATTTCTTATAATGTTCGATTAAGTTATTGTATTTAGTTGGTAAGTATCGACTATGGCCATCCAAACTAACCGAAACCAAAATAACTTGGAATAAATCGTATCCGTAACCGAAAAAACGAACCGAATTTCAAATTTGGTTTTAGGTTCGATCACTAATAGTATCCAAATTGTGAATTTGGTTTTCGGTAACAAAAAACATGATTTATTCGGTTCGGTTATCTGAATAAACTGTATAATATTTGGTTTCATCGGATAACCGGACCGAGTAATCATACTAAAGTAGATGAATTCGGTTCGGTCAGGAAAAAAAAAACTCCATAACCAAATAAACCTACTAAAGCGATTTAATTCGGTTAGGATAGACAAAAAAATGATTTCACGATCGAATAAATAGATTTTCCAACCGAATAAACCGGACCGGATAAAAAGTTAACCGAACCGTTAAATACCGACATCAAACATATTATTAATTTCATTTAAAAACACATTTTTTTAAGGAATATGACAATAAAAGTTTGGGGACATATTTTTACAAGTTTCAAAAGTTTTTTTTTTTAAAGGGTGTAATAAGTATTAGAGTTAATTACATAAATGGGTCCTATGGTTTATTAAAAATAACAAGTTTGGGTACTAAGGTTTTTTTGTTGCAAGTTTGGGTATTGATCTTTTAAATTGTAACGAGTTTGGGTACTAACACTAACAAGCGTTAGTTGTTCTGTTAACTTAAGGGTTTTTTAATATTTTCATATTAGAAGGGCTATTTATGAAATTTATTATTTGTAATTTACATAAAATATTATAAGATAAAAATATATTAAATAAAATATTCATTTTCTTACCATATTTTCTTTCACTTTCCACTAATTAGCACCACTGATGTGATCTAGACTATATATAAATATATTCTATACTTTTGATAGTTTTTTGGTTTCTTTTAATTGGATTTATTCGTAATTAGTTCATATATGGATTTTAATGATCTGAAAAGAATATGAGCTAAAATGGTGTATTTCAAACTAAACTTGAGATCGCAAAGTGGGTTTCACATATTATTGTTATAAACTGTCCTTAAAGGTTTGAGTATTTATCATAATTATTTGCAAATTTAAAGTGTTAAGTAAAGCAGAAAAAACAAGCAAATTCGAATACTAGAGTGAAGCTCACGTGAAATTTCTCATTTCAATAATGTTATTACTTGTCGATTATTTTCTTACCGTATTTTCTTTCAAGAACCACTAGCTAACACCACAAAAACTATTCATAATCCTAGTATAGCACCAACCTAACCATTTAGTAAGAGTTAGATGGTGTCGATTAGGGTAACACGGAGTGTGATTGTGTAATGAATGGTGAAGAAGTCGCGAAATTGGGACGATGATGGGTTTCAACGGTGGTGAATGAGTGTTAGTTAAGGTTGGAGCTTGGTGAATCTGTTGGTGATGATAATTGGTGTTTGTGATGGATGACTGTGGTTCGGTGAATCGAGGTGGATGGTAAGGTTAGAGGGTGCCGAGTGATGAAGGAAATAATACGTGTTGACGATGATGATGAAGTGGTCTCTAGATAATATAACTCTTAATGGCCGAGTTAAGTTACTTATGTCAAAGAGTTGTGAAAAAATATAAGGTGGTGCTAACCGATGTCTTATGAATATGTTGGTGGTGCTAACTAGTGGTTCGTAAAAAAAAAAAAGAAAAAAAATGAGTGTTTTGTTTTAAATTTTATCGTATAATATTTCATGTAAGTTACAAAACAAGTTCATCAATCATAAATTAATTTCATAAATAGCCCTTCAAATGTGAAAAGATTAAAATGGCCTTAAAGTTAACTATAAAACTAACATTTGTTAATGTTAATACCCAAACTTATTATAAATTAAAAGACCAAT
This sequence comes from Tagetes erecta, assembly GCA_030867185.1. NCBI lineage: Eukaryota > Viridiplantae > Streptophyta > Magnoliopsida > Asterales > Asteraceae > Tagetes > Tagetes erecta. The sequence goes on from CM061493.1 coordinate 58,744,944, forward strand.
ACCTAATCTTGTAACAAAAAAATCTTAGTACCCAAACTTATTACTTTTGGTAAACCACAGGCACCATTTGTGTAATTAACTCTAAGTATTAAGGGGGATTTATAGACACACCCATTATTATTTTTTAGTTTTCTGTCTTTCCTACATATATATGAGGTTGTTAATATACTATTCAAGTATTGGTTGTAATAAACCCGCTCCATTAATTCTAACATATATACTATTTATGTATAATAAATCAATTTATTTGTGAAGAAAGGAAACAAGGACATGTCAAAAGCTAAAGCTGCTTTTCAAGTAAGAGAGCCGTCTATGTTTCATTTTCACTTCACTTACTTTCATGCTAATGGATCTCTTTTACAAATATTTCAATCATAAGTTTATAGATACTATCTAAACATGGGATCCAAGCCAATCGAGCTACTAGTGCACATTATTTTTTCAAGTTGCAGCCACTTGCACACAAATTAATTTATAATCATCCAACATATGTTAGTAACTTAAACCCGCTTGTAAGTTGTAACGAAGTTAGTTAGCTAGATTTCCTCTATATATAGTCTAAAGTAAATTATCGACACTAAAATAACATAACTCGATCTAAATATGATAATTAATTTACATGTATATATTACTTTCAATGTATTTGCTTGATTTTTTAAATTATAATTACATATTGATAGAAATTGATATTGTAAACTAGTCTAATCTTTTTTATTTTTATTTTATAGTAGCACCATCTTCATGAGTAGATTAGGTAAGTATATTCAAGCTACTATATATCTCTTAACATCATCTCTCATGTTTTTTTTTTCTAAAGAAAATGCTAAATAGGAAACACAGATTTTGAAATCTTTTAGACACCTTAGAATTTAAGCATGCCAATTAACTTTTTACTCTTAAGTTATATATCAAATTAAGTCTCATTAAAGTCATAAATACCAATTCCATGGTAGATGATTTGGGCATGACAGAAGTGTACTATTTGATATCAAACTCACCGACCCTTCCCTAATAGAATAACAAAAGAGAGAGCCATGGTGATCATGCTTTCATAGGGTTTTGGGTGAATTAGCTTTATTCTTTGTGAATAGATGGCCCTTGGTTTCTGCAAAAGTTATTTCTTTCTTTTAAGGACCCCATGCATATTTTCTATATATCACCCCACCCCCAAGATTCTTTCTTATACCTCTCACCCATAAGAGGGTTTAGAGGGGTGTGTGGCATCAATTTGACGGGGGCATCAATTTTTTTAAAAAAAATTAATATATAAATTTTTTATAAAACTTATATTTAGTCAATAGTCATGTAACAAATAAACAAAGATTTAAAGCTCACATCTAAAGAAAAAAACTCACTACAGCTAATTAATTAAACATTTAAAACCACACACAATTAAATGGATTGTGGATTAATAAAGGCTAGAAACTCACTGCTGCAAAAAACGTAATTCACTAATTTGAATATGATTTTGTTTGTTTTTTGGTTAAAAATTTAGTTTATATAATTTATTGTGTTGGTGCTTCGGGTTGGGGGCGGAAGACCTTTTCTTCTCGTCTCACACATGACACCTAAATCCTCTGGACCAACCCTGCCACCCACCCACCAGCCATGGTCTACCAGACATCTATATTTACTAATGAGGTAAAAGATTATTTTCACATTAACTAGAGAACAACACAAGATCAAGTTAGTGTTGATCATGTGGTTTTGTTAATTAATTTGCAGTGTATATGTTTGTGAGAATAATAATTAAAGAAGGTAAACTAAGATAAGTATATAATATGTACTTCGAACTATTTGAGGCAAATTTATTTGGTACATGTTGGGAAATTTGGAACGAAAAAGAATTTGAAGCCAAATATCCAAATCATAGATTGAAGTTTTAGTGAAGTGCCGAGGCAAGCTTATTGTTTTATATCAAAAATGTCTAGGCGGTTATGTGAAAATCTTTAAAGACCTAAGAGTTTTATAAAAGAAAGTACTTATTTTGACAATGTATTATAAACATTTTTGTATTTAAATTGTAATAGTGTAATGTTCTTTAGTATTTACACTACAAGAAATGTGAGTATTAGCGGCGACAACTTTAGCAGCGACACCAACTAATAGCAGCGACACCAAACACGCGGGTTACTAGTCGCCGCTATTACTCAAAATCGCCACTAAACGTGTCCCTGCTAATGTATTTTCAGAAGGCGGTAAAAGTTTCTCAAGTTCCCTCCACTCTATAATTTCACTTTCACCTACCTTATCCATCCCCAAATTAGAATTTACCTCCACACCAAATTTCACCTTCTTCTCTTTTCACGGTTCCGATCACCTTCACCGCTCGTAGTCACCAGCACCAACTCTCCGACCGGCCAACAATGCCCCGCTCGTAGCCACCAGCACCACATTTCCGACCCATATATTCACCGCTCGTTCTGCTCATAACCAGGTAGGCACAACATCACTTCTATTCCCTGTTTTCACACCTTGATGTCGATTATTTTTTGCTACATTTTGCGATGAAGTAATTTTAGATTCTTGATGGACCACAATTTGGGATTTGGATTATGTTTCGACCACCAAGATAAAGTGTTTGGTTTTTTTTCCTTTCTAATTTGATGAATTATTGGATGTTGATGCAATAATTTGGTTACAAGTTCAAAACATGTTTGATTTGGTTAAAGGTTTAAAATATGTTGTTTTTTATGGTGTTTAAGAAACTGTAAAATGAAATGGACTTTTCATTTATATAAAACTCATTATGTTTGATGCCACATTGATGCAAATAATCAAGATTAAAATTTGTTCATAATGAAATGTAGACAAGGCTTGTTAAACTGTTAAATACAAGAAATGTACCTCTCTTCTGTTGTTTTGGATTTGGTTTATGTCTAGAATGACATTTGGGTTCTATTAACTGATTTTGTTGTATAGTTAGTAATATGTGCAAAACTGAGTTTTTGGGTTCTAGCTTGTGGTGTTCAATATTGTGTTGTTGTTTTAATGGTAATTTGATCATCTCGTCTCTGCTTTAATATGTTAATTGGTTTCATAGTTTATCATATGATATGATATTATATATAATCATTGTATAGTTAGTTGGGTAATAGAGCTAAGTAGATGCAAAAACTGAGTTTTTGGTAGTAATGAATATAAAGTTAAGTTTGTAAATACTGGGGAAGGGATTGTATGATGTCGAATATTGTTGATTTGTAAGGCATTGACAAAGCAATAGCCATTTGATCAGCCCTCAATGAATACTTTATCTGTCGTCCGATATTTTGTTCTCATTTCGTAGATAGTTGTTCAAATCCTAAATTCTGTTTCAGTTGCTTGGTCATGTCTCTCGATAAAAGTTGGCTTTCCAATCCAAACCGTAGATCACCTGAGTACCAACAAGGAATCGACTCCTTTGTTGAGATGGCCAAAGAACATGTTGACAAGGATGGCAATATTAGATGTCCATGTACAAGATGTTATAATAGTGTCTTAATACCATGGGTCAAAATGGATTATCATTTACAAATATGGGGCATTTGTCGGACTTACAAGGATTGGATCTATCACGGTGAAAGTTTAATTCCTGAAGTTGTAGTTGTAGATGAAGTTATGGTAACAAACGATATGGTTGGTGTTATCGAAGATGTTATGGATGAGTGTATTGAAGAGAGTAATAGTGTCAGTGATGATTTTGAGGCCTTGTTAGACGAAGTCCAGTCTGAACTATATCCTGGTTGTACCAAGTTTTCTTCCCTTGACTTTTTAGCAAAGCTTATGCATATCAAGGTGAAAAACAAATGGACTAACAGTTCTTTTGACGAGCTCCTTGAGTTGTTACAATCTTCACATCCAGAAGGTAACAAGATTCCCCCTTCGCATTATGTAGCTAAAAATAAATTAAAGAAGATTGGTTTGGGGTATGAGTCAATACATGTGTGCAAAAATGATTGTGCTCTCTTCTGGAAAGAACACAAAATGTTGCAGAATTGTCCTGTTTGTAATGAGAGTCGATGGGTCGACAATAACAAAAAGGGCAAGAAGGTAGCTCACAAGGTGTTACGATACTTTCCTTTGACCCCAAGACTACGACGTTTGTATTGTTCAAGGCACACGGCAAAAGATATGATCTGGCACAATACCGGACGATCAGAAGAGGGTACTATGCGTCATCCGGTTGATGGGTCTTCATGGAAAGTATATTTACTTGGTTGTACAAGAAAGTGATGATGATTCTGCTATTTATTTGCTTAGATAGTTAGATGTTTTGCTTAGATAGTGATGTAGATAATTAGATAGTTAGATGCTTTGCTTAGATAGTGATGTGGTTTTGTAATTATTTATGATGTATACCTTATTTTGTAGGCTCAAATTGACACTTTATTTCAAGACCCGATATTCATGGCAAGACTTTCACAGTTCATGGACTCGAAGAAGGCGTCAGCTCATGGTGATGAAGATGATATGGATGCGGGGGACGATTAATGTATTGAATCCTTAGTTTTATATTTTGTTGGGCATTCTTATGTTAGGATAAACAAGAAATTTGAACTAGTTTATGTATTAGATCCTAATATTTGTTTTGATGGGTAGTTTATATATGTTAATGGTTGTATTATCTGTGTTTTGAAAAGTATGTATTATTGTTTGGAATAGGTTTTTAAAAACTGGAATTTATTAAATAAAAAAAAAACTGAAAATTAGCAATAGCGGCGACTAGTGTCCTTGCTAATGCTATTGCCGGAATATTGGACGCCGATTGACCGGAAACTGCTGTCCGAATTAGCGGCGATCGGTGTCGCTGCTATTGGCATCTTTAGCGGCGACATCATTAGCGGCGACATCAATAGCAGCGATATCTGTTCAATAGCGACTACTCATTAGCGGCGACTCATTAGCGGCGACATGTCGCCGCTAATACCTTTAGCAGCGAAAACTGGGGTTATTAGCAGCGACATATGTCCTTGCTAATGGTCACATTTCTTGTAGTGTTAATTAAAGATGTTTGTGATTTTAATTTTGTATAAGTGACACGTCAGCTCTAGTCGGATTAGGATGTTACACTTAACCCCACTCAATCACGATATACCATCTCATTAACTGAACCATCTACTATCCCTAGGGAGGGAAGAACATTTTTCTCAAGCCCCTTCAGCCCCTCTCACTTCAAGAATTTGATCCTTTCCCAATGACCAATGTTGTCACTATAGATCCTAGATGTTGCTGGACTCATAAAAGGTTCATCGTCGTTACATTGTCACCATGGGAAATAAATGGTCCCAATGAAACGTCTCAATAGACAACCCCTATGTCGATGACATGTCGTCACCATAAGATCATCACAATAAATTTTTTATAGATTGTTGTGCAAGGATTAAATACGAGTCAATGAACAAAACTGCAACAACAGAACCATCAACAACGACGATTGTGGAGGACAAACAAAATTTTTGGTTTCAAGTGCCATTGGCACCTTCCAGCTCCTGTAAGACAACCAAAGCAAAATTATATTATTTTGGTTGTCATCGGTCCCGCTCTCTGGAAAGCAATAAAGAGAAGTATGGAAACCATAAAAGGAAAGCTTCGTGGGCAAGCTCTAAAACATCAAACCTACTTTGATTGTCATAGGCCCGTCTCATGAAGTTTAGAAACCATAAAAGGAAAGCTTTGTGAGCAAGCTATAAAAGACCAAACTAGCTTTGTTCGTTATAGATCCATTTTGTTGGAAACCATGAAAGCGAAGTTTGATGTAAAAACTACCCAAAAAAACACAGTTGACATTAGAAACACTATTCAAGCAATTAGTTTGTGTATTAATATACTAGTTTAGTGTTCGTGCTACGTTTTGAAAAACAACACTCAATTGATGACTTATGGGTATTCATGGGGACATAGACGATTCTAATCAGCTTTTAGACAAATATGTGGTAAAACCAGAACACAAGATCAATTTAAAAAAATATTAATTAATAGAGCAATATTATACTCAAATTAAAGAAAACTAATGTGTAGTTTAATATATATATATATATATATATATATATATGTTTAGAATATATATATATATATATATATATATGTATGTTTAGAAAATACTAAGATGTTTAATTGTAGGTTAGTACCAACGTCATCTCTAAGTTTTATTTTTATGTCCTATCAAATATAAACCGACATATGAACACCCTTAGTAAGAGAGAGTTAAAAATGTAAATACTCTTAAATTTTCAAGATTCTCCTAAATATTAGGGACTAAAATGTAATTAGTTTTATTAATTATAATATTATATATATATATATATATATTTAAATAAGAAAGTATTAATATTTATTTGAAAAAAAACTAATTTTTTAGTATAACAATATTATACTCATATTAAAAGAATTAAATGTTTGATTTTATATGTGTAGTTGGTTTTAAATATAAATTCGTATAAAAAGTTATATATGCTTTCAAAATACTGAGGTGTTTAATTGTAAGTTATTACCAAATTTTATGACAAAGTTTCATTTTATGTTCTTATCATATATAAACCAACCATGCACACCCATATATAGTATGATAGATTTGAAAGTGTAACTACTCTTAAATTTTTTAGACCAGTGAAATAGTTGGGACCGATAGAAGACAACATGTGATAGTTAAGACCAGTGAAAGCCAATGTACCTATTAAATATTAGGAGTTCAAAATGTAATTAGTGTTAATAATATATATATGTATACATATATATATATATATATATATATATATATATATAATTTAAAATTATTATTGTGATAGAAGGTTTCAAATCATGAAATTGATTTTGCGTTATTCTATTAGAGATATGGAATCTCTAATTAAATACATTTTATCTTTTTAAAACGACGGTTGGGGTAACGATAAGACCAATGTGCTCAAGAGGTACTGTAATGCAATAATCGAGTTCGAAGCCTAGAGTTGCTCATGCATGTAATGGAGCGGCCTAATATGACTCCCTTAAAGTTGTAATTGTAGCGTAGGTTCACACGAACTCTCATTTCAGGTCAAGTTAGCCGGAGTCAAAAACTTATCAACCGATCATTATATCGAGAAAATCATACCAGGAATCTTATCACGATATCTCACGCACGTCATAAATATAGTTTTTGTTTTTATTTATATTTCTCACTTTTGACTGGACGACACATCTTCCTTGTTGAAATTCGCACCTTTATGCTTCTCTCTTCTTGCATTTCTTCGTATTGTTTTTGGTCATTTCTTGTACTGTGACCCTCAGCATTTTTTAGGTAAAATGAAATTAAATGACTAATAAATAATTAAATAAAACAGATTAAATTAAAAAAAAATCAACAATTAAAAAAGCACATAGCTAATAGGAAAAAAACTACAGAGTAATATATTGAACTGGTTGTCGTCTTAATTGGACTCCATCAAATCATGTACGTGAAGTCTAACATGAGTGCTAAAACAACCTACGAGACCAAAAAGGTTTATTTTTTAAACAACTATGTTTCTCTACAATTTATATAGGGAGGTTCAGAAAAAATAAGCAAGACCGCATATTTTGTATTTTCTAATTAAAGAATTGTAAAAGTACAAGTTATTTGAGAACAATCAAATATAACCTTAAGTTAAGCATTACATTAAAAGTTAAAAGTTAGGAATAACACAAATGTAGCTATGATTTGGGTTGAATTAAGAACTTGAATCAGCGCGGCCGTCTACCTCTACCCATATAGGTTGCGACGGTGTACTTGCCTGAAGCCGTTCCATGAAGTCGTGAGTGTCCCGCCCCTGTTAATTAAGGTGTAAAAGGGGTAATTTAAGCCCAAAAGACATAAGTTGGAAAAAGTCGGTGGTATATATTGTGTGATTAGATTTTATTGTAGGAAACAAGTTGGAGGTATGATATTTTAATTATTGTCATTTTTTATTGTTGACCTTTTTTCTTGATGTTTATAACTTGGATTCAAGACAATATATTTTCAAAAAATAAAACATACGTTTTTATCTCTAAATGGAACTATATTGTATTGTTACATACAAAAAATTACGTTTTCAAGGGCATTGTGTTTTCTAGCACTCCGTTGTGTTTATTATTAGCTATTTTGTTTCACCCCATTATGTTTTTTTCTAAAACTATGAGTTTTGACAGACACATTAGTAAAACAACACAACTGGGTACTCATATAAAACGTAACTAAATATATCGATCTTTTAAAGTATCTGTTAAAGTAAAGAAGTGAATTCTATTTGCTTGTGAAAAATGAGCACACCAACCTTTGAGAGAAAAACTTCAATGTAGTGTGTTACCAAAGAGTACATGCGGTGATGTATAGTTAGTCGTAGATAATCTTATTTCATATGTAAAACTTAAGCAACTTACCGGAAAGTCTTCCAATGTCACACTTGGAAGTTTTTACGGATAGATTAGCGATGGTTTGTTACGGATAACTAGCGGGGGTGTACTAATGGGTCAATAGTGTAGGAAGGAATCTCAGCCACAAGAATATTGTGATTTGTGGTTTGTGGTTGAGATCCACGCGGTGACATTTTTGTAAATAAGTGAAATTTTCAAACAATCAGAAGGGTATAACAGGAAGACTCTATAAAACCCTCACATGCATATCCCTCTTTTCATTTTAAACATTCATAACTGTTTCATACATTAATAGTTTATAAAGAAGTTTCACAATAAAATTGAGCGTTTTTATCTATTTAATGAGTATAATATTGCTTTGTATATTTTTATATAAATAATCACCATTTTTATGGTGTTTTTTAACTGGGTTTTTATGGTGTTTTCGAAGTAATTGTTTTTAAATGGATTTTTTATGGTATTTAAATCCGATCGATTTTGAACATGATGAATTTATGGTGTTTTTTTAACCGAATGATTTTATACTGTTTTGAAATTATGTTTTAAGTCCTATATGATTCTTGTAGTCTATACATGTTTGTAAGTATTTATGTGATGCTTTGGTCTATCTATGTTGTTTTAAAGGCTGTATATGGTGTTTTTGGCATGTATGTGGCGTTTTAAATATATGCTATTTGCAAGTAGTACATGGTGTTTTAAACTTGTACATGCATTGTGTTTTTATCTTCTACATGATGCTTAATATGTAACAGGTGTTTTTAGGCGGTACATTATGATATAGATGGTAATTTTGAACAAGAGGTATTTATGGTGTTTTTGAACTAACGATTTTATATTGTTTTGAAATGCTATATTAAGTCTCTATATATATGATGCTTGTAGTATATATGTATATGTTGTTTTTAAATATGTATATGATGTTTTTAGTCTATACATGTTGTTTGAAGGCCGTAAATGATGTTTTAAGTCTTTAGATGCTATTTTCAAGTCTCTACATGGTGTTTTTAGCTCGTACATGATGTTTCTAATCTGTACAAGATGTTTTTAGGCTGTACGTTACGAATTTTATGGTGTTTTTTAACTGTGAATGTTTATAGTATTTAAGTCTAGGTGATTTTAAACATGATGATTTTATAGTCTTTTTGAACTAAATGATTTTATAATGTTTTCAAATGATGTTTTACGTCTGCCCATGGTGTTTTAGTATTCTCATGTGAATTAACATTTAAATTTCATGAAATTGTTCGGATTAATATGAAATTGATGAATTACATTGTGTTTAAACACTTTTGATATGATGTCGTCTCACACAAAATAATAAAGTAATCAAACTAGTTTACTTGTTTTTTTGGTGTATATGTGATTATATTAGTTAAAAAAGCGCTACAAAATACCTAGTTCATAATAAACACCATACAAAACCTACAAAATACCTATAATTGAAACTTTAAATATATAAATCTTTAAATTTTATTAAAAATGATTTTGGTCATTTTGTGTAAACTAAATGCTGGTCCTCTTTGTAGTTGAAGTTAAACTTTAAATCTTGTTTTTCTAGTTCCTGTTGTATTGGCATATTAATTATGTATATAAAAAAATAAAAAGGTAAAAGGGAGTTAATTTGTGAATTTATTATATGGAATGCCACGTAGTGAATATCAGATTGAACAGTGAGATTAAAAGTGAAAAAGCATTGGAGTCAGACTTACATACAGTTAAAATTATAGACACATAATATATATATATACTAGCTGGTGACTGGTCCTCATAGGCATGGGCACGTTAACAAAATTTCTTCACTTTCGAAATGGGAGTTTGCTCAAATGCTAGCCTTTAAAAAGCAATGGCAAAATTCAATGCTACTTGCTATTTTAATGGTACCTCACTGCTCAAATCTAAAGTGCCTTGTCACTATCATACTCATCTCTTATTTCTTACTTCAAATTCTACATTATATATGTCCTTTGAAATTGGTACTTCGACTTGTCTTATTGACATCTTACAACAGATCAATCAATTACAATATCCAATATATGCCTATTTCTCAATATCATTTTTATTCATTAATTTGCTAACACTTAACTTATTGGTAATTAGGACCTTGGTCATGTTACTATATATTACTAGTATTTTATGTGTGACATGTTAATTTCTTTCGCTAACGGAGACTATTAGCAACGCGAAGGATCTTTCTGTTGCACATCCAATGTGGCTCATCTCATGTCCCACAAACACAAGTTTTCGGCATTGAAGAACACCTCCCACAAACTTAAGGGTGTTGCATACTTGATTTTCTTTATATTTTTAAATCAAACTAGCATATATATACCAGTTGTAGAAGTGCATCAACGTACGACTGGTAAAGTTGTGTTGATGTGTAAATTGAAGGTGTTTGAAGGTTGGATGTAAAATAAGTTTGTGGGAAGGATTGGTACGAAAAAACTATAATAACGACTGAGAGGCATATATATATGTTTGTGGGAATAATGGGGTGTTAGTGTTGGAGAGAGTCGTCTTAGTATCATGTTACCAAGTTATAGATAATTTGTTACGTACACATGAATCAAATGTTTATTAGTTCTAACTCTTGCTTAAAATAAAGATCACATGCATATATATCTTGTGTACTACATATGAATTTGAACTTGGTGCTCGGTTTTCAAGAAAAGAGGGAGTTGGAGGGAATGTTGAGGCATTTTTTTTACCTTGAGTTAAGTCATTGGTCATAGTCAAGGGTAGTAGTAAGTGGTTACATTTATGAAGATGCTTGCTTTAGCCAAGAAGATGCAAAAATAGTTTTGGTATCATATAGGATGCCACCATGAACATCTCAATCAATTTTTGCACAAAATATTCATCATTGAAAAGGGTATGATTTCCCTATCAATATGCACATCATTTAACATAATTAGGACCTTTGAATTTAACATAACATGAATGTTAGTTTAGAAGCTTAGTTACATTTCAAAGCCCTAAACAATTTTGCACAAGATTTTCATCATTGAAAAGGGTATGATTTCCTGATTCGTACGCACATCATGAATTCATAATTACGACCTTTGAACATATCGTAACATAACATAAGCCATACTTGATGTTAGTTTAGAAGCCGAGTTACATTTCAAATTAAGCCATAACAACACCCGGAACATATTATAAAATCTTGATTCTACGATGAAAATTGATCGATGTTTGCTTAAGGTTTTTTCCTTACCAAATTATGGGTATGTTAGCGAAATAAACAAATGAAACAACTTAAACTGATTAACACAAACAAGGATACATATAAAAGAAATTAACTCACATGATAGTAGTTCAGTGCATCTTACAAATATATCCTGAAAAATAAAACAAAGCAAACTATATGTATATAATATATCTCTCACTAGATTTAAGCCCTATGCACTAGGGTTTTCACGAAACCTTTCATATTTAGTCGCGCGCTATGCACATAAGTGAAGATGATGCAAGCTTAAAATGGAAAGATGGGAAAACAATGCAAATCAGTAAATCACAAGAGATGATGAGTGGTGGTGGTGGTAGAAGAAGAAGTGAAGCCAGTGAGATCAGTTGTACCCCATGCAACATTGTTAGTACCTAAAAACTGATCATTTCCTGAAATACCCATGAAGTTTCTTGACAAATTCATCTCTTGATGTTGTTGTTGAAGATTTTGATGATGCTGATGATGAGTGTCCTCCATTTTCATCTCTGCAACTTGTGCACCATAATTTGATGGACCTTCTCCATACACCCCACCATTAGAAGCTTCCATAATTGGAAAGTGAGCAAATTTGGTTCTAGGGTAATTACTATCATGACCAAGATTGAACAAATCGGATCCGTTTGAACCCGCGTATGTTAATCCAAGATCCGCACCTCCAAAGTGATGCAAAGGGGACAATATAGGAAAATGAGGCGGTTGAGACGTGTTAGCAGAAATGGGAGTGTTACTAGTTGAACTTGTTGTGGTTGATGGTGATTTTGACCTAGAAACCCTTGCTCCCTTGTTTTTCTTGTTTCTCCGGCAGCCACCGCCCACCGGCACGTTCCTCAAGGCGCCACCTCTAGTCCAATACCGACGACAAGTTTTGCAAAAGTGGCGCGGCTGTGAGAGACTATAGTTGTTGAAGTAGCAGAACTTCGTGTTAGTAGATTCACATCTAGGGCATTTCATTGAAGTATCTAGCTGTGGAAGCTTTGTTATTCTTCCGGGCTCCAGTATTTGTAGAGATCGTCCAGCTGGAGCGCTAACCAGTGATGGTGGTGGTGGTGGCAACAAAAGCGGTGGAAGCTGAGAAATATCATGATCACCACCACCACCACCACCACCACCGTCACCAAGTCCTCCAGCTGGTTGCTAAGAAATCAAGAAAAACAACAAAATCAAGAAGTGGTATATTCTACAACATAATATTATAAAGGAGAAAAGCACAAAGAATATATGAAATCATTGATTGTCTTTAATTTTCTCTTACTTACATAATCAAGTTATAAACTTTAATTGTAATGAGTTACCTGGTGTGGCCAAGTGGGAGGATCTGCTATATAGGAAGGAAGTGATGAGAAAACCATATGATCAATTGAGTGGTCTCTAAATGATATCAAAGCTCTGATCTTGCTTTAGTTTCTTTTGTAAAAGTATGATGGGGTTGAGTATGGTGGAGAATCACATCACAAATCAATAATAAAAATAATAATATGACACTTTCACATAGAGAGATAGGAGCCTGGAAAGATAAAGGAGGAGAATGGAGAAGGTTGTGTTGTGTTGTGTTTATTTATTTTGGTTCACTACTACTATTGCTAGCCACTCTCCCTATTTCACTTCCTTATAGATATTAATTTCTAGGGTTTTCTGTTTGTAATACGTAAGCTTATAAAAAAAACTCATGTATACACACCTGATTTAAGTTATATTATTTTTACCGTATATTTGAATGAAATCTGATATAATAAATGATCAATAATAATGAAAAAAATTTCTCTATAATTCTTTTTTTTAAGTGACGGTCAATTGAATTCCCCTCAAATCGTTTCCTAGTTTTCCCCTTTAATCCCCCTCAATCTATGATTTATTATATTAGATACTAGGTTAACACCCGTGTGTTCACACGGGGTTGAACGGTAAAATATATATATATATATATATATAGGGGAGGGATTTTCTACAAATGGCCAAAACTCTAAAAAGGCTAAGAAGGAATCTGGGGCGTCGGATCTGGATGTCAACGGCCCAGATTAACGCGGTGGCATTTTTGTAAATATTATGATGTTTTTGCTGACGCGTCATTTAGTTCTGGGGTAAATTAGTCATTTTGCGTTTTCAAACGCCATGGTGTTTCTTTGATCTGTGCGTTTTAACACAAAATTCAAACGCCATGGTGTTTCTTTGATCTGTGTCTTCTGAATCATGGTGTTTTTTATGTTTGAACTTCGTATGGTGTTTCTTAGATCCATGTCTTCTGAATCATGGTGTTTTTTTACGTCTGACCTGATCACAGTAAAAACGATTGACGTTTTTGGTGTTTTATTTCTAACTTTTCTCATGGTGTTTATTAGCACTATCAAATGGGATCTATGTCTCCTGAATCATGATGTTTTTAACATTACGTCGAAAACAAACAAAAACAAAAACGTCAAAAAACGACATACAAGATCGGATGTTCGTAATTAATAAACGTCAAAAAAACACCATAACTGAACATCTCAGCATCACGCTGTGAAAAAAACACCATAACTGAACATCTCAGCATCGCGTAAAAAAACACCATAACTGAACATCCCAGCATCACGCTGTGAAAAAAACACCATAACTGAACATCTCAGCATCGCGCGTATAAATGACGAAGATGCCCCTCCGTGTTTTTTTTCTCTCATTGCCACGTGCTTGTTATTGATTGCTTCCTACACTTCTTAGAGTTTTGAGCCTTTTTAGAAAATCCCCAATCTATATATATATATATATAATTATATATCAATATACTTGGTTAATATATACCCATTTGCATGCATAAAAATAATGTTTGCCATTGTATAGTAATTTTGGATGGATATCAAATCTTTAACCATTAAAATGAGGATGAATGTGGTGGTGACACGTGGCGCAGTGTGGTGAAATGTGTTAGCAATTTATTAGAAGAGGAGATATGTTGTAACTCTTAGGCAAAGTGTGTAAGCATTGATATGTTGTATTGAAAATAAAATAAAATAAAATATAAAATTGAATACATGTAATAAAAGATATCGAGAAAGAGAGTGAATTGTAAGGTTACCTTATTAGCCTCTTATATATATGTATCACACTTTAGACAACATATGAGTTGTTTTTAGTTTATATGTTTTTATATTAGTTAGTTAAACTAGATAAATTTTTTAATAATATTTGCCGTTAAAAAAAAGTATTTGCCGTTAAAAAAAAGTATTTGCCGTTAAAAAAAAAGTTAAACTAGATGAAAGGATAAGACTAGCTATAAAACTAAATTTTTACGACCAATTAAAGTTTCTGACAACACATTTTTTTACTGAAATTCCGATAAGTTAGCGACATGTTTCTTGAAAGAAACCCTAAACCTGAGTTTATTTCGTGTGTTTTTTTAACTTGTATTTGAAATTAAACCTAGACAAAAAAAATAATGATCTTTAGGGGATCGCATTTTCTATATTTTTCTTTTTAGTTTGTATTTAGTATTAACTAGATGTATAAGACTGGGTTTTATGTTTGTGGCTATGTTACACACGTTATAACAATGACATAGGGATTTTGACCCGTGTCATTTTTTGCGTCAGTATCGTCGTTTCGTTACACACGTAAAAAATATAGTATGGTTTCACACATCGAACATTAGTATACAGGTTTTATAAAAATTGTTTTTTAACATATCTACTTATTCTAATAATTGAGTAACTCATCCACTTGTCAACAATTTAACTACTCCACATAGGAATTTACTTAGGTGTCATGCTCTCATTTAATTTGATGTAGGATTTTAAAGCGGATCATGGTATGCTCCATATTCGAAATAACCCGATATGTTCAAATAAAAAAATATTAATTATCATGAATTATCTATTAAGTTAATATTTTCAAATAAAAATTTTACCAATTGTCATAATTTAACCTTTAACCCGATATGTTCGAATAAAATATTTACCAAATACCATTAATTATCTCATAACCCGATATGCTTAAATAAACAGTTTACCAATTATCATAAATTCTCTAACATGATATATTCAAATAGAAAAATTATCGATTATTATAAATCATGTCCTTTATTTTAGTATATGATTTTTGTTAAGAAAATATTTATAAATATCTAAACCGATTTAATAAAGATATGTTATAAATAAATTTAATTAAAACATATAAAATAAAAATCACATGTAATTCACGGGTACTAATCTAGTTCCATTATATATAGTTAACTTTCAGTCTTTCACCAAAAAATTGTTGGATGTTAGAACTTTGGATCTTGACAAGAATGATTTTTTTGGTTTTTGTGCCATTTTGTTATAGAAAAAACACCGTACATCCCATCGTCTTCTTGCCGATTCCGACCGTGGACCTTTATTTTTGTGTCACTACTGCCTCTTAATCTACCTAGTGGTTTTCAGAGGCGGATGGTGGAGGTGGCGGCAATAGTGGCTGACGTGGGTGTACGTTTCCTTTCGATGAGGAGTGATCAGTTGGTCATCGATCTGACGCCGACTTGGATCTCTCTCTACACATTAGTTACTTTTGCCGCTCGCCTTCTATTAGTGTTTTGGGCAATTAATGCATAATAGTAATGAGTGTAAATTTGTGTCATTTTGCTTTGTGACGGCGCGCTTTGGTTTAACTAATCTTCTCATACCTCACGTAACATGTGAGATTCGTATAAACCTATCTATCTAATATTTTAGAGTTTTTGGGGGGCAAATTTGAGAGGGAAAATTTTTTGACCGGTTAAATTGGGCTCCAAAACTTCATTGTTATTTACGGCAACTCCACTCAATGATTTCCAATCAATTGTGCTCTATATTTTTGGTAATACTTTTGTGGTTTCAATCAATCCAGTTGTTGAAGCTTTATTTATTGTTTCGTTTCTTATAAATAAACTCTAATTTCAAATTAAATATGATGTATAACCAGTATTCGATTTTGATAGTATGTTCAATTAATCCGTTGTTGAATCTTTATTTATTGTGTTCTATATTTTCGATTTTTATCATTTTTATTTATATATTTTAGATTTATTCTGTGTGTATACACGGGTTTTAAACCTAGTTAGTTATAATTAAAAAATAAAGATCAACTAAAAGTATATTTGAGATTTGAGATTACATGAACTTAAAGTTAAACAATTGCAAAGCATAAATATAATAAGTACTCTATATATATGGTAAATTGGCTCGAAATGCATGACAAACTTTACTGTTACGTTAGCTGGGTGAAATTCAAAATCGATTATCAGTCCACGTTCGTAACTTTGTTTTTCTACCCCATCATTCAACCGGCCACTTTATTATGGCATGTTTTTCATCCTATATACGTATATAACTAGATTGAAGAACGGGTCACGCGATGTAATGGTCGGGTATTTCGTATGTGATTCCGTCAAACGTGTTGATAAAAAAGAGTGTCATTTCTCGTACGTTACGCCGTAAATCGTAATGTATCACATATTAAAAAGCGGAGAAATATCTAAAATTAGAGATCAAAATGATAACCAACTAAAAGCTGGGTCAAAGTCGTAAATAATATGTTGAAGTAGAGTAAGGGGTCAAAGTTGTAAATTGACTAAGTTATCATGGGTCAAAATGATAATAAGTTAAAGATGGTGTTAAAATAGCAAATATGTTAAAGTTGGGGTAAAAATCGTAAATATGCCAAGACGTGCGATGTGGCGGGCGGTGTTGTGCATGTGACTTCATCACAAGCATTAATAAAAAAAAAGTTTCATGTTTCGCAAGTTACAGTGTTAAGTCGTAATGCATCAAATATTAAAAGATGGAGATACATCCAAACATAGATGTCAAAATTATTATAGATTGAAAAGGCATCATAAAAGTCTCAACCATTCTCACACAAGCTATTTAGGTGCTGTTTGTTTTTTCTGAAAAAGGTCTGCGCAGCCTCTTATGTTTGCGCCGCGCAAACAATGTCATCTGCAGACTGCTTGTTTTTTGGAAGACGTATCATTAAAAAACGTCTGCGCGACCTCTTCCTGGTGCAAACTTGGACAAATTACTTCTGAGATCTTATTCTTGAGAGACTTAAATACACAAATAGGGTTTGTGGATTATTCAAAGTAACATGTTTAGGTACTAAATTTTGTTGTTGTAAAGTCGGGTATTGGTCTTTTAAATTGTAACGAGTTTAGGTACTAACACTAACGAAAGTTAGTTTTTCTATTAACTTGAAGGGCAATTTAGTCATTTCACATATGTGAGACTAATAATATAACTTAGTAGAAGGACGTTTATGTAAACACATATATCTAGGGATTAAATTTGTAATACATCCAAATTATATCCATTTATCCCCCGGCCCTCTCTCACACACTCACTCTCTCTCACTTCTCTCAACAACCATTTCACCTAGTTCTATTCTTCTCATAACCCCATCCTCATCATCACTATTTCAAATCATCATCTGAAAATGAATAGATATCATATACTGCCACCACCACTTCTTCCAAAAAGTAACACCCACTGCCACTAATAGCAATGAAGGTTTTCAAAAGGTTTGTTTTAGCTAGCGTTTCGTCTCCACAAAGGTTTCAAAGTTGGCGATGATGAAGACAATGCAAGGTAATAGTGGTTTTAGTTACGGTTTCTTGTATTGTTAGGTAATGAACGGAGGTATTGAAAGGAGTAGTGGAGAAGATAATAAGATATGACAACGATAATGATTATGTTATGATGAACAATGTTAGTGGTTTCATATTTGGTTTCCAGCAAGGTGGTGTTGTTGTAGCCAAAGGTGCTGACGATGGCCAATATAGTGGGTTTGGTACTTTGGTGAAAAGGGGGTTGGTTAGGGTGTGTGTTGGCAAATTTAATAGGGTTAATAAGGGTTTGATTTAAGGGGTTTTTGATTTGGTGATGGTGACTGACGGTGATAATGGTTGGTTTGTGGTGGGCGGCGGTGACGATGACTGAAGGGGAGGCCAACGGTGGTGGCTTAGGTGTGGTTGTATTAAGTGGATGATTACATATAATATAAAAATATAAAACTGTATTAAATAAATTACCAAACAAGTCCCTCATCAAACCATATTGATAAGTAACAATCCTTTGTATATGAAGTGACTAAATTCCCCCTTCAAGTTAACAGAACAACTAACTTCTGTTAGCATTAGTACTAAAACTCGTAACAATTTAAAATACCAATATCTGATCTTGAAAAAAAAAATTTAATACCTAAAAATATTTAAGTCTTCTTGAGACGGAAAAACCTACATCTTTAAGGGAGAAAATGTTATCTTGTAAAATGTTTTTTTTTATATATTTTGAATATAATATTATAGCAAATAATGCATGTAGTGGTGTAAAATGATAAAAAAGGGAGGGTGTAGTTGGCGACATGTACGTAGCCAAAAGGTTGATATGGTGGTGTCCGAATCCTTTGATTTTTTAACGATTAGAATTGTCTTCTTTTATTTATCTTTACCCAATTTTAATGCGATTTTATATATAAACAAGATTTATAAATGAACAAATAGATAAAATAAATATGGAAATGCATCTTCCCATGCAGCTTTCACTCTACTGTCCCACAACTCGAACTTAAAACCCTCCTTTTGCTACCATACTTCCAGATTTTGTCTCCCCCTTTAACCCTATTTTAAAATTTTAACACAAGTTTCTAATGTTTTTTTTAAATATACTGAATATTAGTACGTACCAAATACATCATTATTTGGAGAAATACAAAATAATATGTAGTTGTCGATATATATATTCTTGTTTATTTATGGATTTGACTTTACTTTCAAAATTGTTTGTATTGTTTGTGTATTGAACTTCTGAATATTATATACTAGGTTAGATCATGTGGGTACCCACATGGGTTGATCGGTAAAAAGTATTTATATTGTTTTACAATGAAAAAATTATTAACAGTAAAACATCAAATAAAGTATGCTAAATATGAAAAAATGTGAGGATGAATATAGTTGTGACAAGTGGCATTGTGTGGAGGTAAGGCTTAGCAAATTATTAAAAGAGGAGATTTTATTTTTGTTTAGCATTTGAGCTTTTAACTTAACACGGAAAATGGCCTAAAATAGTGCTTGTTATTTGTTGAAAATGATCTCAATTGTGTTTTTTCATACAATAATCTCAACTTTTAACTATTTTACCTAGAGCAAACGGTCACACATTAAAAATATATGACGCCGTTAAATTTTTTCAATTTCAAACTCATGTTTTAGGGCCTTTGTTTGAGAAGGGAATGTGAGTCAATTGATGTAGGACTTACCTCGAACTGATATTCCAAATAATGAAACAGTGTTTTAACCGGTGTAAGTTTTATCGTTTTAGAGAGTTTCAAAGAATTGTTTCGTCTTATGGAGCACCGATTCGAGGTAAGTTTACGTCAGTTGACCTTGTATCCTTCTCCCGTTAAAAGAAACCCTAAAATTAACATCAACTTGAAATTCCAAAAAAATGTTAACAGCGTTAAGTGTTTTTTAACATGTGACCATTCTATACAAAATAGTGAAAAAATATGACCACTATATAAAAAAACTATATATTATTTTTTTATCAATACGTTGTGTAAGGATTATTTAGGCCACTTTGCCTTAATTTGGATTATGTGTCAAGGAATATTGTTCTTAAAATACTTTGGTTAAACTAAATACACTACAAGAATCAAACAAGACCTTTACAACTGAAATAAAATAATATACAAGCATCGTAAAAGAAGAAGATGATGTAGAAGAAGTGTGAGATCAGTTCAATATGAATCCTTATAATTTAAAACAAATTTTTATTCTCCTAAGATGATGTATTTTTCCCCAGAGTACCAGAATTGAATCAGTTAGTTGTGTCAAAGTAGACTCAAGAGCCTGAATCGTACCCGAGGTACAACCAATGTGTTTGAGTTCTACGGTGAAACACCCAACTTTATGGATTTCACAACTTTGGTCTTTCAACTAGATTTTTTTTTCATATATAGTTGAACACAAACGTATTTCATTCAGCTTAATTCCGTTTTAGACGTGGTTTAGTTCTTTACGAAGCTCTCACATAGTAGGACACAAACGTACGTAACGAATAACATATATGTTAACAACAATTAATTAACTTATATGTTTATGTGAAGTCATGAAAACTCATTTTCCTATTTTCTTAAAAACTCATGTTTAAGAAATTTTCTAATAATTTGTATGCAACAAATGCTTTTGATGTAGTTACTTTTAAAATGAGTGACCCAACTCATAAGTCACGAGCTCACTCGAGTTCAATACAACCCTAGTATGAACTAAAGTTTATTAATCATGTATAAAAGGTTATTATGAATCAAGCCCACTCAATTCGTTTTATTACAAGTACAAGCTCTCAATTGACTCATTTCATGTGTCTAGTTGTAAATATAAAACTATATCACATTTGTATAACGACTTGTACCTTTTCTATTAGATTATTTAGCTATATAAATGATTTCTTAAAAGGCCACACTAGCTAGAACCATCATGGCTCTTAAGTGTTAACTTGTAAAAGCCTATTTCAAACCTTTTAAAAGGCATACTTTGGTCAAAAAGATTAATTGGTCATTTGCTTCATCAATACCGTTGAGTTGTATAATATGATGTTATCATTATAGAATCCAACAATGGTCCATCTAACTCATTAAAATCTTCAACTAAAGTTTATGTCGTCGCTTTTCTCAACATCGTCAATTCAGCTGTTATTTGAGAAAAAGCGGTTTGTCATCTTCACGAATACCAACTTCCTCCGAATCGTAGTTTCCGCAAATCATGCACATAAAAAGGTTGGTATTGCCAAACATTTAATATTATCACTTGCATATGTTTTATGTATTGTATTTTTAAATGTTTTGAAAATCAGACCGGTCAACAAACAAACAGTCGTTCTAGATCGGTCCCATTGATACTTTAAGTTCACAATGAGCCATCCATGATTTACGGTTGTTGATGGTTTAACTATACCACACGTGAACAAGCATTGCTTTTAACCACCATATATAAGCACACACACACGTGGAATTGTTTTATTCAATTCAAAAGTAAGAATATTTGATAGATTTGGAGAATCCTAAATGAATTAGTAAAAAACTGTCCAAATAATATAAAAACCGTTGGAATCCAAACAGAATCATTGCATGGGAATCACGTGACACGAAACTATTTTGATCTTCTCATCTCAAATCATAATAAAAACTACTCACCGACGACTATAGTCAACGTCTAATATTCCTATCAGTCAGGCGCCGACTATTTCCACCTTAGTCTGTGTCGGCTGTTTTGGGGACGTGGACGTCTAGTTTGTACACGTGGTCAAATCTTGTTGATTAGAATAAATAGTCGGCGACTCTTTTAAAAATGGTCACCTAGGTATTTTTGTTAGCAAGTTAAATTGGACATTTTGAGAAATCACCGGTCAAAATGAATATTTTTAGATTTTCCCTTAACCGATTTTTAAAAACAAATTGAATATAGTCAAAATAACATATTATTGTTTTTTTACTACATATCATGTCAAATGTTCGATCTGTGTAATACACCGGTAATTAATATAGTATATTATAAAGTACAAATGTAATATACCACTTACCAATATGTATGTTTGTCTCTTTGTCCTCTTTTGTTGGGCCGATGGGCTAATTTCGAGATATGTGATCAGGATGGGCTAATTTGGAGATAAACTTGGGACATGATTGATGATACAAGTTAATTAGAGGTGCACAAATCGGTTTTTTTAAGAACCGCTTCCGGTTCTTGTTAGCGTTAAATGAACCGGTTCTTACAAGAACCGGTTCGGTTCTAGAACCGGTTTTTGGTGAAAATACTAGAACCTAGTAACTGGTTCCGGTTCCTAAAGAACCAGTTCCGGTTCTCAAAGAACCGGTTCCGGTTCCTAAAAAACCGGTTCAGGTTCTTAAAAAATACTTTTTTTTCTATGATATGGGCCGGAAGTAACATTAAAAATTTTAAATATTACAAGATATATATCTTTTAAAACATTATATAAATAACAACACTAAAACATACCGGTTTTTCAAGAACCGGTTCTTCCAGGAACCGGTTTTTCCAAGAACCGGTTTTTTTAAGAACCGGTTCCGGTTCTTTTGGAACCTATAATTTGGAAAAAATAGTAGAACCTATTCAGAACCTACGGTTCAGTTCCGGTTCCGGTTCGGTTCTTGTAAAACCGGTTCTTCGAAGAACCGGTTTTCGGTTATTTGATCGGTTCCGGTTTTTTTGTGCACCTCTAATACAAGTTAGGAAGTTGGGTAAATAAGTAATAAATTTGAGGCATAATAAAACTTATTAATCTCACTGCTCTTCCTTTTTAGAAGTTGAGGTGAATAAGTTACGTCACTATTACATATAAAACTTATTAATCTCTAAGAAAATCAACAAAGTATACCCTGTCATATGAGTAAGCGTGTGTTTGTTTGAGTCTGAATGGGTTCATTCAAAGCTTAACGTCTGATTCAGTCAAACATGAGACCGTTTGGCTGGGCGTATGAGCGAACCAGACGTGTGGGAACGTTTGAAAGAAGAAGCTACGAAAAAGCGACCAAAAAATCCAAAACGACAAAAAAACAGGTCGTGCCGGCGTCGCATTAATATGGTAAGGAACTCAAACCAAATATGCACCTCCTGTGCGTGGGTAGGTGTTAGAGTAAAATGTAACACAACAACTTAACATGTCATGAAGGTTTGTATATATAAAACCAACTATTATTTTGTCTCTACTCTAATGTGGGACAAAGTGAATGAAAAAAAAGTTTTAGAATTTCATTCAGATGTTCAATCAAACAGTTCATCCTAATCATCCAAACTTCTTAACCATCCAAACTTCTTAACCATTTAGCACTTGTGAAACAGCCCCCTAATTCTTTCTAGTAAGTTCATAAAAATCGTTCCATGATGTATGTTTGACCTAACCATAAATATTTTCTCGACCAACCTTACTCGTCCCACCTTGTATGTATGTGTGAGGCATATATCTTGAGTTCTCTTGGTCGTTTTAAGTGTATTGAAGCTAATGACGTACATTAAGCTAATGACACAACAAAATGTGTATGGAATGAAGAAATTATCCTCCTAGTGCAACTATCCTGGTGGGAGTTTGATGTTCAAAATTGTATCTACTTTAAGAACAAAACGCATCACGGTATGACAAGTGAGGATCAAATTCTTAGTTTTTGAAAAATTTAATCAATGATTTCTGAAAGAATATATGCGGACATGTGAACTTACAAAGATACGTTATGTCAAAATAAAAATTAAAAAAACTGAATTTTAATAATCCAAACTATTAACTTTTTTTAACGACATCAAAACTTCTAACTATTAGTACTCAAACTAAACGTTACTAAAATTTTGACTAGTAGCTATCATAGCTTTTAATAACATATCATTAGCTTCATTTATTATGATAACATGGCGTGTGACATGACAATTACACGATATGATTTGTATTTTTCAATTTACTATATAAAAATAACTTAGTGAAAGTGTTCAACTCTATAGCTTTTGTTTCTCTCAAGGTATTCTATCTAGGGGTAGGGGTGTTCATCAGGTTATTTATTCGGGTTTCGGGTTGTTCAGCTTTTTGTTGCTATAAAATCTACCCGATATCCAATCCGTATAACATTCGGGTTGTTCGGGCTTCGGGTAATTTGGGTTTCGGGTTTTTATGATGCGAATATTTTTTATTATTTTTATAAAAAAATAGCTAAACACATAATGTAAAGAAGTACATACTTCATATATATTGTATACGTGACATTTAACAAGTAATGCAGTAAAAATTTCATACAAAATATAATTTGTAAAATTATGATATGAATTATATTTCATTATATTTAGAAAAAGAAAGCTAAACATTCGGGTTATTCGGGTTGTTTGAGTATAAGGTTAATTGGGTCAAGTTATTCGGGTTTTTGTTTCTTTAAATTGTATCAAATACCCGACCCGTATAACATTTAGGTAATTTGGGTTTCGGGTTCGGGTGAAATCGAGCTCGGGTTGTTTGGATTCGGGTGAGTTTAATCGGGTCGGGTAATTCGGGTTTGGATAAATTGAACACCCCTACCTAGCTAGGGGTGTACGCGGTCTGGTTTTTGGATAAAACCGTAACCAAACCATTACTTGCAGTTTTTTATCATTAAAAATCAAAACCGAACCGTTTAAAGTAAAAAACCAAACATAAACAAAACCATAAGAGCGGTTTGGTCCGGTTTGGTTTTGCGGTTTGACTTTATTGTCCAAGTTTAAGAGCTCTAAAAAACATCCCAAAATCTTGTCAAATCTCATAAATTTTCAAAAGTACCAGTATTAGAAATTGATTATGTATATCTGAATATTGCAAGATTACATGTGTTGTAATAATATAATGATAGATGTTTATATATATATATAGGGAAAAGTTCAATGGGGAACCCATTTTTTATCGGGGAACTAGGGAACCATTATGGGCCCTTGGATCATCTTGATTTAATTTTGGGTGGGGAACACCTACACCTTTCAATCCTATACATTGCACTTTCAAAAATAATTAAAAAACACGCTAGCTTGGAGTCGAACCGCTGACCACACGAATCAGAGTCACGCAACATTCCGCTGCGCTGCAGCAAATTTGGTTGTATATTATTCCATTTTTACTTCTCTTAAACTCTTAATTTCGCAGTTTTTTTTATTTTGTTTTGTTTTAGTTTTATGACTTAACTATTATAATTTAAATTTAAAGGTTAGTTTTATGATTAGATTTTAAGATTTATATTTTATCTAGATTGTTATTAAATTTATTTTTTACGTTATGGTTTTGTCATAATTTTTTTTAATGATTTTGTTTTAATTTTATTATTATTTTTTTGTCTATTATTGTTTAGTTTTAAAAGGGTTAGTTTTGGTTTTAGATTTTAAGATTTATATTTAACATACGGCTGTAAATAAGTCAAGCCAACTCACAAGCTATTCGGGATCGGCTCGGTAAAAAACTCCTTTGAGCCAAGCCTTAACATGCTCAAGCCCGATCTCAAGCATAAAAAATGATTGTTTTGTTATCGAGCTCAAGCTTTGCTTTCAAAACTCGTTGAGTAATAGTAAAAGAAACACGCGAGCTAAGTGGATAGAAAGCGTGACCTCTCATGTCGAATTCAAGTGCGTTTCCAATTAAATTGCACATGATTTTGTCTTATACTTACAGATTATATACTTGTATATTAATTGCGCTGCATTAAAAAAAACAAAAAAAAAAACTCAGAAGGTTAACGCATAGAGTTTCGAACAAGAGAAAAGCAATTTTGTTGCCACTGAACCAAGATACACTTCTCTTTTTTTCAACAATTCTATATATATTCGAAACCTTCGCTGCTTATTTTATCTTACAATATTATTGTTCTTCTTATTATTTTTACTATTACTCTTATTCTTATTATTAATATTATTATTACAATTATTATTATTATTATTATTATTATTATTATATATTTTAGAGTTTATGTTTTTGGTTTTAGTATAGTTTTTACGGTTAATTTTTTGGTTTAGTTTTAGAGTTAGGTTTTGCGATTTTGTTTTTAAATTTGATTTGTAAGCATATATTCATTACAACATAATTTTATATTGTTTTCTAAATTTTATATTTGTTTGATGTATTAAAGTATACGTTTTTTACTTATTTGATTTTTGTACTTTCAAGTTTTAGGTAGGAGCGTAAACAAGGTGAGCCCAAGCTCGTATAGGCTCGTGCTCAACTCGTTTTAGTTTAATAGAGTTCGAGCTCGGCTTGTTTCGAGATTTATTTCATAGCTTGAGCTCGGCTCGTGGCCCGTGATCAACTCGTTTTAGTTTAATTGGCAATTTTCTTATCAAGGATGTTTTGTTTTAATTTTTGTTTTGTTTTAGCTTATCATTTCCTTTTAGCGTAAAAAAACATTCACCTGGATGTAACGCTTCAATACAAATATGTTAACCTGTTGCACTGAATCTTGTTGTTTTTTCTTATTTCCAATTTGATATCATATATCAAGTTTTTTAAAAACAATTTTGATTAAACTGGAGTTTGTCGCTTTTTTGAAACCCGAAATCATATATGTAGTTGATTAATCATCTATCAAGTTGAAATCGTATATCGTTTTAAAACTATAAGCACATGTGTTAAACCTCAAATCACATGTACTAAACTTCCAACAAAAAATAATTAACAAGTTTACAAAACTGCAAATAAGTGTGCTAAATATTAAAAATCACATGTGCTCAACCTCAAATCACATGTGCTCGCATGTGATAAAACTAGAATCACATGTGTTAAACCTCAAATCATACGGGTTAAAACTAGAATCTCATTTGCTAAACCTCACATCACATGTACTAAACTTCCAACAAAAAACAACTAACAAGTTTACAAAACTTCAAAGAAATGTGCTAAATATTAAAAATCACATGTGCTAAAACTCAAATCACATGTGCTAAAACTCAAATCACATGTGTTAAACCTCAATAACATGAAATAAAACTAGTATCACATGTGCTAAACCTCAAATCACATGTTATAAAACTAGAATCACATGTGCTAAACCTCAAATTTAAAGTGTTAAACCTTAAATCACATGAGATAAAACTAGAATCACATGTGCTAAACCTCAAATCACATGTGTTAAAACTAGAATCACATGTGCTAAACCTCAAAGCAACGTGCTAAACTTCCAACCAAAGCCAATTAATATGTTTACAAAACATCAAGTAAATGTGCTAAACTATAAATCGCATGTGATAAACCAAATATCACATGTGATAAAACTAGAATAACACGTGATTCTAGTTTCATCACATGTGATTTTGAGGTTTATCACATTTGATTCTAGTTTAGCACATGTGATTTGAGGTTTAGCACATGTGATTCTAGTTTTAGCACATGTGATTTGTAGTTTAGCACATGTGATTGTAGTTTTAGCACATGTGATTTTTAATTTTTAGCACATATATTTGAAGTTTTGTAAAATTGTTAATTGTCTTTGGTTGGAAGTTTAGCACGTGTGATTTAAGGTTTAGCACATGTGATTCTAGTTTCATCACATGTGATTTTGAGGTTTAGCACATGTGATTCTAGTTTCATCACATGTGATTTTAGGTTTATCACATGTGATTCTAGTTTAGCACATATGATTTGAGGTTTAGCACATGTGATTCTAGTTTTAGCACATGTGATTTGTAGTTAGCACATGTGATTCTAGTTTTAGAACATGTGATTTTTAATTTGTAGCACATTTATTTGAAGTTTTGTAAACTTGTTAATTGTCTTTGGTTGGAAGTTTAGCACGTGTGATTTAAGGTTTAGCACATGTGATTCTAGTTTCATCACATGTGATTTGAGGTTTATCACATGTGATTCTAGTTTTAGCACATGTAATTCTAGTAATAGAACATGTGATTTGAGGTTTAGCACATGTGATTCTAGTTTTAGCGCATGTGATTTTTTAACTTTTAGCATATTTATTTGAAGTTTTGTAAACTTGTTAATTGTCTTTGGTTGGAAGTTTAGCACGTGTGATTTAAGGTTTAGCACATGTGATTCTAGTTTCATCACATGTGATTTGAGGTTTATCACATGTGATTCTAGTAATAGAACATGTGATTTGAGGTTTAGCACATGTGATTTGAGGTTTAGCACATGTGATTTGAGGTTTAGCACATGTGATTCTAGTTTTAGCGCTTGTGATTTTTTAACTTTTAGCATATTTATTTGAAGTTTTGTAAACTTGTTAATTGTCTTTGGTTGGAAGTTTAGCACGTGTGATTTAAGGTTTAGCACATGTGATTCTTGTTTCATCACATGTGATTTTGAGGTGTAGCACATGTGATTCTAGTTTAGCATTTGTGATTTGAGGTTTAGCAAATGTGATTCAAATTTTAGCCCATGTGATTATAGTTTTAGCACATGTGATTTAAGGTTTAGCACATTTGATTTTGTTTTAGGACATGATTTTCAATTTTTAGCAAGGTTTTGTAAACATAAATTGTCCTTGGTTGAAAGTTTAGCACATGTGATTTGAGATTTATCACATTTGATTTTAAGTGTAGCACATGTGATTCTTGTTTTAGGACATGTAATTTTGTGAATTTGAAAAGGTATGAAAAATTTTAAATAATTACGAAAGTTATTAGAAATTTAAGAAAAAGTAGAGAAATTGCAAAAAAACTAGAATCACATGTGCTAAACCTCAAATCACATGTGTTAAACTTCCAACCAAAGACATTTAACGAGATTACAAAACCTCAACTAAATGTACTAAAAATTAAAAATGACATGTGTTTAAAATGGAATCACATGTGCTAAACTTCCAAGAGACAATTAATATGTTTACAAAACCTCAAATAAGTGTGCTAAACCTCAATTACATGTGGTAAACCATAAATGCAAGTGCTAAACCACAAATCACATTTGTGCTAAACCACAAATCACATGTGCTAAACCTCAAATCACATATGCTAAAACTAGAATCACATGTGATAAACCTCAAATCACATGTGCTAAACCTCAAATCACATATGTTAAAATTAGAATCACATGTGATAAACCTCAAATCACATGTGATAAACTTCCAACCAAAGACATTTAACAAGTTTTGAAAACCTCAAATAATTGTGCTAAAAAATAAAAACCACATATACTAAACCTCAAAGCACATGTGCTAAACTTCTCACCAAAAACAATTAATACTTTCACAAACCTCAAGTAAATGTTCTAAACTTTAAATCACATATGGTAAATCGCAAATCACATGTACTAAACCTCAATGAAACATAACCAGTGTTTTTAAACCGGTCGGTCCGACCGATTGGACCGCGGTCGGACCGTGTTTTTTGAGAATCACGGTTCGATAGGTCACGGTCTGATAGGTGTTTGTGAACTGCTGCGAACCGCTCGAATCGTTATCGAACCGCTCGAACCGGACCGTTTTGAACCGCTATCGAACCGTTTTTTCTTGGATTTTATGTTTATATCTATAACTTTTTGTGTTTTAGGTGATGAAACTCAATATGTTGATGTTCTGAGTGATGAAGATGATGAATTAGTTTTACTTAATGATGAAAAATTAGATATGTGGCGTGACATTTGAACTTATAACTTATGATTATGATGATTTGGTTTTATTTTGGTGTTAAAATTTGTTTAAATTGTAACTTTTTTATGGTTCTTGGTGTTAAAATCTGTTTGATTTATGACTTTTGTGTTATAACTTAATATTATTGAACTTAGGTTGTGTTTAAATTAGAATTCTTATGATATTATTTTGATAAATGTATATTTCGTCAAACCCCGGTCCGACCGGTCCGACCAATAAAATTAGAATTACGGTTCGGTGTCCGGTTCGGTTTTCAAAACATTGAACATAACTCTAAAAGCTAAACCCAAAATCACTAACCATAAAGCTAAACCGTAAAAAGTTAACCATACAAGATAAAGCATAATGTTAAACCATAAAATAGTAAATTTTATAATAAAAAACATCAAATCTAGAACTAGTAATACATGGAACCAGAAAAAAGAAACTAATAAAACTTTGGTTCATTGATTTAAGTTAAAAGAAAAAAGTATACATACTTAAGTTTAACTTATATATAAAAGAAAAATAAAAAAAACAAAGAGATATGTGTAAAGAATAAAAAAAATGATGTTTTCTAAACAAATAAAACATTTTGTTAAGTGATAAAAGTTCTTGTCTAAGAATCACATGTCACACTTCGATCCAAAGTCAAGCTCAAATTTTTTAAAGCTTAATTGTAAAGGATAAACGGATCTAAACTAAAAAAAACCTAACCTAAATAACTAAACAAAAAAACTAAATCTATTTAAGTCAAACGAAAAACTTAATCGAAAAACCTAAACCGAAAAACATAACAAAAAAATCTAAACCGAAAAACCTAAACCAAAAAACATAACCAAAAAACCTAAACCGAAAAACATATAAATTAAAAACAAAAATCTAATCCTAAAAACTTAGCTCTAAAAACTACATCCTAAAAATAAAATCAAAACATATAACTAAAGGAACAGAGAAGAATATAAAAAAATAAAAAAAAACAAGCAGCGAGACGGGATATGTAATAGAATATCGAAATGCTTACACATGAGTGCTGCAGAGTAGCTGGTTTATGCGCGTGTGTTTAAGAAAGGTGGTCGCAAGTTCGATCCAGACCAGCGCGTTTTTTTATTTTTTACTGCAATGCACAGGATTAATTGGGTGTAGGTGTTCCCCACCCTTAGGTGATCCAAGGGTCCAGAATTGTTCCCTAGTTCCCCAATAAAAAAGGGGTTCCCCATTGAACCCTCCCCTATATATATATATGATCGATCTGCTAATTATGACCTATTTTAACACCGATAAATTAATAGATATTTTAATACTTTAATTTACAAGAACTCATACATAAGTTCTAATGTATATATATAATTATATATATACACACACAGGTGCGCGTACGGTCCGGTCTTGTTTTTTACAAACGGTTTTTGGTATAAACCGTAAACCAAACCGTTTGGTCCGGTCTGGTTTTTTATGAATGGTTTTTTGTAAAAGCATAAACCAACCATGAAACCAAACCGATGAACAGTTTAAAGGATTTTATGGTTTGAAACCAAACCGTAAACACCCCTAACTTTACCAACGACTTCTTCACAATCAAATTCCTATTTCCTAGCATATGTTTCTTTATTTATAGATGCTTTTGTTTATTTTTTTTTTTTGGTTCGAGCAATTATCTTTTCACTTGATTTTTTTGTTTAAAGAATGTTGTTTGTTTCTACAACATGTCGCACACCACGTCACTCATAACGTCATCATAAATTAATGATATTAATGGTCTGTTGAACTAGGGTTGTTATTATAACATAATTAATTTTTTCGTTCGTATGTTACACTGATAGAAACATAAAAAACAAATAAAATTTATTTTTATTTTTTTTTAATTAAGTCACTCAACCTTTGTTTGTTTCAATTAGATAACTTAACTTTAAAAACGTGTTTCAATATTAGGTAATTAACTTGTATAATAGGTAAACATTAACTTCCCGATAGACAACTTAAAGAATAATTGTTTCTAATTTCTTACCACCAACTGTCAAGCTTGTAACATTCAATTTAAATAAAATATAATAAAAATTTTCAAAAAATTTTAAAAGTTAAAAAAAACTGTAAAATTTTTCATAAATTTCTAAAAAAGTCTAAAAAAGCATCATTTTCTTTAGAAATTGCAAAAAATTTAAAAACTTGTGAAATTTTTATAAAAAAATAAGTTGCATATTATCACGTTAAATTAAAGAATAATAAAAATAAATTTTTATACAGTTTATTTGTTTTATGAAATTTTCCTTTAGAAAAAAGAAACATTTAAAAATAAGTTGTCTATTATCATGTTAAATAAAGGTTTGTTAAAGCTAAAAAACAAACTACATATGACAATAAAAATTATCTAGTGTGAACAATAAACATGCTTCTATTTGGCAAGGATTTCATCAAGACTTTGGCTTAGCAATATAGACGCATTGATTAAAAACATTACATTTTGAAATGTTGAATATTTTTTGAACAACTGAATGCAATTTGTTCGATTTTAATTAACATAATAAAAAAACAATGATTATGGACGCAAATGAATTCAAAGGTAATATAAATTTTATATTTTCAAAACAAATCAATTCAAAGCGTAACATATTTTTAGAAAAAAAAAATACTCATTTGATTTACCTTGTTAATTTATAATTAATTAAAAAATAATTTACTTATGGAATGGAAATCTTCATCTAACAAAAAAGCTATAAAAGTTTGAGCGGGAAACATATTTTCTAAATGCCTCTAATGGATGACATGTGTCCTCTAAAACCCTCTTTTATTAAAAGACATAGATTAAAAGTTACGAGTATAGTCACCTTTGATTATTTGTTACCAACCCACACTCTACTCTAGCTTAACCTACTTATTGTCTATTACCATTCGTTTTTCAATAGATAGAAGAATACTAAGTCTTTCAAATTTTCATAGGTCGGTGATGACATTGCTTATTAGTCCTTTAAATATGTCAAATATACATTTTTAACTCATACTTAACTTTAAGGTATGTATGACTTTAAGCTTCTGGATTAACTTGACTATTATTTTGACCTTTGATAACCTTACGTATTAGTCTCCCAGCTCCTAGTTTTACATCTTAACGTCTTTGACCCCCTAACTTTGACCCCATTAAATTTTATCAACGCGTGTGATGATGTTACAATCTGACGGTTGGATCATTCAACTAGTTTTCCATTAAAATACAAAGTATGGTGACCTAAAAGAAAGTCTACAAAAGTTAAGGGGCTATGAACAATTATTTCCTAATTTCACCTTGGTCAAATTCCAAACGAAGGACTCGGTTTATCAAATCAAAAAAACTTTAATCAACGGCTGTGAATAATCCTTAGAACACTATAAATTCTCTTTCGATCCACATCAACTAACTCGAGCCAAGTGTAGTAACAACAGTAAACTATTACGTATTATTTTCGGATCTAAAATCTATTTGCGAATTTGGTTTGAGGATGGCTGGGAAGGGTGAAGGTCCGGCGATCGGAATCGATTTAGGTACGACGTACTCATGTGTCGGGGTATGGCAGCATGATCGTGTTGAAATCATCGCTAATGATCAGGGTAACAGGACGACTCCGTCTTATGTTGCTTTTACAGATGGCGAACGTCTTATTGGCGATGCTGCTAAGAATCAAGTCGCCATGAATCCTATGAACACCGTATTCGGTATGTTTACGAATTAGTACTTCTAGACCTATAAGACTTTGTTTTGATTAATTGATGTGAACAAACCAAGTCCAGTCTTAGCATGTCTAAGCTCGAGCTCGGTTCGTTTCTCAAGCTCGCTCGGCTCTTTTGTTATTTTTTAATTTATTTTATAACTATATTTTATTTATTATATCTTTATATAATAATAGTTATTATACAATTTGTATTTAGTACATAAAATTCAAAATATTATATAAATAAAGGGCCCATGCGAGTCTACTCGAGCTTAATATACGAAGCCAGGGCTAGAGCTCGAACTCGTCTAATTCTTTAGCCTTATTATAAAAACTCAGGTTCGAGCTCGTTTAAGCTCACGTCCATTCTAGTTTCAGCAAACCACATCCTTCTAGTTCTTGGTTCTAGACCAGTATGATATATTAACATGGTTTCGAGGAAAAAACTAACATTTTTTATTCTAGGTGATCCGCTCAACTACCGGATGTGGTGAGTTGGATCACCTGGAATCAAAACGAACCTAAATATATACTTTCCTAGAAACCAAAATACATCTGGTTATCTGTTGATTGATCTGTTTATTATCTTTGATTCATGACTCGAAAAACAGATGCAAAGCGACTGATCGGTAGAAGATTCAGTGACACATCTGTACAAGATGACATGAAGTTATGGCCATTCAAGGTCTCTTCTGGTTCAGCAGAAAAGCCCATGATTGGAGTTTCATACAAAGGTGAGGATAAACAGTTTTCAGCTGAAGAAATATCTTCCATGGTACTCACCAAAATGCGCGAAATCGCCGAAGCATTTGTGGGAA
Organism: Tagetes erecta; assembly: GCA_030867185.1. Lineage (NCBI taxonomy): Eukaryota > Viridiplantae > Streptophyta > Magnoliopsida > Asterales > Asteraceae > Tagetes > Tagetes erecta. Next base: position 58,779,083 of record CM061493.1, read on the forward strand.
CAACGGTCAAAAACGCAGTCGTTACAGTCCCTGCATACTTTAACGACTCGCAAAGACAAGCCACCAAAGATGCAGGTGTCATTGCTGGTTTAAATGTGATGCGTATCATCAACGAGCCGACTGCTGCTGCCATTGCTTATGGTCTAGATAAGAAAGCTGCTAGTGTCGGTGAGAAAAATGTGCTTATATTCGACCTTGGTGGTGGTACGTTTGATGTATCGATTCTTACGATCGAAGAGGGGATCTTTGAAGTGAAATCGACTGCGGGTGACACGCATCTTGGAGGTGAAGATTTTGATAACAGAATGGTGAATCATTTTGTTCAAGAGTTTAAAAGAAAACACAAAAAGGATATTACCGGAAGCCCGAGAGCTTTGAGGCGGTTAAGAACCGCGTGTGAGCGAGCTAAGCGGACGCTTTCGTCCACTGCTCAAACGACAATCGAGATTGATTCGTTATATGAAGGTGTAGATTTCTACACCACTATAACACGTGCAAGATTCGAAGAACTTAACATGGATCTGTTCAGAAAGTGTATGGACCCGGTTGAGAAATGCTTGAGAGACGCTAAAATGGATAAGAAAGCGGTTCATGAAATCGTACTCGTGGGTGGGTCCACACGTATCCCAAAAGTACAGAATTTGTTACAAGATTTCTTCAACGGAAAAGAACTTTGCAAAAGCATCAATCCTGATGAGGCGGTTGCATATGGTGCTGCAGTTCAAGCTGCAATTTTAAGCGGCGAAGGAAACGAAAAGGTACAAGATTTGTTACTTCTAGATGTCACCCCTCTGTCTCTAGGTCTAGAGACAGCAGGCGGTGTCATGACAGTTTTGATCCCAAGAAACACGACAATCCCAACAAAAAAGGAACAGGTTTTCTCAACTTATTCCGATAACCAACCTGGTGTTTTGATTCAAATTTATGAAGGAGAAAGAACACGTACACGCGATAACAATTTGTTAGGAAAGTTTGAGCTTTCGGGCATTCCTCCCTCCCCTCGTGGGGTTCCTCAGATTAATGTTTGCTTCGACATAGACGCGAACGGTATCTTAAACGTGTCTGCAGAAGATAAAGTTGGTGGGAAGAAGAATAAGATAACTATTACTAACGATAAGGGGCGGTTATCAAAGGAAGATATTGAGAAAATGGTGCAAGAAGCTGAGAAATATAAGGCTGAAGACGAAGAGCATAAGAAGAAGGTGGAGGCTAAAAACAGTTTAGAAAACTATGCTTATAACATGAGGAACACTATCAGCGATGAAAAAGTGTCGGAAAAGATTGCTGCAGGGGATAAAAAGAAGATGGAGGATGCAATTGAGCAAACTATCAGCTGGTTGGATGCAAACCAGTTGGGTGAAGTTGATGAGTTTGAGGATAAAATGAAAGAGTTAGAAGCGATATGTAATCCAATTATCGCAAAGATGTATCAGGGCGGTGGTGTCCCAGATGCTGCTGGTGCCACCGCCAGTGCGGGAGCCGCTCCTACCGGTGGCAGCAGCGGTGCGGGACCCAAGATTGAGGAAGTTGATTAAATTGTTGATCTTTGATGAAATTTGGTTGTTATTTAGATAATGTTTTGGATTGTTTGTTTTAGGGAAGGGTAGGTAATAATAGCTTCTGGTTATTTGTTTAGGCTGGAGGAAGTAATTGTTATATTTTTATGGTGAATAAAGGTAACTCGATTTTATGTGTTTTTATTTTTAACTGTGATAAACTTTAGTTATATGATAATATTAATACATTCTCTAATTATTCTCCCATTCATCGATACTTACGTTCACAGTGGAAGGTGGTCACAGGAAGAAACACTTTCCTGTGACGAGACAAACGACATTTTTTGTTTTGTTTTGTGGACTAGTCGAACGACCCAACCATGTACTAATCATCATTATGCTTAAAACTTAATGATAGTAAAATAACTAGTGAAGTCCTAAAAATATAGAAGACAAATATATGGAAGATTGCAAAGAGGGTATGGACAAGATCCGGTGGGGTTAATGATCCGATGGTGGTCTGTAACGGTACCCATTGTTGTGTGCGTTTGTCTTCGCTAAGTGATAAATTGTACCAGTCATTCCTGAGCTATTAAGTAGTTTCTGCCTATGGTCCCCCTTCTTATCACTAAATTTAACTCCACCCTATCATTCTATGTCAGATAATAAAAACCTAATTCCATGAGCTAAAAATCACCTCTAAATATATTACATCAACTGTCATGATATCGCCTATAAGGGCAGACGGAGTCAAGAAAAGGATGGATGGTGGTGGTCGTAGAAAGTCATAAGGCTGACCATCAAACATTGTCCTCGTGTTGCAATTTGTCACATGGAAACAAAACAACTGAGCATTATCAACTTATCAAAAGACCAAAGCATGACTATATCGGTGGTATCCTTTAATAGTTATGACAAGTGAAATCTACATCTACTTTGGTGCCTATTTAATGAGCTTAAAACGGATCATATCCGTATTATGAAATTTAACAGACAAAGTTTCTTGCCCACCTATGGCGATTGTTTGTAATACACTTCTTTCCTGATTCAATAGAGACAGATGTCGGGGAGTAAACCAAAAATTTACTATTTTTGAGCTACCAAAGTCAGATATTATTATTAAAATACATCACGAAATTAATAAGGTTTAACATGAGACGAGAATGTTAGACTCTTAACAACTTGCTCAACGCAAAATATAGTTGGTGGCTACTTTAAAAGGTCGTTAAAACTTATAACAAAATCAGCTTATAATGAAAAGAAGATGTTATGCAATGTAGTTTTCATAATACCCATGTATAATACATAAAATCAACAAATTCTTTACATTGTTGTGAGTAGGTTAAACATTCATTTCTATATAAGTAGCAAGGTATGAAAAAACTTATTAGCATGTGGAATAAAAAATGTATCACACCCTAACAAATATGACCCACATATAAAATGTTACTTATGACTACTCATAAGTAACATTTTTGTATTTATTTCAAGCACAAAATTATTTCATGGAGCAGAGTGAAAGTGATTAGATTACACAGTAAAGCACATCAGGACACATCAGAACTAGTCCCATTTTCCATGGCCCCACCCCCCACCTTGACTTGCAGTCTGATAGAGAATATTGTTCCCCACCTTCTAAATATGCTACTTTACAAGTGTTCAATGTTAAAAGCAAGTGAATCAGTTGAATCTTTGTATGTAAAAAGTGCCTGAATTAAAAAATAAGTAAATGAAATTTAATGTACTAATACAGAGCAGTATGTGCACAAATGCTTCAGTATGATGAGCAATTCAATAGAGCATGAAATGAAGATAAAGGTACTTTAATAAGTTTCATAATAAAAGAAGTGAACATTTCATATGGGCTTCTTTTAAGATGAAACTTCCAGTAAAGAACATTAATAAACAAGTAATTGGGTTTTTGTTAGATTAAAAGTGCAACTAAAGTTTAAAACTCATAAAAAAATAACAAATTTTGCACAGATAAGAATAACAACTCTAGTTCATTCTTGGATTGTACCTGTGGAGAGCTTGGATTGAAAGGATCATATCAAATGTTAACCCTCCGTTTCTTTATCGTTGGAAACGGTTAATGTGATAAAGGAACCAGTTTCTTCATCCTTGATCACAACATCATCATTACCATCATCCTTGTCAAATCTTGTCATCATCTTTCTTTGAAGTTTATCTTCAGCATCTCTCAAAAACTTGAACTTAGGAGGTGGTGAAGCCCATATCCTGTTGAACTCCGAATCACTCGACGACTGAAACAAAGGACTAAAAGTCCGGTACGAATAATCACCAGGAGTTATAGGGGGAGTGAAGTATGCTGGTGAAGCGAGTGGAGTATAAAATGGTGTATCCAATGAAATCACATCACTTATTCTTCTTGACCCTATTTTACTCATATCTTCTGATTCAAGATCTTCCTTTGTTTCTTCTTTAATAGTGAATAGAAACCTTGGCGGGACAAAAAGGTCCTCTGAATCAACAACTGTGTCATTAACATCCTGTTCTTCAACAAATGGTCTGACCCATATGTTCTTGTTTAGATGAGCTGATGATGCTTGTGGTTCATGAACTTGGGTGTCTGTGGTTAGACCTGATGGGGTCAAAGATGAGGGCTTTTTGCAACAAAACATGTAGAAAAATTCCCTTGCTGGACTATTGTAACTTTGTTGAATCATTTCCCTGTTGGTTACAGTTTTCTTCCACCACAACAGATAATAAAGCTCAGCAACAAGAGCTAGTAAAAGACACCCAAAAACAAGACTTAAACCAAGCCCTACACTACTTGAAGCTCTCATTTTGTTCCACTCACATCACAAGAACCAAATAAACAGAACTTTTATCAAACACTTGGTGTGCTTTCACAAAATGTGAAGCTCACAGGACTTTTATCAAACACTTGGTGTGCACTAAAACATTCACCACAGAAAACCCAATAACCATAGAAATAAAATTCTGTTTAGTTATATAATCATCGTAGCAAATGAAAGAAATTATACCGTCTCTTTTGCTGAAAATCAAACTCTTGATTCATGGGTACTATACGAATTGGGTTTTCGAAATGAATGGTGTATGAATGGATGAAAAGATTGGATTTTTATATGGAAAGAATGAGGGGGAAATGATAAAGAAAAGAGTGGGAAGAAATGGGCAAATCGAAAAGGGTGATTTATGAAGACGCTTGCTTCGAGAGATGCCACACAAAATCACATGGCAACGAAGAAGAAAGTGATGAGTGATGTGTGAATTAATAATAGTGTCGTCAGTTCCTGCACCTACAACTAAAAATATTTAGCAAAATTTCATTTTTCTATAGCTCATTTGCGACTTGGGTAACATAGTATCTCACCCTAATTTTTTTTTTTTTTTTTTTTTCATTACTCAACTCCATTGTCCGGTTACAAATCTTTGAGTTTAACATAATGTTTGGTTACTTGGTATTTGAAAATAAGATGCCGAATAAAATGGCACGTTGTAAGATATTAAAAAAGTGTATGTTAGGTTGATTAATGAAATAAAATCACATGTTACTTTAAAAATTCACGTTTTCTACAAATACTCCAATTTCAACTTTATTGTGGTGTGAGAGTAAAAGGTTTGAATTTTTATAAAAAGACTTAGATTATGTTCTCACTATCAATGTTTTGAGAGAGCATTGGGAACAATAAAAAGAGACTTGTGACAACACAAGTTAGTTCCCTAAGTTGAATGAATTTTACCTCTAGCCGATTATTGTTCATATGGACAGCCGGGTTAGTGGGTTTTCCCCGAAATTGGTGGGGTTTGGACGTTTGGTTACCCAACGCTAACTATATTCACAGAACGTATGAAGTCATCTTTCGTCATTGGGTTACCACGTTCTCTACAGCGCTGATTATAAAAAAATGCACAATTTCATTTCATTGCCTGTTTTCTTTCTTTCCTTCAATGAAAGATTGTTTTTTTAATTCATGAGTAGAACGATGACCCAACTCATGCCCAAACCTTGGCCTGACTTATGTCTCCGATGGGCAACAAGGTCTTAAAGACATTTTTTTTAAATTCAATTTACATTGTGTTTTTTTGTATCATTGTTTTATCCTTTGTAGGATAACTTGACTCGTGAATTTTATAAACCATTTGCCAAGTTTTATAAGGGTATGAGGAGTCCTTACGAGTTCACATGCGGGTAGCCCTACCCGTGTGGTAAAGCCGACAATTTTAGACACATATATACACGAAATCACAACACGAACCTACACATCCTTAACACGTATCGTGTGTCCTTAACAGGTTTTGTGTCCTAAACGGGTAGACACGTATGTCTAAACATGTAAAATGCATGTTACCTATTAAGTACTTGTTACCTGTTAAATATATGTCTAAACATGTAATTTTGCTTTATTTAAGACTTTTGACGACTTTTGTTCATAGGGAAGAAGAAGATATTATCATGTATTAACATATCCGTAATCCAGGTCTTAACATGTTCATCTTATCGTGTCTTATTGTGTTTACAAAGTATTAACAGGTTTATGTTCGTGTTTGGGAAAACGTACACGATAAGTTATCATGTCGTGTTCGTATATGCATGTTTCGTGTTCATGTCTTATTGTGTTTATGTCTTAATAGATACATGTATACACGATTGCTAACCTTACCGTGTGGTAATTAACATTGTCACTGGCATGCAGGGGTGATGGTAGTTACTTACGTACGGGTTTCGGTACCCGCATCACCCTAAGCCTAAAATTCAATGTATTTTAGTGTTTTATCGTGAGGGTAGATAGGAGTAGGGATGGCACTAAAATAGCAAGTTAATTTAATTGGTTGTGACTTGTGAGTGAGGATACTTAGAAGAATGAGGCATCCACTCCCTCCTCTAAGCTATTTTGAAGACATAGACTTTTCTGTTTATGTTTTTACAATTCATCAAAGGTATTTAGAATATATTCTTGATCATTTTCACATGTGTCACTTGCATTAATTTAGAAGGAAAGTCTATCTAAAGTTCTAAAAAAATTGTAAGGTAAATGGCCTTCAAAAATTTATTTTTATAATTCTTCTGATTAAGTTAGAAAATGTATTAGATCATTCACATTCCCATATCATATTACCTTCGACGTCAATGGTCATCTTAATTTCTTTCTCAATCTCCATACCAAACCCTGACCATGTTACCACATATATTGGTTTTGCATTGATTTCCCATTACATTTCTCAAACATGTCTTGATGTCTTGGCATAATTACTAAAGACATGATGTATTCTTGTAGTAGGTGTGTGCTTAGTTACTTGATCTTAGAATAAATAAACATACTTATTAATTTTGAGGGTGTATTAGTTATTTGATCTTAGATAAATAAAATCGTACTTATTAAGCTCGGGGTGTATGGACTAGTATGTGGCAAATGATTATCTTATATTAAACAATTCGTAACACATACTAGTATTTTTAGAGTTATCAAAATTAGTGTTTCATAATTATTATTAATATAACGACCATCATCCCCATATCAAGGTTACATGACCTAGTTTACCTGGAAAACCGATGACAAATATGTGAAACACTGTTCGTTGTCAGGATACGTTGTCAATCTCCAAACCTAGGGTTTGGTGGAGAAGTTGAAAGAAATCATATTGGTTGGCGGATTCGTGGAATGTCGAAGGCTGCACAAGCCATAAATGAGAGGAAGGAACTTTGATGCGTGGAGCCGATAATGTATTGACATTTTCTAAGAGATTTGGTGGCACGAACCTAGGTTCAGAAGGATATGATTGTTGGCAATTTCATATTCAAGGACTTGGAGCACAAGAAACTTGGTGTACAAGTCGAGTAATAACAATTAAACATGTGGGGCTAAAGACTTCCTAATGTGAGTATGATTAAGATGTTAGGTTTTATTTAATTAATTCCTATTGTTTAGCTTTCCTAGTTGTAGTCTAATATGGTTTGGTTAGACTATATAAACCCGTGTTATGAGTCATTGTAATCAAGAGTTTTGAGTGAGTTTTTCTTTTGATTATTAATAAAATATTTTGGGTGTTAGCCAAATTATTGTGAGATCCAATTCACCACTTGAATGATGGCTTTGTTGCAAGAGACGAGAATGAAGGTTAGTAGAGATGAGAATGATAACACCTATGTTGACAAGAATGACGACAAAGATGCACACAACATGGTGTTAGTGTTGATGGCATGAAGGATAATGTGACAACTTGAAAGAATGGTTTTAGTCCACAAACTCATTATAAACTTTACTTTGGATGATAAAGAACCTAAAGAGGTTTTACATTTGCACCCATGAAACCCTAGCTTTGATGTATAGGGTTATTTTCTGAATTTTTTTCAAACCTGTATGTTTTAGAAAAGAAAAATGGACAACTTGGGAAGTCAGCCCAAATTAGTAAACCGATAGAACCACTTCTTGGTGGAGCGGTTTATAAACAAATTTTTTTTGCAGGTCATTGTTGCAAACTGACTAATGTACTTGTGTCAAAGTTTAAAAAAAATTAATCGTGAAGTGCTCCTAGGTGGAGTGGCTTATGAACAAACTAAAAAGCCTCACTAACATCGTCAATCTCTAACCAACTAACTTTCAAACTAGTTAAAAACTAACTTGACTAACAAACTTAACTAATCTTCGTCAAAACTTCAATTTTCCGACGACAACATTTCCTAGCAACCCTCCCGCAACAACAACGTACATTTTGTTATTAACTTTTTGAATGTTTTCCGGCCAAAAATTTTTAGCCCAATGCTATCGGGTTCTAGATACAAAACACTGTCGTCTCTTGGACCCGGGTGCATAATTTATGAGTTTGAGTATGGTGATCAATAAATACTGTTGGTGGAGAGATTGAAAAGTTTAAGTAAGATTAGGGATATGATGAGTGCATGAAATACTTGGTGGTGTAAGAATTATTGGATAGTGAAGTGTAGTGTAGTGTTTGTAGGGTAAAAATAATTTTGATATAAAAGTGAAAGGATTAAAATTAAAAGCGAAAAACAAAACAAAATCAAAACTGAGAAGGAGTCGTCCATAGTTAACAGTGATTTATGAAGAATTATGTTATACTTTCATCGTCTCATTTTAAATGTTCATTTTTTTATTTTTTGGTTCTTAATTTAAATGTCAATTTCAAAAATAAAAGTATAGTTTCTAATTTGCCCCTAATTATTTAACACAAAAGCTACTTTATAACTAAAAGACAAAACACTTTAATGATAATATTATCATTTTATAGGTTGAAAATATATAATGATCAATTTTTTCTTAAACTTTATATTATGTGTCATATGATACTTAAAATGGGACGGAGTACTATGTTTATGTATATGTGCATGTACTATAATTTATCATTCAAATAAATAAGAGTTAACTGCATAACTAGGACCTGTGGTATAGGCAAAATAACAAGTTTGAGTACTAAGTTTTTTTTTGTTGCAAGGTCGAGTATCCATCTTTTAATTTGTAACGAGTTTGGCTATTAACACTAACATACATTTGTTTTTCTGTTAAGTTAGAGTGCAATTTAGTCATTTAACATATAAGGGACTTGTTATGTTAAACTATAACTTTGTGAGGTGCAGTTTGTAATTAGCTATAAAACATAAAACCCCATCCACCCACCTTGTTGACCGTATTATGTCTCTCAAAAATTTCTGACCACCACCACTATTGATCATCACCATCGTTTTGTCTTCGTCGCTAAAGTTGGCCACAATCACCGTCTCTTCGTCACCAACGTAGCTGGGATCTATCAAGGGTTTTCAAAGTTTGGGCCACCACTACCAAATCAACTACAGGGAAGCATGAATCAGTTATTCAGAACTGCATCTGTGATCGATCTGAATTAGAGTATTAGTCTTGGTCTTGTCTTGATTACAACGGCGAGTTCACATGGGAGGTTGTGGTGGATGGGTGATTATTGGGTGTTCGTCTACTATTAGAATGAGTGGAAAGTGGTTGAGATAAACGACAAATTTAAATTGGTGGTTTGGTGGTTATGTTTGGTTTCCGGCGAGTGCATTTTCTTCTGGTAGAGACAAACGACAATGTTAGTGGTGGTGGATAGAAGGCAACAATGGGTAGGTATGGTTTGATTGTTTGAGGTATAATTTTTTTAAGTTTAGACTAATTACGCAATTGGTCCCTAAGTTAAAACAAAGTTAATTACATAAATGGTCCATGTAGTTCTTCAAACCTTAAATGACTAAAATACCATTCAACTTAACAGAAAAATTAACATCTGTTAGTGTTAATACCTAAACATGTTACATATTGAAATATCAATACCCGACCTTGCAACAAAAAAAACTTAGTACCCAAATATGTTACTTAGCCTAAACCACAAGCTTTATTTGTGTAATTAACTCAATAAATAAAGTAACTTTATACATCATAATATTAAAATAATTATATTATACGGAGTAATATGTTTTAAAAAAACGCTATAATTCTTGGATTTTAATGCAACATCAATCAAATTTTTAAAAAATCAAGTCAAAATATCGTATTATTATTTTCTTTTATTACATAACATGTCGAATTTTATACGCATGTAATGCACAAGTAATAACATAATATTATATATAACATGGATGCTTAGGGATGAGCTTTTGGTACCGAGTACCGGTACCGTCCCGGTACCATACCGACTTGGCAATATCGGTACCGGTACCAACTTTTCTTGAAATTTGGTACCGGTACCGGTACTTTACCGGTTAGTACCACGTTGGTACCGGTTAAGTAAAAATAGTTTTTTTAGTATATTTTATATAATTTGAGATGTTATGAATGTTGTGTATTACATGCTTAATGTTATAAAGTGTTTCTTTACAACTTTGAGTTATTTTATACTCCCTCCGTCCCAATTTAAATGTTATGGGACCCACAACACAAAGATTAAGAAAAAATAGATTATTATATTATTTTAACCTATAAAATGACAAAAATACCATTAAAGTAATTTGTCTTTTAGTCATAAAGTAGATTTTATGTTAAATAATTAGGGGTAAAATTGGAAATTATATTTTTATTTTTGGATTGGACATTTAAATTGGGACAACCAAAAAAAGAAAATTTGGACATTTAAAATGGGACGGAGGGAGTAATATTTTTTAGATTATTAATCTTTAAATTTAATGAAGTTGATATGATTTTTAATTAATATATACCATATTTCATTTCTTTTTCTTATATTCAAGTATATTATAGTATAGTTATATTAAAAAGTATAAAATTAAACCGAAATAAGCAAATAAATTTTATTAAAAAAAGATAAAACATGAAACTGATACCAACGTGGTACCAGTACCGAAATACCGGTACCGGTATCGTCCCGCTAAATTCGATACCAGTACCGGTACCCACTTTTTTTAAAACTCGGTACCGGTACTACGCGGTACCAGTACCAGGCGGTACCGGTACTCGTCCCGATCTCATCCCTATGGATGCTTATGTATGTTCATGCATACATATATGTTATAAGCAAAAAAACACATATACATTATACGTTCATGAAAAGAAGATGAAAAGTCTTAACTCGAATGCCTCAAACAAATTTAAAAATATCCACTTGTAACAACTAACAAGTGATATGAAAGTTATTTCGCGTTAAATGTTACACCAATAAATAATGTATAGGAACAATCTAGTTAATAACTTTCCTATAGTATATATAAGTTAAAGTAATAAGCAACATGTTTAAAAGTTATTAATTATATTTCAAAATAACTCATTTTGATTTATACGTGTTTGTTTCACCCATGACAATTTTAAATTTTGTCACATTGCTCAACTTGACTATTGTCCTATTGCACGTTTCGATCAAGGGACCACGTTAATTTGTTTTGTGGGAAGGTTATAAACCTAAAACTACTCAAAACCAATTTTTGGTATGAACTTCAATGCGTTACATTAGTTGTTTAGAAATTTACTGTTTACCAAAAAGAATTAAAATAATCATTCCTAATTAGTTTGAAATTTATGTAGAAAAAAGTGTTATCACAATTCACAAAACAAACTCAAAATCGAACTCCAAATCTAGAAACAATCTAATCACATTGGCTATCTTATTGCATGCTCTTACCATAAAAAAGCCCTCAATTTGACTAGATCTTATGACACGTATCGATTTTGTGGTCTTGTTGTATCTTGTTGCGTTTGCAGGTTAGCTACACACCTACACGTATAATATCAACTAGAGGAAGAGCAAGAGTTGTTGCATCCACTCAACAAATGGCGTAATTACAGACTACCAGTGCGAGTAGTACAATCACATGTTGCTTGCATGGGACATGAAAAGAATGTGTGCACTCAGGTAGAGTGCGTAGCTCTTCTCCTTCCTTAAACTCATTTAGACAAAACACATATCGTCTCATCACCCTCTGAGCCCATGACCTTTGTGTGTTCATGGGATGGGATGAACCCAATCATGTATATACTATAGTTATCGACGCTTGTCTTGGTTTCTCATGGTTGTATCTCTAGCTATGTGCCTTGTGGTCGTCTGTGACGATGCGAGTCCCACGAAAGCATGAAGCTAGACATAATGATTTAATGCAATCAGTAATGCCCTAGATGCCATAATGAGAAAAATAATGTATGCTTCGGAAGAATGTGTTACTATCATAACTCATTGGAGTTGTTTTAAATATGAGTGGGAAATATGCTCAAGTAATTTGCATATATAGTATAAACAAGTCTAAGAATATTTGAAAAGAGGCGATTAGTGCAAGATTTCCTAAAATTCCCTAGTGTTCTTCAGGATTTTCTTTATATGATAAAGGTTTAGTTCTTATAGTCGTCAATAATGATCCAAATTTAAGGTGTATTAGTGTATATCTACATGTCATAAATTTGAATAACTCATTCATTTATTAACATTTTAAATATGACACATTGAAAAAATCCTATGTGACAAATTATCTTTTCATTTAGCGTACGGATCATATTCAAGTAAGATATTATTCACCTATATTTTTCTAATAATTAAATGGGTTATTGGATTTAATCACCTCCAACTATTGGTTATTGGTCGCTGTCACCCTCAAGTATCACTTTGGCCAATATAACTCCCAACTAAACACTTTGGTGTTCGTATCACCAAAAGTCAAACCAATTCAAGTCACTTTTGGTTAATTCATTACTATTTTTTTGTTAGCTTTTGGTGTTACGGACACCGTATTACCAAAAATTAACCAATTCAAGTCACTTTTGGTTAACTTTTGGTGATACGGACACCAAAGTGTTTAGTTGGGAGTTATATTGGCCAAAGTAATACTTGAGGGTGACAGCGGCCAATAACTAATGTTGAAGGTGATTAGATCCAATAACCCTAATTAAATTTATCATGTACCTCATTTAAGTTTTATAATATTTTCTTATTACTATATATTTAAAGACAAACTTCATGAATAGTTTACTTTTTGTTTTGCATTTTGGCCACCATGTAGTTTTATATGTTTTATATTTTAGCCATCATGAGTTTGAGGTTATGTTGTTTTATGTTTTGCAATTTAGCCACCATAGTTTTAGTAGGTTTTGTATTTTGACCACCAAAGTAAAATAATTCTTTTGTAAATAAGTTGACTATGACAGACAATTAGTTTTGTGGTTGCTTGCCCTTGGATTCTTAAAACAAGTCATGCTCATTTTTGTTTATCTCTCTTGCTGTCTCATTTGACTACTGTCGTTCTGTTGCTTTCGGTCGCCTTCGTTGTCTTCTTTCTTTCTTCAATCGACGATGGATGGTGGTGGTGGATGACAGATAGTATGGTGGTTTCCTTTTGTTCTGAGATTCTATTGAAAGAGACATTGACCTATTGTTGTTAGCACTAGATTAGATGTTTTTCATTATCATGGTGTTGTGTAAAATTATTTTGTTATATTTGTTTGAGGTTGAAAGACCTTTTTGTTTTCATTGGTTTTAACACGTGTATGGTTTTAATTGTTATGATGACAAAAATTTAACCATATGCAAAAGGCTCGGGCAACGCACGAGCCAGTATAATCCTAGTTCATATTAACCCGTGGATTACATAGTAACTATATATTTTCCTAATAACTAAATTTATATTTTTCTTTTTCTAGCTACTTAATTTAAATTTTAAAATACTCTATTAACCATATTAACCAGTAGATTATGTAGTAATTATAATCATTGTGGAGTATATATTACATGGGTTCTTATATAAGAAATATATTTAGTAACGTGATTTTTTATCCAAACTCGTGTGTTACACGGGACGTTAAACTAGTAGATACAAGAAAATAATATATTAATGAAAGTATTACAATTGGAGAGTAATTAACATTGACATATTCGGTACAAAATACCAAATAGATAATATGTGAATATAAATTCTTGTCAACTTATGTTAACGTACTAGTTTGGTTACCTAGTCGCATGCTACAGTGAATATAAAGTTGTATGTGTATGGCATTCGTATTTTGCATGCTTTCTTTGTGCATACTACTTTGTAGGTATAAGTTGATTGCATTGTCCTCAAACCAACCTAGACCTTCTAACCCATCCAATAAGTTTTGTAAGGAAAATGGCATAGCAAGTATTTAACTGACCGAGCCTGGAACACGACATCAAAATGGATTAGCAGAGATGATGAATCAGACTTTGAATTATGGTAGGGATGTAAACCCGATTACAGTACGTAATTTGAGGGTGTTTGGTTCATTAGTTTATTAATATGTGAGATAGAATAAACTTGATCTTAGAGCTTAGAATTGCATTATGTTAGCTTATCCTAAAGGTGTTAAGGCTAGCTTGAAGATTATGGAGATTAGAACATGGAAAAGTTATAGTTAGCATATATAGATATTGTATCCAGGGTATGATGTACAAAAATGTTGTAGTCAAAGGTATTGTGACACTATGGAGGATCAAGGCGTGTTCAAGTTGAACGAAGCATGAGTTTGTTTATGAAAATCAACAAGAAACAAATGAAATCTCATATCAACATGAACAAGTAGCAGATAAGTTATAGACTATAGTCTTACAAGAGACATAATAATGTGCACTAAATTATACATATTTTTATACATCAACCCATTTAAGATTTTTTTATAAAAATATAGATAAATTATCACTAGACATGTTTAATTACTTTTATATTTCAGGACAATCGAGGCTGAAAAGACAAAATGAAGCAAAAACTAAGTATTCAAGAAAATGTTACAAAAATCGATAGGGCTTGGGTTGTGTCCTATAGAAACATCTCGTGCCTACCTCAAAAGAGATAGAAAGATCCTCCCCCGGTCCCTTAAGCTTCCTGGACCCCACTAGAGCAGACCACGACACGTGCTCTGAAGGCATGTACCGTGCCTTCCACCAGATGTTGTTAGAAAAGACAAACATTTCCCGAAATGAAAAGACCCATTTTTGAAAGACATGGGGCGTTCCTCATAGACATGGGGACGTGTCTAACCGATTTCACCTTATAAATAAACGGCCTTCTCCACCATTTCAAGTTGCTCAATGCATTTCGCATCCCCTATAAATATAAGGCATTCTACATTTTTTAGTTTTGTAATCTTTCAAGATTGTAAGAACTTCTAAATATATCACCAATCTTGTTATGTTTAATCTTAGGCTTTCTAGTTTGACGTTGCGTAAAGCATGATTGGCTAGGTTCTTTTAGATCAATTGGGGAAGATGATTCTTGGTGTCTTGATGGCTAATAAATCAAGGTGTTTTGGACGCAGTTTTGAAGGGGAAAATAAATTGACATCGACTTTATAGAACTGATTAGATAAGAAACATTTCGGGGAGAAAAAAAATTGACTCTCAAATGAGAGAATTGATTAAATTATGAAACGATTTTTTGTGGGTTTGATTATCTTATATTTATTTGTTACCAAATATTTTGTTAATTATATGTAATGTGATTAAGTTGTTATCTAAGAATCATTTCCTTAAATATTACATTTTAATTTTTTTTACTCATGATAAAATTAGCCCTTGTATATACACAAGTTTTAAACCAAATAATATATTGAATGTGAGTTTTTGAACATCTATAAAAACAACCCATAAATCTTATGTTTGTTGGTTCAAACATTCATGTCTCCCTATGTCTAGGTAGTGTAAACATTTTAATCACTTGGAAAAGGGTTAGAGGGTATGGTTTGGGACTTTAGGTTGGTTAAATTCTTGCCGCATGTAGACGGAAGATATGTTCAAAGAACGAGAACTTGATCTAGTCCATTGTCATTACTCTTGTGAAGATAGTATTGGGTTACGATCACTTACAAGTAGTATACTTAATACAATAACCCTCATTGTGAATTTGTTTCCCTAATAATTCATCTCTCTCTCTCTCATGGCATTTATTACACACGGTTTCACTTTCTTCATAAAACATCTTTAGGTGATTGCACTTCCTAAGAACTGGTGTAGCTTTTCGAATAGACATAATTTGGCAAACCTGAACTAGGAGTCATTTCTACATTCGTATAGCATCATTTTGGAGTGTCTATATTTTAGGATCCAACTACTATCATTGTCATCCTAACTCGATGGCTCGCCATAGGGTCATTGGAGACTACTTAGAGGCCATTAGAAAATACCAAATAGTCACCGATGTCACTAAGGAAAAGTCGCACCTAAGTGACCACTTCTTATTATTGATTTCACAAAACTATTTTGAGCTAATTTTTTTTATAGTCTTTATTTTCTTTTCTTTTATTTTATTTATAATTTTTATTTTCTTTTCTTTTTTATAAAAACAACTCCTTTTTATGGATTCCAGTAGACATTGATAATATTACGGTACTAAACGCTCTTGTCTCCTTGGATGATCTCGGTATCTACCATCAGTATATACGTAAGCGGTATGTGTAGTTGCCTTAACGTGCCGTTTTGAGTAGTTGTATCTTATTGTGTTTATAAAGTTAAAACCTGAAACAATGTTACATTTGGTTGAAAATATCTATATTTTTACACATAATTAACAACACATCACAGAACTAGAAGACAACATAATGAGTCTACTAGATGAAGATCTAACAATGCAATTTTAGCAAGTGGCAGATTTCCTTAGGGCTAGGGGTAATTTGGGTTATCTTTTAACTCATGCTACGAAGTGTAAATTATTATTTTTTCACGTTTGATGTATCACGGTACCCCTCGCGAAAGCCCAACACCTCAACTTAAAATTTTATTAGCCTAAAGGTTATTTAAAAAACCCAAAAATCTCTAATAAAAAAAAACGCAAATATTTTAATAAAAGACTAAAGATCTTGAGACTTTGGACTTCAATTAAACATCTGGGGTTTAATTTAAAGCCCAAATCTCATGATTTATTTATGTTTTATTTGGACTTCATTGTATTTAACTAATTTGTTGTTTTCTAATTGATTGATTGATCTATGATTATGGAAATGGGTGATGTTGCAAGTGGTGTCTATGGTGGTGAAAGTAGGGTTTTCAAAGAGGTCAGGATTGTCTTCTCTGTTCACTTCCTAACCGGCACCATCACCAAGCCACCCCATTTTTTCCCCTCAATCACCTTCAATCAAACACCAACAAACCAAACAATTTGAAGCTTCAATTACACCGCTCACCTCTTTGTCTGT
Source organism: Tagetes erecta (assembly GCA_030867185.1). Taxonomy (NCBI): domain Eukaryota; kingdom Viridiplantae; phylum Streptophyta; class Magnoliopsida; order Asterales; family Asteraceae; genus Tagetes; species Tagetes erecta. The sequence continues at coordinate 58,796,166 of CM061493.1, forward strand.
TAGGGATTCAATTTCGCTTTGGGGGAGTTGTACGATGGAAGAGGGTGGTCATGACGGGCGGTTGTTGCGGCATTTCTGGAGGTGGAGATGGTTTTAAAGATGAAAATGACTAAAATTAGAAAAATGACCAAAGTGACGGAAGTTAAGAAAATGACTAAAATGACAGAGATTGGGAAAATGACAAAAGTGATAGAAGTTGAAAAAGTACCAAAATGGTATAAAGAAGTTAGAAAAATGACCAAAATGGCCATTTAAAAACATGTGTATGTTGGTCATTTAACATAAAATTAATGGAAACATTGACGAAAGTTGCAAAAATGGCCAAAATGGTAAAAAATAAAACATAAAGACCAAAATAGTCAAAATTGAACAAATCCAGTTACTATTTTGACAATGTATTCAAAATTCACTCTCCCAAATCAATAGAAACATGGTAAAGTCCAAAAAAACTTAGTATTTTGCGTACAACGTTAGTTCTAATTATTTCTAATTATTTTACTAGCTATGGGGGTGGTTGTTGTGGCGATGGTGGTGGTTTGATTTGTAACATCCGACCCCTCATACCACCAATGTTGTCCGCTTTGCTACATTAGAGCTCACGGATTTGTTTTTGGTTGCCCTGATGAAACCTTCCCAGGATGGTCACCCATCCTGAGACTGCTGTCATCCGAGCACGCTTAAATGTAGAGTTCTCCACTCATCCACTAGCATTAAGCCCCCAAACGCATTGTTGGTATTTGAGGTCGGATCCCTTATAAATCCCAGATTTCTCCTGCCCACGGCCGATGTGGGATTTGCCTAGGGTGTTACAAACACCCCCCCTTTTGGACTCATCGTCCTCGATGAGGTTTGCCCCACCATCCCATTCTTGGATGTGGGATTTGCCTAAGGTGCCCCTCTGAACACCCTCGGGGACTCACCATCCTCGATGAGGTTTGCCCCACCATCCCGAACGGCACAGGAGTTGCTCTGATACCAATTGTAACATCCGGCCCCTCATACCACCAATATTGTCCGCTTTGCTACATCAGAGCTCACAGATTTGTTTTTGGTTGCCCTGATGAAACCTTCCCAGGATTGTCACCCATCCTGAGACTGCTGTCATCCGAGCACGCTTAACTGTGGAGTTCTCCACTCATCCACTAGCATTAAGCCCCAAAACGCGTTGTTGGTATTTGAGGTCGGATCCCTTATAAATCCCAGATCTCTCCTGCCCACGGCCGATGTGGGATTTGCCTAGGGTGTTACATGACTGGTTGGCGGTGGTGATGGTGGTGGTTGCATGGTTGGCGGCGTTGGCGGTGTTGGTGGTGTAAGATAATGGTGGCGATAGTGGAGGTTGACGCTGGCAGGTGGTGGATGTGGTATGTGTGGGTGGTTCTGGTGGTGGTGACAAATGGGGGTGGTTGATGCGAATCATGCGGTGTATGAAAATGTGTATAGATCGAAAAATGAGGTTTTAAATTTATGAAATGGAAGAACTAGACAAGTTCACATAATCAAAAAGTGTATCGGTCGTATGTATCAAGTCAAGTAAGTCTGGATATCGTACCCAATGATTTGAGTTTGGCGGCCTCCAGTACCGGATGTCTATCGAATTTTAACCGATGTAAAAGACTGAGATTTTTACATATAAAGCCTAAATAAAACAAGGAAAAAACAATTTACCTAAAATTATCCTAAAAAGAATATAGTAAGGAAAAATATCTAAAACAAACTAACGATAAAATCTTAACTAAAATATATACTAAAGACGAAAATAAGCTAAAAGAGAACTATGAATGAAATGATGACTACTTAGGCAGAGATCCTAATGATAATCTAACAACTCTCGGCTTTCTAGATATGTCGGCACCGGATCTGAAAATATATCTTCTCAAAACAATGTAACGCATCAGTACATACTACTAATGACTTGTGGATGCCAAACAGTCCTAAAATAAATATGTGAAGCTCACGGTGTGAGGAATGTCTACAAATCACTCCCGAATATCTAAGGGATCCTAAACTGGCTCACATCTCCGTTTACTTGTCCATTTATCCTAGAAACTTACTCAATCAGTAAACTAAAATAACGGGATCATTCGGCTTGTTATAAATTAAGACTAGATAACGCAAGTTTTTAATTTTTATTAAGTAAAAATCACTCATGTAGTGTTTTAACCTGAACTAATTAACAAAAAGATGAAATCTACAAACTCCTACCTCCCATTAACGAGTCTGGCTAGCACATCGGCTCAAATCAATAAATCAACCTTATCTTATGGATATCTATTCCTAGATCTATCCAAATAATGTCTCAATCTAATGATTTTAACACTAAAAAATATGATCTTAGTAACAAAGTTATCAAATCCATGCAACATCAACCATAATCAAGACAAGATATCATCAAAGATCATAAAATCAATACACATATTGCATATATATTCATGAACAAACCACATTTCTCACTTAGAACATCCATCCAACATATTAAAATCACCCAATAGTCATCAAATCCTCAACTATCATACATTTTGCATAAGTAGTCGTACTAGATCTAGCCAATAATCACCATCACAATTATCAAGTCAAGCATAATAAAAACTAGATCTAGCATAATTTTAAATAAAAACAACAAATCAAGTTCAATTGTTTAAATTTTAGAGTCAATCACACTCGAAATGGTCACCAATCTTCAATCAAAGCTTGAATTTCCAAGATCTTCTAGCTTCAATCTTCAAATTAGCAACTCTAGAGCTTCAACCCATCTCCAATCTTCAAGATCTTCAAGAATAATCTTCAAAACCTTCAAAATCCAAGATCCAAGCTCATAATGACTTTAATGCTTCAAATTAACACCCAAGATCACCCCAAAGACCTTATGCTCTGTTTTCAGTCGTTTTTTCTGTTTTAGATAAAGAGGTGATGCCCTAAAAATGAAAAACAAAACAATGTTTAAATAGTAATTTTTAGGTTTTTTTCACGACTAGGTGCCGAGAGGGTCGTGGAGGAGTAAAGATAGCTGCACAGCGGCCCTCTTGGCAGGGAACCTGACACAACAGGAGCCCAACGGGTCTTCAGGGCTAAAGATGGCTGCCCAGCAGCCCTCTAGGCGGGCATATTTCTAAAAATGGGCTTTTGGGCCCAGTGGGTCTTAGGCTTGGTATCCAAAACGGTTTCATTTGACTTTTCTTCTTGTTTGCATCCCAAATCCGCTTCTTTTGTTCAAAATTACCTAAAACAAAAAGAAAATAAAATAAAATAAATATCTAAAAAACAAATATATTTACATTAAATAATATTAAAATGTCGTAAAATATATATTATACACCCATGTGTTTTGCAAAACATCAGTTGTGGTGGTGCACCTTATCTTGACCATTAATAGGATATATGAACCATTTTGAAGCGTTAGTGTGATGAACCAAACACGATTACATTAAACCGATTCAAAGGGAGTCTTTTAATACTCTGTAATATAATTACAAGACTATGAAAAACACCCTTAGTAAAATTATTGAGTTAGTAAAATGACCATTACATGACAATATGACATGCACCTTATCTTCACACTTCTCGTTATTTGATAGTCTCTTAATAATTTCACAAAAAATAACACATCTTAATAATTAAGTAATAAAATAATATAAACCGTTAAAAGACAAATTTACCATTATCCTAACAGATTTCCCTTAAATCTAAAACTTCACCACCAATAACCACCATCACCGTCATTAACAAACACTAATTAGCCTAACATTTACTCATTAAAAGCTTTTCATACACTAAAAGATTTTACAAATTTAACACTTACTACATATGAGCTATGAAATGTTGTAAGAAGTTGTATAAAAACACGTGAAAATGGTGAAACGGAGAAGTAGACGGCGTCTGTCTTTGTAATACACACCTGTCACTACAAAACCGGGTGGCTTCAACTGGTGAAGGTTTTTCTTTCTTCCCCACCACCGCGAAACCCACCCCCATCATCGCCTTTAATTTATATCTCTCTCTCTCTCTTTCATCTCCACCATTAACACCTCTCATCTCATCTCATCTCATCTCAATCAACCTTAATCTCGATCCCGATGCGTTGTCTTCACAGGTACCGTTCTATCTTATCCCTAATCTCATCCCAGTATCTTCACTTTTCTAGGGTTATTACAATCTCCCTAATCTCACACTTCTAAATGTTTCTTTTTTTCTCTCGATATGCATCTCTGGCGCTTTAATTGTTTCCGATGTGTCATTATTCATATCGGCTACGATGTTGATTGATTTCCCTTCTTTTAAATTAATTTCTTATCTTCCATTTTGTAATTTCTGAGTATGGGTTTGTGAATTGTTGCTGTGATTATTGTTTAATTAATAAATAAATGCCTGCTATGGAGAAAATGACTGGTGGGTTGTTGACCACTTTAACCATGGACAATAATCATTTTTTGTCAATGGATTCGAGTTTGTTTGACAGGGAGATGAATCGGGCGGTGGATGTTATGCTACCGCCCGATATCAATCTCCCTTTCTCAGCTGAGCCGACGGAGCCGAATGATAATTCATGTGATATGTTGGATGCTGGGTTAGGTGGGTCTCAGCATTATCAAACTGAAACACAGATTAATGTGACGAAAAGTGGGAAGAAGTCGGCGAAACGACTTGATAGCATGTGGGGTGCTTGGTTTTTCTTTAATTTCTACTTTAAACCGGCTTTGAATGACAAGTCGAAGAATAAGGGGAATAGGGAGAATGGGTTTGATAAGTCTGAGTTGAAGTTGGATGTGTTTTTGGTTCAACATGATATGGAGAATATGTATATGTGGGCGTTTAAAGAGAGGCCTGAGAACGCCTTGGGGAAGATGCAGTTGAGAAGTTATATGAACGGGCATTCGAGACAAGGGGAAAAGCCGTTTCCTTTTTGTGCTGATAAGGGTTTTGTAAGGTCGCATAGAATGCAGAGGAAACATTACAGAGGGTTGTCGAATCCTCAATGTGTTCACGGGATTGAAGTTGTGCGTACGCCTAATTTGATGGGATTAGATGAGGAAGAAAGGAGAAGGTGGATGGAACTTACTGGACGAGATTTAAACTTCTCTATAACACTTGAAGCAAGTGATTTCGGTTCGTGGAGAAATCTTCCGAATACTGATTTTGAGATCGAACGACCTTTGGTTTTGAAAGATAATCATCATCATCAACAACAGCAACAACAGAAGAGATTGCAGTTAACAACAGATAATGCTCATGGTGATGTGAATGGATATGGGATGGATCTTTTGGCTGGTTGTAATAATAAACGGAGGAAGAACAACTCACCACGTGTGAATGATGACGAAAGCTCTGATTCGGTTCTTGATGTGCATCACGTAGGGCCTCATTGGGTGAACGTTGTTTCCGGGGTGTTGAAAAACGCATCAGGGCCTGTTACTGCTGCTAAAACTATATATGAAGACGAAGATGGTTTCTTGATTGTGGTGAGTTTGCCGTGTGTTGATCTTGAAAGGGTGAAAGTTACTTGGAGGAACACACAGTCGCAAGGGATAGTCAAGATATCTTGTGTAAGCACGGGGTGTCGGCCGGTGTTAAAAAGGCAAAATCGGATGTTTAAAATGACTGATTTAGCCCCGGAGCATTGTCCTCCCGGGGAGTTTGTTAGGGAGATCCTGCTGCCGTTGCCAATTCCTGAAGACGCAAATTTAGAAGCTTACAGGGACGAAACAGGGACCATGCTTGAGGTGATCGTGCCGAAACACCGTGTGGGACCTGAAGAACATGAGGTGCGTGTTTGTCTTCGCCCGTCTCAAACTTGACTTGGTAGAAAGTACTATAACTCTGGTTTAGTGTCTGTGTGTTGTATTGATGCTTCATTGATTTTGCTAAACTTATTTGACTAGTGAAATCTTTGATTAATTAATAGGTGTCTGTTGTACCTTTTGCTGAATGTTTATTGAACCTATTTTAAGTGTTTTATTATTATTGTGGATTTTAAGGTTGTATTGTTAATGTGGTTTCTCCAATTATGGAAAAATTCTGAGCTGATATGGTTATTGATGTCACTATATGTGGTTCACATTCCCTAGTCCAAATGATTGAAGCTTCCTTTTTTTCTATTTTTGGTACTTGTACTAGGTTACTTGTTGCACTAAGTATTTCATGTATTTTTTATGACACAAACGGGTCATCACGTTTCCGTTACTCAAGTGGTCGAGAAAATGTTTCATTTGCTAAAATGTTTAGGGTTCAAGTCCTATGTTGGATAAAATGTGTAGATTTAAAAGTATTATTTAAATCAAAATGGACGGGTCAGTAACATGTCACTATTTTATCAAATTAGTTTTTTGGGATGAGTTCTACTGTTAGCTTCATTTGTACATGATTTGAACCCTCAATATCTTAAACAAATAGAAAACACCTTCCTATCATGATGCCCCTTTGATGACGAACATATGATAGATTTAGTCGGGGTGTGAGTCGGTCGTTTAAAAAAGCTAGAAAATATACAATTTTATTAAATCCATCTAGTAATGACAACCTTGTTTAAAGAGCTTGTAATGAACTCTCAAGATTTAAGGACAGCCTTGTTTAAAGAGGAACCTAGATTTGCTAGAAATGAGGTCAAATTGTGTATGCCATAAATTGTTCATCAAAGATAAAAGTGGTGGTGTGTATATTGTAAAGGCATTGAGAGAGTGCATATAGTCTGCAAGCAATTAATGTGTATATTGTAAAGGTTTTCATTTTCACTGACGAAAAATCCTGGATCGGTCATTGATCAGTCCCCTTATAACAAGCTCAAGATGATGATGAATACTAACTTCTGTTTGTCACCTATCCTATGATTATGGTTTATATTTCCATGCTTCTTCTCTTAAACCTGTTAAGTGTCCTGTCCACTTGATATTAAATAAACCTTACGATTTATGAATACCCTTAACTAAGGTTTAAAATCGTAGTTTTTTTTTCTTTAATTTTCGGTCGGTCGGCTTTGAAATTTTCACACGTGAATAATGTTTTAGCTTGCGGTTTTCACCGTATAAAACCAAACCAAACTGAACCGTATCTAAACAACTTGTATTTTGCACATTACATAGTTTTATTATATGTTTAAAGTTAATTTTGTACTATTAGTTTAAAGGCTCAAACGGGTCTAAAAACCCAAATAGTTATTTTACACATCACAAATTTATTTAATTAAACATTTTAATAAATTCAATACATATATAAATACAAGACTTAATATTAAATAAATACAAGACTTAATAAATAATACTAAAAATAACCTTTGTAAAACATTACAAAATAAACTTTATAAAACAAATATAAAACTAAAAATAAAATAAAAGAACATAAGAAAAAACATTGCAAAATACTTCATCTTTGCAAATTAAAAACTTTTCAACCTACTTTGTCAAATAAATGAAGACAGGGGACCTATTAGCAACTTTAAAAACTTAGGGTTGTTTGGTAGTTTATGAATAACCTCTGAATAGACAGTAATAATAATCTATTAAAATGTAAGTTTTAAAAATATGATGATTGGTATGAGGTTTTACCATTCAGAGACTACCTCTTAATTATTCAACATCGTTTTATCACTTAACGGTTCAGATGTTTTGAACTATTAAGAGGTAAGCCTCTAAATACCTATTAAGAGGCCACTAAACAACACTTAACATCTCTTCCTTTACCTAACACCTATCATCTTCTTTACAACCGAATTTAAAAACCCTACATGCAAGTTTAAGAAAAAAAAATCCTTAGCGCCCCTCAAGTTAGGCGTTAACAGCTAAGTTGGCACAAACACCCTCTCGTGATTTTACATCGGATGGTCAAAGCGGATTTAAATGAGAATGATGTTATTTTTGAGTGAATAACATATAGCAATATTACTTTTATATGATAAAATTATTTTTATATTACAGTAAGTAGATAAATAAAGAGTAATTAAGTAACCAATTTGTTAGTCTCGGATAGTCACCCTAAAATATGGATGTTTATTCAAATCTAGTTCAACATATTTGAATTAGTCAATAAAGTTACTTGAATTTGAAATTTCGAAACTAAATTAGCATTCGATTCTGATACCATCAACTTAACCAAAAAGAAAAAAAATGATTTTGTAGACATTTTAAAAATAATTTTGAATAATCTGGCACCAAGCCAAAAAAAATCGAAACCTTTCAAAATAAACATTCCACGTCATCGATCCGTGACATTTCCAAGAAACATTCTTGTCCATTGATATCATTCAATCAACGTCTCACATAGGTTTACACATCATCACACGAATCACCATTTTCACCCGCTCAAAATTCAAAATCCCCAAATCAAACACCATCATCAATCCCTTTAAATACCCAACTTCACACTTCAAAATCCAAACCAAATCAAAACCTCTCTCTCCATAAGTTTTCAATTCAAATTTCTAATCCCAGTTCAACAATGTCGGGTCGTGGAAAGGGCGGAAAAGGGTTAGGAAAGGGAGGAGCAAAGCGTCACAGGAAAGTTCTTCGTGACAACATTCAAGGGATTACAAAACCCGCGATAAGGCGATTGGCGAGACGAGGTGGTGTGAAGCGAATCAGCGGGTTGATTTACGAAGAGACGCGAGGTGTTTTGAAGATCTTTTTGGAGAATGTTATTCGTGATGCTGTGACCTATACGGAACATGCTCGTAGAAAAACTGTTACTGCTATGGATGTGGTGTATGCTTTGAAGAGACAAGGAAGAACTTTGTATGGATTTGGTGGTTGATAGTTTGATTTGTGTTTAAATTGGGGATGTGTAGTTGATGAAATGAAATGAAATGTTTGCATCTTGATCTTGATTATTAAATACGGAGTGTTTTTTTATTCAGTTTTAAACTTGAATTATGATATTATAATTGTTGGCTAATCCACCTACATAAGAATGGTGTTAATTGTCCTAGATCTATGTCAAAGTAGATAGAAGTGTTTAATAAAGGCATTAATGATGTTGTATTAAGACCAATGTTGTTTGTTTTGGTTTGGCTGGTTCAATTGGTTGAACAATTAATATGCTAAGAATTTACAACAAAGTGGCAGGTAAATGGGCAATAAGTTGTGCCGCCACTCTCTTATGTTGTAGGAAGATTGGCTGATTTGAACTTGTTGAATTGGGTGGTTGAACCGGTGAATTGGGAGGTCCGACCAAGATTTGGCATGGAAATTGTTTATATATTATTAATAATTTGAAAATATGTTATAAAATCATCCGGTTCATAAATCCGGTCCAACCGGTCTGATCGATCTGACTAGTGAACTAGTAAAATGTCCGATTTGATGTTCGAACCGGTTTTGAAAACATTGATTAAGACTTGGGTTTATAAAAAAAATTATTTTCTTTGTTTTATTTTAAGTATCATGAGGCTTACAACATAAAGTTTAAAAAAAAAGTCAATTATTATATATTTTTAACATATAAAACAACAATAATATTATTAAAGTCTTTTTTTATTTATAAAGTACTACTTTTATGTTAAGTAATTAGAGTAAAATTGAAAATTATAATTTTATAATTAGAATGGACAATTAAATTAGAGTAACCAAAAAAAAATATGCACATTTAAAATGGGACGGATGGAGTAATAAATCATAAAAAAAATGTACTCCGTAATTTTGAAAAAAATATTGTTAAAGTTATGGTTTAATGAAAAAAGAAAATTGAAAACTGGCATGTCTTTGATGGTAAGTTTAGATGTTTTGTACATTAAAACCGGAAACTCTATCCAACATTTTTCATGCTGGTAAACAAATAACTCATTGGCATATTAAAGTAACGTTACTAAGTATTTTTTATTTAATAAAATTTATTAAGTCTCAAATTTCAAATCTTCCGTAAGTATATCAAATGGGCTAATGATTGATACGAAATTAAAGCCCAGTAGATTGCAGCAGTCAATTTATCCTATATTTACTGCTCATCTGTTACAATCCTGTCATCTTTATCGCAGTTCATTCCGGTGCATAAAAAAAATATCTGTTCGAGTTAAGGTTTTGTTTTCGTTTCTATACCACTAAATCAAAACATCATGTTTCTATTTTTTTTTTTTGTGGCAATATAAACTATCATATCACCTCAACTCATCTTGTATGCTAGTTTTACTTTTATTCTTTGAATTGATTCAACAGTTTTATCTGTTTCCATTAGTCTTTGATACTTTTGGATTCTTGTACGGACAGTACGGGTTTAGTGAATCATTCATAACATTTTTCAAACCTAAAAGGTTAAGGTTTTGTTTTTATAGGCTTGATTTCCCTACTTTAGGGGTTGCTGTGAAACTTATTGCTTGTTAAAGGCCAAATCAAAGAGAAACCGTAACGGTTTGGTTTTGCTTTACGATGATAAAAAACTGTTACTAATTGTTTGCTTCACATTTTACCTTTATGCTAGTTTTACCTTTATTCTTTGAATTGATTCAGCAGTTTTATCTGGTGCTGAAAATTAACATGTTTTTATTCTGTTAGTCTTTGGATATTTTTGGAATGGCTTAGTGGGTCATTCATAGCATTTTTCAAGGGTTAATGTTTTGTTTTTAATAGTCTCAGTTTCCCCTTTAATAAGGGTTGTGGCACTGCTTATTGCACGTTTATGTGTCACTTTATGCATATTTGACGACCTTTATGGTATTCGCATTTTGTTAAAGGCCAAATTGTGAAGCCAAATCAAAGACAAACCCTAACGGTTTAGTTTCGCTTTACAATGATGAAAAAACTGTTAAGAGCTGTTTGTTTCACGTTTTAACTAAAAATAGTCATAACTAGACCGTAATGCTCTCAATCTCTTTTAACTGCATGTTGTGTGTCAATGTATACAAGAAAAAGAGATATATGTTTTGTTAACAATTAACACAAGCATGAAACATGTTTTTTTTTTCAAGCAGAAGTTTAAGAATGCATCTTCCAGAAGAAAGTGATGATCACATTCGGGAATTGATGGATTCGTCTCTCGATCTTGAGTTGAAACTTGTATCTTCCGAAGAAAAGCAAATGCAACTTCGCCATCACTACTTGCATATATTGCAAGAGAAAGATGAAATCATTGAGCGTCTTAAGGTTCGTATTTTATATACACCTTACGATTTTCTTACACTAAATGTCGCTTTCAGTTTTCGTAGCTTGTCAAGAATTTATTGATCATTTTTACAACAAACATCCATTTGTCAAGTTACATATGTGTAATTGGAATTTTACATACTAATTTTTCACTCCAAACTCATCTTGAGGTTTAGCATGATACTGATATGTTTGTAACTACAAGCTCCTGTTTATATGTATGCAGGCTGAATCAAGAATTAACGCACAAGTTGTAAACAAGTTTACGGAAGAAATTGAGAAACTGGATAAGGAATGTTCTAAGTCGTTAGAATCCAATAAACTTGAGGCGGATGATATCAAAGCTAAGGAGGCAGCAGAAGTGCGTGTTCGTGATTTAGAGCAAGAATTGATGTTACATAAGATTCAGGTTACTCATTTCATTTGAACATGAATATATAAAGTGTATCATTATACTGTTAAAACAACTATATGTATGTTTTAGAGAAATTATGATGTAAAAAACTGTATGTAGTGAATTTTATTGTTGATATGTAGCTATCAGTTTTAGTCTGCAAAGATGATGTAAAATCAACAGCACATTCGTTCTTAGAGACAAATAGCGGGATGGAACTGGAGGTGTGCCAAAAGATGCTGGAAAATTGGGAGCGGTTCGTGATAAGCTTTTTTTTGTTATTTAGTTATAGTAGATACTTTTCAGCATGTTTTTTCTTGCAATTTGACAGTAACTAACCAAGATGCTAACTTTTTTTGTGTAACTGTAGCTTGAAATCATCATCGCACAAAGTTTTAGCATTGGCTTCGGCGGTGAACACACTGCAGAAAGAAAAAGACATTTTAAGCAAAAATCTACTTTCAGCTAAAGAGCAGGTGTGTATCAGATTGGCAATTTAGACCCGCTTATTTACGAGTGGGTTTGGTTTGGCGGGTCAAATGAAGAAAAAATAGTTTATTTACGAGTGGGTTTGGTTTGGCGGGTCAAATGAAGAAAAAACAGTTTATTTACGAGTGGGTTTAGTTTGCACACAATCCAAAATATAGTTTTAAAATATATGACTTCCTAAATCGTTTTCGTCAAGAACTAAGATTATTGTCATAAGAAGAATGTGTGTAATTAGTATTGTCATATAAGTTATATGTAAAAAAAATGGACAAAGGCTTTTTTATGGGACAACCCAACTCTCTCCCTTTCGATTGATGCTTAAATTTGATCCGTTTGACCCATTACCCAACCGACATGTCCTGCCCCTCTTGCAACCTTTAATGTGTATACTATCTCCCATGCATCAAGTGAAAAGATTAGTTAAAACTTAAGAGGATAACACGTCGAGTGTAGTGGGTTGCACAGGACAAACAGGTTGAAAATTTTCCAAAGAGTCTATTTTTAATTTGTTTTTAATCATAATCTACACGTTAATTAATTATGTTTAGAAAACGTATCTTTGGAGTTTGAACTCTAATCTTTTGGTTGTGGGACACATCTTTTAACTGTCGGGACGTCTGATGTCCCCTTGGGGACTATTTACACATTATCTAACCAACACATTTTGCCACCTCTAATTAAACTTGTGTTTGACTAGGTCAAAGTCTTGGGCCAGAACTATAAGGGATTGGAGAAGGTGAGTAATGCAACTAAACTGATGTTACATGCTTGTGTGCCAAAAAATATAATCTAAACCATCTTTTTCATCATCTGTTTGACATCATTTGCTTCTTAACTCTTTGAACAAGAAGATTTAGCTTCTATAAATATAAATAAAAGGAAACCTTAACGCTAATAATTATTATTTCTTTTGCAGGATTATAATTTTGTGATGAGCGCGTTGGTTGCTGTAGGTCTCATTTGTTTTACTCTGTGTTTGGTGGTAATGTTTGCAAATTGCAACTCGGTAATGTAACTTGACTTCAAATGCTACTAGTTCCACTACAGACTAGTTTAACGATTAGCGTGGTACGGGTTTAGTAACGGTATTTAGTGGCCAATGAGCACATTAGAAATGAAGTGAAAGTAGCCTAGTAATTGCTACTTGACCAGCACATTAATGTGGATATTGATCTTTATTGGGTTTGGATTGGAGATGATTTTTTGAAGCTCTTGTGTTTAATTCACCAGTAAAATAGTAAAATATAGTGCATATTTGGATTGTTTGTTTTTGGTTGTGACGGAGTTGGTGGCGAGACGGTTTTAGGTGAAATAGTGTCGGAGATTGAGGTGGTGATGCTTTCATGGTGGTGCGGCCTAGGTATAGCCGCGATTGCGAAATTTATAAACTCCAAACAGAGAAGTTGGTCTTTTGTCTTTGAGTGGGTTTTCTAACCTCATAAGTTTTGCCACTCAACTTTGACTCTCGAGTTTGACCTGATTAGCATTTTAACCTTAACTTTAGATGTTTACACTTTAGCAAAAAAAAACTACTGTATTTTTTTTATCAACATTTGTGCCTAAGTCGCAAACTCAAGACCTCACTGGTTCTATCACTGCAATGCATGGCACGTGTAGAAGTCGAAACATGATAACTAAGACTCGCTGTCGCATCACACATCCTGGTTAAGAAACCGACGTCCGTGTTCAGATTGTAGACAACATTCTAAATTGACGAATAAATGTTTAATGCTGGCCAAAAACCGGAGACAAATGCATGCAATGTTTGTGGGAATTTATGGTTTTAGCCACACTCTCTAGCTATGTATCTGTCACTTGTACCACTGCCAAAAACCGGGAAATGTTTAAAAAATAGCCTTACAACTTAGAAAATTAGCCTCTGGCCTCTTACTTGAATAATGAATTATTTTAACCCGTTATATAAATGGTCTAAGCTGCGTCGTCATTGTAATATTAATCTTGAACTAGGTATAAGAACCAGGCCGCGCGTTACGACGGCCGGGTCTCACGTATGTAACTTCGTCTTATGTGTTAGTAAAAAAAGTTTCTTTACGGTGTAAAACTCAGTAATAAAAATGACAAATAAGTCAAAGTCGGGGGGTAAAGTCGCAAATATGTGAAAGTAGAGTATGAGGTTAAAGGTTGTAAACCGGGTAGGTCATCAAGGAGTAAAAAAAAAAAAATAATAATAATAATAAGTCAAAGTCGGAGATCAAAACCGTATATATATCAAAGTTGAACTTAGAGGTTAAAAGTTTCAACTATGAAAGTAGAAGGGGGAGAAGAGAAGGTGGTGGCAAAGTTATAAACTTGAAAGTGAAAGTATGAAGACTAAAGTTATAAATATATAAGTAGAGGAACTAAAGTTATAATTAGGTGAAAGTTAAAGTAGAAGGACTAAACTTGTCAATATTAAAAAGTAAAAGAAAAAGTTGGTTAACACCGTTTAGACCGACCTTCATTATTAATTAATATATATGAAAGTGAATACGGTGCTGTTATGCGTGTAAGTTACACTTGAAACATGACAAAACGACGTAGTTTTGATCATAAAATATTAAACAAACACTTATTCTCTTTAACCTTGTTCTTCTCCATGACCAGAAAATCCCGAGATTTTTGTGGCCGTCCTCCGTTCATAGCCATAAGCTCTTTTCTTCGTCAATCGATCAGTAGAGCTTATCAATGTTTGCAATTGTTCCATCAAGTTATTAAAATACTGAGAATGCCCATATATGAAAACTATACAGTATTAAAATCGCATACATAATGGAATGAAAAATCAAGAATGCTAAATCGATGTGTAAAGATGAAAATTTCAATTCATGGTTCCCAGATCCCAATTAATAGATTTGAATGTTGAAGATCAGCTTCAAAAATTCAAACTTCAAATATCTCTTTCTTGCCTATATATGCTCTTAATTAGAGCTTAGCATCCCGGAACAAATACGAAACACACATTTACACATTTCGATTTTGATTAACTTGGTGATGATTTGATAAAGATAGGGGGAGCAACCTTAACTGTCGTATGATGGAGATGAATTAGGTTGTAAGTGAATTATATTTATTTTGTTATTTGATTGATCAAAACTTGCGTAGTTTTGACATGTTTCATGTGTAACTTACACGCATAACAACTTCGTATTCACTTTTCTATATATATATATATATATATATATATAAATGTTTGATAACAACAAATTCAATATAGCATGTTTCACAACGATTATGTTATTTCACCAAACCTACTTATAGATTGGATTAGTTATTGTTGATTTGTTTAATTTTTTTAAGATAAGTTTTCACATGTGAGAACACATGTAAGATTGTAAATTTACCTATTCTAATAATTGAGTAATAAATACACATGGCATGATTATAGCATGTCCACCTAGGATTTTTCTTATGTGTCAAACTCACATTCTTCTTATATATTATTTTACTAGTTTAGTGCCCGCGCTACGCTCGGGAACACAACATTCAAGTTATGCTTTTAAGGATGTTCATCAATGTTCCATGCAGTTTTGAAACAAAATCATGGTAAACCGTAACACATGATATATTTCTAAAAATTAGATTTTTAGTATAGCAATATTATACTCAAATTAAAGAGAATAAAGTGCTCAGTTTTATGATGTAGTTTATTTTTAACAAAAAATTGTATAAAAATGTTATGTATATTTATAAAACACCGAGGTCTTTAATTGTATGTTATTATTAACTTTTTCTATAAGTTTCATTTTTACACCCTATCAAATATAAACCGACTCATGTACACCCCTTGTAGTAAAGGATTAAAAATATAAATACTCTTAAATTTTCATAATTGTCCAAAATATTAGGGGATCAAAAATGTAATTAGTTTTATTATAATAAATTTTATATACATCTTTTAAAATAAAAAAATCATTATTATGAGATAATCTCTCAAATAATGTCACATAAGTTAAAAGCTATGAAAAGATGTCACATAAGATTTTTTTGTTTTGCTATATTATATAAGAATACGGATCTTCAACTAGGTTTCTGGGTTTGAATTTAACCTGATATTTAACATATATCTTATTAATATATTTTGTTATTTTTTGAAAACAAATGAAAAAAATTTGTATCATTAATCTCTATATATATTTTATAACTACTTTTTAGTAGGATTTTGATAATTTTTTAATTTGAATAATCGTTATGAAAATATTAAATTTATTTATTTTGGATTTCAAATATATTCATTTGATATAATTGTAATTTTAATAATATTACTTATTTTAACAGTAATTATCATCTTTAATAGAATAATTAAGTTATATAAAATTAAAATAATTATTTATAATTATTTGATTTAGCTTTTCCAATAACAAATCTTCTATATTAATAAAAAATATCGTTTTTATCATGCAACCCGTGTATTACACGGGAAAAAACCTAGTAAGTTAAATCAATAAAAACTAGGATGAACTTGGTTTTGGCTAGTTTATTTTAACATGATCAAATTGTAAAACTAGACCCAACTCGTTCATAAATGAGTTGAGCTGTACCAAGCTGGCCAGTGAGCCAATTTATTTATATTCGGTTTTTTTTCAAGATAGCCATAAATAAGTACTACTGTGTCCTATCAGCCACAAGTAATATCAATTGCGATTTTTCCCATCAGCTGTTCCAACTTTTAGTTATTTTTCCTATAATGGCCACTCGTTAAGAAACACACTTAAAGCCGTTTTTTTAATTTTCAAACTGATTTTTTATGGCTTTTGATGAGGAGGGAGATAGGAATCAATTAATGTTCAAATCACCTCGAAACGGTGCCCTAAAAATGAAATGATTTTATGAAACAGTATAACTTACACCAATTGAAGCAATGTTTCTTCATTTGAGTATCGGTTCGAGGTAAGTTTTACAACAATTGTAGGATATATATAGCTGTACTCGATTAGCCAATTTCGGTTAAGGCCAATTTGCCTTATTTTTAAACATCGACGTATATATAAATAATACGCAAATTGATCAAAAATAATCTCAACTAACACATATTGGCCGAAAATAATCTCAACTCAGTTTATTCTCTCCAGTGGTCTCAAATCCAACTTTTTTGGCCTACATTAGTCCGCTGTTAAGTGCACTTAAGGACCGTAAACGTTTTTTCGATTTGTTTCGAAATTCAAACCAATGTTTTAGGGAATTTGATCGGAAGAAAGATACGAGTCAATTGATGTAAACTTTAGCTCTAATTGTTGCTTCAAATATATATCATACATATAAAAAAACCGATATTTTTTAAGTTTCAAACAAATATTTATATATCTTCAATAGTTTAGTGCTCGCGCTACGCTCGGGAACACAAAATTCAAGTGATGCTTTTAAGTGATGCTTTGAGACAAAATCGTGGTAAACCGGAACACATGATATATTTTAAAAAATTAGAGTTTTAGTATAACAATATTATATTCAAATTAAAGAGAATAAAGTACTTAGTTTTATGGTGTAGTTTATTTTTTTAAAAATTATATAAAAATGTTATGTATATATATAAAACACTAAGGTTTTTAATTGTATGTTATCATTTACTTTATCCATAAGTTTTATTTTTAACCCTATCAAATGTAAACCGACTCATGTACACTCTTTATAGTAGAGGGTTAAAAATATAAATACTCTTAAATTTTTTAAATTTCTCTAAAATATTAGGGGACCAAAAGTGTAATTAGGTTTATTATAATATATTTTATATAGATACTTTAAATAAAAAATCATTATTGTTAGATAAACTCTCAAATTATGCCACATAAACCAGAAGCTTTAAAAACACACCACATAAGTTTTTTTCGTTTTGCTATATTATATAAAAATATAAAAAATATATATTATATACACTTAAAAAAGTATATAAAACCTTCTAGAATCCAAATCTTGTTTGATACTTTCGGTTCGGGTTATAAATCATCATCATCTTCTTCTTCCTCTTCATCTTCGTTTCCAATTCATTAATGGCATCTTCATCTCAAGCAACTCTTCTTCTCCAGAAACAACTCAAAGGTTCAATTCATCCTCTCAATTTCACTTCCCTTTTATTTTAAATCCTTATTGACGATGATTCGTGGTTTATTTTTGTAGATCTTTGTAAACACCCTGTTGATGGTTTCTCTGCGGGTCTCGTTGATGAAAACAATATTTTTGAATGGAGTGTTACTGTAATTGGGCCTCCTGATACATTATAGTCAGTTTTCTTTGCTTTGATTTTGGTAAAATTAGGGTTTTTAGTTGATTTGGACTATCAATTGGATCATGTATTAGTTTTTGTTTTTATTTTAATGGATTTGTGAATAGGGGTTTTGTTGATAGACACATCATAATTCATTGTTATGCATTAAATTATGTATATGCATTTTAGTGACTTAAAGATTGAAGCTTTAGTCTTTTAGGCCATTTGTAGCGGCCGGTGTCGGCTAGTGTTGTCACATAAGCGGTGTGTGATAGTGAAAAAATATGATAGCACGTGTGGGATGGTGATAGATAGAGTTGGTAATTATTAGAATTGATGGGGTGTATAAATGTGACACGTTAGAAAAGAGGATAACGCTCCTAAAATGAGAGAAGGGGGCGATGTTGAGGCGTGAATGTGTGATGTGTCTCCACCTCATCCATAACGCTGCGCTATAACGCCATTACAAATGGCCTTAGGTTTGTAGTTTAGGTTAATTTCTTATGTGAGGATCTCTGGTGTTTGACTTTCGATTTTTAGTTTTGTCTTCGATTTTGATTTAAAGAAACTTGTAGTTATATACAAAGCATATGATTTTGACTCTTGATTATGAATTTTATTGTTTCAGTGAGGGAGGTTTTTTCAATGCTATAATGAGCTTTCCGCAAAATTATCCAAACAGCCCGCCAACAGTAAGATTCACCTCCGAGATTTGGCATCCAAACGGTTAGTAGCGAGCATATGTCACATTTTTTCTTAGCATTAAGTTTTACGTAGTAAATGCTTGCATTTGGTTTTATATAGTTTACCCTGACGGAAAGGTCTGTATTTCAATTCTTCATCCCCCTGGTGATGATCCTAATGGCTATGAACTTGCTAGTGAGCGCTGGATGCCAGTTCACACGGTATGTCATCAATTGTTTTATAAGGATGTGTTATTTGTGGGCTAGTGTCATATTGCATAATGTTGATGAATGCTAAAAATACCGTTAACAAGCATAATAAAGATAAGTTCGAAGGAATGTGTATAATAGAGATAAGTTTAAAATGAATATAAAACAAGCTACCACCTGAACTTGATCATTATAGTGATGATCATCGTTCACTTAGTATGCTGTAATAATAGACTATGGAGGAGAGAGCGAGAAATTGACTTTTCTAACCATTGTACTTGCTTTAATTAGTTATTACATTGATTGCATTTTTTTTTTACTTTGTAGTTGTATCTTTGAACTTTTCATCAGATGATTAAAAAAACCTTTTGTGCAGGTAGAGAGCATAGTCTTAAGCATTATATCAATGCTTTCTAGTCCTAACGACGAATCACCTGCTAACGTGGAAGCAGCGGTAACAACCATTATTCTCTTCTTATTATTAGTCATGGCATTTTTTACCTCTTTACTTACAAGTTGATCCGGGTTATGTTTTATCTCTAACGGGGTCAGAAGAATTACAGAACTTGCCTAAAAAACAAACATGTCAAATGAGCTGATTTAAAATAACTCCATGTGTGTTGCAATAATATAGTGTTTCTAATCATGTTCACTCATTTAATGTGGAAAATTGCCAACAAAGATAGCCAAAGAACTTAAGTTTGACTCAATATGAGCTATGAGTCATTTTCCTCCCTATCTAATCTAAAGGAGTTAAATTTCAAGATTTGGCATATATAGGATTGAAAGTGCTCAATTAGTTACTTTTTAGGGGCCCAAATATAGTCTAAAATCCATAAAAAAAAAAGGTTCAAAAAGAAGAGAGCTTTCACTCTTTTTGATGAGAAAATTGGTCCTCATACACATTGTCAAGCACTCAATTTAAGATCTTACATTTTAACTTTTTGATGAGAAAATGTGTCTGACCCGCCCATTTTACCACCTCTGATGTTAACGCAACACTTGATTTTTAGAATTAACATTTGGTATTATGATTTCAGAAAGAATGGAGAGAGAGAAGAGACGAATTCAGGAAGAAAGTTGGTCGATGTGTGCGAAAATCACAAGAACTTATGTGACAACTATGTGTTGTGAGTGATTTGATCTATGTGAGATCGTTGCTTTAAGTTTATTGTTATTCAATTTTTTTTCTTGTTTTTGCTTTTGGTTTCTTTGATATATGTAAAAAAGACTGTTTTCATTACCTTTTAGATACACATTTGTTATATAAATTGAATTTCTGAATTGCATCATCCCCTTTGAATGTCCAAAACTAATTTCATTGCTTTTTAAGAATAGTATAGATAAGGCTATAGTGCAAAATTAGTCTTTGTGGTTCGGTGGATTTTGTAAATTTTATGAAAAATTAATATTTTTCCCAAATGTATCATATTTTCAGTTTCTTTGCCATTTTATTTTAGATGACTAACACGGGTGCTATTTGTTTTTCAAAAAATGTCTGTTATGTCTGTATCGCGCAGATATTGTTATCTGCAGAATGTTTGTTTTTTAAAGACGTTTGATTAAAAACGTCTACATGAGCTCTTTTTGGTGTAGACTTGAACCAATCACTTTCTAAGATAATTTAAAGTTTACAGAGGGCTAAACACCATCACCAGTATCACCACCCACCATTGTCCACCGCTACCACCACAACCCGTATTTCCTATTTGAGTACATTTATATATCACTTAAATTCAAATCTTGAACTGCACAACAATTTAATTATGTAACATATTTTTTCTTTATGTTACTTTCTTGTTGATTCATTTATAAGGGTTTGATATTACCACAAAACTTTTTGTTTTTTACTTCTAATATGCATCAATGAATAAATAATCTTAGAAAAAAATAAACAACAATATATCTTGAACGTGTTACATTATTGTTTTGCTGCTGATCTATATTTGATATCACTGCAGCATGATTCAAGACAAATGTAAAACATGTGTTGCTACGAACAACATCACGAAAGTAGCGATCCCCATGCTTCCGACTCCTGATCGCAAAAACCATATAAGCACAAATCGCTACAAACCACAAATGTATATATAACACCAACTTACCTGATGCGACAGAAGCTGTTCCAGGAGGAAATTGATTGTCTAAAGGGGTTGGACCGGCCGCATTTACATCTTTATTATAAGCGTCTGAAGCGTTAACATACCACATGCTACAACTTGGTCCAACAATCTCCCATCCGGTTCTGTTCTCCACATACGATCTGTATGTTTTTAATCGATCCTGCAGGCAGTTTTGACAAACCAACTTACTCAAAT
The DNA here is from genome assembly GCA_030867185.1 of Tagetes erecta. Lineage (NCBI taxonomy): Eukaryota > Viridiplantae > Streptophyta > Magnoliopsida > Asterales > Asteraceae > Tagetes > Tagetes erecta. Next base: position 58,817,516 of record CM061493.1, read on the forward strand.
CTCGTCCGCATTGACCCAAACCATACCTTTTCCCATACGCCCCAACGTCTATTTCAGCTGCTTGATACATCAATGGTTGATAAGGAACAGTAGTTGCCAGCTCTTGCATCATCGAAAACCCTTTAGAAAACACTAACGCGTCGTCCAAGTCATTAGCTCCAAACGTTGCCATCGACGAGTTTGTCCAGATTCCAGTTACGTTCTCTTTCGAGATCTCTGTAGTGCAGTCAGTGGACATAGTTTCCCCTTCCCTCGAATCAGGGCACCCGTCATATGACCCAATGGCGAATTTCAAACAATCGGTGCAAGCTTTTGAAGATATATTGGCTTTACACTGCGCCACACCGAAGACTTGATTCGAATCATTTCCAACGCTTGAAGTATAAAATCCATCATGAAGAGGTGTGTTTTTGATAAGCAAGTTGAAAAGGATTATATGGTTTTGTTGGAAGGTTGTGTTTATACTTGAACATTTGCCATGACCTAAACCTGGCATTATCATGAACAATAAACTCAACAACATGACCTTCATTTTGAAGTATTAATTATCTTGATTGTGTTTTTTCTAAGATGGGTTATCAAATGAATCATTCCCCCTTTTAAATTAACAAAATTTAGTCAACGGTATTATAAAGTTGTGCATCATGTTTAATTACATCTTCATTTCCATGTTCTACCCTACCATGATTATCTATTAAGTCAATGGTATTAAAATATATATGATGTGATCACTAATGATCCATAAAGTACATGTTGGATCAGATTATAAAATAGTTAATAGATAGGTACTAGGATGGATGGATGTATGATGCATCATTCAAAGACTTCATTATCCATTTTGATTGATATTGTGGGTGTCATTAGAGCTAATTAAGGAGGTCAAAGACAAAACTAACTACTAAACTTTTGTCATTGGATTATATAAAACTGTTTATGGATACAATGGTATAATGATAAATAATAAATTTCTTTAGTTTATAATACAAAGTACATGTTAATGTGACATCATGCCAAACTAATATTTCTTTTTTTTTTTTCTCTTTTTCAAACTTAACATTTTTTAACTTTTTCGTTTTTTTACTTGAATTTTTCTTTTGTTTTTAAACTTTTTTTTATATTTTGTTTTTGTTGTTTTTTAAACTACTTTTACGCTGTAACGTGCGAGACATGATACTATTTTTGTATTGAAGTCTCAAACGTGTCGCGGTGCGTTTTGCAAGCATCACATGTTAATGTGCCCCCAATCATCACATTGTGCGGCACATGCTGAAGTCAACGTCCAAACTAAAACTCGGTCGTCACATCATATGGCCAAGGTCACAACTCACAACACTAGTTTACACCAATAAAAAACATTTTTTACTAACAAAATATTATCGATGAATCATCGACTGACTAAACAAAACCTAAAATATAAAAACTAAAATCATAATAAACAAATGCTCTATCACTTTCTCTCTTCTTTCATTATATTTAGAAGTGTTTTTATTTGACATACTATTATTAAAAATGTTAATTGATTTAAAAAATTTTAGGGAAGGGCAGTTGTGGAAATTAAAGAAACAATTAAACAAAGATGCAAATATAAGCTAGGGACTCATAGGGTAAATGTTACTTAGTACAAGGAGTTGTATAGCCAAATAACTAAAATAACAATACGTATTAGATTAGGATCATCATATTCATATGATTCATATCCTATAAATTAAACCCACAAACTACGGCTGTTCAACAACAAAAATTTGAGGGTAATTAAAAACTGAAGTTGCGATATTGTGATTATCATTATGGAGGTAATATTTCTGTTTCTAATTTTCTGCTTATGTAGATTGATTAAAACTTGTTTTTTGTGAACGATTTTTTAATAATTTCATACTTAAATGATTGATCATGTTACACAAGACTAAAATAACGCAACTTAACATTGTGTTTGTTGGCATTTAGGTTTGGAGAATCGAAGATCACGAATGGTACCCGTTATCGAGTGTTAAATCAGTTAAACAAAAGAAGATTAAGATCAACCGTGACATCAAACCGGTTGAACAAGAGGAGAATGAGGCTAAGGGCATTATGGAACCAATAAAGATCGAAAAAGGCGATAATGTTGAAAGTGAGGCGGGGCAAGGATACGGTAGAGGACGGGGGCGCCAACAAAGTGATGGTCCGGTGGTTGGAAAAGGATTTGGAAGAGCCTATGTCATACGAAACCGACAACTAAAAGAGGTTCAATGTGGTGTTGTTACGGGGTCGATTAATGTTCCGGATGTTGGTGGAGCGCTGGGTATGTATGTCGATGGTGCGCGATTTGCGCGGACGAGTAGACGTTAACGTGTCTTAGGAAACGTACTTGATCATATGATGATTTTGGTTTTGTGTTATAGGAAGTATATATCATTATATTCTTATGGTATTTTTTGACTTTTGAATCATTAACTTGATGTTAACTTTATTGTTATGATTTATGCATGATAAAAGCATGCCTGAAGATGACTAAATTGTGTAACAGTATATAAGTATTGATTTGGATTTTGATCAGATAATAAATTATTTATCGATGGATTTAGGTTGTATATGGATGTGGCAACTGGCAAACACAAACAGATTGTGTAATAGGTTAAATAATTGTAATTTTATAAGCATCAATAATGTATATAAAATAACTATATGCTTATATAAATTAAATAATAAATAATTACTAAAAAAACTTCTCACAATCAATCAAACTCTTTACCTATAAACTTTTAAATGAGTAAAAGTTAGAAAAAAAAAATTTTGAACCGTAATTTTATTATTAAAGGATCATTAGCAAGATGCTAGTGACCGAACTACCAAAAAACACACCTTACATAAGAAAATTTAAAAACAAAAAATTACACCACTTCTTCCAATCTGTACCAACTAACCTCGCTCTATTTTTCAACCATAAAAGTTCAAATATTTTAAAGAAAGATGATAAGGTTTATATGGCTAAACTAATTACTGGCATCAAATATGATTTGATGGAATAAAATTAAGTAATTATACATTAATAATAGAAAAACTTGATGAATAGTTGAATTTTATGTTCTAGACTTTTAACACATATTTTTTTTTATTTTCAACTTTAGTCCTTATAAGTTATTATTTATAAAGTTAAAATTAATAACATTTGTTTTTTGTTGGTCTAATTTTTTTTATAGTTTTGTATGTTAGAGTTGTTTTATGATTATGATTTGTTGTTGTAGTTCATGTAATTTTGTTGTTGTTGGTATTGTGGTTTCCCGGGTTCGAGTCCCGTTTTTACGCACTCCCTTTTTTTTAGTGGCTTACATGTCTTTTGTTGTATTTGTGTTTTGTTTAAAAGATGTTTTTCTTCAGTTTTGTGTATTTCTTCTTTTGTAACTAATACAAACCGGCTCTTTTTGTATATACACCAAATCTTTGTACAAACACCTCTTGCGCAATATAAACTGGCTCCATTTGTACATACCACCGAATATTTGTAAAAACATCTCTTGCGTCGTCTCGACCTAGTTCAGATTATGGGATAATGAGATTTGAATTAGTTATTATCTCTAACTTATTAAAAATAATAATAATAATAATAAATCAAACAGGATTTACATCATACGTGACAAATATTATTAGACATTATATAGGGATAAATTTAAACTTTATTATCTACTAGACTAAAATGAGTTTATTGTTTATGATAGATAACTAAATTCCTTCAAGGAAGACTTTACGATGAAGTATTTTTTTTAACTTATGATCAACATAATTTTCAATTTTCATTGTTTAACTTTCTGTTTCAATTAATCAGTTCAAACTATAAGTAGTGTTTCAGTTTACTAGAGAAGAATTATCAGAGATGAAATTAACAAATACGATAAAGCAACTTACCTAACTTAAGTAGAGTCGGTGTCTAACTTCGACTCGATAAGACATAATAATATACAACCATGGGCTGATGGGCAATAGGTGTTTAATATACAATCACCAATAACACTATCAACAAGATGCAAGGACTCGTAAGCTAGCTACATAAGACGTAGTATAGTTAATAAATTTTAACCATTTTTTAATCCAATTAAAGAGTGAATGAAATAAGAAGAGAGTATGAGGATATTCAAAATTAGAAACACGAAGGTGTTATATTAACAAATTCTTCTCTCTCTCTCTATATATCCTTATATAATATACCAAAACAAAAAAATCCTATGTGTCATTTTTTTATAGCTTTTAGCTTATGTGGCATTATTTGAGTCTTGAGAGATTATCTCACAATAATGTTTTTTTTATTTAAAATATGTATATAAAATTTATTATAATAAAACTAATTACATTTTTGGTCCCCTAATATTTTGGAGAATTTGGAAAAATTTAAGAGTATTTATATTTTTAACCCTTTACTACAAGGGGTGTACGTGAGTCGGTTTATATTTGATAGGGTTTATAAATGAAACTTATGGATAAAGTTAATAATAACATACAATTAACGACCTCAGTGTTTTATAAATATATATAACATTTTTATATGATTTTTTTTAAAAATAAACTACACCATTAAACTAAACACTTTATTCTCTTTAATTTGAGTATAATATTGCTATACTAAAAATCTAATTTTAAAAAATATATCATGTGTTCCGTTTTAACACGGTTTTATCTCAAAACTAAATTGAATATTCATGAACATCCTTAAAAGCATCACTTGAATTGTGTTCCCGAGCGTAGCGCGGGCACTAAACTAGTATGTGTATATAAAGAGAGAAAAGCATGTCCATATGACATATAGGGTGTATGTAGTAACAACGTCCAAAAGAAAAATTAAATTAGTCGGATAACTTGTTAAGAAATGTTCAGTTTTTGTAATACGTATAAAATCAATAATAAAATCTATATATGTTTTATGGGGAGGGTTCAATAGGGAACTAGGGGAACAATTCTAGACCATTGGATCATCTAAGGGTGGGGAACACCTACACCCTCATAATCCTATACATTGCACTTAAAAAAAAAAAGCGGTGACAATGATTCGAACCAGTGACCTAACCTTTAAAACAAACGCGATTTACCACCACGCTATATCACAGCATGTGATATGAAATTTGATTTTTAATATACTTTAACGTTTGTTTTCGCAGATTTTTTTGTTTTGTTTTATTTTTTATTTATATCTTATTATTTGTCTAAGTTTAAGTATTAGTTTTGAGATTGGATTTTGAGATTTAAATTTTATATAGATTGGTAGTTCAATTATTTTTTATGTAGCGGTTTTGTCGTACTTTTTTTAAATTAATTTTGCTTTAATTTTATTTTTTTTTGTTTTATTTATCATTGTTTAGTTTTAAGTAGGGATGTTATCGAGTCATGCCAAGCCGAGCTCGGCTGGGCTCGAGTTTAAACGAGCCAGCTCGGCTTGGCTCGTTTTTCTTATCAAGCTGAAAAGTCGAACTCGAGCTTGAAATCGACTCGTTAAAAGCTCGAGCCAGCTCGAGCCCAATCGAGCAGGCTCATTAATTTTTTTAAAAATAAAAAAACATAAAGAACTAACATATTTATATGTATTATTTATGTTTTTGTTTATATTGTTTTATGTTATGAATGAATTAAACTAAAAGCTTTAACATTTTAACCACCTCACACCTATTTTTTAAACTTAATACATTTACTAAACTTAGAATTTAACTTTAGGGTATAGTTTTTTGGTTTAGTTTTATGATTAAGTTTTTTGGGTTAGGTTTTTGGGTTTAGGTTTCTCGAAACCATATGTGCTAAAACCTAAAGTCACATGTTCTAAACGTCAAATCACATGTGCTTAACTTTGAATCACATGCGCTATCAACTAGAATCCCATGTTTTAAACTTGAATTATACAAATGCTAAAATTTTTAGCACATGAGATTCTAGAATCACATATGCTAAACCTCAAATCACATGTGCTAAAACTAGAATCACATATGTTAAACCTCAAATCACATGTGCTAAAACTAGAATCACATGTGATAAACCTAGAATCACGTACATGTGCTAAACCTAAATCACATGTGCTAAACCTAAATCACATGTGCTAGAACTAGAATCACATGTGCTAAACCTAGAAGCACATGTGCTAAACCTCAAATCACATGTGCTAAAACTCAAATCACATGAGCTAAAACTAGAATCACATGTGCTAACCTTAAATCACATATGTGCTAAAACTAGAATCACATGTGCTAAACCTCAAATCACATGTGATGCACTTCAAATCACATGTGATAAAATTGAATTACATGTGCTAAACCTCAAATCACATGTGCTAAAACTAGAATCACATGTGTTAAACCTCAAATTACATGTGCAAAACTTCCAACCAAAGATAATTAGCAAGTTTGCAAAACCTAAAATAAATATGCTAAAAATTAAAAATCACATGTGTTAAACCTCAAATCACATGTGTTGCACTTCAAATCACATGTGATAAACTTGAATCGCATGTGCTAAACTTCAAATCACATGTGATAAACTTCCAACCAAAGATAATTAGCAAGTTTACAAAACCTAAAATAAATATGCTAAAAATTAAAAATCACATGTGCTAAAACTAGAATCACATGTGCTAAAACTAGAATCACATGTGCTAAACCTTAAATCACATGTGTTGCACTTCAAATCACATGTGATAAACTTGAATCACATGTGCTAAACCTCAAATCACATGTGATAAACTTTCAACCACGACAATTAATTAGTTTATAACACCTTGTTAAAATTTAAAAATCACATGTGATAAACTTGAATCACATGTGCTAAACCTCAAATCACATGTGATAAACTTTCAACCACGACAATTAATTAGTTTATAACACCTTGTTAAAATTTAAAAATCAAATGTGCTAAAACTAGAATCACATGTGCTAAACCTTAAATCACATGTGCTAGACTAGAATCACATGTGCGAATCTCAAATCAAATGTGCTAAAACTAGAATCACATGTGCTAAACCTCAAATCACATGTACTAAAATCTAGAATAACAAGTGCTAAACCCAAAATCACATGTGCTAAACCGAACATTACATGTGCTAAACCTAAAATCAGGTGTTCTAAAACATAAAATCATATCTCTTAAGCCTAGAGTATACAATTATCCAATTAAAAAAAGTAATATAAATGGAAATTGAATATTTGGTTGGAACTTTAGCACATGTGATTTGAGATTTAGCACGTGTGATTCTAGTTTAGCACATGTGATTCTAGTTTTAGCACATGTGATTTGTGGTTTGGAACATGTGTTTTGTGGTTTAGCACATTTATTTGATTTTTTGTAAACGTATTAATTAAATCTGAATAGTCCCTACCCCCCATCCCTAGACATGCCAAAAAAATAAAACTAAACCCCAAAAACCTAAACCCCCACCAAATAGTTAACCCCTAGAGCTATACAAAAAAATGTAACCCAAGAAACTAAAACCTAAATTCGGAACTATACTCTAAGTTAATGATCAGAGCCAATCGCAAGCTACTTCAGATTAAGTCGATAAACAGCTCGAAACAAACCGAGGTTCATCTTGCTCGAGCTGAACCCAAGCTTAAAATAAAGCTCATTAAGTTACCAAGTTCCAGTTTTACATGTCAAGCTCAAGCAGGCTCACAAGCCTTAACGAGCTTTATCCTTATATGTTTTTATTAATATTAATATATTAAACATATATTTATATACCTCCTAAAAGGGAAGGTCGGTGTTTTGCACCGGTCTCTCCGGTCCCGCCACGTCGCGTTTCAACTTTTTCTTACTTTAACGTATTAACGGTTTAATTAATCACCGACTTTTAACGCATTGATGGTTTTAGTCCCCGACTTTGACTAATTGTCATTTGAGCTCTTGGTGAGATTTTGACTTTGATTTCTTACTCCACTTTGACATATAGTACGAGTTTTACTAATTATCATTTTAGACCCTGATAAGTTTTCGACTTTGTTCTCTTACTCTACTTTGACATATAGTACGACTTTAATATTGTTATCGTGTTGACATCTAACTTTTGATATTTAATTGTTTTTTAAAATGTGACACATTACTTTTTTTCGTCGGGACGTCCGAGTCATGAGACTTTTTTTCAACAAATATGACAAAGTCAAATACGTAAGACCCGACTGCGTGACCTGGCCGCTGCAACACGCGCCTAGTCTTGAATCTCTCTATATATATATAATTATGATACAAAAAGTTTAAATAATATGTATTTTGTTATATATAAAACATATAACTATAAATATAGACAAATTACATATTAAAATTAAAAAATAAAATAATGAATTATAGCTTTCGAAATAAATCTCGAAACTATTAAACAATAATAGGTAAAATAAAATCAATAAAAAAAAGTGAAAGTAAAAGGTAAATTAAACACTAATCTAGATAAAATCTAAATCTTAAAACCTAATCCTAAAACTAACCCTTTAAAGTTAAATAATAACACGTAAAACAAAAAACAAAAATAAAACAAAATAGAAAATAAAACAAAACTGCGAAATGTTGGTTACAAACAAAATAATCGAGATTGAACACAAAAGCTTTAATTGGTTCAGTGGTAAGGCGCGTAAATGAAGAAGTGGCGGTCGCGTGTTCGAAACCAGCTAGCAGCGTGTTTTTTTTTCATTTTAAGAGGTGCAATGCGCTAGATTAAAGGGTGTAGGTGTTCCCCACCCTTGGATGATCTAAGGGTCCAGAATTGTTCCCTAGTTCCCCGGTAAAAAGAAGGTTCCCCATTGAACTTTTCCCTATGTTTTATATATGTTTTATATATGTTTGATTGGGTAAAGTTACAAACTTAAAATTCATTTGAGTAATAGTAGGAGAGGGATTAAGAGAGAACTCCATATTAAGTTGAGAATTAGAGAACTCTCAAAAGACAAGGGATGGAATTTTAAAGTGGAGGGGCAAAGTTGGAACTTTAAATATATAAAACTTTAAACATTTCTATCTTTGCATACGTTAAGTTTTTAAAAAATTTTTCGCACCATTAGATCAAGAATTTTAGTATCTTTTATTTGAGTATAAATAACGTTATAAAAAAATAAAATTTTCACGTTTTTTTAATTTCAATACTTCATATATGCAGTATACGATATTATATGTTTTTAAATTGGGGAGAGAAAATTTCGAATTTGGTCCATGTGGTTTGTATGTTATTTTGATTTTGGTCCATTCTTTTTAATTTAACTAATTTGGTCACTGTGGTTTTCAATTTGTTTCGATTTTGGTCCATTCTTTTTAATTTAACTAATTTGGTCATTGTGGTTTTCAATTTGTTTCAATTTCTTCCCAGCCACTTACACCATCCAAAATTACCATTAAACAATTATCATGTACCCCTCACGCGAGGGGCACTTTTGTCATTTCACAACACAAACCTTATATAAAACTCACTTTATCCTCTAGTTCTCAAATTAATCTCCACTTCTCCCAGGGAAGAAATTGAAACAAATTGAAAACCACAGTAACCAAATTAGTTAAATTAAAAAGAAAGGACCAAAATCGAAACAAATTGAAAACCACAGTGACCAAATTAGTTAAATTGAAAAGAATGGACTAAAATAGAGATAACATACAAACCACAGGGACCAAATCCAAAATTTTCTCAATTGGGGAAAGTGAATATGGTGTTGTTATGCACCTAAATTAGAAGACAAACCATCAAAACTAGTACTTTGATAAAATAACAAAAGTTCCCTGATATTGATGTTGATGATACCATCACAAAAAAACAACACCATCATGCCTTAATTCTAAATTTGGATTTTTCTTATATGATCGTACTGATATTGCTAGTAATTACTTGGTTCACGTTATGTGATGTGGTATGAATATGTGCAGCAGGGGCGTATCATAATAACAGTTATACGAGTCATGTTATGTTAATCTGTTAGTTGGAATTGAGAAGCCAAATTGACGTACAATCGATTTTTAAAGGGCGAGTAATCATTTTCTTAAAATGAATGACGATTATTGAGTAAATGGGAAAGCGAAGAATTATTATCTAAGAGAAGAAGAGTGAGTCGTCCATTAAAATTGAATAAAGACCAATGAGTTAAGTTTTCTAATAAAAAATAGGGTAATGGGTTATTGGATTTAAACACCCCCAACTATTGGTCATTGGCCGTTGTCACCTCCAAGTATCACTTTGGCCAATAACACCCCAACTAAAAACTTTGGTGTCCGTATCACCAAAAGTTAACCAAATCACTAACGCCGTTAAGTTTTGCTGACGTGGCACGGTGACGTGTCCTATCTCTGCTTATGTGGCACGGTGATGGCGGCCAATGATCAATAGTTAAGGGTGTTTAAATCCAATAAGGCAATAACCCATTATTTATCTATATTTAACTAAGAATTGACCTGTGTCACGTGATGCGACGCCGGGTTTTAATTGGTGCATATGTTGTGTCATATTTGTGACTTCGTTACATGCGTTACGTTATTGATTATCTCATGCACGTTCTGGTGTAGTATAATGTCTCGTACCTTGCAATGTAACATGTCAAAGTAATTAAATGCTTCCATCACCAGCAAGAACAAAAAGCGAGAAAGGGGGTCGCCCTGTCTCGATCCTCTTTTCAAGTGAACTTCCGAGTAAGCGACCTATTTAATAAAATTGATGACTGGGCAGAATTAAGACAACATTTAATCCATAAACACCATAAAAGCGGAAATTTATTTATACCATTATATTGTACAAAAAAATCCTAGTTAACAGTGTCATATTGGATCAAGTGGTCATGATGTGCATTGAACATCTACACGAGGGCTGGATATTTTTGTTTTTTTCTTTTTAAACTTTTTTTCTTTGTATATTCTTTTGTTTTAGTTAGTTTTTTTAATTACTTTGACGGCATTACGTTGCAAGGTACAAAACATAATATTACACCATAACGTGCAAGAGATAATCAATAACATAACGCATGTAACGAAGTCACAAATATTACACGACATATGCACCAACTAAAACCCGGTCGTCGCATCACGTGACACAGGTCAATTCCTAGTTAAATTAGATAAATAATGGGTTATTGTCTTATTGGATTTAAACACCCTTAACTATTGATCATTGGCCGATATCACCGTGCCACGTAAGGAGAGATAGGACACGTCACCGTGCCACGTCAGCAAAACTTAACGGCGTTAATGATTTGGTTAACTTTTGGTGATACGGACACCAAAGTATTTAGTTGGGAGTGTTATTGGCCAAAGTGATACTTGGAGGTGACAACGGCCAATGGCCAATAGTTGAGGGTGTTTAAATCCAATAACCCTAAAAAATAATGTAAGTTATTTTATCAAAACTACGTAATTTTAATGGTTTACGTGTAACTTAAGTGCATAACATCACCGTATTCACTATTCCCTTTTAAATTTTATAGTGTTGCATATATGCAGTATCGTATACTACATATATGCAGTATATGCAATACCGATGCATTATTATCTTATAGTTTGAATTTCAGGTTTATTTTATTTTGTTATGATATTTATCGTTTATTTATTAGTTTATTATTATCTTTATGTTTAGACATAGTATAAGTATTGATTTTGTTTTCATTTGTAATAAAATTTTTTTAATATGGAATATTAAAAAATTATTAGACTCTTGTTATTGGTCATTTGAGATCGTATTATACTTTAAATAATTATTAGACTCTTGAGCCATTTGGTCGTTTCAAAAAATACATCAAGTACAATTATACTACATATATGTAGTATCAAAAAACCAAAACGTGATTTTTAAATTTTTTTATATAAATAACGTATGAAGAAGTTATTAACGTTTAAAAAAATATATAATCAAATACAATATCGCAATATTACATATATGCAGTATGAAAATTTAAAAAACGTAAAAAAAATATTTTTTATAACGTTATTTATACTCAAATGAAAGATAATGAAATTCTTGATCTAGTGGTGCAATTTTTTAAAATAATATTAACGTATGCAAAAGATAGAAATATTTAAAGTGTTTTATATTTAAAGTTCTAATTTTACCCCCTTCCTTTAAAATCCATCCCTTGTCATTTTGGTAGTTATCTAGTTTTCAACTTAAAATGAGTTCTCTCCTAAACCCTACCCATAGCATATATGATATTTTAAGTTTTAGTTACGTATATATATGTGTTATTTTTTAAGTTTAGCGTTATATAAAAAATCAAGCCACAAATCACAACTTTGACGGTAATTGTATTACTACATTTTATGATTATATAAGCGCTTCTTACTTTATTACAACTTCTATTATATTTGTTAAACGATTATCTATCTAATAAATCAAACTTTTAGGGGACAATTTTTGGAGGGATTTTTTTTCTATAATAGGAAGTTTGGGAGGTAAAATTTAGTTAAATTTTTCACCATGCAAGTTGATGGAGCCAACTCCTTAAATGTTATATATTTACAAATTGTTAAATATAATGGTTATAATTTCTTTATAAATATTACTATTTAACCCGTGTGTAACACACGGGTATTAAACCTAGTTATAAGAATAAAGGGTCCATTGTATATGTATTTCTCTAAAATGTAAAAATTACTTATCTACCTAAAATACAAGTTTTTAATGCATAATGTATGATGTTCTTGAATTATGTTTTAGGGAAATATGCAGTTTTGCAAGTTTAGGGTTGATATATGAAATTGGCCCTGCGAATAAATTCTCTAATTGCAATCTCCGTTAAAAAAAAGACAACGTAATTTTTCATTTGCATCCATAAGGTTTGTCAATTTTAACTATTTGCATCCCTGCGGTTTCAAAATCTCACATTCCTCCCACACGTTTGCATTGTATTCCCATTTGCATCCAAAAAATCAACTCCGTTTAGATTTTTCAGTTAAGTTTTTTTTATAAATGACCAAAATACATCAGGGACGCACTTGTTAAAAATCTACATAAATGCAAATGATAAAAATAATTTTTTTATAAATGACCAAATTAATATAATTTCAATATATATATATATATATATATATATATATATATATATTTGTGTGTGTGTGGGTGTGTGTATAAATAAATAATTTTGTAGGTAAAACTATAGTTAGTTTTGTATGTTTTAAGAAAATTACTTTTGTTTCTATTTTTAAAACCTTATATTATTCTTTTACTTTCATTTTTATTATAATTTTTAAGTTATTTTTCTCAGTTGATTATTTAATTAAAGCATTTTTTTAATATATAATAAATACGCATTTCTTAAAATCGTTTTGTAAACGTTTTTTAAACCGTTTGTCTTTAAAACTTCTTTTTAAAGATCTCAATTTTAGACTATTTTGTGTTTAAAATCATTTTTTTTTAAATTATTTCTTAAGAGAAGCTACCAAACAACTGTATGAGGATATGTCATAATACTTTAGCCTTAGTTTATTGCGATTGTTATGTTAAAAAAAAACAATTTAAAAAATGCCTTTAAAACATTATGGGTTTTAGAAAAAAAAACGTACTTATTTGTATACAAACATGTTTGTAAAAATAAATGATTTTATCAAAATTGAGTTTTAAAAAGCGAATGGTTTTTAAAAACATAATAATTTAAAAACTAAGAGATCTTAAAAGTTTAAAAGACCAACGATTTACAAATACTGTTTATAAAAATAATAAAAAAGTGTTTTTTAATATTAAAGCACATGCTTTACTAATAAAAGTAAAATAATAATTAAAAAAATATAAAAAATTTCTAAAATAAACAAAAGCTAGCAGTTTTAGGCATAAAAAAGGGTTATTGGATTTAATCACCTTTAACTATTGGTTATTGGCCGTTGTCACCCTCAAGTATCACTTTGGCCAATATAACTCCCAACTAAACACTTTGGTGTCTGTATCACCAAAATTTAACAAAAATTAACCAAAAATTAACCAAAAGTGACTTGAATTGGTTAACTTTTGGTGATACGGTGTCCGTAACACCAAAAGCTAACCAAAAAACAATCAATAGTTAACCAAAAGTGACTTGAATTGGTTGACTTTTGGTGATACGGACACCAAAGTGTTTAGTTGGGAGTGATATTGGCCAAAGTGATACTTGAGGGTGACAACGGCCAATAACCAATAGTTGGAGGTGATTAAATCCAATAACCCTAAAAATAATACACAAACAAACATACACATATATAAAGATTTTCAAATAAGAACTCATTTTTACTAGAGGACAAAAAGTAATTTTATTTTAAATCTGATTACTATGTTCTTGAATTTCGATCCGTAAATTTATTTTTTCTCAAACTCGATTCAATTAACTCGATTCATATATACAATCATTTATTCAAGCCTAAATTCATCATAGATAGTATATACAACACATCAATCACTTCCTCAGTTTTAGTTTTTGTTACATATTGAAATGTTATAGGGACTGAATTGTAAATAGTTTAGTAATAGAGTATCTTGAATGTAATAAAAGAATAGTTAAAGGAGTTGATTGTTAGGAAGTAACTAACGAGTTGTTAGTTAGTTGGATAACCACTATTAATAGGTTGTAAGAGAAGTAATAAAGCAGCTTGATTTGTGTGAAAACAACTTCTTCTCTGTTATTCAGTTTCTCTCTTATCAAGTGGTATCAGAGCAATTCCTTCCTTGGAAAAGCTCGTGATCGGTTGAATCTCCGACGATTCACCGGCAATCAATATGACGACGAGAAATCAAACGGTTGAGCAACGAATTCAGGAGCATGATGCAGCTCTGGTTCGATTAGAAGCAACAACAGGCCAAAATTTGGTTGAATTAGAGAACATCAAGATGGCAGCAGCAAAACAATCCGATGATTTGGAGACGATGAAGACACAAGTGACGACGAAACTGGCAGAAATTTCAGCACAAATGGCGGAAGTATTGAAATCATTGCAAGCCTTAGCAAAAAAAAGAAATAGCGGTAAATAACAATGATCAATATGGAAGAGAACCTGTGGTTAATCAAGGTAATAATCGATTGACAAAAATGGAGTTTCCAAAGTTTTTTTGGTACAAACGTTGAAGGATGGTTATGCAAGGTTGAACATTTTTTCTCTATTGATGCAACACTAAATGAAGAAAAGGTTCGATATGCTATTAATTGTTCACATTGATGATTTAGCAATGATATGGCATCAATACGTCGAATCTCGAGGTGGTTCAATTGAAGGAGT
This sequence comes from Tagetes erecta, assembly GCA_030867185.1. NCBI lineage: Eukaryota > Viridiplantae > Streptophyta > Magnoliopsida > Asterales > Asteraceae > Tagetes > Tagetes erecta. The sequence continues at coordinate 58,832,651 of CM061493.1, forward strand.
GACGTGGCCTGAATACAAAAGCGCAATTGCAAATCGATTTGCAACAATGATTAGTGCAGATGCAATGGGGGCTTTAGCATCAATCAGACTAACAGGCACTTTGGATGAATTATTCCAAGAATTTGATTTAGCTCTAACTAAGGTACGAATTTGTGATGAATATGCCATTAGTCTATTGTTAAGAGCTGTTGGGCCTGAAATTGGGGATCCACTTAGATTAATTAGACCCAAGACTTTACCTGATGCTTACATGATGGTCAGAACTCAATATGAGAATTTGCAAAGGTCTAATACTAATCAGAGCAATAAAGTGGTAAAATCCTATGTTCCTAACAAGTTCACCTATGGTACTTATCAATCTAAAGGGGTAAACTCTACTGCAAACATTCCTATTTTACCTACTCCTCATTTAAAACCAAGGACTCCTATCACAAAAACTTTATCTCCCAAAGAAATTGTTGAAAAAAGGCTAGGGGGAATGTTTTGGATGTTCTGAAAAGTATACACCTACCCATCAGTGTAAAAATAAACAATTGTTTTCCATTGAAATTTGGGATGAGGAGGGTACAGCTGAGTACAGTGTGGATAATGGGTGTCCTGTGGATGATTTATACCCACATATCTCATTAAATGCTATTATGGGAGTGCAGTCCTTTTCTACTATGAAAATCACTGGTTCCTTAAGTACCAGGACATTACAAATCTTAATTGACTCGGGGTCAACTCATAATTTCCTTGATGAGCAAATTGCAAAGAAAATGGGGTGTCCAATCAAAAAAGTTGATCCTGTACATATTACAGTGACAGATGGCAACAAGATGTCTTGTTCCCAAATTTGTGAAAATATGCAATGGTTAATGCAAGGCAATTGGTTTCGGGCTGATGTTCTGTTGATTCCATTGACCAGTTATGATATGGTCTTAGGAGTACAATGGTTACAAGGGCTCAATGACATCATTTGGAATTTTAAGGATTTAACTATGAAATTTGAGGTGGAAGGGGTCACTTTTGAGTTAAGAGGGGCTAAAGATAAGGGCATTACATTGTGTTCAGCTGAAAAGATGCAAGCACGGTTGTCTACTACAACTCCTCTTCCTCAAGCTCAATTGTTTAGTTTGCTGGGATCCACTGATACTCATGTGCCCAGTGTGCAAGGAGAGGTTCAACATGAAGCCTTACAAGATCTACTGACTAAATACCAAGCCATTTTTGAGCTGCCAACATCTCTACCCCCTAAGAGACATTGTGATCACAAGATTATTCTTAAAGATGATTCAAAGGTGGTCACCCAGAAACCTTATCGATATCAAGCAGGTCAAAAAGATGTCATAGAAGCTATGACTCAAGAATTATTGGATATGGGTATTATCAGAGAAAGTACAAGTGCTTTTGCTGCACCTGTGGTTCTAGTCAAGAAAAAAGATGGTTCTTGGCGGATGTGTGTGGACTATAGGAAACTCAATGAAGCTACAGTGAAAAATAGTTTTCCTATTCCTCTAATTGATGAACTACTTGATGAGTTGGGAGGTTCTACTGTTTTTTCAAAACTTGATCTCAGGTCTGGATATCACTAAGTGAGAATGTATGAATCTGATATTCCTAAAACTGCATTCAGAACTCATCAAGGCCACTTTGAATTTTTGGTCCTACCATTTGGGTTGACAAATGCACCTGCTACCTTTCAAGCTCTTATGAATGCTACCTTTAAACCTTTGTTAAGGAAATGTGTACTTGTGTTCTGTGATATACTGTTGTATAGCCCATCTTTTCAACAACACTTGTTAGATTTGGAGCAGGTGTTGGAATTGTTTCAACAAAATTCCTTACTGGCCAAGAAATCCAAATGCACTTTTGCAGGGTCTCAAGTTAAATACTTAGGCCATATCATTTCCAGGGCAGGAGTAGCTACTGATCCCTCTAAGATCCAAGCTGTAGTTGACCGGCCTATACCTTCCACTATTAAACAGCTAAGAGGATTTTTGGGCTTGTCTGGCTATTATCGAAGATTTATTAAATCCTATGGTACTATGGCTCGACCTTTAACTGAGTTGCTTAAAAAAGATGCCTTCCGATGGTCCCATCTAGCTCAGGAGGCTTTTGATCAACTCAAAATGGCATTGACATCTGCCCCAGTGTTGGCTTTACCTGACTTTTCAAAACCTTTTATCATTGAAACTGATGCTTCTTCTAAAGGACTTGGGGCTGTACTTATGCAAGAGGGCCACCCAATAGCTTTTATTAGCAAGGGTATTTCTTTGAAAATTCAGTCAATGTCTGTTTATGAGAAAGAATTGATGGCTATTTTAATGGCAGTCAAGCATTGGCATCACTATTTAGTGATTAAACACTTCATTATCCGCACTGATCAGAAAAGTTTGAAGTTTCTGTTGGATCAAAAGATCAACACACCCTTACAACAAAAGTGGTTGACCAAGTTGATGGGATATGACTATGAAATAGTCTATAAACCGGGGTGTACTAATGCTGCAGCAGATGCTTTATCTAGGGTGCAAGGCTTGGCACTATTCCAAATGAGTGTAAGCTCATTGGATCCCCTTTTGTGGACCAGAATTAAAGACAGTTGGCTCTCTGATCCTAAGGTACATGATATATTAATTGCTTTACAGCAGAATCAGCCTATCAAACATATGACATGGGTCAATGGACTTCTTAAACGAAAAAATCGATTATTGGTTGGAGATGATATTACCTTGAAGACTGATATACTTAAACTATGTCATTCTTCTCCTATTGGTGGCCACTCAGGGTTCCTTCCTACGTTACAGAGGTTAAAGGGCATGTTCTATTGGAAGAAATGTTCTGCAGATGTCCGGAAGTTTGTCAAAGAATGTCATATTTGTCAAAGAGCAAAGTATGAAAGAGTGGCTAGCCCTGGGTATTACAACCATTACCCACTCCACAATCCATTTTTACTGACATTTCAATGGATTTTATTACCGGATTGCCTAAATCGGGTGGCAAAGATACAATCTTTGTGGTGGTTGATAGACTTACAAAATTTGGTCACTTTATGGCTTTGACTCACCCTTACACTGCTTCACATGTGGCTCAAGTTTTCTTTGATAATGTTTTCAAGTTACATGGGTGCCCTTCAACTATTGTCTCTAGAGACCCAATATTTCTAAGTAAATTTTGGAAAGATTTCATGAGGTTACAAGGTGTTAACTTGGCATACTCTTCAGCTTACCATCCACAATCTGATGGTCAAACTGAAGTTCTCAACAGATGTTTGGAGTCTTACTTGCGTTGCATGGCTATGGATTCACCTCAACATTGGTCTAAGTGGCTGACATTGGCTGAGTGGTGGTATAACACCACTTTTCACTCTGCCATCAGAATGACACCCTTTGAAGCCTTGTATGGTGTTGCACCTCCTCTACATATTCCCTACATTCCTAATGATACTACTATTGCATCTTTGGAGGATTGGTTTCACTCTAAAGAACACATTCTGGGCACATTGAAGGCTGCACTAGCAAAAGCCAAAAACAGAATGAAACAAATGGCTGATCAGCATAGATCGATAGAGTGTTCTCTGTAGGTGACTGGGTCTTCTTAAAACTTCAACCCTATGTGCAAACTACCTTGAAAGCTCACATGCATCATAAACTGGCTCCTAAATATTATGGATCATTCCTCATCCTGGAACGCGTTGGGAATGTAGCATACAAGTTAGATCTTCCAAATGATGCTCAAATCCATCCAGTATTTCATGTGTCCTTGTTGAAAGCAGCTCATGGTCCTTCTACTCAAGTACTTCCTTTACCAACAGCACCGAGGTTCCAACTACAACCCAGAGCCATCTTGGATAGGCGCCTTATCAAGCAGGGGAGTAAACTGGTAGACAGTGTCCTTGTTCAATGGATTAACATGCCTGTCTCAGAAGCCACATGGGAGCCCAAGAAAGCCTTTCAGTTGCGGTTTCCTCATTTTCATGCTTGAGGTCAAGCATCTCATCCATCGGGGGAGTATTGTTACATATTGAAATGTTATAGGGACTGAATTGTAAATAGTTTAGTAATAGAGGATCTTGAATGTAATAAAAGAATAGTTAAAGGAGTTGATTGTTAGGAAGTAACTAACGAGTTGTTAGTTAGTTGGATAACCAGTATTAATAGGTTGTAAGAGAAGTAATAAATCAGCTTGATTTGTGTGAAAACAACTTCTTCTCTGTTATTCAGTTTCTCTCTTATTAGTTTTGGATCACAATACCCATATCGATCATCAATCGAACGTCCATTTTACTAACAACATCGATCATCATTTTGATGTCACTTTTACAAAGCAAATTGACAATATCATTGATAAACAAGTTACTGATTTGGTGTCGGTTCAAGATGGGGATAAAAGTATGCACTTAAACAAGTTTATTAATAGGGGAATAACCTATTTTTGTTAACCATTTGTATCCATGAATTTTTTTGATTATTTGTATCCATAGGGTATTTTAATCATTTATAAAAAAAATTAACTGAAAATCTAATGAAGTTAGTTTTTTTTTATGCAAATGTAAACGGCGATGGGTATATGAGTTTTTGAAACCATAGGAATGCAAATTATTAAAATCAACGTATAAAATCTAGTCTCAAATGGGACGATTGTCTCTATCCAAGAGTCAAATGCTTAAATCCTACCGGATGCATGTTTTTTTTCTAACAATCAAAAACCAAAGAAAATTTGAATCGTATCCAAAACTGAAAAAATAATGGGTTGTTTGGTTCATGGAATTCATGGGAATTAGAAATTTGGAATTGATATTGCAAATATAAGATTTTTCAATTAAAATTATATTCGATGGATCAATAAAAGAGAACGTTTTACCTCAAATGCTTTTGGTTATAGGATTTAAAAATCATCACTAGGTGGAAGGAATTTAAAATCCTATAACCAAAAGAATTTGGGTTAAAACATTCCCTCTTATGTTTCCCCAAACACAATTTTAATCGAAAAATCTTATACTTTCAATATCTCCAATTCTTATAAATTCCGCGAACCAAACGACCCCTAGTATGAAATTTTATTCATATCGGATATAACAAATCTTGGTTATTCAAATTAGATATCCAAATTTAAACTAACAAACCTTGTCATTAGGTTTATTCAAAATATACAAATCATCGGCGAAGCTTCATTGAGACGAGAGAGAGTATCACGGCTCTTCCACTTTTCTTCGTCTGAAGTGTTTGTTTGTTGGTCGGTAGTTGATTTTATATAGGGCTGGCAAATCGTGTATACATGTACTTGTTAAGACACGAACCTGTTAAGACACGAACACGAAACATATTACCTGTACACGACACGATAAGCTATCGTGTACCTGTTACCATTACATGTACATGTACCTGTTTATAAGACACGACAAGAGTTGTTTAAAAACAAGTATTTGAGAACTTGTTTAGTGAAATACAAATTGTCTATGAGTATTAGGGTAAATAAACTAATATGTTGTATTAAATTATATTTTTAATTTTTTAAAAATCATAACATGTATTAACAGGTACTAACAAGTAAATATTGTAAAATACACGAAAATTAACAGATAGATTCGTGTCTACCTATTTAGTACTTGTTACTTGTTAAGGCCTTACATGTTACCTGTTAAGACTGTATAAGTTCGTGTCGTGTATTTATGTCCGTATACAAATTGTCCCTACCCATACATAAACATCAAAATCATGTTATTAATTAATACTAATACTAATAGATTACTCATAAATAAATAAATAAATTCATTAAATCTAGAATATTTAGGCGACAAGGCTAACTTTTCTTTTGTGTGCTTAAACGGTGCGAGGTATAAATCAATCAATTAAGGGCTCATCTTCTTCGTTTCCAATTCATCAATGGCATCTTCATCTCAAGCAACTCTTCTTCTCCAGAAACAACTCAAAGGTTCAATTCATCCTCTCAATTTCACTTTTCCATAAATCCTTATTGATTGCTGATGATTGTTTTTGTAGATCTCTGTAAACATCCTGTTGATGGTTTTTCTGCGGGTCTCGTTGACGAAGACAATCTTTTTGAATGGAGTGTTACTGTAATTGGGCCTCCTGATACATTATAGTCAGTTTTTCTCTGTTTCTCTGCTTTAATTTTGATTATATATGTGTTGTACTGTTAGTTGGATTTATGTATTGGTTTTTGTTTTGATTTGGTTTGTTTTTTAGGGGTTTTGGTGTTGTTTTGTAAATAAACACATCATAATTCATGGTTATGTGTCAAAAGATTATTACTTTCTTGCTCAATCGTGTATACATTCTAGTGATTCATAGATTAAAGCTTTAGGGGTTATTTTGCAACTTCTGAATGGGTTAGTGCTGAGTAAGGGGTCTGAACCGTTAAGTCTTGAACCAGTAAGAGCAGTATAATACTTATCCGTTTAGAGGCAAATGTCACAAAACAACCCAGACGAAGATAAACGAAAACAAAGAAACTAGAAACTATTCAATGTACTAACAAAACAAATAATACTCTACGGCATGCTTATTGCTATACGCTATTTTTTCAAATTTGTGAGGATTTATTGGTCTTGGCTTAAGATGATTTGAAGTATTGTGTTAGGATTTCTGGAAACTTCTAGATTATATTATAAAGCATTTGAGTCTGACTCTTGATTATGAATTTTTTTGTTTCAGTGAGGGAGGTTTTTTCAATGCCATAATGAGCTTTCCACAAAATTATCCAAACAGCCCGCCAACAGTAAGATTCACCTCCGAGATTTGGCATCCAAACGGTTAGTAGCGAGCATATGTCACATTTTTTTCGTAGCATTCAGTCTTTGGATGCTCTTCTTATTCCCAAACACATACAATTTTATAATTAAGTTTTACGTACTAAATGTTTGCATTTGATTTTATATAGTTTACCCTGATGGAAAGGTCTGTATTTCAATTCTTCATCCCCCTGGTGATGATCCTAATGGCTATGAACTTGCTAGTGAGCGTTGGATGCCAGTTCACACGGTATGTAATTGATTGTTTTGTAAGCATATATTTTGTGAGAGGTGGGTTTATGAATTATGAGCGTATCCTTGTGAATGATGTTAAAATGTCTTCAACATGTAAATACCTCATCATGATCATTATTAACTCAGCATGCGCGTAATAATAGAGTATGGAGGAGAAAGAGCGAGAGTTTGAATTTTCTAACCGTTGCACGTATGTAAGGCAATAGAACAATATAACTTACAAAAGCTAAGACAAAAAATTATCTAGTACAAATGTACAGTTAGTTCATTTGCGTTTACAAATTCTAGAACGAATGCCCAGTTTGTACCAAAGGCAAAGTACAATAGTTTAACACGTTGGTTACCTGTAAATGTTCTTGTCCTCGCTCCCTCGCTTGAGCATATGATAATCTCGTGCTTTTAAAGAAGTTCGCATTTCTATCTAATATCATAATATTATACTACTTTGATTACACAGATTGCAATTTTTTTTACTTTGTAGTTGTGTGTTTGAACATTCCATCAAATGATTAAAAAAACCTTATGTGCAGGTAGAGAGCATAGTCTTAAGCATTATATCGATGCTTTCTAGCCCAAATGATGAATCACCCGCTAACGTGGAAGCTGCGGTAACAATTATATTCCTCTCTCTTTACTAGAGGCGGCAATTTTGGCCTATGTTTTTATCTCTAACAGGTCAAATAGGAAAAATTACACAACTTACCTAAAAAGAAAACATGTCAAATGAGTTGCATTGAATCATATACCTCCCTAGTGTATTTTAAATACCTACAACCTCCAAGTAAAAAGATATTTAGAAGAATTTGCAGATGCAAGTGTTGACTTGTTATTTGACCTGTTAGAACGTCTATTTAACCACCTCTAATTTTTGCCCGTCGATGATTGATTTGTGGATTTTACATTTGACCTCTTATGATTTCAGAAAGAATGGAGAGAGATGAGAGCCGAATTCAGGAAGAAAGTTGGTCGATGTGTGCGAAAATCACAAGAATTTATGTGACACCGATGTGGAATCATCATTTAAAGTTTATCATTCAATATATTCCTTGGTTTTCTTTTGGTTTCTTCAAAGTGTGTAAAGATTGTTTTCATCTTCTAGTTCTACTTTTTTAGATACATCCATTTGTTATATAATTTGAATTTCTAACTTGTATATGTCCAAAAGTAGCCCTCCCCCGTCCCATAGAAGTTGTGCCCCTGGTACGTGGGGAGGTTGTATTTGTTGAAGCCTAACACCCCTTAACCAAAGTAGGAGCGGTGTAGATTGCGTTAACCCAAAACACGTCAGCATTAGCACCTTGGGCGTTAAGACATAACCAGTGCTTATGTAACTTGATTTTTTTAAGCTACAAAATTTAAACATTTTACTTGTATGTAAACAAAACACCTTCTTATTCAAACTCTAATTCTTATTTCTAGTATATAACCAAAATAAGAAAATAAGTTACGACTTCAACTCTAATTCTTATTTGACCCGAACCAAATCAAAATTTCTATTAACCGTTTAACCATAGCAATCAGTTGTACTAAACAACTTAACTATTTCCCCAATTACTTAATAGAAAACAACGCGTGATCAACGAGGTCAAAGTTTTTGGGAAGTCAAATGCAAAATTCATGGCGATGCTCTTATACCTTTTGGCTCTAGCGTATTGCTTGAGACGTTAATTTTTAATATACCTTTTTGCCGTTAAAAAAACTTGCTTTTAACATAAAAAGATTTCAAACAGAATATAACAAACCAAAAGAGAAAAAAAAAAAAAAAAAAAAGCAAAAGCAACAAAAAAAAAAGCATCCCACCACCAACACCAACACCTCTTCCTCATTTCACACACTCTTACTGCTACACACACCTTTTTATTCCACCCATGAAAACCACACCACCTCTCCACCACCACTAATCACCATCACAATGGTTCGTAACAACGGCATCGAAAGCCCCTCTCCACGACCACGTATCCACCAAACCCACCCTCACGACACCCCTCTCTTCCAATCCACCGTCTCCCAATCCAACCTCCGCCGCTTCAATTACTGGATCCTCATCTTCCGTCTCTCCGCTTTCTGCTTCTCCTTGTCCGCCTCGGTCTTTATTCTCACCATCAATGCCGCTGCTGCTTACTCCCCCGACTCACCCCGCTGGTACCGCTTCGGGGCTTTTCGGTATTTCCCCCTTTTTAATATTTTCAAACGCTAATAATTAATTCATGTGACGAATTACGACTTTACAACAAACTGTATGTATGTGCAGCTTTGTGTTTGCTGCAAATGCGATCGCTGCTGTCTATTCGTTTTTCCAAATTGGTGCTTCTGTTTGGGAAATCTACAGCGGCTGCACTCTTTTTTCAGAGTACTCTCAAGTCTGGTTCGATTTCGGCCATGATCAGGTTCTAATTTCTCTTCAAATTAACCTACTTTTCGTCTCGATTTGCATTCAAATTGTTGCCCGTTTACACCGAAGCCAGAATTTTTGGAAAAAAGAGGGCCAAAATTTAAAAAAGATTTTTTTTGGGGGGCCAACACTTCAGACGAAAAAAGTGAAAGGGTTGTGATCCTCCCTCATCATATTGAAGCTTCGCCGATGCATGTCATCTTATTGTGAATTCTGATATATATTTTGAATAGATTTGACATTCGTCTAAATTCAAATTTACTTGCAAAGAGGTGCTACAAACACGATAGAAAAAAATTGGTTGCATCACATAAAGTTGTTACATGTTAAAGCAATTTTTTTAAGATGCTAATTGTTTAAGAAATAGTTTCATTATCTAACAAAAATATTGTATTAGCTCTAATACATCTCTTGTATAAGACGAAGTTGCATTAGACGTGTAAAAAAAAGACATGTAACGTTTTTGTTACATAATTTTTTTGTTTTATGTAACTCTTGAAAAACTAACAAAAATAGGACCCTCTCTTTTTTAACAAGTAAAATTTGCAAAATGGTTGTATTATGTCACGAGGTTATATCGCCAACTCTCGTGCGGTTTTTAGCATAAACTAAGTTCAGCTTATTGATCCAACGATAATCATAAACACATACAAAGTCATGATGTAAACTTAACAAGGAGATTAAGTGTCGCACACGAGTTAGAAAAAATAGTATTTTGTTGCGGTGAATGTATTGCAACAAACACACAAAGTGCTGATAACAATATCAACTAACTTAAAGCCGTGGTGTTACAGGTGTTTGCGTATTTGCTACTGTCCGCGGGATCGGCGGGGACGGAGCTTGCGAGACAACTAAGAGAAGTTGACACGTGTAGGGCTAACAATGCATTTTGCATCCAATCGGACGTTGCATTGGCATTGGGATTTGCCGGGTTTTTGTCTGTTTTAATATCTTGTTTGCTTTCGGGGTTTAGAGTTGTTTGTTTCATAATCAAGGGCTCTCGTTTTCTTCACTAGTGTGAGGGTGAGAAACAGGGGATTAGAATTATTATTGAGGATAAAGGTAAAGTTAGCGTGTGACGCGACCTGATTTTGATATGGTGTGGTCGTCTTGTTGTTTAATAGAGTTATGGCACGTGTCTTATTGTTGGATTTTGCTATGTTGACGACCAGTTTTATTTTTCGTTATTTACCCGTTAGAAGTGATTCTTTTTATTTCTTTTAGGTTCTATTTACCGGAAAAAATGCGTAAAACATTGCCTTTTTCGTATTTTAAAATGGAAATTAATCATGTTTTTTGTTAGGTTTTAAAAATATAATTATCCTTATTTTTAAAAACTTGAAATAAAATTGGCAAATTGGCCAAAAATAATCTCAACTAACACCTATTGGTCGAAAATAATCCCAACTCAGTTTATTCCCTCCAGTGGACCCAAATCCAACTTTTTTGGCCTATAGTGGTCCGTCGTTAAGTACACTTAACGGCCGTTAACTTTTTTTCTATTTTTTTCGAAATTCAAACAGATATTTTAGGGATTTTGATCTGGAGGAGAATACGAGTCAGTTGATGTAAACCTTACTTCCAATTGTTGCTCCAAATGGTTTAATTTTGATATCCGGTTAAAGCACCGTTAGGTTTTAAACACCCGATTGAAGACCGTTTTGTCGTTTGGAACCCCAGTTCGAAGTAAGGTTTACATCAATTGAATCGTATACTCCTCCCGATCAATATCCATAAAACCTTGTTCTGAAATTCGAAAAAAATCTAAAAAAAAAGTTAACGGACGTTAAGTGCACTTAACGACGGACCACTGGAGGCCAAAAAAGTTGGATTTGGGACCACTGGAGGGAATAAACTGAGTTGGGATTATTCTCGGCCAATAGGTGTTAGTTGGGATTATTTTTAGTCAATTTGTCAATAAAATTTAAGGTTTTATGGAGATAAATATAATTAAAAATATATAATACAGAAAGTATAATAGCATTATAAATAAATTATTAACTTAGTGGTAAAATATTTTTAGTGATGTATAAGTTTTTTCTTAGAGTAAATTGCCAAAAAGGTCCCTGAGTTTGTACCGTTTCGACTATTTTGGTCCTTATTTTTTTTTCTTGCCATTTTGGTGTTTGGTTTTGTAAAAAAACTGTCATTTTGGTCCTTCCGTCAAATTTCTTTAACGTTTTCTGTTAACCACAAGGGTATTTTTGTCTTTTTACTACTCTAAGGACCAAATTAGCAATAATGTTGACGTTATTGTTATTATATTATTATTATTATTATTATTATTATTATTATTATTATTATTATTATTATTATTATTATAAAATATCCTCACCCACCCACCCACCACACCTTTCTTCTTCTTTTTCTTTCCACCTTTAAGATTTGCTGCAACAACACACCACCCACCATTTCTCCACAACTACCACCACCGCCTCCATCTCCGACCATCCACCTGTCACCTTCGACCAACCATCACCGAAGAAAATCACCCCACCCCCAAAAAGAAAAAACCCCCCATCTTCTTCCTCACATTATCTCCAACACCACCATTATAGGAACATTAGCATCACATCTAACACCACAACACAGCCACAAACAACAACAACTAACTGCTACCTTACGCGGGGCCTGCGTCTTATTCACTCGATGTTGTCACCAGATCTGAACATAAAACCCACACCGCCCATCGTTAAACACTTATACATATCCCTATCACCCTAATCGAACCATCATACAGAGATGAAATTGATGATGGGGATGATGTTCAAGGGGATCGGTGGTTCCATTGGGTTTACCGAGACGAAGTCTTAGCAAGGTGAGCGATGGTTGGGGTTATGGTGAGGGACACGATGGATGTTATCTGGTGGTGGTGAGAAGCAATCGTCGTTATAGTGGCGGTTAAGGGTGGTGGTATTTGCCTACGGGTGGTGGTGTAAAAAGAAGAAATGAGGGTGATGAAAGTCTGGTCAAAGAAAAAGAGGAAATGGGGTTTTGAGGATCTGGTCAAACAATAGATGTGATTATGTGGCTGTTTGGGATTGCTTATTTACATCAACTTATAACTTATTAACTTTTGAAAAGTTAAAAAGAAGGTTAAAAGATGTTTGGCAAAATATAAGTTGTGAGAGGAAAAGTTAATAAGTCAGTACCTCCTGACTTATTAACTTCTGCCAGAAGTCAAAAGAAGAAAAAAATAAGCAATCCCAAACACCCCTTATGTGAACATATCTTTTTTATAAATATAATAAACGAGGGCAATTTAGTCCTTTAACATCAAATTAACGGAAAACGTTGACGGAAGGACGAAAGTAGCAGTTTTTTACAAAATCAAACACCAAAATGGCAAGAAAAAAACATAAGGACCAGAGTGGTCGAAACGGCACAAACCCAGGGACTATTTTGGCAATTTACTCTTTTTCTTATAAGTCAAAACCTTTATGAAAGATAAAGTCTTATATTTTCTCTTTTTAACCATTAGAACAATAAATCATTAGGTTCTCGTAACTTTATTAAAAACATATGGGTGTACCATGGTTATGTTGTTGTACCCGTGACTTTAGATATTATACATTTTAATATTTATTTTTTGTTAAATGACATATTAATCTTTACTTATAGTAATTAATAGCTTTGTTCCCCTCTTAACTCTTACATAATAACTTTACGCTTCATCATCTTAACACTTCAAGTCTCGGTATCCGTCGGCAAAGGCCTGGGGAGAAAGCTGGGGGGTGGGGGGGTCGTTCTCACGAGGAAGACGAGCATCATCCTCGTCACCACCTCGCCGGAGAAGGTGTGTTTCTCACGAGGAAGACAAGAAGCCCGGCTGCTTGCCTTTCACACTGTCTCCTCGTCCACGAGAAGCCAAGCTCGTTCACAAGCTGCCCCACTGCCTCCTCGTCTCACTCCCTCCCTCCTCCCTTATCTTTTGATTAAATTACTACTTATTACAAATTAATGTGTGATTATTATGCCCGTATAGAATGAACAGTAACGGAGTTTAGGTAACTAAATTTAGATACACCAACTAAAAATTCACGCCTCAAATTTTATATACTATGAATGAGACAATGTCAGTCTCTTTCACTCGTAACTTATCAATAATTATTTGTCACTCAAACACACCTTAACGTAACCACTTTAATCTCTCAACTTTACAGTAACTATGAGTTTCTAAAATTTAAATATCTACATTTTTAAATTCGAAACAGCGCTTTGACAGATGAAACAGTGTTGCAATCGGGTATTTAAAATCAACGGTGCTTCAATAGAATGTACCAATTTTATCGTTCGAATCCCCGTTTCGAGATAACTTTTACATCAATCGACTCGTATTCTCCTTCCGATCAAAATCTTTAAAACATCGGTCTTGAATTCGAAAAAACATAACGACGTTATAAAAATTAACGACAGACCTTTAGTTGGCAAAGTAATAAAAATTGGGACCATTAATCGCCAATTTAATAGTTAGGACTTAGGACCGGTAGTAACCAATATAGCTTATAAAAAAATTAAATTCTTAACTTTTAGTGTATGTTAACTTATCTCATCATTTAGAAAAGTCTCAATCTAAAATGCTAACAGAATCTTATTAGTTTGTTCTTTAGTCTCCATATGTGTTTGAATATGACGCTTCCACTTTTGAAGTAGATTCGAATTCTCTGGAATTGGGATGTTTTATTAGAACCTTAGTACTCTCATTCATAAAGAAAAATATTTTTTTATTATAAATTAAGTGTGATACGACGGTTAAGTCTTACATGTTAATAAAAAAAAAGTTTAATATCTCGAACATTAACAACGAAAAAAATATTTGTGGCTGCTGGGATTCGAGCCCAGGTCTCCACGGCCACAACGTGGAATTCTTACCACTAAACTACAGCCACATTTGTGAGTAATTTGTTACCCAATTTTATATCATGGTTTAAGATCCAAAAATGCGTTTTTAAAGGCATTAACTTCGTCTGCAACATTTTCCTTGTTGATCATGCACATGTGAATTATTGAATAAGATCTTAGCTCTTTTTTTATTGTTCTTTAGATAACATGTTGGCTCGTGTTGTATTAGCTCACTTCGTAGGTTCATTTCATAAGCTTTGCTTGATTTAGAGACTTGTGATATTAATGGTGATTTGACCTCTTTTGAATCTGACATGCAAATAACACACTTACTGATGACTTAAAATTAATCTGCAAATAATGTTGTATTACTTCATATTTGTGAGGATGCTCACTTGGTTACTTGATGTAGCGAATTCTGACATCTTTTTTGGATTCGCTACTTGAAACAACGAAGACATACCCCACGAAGCATGGACGGATCCAATGTGTAACCAATGGGTTCACGGGAACCCACCGCATCTCAAAATTTTAACATAAACTATATAGAAAGTTTCGAAATGAACCCATAGAAAATTTTGGAGTAAACCCATATAAATAATTAGGAGTAGATTCACCTGACAAAGTTCTCCTAGATGAGTTAGAATTTAATGTTGTTATGCTATAAAAGGTCACAAGTTCTATTCTTTCTACTTGCATTTTATAAGAATTCTTTTTTTATTTGATTTTTGATCTTTTTGGGCTCCAAATCGTGAAACCTTCTCATATCATTTCAGTTTCCAAAGTTTAATATTGACTTATTGTATCACATTGTTATTATGTGATGAACCTAACCCGATCCAAACCATTAAATCGACCCGAATTTTTCGTATGATTTTATCAAACGCCTGCATCGATGCGTCTACCTTGCATTCGGATTAAAACCAATTTCACAAAATCCATGATATATGGTATAAGCTCCGACCCAAACGAGATAAAATGACCCGTCGTCATAATGAAATACAAACGTACTACCTTCCGTTTTCATACCTTAGCCTTATAGTAGGCGTAAACATTAATCGAATTTGCAACTGGTCTCTAGTCATCCAAGCTTTGATTAGTTCTCGTTTATCCCTATGGAAAGTTAAGACATTTCGGCTTAGGCCGGCCTCCGATACACCATTTTACACGACCAACATTGTATGGAACTTCATCGATCATTTCATGATGTAACACTCCGCCCTTCTTTGCATTCATAGTAAGAGACGTTCTTAAAGTGCATAAAGCTATCAGCACCACCGGGAGAAAAAGAAAAGTCCTTGAAGCTATAATCCTCACAACATGTTGAAATTTATGGAAGGCTAGAAACGAGAAAGTATTCCAAAACGATTTATTATGACATAAAACTTATTGGTTTCATATTGGTAAAAAATAGATCCTTCTCCAAACTATTGGAGAGAATGATTGAATATACCTTTTTAACAGTTTTTATAATGTTGCATACACTGGCGAAGCTTGAAGTTTTATGCAGGGGCAGAAGACTCGTAATTTTTCTCATATCATTATGTTTCGGGTTATATGTCCCGGTCGGGTATTTCGCTACAGATCGGATCAAACAATAAAAACTCTAAATATCTAGTTTTTCTTCATTCTTTCAAATAGAGTTTTTCTTACACATAAAAAAATTTGACAATAATTTAACAAACACACGCTTAAAATATATTAGGTAATATGTGTAAATGAGATATCAACTCTTAGAGTAGTTGGTTGGTAAAGATGAAATTACATATTGTCTCACATAAGTGTGGAGACAAAATTTGCTCTAGCTTATATGTTTAACCCTTCAAACCATATTAACGTCTTGTGTTGTCCTTTATTCTAACATCACGCAAGGGGTGAAAAATGGGTTTGTGGTTAGTAATTCTCTAAAACTTTGCAACGCATGCACGACTTGCGGACACGAATGCGACTCCAAAAACGACGTTTGCATAGATTAGAAACGGTAGATGTTGAGGGGTATCCGATGAGGATTATTGAAATTTTGTTAGAAAGGAGGGGGCCTAATCCAATATATTAAAATTTTGAATACGAAATTCAAAGAGTTGGCACTTCTAAAGAAAAAATCAGAAGGAATCAAGGCATCCCCGGCTTAGCCTATACTTCGCCCCTAGTTACCTATCTCATTAAATACCTTACTTAGAACTTTCTATTAATAATATTTCGTTACTTAAAACATATGTTTGATGGATTTTATGATTGTTTATAAAACATGGAGTTAAAAAACACTAAGTGGCCCCTCATATGAGGTGCACACGAGCCTATACGATGTTCAACCTGAAAGATTAAAATGCAATTTTGAAGTTATACATACTTCTATTTAGCAATGTCGTTGGTAGCATCGACCAATCACCGACTGTCACGTGTCACCATCTTATTGGTGAAACATTTGTTTTTTAAATTTATTTTACGTAACATTTAATTGTTATATACAATACATTTCAATATAGTTAACAAAACTTAGTTTGTTCTATCGGTTTTGGGACTCACATTCTTTTCCTTTTTTTTATCTATGATTCTCTACTTTAATGTTTTTCACTTTTGACCCCAAGTCAACTTTAACATATTTATCAATACTATATAAATATGCATATAGTCTCATAAAAGAAAAATGATGTATGTCCGAATCGATCTCAATGGATCCCTCGTGACTGCCTAGAGGAGAAGAATAGTATCTCCGCTTTTACATATTTTCAAATTTGATTATTTTTACATTTAAATTTGAATGTTTCTGTCTTTTAAAATGTAATACAATAAGTATTTAAACAATAACGTGCGAGACATAAACTTTTTTGTATTAAAACATTTGACAAACTTACATACAAGAGACTCAACCATCGATCACTGATGTGTGGCTAACACATCATGGTTTTGTTAATCGTTTTCATCTAATTTTCGGGTTGAATGCTTGGGTTTCGCTTAGTTTTTATATGTTTATTGAATGACACATGGATCTAAATTATATTTGTATTATGTAGGTGTTTTGGTGCTTAAAAATGTGCAAATGATCTAAAGGAATGAAGTGGAGCACAAGAGAAGACTTGGAGTTGGAAGGCAAGAAAGAAAATAAAAGTTTCTGGTCGGATGCCTTCTAGGCGATACGCGCAGGACAGGGGTCCATGATGCGCGTATCTCCTAGCACAGATATACGGGATTTTTTTAGGGTTTTGCTATTTAAACACATTACAAACCCTAGTCGAGGAGAGTTCTTTCCAGCCGTCCCATAGCATAAAAAATACATCTTTTGGAGGTTTGAAAGGCTAGAGAAGCAAGGGAGAAGATTGGATTGAAGATTGGATCGCCGATCAAGTCACGAACGTTGCTCGGTTTATGCTTTCATCTTCATTCCTGGTTTTATACTTTGAACTCATGTTTTGTTTGATGTTTTTGGTTTATTTACTGATTTCAAACATGATAATGAGTAGCTAAATCTTTCATACTATCTAGGATGATGAATAGTTGTTAGTTTTGGTTTTGGTTTTGGTTAATTGAATGTTTGATGGTTTTGATTCTAGTATAAAGTGCATGTTGATGAATTGATGGATGTGTGATGTTTGTTTATTGCTTATCATTGATTAATTCTATATTCCATACGTGAATGTTTAATGTTTGTCGTTGAATTTTCCGTATCTAGGTCGATTACTTTGTGTCTTTGACTTGTTGGTGGTTTACTAGACATAGTAACCATAGGAATAGGTTTGAATCGATGAATTGCATTGAATGAGCTACTTAACTTGAGGTCGAAAGATTAAAGTTAGTCAATTAGTCTTTGTAACTAAGCTTTAGGATTTAAACGGTCCGAGAGGAGGTTTACCTAGATTACTTGCTTACATTGTTAATTGTGTCTTTTAGTTCATCTACATGTTACCCCTTGCATGAGAGTGTATTGTGCTAGTTAGATCGAGAGATTAACTATCATTAGGGTATGCTAGTGTCGTCAGTGAGATCGAGAGATAATCTGACCAACCCGATAGCTTCATACGTGCCTATAGGACTCATTTTGGTCACACCCGGAGAATGATCTAGGATCCTTTATGTTCCCTTAGGTTCGTATTCTTAGAAAATCGGTTCCATCAACGTTCTTTTAACCAAACCAAATCCATGTGTTACAACTAGGATTCACCTAGATAGTATCCTTCTCATCTTTGAATTTCTCAACGTTCTACTTTTGTTTTTAATTAGTTTATTCATTAAAATTTATTTTCTTGTCTTTAGGTTATTAGAAACCCCCCCCATCAACTAATTCCTTTTTATTAAGTTTAGTTTTCGTTGTTCTTAGTGTCTTTGGGTTCGATATCCGGTCTTCCGTAGACTATACTCCAGTCGATAGGTACACTTGCCTGTCTGCTAGGTCTAGTTTAGGGTTAATTGGTTTTTAACTCGAGTGTCTAGATAGAGTCTTAGGTTAGTTATTTTTTATAGACCGTTTTTAGCACATCAAGTTTTTGGCGCCGTTGCCGGGGACACTTAGCAATAGCGAAACTAGCTTTGATTAGGATTTGTTGGTATTTTAGAGTTCTTTTTATTAAGTTTTTAGTTGCCTAGAGTCAATTTTCTATTTTTTAGTCTAGTTTCCGAGTCTAGCATCTAGTTTTTTTTAGTTTATGCCACACACTCGCTCCCAAGGCCCCTCTGAATATCCACCTTCCGTAGAGCCCGAGAGAGAGTTTCACGAAAGGATCCGTACGCTTATCGAACGTGCCATATTAGTTCCTCTTCCTATTGATACGATGGGTGATCAAAATCCTCGTCTTACGGTTCACCAGCAAGCCAGTGATGGTATTACAGGGTCTCGATCTGCGATTACTCGCCCTGCTGTGGCCAACACCAACAACTGGCAGATTCCATCTTACGTGATGTCCACTATCACTTCTGCTGTCCAGTTCCATGGATTGGACGATGAGGATGCCACCGGGCATCTTTCTCGATTTGTTCGTATCTGCGATACGTTCAATATCACTGTTGTGACCGGAGATGCGGTATATCTCCGGTTGTTCCCATTCTCTCTATCTGGCCGAGCCTCTACTTGGTTAGATTCTCTTCCCCAGGATTCCATCACGACATGGGATGATCTTCAGTCCAAATTTCTGAAGAAATATAACCCAGCGTCCAAAACTGCTCGTATGCGCGACCAAATACATTCTTTTCGCATGGACCCTGATGAGCGTTACTGTGATGCTTGGGAGCGTTTTCAAACGCTCCTAAGTCATTGCCCCCAACATGGTCTCACTCAATGGGCATTAGTTGAGAAGTTCTATAATGGACTCACATACCCGACTCAACGAATGTTCAATACATCTGCTGGAGGACATCTCATGGAAAGGAAGAGCGTGGCTGAGTGCAACGAAATGTTTGAAAGTTTCGCACTGGCTGAGCAGCAGAGTCCACAAAGTAGGAATTCCATTCCTGCTACTAGAGCTCCCACCTCGACCGTTCGAGGTGTTTATCAGGTCACTCCTGATGCTAGTGTGGCTGCTGCACTTGAGGCACTCCAAAGGGAGGTTAGAGAGCTTAAGATGGGTAGTAGTAGATGTGAGATTTGTAGAGGAGGTCACGACACTAGGGAGTGTTTATTGAATAGTCAAGAGCAGGTGAATTGGGCAGGGGGACAGAGCGTAGGAGGAACTGGTGCGTTTGGGGGACAAAACGCAGGATGGAAGGGCAACCCAAACTCTGATTGGAAATCGAGAGGTTTCCCACCCCGTCAGAGTTTGTTTGATAGTGGTCCGGTAGGGTCTAGTTCGGGTGGTAGTGAATTTAAGGAGATTAAGGATATGATAATCACCCAAACTCAGCTGATATCTCAGATTGTGAATAGGGATAAGGAGACCCAGCTTAGATTGCAGGAGCATGATCTTTTACTGAAAAATCAACAAGCTGCGTTTGTAGACCTGCAGAGGATGGTAGGTGATATGTCTAAGCAGTTAGAGGCGGCTCAGTCTAGTTCATCCTCTTATGGAAAGTGTAATGCTAATGTTAGTGCTGTTACAACCCGTAGTGGTAGAGGAGCAGAGTTAGTGAAACCACAGGTTGAGGAGCCAGTAGAGGAGGAGGTTGAGCTAGAGGTTCCTGTTAGTGTTGAAGGGAATAGGATACCGGTGAACCCTGAGCCGAGTAAGCTTAAGCATGAGAGAGTGAGGGAGAAGAAGAAAGGTAATAGATCTGATATGGATGAGGACTTTAGTAAGTGCCCATACCCTGAGCGTTTAACTCGACAGAAGTATCTTAGAGAGTATGGTCATTTCTTGGAGTTGTTTAAACAACTCAAAGTCAATCTCCCGTTCGTTGAGGTACTCCAACATATGCCTAAATATGCTAAGTTTCTTAAGAATCTTCTTTCCAATAAGAAGAAACTGGAGGACCTCCCCAATGTCGTTCTGAACGAGGAATGTTCTGCTGTAGTGCAGAACAAACTACCAGAGAAATTGTCTGATCCGGGTGTTTTCACTCTCCCATGTATGTTTGGTAGTTCCTCAGTTCATCATGCTTTAGCTGATCTAGGTGCTAGTGTGAATTTAATGCCTTATTCATTATATAAGCAGCTAGGCCTAGGAGATCTCGTTCCTACACGCATGACCATATCTTTAGCTGATCGTTCGGTTAAGAAGCCACGAGGAGTAGTGGAAAATGTCTTGATTAAGATCAATAAGTTTGTTTTCCCCGTGGACTTTGTCATTTTAGATATGGAAGCAGACCATAGAGTCCCGATTATTTTAGGTCGTCCACTTTTGCGTACGGCTCGTGCTTTGATAGATGTGTTTGCTGGTAAAATAACACTGCAGGTAGGGGATGAGAGTGCTACGTTTAGGATCCCTGACCCAATGAGAGAGACGAATAAGTGGGATGATGAATTATATGTGATTGGGTCAGATCAGGTGCTGAAAAATAAGTGTGGGTATCCTAGGAAGGATGTGGATGTTCCAAAGGAACCAGGATAGGATGTCGAGGGTTGAGTTTCTCAGGTGAGATCCTGAGTGTACAGTTTGTATAGTTATTTACATGGTGTTTATTTACCTTTATTTGAGTCCTTTGTTTGTTGAGTCAGTCCTACGTGTTTTGAGTCTTTTATTTTACACTGTGATGTCTGCTTGGGTATGTTTGTGTGTTTAATATGCAGGGTTTGGATCAGTCCGTTCGTACTCAATCTCCATTCGAACGAGGATGATCTGAAGCCTGTTATGAAGATTGTAAAGGGCATCCCAAGATTTCTGCTATTAGAGGACGATCGCGAATGAAATGCTATACGATCGTCGGGAACGAGACTTCTTGTGCAAAGCTACATTATTATCAGGGGAGTCTGTTCCTTTTACTTTCTATCTTTAGTTTTTAGTATTTTAGTTCTTTTGATGTGTTTTTATTTTTTAGCCGTTTTTCGGGCCACATTAGGGACAATGTGTCGTTTAAGTGTGGGTATGGGAGACTATCGTCTAGTTTAGTAGTTGAGTCAAATAGTGTCAGAAAAGTACAAAAAAATTTAAAAATTTTGAAAATGTTTTTGAATAAGTGTTGCAATTAAATGGAAAATGATAGTAGAATTGGGAGTTGGTTTTAAAAGAAAACAATTTTTGCTGGTTTGAAAACAAGTGATTAGTCAAATGGTAATCAATCGGTGACCCAATTAGCTTTGAAAGGTTTTCTCTAAGTGTTATAAATATACCTAATTAAATCAAGATGTCTCGTGGGTTTTCATCTTAGGAGAAACATAAAGGCCTTAACTAAGAAACTTAGGCACCATTGTAGGCTTTAGAACTTACACTAGTTAAGGATAATTGCCATGATAGGATTTATAGCACGCTTCTTGAGAAAGAAGTGGCGCTCCGCATACAAAGTCCATAGGGTATAGACTGAAAGTGCTCAAAGTAGCAGCTCGAATAAAAGAGCTCAATGTAGCCAAATGAAAAAAAAAAAAAAAGCAAAATAAAACAAGTGATCCAAGACCTCATGTGCTCTACCTCTGGGATAGCGACTTGGAGCCGACACCCCTGGGTGAGGTGATCTTGTTTTAGAAAAAAAAAAAAAAATGATGAATAAAAACAGTCTATACCCGTAAGTATCATCCATCAAATAATCACCCTAATATGGCAATATTTCTTAACTAGGTTAAGTTCTTTAGGTTACTTTGGTAAGAATAAAAATCTATATGGTTTAATCTGTGCCTCGTAAATCAACAATTAACAGGCTGAATTGTGGCTTCCTAAGTGTGAGACCCTGTAGATGAATTGATATCACTTAAACTAAAGCAAACACAAGGAGAGACCCGATTAGTTAGTGTTAGGGTTAGATGGAAACATTATCGATGATTACTTTGACTTGTTGCTTGTTTGAGAATTGCTTGAATTGTTTTCTTGTTGGAAACTAAATCCTGATTGTGATTCCATTTGCATACTTTTTCGAGGACGAAAAAAGGTTAAGTGTGGGTATTTTGATGTGTGGCTAACACATCATGGTTTTGTTAATCGTTTTCATCTAATTTTCGGGTTGAATGCTTGGGTTTCGCTTAGTTTTTATATGTTTATTGAATGACACATGGATCTAAATTATATTTGTATTATGTAGGTGTTTTGGTGCTTAAAAATGTGCAAATGATCTAAAGGAATGAAGTGGAGCACAAGAGAAGACTTGGAGTTGGAAGGCAAGAAAGAAAATAAAAGTTTCTGGTCGGATGCCTTCTAGGCGATACGCGCAGGACAGGGGTCCATGATGCGCGTATCTCCTAGCACAGATATACGGGATTTTTTTAGGGTTTTGCTATTTAAACACATTACAAACCCTAGTCGAGGAGAGTTCTTTCCAGCCGTCCCATAGCATAAAAAATACATCTTTTGGAGGTTTGAAAGGCTAGAGAAGCAAGGGAGAAGATTGGATTGAAGATTGGATCGCCGATCAAGTCACGAACGTTGCTCGGTTTATGCTTTCATCTTCATTCCTGGTTTTATACTTTGAACTCATGTTTTGTTTGATGTTTTTGGTTTATTTACTGATTTCAAACATGATAATGAGTAGCTAAATCTTTCATACTATCTAGGATGATGAATAGTTGTTAGTTTTGGTTTTGGTTTTGGTTAATTGAATGTTTGATGGTTTTGATTCTAGTATAAAGTGCATGTTGATGAATTGATGGATGTGTGATGTTTGTTTATTGCTTATCATTGATTAATTCTATATTCCATACGTGAATGTTTAATGTTTGTCGTTGAATTTTCCGTATCTAGGTCGATTACTTTGTGTCTTTGACTTGTTGGTGGTTTACTAGACATAGTAACCATAGGAATAGGTTTGAATCGATGAATTGCATTGAATGAGCTACTTAACTTGAGGTCGAAAGATTAAAGTTAGTCAATTAGTCTTTGTAACTAAGCTTTAGGATTTAAACGGTCCGAGAGGAGGTTTACCTAGATTACTTGCTTACATTGTTAATTGTGTCTTTTAGTTCATCTACATGTTACCCCTTGCATGAGAGTGTATTGTGCTAGTTAGATCGAGAGATTAACTATCATTAGGGTATGCTAGTGTCGTCAGTGAGATCGAGAGATAATCTGACCAACCCGATAGCTTCACACGTGCCTATAGGACTCATTTTGGTCACACTCGGAGAATGATCTAGGATCCTTTATGTTCCCTTAGGTTCGTATTCTTAGAAAATCGGTTCCATCAACGTTCTTTTAACCAAACCAAATCCATGTGTTACAACTAGGATTCACCTAGATAGTATCCTTCTCATCTTTGAATTTCTCAACGTTCTACTTTTGTTTTTAATTAGTTTATTCATTAAAATTTATTTTCTTGTCTTTAGGTTATTAGAAACCCCCCCCCCATCAACTAATTCCTTTTTATTAAGTTTAGTTTTCGTTGTTCTTAGTGTCTTTGGGTTCGATATCCGGTCTTCCGTAGACTATACTCCAGTCGATAGGTACACTTGCCTGTCTGCTAGGTCTAGTTTAGGGTTAATTGGTTTTTAACTCGAGTGTCTAGATAGAGTCTTAGGTTAGTTATTTTTTATAGACCGTTTTTAGCACATCAAGTTTTTGGCGCCGTTGCCGGGGACACTTAGCAATAGCGAAACTAGCTTTGATTAGGATTTGTTGGTATTTTAGAGTTCTTTTTATTAAGTTTTTAGTTGCCTAGAGTCAATTTTCTATTTTTTAGTCTAGTTTCCGAGTCTAGCATCTAGTTTTTTTTAGTTTATGCCACACACTCGCTCCCAAGGCCCCTCTGAATATCCACCTTCCGTAGAGCCCGAGAGAGAGTTTCACGAAAGGATCCGTACGCTTATCGAACGTGCCATATTAGTTCCTCTTCCTATTGATACGATGGGTGATCAAAATCCTCGTCTTACGGTTCACCAGCAAGCCAGTGATGGTATTACAGGGTCTCGATCTGCGATTACTCGCCCTGCTGTGGCCAACACCAACAACTGGCAGATTCCATCTTACGTGATGTCCACTATCACTTCTGCTGTCCAGTTCCATGGATTGGACGATGAGGATGCCACCGGGCATCTTTCTCGATTTGTTCGTATCTGCGATACGTTCAATATCACTGTTGTGACCGGAGATGCGGTATATCTCCGGTTGTTCCCATTCTCTCTATCTGGCCGAGCCTCTACTTGGTTAGATTCTCTTCCCCAGGATTCCATCACGACATGGGATGATCTTCAGTCCAAATTTCTGAAGAAATATAACCCAGCGTCCAAAACTGCTCGTATGCGCGACCAAATACATTCTTTTCGCATGGACCCTGATGAGCGTTACTGTGATGCTTGGGAGCGTTTTCAAACGCTCCTAAGTCATTGCCCCCAACATGGTCTCACTCAATGGGCATTAGTTGAGAAGTTCTATAATGGACTCACATACCCGACTCAACGAATGTTCAATACATCTGCTGGAGGACATCTCATGGAAAGGAAGAGCGTGGCTGAGTGCAACGAAATGTTTGAAAGTTTCGCACTGGCTGAGCAGCAGAGTCCACAAAGTAGGAATTCCATTCCTGCTACTAGAGCTCCCACCTCGACCGTTCGAGGTGTTTATCAGGTCACTCCTGATGCTAGTGTGGCTGCTGCACTTGAGGCACTCCAAAGGGAGGTTAGAGAGCTTAAGATGGGTAGTAGTAGATGTGAGATTTGTAGAGGAGGTCACGACACTAGGGAGTGTTTATTGAATAGTCAAGAGCAGGTGAATTGGGCAGGGGGACAGAGCGTAGGAGGAACTGGTGCGTTTGGGGGACAAAACGCAGGATGGAAGGGCAACCCAAACTCTGATTGGAAATCGAGAGGTTTCCCACCCCGTCAGAGTTTGTTTGATAGTGGTCCGGTAGGGTCTAGTTCGGGTGGTAGTGAATTTAAGGAGATTAAGGATATGATAATCACCCAAACTCAGCTGATATCTCAGATTGTGAATAGGGATAAGGAGACCCAGCTTAGATTGCAGGAGCATGATCTTTTACTGAAAAATCAACAAGCTGCGTTTGTAGACCTGCAGAGGATGGTAGGTGATATGTCTAAGCAGTTAGAGGCGGCTCAGTCTAGTTCATCCTCTTATGGAAAGTGTAATGCTAATGTTAGTGCTGTTACAACCCGTAGTGGTAGAGGAGCAGAGTTAGTGAAACCACAGGTTGAGGAGCCAGTAGAGGAGGAGGTTGAGCTAGAGGTTCCTGTTAGTGTTGAAGGGAATAGGATACCGGTGAACCCTGAGCCGAGTAAGCTTAAGCATGAGAGAGTGAGGGAGAAGAAGAAAGGTAATAGATCTGATATGGATGAGGACTTTAGTAAGTGCCCATACCCTGAGCGTTTAACTCGACAGAAGTATCTTAGAGAGTATGGTCATTTCTTGGAGTTGTTTAAACAACTCAAAGTCAATCTCC
Source organism: Tagetes erecta (assembly GCA_030867185.1). Taxonomy (NCBI): domain Eukaryota; kingdom Viridiplantae; phylum Streptophyta; class Magnoliopsida; order Asterales; family Asteraceae; genus Tagetes; species Tagetes erecta. Next base: position 58,858,768 of record CM061493.1, read on the forward strand.
CGTTCGTTGAGGTACTCCAACATATGCCTAAATATGCTAAGTTTCTTAAGAATCTTCTTTCCAATAAGAAGAAACTGGAGGACCTCCCCAATGTCGTTCTGAACGAGGAATGTTCTGCTGTAGTGCAGAACAAACTACCAGAGAAATTGTCTGATCCGGGTGTTTTCACTCTCCCATGTATGTTTGGTAGTTCCTCAGTTCATCATGCTTTAGCTGATCTAGGTGCTAGTGTGAATTTAATGCCTTATTCATTATATAAGCAGCTAGGCCTAGGAGATCTCGTTCCTACACGCATGACCATATCTTTAGCTGATCGTTCGGTTAAGAAGCCACGAGGAGTAGTGGAAAATGTCTTGATTAAGATCAATAAGTTTGTTTTCCCCGTGGACTTTGTCATTTTAGATATGGAAGCAGACCATAGAGTCCCGATTATTTTAGGTCGTCCACTTTTGCGTACGGCTCGTGCTTTGATAGATGTGTTTGCTGGTAAAATAACACTGCAGGTAGGGGATGAGAGTGCTACGTTTAGGATCCCTGACCCAATGAGAGAGACGAATAAGTGGGATGATGAATTATATGTGATTGGGTCAGATCAGGTGCTGAAAAATAAGTGTGGGTATCCTAGGAAGGATGTGGATGTTCCAAAGGAACCAGGATAGGATGTCGAGGGTTGAGTTTCTCAGGTGAGATCCTGAGTGTACAGTTTGTATAGTTATTTACATGGTGTTTATTTACCTTTATTTGAGTCCTTTGTTTGTTGAGTCAGTCCTACGTGTTTTGAGTCTTTTATTTTACACTGTGATGTCTGCTTGGGTATGTTTGTGTGTTTAATATGCAGGGTTTGGATCAGTCCGTTCGTACTCAATCTCCATTCGAACGAGGATGATCTGAAGCCTGTTATGAAGATTGTAAAGGGCATCCCAAGATTTCTGCTATTAGAGGACGATCGCGAATGAAATGCTATACGATCGTCGGGAACGAGACTTCTTGTGCAAAGCTACATTATTATCAGGGGAGTCTGTTCCTTTTACTTTCTATCTTTAGTTTTTAGTATTTTAGTTCTTTTGATGTGTTTTTATTTTTTAGCCGTTTTTCGGGCCACATTAGGGACAATGTGTCGTTTAAGTGTGGGTATGGGAGACTATCGTCTAGTTTAGTAGTTGAGTCAAATAGTGTCAGAAAAGTACAAAAAAATTTAAAAATTTTGAAAATGTTTTTGAATAAGTGTTGCAATTAAATGGAAAATGATAGTAGAATTGGGAGTTGGTTTTAAAAGAAAACAATTTTTGCTGGTTTGAAAACAAGTGATTAGTCAAATGGTAATCAATCGGTGACCCAATTAGCTTTGAAAGGTTTTCTCTAAGTGTTATAAATATACCTAATTAAATCAAGATGTCTCGTGGGTTTTCATCTTAGGAGAAACATAAAGGCCTTAACTAAGAAACTTAGGCACCATTGTAGGCTTTAGAACTTACACTAGTTAAGGATAATTGCCATGATAGGATTTATAGCACGCTTCTTGAGAAAGAAGTGGCGCTCCGCATACAAAGTCCATAGGGTATAGACTGAAAGTGCTCAAAGTAGCAGCTCGAATAAAAGAGCTCAATGTAGCCAAATGAAAAAAAAAAAAAAGCAAAATAAAACAAGTGATCCAAGACCTCATGTGCTCTACCTCTGGGATAGCGACTTGGAGCCGACACCCCTGGGTGAGGTGATCTTGTTTTAGAAAAAAAAAAAAAAAATGATGAATAAAAACAGTCTATACCCGTAAGTATCATCCATCAAATAATCACCCTAATATGGCAATATTTCTTAACTAGGTTAAGTTCTTTAGGTTACTTTGGTAAGAATAAAAATCTATATGGTTTAATCTGTGCCTCGTAAATCAACAATTAACAGGCTGAATTGTGGCTTCCTAAGTGTGAGACCCTGTAGATGAATTGATATCACTTAAACTAAAGCAAACACAAGGAGAGACCCGATTAGTTAGTGTTAGGGTTAGATGGAAACATTATCGATGATTACTTTGACTTGTTGCTTGTTTGAGAATTGCTTGAATTGTTTTCTTGTTGGAAACTAAATCCTGATTGTGATTCCATTTGCATACTTTTTCGAGGACGAAAAAAGGTTAAGTGTGGGTATTTTGATGTGTGGCTAACACATCATGGTTTTGTTAATCGTTTTCATCTAATTTTCGGGTTGAATGCTTGGGTTTCGCTTAGTTTTTATATGTTTATTGAATGACACATGGATCTAAATTATATTTGTATTATGTAGGTGTTTTGGTGCTTAAAAATGTGCAAATGATCTAAAGGAATGAAGTGGAGCACAAGAGAAGACTTGGAGTTGGAAGGCAAGAAAGAAAATAAAAGTTTCTGGTCGGATGCCTTCTAGGCGATACGCGCAGGACAGGGGTCCATGATGCGCGTATCTCCTAGCACAGATATACGGGATTTTTTTAGGGTTTTGCTATTTAAACACATTACAAACCCTAGTCGAGGAGAGTTCTTTCCAGCCGTCCCATAGCATAAAAAATACATCTTTTGGAGGTTTGAAAGGCTAGAGAAGCAAGGGAGAAGATTGGATTGAAGATTGGATCGCCGATCAAGTCACGAACGTTGCTCGGTTTATGCTTTCATCTTCATTCCTGGTTTTATACTTTGAACTCATGTTTTGTTTGATGTTTTTGGTTTATTTACTGATTTCAAACATGATAATGAGTAGCTAAATCTTTCATACTATCTAGGATGATGAATAGTTGTTAGTTTTGGTTTTGGTTTTGGTTAATTGAATGTTTGATGGTTTTGATTCTAGTATAAAGTGCATGTTGATGAATTGATGGATGTGTGATGTTTGTTTATTGCTTATCATTGATTAATTCTATATTCCATACGTGAATGTTTAATGTTTGTCGTTGAATTTTCCGTATCTAGGTCGATTACTTTGTGTCTTTGACTTGTTGGTGGTTTACTAGACATAGTAACCATAGGAATAGGTTTGAATCGATGAATTGCATTGAATGAGCTACTTAACTTGAGGTCGAAAGATTAAAGTTAGTCAATTAGTCTTTGTAACTAAGCTTTAGGATTTAAACGGTCCGAGAGGAGGTTTACCTAGATTACTTGCTTACATTGTTAATTGTGTCTTTTAGTTCATCTACATGTTACCCCTTGCATGAGAGTGTATTGTGCTAGTTAGATCGAGAGATTAACTATCATTAGGGTATGCTAGTGTCGTCAGTGAGATCGAGAGATAATCTGACCAACCCGATAGCTTCACACGTGCCTATAGGACTCATTTTGGTCACACCCGGAGAATGATCTAGGATCCTTTATGTTCCCTTAGGTTCGTATTCTTAGAAAATCGGTTCCATCAACGTTCTTTTAACCAAACCAAATCCATGTGTTACAACTAGGATTCACCTAGATAGTATCCTTCTCATCTTTGAATTTCTCAACGTTCTACTTTTGTTTTTAATTAGTTTATTCATTAAAATTTATTTTCTTGTCTTTAGGTTATTAGAAACCCCCCCCCCCATCAACTAATTCCTTTTTATTAAGTTTAGTTTTCGTTGTTCTTAGTGTCTTTGGGTTCGATATCCGGTCTTCCGTAGACTATACTCCAGTCGATAGGTACACTTGCCTGTCTGCTAGGTCTAGTTTAGGGTTAATTGGTTTTTAACTCGAGTGTCTAGATAGAGTCTTAGGTTAGTTATTTTTTATAGACCGTTTTTAGCACATCAATCACGCGTCTTAATTTTTAAATCTCGTTAATTGAGTGAAAAATTGTAGCTTTAAACAAACCATCTTTTAACTCTTTAAAATATCATCCCATCCTTATCCTTCTATCCTTTTGACAAAGTATCCTTAAAATATCTTACTTCAATGTCTTGCCTATAAAAAACTTATCTCCACAAAATTAAAATAGACCAATTAAAAAACTAAAAATTACAAAAAGATATTACTTCCACGTAATTCTTCACGATTTGGTACATATTTTTTAAATTAGGCCAAGGTGCAACAAACGTCTACTTTACAACTCTTCACGATATTCATGATTGCGTACCCATTGAGAAATACGTGACCATCCCCTAACGTGGAAGATAAATATTAATTTATATGCAATTTAAACGCGTATTTTATAATGGTAATTTATATCATCGATAGATTATTTATCCACTCGACTAGTAATTTTTTTTATTTTCTTCAAGAGTAAACTGCAGTTTTGGTCCCTGTGTTTTGATATCACTAACAGTTTTGGTCCCACCTTAACAGTTTTGGTCCCTGTGTTTTTATTTTTTAACAGTTTTGGTCCCGAACACTAACTTCATCCAATTTTCCGTTAAGTCTCTCTCACATACGGAGTAAAAATGTTATTTCTCTCGCTTTTTTTGACAAACGACTAAATAAAAATGTTAACCTACATGATGACTTAGATAAAAAAAAGAGGGAGAAATGACATTTTTACCCTTTAGATGTGGGGCGCGTGTGAGAGACTTAACGGAAAATTGGATGGAGTTAGTGTTCGGGACCAAAACTGTTAAAAAATAAAAACACAGGGACCAAAACTGTTAAGGTGGGACCAAAACTGTTAATGGTATCAAAACACAGGGACCAAAACTGCAGTTTACTCTTTCTTCAATATCTAAGTTTAAGACTTCACACTAACACGTTTTTAGAAGAAAAGTTTGTACATCAGTCTGTCTATATTAGTTTCGAACAAATAATATTCTTAACTTTAAATGAGAAAAAGCTTTAACGTGATGTGACAGTTTCGGGTTTAACATTTTTACCGTGGACCATCACGTATACTATAACGCTCTACCTCCGATCTACGTTTACAAATGCATGTGTATATAAAGCTCGATCAACATCTAACAATTTTGCGAAAATAATCGGCATATCGGTTTAAAAATCTCAGGTGAGTTTATAATTTATGAGCTTTGTACATGAATTTTTAGTTCAATTTGTTAGGTTCTTAGTGATTGACTGATTGATCAGATTCAGATCTGTTGAAGTGTTTGGTGTGAATGATGTTTCATCAGTTTGTTACAATTTAGCTTTCATTGATCTGTTAGTTTTCGTGATTTTGAAGATTTAATCATCTAGTTGGTAGCGATAGTTTAATAATGTGCTTGATCGGCTATTTAATCGCAAGTTTTAGCATTTTGATTTCATCATACTGTTGAACACAGGCTTAGGGTTTTACTGTTTTTGTGCAAATTGAAGAACGAATTAGGTGATTTGAATGGGAGATTGATCTTCCTGAGATCATTTTGTTAAGTTAGTTTGATGTAATTTTGGAATTGTTTTGATATGAGGATTGTGTTGATGGTTTTTGAATTTGTTAGATTTTGTGAAGAGGTGATCTGAAGGATATGGCTACTCAAGGTGCTTCTACTGGAGCTAATGGTGCTACTACCAGACCGCCTCCGAATCCGTCGCCTTTGCGAACTGCGAAGTTTTTCCAGGTACACTGTTGAAATTGTTTGAAAATTGGATAGATTATGATCATCTTATGAAGAGTTTGGAGAAAATGATGGTGTTTGTTTGGAATATATGTGATTTTGGGCTGTAAGATGAATCTTATATGACGTTTGTAGGCGAACATGAGGATTTTAGTTACTGGAGGAGCTGGTTTCATTGGCTCTCATCTAGTAGACAGATTGATGGAGAACGAAAAGAACGAGGTATGCATTTCTTTAAAAGTATTACGATGGATGTAGTTTTGTTTAAATATGCATTTGAGGTTAAGAGGATTTGCATTATGAAATTGTATCTGTGGTTTAAGACATGTTGTTTTTCTTAGGTGATTGTTGTAGATAATTTCTTCACTGGATCAAAAGACAATCTAAGACAATGGATTGGTCACCCAAGATTTGAGCTTATTCGTCATGGTATGTGGTCTTTGTACAACCGTTGATTATATAAATGCAAGCTTAGAGTCGTATTGTGTACTAGTAATAATATATAATTTTGTTGAATGCTTCTAGACTTGTATGTATTATAATTCAGTCTTAGCGTGTAACTTGTTACAGCATTGCTTAAAAATAATTCATTCAAACATACCATCAATTTTGATTTCGCTTCACATATGTCCTGCAATTTCACCAACCAGAGTTTCTTGTGAAATGAGTTTGTGGTTGTATATACTAGGATAAAAATATTAAATAATCTCTTTTGAAGCTGATCGTCTTTAATTTCACATGACAACACAACCTGCTGTTCTGTTTGCCGTAACTTCAGTAATATTTTTGGGATGCAGATGTCACAGAGACATTGTTGGTTGAGGTGGATCAAATCTACCATCTTGCTTGCCCTGCTTCTCCAATTTTCTACAAATATAATCCTGTCAAGGTAATCAAGAGTCAAGACCCGAGTTCTGTTGCTAACACGTTACTTCTGTTTCCTGTTTTCTTTTCTGTTTTTCATGTTGCTTTATCTTCTTCGTTAATTTCAATCATTACCCCTTATTTCTCTATTGTATTGATATCAAACAGACTATCAAGACAAACGTGATTGGTACTTTGAACATGTTGGGACTTGCCAAGCGGGTCGGAGCAAGGTTTGAAAATTGAAACTTTCTTGATCCATTTTGTTGCAATATTCTAAAACTTAATCTGCTGTTGTTCCTTTACGTACAGAATCCTGCTAACGTCAACTTCAGAGGTTTACGGAGATCCTCTTGTGCATCCTCAGGATGAAAGCTACTGGGGAAATGTCAACCCAATTGGTAATTGTTGTTTCTTTTATTATTATTATTATAAATAGAGTACTTTCTAAATGACAATAAGGTTACGCCATAATAAATTTTTTAACTAATAGTAATCATGACATTTGTGTGAAATGCAGGAGTTAGGAGCTGTTATGATGAAGGAAAGCGAGTAGCTGAGACATTGATGTTTGACTATCACAGACAGCACGGGATAGGTGAATCTTGTCTCACTCGTCATACACAAAACATATGATTCATTCAGTTTAAAAAGTTATCACTTAGCTAACCAAGTTTTTATTTTCCAATTGGTTTCTGTAACAGAAATACGGATTGCTAGGATCTTCAATACATATGGACCCAGAATGAACATTGATGATGGTCGTGTGGTCAGCAATTTCATAGCTCAAGCTATCCGGTATAATATGATTTTTGTGTATAGTTATTACTCCATTGTTTGTCATTACTTACTTATGATGGGTCTAATGCAGCAATGAGCCTTTAACTGTTCAATCACCTGGAACTCAGACCCGAAGCTTCTGTTACGTCTCTGACATGGTAAAGCTAAAACCGTTATATATCCTGTAGACCTGTACATTGTCTACTGCCTCCAGTTTATTTAGTGTGTTTCCTGTATCTTGTTTATCAGGTTGATGGCCTTATTCGCCTTATGGAAGGAAACAATACAGGCCCGATTAACCTTGGAAATCCAGGTCAGCATCACTATATGCATATATCTTCTATGTAAATTTCTACTTCTGGTTTTAATAAAGTTGTACCAGATGACTAATTCTATGTGTTTTCTACCCAGGCGAATTCACCATGCTTGAACTTGCCGAGAATGTGAAAGAGGTTAGCTCTCAAGGCTTTTTATTTCTGGTTTGTGAAATATCAAAATTGCTCTTCAGTTTGGTGACTAATATGAGTATGAATTTGAAATGTTGCAGCTGATAAACCCAGAAGTGAAAATAATACATGTGGAAAACACACCCGATGATCCTCGTCAAAGAAAACCAGTGATAACCAAGGCAAAGGAGGTGCTTGATTGGGAGCCGACTATCAAATTACGTGACGGCCTTCCACGTATGGAGGAGGACTTCCGTAAGAGGCTTGGGATTCCCAGGACTGCATGAGAGTAATATGAGTGTGTAATGCCCCTTTTTGTTCTCATTTTGTTTGCTGGTTTCTTTTTGGGGAAATGAATGTTATGTTATTTTCTGGTCTGGGTCGGGTCTGTCTGATATCATCAAATCAGACGAGGTTGAAAAAGATTTGGTTGCGATGATTTGCTTTAGCATATCGCAAGTCATCTCTTTTGTCGTATGTAACACAACTGCGTCTCTGACTGTTTGTTCAGCCTTATATTCATATTATACAACTTCTTGTTGCAGCATCAATTTGATATCTGGAACAAACAAGCTCATAATAGACTTGTACATCATCTGTTTCTTTATCTTCTAAAGCACATTTTACTTCTTGTTACGTTAATGACTAACATTATTAAGTTGGTAATATAAGCATTTGAAAAACAAGTTATATATAGAAGAGTTTATTACAAGGAGCCAATGAGGTGTCTATTATATTTATGCATGTTTTGCGAATTTGATTCTTTTATTTCTTGCAGCTTGAGTTTGATTCATTGCAACTTAATCTCTCATAAAACCTTTTACATCCCATTTCACATACAATGTCTATATTCAACTAAAGAATATTTTTTATTATATGTTCTATTTATTTCACTCACAGAAGTTAGAGAATGACAAACAAGTCTCATAATCTGGTGACAACTTAGGTGGATTTTCTAATTATCAAGAAAAAAGAGAGTATCGCTTGGGCAGCTGGGCTGGTGCCTATTGGGCCGAAGTTAAGCCATAAATTTGAGAAGTGACTAGGGGTGTAAAAAAAATAGGTTTCCCAACCCAACCTGAACCCAAGCTGGTTTCAACCCGGTATTATAGAACCTGAATTCGGGTTTTAAAAAACTCTCCGGTTTGAAACCGGTTTTTATATATCATTTAGAACTTGTACTCGGGTTTTTTAAATCCGGTTTGAAAACTGGTGTAAAATCACTTTACTATCCCTTTTTACCGGGTTTCTTACCCAACCCGAATTCAAAAACTCTTATACCGCTTTAAAGCCCAACCCGACCTGAACCGGTTTGGTCAAAAATCCGGTTGTAATTTTGTTGACCAAAGCGGGGTTGGGTAAAAACCTCGGTTCGGGCTAGACTAGAGGTGCACAAAATAACCGGTTCAATAACCGAAACCGGTTATTAACCGTAACCGAAACTGGTTATTAACCGATTGAGGAATAACTGGTTAGGGTATTTTTTTAACCGCAGGTTCGTAACCGATTAGGGATTTCTTATGAATAACTGGTTATTAGCCGGGTTTTTTTAAACCGAATTTAACCGATCCACAGGTTAACCGGGAAAAAACCCAAAAAAAATAATAAATTAGAAAAACCAGTTAATTAACCGAACCGATTAAAGTAAAATAACCGAAAATTTTGAAAAAACCCGGTTATTAACCGAAATGGTTAAAACGAATAACTGATTTTTTCAATAACCGAAAATAATCGGTTAGGGTATTAAATAACCGGTTAACCGGAATTAATCAATTTGTGCACCTCTAGGCTAGACCCAGAACCTGATTTTTACACCTCTAAGGCTCTAACTATGACTGAGGATATAAAATGAATTGTAGTCTCAATAAAACGCATGGTTTTCATTTGGGTGGTCTTTCTTGTTTTCTTTTTTCACTCTTCCTTGGTCTTTCTTATTTATAAAATTTACTAATTGCCTTTAGAAAGGAAAAAAAAAGGTGATTTTACTAACATGTTTCCTAACTTATAGAGATGAGGTATGGATGCTAAGGCCCTATGAGGAGCAAGAAACTCCAAAACGGCAAAACTACATATAAACATATATGTACATACGTAAAACAAGCACTATTCAAAACCTCAATAGAGTTATACCTTTTTAATGGTAGTTTAGAAACTCCAAAAATACATAAACATATCTAGTGAGCTATTGCATTAGTAAAACACACGTTATTCAAAACCTCAAGAAAGTTATCTTTTTTAACGGTAATTGATTACACTCTTACTCGTAAACTACACCCCATGTATTTACACTTGCCCTTATAGAAGCTATACCTCCATTGAGGCCCTAACGCCCGTGGTCCAATAGAGTTACCGGGCTTAACATTTAGTAGGAAAACAATCGTTTCAATCTTGTATGGGTATTGCTAAGCTTTTATTGGCATGAGGGTGTGCCAACTTGTACACATGATAGAGGTAGCATAGCTCTTTGATAAAGGATTGCAAGAGAAAATTGAGGACATTGTGATTTGTGGAGGTCCTTTATTGGTGACTTCCCGAGTTCCCATGGCAAAGGAACAAGACATAATAAAAATAAATAAAGGATCTCGAAGGAATGGCGTTAGATTCGATCCTATGTTGCCTTTAGCACAAACACACATCTTTACCAATTGCCTACCACCAGATAGTCAATTGTTTTTATCTATCTAATAAATCAAGGTTTTAGGGGGATATTTTTATAGGGAAATTTTTTGCTTTAAAATAGGAAGTTTGAGAGGGAAACACCATGCATGAGTTGATATATAGAACCAAATACTTAGATATTAAATATTTATCAATTCTTAAACATAATGGTTATAAAATTTTATTATAAGTATTATTGTTTAATCCGTGTGTAACACACGGGTGTTAAACCTAGTTAGAGATAAATCAAATTTATTAGCATGTATGTTGGTTGGTGGCATGTAAGATATATTCATAAGAAATAAATTACATTTTTCGTCCTTTACGTTTACATTTTTTTTTCACCAATTGTCATTTTTTGCAAAACTTTTCACCAAAGATCCTTTGTGTTATAAAATGTTACACTGCCAGTCTTTTACTCTAACCCCTGTTAAAAAGTCTCGTTAAAGTGTCACTTTCGGATCTTGTAAGGGCAAACCTGTCTTTTTTCAACCCTTTTACAACTTATATCTGATATAAGTTGGGGTTTTAATTAAACATAAGTTGTAAATGGGTTTGGAAAAGACAAATTTGCTCTTACGTAATCTGTATTGGACACACTTTAACGAGGGTTAGAGTAAAAGACTAACTATGTTACATTTTATAAAAATAAAGAATGTTTGGTGAAAATTTAGCAAAAAAGACCATTAATAAAAGATAATGTACACGTAAAAAGGATGAAAATTCTTATATTTATAAAGCTTCAACCGTTAGGGATATCAGGAAGATGACGCATGGCAAGGTTTATTGGGGAGTGAAAATGTTAGTTTTTTTTTCAATAAACGTGTAAGCTAAATAATATTTTTGTGCATCTGAATTTCAATGGGTTATAGGATTTTAATAATCCGAACTTTCTTATATTGGCTGATATTAATCCCAACTTAAAAAATTCCCTGTGGCAATCCCAACTTGTAACTTATTTTCCTACAATAATCCTCCGTTAATATTAACTTAACGCCGTTAACTTTTTTTAGAAATTTTGACCGATGTTTTAGGGCTTTTGATCGGGAGGACGATACGAATCTATTGACGTAAAATTTATCTTGAGCCGATACTCCAAACGAAGAAATTTTAACATCCGATTTAAGCATCGTTAGGTTTAAAGTCCTGATTTAAGACCGTTTGGTCGTTTGGAGCATCGACTCAAGGTAAGTTTTACATAAATAGATTCGTATCGTCCTCCCGATCAAAAGCCCTAAACATCGGTCAGAAATTCGAAAAAAAGTTAACGGCGTTAAGTTAAATTTAACGGAGGATCAATGTAGGAAAATAAGTTACAAGTTGGATTGCCACAGGGAATTTTTTAAGTTGGGATTAATATCGGCAAATATACAAAAGTTCGGATTATTAAAATCCAATAACCCAATTTCAATTGTGTGGCTTTGGAGATGTTGTAGTTGGTAAGCTGGTTGGTACTTGGTAGGCATATTTTGGAATCTTTGAGTTGGGGTTGTGAGGTAATGGGTTTCCTGTCTTGGCCTACAACTTTTATCTCTTTTGCTTTTTTATCTTCTTTTTCCTTTTAATTTTTCTATTAAATTTTTTTTATATCGCAAAGTCCGGTACACAATAAGATAATAATGAGTTTTCTCTATGTTTCAATTATGATAAGTGGTCGGTCATGCATTTTGATTTCCATAGCCTAATTTATTCAACTTTATTGTATGCTTCTTTGTATTTAACTACATCAATTTCATTGTTGTAACTAAGTCTAACTAAAAAAAATGTCCTGTCACAATGTATATACAACTTGGCTCATTATAATTATAGGTTAATATATCTTGCTAATAATGTCTTGGTATGTTTCATCAATTAAGGGCCGTTTGGCAAAATCTGGATCATTAATTGTTGAATAGTTAAGAGTTCTGAATCATTAATGGGCTATTTGGTAGCCTCTGAATAACATCTGAATACCCAGTAGCAGTTTACCTCTTAATGATTTAAAAATCCATTATAATGATAAGTTTTAAAAATATGATGAATGTAGTAAGATTTAACATTCAGATGGTACCTCTTAACCATTCAGCATCTTTTTATCACTTAATGATTCAGGAGTTTTGAACCATTAAGAGGTAAGCCTCTGAATGATAATTAAGAGGCTACCAAACACCTTCTAAGAGTTTATATTAATGTGAGAGATGTTGGGGTAAAACTTCAAATTTTAAAGTTGGTATATGATTCATTCAGTTCCATTCAGCATCCTCCTGTCTCTTAACCATTCAGCACTTAACTGAACATTTCAGATGTTCTTTTTTATGAAACAAACGCTCTGAATGCTGAATGATTAAGCACTGAACTAAACCATTAAAAGGTGAAACAAACTGCCCCTTAGTCATAATCCAATACGCTAACACTTCGAATAAAAAACATATTTCATCAATTGGGAGTGCATATATAATATTTTGAAAATTAGACTGATTAAAGTACACTAAGTAAATTCAGGTTACCTTAATTTTAAAATACATTTAAATATTACATAAAAATATTAATTATTACTATGTTAAATGAAAGTTCAACAAATGCATTTTTTTATTGTTTTTATAAGACTAAAAGAAACAGATAGTTCTTAGGCTTTGTATTACGATCATATGAAAAGAGCGTGGCCACCTTGTCACGTAGGCGTCATGTGGATCGGGACTTGATGAGTAAAATGGTATGTTATGAAGTTTGACCACCAAGAGATGAGAACTTGAGCATAATATTATGTAGTTTTTTATTTGATGAAACAAAAAAACCCTCATTCTCTCTACGCTTGTGACCATGGTCAACCCTCATGGGTCACGCTTCTATGTTATGGTGAGGTGGGCATGATGAGATGCCGACCATAGGGTGACGGAGGCACTCATTTATGAGCCCCGTGAACCCACTCAGTCCACCAATGAACGAATGTCACGTTCCAACATGAACTATCACCATTGTAAATCCAATGCGTAGGGGGCACCACCATTCTCAACTAACTTAACTCTCTCAATCTTCATAACCAAAAAAAATGAATCTATGCGCAAGAATAAAACCTTCTGGGTTCACAAACCGTTCTAAACCCTCTTTATTCCGAACTCGATTTGATTGTGATGATGTTCTACGCTGAAAAGAAATTCATGAGGAAAGATAAATTTTAATTTAAATACACACTAAATAATCACCAAAGCACTGACATCTTATATTAGTTATAAGAAACAATTTTAAATGCGAATAATAGGTCTTGGTTTTAAATATTATTGTTCGCTAAATAAACATTTATGATACGAGTTTTTAGGGTGTTTAATGCCACATCAACGTCTTCATAGAAATCATACAATCTAGAAAAAATATTTTCACAAACAAAAGAAAAAACATTCATAACCGATTAAACAACTTAACCAAGTCACATGTTTAGTTGCAACTCGACCGCCATTGTTGGTCAATCCCATAAGTGGCCTCATTTAAATAGAACTGATCAGATTGACTCCATGACTGATGATATGGTATCGAAATTGTGAGCATCAGCATGTATGTTCCAGATCCAAGTGATAGTTGGCTATTGTTCTTCGGAAATGACCCAGTCTAATCCATTCCTCGAATGAAGTTTTTATTTGATCCGTATCTATTAGTTTTATTCTGTATTGGATACCAACTTGTATATACTTCCATAAGATAACCAAACACACGTTTTTATAATTTCATTTTAAAGTTCATATATGTTGAATCTTAATTTTATATTAAAATAAGGCCACAATGAATAAAACAATAATAATAATAGCAACAAGTGGTTGCTCGCCCACTCGGTATATGAGGGTGTTTTGCAACTTAGCTAGCCTTCCATTTTGGCTCCTTTCTACCAAACCCAAAACAAAATATTAACTTTTGAGAATAAAAATCTAATCACCACTTATTTTAATATAATAATATATCGGTATTTTTATTTTTATATACACAAGATAATGACAATAATTGCTAAAACTCAATATCCACGTATATTTTACGTGCATTATTTGCCCATCGTTTTCTTAGAGAGGGACGGTCTTGTCTTTGATAATTTATTTACTTTTATATCCATTTTTTGAAAAAAAAAATGGCTTTAATAAACCTCCTTTTTCACTTTTTGTAAAACAAAATTATATTGACATCATGTTTGATTCTTTTTCAAAGTTATGTTTAAATATATGACATGTTATAAAAAGAGTCTTATCCATAAGCCATGTGAAAATAATTGGTGTTGTTTATAGAAACAATTGCAATACTCAACATTTGCTAAAAATAACAATACTTTACCTAAAAACTACTATTTATAATCGTAAGATGCTAGCATCTATCTAATAAATCAAACTTTTAGGGAGCAATTTTTGGAGGGATTTTTTTTTTCTATAATAGGAAGTTTGGGAGGTAAAATTTAGCTAAATTTTTCACCATGCAAGTTGATGGAGCCAACTCCTTAAATGTTATATATTTACAAATTGTTAAATATAATGGTTATAATTTCTTTATAAATATTACTATTTAACCCGTGTGTAACACACGGGTATTAAACCTAGTGTTACATAATCTTGTGAATACGATGTATATGAACTTTAACGTTATTGAGTTTGACTTGCTAAAAGACTAAATCAAGTTAAACGTAAAAGAAATCAATGTAACTTAAATCTCTATAAAAATTTAAGACACCCATAAAACAATTTAGCTAATAATTACTTTCTCTTAGTTTTTACTTAAATTTTTTTTTCTTTAAACGCATCTATATTCCTTTAAACTTTTGTGTTACTAATTAAAAGTTTTTACAAGTCAAAAATCCGACTAACCAACCGACTCAAAAAAACGAAACTAAATAAGTAGAAAACGAGGACCAAGGACCACACCGACTAATATGAGGTCACGGGTCCAATTAAGCTTGTATGGTTACTTCTTATCTCTATGTATCATACATAACTATTCAATAATATCCACTCACTAAAAAACTAATCTAATCACTTCGTGGTTGCAAAATCGATAATCATGGACTATGGACTATGGTCTCAAAAGGGCTCATGTTAACAAAACTCAAGTTTCTCTTCCAATAAACCATTTCATTTTATTCTGGCTCTCGTTCTCATATACTAAATAGTAAACACTACTTTAGTGTGATCAGATGTCAAGGACCAAACTGACTCGAAATCAAATCCAAATAAAGTAAATAAACCAAATCAAATAAGTAAAGAAGAACAAAAGGCTAGGTTGATCCAAGTCTATGTGTGCGGTTCAACCTCATTCTCTTACGGATCAGGTCATAAACTTTTTTTTCGATTAGGTAGTTAGGTATTACTAGTCGGTGTCCATTCGGTCCACTAACATATGCTAGTGTGATAAAGAGTTCTATGACTATAAGGTCACAGATTGAAATCTCGCTAGTGACACAATCTTACAACCATTACCAAAGAATGTCATTAATCTCTTCAGACATATGTAAGTCAGAAGGTTTTCAAACTAATCGGTTTCCTCTTAAAACAAGTTGATATCATTCTCAAACGTCAAACTAACGATTATCATTTAAAATATAAGCATTCCACGTTAAAAAAAAACGTTAGACGATACTAAATGAATAGTTTTGTGGGACAAAATATGTGATCCACCGATTCACAACTTGTTATGGACGTGTGATTACAAGTTGCCCTAATTCAACATTTGTAGCCGATTAGGTTTGTTTGTTTGTTTGTTTAAATTAAAACCCTCATCATAACACATCTTTTATTTTCATCTTCTTCCCAATGCAAAAAATTTGTGGCTCACACCTCCAACAACAACGAGTGATGGAGGTAAATTTCATCGCCGGAAATAACAATTCTCCTCCGACGCCGGATCCTTAATCAATCTCCGGCACCGTTCAATCTCTATTTTCACCATTCACAACACAAAGAATGGGTATGTCGTGGGAAGACGTTGTATTGATCGAGAAAAGTAAAAATTCCAGTGATTCAACCGTTGTTGTTACGGTTAATTGCCCCGATAAGGCTGGACTTGGATGTGATTTGTTGAGAATTGTTCTTGAATTTGGGCTTTATGTTACCCGTGGAGGTTTGTATCCTTGTTTTAATTTGTTAATCTTTTTACCTTTGATCGTGTTTTTGGTGTTAGGTTTTATATTTGCATGTCAATTTTGATGTAGTTATTGCTAGGTGTTGCAAAATTAAAGTTGAAATTGAAATGTGCATTATATGATTGCATAGTTAGATGTTTATATCAGCCTGAAATGTGCATAAGCTCTTTGATTTCAATCCACAAGCTACAATACTTATTGGTACCAATAGCTATGCATTTGGTTTCAAATCAATATGATGTGATATGGTCAAGATTAATTGTGTCTTTTTGAGGTTTATTAAGTTAATTGCTTAGATGATACTCTCTTCATTTCATTTTTACTGTCAACAATCTAAACAAATTAGTTTTTAGATAGGTTTAACTAATTCAGTTTGAAGTTCAAAGAACATCAATGTTTAGCTTACCATTGCATTTAAGACATTATTGCTTGTGAAATTGATCATTTATGAATGGAAGTTGATGTCTTTATGTATTTTTTGTGTTTCCAGATTTTTCGACAGATGGAAAATGGTGTTATGTGGTTTTATGGGTTGTGCAAAGGCCAATCTCATTAAGAGTGGACTGGGAAAGCTTAAAGAAACGTCTTGTATCTTGTTGTCCGTCGATTATGCCTGCGTTTTACCTTGATCAATTTTCTAGTAGTTCTAAATCTACTCCATTGTACCTGTTGAAGGTTTTTTCAATGGATCGAAAAGGGTTAATACATGGTTAGTACTTTTATGGTTAAACACTTAAACCCTTTTCTGTTTTGAACCGTTTTTTTTCCTGATCTAAACTGCATTCACTGTACGTTGTAGATGTCTCAAAGCTTCTATGTGACCTTGAGCTAACAATTCAAAGATTAAAAGTGATGACAACCCCGGATGGAAAGGTTTTTGACCTCTTTTTTGTTACGGACAGCCTGTAAGTAGTCTTTGTTTTAATAAGTTTTTAATGTGGAGTAAAAACATATCTTGCTTCTGTTTTATATTATATGATTATTGAGTAAGGTGTAATATATCTTTAAAAGGAACATATTGCACACAAAGATTGGAAGAGAAGAAACGTGTGACCATCTTAGTGTGGTGTTAGGAGAGTGTTGCATAAGTTGTGAAATTGAGCTAGCGGGACCTGAATATGAATGTCAACTAGGGATTTCTTCAATTCCTGAATCAGTTGCAGAAAAATTGTTCAGTTGTGAGTTTTCAGTCTTGGAAGATG
Organism: Tagetes erecta; assembly: GCA_030867185.1. Classification (NCBI taxonomy): domain Eukaryota; kingdom Viridiplantae; phylum Streptophyta; class Magnoliopsida; order Asterales; family Asteraceae; genus Tagetes; species Tagetes erecta. The sequence goes on from CM061493.1 coordinate 58,876,270, forward strand.
CATCAAAAGTTAAGGAGGCTAGTGTAATGGTTGATAATTTGCTGAGCCCGGTCCATTCATTGCTCCAAATACAATGTCGTGATCAGAAAGGACTCATCTATGACATTTTAAGAATTTCCAAGGATTGTGATATACAGGTATAATAAGCATCTTGATTCTGTTATGTTTTTATTACTTTTTGAAAGAGTTGCTTATAAAAATATAATTCAAATGAGCAGGGCGGGCGATGGGTTAAATTGGGATCTATTGTAGTAAATTATCATTTTATATGGTTAATACAATCAAGCGACTTTCAACTTGTTCAATCCATTTGAAATAAAGTATAACCCAGATTGGTTCATATTTATGTAAGTGGGTTGAAAAATTGAAATGGCAAGCTCTAGGTTATGGGGTGTTGCATATAATATGTTTCTTCTTTTGTTTTGATAAAATATATGTAGTAATGACGCACATGTACCGTGTTTTCTAGTTATGTTCTCAAACAATAGGTTGTAGATCACAAACCTTTTTGTCCAGTTTTACTCAAATTAGTTTTATCTAAACGGTAAATTTAGGATAATATTAGAGATTGTCATTTAATATAGAGTTTCTATCTTTCCTCGTCAATTTGTGTGATTGTTTATGGTTATCATGTCATGGTAGGGAAAAACAAGTAATTTTATAAGTAGTTGTGTATAAAAACTTTCTTCACAAATGTTTTGTTGTTACCCTAGTAACCTAATGTTTTGCCTAAAATCGTTTAGGAGGCTGTCTATGAACTAAATAGGCGGCTTTCAACTCATCTTATTTTAATCTTTTTTTATAACTTTTCTATTTGACCTGCTAAAGATGATTCATACTCCTTAAGCGATTCATTCATATGTATTTGTATTAAATTTGCTGCATGTATCTGATATGCGTATAGAATGTTTATAGTTTGTGAACCAGATAGACGTGTGGATACCTGGTCCTAATGAATAACTTATGTTGTTTATGTTTAGGTTGCATATGGAAGAGTTTCTTCTAGTGTTAATGGGGTTCGGAGCTTGGAACTGTTTATCCAAAATGAAGACGGGAAGAAGATTCTAAATAACGAAAACCAAATTGCATTATGTTCACGTTTAAAAGAGGAAATGATGCAACCATTGAGAGTCATGATATCCAATCGAGGGCCTGATACCGAACTTCTGGTTGCTAATCCTGTGGAATTATCCGGGAAGGGAAGGCCTCGTGTTGTATATGATGTCACATTTGCCTTAAAGACACTCGGGATATGCATCTTCTCAGTAAGTAGTTTGAACCTTTTAATGCATTTTTCTTATGATTGTGCACGATGGATGTGTTAGATGGGTTGGGCTATGGGTTCAAATCAAAACATATGAATAAAGTGAGTATTATTATAGCAGTAATTTTATTGTTTTTTAATAGAATAATTTAGGAGTTTATGTGTGGAAAATAGGTGGGTTGCATATCAAGATAATTTTCTTTTTCATTACGGGTTGGGTTGACCCAAAAACTTACTTCGGAATGCTTGTTTATAGGCGGAAATTGGAAGACATTCAACATTAGATCGCGAGTGGGAAGTTTACAGGTTCTTGTTAGTTGAAAACCGAAAGTTTCCACTAACAAGCAAACAAGCGAAACAGGATATCATCAATAAAGTTAGACGAACACTCATGGGTTGGTAAAGATTCGTTTGCTAGCTGCTTAGAAGGATTTGTGCTTGTTCTTTAATCAATAAAATGGTGCTGGTTCAATTTGTGTACCAGTTTCATCGGTTTCTTTTATGTTGTGGTTCAGTAATTGTATACATTTTCAGCATTAGCTATTGTGTTTGTTCTTTGAGGGTATGCGTGTGTTCTTTAATAGATTAATGGACCAATTAAGTTTCAAAAGTTATAAAAGATCACATTAAAATAACTCAATTCTGCATTGGGTATGTGACTTCAAAGTTCAAACGAACTTTTTAATCTGTGGTTGACTTGATGATAACTATATAATAGCCAGGTGTTGTGGCGGCGGCAACGAAATGTGAAAGAAAGTTAAATCAACTATTTAGACCCGAGAGATGTAGAAATGTAACCATGTAAGAAGCGAATGCATAAACAAGGAAGAAATCAAGTGTGGAAATGTTATGGCCCTATTGCTACGGTGCTATAGCTTTATGATGGTAAGCGGTACGCTTGGAAACCTTGTAATGAACGTATAAAGGTTGTTGAGAAACTGCTAATAATGGTGACATCGATGTTGGTAACAAACGTAAACATAAATGTATGAAGTCAAGTGGATTCGGTTAAAAAAATTAAAACAAATGATGTCGGTAACAAACCTAAAGATAAATGTATGAAGTCAAGTGGATTTAGTTGTGAAAATTTAAACAAACGATAGTTACAGAACACTGAATCGATTCTTTTATCCCGCACTTTACATCATAGTAGTTAATATTAATCTAAACGAGAAGAAAAATAAAAGTAAAAAAAATCCCATAAAAAAAAGAAAAAAAAAGTCAGCTAATGTGGGAATTGAACCCGTGCCACCTATGTTTAAATCAATGGACAAAGCCGCTTTATTCAAATACTAGGTTTAACACCCGTGTGTTACACACGAGTTAAATAATAATATTTATAAAGAAATCATAATTATTATGTTTAAAAGTTTGCAAATATTTAATATTTAAAGATTTTGCTCCATCAACTCATACATGGTGTAAAATTTCACTTAATTTTTTTACCTCCAAAACTTCCTATTATAGAACAAAAATAATTTCCCCCAAAAACTTGTCCCCTAAAATCTTGAAATATTAGATAGATAGATTAAGACATTATAGTAGTATAGAGAATGACAAAAAAAAACTCGTCACCAACCTTACCTTATAGTAGTATAGAGAATTACTAAAAAGATGGATCATAAGAACATCAACAACCATTTAACCCCCGCATATCACCACACTCTCTTTTCTTCCAAGAAACCTCTTCTATCTATAGTGGATTTGACCTTAAAGACATTCAAGGTCCCTCACGTCTCTCCACCCCAATGTCTTCTTATTATAGATGGTGTAACTCCTCATAACTATAACTCTAAGAGCTATAGTTAGCAAGAGAGCATATTAATAGTGAAATGGTGTATCTCACAACAAAATGATTGTAGGTTTAAATTATGCAGCTTTGTGGATTTATGATGTATTTATCCTATAAAATATCTTAAGAATTGTTGTTAAAAGAAAATAAGCAAGGGCAACGGGTTGTCTTGGACATGGAGAAGACAAATGAAGGGTAATTTTGAGGAGTCATTCAAGGTCATAAATGGGTGAAAGAGAAGGTCCAACTTACTCAAAAGAAGGATGTTCGGATGTAGAGCAATAATGATTCCCGGGAATTCTTTATAACATATGAGAGTTGATTGATTGATGATCGAATTCTCTGATTTCTAATATTGCCAAGAAATCCTTCTTTTTCGTCGATGTGGTTCTTAATTTGTTTCAGTCAGAGGGCAAGTCTTCAATGGCGGGGTGGGCCGTTTCCCACCCTCGATCTTTCACCAGTAGTGTTAGTTTTGACACCGACAAGTTTAAAATATTATATGTATTGAATGGTCCATCCAGGGATGGATCCATTGTCATCCTAAGGGGGCAGTTGCCCACCTTAAACAAAATAAAATGTAGTGTTATACGTACGTGAAAATCCTAAGCACACCCCTTAAAATTTTGCAATCGACCTTATCATCAAGAAGATGGTAGAAGCAGGGTGAAGATGATTGGATTTGGAATTTTTCTAATTATTGTTTGCTGGAAACTTACAGTACTTCTATGAAGCGTGAGAAAAATGAAAGAAAAAAGAAGATACGCACTAATTGTCATGGCTTGACAAGTAATTACCACATTTTTTTGTATTATTTTTTTATTTTAGTTGTATGTCTGTCACCTTTGTAGATGATAGTCTAGAGATTTGTGTGGTTGTCAAATGATGTTTGACCTATACTAAGTTAAATTTTATTTATTTATTTATTCTAAAACTCGTGTTTATTGCTCATGTATACGTTAAATGATTCATTTGTTATAATAAGTTTGTTATTATGTTAAATAATCATTTTATCTATTTTATAGTACTTTTAGTTTTATATAGATTCTTAAGCATTTAAAATTTTGTTATAAGCTTTTACTCTTATCTTCTCTTTTAAAACATGTATACTTAGAAGAGTATTTCTCATTTCTCAACACATGTAGTTGCTAAAGTACTTCAATCAAACACTTCGTGTACATTATTAAATCTTTTGAATTAGTAAGGGTGGTGGGAGTGGGTTAATCCTTACTCCCACTACCCTCACAACCCACCAATAATAATCCTCCAACTCACAACTACCCTCACACTACCCTCACACATTTTTTTTGGTGGGTGTCAATACCCTCATACCCTCACTTTTTTTTTAAATTTTTTATTTTAATAACTTTAAACTAACAATTAAAAATATATAATAAAAACCATTGATTAAATAAAAAAACTAACAAAGAACATAATATCATATCGAAGATTTAAATAAATAACTAGTCTTCGTCTTCGTCTTCATCCTCGTCCTCGTCCTCGTCCTCGGTAGTATCCAAGTAGTCAAGATCTAGAGTTGCAAGATGTTCGGTTAGATCATATCGAAGTCGGTGATGTATCTCGGAATCATGCAACTCCTCAAGTGCATCATCATCCTCAACTGGTTGCACCGGAGGATCTCGTATGTACACTGGCGATATATCATTTCCATCATCTTTTAGTATCATGTTGTGCAATATCATGCACGTGTACACCAACTTTCTAATCTTGTCTATACTCATTGCACGTAGGGGGCGTTTAAGAATACCCCATTTAGACTTCAAAATCCCGAAACCTCGCTCGACGTCTTTTCTGGCCGACTCTTGCACTTTCTTAAATCTTTTATCTTTTGGATCGGTTGGGTATGGAGTCGCTTTCACAAACACGGACCAAGTTGGGTATATACCGTCTGTTAGATAGTACCCGCGTTTGTATAGTCTTCCATGCACATACATCGGACACTTTGGCGCAGTCCCATTTTGCTCCGGGAGAAATAGTGGAGATTGGTTGAGAACGTTAATGTCATTGTTGGACCCGGGGGTACCGCAGTAAGCATGCCACCACCACGTATCTTGTGAAGCCACCGCTTCGCACATGACCGTCGGGTACTGGTGATCACCTCTCATATATTGTCCCCGCAAGCTGGTTGGGCAACTTCTCCAAACAAAATGTGTACAATCGATGCTACCGAGCATCCCGGGAAGGTGGTGTTTTTCTTCGTGGGCTTGGTATAAAAGTGCAATGTCATGGCTAGTGGCACGTTGTAAAAATTCGGTACGATATAAATAAATTATAGAATCACAAAAATATTCTAAACTTTCGCGTGAAACTCTAGCTGACATGCATAAATATTCATCATATTCATCGGGAGCATTACCCGTTGCAAGTTGTTTGACCGCGGACGTGACTTTTTGTAGCGCCGTGAAACTCTTTTTTTTCCTCCCGTCCAAACCTTCTTGAAAATATTCATTTGTTGCTTCAACGTCTTGTACAATTTTTAAAAACAAGCGTTTCGACATACGAAACCTCGTGCGAAACGTCTTCTCCGAGTACTTCGGGTTAGCATTAAAATAGTCCGCCATTAGAGTTCTTTGTCCTTCTTCACGATCTCGTTCAATGTAATTTCTTGAAGAGGTTGCCGTGTCGTCTTCTTCAGCATGATCCAACACCATACGCAAACTACTATCATCGGAGAAAAACAGTTTGTTATCCGACGAGCTGGATGTGTAAACTAATTTCTTTCGATGCATTTTTTTAGAATGAAAAATATATAGTAGAAAGATAGTTGTGATAGTAGAAAGAAAGTTGTGATTGAGTATGTTAATGTAAATGTATATATAGTATATATAGGTTTTAAATTTAAAAAAAAAAAAAAGGTTGAAGTATCCGTTGGTGGTGGGCCAGCAACAAAAAAATATAGCCGTTAAATGAGTTTGTGGCAACGGGTACTGGTGCCCGTGATCCCCTACCCGCAGGGCTACCCGTGGGGGCGGCGGCGGTGTTACCGCACGGGTACGGGCTACCCGCACAGGTACCCGCACCCCACACCCACCACCCTAAGACAATGTGTAATGGTATATATAAAAAACCTCAAAAGAGCCATAATATTCTCTTCACATCACATTTGCACCACCATCAAGGACAATGAGTCGCTTTGTAGAAAGCGTCAAACACAATTTCAACATCAAAAATGCCCCAAGGTGGTTTTGGGCAATTTTGGAACGTTTTAGAGTGTTTTCGGGGCATTTTAAGCGGGGTAAAACGTCTCACTACACATGGTTCAAGACAGGTTCTTATGCCATACATAGATGAGTATAAAAAATATTAATCATTACACATTAATTTTAAGTGATTATTTTTTAAGTATGATCTAACCTAAGCTGAATTAGACCGCAAAATGATCATTCAACGGTGGTATAGTAATAGAATCAAAAGATGTAAGAGAGATACATGTCGCCACTAATTTCGATGGTATAATAATAGAATCAATAGATCTTTTCCGGGCTATCTACTTTCCTTTTAACGGAAATTGCAGGAATCTGATTCAAAGGATATATGTTATCTTAATCGAACTCACCTATCAATTTCTTAACTGGGACCGCACCCCCAACCCCCGTAGGAGTGGCCCAACCTAGAACCACCTATTTTTTATTTTTTTTGTTTTAAGTGAAACTTGAACCCATGACCTTTAAATTTTTATGAGTCTTGATATCTCATTTTTTCTTGACTATCTACTTGTTTCAAACAAAAACCTACCTTTATCTTGTTTCTATTCATGTTGAAACTTAGGTGGTTAAAATAAGTTTTATGGAAGTAGGAGGACTAAAACGCACATTAATCCTTTTTCGATCATACTATCAAATGACTTATTCATCCCGTTCATAATTTTCCCCAATTTCATACAATATAGGGTTTCGCCAAGCGCTTCAATTTCAGTTGAAATAGAGATAAATTTACGTCTGAAACAACTTAGTTACTTCTCACTGAATTGAGCAACACGTCGTGTGGTTGTGATTGTATATATATCTGAGTGAGTATGGGTGTGGCGGATATGGTTGAAGTTGCTCGACATTTCTGTGTGATGATCCGTGTGCAGGGCCCTGTGAGCATCTAATTCTGTTCTATCTACTGAGTCGATGTAATTTTATCTGTAAACTCAATTTCTGAACCAGTTTGGTTTTGACATGACAGGATCCTAAAGGAGTTAAGATGAGAAAACATGCTTTTCATCATTACATGTAACTTCATTTTACTTCTTTGTTTTTTTTAATTTCTGTACTTTATATCATGTGACCATCACTATAAGTGCACACAAGGATTAGAATAAAGTTAGCTAACTGTGTTAGTTATAGCAGGGCTAATTTAGGCCTAGAATGAAATCAGGGATATGTTGATGAGTGATGAGCTACGGGATCGGGTTAGTTATAGCTGGAAGGATCATGTTAGGTATTACGTGTACACGATTGAACACAATCTGTTTGGTGTTCTTTCTTCTGATCGAACATTAGTAACGGCAGTGGCGGTACTGTTCATGGTGGCGGTGGACAGCTTGTCTGCGGAGGCGGCAGAGAAGCTGCTGCTGGTGGTTGTCGGATTGCAGCAGAAATCGATGATGATGATGATGGTGATTATAAACAGTTAATATAAGATATGATTGAAAAAGTTGTAGGAATTACAACGATATATCTATTTATTTAACTATGATTTAGGAGCTTGTATGTAGTAAAATTACAATATTGGTTACTTTTGACCATTTGACATGTTTAATTGTTTCTTTGCTGGCTAGATTTTTTTGAATCATTAGAGATCAGTTATAATGATTAGTATTTAGTAGTTTACAATTGAGATACCCTTATTTTTTTGGTTATTTTATTTGTAGCTCGGGGAAAACCACTCTTTCATCATCTGGAATCATATTGCCTGGCTCTTTTAATGTTGGTCCAGTAGCTAAACAAACTGGCAGCAAGCCGATGTCAATTGTCATGACAGTTGCATCAATAGTTGAGCCATTTCTTACATCAAAACATAGGGATCACATGTCTCAGGTAATCAGGTTACAATTCAACTCTTGTGCCATAGAGCTATTGGGGTGTTTTAGAATATGTCATTTGTTTATTTATGTTATAGTTCAGACTGTTAGTGCGATTTTGACTCGGTACGTTTGTTTATAGTTCAAACTATAGCCTTTTGGAACTTTTATATATATAAGTAAAAAGGTGAGAAATACACAATTGTTCAGAAAGGTTTTTTGATTTGTATTTAGTAAGGTATTTTAGTTTGTCTCTGATTATTTTGTTTTTTATAAGATTGACCAGGTTAAACCAGAGTTGATTCCTGGTGCACAGATTGATATCATGGTAGAGGTAACATGTTTTATTTTCAACTATTAGTGCTGATGGCATTTTTGTATCATTAACTTATAAATGGTTGCTTCAGTTTATGTTTAATCTATGCTGAGTCAAACGGGCAAAATAATAAAAACAAAGAAATGGGTTAAATGAGTTGATCCGGTGGAGATTTTTCTTAAGTGAACTTGTAGTGCCTAAAACTTCTTATATCGTTTTGGTAAAAAAAACAAATTTTTTTTAATTGAACTAATTTTACAGTTATTACTTGAAATAGAATAGTTTTTCCAATCATATCTTACGTGCTAGTTATTTTTTAAATGTCTAAATTTGTGGCAAAAAGTGTTTTGGGGCCAACCCAACTTAATCGTTCAGTTTCAACAAGCACAGAACTCTTTACCTCTTTTGGTGGGAATCCATTTGACCTGAACCTACCTGTCCGACAGTCCGACCGACCTGACCCCATCTCTATTTATTGCATTTTTGTTTAATTGTGGATTGTCTTAGATTTATTTACATAACTTGGTGCTTGTGATTTCATGGCAGGGGAATGCTACAACGTCTGGCAGTGAAACTCTTCATTGGTTACCAGCTGAACTTGTAGCTTTGGTAGACACATTTTGCTTGTACTGCAAAGTTATTTTGACTTTCAAGATAAATACAAAATTACAAACTAATTTATCTTCAAATTTGATATGAATGCTCAAAAGTAATAGTGGATATAATGTGCTCTTCCTCATTAAAGTTGCATCCTTTTTTGGTATATCTAGACTTCTAGAGGTGGCAATTTTGATACATTTACTTATGAATAGTTACTTCTGGTTATGCTTAGAAAACACATCAAAAGTCTTCCTAAGTGTGTAATTTATGCATACAACTTTCTAAATCATTGTATTAATATAAGAAAGTTTAAAGCAAATGTGCAAAAAGTAACACGTTTTGACCCATTACCTAGCCCATCCTTTTTGTCACCTCTAGGCTTAAAGTTCCAAGTTACTGTTTAGGATTTCCTGCTATCATCATTGCAAGATACCATTTAATTTCTGTTTGTTTATTGCAAATAAAGATCGACGTTCCAGCTTCATCTGTCGCTCTCCAATCTTTAATCGGAGCTTCTTCTCAGTCCTTGGATCATGGCTGGGAAGTGGGTTGGTCCTTGGCTTCATATAATGATGCTCATCGACCATACCTTGATAATACACAAAAGGAGGTATTTAATAAATATTCTACCAATCTCTACTCAGGTTTTTGGAGCCAAGGGTCTCAATGAAGCAGCCTCTCTACCCCCAGGATAGAGGAAAGGTTGCCCTCGTCCCACCCTCCCCAGTCCCTACCATTAGCCTTGCTACGTGTGGGATATCATTGGGTATGCTTGTTTGTGTACTAATCTCTAATAATGTTGTTGCAGTCACATTCATATGCTAACTATCTTTAAAATTTAAAATAAATGGTCACAAAAGTGTCAACAGGTTAATCCGACCCCACCCGTTATGATTTGCACTAAAGGGGGTACCTGGTGCTTGAATTAGCTCCAGCTCGCAGGGTCCGGGGAGGGACTGGATCGCATTACAATACCATTTTAGAACCCATTACTTGACCTGCCCATATTCAAGTTTTGGTTGAAGGAATGCTTATGTTTTAAGTGATTATTTCAGGCTCCACAATCCACAGTCAAAACTCAATCGGAGTCAATTGAATCAGTTCTAAATTCAAAGTTGGCAGCTCGAATTGCTATACTGAAACTTTCTTCAAGAAGTTTTGAGGTGCTTTCTGTTTTTCTTACACTTTAAAGTTTATGTAGAAAGAAACGGTGATACATATCATGAGCCGTATATATCTGCCCATTAAATCTGCTTTTGCTGCCTTTTTATTTGTTTTGGTTTCAGTTGCGTAATTCACAGGAATTAGTGGAAAATAATTTTGTGTAGGATCTGCCAATATTGAACACATCATATCAAAATAGGAGGGGTGACCTTCTTCTAGCTATGGGTGCTCCATTTGGTGTCTTGTCTCCTTCTCACTTTTCTAACAGGTAATGTCGATTCTCGATGTTATTTCTGTTCATTGCATGGTCGTGCTTTTGAAACAACAAATAGTTTCAACGCCGTCTATCAAGCAAACTTGTTTTCATTCTTTTGTTGGACTATATGTGTATAAAAAGCTATATATTAGTCGCATGAGCCTTAGGGTTTGGTTTACCGGTGGGTCCCTCTCCTACATATACATATCCTTTTGTCCTTGGGTTGTGTGTTATAATGTGGTATCATGGTATTTGAGCTGATCACATTCAATTTGTGAGCACCCTGCAATTGCTCATACTCACTGTCACCGCCATAGTGTTTGAAAGGCTTCGATTAACTGCCGCTGACTTTGCTCCTCTGAGTAGCCGCATAATTTGGAAGCATCCCTTGTAGTAGTTGTATCTGTCAGGTAAAATTTGGTACTCCTTCGACCAACTGTTCGGATTGGCGTGGATGGTTTGGATTTGCACTGCTCTGCAACTGCATCAATTTGGTGGATATTAGTTTTGCTTCGTTTCTGAAATTTAAAACACATTTTAATATCTCTGTTCAAAAAATGTGTCGTGACAATGCCAATTTGAGTCTTTTCGGTGTTATATGCTTCAACTTGGCATTCTACGTGAGCCATTGTTGTGACACACTAACCCACAATCAATATGTTGTACAAGAATGAAAAAATCGACACTTCGAAATCGCTCGAGCACTTTTGCTCCACGTCCTTTCCTAACACTTTTGGGCCAGTGTGATCTTGACTGCTTTTTTTTAACTGAACGCAATGCGTAGTTCTTGGCTATGATGTTCCATTCTCAGTCTTATTTTTATATGAAAGCGATTTATCCTATTTGGCCTAAGAGGCTAAGACAGTTAGTGATGGTTCTCTCTCCTCACGTTCCTGTATATATATGTCCTCTGATGTAATTTACCACACAAAGATACAAGGTTCGTCCTCTGTCCTTGGTTTATCTCACACGTGAGAAGATTGGAAAACATCGATAGGGGTGGCGCTTCTTGCACGTGTTGGTCAAAATTTGTTCAACTAAGTTCTGGATGGGGCTGATAACAGGCAAGCACAATAAAAAACACATGAACATGCACGGCTTATAGCTCGGCTTAAAGCTTGTTTTGTGGGCTAGGGTTACAGTTAGAAATATGGTACTAACTACTCATACTTTTTCTCTAATTCTTTATCTCACCTCTGTTAGACTTCCTAACGCCACCTATGACTGCCCCCTTCCATCAACCAGATATTTAAAAATGCTTTCTTCTAGAGGGTTATATGTAGCAAGCACTGGCTTTGTTGTATGAGAAAATATGTCACCTTCAGAAATCTTTGTATTGCATGAATCAGAATGCTCAAGTATGCACAAAAGTGCAAGTCTGGTCATATAAATAACCAGTATTAATCTGTTGTCACAGAGGGCAAACAAATACTTTCTTTATTTTCTTTCTTGATAAACGACATGCATGCTTTGTTGAATCTTCATGGTACAAAAATGCATTGTTTATTTTATCATTGTGTATGTGTATGGATTAGATGATCTTGTGACCAGTTTATCTTAAAGTTCTGTACCAGTGTTACTGTTTATTGTTATGGTGTGAAGGTATCTTGTAACATGAATTGACGTGTTTACCCTTTGCTACTTGGAGCAGTATATCAGTTGGTTATGTTTCCAACTGCTACCCTCCTAGCTCCTCAAAAGCATCATTGTTGATGGCAGACATTCGGTGTCTTCCTGGTGCGCAAGCATATATTTTTATGAATTATACCCAAAGTTCAGGTGGCAGTTCTGACCCATTTACTCATCAATGGGTCAATCCGGGTCATGTTTTATCTCTAATGTGTCATAAGGGTAAACAAGAAACATTAGCTACAAAAGAAATGGTTGAATAGGTCTAATGTCAGCTACAATGTTTTTAATACTAAAAGCCTTTCTTTTAATTCCTTATAATAAATCTGGATTATTATAAAAGTATATATCTTTTGGTAATCGTATATTCCACGCTACTGGATTGCTAAAAAATTTGGAAGTTTTTACTGAAATTGTTTTGGGTCAACCTGTCTCAACCCGTACTGAAGTTAACCTTTTTCACTTGTTGCCCAATCCACACATTTTGTCATCTCTAGTGTTTTGTTTCAGTGTTAGCTGAGTTATGCTGGATTAAGTTATATGTGTATTTTTCAGGAATGGAAGGAGGTCCAGTTTTTGGGGAACAATCAGAGATTGTTGGTATGCTTACAAGGCCGTTGAGACAAAGGGGTAGTGGTGCGGAAGTACAGGTGATAAAAATTACTTTATATTCACATCCAACCTCCACCCCCACCAAATAAGATAAATTAAATAATTTCTCAAATCACAAATAGTGTATTGTTCATAAATACTGTGTTTCTGTTCACATATATTAAAAGCTGTTTGTGACAGCTTGTAATCCCATGGGAAGCTATTATAAAGGCTTGTGCTGGATTCCTATTACCCAACACTACCAACTTGAAAGACTCGTTGAAAAATCGTTTAGTCCATCCAAATCCTGTTGAGCTGGCAATGTCATCTATATGTCTTATTACTATCAATGATGGTGTGTGGGCATCTGGTGTTTTACTCAACAACCAAGGACTTATTCTCACAAATGCTCACCTTCTCGAGCCATGGAGGTTTAAGAAAACAGCAGCCAATGAGAATAGTCATAGAACAATGTCAAATATCTTTTTTGCCCCTTCAAATGAAACAGAAGATATAAAGGCATTGACCTCTCAATCTAAGTTATATCATCAAAGTATTCGGGTTCGTGTGGATTATATGGACCGTTGGATTTGGTGTGATGCAAATGTAGTCTATGTTTCTAAGGGGGCTCTGGACATTGCAATATTGCAGCTTGAGTTTGTGCCTGATAAACTTCAACCTATTGTTATGGATTTTACTTGTCCCTCACCCGGATCAAAGGTTTATGTTACTGGACATGGGCTTTTTGGACCTCGTTGTGGTAAGTTCCTAGTTCACGACTTTATTATAAAGTTCATCTTGTGGTATTATTTTCTAGCTTCATAAAAAGTTCTCCTTCAGGCCCATGAAAATGGCCTCGTTTTCTTTCATAAAAAGTTTTTAAGTAAAATTACACATTTATATATTATACATTGATGCGAGTCTGGCAAAGGTTTTCTATTATTGTTTTCAACAAAAGGCTGAAGGGGGTATTTTTGACATTTGGCATCTTCAGATTTTCTTCCATCATCTTGTGTTGGAGTGGTAGCAAAAGTCGTTAAAGCACGGAGATCTACTGGGCAAGGAGATGTACCAGCAATGATTGTAACAACAGCCGCTGTGCATCCTGGTGGTAGTGGCGGTGCTGTTCTTAATTCAGATGGTCACATGATCAGTCTTGTTACAAGGTATTAATAGAGTAAATTACGTTTCCGTTCTCTAAAATATAGCAAATGGGGAAGGCTCCTTAGCAAACCACTAGAAATTGAGCAGTTGGGGTTCTTGTAGTCGTTGGATATTGTTCTTGCCCGATGAGGTGGCCAGAACGGCGGAGGTTGGCGTGGCTGATGAGGTGTAAATGGTGAAATCTGCATGTGTATTTTAATTCTTTAATGTGGCTGATGCTCTGTAAATGCTAATGAGATTTTAATTCTTTGGTACAGCAACGCGAGGCATGGTGGGGGAACCGTGATACCTTATTTGAACTTCAGCATTCCATGTGCAGCGTTGGAGCCTGTTGTTAACTTCTCAAAAGGTTCTTCATCGTCCTGCCTTCCTGCATGAACTAGTTGTATCTCATGCTTTGTAACATGTACATTATGTGTGATACTCGGTATATACTTGGTATGGGAAAACATAATTCTTGGGTTTTTGTGGCAGACATGAAGGACTTATCGATCTTGGAAGATCTTGACAGACCAAACGAACATCTGTCTTCCGTATGGGCATTGATGCCACCTGTGTCTCCCAAACCAAGATCACGTGCAGATGATCCAAAGGGTTCAAGATTCGCCAAGTTTTTAGCCGACAAACAACTCTTGAAGCAAACATCACCTCTTGACAAAACAGGTCTTGGTTCTCCAAAAATTCTTCCCAGCAAGATGTGATAAAGAAACACCACTAATAAATGACCAAAACTAGCTTTATATTGTTGTAATGTATTTTCAATTGTCCGAATGTATAACTGACTTACATGTATACATTTAATTAGGAACCAATTGGTAAAGTGCTTTGTGGCTACATTCTTTGTTGCTGATTATTATGTTATTTTCTGTCTATTTCTCATCCTCGTTATCTTATTTGGTAGTTCCGTGACGTTCTTGAATGTTTAAACGCTACAAATGTATAGTTTATTGTAGTTTGTGTGGTAAATTGTTTTCGGAGACAACTCTTTGGATGATCTTTTGAATATTGGAGTCCTAGTGATTAGGTTTCAGTATGAGCCGGGACTGGAGCATAAGTCCTGGTCTAGCCAAGCGGTTCTGCAGTAGAGACCGGGCTTTTTACTTTGATGCGCCGTACAGAAGGGACAAACCTGTATATCGTCGAACCATCTTTTTGTGCCATGCTTGGACGTGGACCACGTTTGTTATTGTCGTATGATATGAATCAAGTTGGCAACGGGTAGTAATATTAAGAAATTGAAACAAACGGATAGGCAACGGTTGACTACGATATAGATACACCACGTAATCAGATTCGTTGGACAAACTAAACTGAAACTGAGATACAGAAATCACCACTCAATTCAAGTTTAGGTTCCAAGAACACCATTCAAACTAGCCGAGTTTGAACTAGCATGGAAGAATTAACTCAACTCATAATCCAATGAACAAAATTAACAAACATAATTTTCATTCATAAAAAACTCCCCTTAATTCTCTTCAATGAATACTACATAAAGAAAATAAAATAACCACCCAATAACTTCATCCTAGTCTTTAGGAGACATGGAGATACAATACTAACTAAAATGCAAAGAGTAAAACTAATAATCATAATGAAAACTAATATTAAAGAAAATAACATAATGAAAAGAAAGGCGTAAAGGATGTGGGTTTCTGGTATGGGTCGCGGGTCGGTCACTGCTATCATCGAACCACCTTTTTTCACACACAACTTTGCTTATTTTGTTTACGCTAGCTGTTTGTTAGTCTTTTTTTGTTTCGAACAAAAACCCGTCGTTATCTTGTTTCTATTCATGTTGAAACTTAAGTGGTTAAATTAACATTTTATGAAAGTAGGAGGACTAAAACGCACATTAACCATTTTTCGATCATATTACCAATGACCTGTTCATCCCGATTATAATTTTCCCCAATTTCAGAAATGCATACAAATCTAGGGTTTCAATTGGCGCTTCAATTTCAGTTGGAATAAATTTACGTCTGAAACGACAACTTAATTTTAAGGTTAGTTAGTTAGTTCTTAATTCAACGCGCTTGTGTTTCTATAATAATGTGATCGCAATTTGTTCCTTCTGTTTGATTTAGTCGCGTGCTGAGTATAATAAATTGTTGATACTTTCAGTTTGATTAAGCTTTGTTAATATGTTCCCGCTTTAGTTACGATCTGGATTTGGATTTGCCACATTTCTCTTTGATTGCATCGTTTATTGTATGAAATTTGATGTTGTTATCTGTTTTTTAGGGTTGTTAAAGATGACAATTAATTCTGAACTTGAAAGTTGTTGTTTGAACCTCAAAGACGTAATGTACCACTTGTAGATTTTCGTCTTGTGTTTAAACGACAGGACTATTGTTGACGCTGTAGGGCGTAGGCCTGACTCACCCGAGAACACCATCCGTCATTGTGCGAAAACCCCTGGCCCAATCCAGAACCCTATTTTTTGTCCTATGTGGCACTTGAACCTAAAACCTCCCCATTTTAATGAAGTTTTAGGTACCTTACGGCTTACCTCAACCACTTTGGCCGGGGAATATTGCTCGTATTTGGTTCTACTCTTGAAACACATTCTTCATAAGATAATATTGGGAATGTCTTGTTTGGATTTAGTTGAATTTAGATCACAATTATCTTCTTTGAGGCGCTTGTTACTTTTGAACTATAACAAACTGTTTGGTTTGTTGGATATGCTAAGCTCATTATGGGATCTAGTTTTCTTGTAAGAGACCCGGTGATATAGAATAAGGTTTCTTTACTCAGTTGTATAGTATACCAGTTAATCTAGGAACCCATTAGTACACTTTTTATTGGCTGTGTTGTGGTAAATTATATTTGGATAATTCTTTCGATGATTTTTTTAATATTTGAGTACTTATGGTGACTAGTTTCGAGTATGAGTCGGGACAGGAGCAGAAGTCCAGGTCTAGCCAAACGGTTTCGCAGCAGAGACCGAGCTTCTTACCGTGATGCACCATACAAAAGGGACAAACCTGCGTATAGGTATGTTTTTAAATATGTGTTTTGGAATTTATGGATATAAAGAAATGATGAGCCGTCAGTTGATAAGAAATGTTGCAATGAAGGGCATGATAATGGATTGAAGGCAGCAAAGGACGTTTACTAGTTATTAAAGGCTTATAATATATTACACACACACATTGCTGTTATGATCGATAGTCTCTAAAGTAATGTGAAAAGCATTGGTCTTAATCTTGTTTAATTCATTTTGTATCATCACCTCTTCTTTTGATCAAGACATGGTTTTCTGGTTGATGATAGCTGGGGTATGATGAAATTTCATATAGGAAGTGACACATATCAAATTTTGCTAAGCAACATTGTTTATTTATTGGACTGGTGCCCTGGTTTTAGTAAATTGGTTAGTTACTTGTGCGTGCTTGTGAGTGATAAAATATTAAACACGTATAGTGTGGAGTCGTAAGTTAATCTTTATTTATCAAATATTTGAATTACATATTTCTTTTTGGTGACACTATTATTATGTTACAGGCAAGATTATTTGTGCAACAAATGTAGGCGACCTGGACACTTTGCAAGAGATTGTCCTAACGTCACTGTCTGCAACAATTGTGGACTTCCTGGGTAATTTTCTCAATGGTTAACTAAATTTTTTGTTTTGCAAACAAGTTGACAACAATTATCTGTTGCCATGCTGAAATGTTTTTCTCACAGTTTATCTCCTTGTTCTGTTATTTGTTCAACTATTTGTTTTTGAACAAGCTTCTTTCAGAAGAATGGTTTATAAACTCTATCCCAACGGATGAAATAAAAAAGTTTAGTTAAAAGGAGAACCGGATGGGTTGAAAGTCGCTAAAGGGTATTTTTAGTACATGGTAGCCTTCAAAGTTATTTTTATGAAAATCTTATTTATTTTTGGAATAATAAACACGTTAATTATTTATACTTTTTTTCTTTAAATTGGACAAAAGGCGTTTGTGGGTCAATGTCCCGTTTTAAGTTTTAACCTGAGACCAATAAAAAATCATACACGACCCGTCCATCTTTCCACCTCTATAACTATGATTTTCAATCCTCAAGGTTAACATTATACATCTTATTACCTGTAGTCATGTCGCAGCAGAGTGCACATCAACCACCATGTGCTGGAACTGCAAGGAATCAGGACACGTTTCAAGTGAATGCCCCAATGAGTCCCTTTGCCACATGTGCGGTAAAGTCGGGCATTTGGCCCGTGATTGTCATAGCCCAAATGTTTCCTCATACGATGCTCGTCTTTGCAACAACTGCTATAAAGCCGGGCACACTGCAGCCGACTGCACCAATGAGAAAGCTTGCAACAAGTGTCGGAAAACCGGCCACCTTGCTCGTGACTGTCGTAATGATCCAATTTGCAACATTTGCAGCATATCTGGGCATGTAGCCCGTCAGTGTCCCAAGTCTGGCTCGTCCAGCCTATCGGGCTCTGTTAAATCTGGCAAGCCCAGTTTTCTCGCTTCAGTTGGCTCGTCATTGAGGGATGACCCTTTTAGGGACATGATATGCCGGAATTGTGGTCGACCCGGTCATATTAGCAGGGATTGTGTGCATATGATCATAATCTGTACTAATTGTGGCGGTCGGGGTCATTTGGAAATCGAGTGTCCGTCTGCCAGGGTGTATAACGCGCTTGACCCTGCATTTGTTGACCTTCGTTTTCGTAGGTACTGAACGAGTTTTGAGTAGATTCAGTGCACATCTCGAGTAGTGAGTTGAGTCGCTGTGAAGGTGTGCTGTAGATTGATGGTCTTTGTACCATAGGCCTAAGGTTAAGCTGGTTGTGTTTCAAAGATTATCATTAAAGTGATTGCTTTTGTATTTGGATGGATCTTTATTTGCTATAGCCACAGTGCCAACTATTTTATTTGAAAGTGGTTTTGCTCAAATGCAAAAGTAAAATAAAATGATAAAAAAACATAAAATAACGATTGTTTTGGTTTATTTTGTTATAATTCAACATCATCATACGTGTTTAGAATGTGGGTATAGACTTATATCGTAATCAATTTATGAAATTATAGTACATCAAAGTAATGATTTTTGTATGGTTTTCAATTACAACTAGGTATGTTTGCTCGACGTGGGCAATGTTACTGTTGGTTATGACTTCAGACATACCGTCAAAATTTGTTATGGACCTTACTATTGCAAGGTATGGGACTTGTCCCACATTAGTTGAATGGGCAATTGATGTGGGATTTATAACCCAAATGGTCCCCTCTCCCATCAGATTAGTCTTTTGGGATGAGTTCTACCGTTTGGGTTGTAACAGTGGTATCAGAGCCAAACTCGGAGTGGTGGCCCACGGAGTGGTGGCCTGGAGGGAGCCAGCCGTGACCAACGTGGCCGTGACCAACGAGGACGTTGGACCTTAAGAGGGGTCGAATGTTATGGACCTTACTATTGCAAGGTATGGGACTTGTCCCACATTAGTTGAATGGGCAATTGATGTGGGATTTATAACTCAAATGGTCCCCTCTCCCATCAGATTAGTCTTTTGGGATGAGTTCTACCGTTTGGGTTGTAACAAAATTTACACTCAATAGTTTATTGATTATCTTTAATGTATTTGAAACTCATCATACCATAGCCTAACCACAAATCTAGCTCATTGACATCATCAATTGATGTGAATTATTTTCCTATGATAGATCTGTTACACAAAAACCCTAATGGGTTGACTGCCACACAAATTGACAGGAACCAACCGCCACAATCCTAGTTGCCACTCATCTAGTGTCAAACACAAAGCGAAAACCACCGCCACCATCCATCATAGATCTAACATAAATAGAAAGACATATGGTATACGGTATTCAATGGTGGAGGCAACAGAGAAGCTATAAGCGACGAAGGATTTCACCCTTTACAATTTAAGAATAAAAAGAACGTCGAAATAAGATGGGGAAAACGCCGGAAGCGGTGGTGGCGCTAGAGGTGACTAAGGGATTCATCCAATTCTCATTGAAATTTGGATTAGGGCTGACAAATCGTGTCTTATCGTGCTTAACAGGTTAAAGATGACGCGATTAACACAAGTATCAAACACAAAATGACCTGTTTAACACGTGTTGATGGTTTAGACGTGGTAGTTATCAATTTTATACATCAAGAAGGAGATGTGTTAAACACTAGTTTTCTAATTTCAATTATATAAAAAATAATAAATTACATGGTGTACTTTTTTGCTTAACAGGTCTTATCGTGTGATTCGTGTCTAAACAGGTGACCCAATTGTCAGCCCTACTTTTGATGCATCATCCCAAATCGGCCGCAATCATAACGAAATAGGAAAAATTGACCACAATCAAGACCATCGTAACCATCAACACACGTTAACCACTGGCGAAGACCATCACAAGCTGGAATTGTTAAGAGTGTGGAGGTGACGCATGCATGCGAGGATGAGCCACCTACATCAATGCCTTGGCCACTATCCACCTCCCGTAACCACTCACAACACCGTCCAACAT
The DNA here is from genome assembly GCA_030867185.1 of Tagetes erecta. Lineage (NCBI taxonomy): Eukaryota > Viridiplantae > Streptophyta > Magnoliopsida > Asterales > Asteraceae > Tagetes > Tagetes erecta. Next base: position 58,896,566 of record CM061493.1, read on the forward strand.
AGGTAACGAACAATGGTAATCGTAGGGAAGTCGCAATAGGCGGCAGAGGGAACAACTTCCACTTTCTTTCTCTTCCCAAATCATGTTTACGTGTGTGTTGGTATAGAAACAAAACCAAAAGACGTGTCAAGCTTAGAGATATAGTACCTAAGGATGAGCTTTTGGTACCGAGTACCGGTACCGGTACCGTACCGTACCGACTTAACAATATCGGTACCGGTACCGGTACCCACTTTTCCTGAAATTCGGTATGGTACTAGGCGGTACCGGTACTTACCACGTTGGTATCGGTTAAGTAAAAACTAGTTTTTTTTAGTATATTTTAAATAGGGGCATTTGCATATATCCCCCTCTAAACCTTATTAATTGCATATTTACCCAACAAAAAAATTTTATTGCAAATTTCCCCTTATTAGGAAATAATATTGCATATTTACCCTTTTTGATATATTTTAGGAAAAACTAAATTATACATTGACTATTTTACCCTTACTTAATTAGCTTATAAAAATATTGCATATTCAATCATAATTGGATATTGAAAACCACCATACAACAAAAACATCCAAAATATTAATCTCAAGTACACACTAATACTAATTAAAGGATGGATACGTATGCGTGATACATAGAAGACGATATAGGTGGAGGAGACTTCGACATTTGGTTATATGGTGTTTTTTAGATGATTAGTAGTAGGGTTTTTAGTATTTGAAAGGGTAGTTTGATCAACATAATAATTATCATAAAGGATGGGTATATACGCAATATTAAATTTGAGTTGGGTAAATACGCAAATACATCGGTTTGTAGGGGGATATATGCAAAAAGTCCTTTTAAATAATTTGAGATGTTATGAATGTTGTGTATTACATGCTTAATGTTATAAAGTGTTTTCTTTACAACTTTGAGTCATTTTGTAATATTTTTTAGATTATCAACTTTTAAATTTAATGAAGTAAATATGATTTTTAGTTAATCTATACCATATTTCATTTCTTTTTCTTATATTCAAGTATATTATAGTATAGTTATATTAAAAAGTATAAAACTAAACCGAAATAAGCGAATAAATTTTATTAAAAAAATATAAAACATGAAACCGGTACCAACGTGGTACCAGTACCGAAAAACCGGTACCGGTACCGTCCCGCTAAATTCGGTACCGGTACCGGTACCCACTTTTCTTAAAACTCGGTACCGGTACTAGGCGGTACCGGTACCGATACCCGTCCCGATCTCATCCCTAATTATACCATGGCATCTACCTATTTTAATAATTGAGTAACACATCCACATGTCACCATTTTAACTACTCCACATAGGATTTTACTTAGGTGTCATGTTCTAAATTAATTTGATGGAGAATTTTTAGATAGGTCATGGTATGCTCCATATTTGAAATAACCCGATATGTTTGAATTAAAAATTCACAAATTATCATCAATTATCTCTTAACGCGATATGTTCAAATATAAAATTTACCAATTATCATGATCTATATCTTAACCCGATATGTACCAAGTATCATGAATTATCTCCTAACCTGATATTTTCAAATAAAAACTTATCAATTATTATGATTTATCCTAACCCGATATGTTCAAATTAAAGTTTTACTAATTATCATTAATTATCTCATAACTCGATATGTTCAAATAAAAAAATTAACAATTATCATGAATTATCTCCTAACCCGATATGTTCCAATATAAATTTACCAACTATTATAAATCATATCCTTTATTGTAACATATGATTTTTTATATGAATATATTTGTAATATCCAAATCGATTTAATAAGAAATATGTTAAAAATAAATTGATATGTAAATTGAGTTAAAACCTAAAAAATTAAAATCAATATAGTACACAGGTACTAAACTAGTTATATAATGTTTTACATCAAAGTTACTATTCGATTCCTTTGGTAAATCATTATAAAGGATAATGACTAAATTCTAAACCTACTCGGTAATTATCCTATACATTCAAAACTCAAAAATTCAAATTATATAGTTAGGTTTTAATATTTTCGATTTAATCATGGTTTTTGTGCTTTTGCGACAAAAGTGACAAAAGTTTATATTTTCTTTTTTTAATTTTAATTTCGTATTTTTAGAGTAATAAAATGTGTGGCTGTCTTTATTTTCTTTTGACAACACTTCGATATAACAATTTTTTAATCTTTTTAAACAAAGTTGCATTATGTCGAGTTTTTTTCATATTATGTATTGGAAATAATTCACTTTTATTAAAATAATTAACTGAATATTATAACGATACTCTCGTTATACTTGGGAAATTCACTAGTACATTACTTTTACAAACCCAAATGAGAAATACATGTAAAGAAGAAATTACACAAATACAAACCGTTTTAATAAATAAAACATCCATAAACTTTTGAGTCGTCCACACGTCTAGTGTCATCACCTTCGTCTATATGTTCCTTGAACTAAATATTCATGTTCTTGACTCCAACTCTGTTAACTGCAAAACTGATCAAAATAACGTTAATGGTTATGGTTGAGGCACGTGTTCAACACGCTTCCCTTAAAACAGATTCCGCGCCTCCTCTAAGACGAACGCGTCTGTCTCCCAGGGTACAACAACTGGAACAGTATGTGTACTGCCGGATATGAACCCGCACCCGAGGTTGCATTGTATAAGATGTTGTTATGATGCGTATATAGAAATGATAATAAGTTCATGTTGGATCAAAGAGAACTAATCTCTATGAAATGATTATTCTTCTCTCTTCAAAGTTAGGCACAAAACCTACAACTTATAACATGAGGGTGAGTGGAAGATCACACTTAATAAGCCACTTTTAATTAGATATTAAACCATCTAATTAAGACTAATCAAGTGTAATCAAAGACTCTACTTAAGAGTCTCTCTTCAATTAACCACATAAAATAATTATAATAAATTAATATCCATTCACAATTATCAAATTTTCCAACATTATGTGCTATATAACGAGTGCACTTACAGTTGCGATATCGTGACCAACATGACCAATTTTGAGCAAAAAATATTGTTGGCGAAGTTTTTAGTATCGAAACCAGTTATGATATTCACTTCTTGGTATTGACATCCTAAGCGATAATGTCCAAACTCAAGTCTTAGCTAGTGTAGTTGCCATTGCGGTATCGTGACGAAACGAATAAATTATGGGTGAACATCATCATTGCCAACACTAGTAAATTGAAACCGGTATCAGTATTCGCTTTTATGATTTTAATGAGCTAAATTGATCTCGACCAATGTCACATTTTGTAGCATTTAAGAAAAATTAATAGTCTCCCGTTGATTAGCATAAACATTCCCAAACATTTTAATAAAAAAGTCCGCGCAATAAGCTGGTGAAGACAACTAGTTATATATACAAATCTGTTAAACATGTTGGTTGTTCTTTTGTCAATACCATCTTCTAATGGAGGTAGGGGGAAGGACGTTGCCCTCGTCTTTTCATGTTGTTTATTATCTTACTTTGCCGCTAATCTCTCTCTTAATACCATTTTTTTTTATTTTTTTCCTTCTAACGTTATTTTAACTAGTTTGTTTTTGATGTTTTTAACTTCAAATTTTACATAGTTATATAGAGTGGAGTTATACTACAAAGTTCAATTTTTCTAGAAAGTCTAAGAAGCCATGAGATGATGACATGTGACACTCCCTTAAAATTAGAAGGAAGGGTAAAGATGGTAATATCTCTATATTTTAAGTTTCACCCCACTTTTTTAAATGTCCATACCTTTTACATACGATATTATTTTTTAAAAAAATTGCACCATATAAACGAGCATTTTCTTATCTTTAAAACGCGTATAATATTCATATATAAAAAACAAAAAAAAATTCACATTTTTCAGCTCTTTGTGTTATTTATCAAGTCATTGTGTTATTTATTCATGTCATTGTGTTATAACACAATAACCTAATGAAATAACACAATGATCTGAAATAACACAATGACCTGATGAAAATATAACACAACGACCTGATGAAAATATAACACAACGACCTGATGAAAATATAACACAACGACCTGATGAAAATATAACACAACGATCTGATGAAAATATAACACAACGACCTGATGAAAATATAACACAACGACCTGATGAAAATATAACACAACGACCTGATGAAAATATAACACAACGACCTGATGAAAATATAACACAACATCCTGATGAAAATATAACATAATGACCTGATGAAAATATAACACAACGACCCGATGAAAATATAACACAACGGCCTGATGAAAATATAACACAACGACCTGATGAAAATATAACACAACGACCTGATGAAAATATAACACAACGACCTGATGAAAATATAACACAACGATCTGATGAAAATATAATACAACGACCTGATGAAAATATAACACAACGACCTGATGAAAATATAACAAAACGACCTGATGAAAATATAACACAACATCCGGATGAAAATATAACACAATGACCTGATGAAAATATAACACAACGACCTGATGAAAATATAACACAATCTGAAAAATATAACACAATGTCTTGACTAATATAACACAACGACCTGATGAAAATATAACACAACATCCTGATGAAAATATAACACAATGACCTGATGAAAATATAACACAACGACCTGATGAAAATATAACACAATCTGAAAAATATAACACAATGTCTTGACTAATATAACACAATGAGCTGAAAAATATAACACAATGACCTAACAAATATAACACAATGAGCTGAAACTTCAAAAAAAAGTTCATTTTTTATATATGAATATTATATGCGTTTTAAGATAAAAAAACGCTCGTTGTTTTGGTGTAAATTTTATTAAAAAGTATTATCGTATGTAAAAGTTATGAACGTTTAAAAAATAGGGTGGAATTTGAAAGTGAGACAAGACTAATATACCCTTGGCCTACCATTTAAAGTTTTAACTATTTACCATTATGCCACCTTGTGCTTATGAGCCATTGATCTTCATTTAATATTAGATTTAATGATCCAAATCATTCTTAGACTTTCTAGAAAATTTAAACTTTATAGTTGAACCTAATTCTAGTTATATAATTTCATAATATATGAATTTGAAAGCTTGGAAAATAATTGTTTTTGGTTTTTCATTTTGACCACTCGAATTTGAAAAAAAATAGCTATTTTTGGGTTTAGTTGTTTGAATTAGGTTCAAATACAAAGTCTAAATTTCCTAGAAAGTATAAGAAGGAATTTAGACCATTAGATCTAATATTAAATGAAGATCAATGGCTCATAAACACAAGGTGGCATAATGGTAAATAGTTAGAACTTTAAATGGTAGACCAAGGGTATATTAGTCTTGTCTCATTTTCAAATTCCACCCTCTTTTTTAAACATCCATAACTTTTACATACGACAATACTTTTTAATAAAAATTACACAAAAAAACGAGCGTTTTTTTATCTTCAAAACGCATATAATATTGATATATAAAAAATGAATTTTTTTTTTAAAGTTTCAGCTCATTGTGTTATATTCGTTAGGTAATTGTGTTATATTTTTCAAATCATTGTGTTATATTAGTCAAGACATTGTGTTATATTTTTCAGATTGTGTTATATTCGTCAGATCATTGTGTTATTTTCATCAGGTCATTGTGTTATTTTTCATCAGGTCGTTGTGTTAAATTTTCATCAGGTCGTTGTGTTATATTTTCACCAGGTCGTTGTGTTATATTTTCATCAGGTCGTTGTGTTATATTTTCATCCCTGTCGTTGTTATATATTTTCGTCAGGTCGTTGTGTTATATTTTCATCAGGTCGTTGTGTTATATTTTCATCAGGTCGTTGTGTTATATTTTCATCCCTGTCGTTGTGTTATATTTTCGTCAGGTCGTTGTGTTATATTTTCATCAGGTCGTTGTGTTATATTTTCATCAGGTCATTGTGTTATATTTTCATCAGGTCGTTGTGTTAAATTTTCATCATGTCGTTGTGTTATATTTTCATCATGTCATTGTGTTATATTTTCATCAGGTCGTTGTGTTATATTTTCGTCAGGTCGTTGTGTTATATTTTCATCAGGTCATTGTGTTATATTTTCATCAGGTCATTGTGTTATATTTTCATCAGGTAATTGTGTTATTTCAGATCATTGTGTTATTTCATTAGGTTATTGTGTTATAACACAATGACATGAATAAATAACACAATGACTTGACAAATAACACAATGAGCTAAAAAACGTGATTTTTTTTTGTTTTTTTATATATGAATATTATACGCGTTTTAAAGATAAGAAAATGCTCGTTTTTATGGTGCAATTTTTTTAAAAAAATAATATCGTATGTAAAAGTTATGGACGTTTAAAAAAATGAGGTGAAACTTAAAATATAGAGACATTACCATCTTTACCTTTCCTTCTAATTTTAAGGGAGTGCCACATGTCATCATCTCATGGCTTCTTAGACTTTTTAGAAAAATTGAACTTTGTAGTATAACTCCACTCTTAGTTGTTTTGGTTTTTGAATTTGGCCGCCATTAAAATTTCAAGAATAGTTGTTTTTCGAGTTCATTTTCACTACTTGTATATTTAATTTTTTGGTTTTTAAATTTCAAGAATCTTTTTTTTTCTAAGCTATGTATTGAAAGAAATTGATAACATTAAATCACTCATAATTTTCATTTCTAAAGTTTCAACCCATCTTATTTACATCCCTGAAATCAATGTGAAAGTGGAAAACAAACAACTTAACAAATAACTCATCACAATTTACGACCTAGACCCATACATATTGACTCGTACGCTCGACCCGATACATATGATTGTCACCATGAATTTTTCCGGATATCTATTATCTGGATTATTTGTATGTTTGTTTTTCTTAATCTTTTTTTTTTAAAATTAATTGGTAGGATTTATATGACACCCATTTAACAAACATCGATATCTAATTTGGTTAATAGTGTATTTGTAGGTTAAATTTATTTATTTAAAGCTCAAATTAAAGTTTGAATGTAATTTATATTTTTATATTCGTATATCTTTTCATGTAATTTCACCGGTGAAACATATATGGGTTTAATATAGTGAAATAATAAATACATTTTTTTTTTCGAACAAAATTAAGGTAACCATTATTCAACCATAAACCCTAACTGAATCTAGGGCACGTTAAACCCCCCAAATTACACTCCATCTTTCTCCTCTGCTCTGCTCTGTTCATTAATCTCAAATTCACAACTGTTTCGGTTTTTGTATAGAGACGATGAAGAACCTGAAGCTTTCATGGGAGTTATCATCAAACCTTCATTTACAATCACCAAATGAAGTCATTCGTTGCATCGCTTTCGACATCGAACAAAATCGCTTCTTCTTCGCTTCTTCTGCTAACATCATTTACTATCTTCATCTTTCTTCATCTCAAGTAAGCCGCCCTAACCTTTTACTCTTTTTATAGATGTTTGAATATATTTTCTAACTGTTTTTTATTTGAATGTATATGATGACCTCAATTCACATTAGTTACTAGAAACAGTTCTAATTTTAGTAATTTACCAAAATGGTCATGGACTTTCAGCCTACGTGTCTATGGTCGTTCAGGCGTTAGGATAATGGCTTAGGAAAGAAGCCGGCTAAGCTGTTATGATGCAGGCAGCCTAACGGGATAACGGCTTATTCGGCTTCTTTGATACGTGTTAAGCCTGAACCCTTTCATGTGGAGAGTTTATATGGTTGTCCGTGCCAGAAACGCTGACTAAGTTGTTATCATTGCAGCTTCAATGGTAGGGTTGCGGCATAACTTGTTGCCCGTTAAGTTAACTGCCACTTTATTGTAATTCTTTTTTCATTGAAATTTGATTTGTAATTAAAAAATGAAGTCAAAAGGGGTTACTCTGCAACTTGTTGTCCGTTTACTTGCCACTTTATTGTAAAGAGTTTTTTTCAATGAAATTTGATGCTTGATTTGTTAAAAAAACTTTGACCATATTGATAATTTACCCTATAATTTTTTGGTCATGATCTAGGTAATTTGAAATTGAAAGTGTTAGGTGTTGATGATTAAAGTTTTAAAGGATCTAACTACAGTGCAATATAATGTAACTTTTTCTCTATAAGGCACTGCTCTGAATTTAATAAAATGGTGAAATTTTCAGAATGAAGAAATGCGGGTATCTACCGCTCTGGTTGAGGATGTTGGTCTAGATGTTGGTGACTGTATTACTTCCATGGAGTATCTTATGGAGAAGGAATCGCTCCTGATTGGAACTTCAAGTGGTGATTTGTTACTATATAACGTGGATGATAGTGCAATGGAGGTTGTTGGTAGAGTGGAAGGTGGTGTTAAGTCTATTTCACCGAGTCCAGATGGAGATTTGCTTTGTATTATAACTGGGATCGGCCAAATGTTGGTAATGACTCATGACTGGGACTTGTTGTATGAGACACCACTTGAAGATCATATTGACGATGCTGATATACGTAAGGAATTCTTTACAATTATAAGTTTATGTTTTTTAGCACGACTCTTTTAAACATGAAATTTAAGAAATTGTTTTACTAGTTTGATACATGATTCACCGCCATTCATTACCAATTTTTTATTAGGTACATTTGTCACTCATTTTGTTGAGCGTAGGAAGACGGGTTTTCATTAAAACATGATTTGAATAAAAGTAACTTAATTAGCTAAAAACAAAGATTTTAGTAAAAATTGGTCAAATGAAAAGCTGATTTTAGGGAGAGTTTGTGGTAAAATGGCTAACACACACACACAAAAGATAAGTTCTTTAACCCTTGCATTGACATCTACATAGCCGAATTTGTGCTTTCTGCTACTTTTTGATTAGATTTGTGATAAAAGTACTAAAGTTAGCCTTAGGTGATCAATGCCTGCACTCGGAGCGTACACCTGGAAGTCCTGCCACATGGCGAGGTGACGGGAAATTCTTTGCTACAATAAGCTCGTTGCCAAATTCTTTGCATAAAAAACTTAAAATATGGGAAAGAGACACAGGTAACTTGCATTCAGTTTCGGAACCCAAGGATTTAATGGGAGAATTTGTGGAATGGATGCCATCTGGAGCAAAGATTGCCGTCGTCTGTGATAAAAAGATAACCTTCTTTGAGAAAAACGGGTTAGAAAGGAGCTCATTTACTGTAATTGAGGGAATTGATGCAACTATTGAGAATCTAAAATGGAACTGCAATTCAGATTTGCTTGCAGCCATTGTTAGAACAAAAACTTATGACTCCATCAAGATATGGGTTTTCAGCAACAACCATTGGTATTTAAAACAAGAAATTAGATACTTAAAACAGGATGGAGTGAGATTCATGTGGGACCCAATAAAGCCTTTAACTTTAATAAGTTGGACTCTTGAAGGCTTAATCAAAGTTTATAATTTTATCTGGATTTCATCAGTCACCGATAGTTCAGTTGCATTAGTTGTTGACGGTTCAAAAATTTTAGTAACCCCCCTTTCTTTATCCCTAATCCCGCCTCCTATGTATCTTTTTCAGCTTCAATTTCCTTGTTCTGTTAGAGAAACAGCTTTTTGGTCCAAGAATTCTAAGAATATGTTGGCAGCATCTTTAACAGATGGTAGTTTGTCTGTCGTAGAGCTTCCTGGACTTGACAACTGGCAAGATCTAGAAGGTGAAGTATTTCGTATTGAGTTGTGTATAACTGATGATCTTACGCCTTTCCTTCATCTCACATGGCTGGACTCACACATGCTTCTTGGTGTTATTTTGGAACCCTCGAATAATAATGAGTCCTCAAAGTACTGTATTCAGGAACTTGAACTCGTATGCTCTGAGGATAATATTCCAGGCTCTGTAACGGGCTCGGGATTTGATGCAAAAGTTGTTAGCAAACTTTCTATTGAGAATTTGGTGACCGGGCTTATTTCAAACCCGGTTAAAAAACAGTCAGCTTTTGTTCAGTTAAAAGGTGGGAATATTTTTGAGTATGAAACAGGTTTTCCCCTTCACGAGCGCAGAAATTTGCGGTTTTCATCTTTTTGCCCATGGATGAGTGTGGGGCCCATTGAAGATTTAGGGTTGCCGAATTCTGACCCTATTTTAATGTTCGGGCTCGATAACGATGGTAAACTGCATGTGAATCAGAATGTTTTATGTAGCAACTGTAGTAGTTTCTCGCTTTACTCAAATTCCGCTAGTCAAACAGTAACACATTTAATTCTTGCAACCAAACAAGATTTGTTATTTGTTGTTGAGATCCGTGATATTGTGCTTGGTCAAACGGATGCCAAATATGGCAATTTTTTACCAGTTGTAATAACCAGAAGAAATGCAGAAGAAGGAAAGAAGTTTATACAAATATGGGAGAAAGGTTCCAAAATCTTGGGAGTTGTGCATGGCGATGAATCTGCAATTATTATCCAAACAATCCGTGGAAATTTAGAGAGCATTTATCCAAGAAAATTGGTACTAGAATCAATTGTAAATGCTTTGGTTCAAGGGCGTTTTAGGGATTCCCTACTCATGGTGAGGCGACACAGGATTGATTTTAATATTATTGTCGATTACAAGGGCTGGCACGATTTTCTTAAATCGGCTAAAGAGTTTGTCAAACAGGTAGATAATCTAAGCTACATTACCGAATTTGTATGTTCATTGAAGAATGAGAATGTCATGGAGACTTTGTATAAAAGCTATTTATCTTATACACAAGAGGAAAATGGTAAAGAATTAAAAGATTCTATGGTTCTTGGTGGTGAAAGTAAGGTCAACTCTGTCTTACTGGCTGTGAGGAAAGCCCTTGAGGAGCAAATAGTGGAAAGCCCGGCTAGAGAGCTTTGTATTTTAACCACTTTGGCCCGAAGTGACCCACCATATCTTGAAGAAGCTTTGGAGCGGGTCAAAGCTGTCCGTGAGATGGAATTATCGGATAGCAACGACCTGGACAGAAAGCGAGTCCCGTCTTCTGAGGAATCTTTGAAACATTTGTTGTGGCTTTCAGAAAGTGAGGCTGTTTTCGAAGCTGCTTTGGGTCTTTATGACTTAAATCTTGCAGCTATTGTTGCATTGAACTCACAACAGGACCCGAAGGAGTTCTTACCATTTCTTGAGGAACTTGAAGTCTTGCCAATTCTTATAATGAGGTATTGATGCAACCTGAGTTCTACTCTACTGAAAATAGTCAAAACATAAACAAAATACGATATCAACCTATTTTGAAGTTTTAATTTCTCTGTAATGATGTTTAACTTAGGAGTATTCGAGGTCCAACCATTAGAAAATGAAACCAAGCTGTTGTGACGCTTTGGTTTCACTATTCGGGCTTATTGGGCCCTTCAAAACAGCCAGACTTTGGCACGGGCTGGGTTGACCTGAAAGTTTTGGCACTGTAGCATATTATTTTGCATGTATTCAATTTTAGAGTAAAGAACTTTAAGTAAAGAGAAAATAGTTTTACAAAAGGAGAAAACAACTATGACTATGTAACATTGTAACTTGCTATTGGTTTTGTTATATTACTTGGATTTAGTGAACACCCTGGTTTGATATTTGACGGTTTTTAAACTAATCCACATACCAGACAGCTCAGTCAGAATTGGAGAAAATAAAATCACCAGATGGATAAAGCTGAAAAGATGCCTGTGAAACCAAACTGATGAATGATGATGGTTTGGCCTCTTTCACCGGTTAATTGATCCATTAACTAAAGTAACTTTTTGATCGAGCTGGTGAACTTTTTAATTAAGCAATTTAATTAAGTAATTTAATTAAGCATACTCAACCGTACCTCATAATTCTTATTTTAAGGGAAATTTCATCTCTAAAGTAACTTTTTTGAGCCAGAAAAACCATGAATGTTTAAGATCATATATTTTTATTGATTTTGATTGGTTACCTGTTGGAATGATGACGTGGCAGCTAATGTGTCAGGGTACTTTGATTATGTTGACTTTTCTTTCCTTGATCTTTTTGTGGTGTAGTAAACTGATAACTTGTAAAAAAAAGTAGATTAACCCAAAATAGAAATTTGAAATTTGATCGAGTTGGTGAATTTTTATGCAATTTGCTTTAGCGTATAATCTGACATATTTATGTCTGTTTTTTGCGATGCGTACTTCCAGGTATAAAATTGACCTCAAGCTAAGGAGATTTGAGAAGGCACTGCAGCACATTGTTGCTGCAGGAGACGCTTATTTTGAAGATTGTATTAATCTCATTAAAAGTAACCCAGAACTTTTCTCTCTAGCACTTCAGTTAATAACAGATCCCACTAAAAAGAAGCAAGTCCTTGAAGCATGGGGAGATCAGTTAAGCAATATCAAATGCTTTGAAGATGCTGCTACAACATATTTATGTTGCAATAATCTAGAAAAAGCTTTAAAATCTTATCGATCTTCTAACAATTGGGGCGGTGTACTTACTGTTGCGGGTCTCATGAAATTATCAAGAGAACAGATTATGCAAATGGCGCATGAACTTTGCGAAGAACTTCAAACAATTGGGAAACCAAGTGAAGCTGCCAAAATTGCTTTTGATTATTGTAATGATTTTAAAAATGGAATTAACCTTTTAATTAGCGCACGAGAATGGGAAGAAGCTTTGAGAATTGGTTTAATGCATGGGAATGAGGACTTGATCTCAGATGTGAAAATTGGTGCGGTTGAATGTGCGAGCAGTTTGATATTGGAATACGAAGAAGGGTTGGAGAAAATTGGTAAGTATTTGGCTCGGTACTTGGCGGTCCGGCAGCGGCGGTTATTGCTTGCTGCTAAGCTTCAGTCGGATGAGAGATCTATAAATGAATTGGATGATGATGCAATTTCAGAAGCCAGCAGTAGTTTTAGTGGAATGAGTGCTTACACCACTGGGTAAGATTTCTATCTACATACATATAGATACATACATGCATGCATGTACATATACATGCATATGTAGGGGATGGTTCTTTTTAGAACGACAAATATTGCAAGAATCATCAAAAGCGTTCATTTATTTGTGTGTTTATCTAAGATTCTAACATGACTATTAAAATTAAACATTGTTATGTATTAATCTTTGATGAATTGATACGCTTAAATTTGAGTATCAAATTCTAATATTCTATTCGCATATGAACATCTTAGGTCATTGAAAGAGGATTATAGGTAGGGAAAATAAAGCAGTTAACGAGAGAAATAATATAATCTTTTAAAGTTATACGCTTTTCATTAAATTTTTAATAAAAAATTAATTGTTTAGATTGGTTCTCGCGAGTTCTCGCTATACTTTGTGGTTCTCATTGTTGTATGTTATGTTATTATTTTTTACACTATATTACTAAGTGTTCTAATTAATGACCAGAACAAGAAAAAGTTCAGCTGCTTCCATGAGTTCAAGTAGCGCTAGCAAAAGAGGGATAAGGCGGCAAAAGAAAAGGGGGAAAATTCGTGCTGGCAGGTACTTAGTTTCGTCTTAATCTTGTATATTTTTCAGCTGTCGCAATTTCAACCTGTTTACTCAAATGGGTTGAGTTGGGTTTGTGTTCTCTCTGTCACAGTAGGAAAAAAATAGCTGGAAGATATCAAAAGTGTCTAGCGTCTCAGACCGGGCCAATATACCATGTTGAAAACATCCCTGAATCATTTTCTTAAGTTATTTATTGTTATTAATAATAAAAATTTACTAATCACATTTTGACACATTAGTTATTTATGAAAAAAGTTTAGTTAAAAAGTGTATCGGAGAATCCAACCTGGCCCATATGAAATTCACCTGTTTTTACACTAATTTATTGCAGAAGGTATAAAATTTTCTACAAAATAAGGGGTGAATTCAACCCGACCTGTATAAAGTTGTCGTTTTGATCCATTACTCAACCTGTCAGTGTCCTGTAGTATTTTCTCTTGTCCTTCTAGCTATAATATAATTTTATTTTTAATAATTAAATGTTTTTTAGTCCGGACGAGGAAATGGCATTAGTAGAGCATATGAAGGGGATGTGCCTTACAGCTGGAGCAAAACGCGAGCTTAAATCCTTGCTAGGTTGTCTTGTGATGATTGGGAAGGAAGATATTGCAAGGAAATTACAGCGAGTTGGAGAAAACTTTCAGTTATCTCAAATATCAGCAGTAAAATTAGCCGAAGATGCAACATCATGTGATATTGTAGACGAACATACGTTTGTTTTAGAGGTTTACATGAAGAAATTAAGGCAAGATTTGTTGCAGTCTGAGGAGTTTTATTGGCAGTCCAAGGTTTTTGTTGCTCCTTAGGAGGTAATACTTATTGCATGTCACATATATCATTACATCCTTTTTTTCCCTTGAAAAATGTTTGCATAGTGCCTAATAGATCAAACACGAGACACGTCAATTTCATGGTACTATTGTTAGGATTGTGATAGTTTCAACCCGTTTGTTTATGAATGAGTGGCTTTGAGTTATGGTTATCAGGTCGGCGGGTAAAATAAAAAAAATATTAGCTTGAAAGGAAACCCGTCAAACGGGTTAATAATTTATTTATAATTGATGTATTATAATTTTTTGGCAGATGAACCTGTGTCTGCAACAATTGTTTGAAGTAGTTAGGAGGATACACCAAAACCAGGAGGCAAGAATGACTTTGTTTAGGTGGTGATTTGAACCAATTGATTTTAATTGGTATTTTAGCTAAGATTTGATAATGTTTTCTGTTCAAGATTTAAATTTTTGGTTTATGTTGGGTTGTTTTTTTTAAATACATGTGACAAATCTCTTATTATCAACAGTTTATTGTAATAGTTATTGTTTATTTATAGTCATTTTATAACTTCAAAGAAACTGAATTGAAAGTTATTTTATATAAACTTGTAACCAATACCAAAAGTTGTACAAATATAGAAGAAAAATAAAACAATAGTTTTCACATAAAAGGTATATATATTAATCTTATGCTTTAAAGTGAGGATCAAATGTTCATTGAACATTTAAACTAAACATAAAGAGAATCTGCAACAGTCGTTAACTAATCATTAAAACCTTTTGCTTACAATTATATCTTTTTTGAACAGTTTAAAATAATCTTTTCTTTTTGAATCATGAATCCAGTTAAGCATTTTATTTTCACAAATGTATAAAAACTGAATTAAATGATTGTTATATTCTGGATTTTTTATGTATTTATAAATAATACATTAATTATTGTTTGTTGTTTTTTCTTCATAAGTGAAATAAAATACGTTAATTAATAACATTAAGCAGTCGTTAAAAAAGCTTATTATTCTTTACAAACTAAAAGAATTGGTATCATTTTATTTGACTTAAAAGTATTTACCTTATTTAATCAAAATTACTTTGAATTCATTCATGTACTAGATTTAATTATGGTGTGTTACATACGGGTTAAATAACAATATTTATAAATAAATTATATCATTATATTTAAAGATTTGTAAATATTTAATATTTAAAAATTTAATTCCATCAACTCATCCATACATGATGAAAAATTTTCACTTAATTTTTCCTCTCAAATTTGTTATTATTGAACAAATAAATTCCCCCTAAAATTGTCCTCTAAAACCTTGATTTATTAAATAGATAAAATTGACGTTTACACCAATGACCTATCGAACCATATTTTCTATTAACCGAACCATATTTTCTATTAACCGACTTAATGAACAATTTAAAAACAACCAATAATCAATAATAGATTTAATTTTATCTCATGACTAAAAGGAATTAGCTCAGGTCATTCTTTTTATTTCATGCTTGCAAGCTCAATGTTTTTGAAGTGTACCCATTTTAAAAAGATATTTTTACATATTTCTCCTACCTAACCTCCTTAATTACATATATCTCCAACACTTAATTTTTATTACATATTTCCCCTTCTATTACAAGTTGACACAATTACCCTTTCTATCAATTCCGACAAATAAATATATATGTGTAAATGAGATTTAGATAAAACTTGTTATTGTCACATCAAATAACATAGCTAGATCCATGACGAGCTTTAATAAACAAGTTAATTGTAACGTCATTTAAAAAATAAAATAATATAAATAATTTGTAAACGTAATTGTCTAATGGATTTGATTTGGATTAAAATTAACGGAAATATGTAAATAATCATTTAATTAGTTCATTAAGGATAAAATAGTAATTAAATTAATTAATTTTAATGGAATGGGTAAATGTGTAATATATGTGCTTAAGGAAGGGGAAATATGTAATTGATTTTTAGGGTTGGGTAATGCTCTAATATAATAAAGGAAAATGGAAAAAGTTTATGCGACATCTTTTCAAAGCTTCTGGTTTATGTGGCATCATCTGAGAGTTTCTCTCACAATAATGATATTTTTTAAAATATGTATATAAAATATATTATAATAAGACTAATTACATTTTTGGTCCCCTACAAGGATGTATATGAGTCGGTTGTATTTGATATGGTATAAAAATTAAACATATGGATAAAGTTAATAATAACATGCAAGTTAAACGAAAATATTTTTAAAACAAAACAAATAAAACTGAGCACTTTATTCTATTTAATTTGAGTATAATATTGCTATACCAAAAAGCTAATTTTTAAAAATAAATTATGTGTTCCGATTTACCATGGTTTTTTCTCAAAACTAATTAGAACTGTCATGAATATCCTTAAAATCACCACTTGAATGTTGTGTTCCCGAAAGTAACGCGTGTACTTAACTAGTATGTAATAAAATAACTTAGGAAGGGGATATATGTAAATGTCCTTTTTAAAAAAATAACTTTTTCTAAGAAAAATAATCCTAATTTTCTTATAAATATTTTCCTATAAAGAATAACTTTAAACACCACTTTATCACATGATCATGATGGAGATGTAGTAGCTACAAGAAAATAAAGTAAAGAGTGATTTAAAAAAAAAGAAAAGAATTGTTGAAAACGAAAGAAAACAAATTGTTGAGGAACCAGCTTGTATTAATGTAAAGCAGCCGACAAAAAGTTAATATAGAATGTGATACAAGATCAATGTAGGCCGTACGTAGATCCATTTAATTTAATTACATAGAAATAAAAATATAAAATATAGGGCCCAACCGGGTTCGAACCGGTGACCTCTTGATCTGCAGTCAAATGCTCTACCACTGAGCTATGGACCCTCATGTGCTCTTTATCTGAATTAACTGATCTCAAAATCTGCTTATTTTTACCTTTTTCTTTTTTTACGTCTAGTACGTTCCATCTCTCTGCTAACATTTCCCCTTTTTATTTTTAATTTTTTTCTTTGTTCAAAACTAAAATATTTCGTTAATAAAATTAAAAACATTCAAGTGTTAAATAAAACTATAAAAATACTAGACTTAAAAAAAACAACCAAATTGAAAACTAAATAATACCAACCGTCTTGAAAAACTAAATAATAAGTTCTTGAGGATGCGATGTTGCGAACATTGGAATATATCACAATGTTAGTGACTAAAGACGAATTATCGGAACTTGATGATGAGAACCATGTGGTTGAATCATCAAGTATAACCGGATACAACATTTTTTGTAAGTGTGCCTTTTGAAAGTGAGTGGTATAAAAAATAAAGAGAGTAAAATGATACGAATATATGTGTATTTATAGAAAATTAGAGGAGTATTTTTTTATAATAATCAAAACTCAAAAGTCAAAACTAACTGTTGGGGTGGGACGGTGGGTCCCCCACAACGTTTAATGCAGTGTAGAGCGGTTTACCAACTAGTAGATTTATGTGCTTTGCATACATGTGGAAATGACTTCAAACATCATGTTCACTTCAAATAAGTTTTAACGCATTCTATGTTTAGATCCATATGACAAACTTTTGTTGATTTTAAAAACATTAAATATTACATAAACTTATTTGATTGGATATGACAATTAAATCTCAAGATACATATGAAGTTAAAATAGAGTTTAACTCATATCACATGCTTAAACCCACATGACAATTTCTAATTATTTCGTAAAAAATCAAATAGTATATGAAATTATTTGATTCGACGCGACAACAAAATTAAAGTCGATTAAGAAGCAAAGATGTACAAAAGGCAAACTAATTCTTCTAAAACCAAAAGACTATCATTTCTAAGACCTTTGACTTTATTATATATAATAACTATCACTTTAATTTTTTTTGTTTTATTTACCGACTAACTCATGCTGTCATGCATTTTCTAATTTTACTTCAAAAAATATAGTATATATTTGTGCACTATGATATGTAAAGTGTAAACCCTCATACTCAAAGAGAACAACTTTAGTTGTGTACAAACAGTATGGCAATATAGTTGTACATTCTAATCAAACCCTTAAACCAAAAAGATAAACGACACGTGGCATGCTATAATTGGTTAGGGTTTACTTTTAGACTTTGCGGACAACCAACGCAGAATGAATACTGTAGGTGGCAAAGAGGGAAAGTAATAGGAAAAGTTATAATTAAGTCCTCTGTGTTTAACCAATATTCAAAAACCACCTCTAAAATCATCATTCGTCAAAGTTGAACCTTCAATTTTAAAAATTTGGCTCTTTAAATCCCAAACAGTTTTAACTATTTTGAGTTTATGTGTATGACACAAGCTTTTCTTAGTAAAACCAACATAATCATACCAAATTCATATGTATAGTCTGAAGAGATATATCACATGTAGAAAAATATATCACATTATTTGAAAGAATGTATCACTTTTATTCACTTAATTTGTATTTTTTAAACTAAATTACTATTAGTCTTTTTAACGAGTTTTGGTATATATGCATTATCTTTTCTAGAAATGTTTGTGGTAGATATATGAATTTACACATTTAATACACATATTATCTTTTATCTGATACAAAAGTTATCTTTTGTCTCGTTTCAGACGATTATAATATAAATAATACTATCTAAAGTATTATAATGAAAATAATACTATCTAAAGTAACACACAATGTAAGAAATTACCAAGAAAAATCCCATAAAATGTATTTATTAATATCAAGATATCAAGAAACAAACTATTTTTATTTAAATGGCGAAGAGACAATACTCTAAATCTACTTCTAAATTTATAACAAAACTCATTTACACCAGTTTGTCACATATAAGCTCAAGTCGTTAACTTCAAAGAAACATCACCACTTACTCTAATTACTTTATCGATGGACTCAAGCCCCACCCATAAAGCCACTAATTCACTAGGCTATCCTTATCGCACCTATCCCTGATCCATACTTGCTGATGTGGCATGCATTTGGTTGGCTATCCGTTGTACGTGAGCCATCCTTAATTTTTTTACTATTTCACAAATCAATTAATTTAATACTTTAAAAGTGGGTTGTATGTAAGAAGAATATGTATGGTAGAATAACTGTTGGGAGTAAAATGTGTTTATGAATAAACAAGTAAAAATTTAATGTAAAATGCTGACTTGACTCACATACAAAAGAATAATCGTAAACATTGCAAACAATCTTAATTCATTCCTATTTTATCATGTTCATAGAATAACACATTCTATATAAACAAAATAAAAAACATTACGTTTCATATGACACCAATGTTAACTATTCCAGTACGTTCAACATGTTCCAGTATAATAATATAATATCATACCAACCAAGAACACCATATATTGTTTGAGGGTATATAATGAAAAAGTAACAAAACATTTGGTCCTCATCTACAATTCGTACATGTCATTTCAAAATGTGAGACGACTTCGTAAGAAAATATCAAAATATAAAAAGGCAGACAAACACATCTTCTCATTCACCGCAAAAACTACACAAATATCTCAATTGGAGCCCTAAATTTTCTCGATCGTCGATCAATCTCTGCCCGAAATTATGGTTACTTCTCTTTCATTCATACTCTGTTGATGATTCATCTCTTTACATATTGCGATTATATATTTACATGTTGTTTTGTTTGATTTGAGCTATATTCATCGCGATCTGTATGCAGTTTGATGATTTTGTTGAATTTGTTGATGTTGATACTGTTGATCTATGTTTCTCGTGTTTGATTTTTGATTATGTGTGATTTACGTGTAACGTGTTGATGATGATGCTTAAAGTTTACTTCGTTACTTGATGTTGAGCTAGATCAGAGGTTTATACTGTCAGATGCGTGTGTCTGGTTACTTTGATGCAGCAGCTACATGAGTTTTAGATTTTTTAGCATTTGAGAGTTGTTGGAGACTTTTGATCTGGTTTGAGATTTTAGATGCAAGTTATGCTGTTAATGTGTGAAGTGTGGATGTATTTTGATGGAAGATAGTGAATGTCTGTTCTGATGTTGTTTGATCATTTGTTATTTGATGTTACATGAGGTATGGTGATAATTGATATGTGATAGCTTGAAATTTCTTGTTATAAAGAAACGCGTGTGCAGCTTTGTCGCATATTTAACAGAGCTGCTAGTGATATCTTATATCTGGAAATGAATTGTGCTAGGGATGCATCATATGTGAACTTATTTAGCCAGCATTCTTATAATAATTTTACTCATGGAGTCAAGCAATCTGTTGTTGGCGTCTTACGAAGCGTTTGTTTACTAGTAATCTGATAATGAAACTTTCGGTAGTTGATTTTTTGGTACAAAAAGCTGGTGACGTAATGTGGTATGCTGATCTTTTGTGGGTGAACTTAGTTTGTCTTCTGATAGGTCTGTTAGATACTATGTGTTGGTGAATTATCTGGATTTTTTTATCAACTTTAGTAAGTGTTTAGTAGAACTGTTTCAGTATACTCGACTGCTATACTGATGTAGTGATACTCCATGAAACTTGTAGGCCAATGCAGCATCAGGGATGGCTGTGCACGATGAGTGCAAGCTGAAGTTTATGGACTTGAAAGCAAAAAGGACCCATCGCTTCATCATTTATAAGATTGAAGAAAAGCAGAAGCAGGTGATGGTGGAAAAGGTTGGAGAACCAGCACAGACTTATGATGAGTTTGCAGCTTGCCTTCCTGATAATGAGTGCCGATATGCTGTGTTTGATTATGATTTCTTGACTCCAGAAGGCGTCCAAAAGAGCAGGATTTTCTTCATTGCTTGGTAATATTAATAATAACTATAAAATTCTTGTTAATTAAAGGTCTTGTAGTTTTTTTGAGTGTGATAATAATGTAATGGATCTTTAAATTGAAGGTCACCGGATACCGCAAGGGTGAGGAACAAGATGATTTATGCAAGCTCAAAGGATAGGTTCAAGAGAGAGCTCGATGGTATTCAGGTGGAGTTGCAAGCAACCGATGCTAGTGAGATGGGGCTTGATGTTATTAAAAGCCGAGCAAACTAAGTATGAAACTCAATGTTGATGCACTTATTCTTCATAGAATATTTGTCAATTATGTTAAATGTCTATAGATGTTCTGTTCTGGTCTGGTATGTAGATTAATGATAATGACTGGCGTACTGGAGAGGTTACTTTCCCAAGTGAAGTCTTGCTTTCACGAAGAACTAGTGTGGTTTCAGTAAAGAACTGTGTGGTGTTTGTGTGATCCGACAGAAGTTATATGAATTTGTACTGCATTTTGATTTGATTTCATCAATTTCATGGATGTTGCTATGTTTTCCCTAAATATGATTATGATCATTTGCCTTTACATTGTAAATTCACCATGAATCAACCCACCCCTAATATATATAGTTTTTGGCTGCATAATGTCGTGTATAGTATGCAGTATCACAGTATGCATATTCGCACATTGCTGGGTTTAAACAGTTCCTGTTGGTTTAGCTTTGATGACTCCAGTTTGACCATGCTGCAAACTTGCCAGTGACTTCATATTGAATCTAGTGGTCTTATTTTATAGTTTGACTTTTATGGTCACGTGGAGCTTACACGTGTTTGTTCGAGTCTACATGGTGGACTTCACGGTTGACCTAAGCTCGGGTTTACCAAGGTGATCTTAAAGCCACACTGAACTTGTTAAATTAATTTGGTTTTGCGACATGGGTCCAGCAGGCTTCGTGTGTATAACTGATTATCCCTTGCTTCATTTCGATGGTCTAGAGTGTCTTAATGGTAGGATCAAGTTGTTTTTGTAGTCGCTAACTAGGCTTTTTACCTGCCTGCTTTTGATGGCATGTGTATCTTACGGTGGTTTTACCTATTAGCATTGATCTTGGACAGCATGGCTCTCCGGCAATGGTTGTGTACATCTTTCACGAAGTTCTTGAGATCTGTTGGAGCTAGGTGTATGCATTTTGTTCTTAAACTTAATTCTTCCACCATGCTGTCTCTTTCGAAAGTTCTAGTTCATTGAACATCTACAATCTTTTTTGAAAACTTTAGCTCATCGACCACCTATGCTCTCTTTCGAAAACTCTAGTTCACTGAGCACCTACAATTCTTTCTTTCGTGAGAGCACGGAGCTTCAACCCCTGGGCAATAATTTCATCAACATACTTAGTTTCAAGATGCTGTTGGGTTGGGTTGGCGGGTCAGGATGCTATTGGGCTGGGCTGGGTTGGGATAGTCCTCTTAACATGGACCAATTTTGTTTGAATGGCACATTTTTTCTTTTTTTTCCCCACCTATTTCACCCATGTCACTAGAACCACGATCATTTGGTCGGAGGATATACACTTACCACTAGACTAAGCCAAATGGTTGTCAGTTATCCGACCCTATCTTGTACTGGTGCAGTCGTTTCCAAATGTCATAACATGGACCATTTGACCCAGTTTTTCAGTATATACCTTTACCACTAGACTAAGTCGATCCCCAATTTGAAGTTTGTATTTTATTTAGAACGATTCTTAGTATACTTCATAAAGTGCGATGAGACGGTTTTAAAACTAAACCCTAGAAGCTAAGATGGTAAAGTTTGATGAGACGGTTTCAACGCCGTTTGGACGAGCTCAATCGGAGTTTGTTTGTGGCACAATTTCAAGTTTGTGTTGTAGGCTTTGTAACAGTGGTTTATGCCTGCCAATACGAACTTACCCATGAACCCGGCCCAATTAAAATAAGCGTCTATTTCCTCTCTCAAGTCTCATAAACTAAATCTGTACATATTCATCATTCATGTCATGTGCTATATGAATATCAATATGAGCTAATACAAGCATCTAGTTTCAAATTTACTTTTTTGAACCTTTGAATTTCACTATTAGATTGGTTTTCATTTGATCTTCAGTTAGTTGTAATTTTAATCACGAAACGATAAACTTATACGCATAGTCCAATTTATTCGTCTGTTACGTACTGTTATTTTGTTTGTAGCATTGTTTTAGCTAACACATTTTCACAATCAAAATTTAAAAAAGACTAGACCCAAATGCAGCTATATAGTTTTTATTTTATATGCAGATCGATGATAACTTGTATGTGACGAAACTACATGAACCACATTTAGAGGCAAAGCTAGAGATCGACGATGAATTTGAAGGATTGGAAGTTGTAGAATCGACATGTAGGTTTTTAGTCATGTGGCCTGGTTATATATGTCTAACAACCTTTCCTACAACATCATCAAAGTAATGACTAGTTATGGACTTATGGTTTGAGTAAGGCATTAATTCACCAACATGTATGCAACATCATCCGTGATAAATAAAGTGGTATCGATTTGACAATTAGGCAATAAAAGATGAAGTGGTATCGATTGTTGTTGCCTTTGAAGTCTTTGGTGGGTTTTGGGCTGACCTTAGAAGAAGACATATTTAATTAACTCCCTAAGTTGCAAACTGTGTATCTCTATATAAAACACTTGTTTAGTGTCCGTGTTACGTTCGAGAATACAACATTCAAAAGATGATTTTAAGAATATTCATGGGGGCATGGACGGTTTCAGTAAAACAAAACCGTTGTAAAACCGAAACACAAGATTTATTTAAAAAAAAATGTTTTTTTAGTACAACAGTATTATACTCAAATTAAAAACAATTAAATTTTCGGTTTTATGTTGTAAATTTTTTAAAATAATTTCGTATAAAAAAACTATGTATGCTTGAAAACACTGAGGACTTTAATTGTATGTTATTACCAACTAAAGTTTCATTTTTATATCCTATAAAATATAAAATGACCCATGTACACTCTTAGTAAGAGAGGGTTGAAAATGTAACTACTTTTTAAATTTCTTCTAAATATTAAGAGACAAAATGTAATTAGTGTTATTATAATATATTTTAAATACATATTTTAAATAAAAACACCTTATTGTGAGAGAGACTCTCAAATGATGTTTTACGAGAAGATCTCAAAGGATGCCACATAGCCACATAAACAAATTTTGTTTTGCTTTATTATATTAGAGATAATCTTGTATTGTGATATTTGCCATTCACTAAGCTAATGTATATTGGTTCTAAACGGTCCCAACTATCATAATGTGGTTTCTACCGGTCTTAACTTTTATCACTTTGGCAACCAACAAGCCGTAGTTATTTTTTCAAAATTTGTCAAGGAATATGAAAACAAAGAATGGTTCCTTTGTGAGAGGCCACACAATATGCGTGATTGCCTAAAGAGAGCCAGGTTAATGACATTGATAAGGTCTGAGATGAACCTTACGAATAAGAGGAGGCTCGTATAGGAGCAATGCAATTTCAACTGCTGAATGTGCTAATAATAGTTGAAGGACTACCTTTGACATTGGTAAACCAAATTAACTTGGAAAAATCATGGGCGACATAACCTTAGAATCATGAGGACTATGACTTGTGAACATGGAAATTAAAGGGCAACTTGTCAAGGCGTTGGTTGACACTAGAGCAACTCACAACTTCATCATACCTGATGTGACACAGAGGTTTTGACTTAAGGATCACCAAGAAAGACCGTAAGGGATACAAAACTAATGAGGGAGTCACACGATGCGTAAATACCAAGATTGGTACTTGGACATGCAAGTTATAATTCTAAGTCGTTCCATTAGACGACTATGATATCCTACTGGGTATGGATATATTTCGAAAAGCCAAAGCATGCCCATACATGAACACGATGTACATCATCAAAGGTGACCACGTGCACACAACTACCTTGGAGCCAAACACAAAATAAAGAGGCAAAAGTGTCTCTATCATTAATATAAACTCACGAGGACACCTCGTGGGACATTTGTAAAACACTATAAGGACTAGGGGTGCTCATCGGGTAGTTTAATCGGGTTTGGGTAGATCAGTTCGGGTCGATCGGTTTTTTCATGTGTGTAAACTTATATGATAACCGACCCAGTTAACATTCGGGTTAATTGGTTCAGGTTGAGACATATATGTTAACCAAATAAATATCAAGTTTTTAAACATAATTTTTCAAGAGATTATAGCATCAAATTACAAGTTTTTCATACATATCTCCCTTCTTCCATTGTCAAATAACCTTCTTATATATACATATATATGTTGTATAAAGATTTTATAGATTAGTGACATGTATGCAGGGGCAGACGTATGCATAAGTGAGGGGTAGCCCGGGCTACGGCTCAACTTTTCGTACGTAATGTAAAATTTAACGGTTTTTCTCTGATTTTATGTTTAGGATACACGTGAGCAGTTAAAAGGATACCCCTGAATAATCAGAACAGGTTTTTATTGGCAAATGATTTGGAAAAAATGCCAATAAAATGATGATATTGGTTAAAATGATCAAAGTATTGGTAAAGATTTTCAATAAAATAATGCTAAAACTTCATATATTACTAATGATATGCAAGAAATTTATGTTTTGTATGAGTGTACACCAAAAAAAATTTCTATAAGTGTATGAAAAAAATATATTATATGAACGTAGGGCAAAAAAAAAATTTGGGATACCCCTGGTATGTTTTGCTAGCTCCGCCACTGCATGTATGTTTCCTGGCTTTTAATGTGTATTTTAACTTTTTTTTAACTCATGATTTACATATTTTTAAATTGTCGGTATGTTTGTATTATTGAGCATTTTATCCATTGATTTAATTAATAAATTGAGATTAATCTATCATTTTGAGGGTGTTTGAACATGTGTGAACATAACAATCTTTTTACTCGGATTAATCGATTTGGGTTGTTCGATTTTTTAATTTTGAAAATATAACCGAAACCCGACCTGAATAACAGTCGGTTAATTGGTTACAGATTATTTAGGTATGGTTTTAATCGGTTTGGGTGTAGGTGGATCGATTCGGTTTAATCAGGTTCGGATAAATTGGACATGCTTAATAAGGACTTCGTGGCATCAGGTGCGAGCGAATGTTACGACCCGCCTAAAGTCAGGCTGCAACACCCTAATTTTCATCAGTTAGGGGTTGTTTGGAGGTAATAGTTGCTCGGAACTCTTCGGAACAATTTACACCAAACTCGACTAGCTATTCAGTCTCGAAAGGGTCCGGAACAGCTAATAAAAGGCTGGAAAACATTAGTCAAAGACTGATCAAAGACATCCATCAAAATCAGCCATCAAAGAGCTCATAACACTCTAGAAATGATTGGATATTTTAGTAATAAATATCTCCTAGGACTATCTAGATAAGCCTTGATATGGCTTGATATTTTCATATGAAATGTCTGTTGGAAAATTTTGTATAACACAATAATAATTTGTGAAAAATACAAAATAATATATTGATTTATTTCAAATTTTTAGTTAGTGTGAGAGTTTTACTACATGAGATGTTTCATCTCATTATTAATGTTTAATGGGGTGTTTCAATTCATTAGTTATGGGTAATGAATGAGTTGCTTGACTCATTTTACCTATAAATACCAAGGTTAGTCTTGGTTAGAAGAGATACTAAACTACACTAAAAACTTCACTAATACTAAAAGATCTCTCATTGTCTCTCTTTAAAAATTTATTTCTAACAAATCTTTGATCATGTTCATGTTCTTCTTTATGGTATAATTTGGGTTGTAGGTCAATCCCGGCAGTACATACTGCTTCGGCTGTTGTACCCTGGGAAACAAACGAGTTCTCTTGGGAGACTCGGAATTTGTTTTAAGGGACCCGTGTTGAACACGAATCCTCAGCCATGTTTATGCTTCTGCTTCTACTCATTTCTTGTATCTTGTTTTATTTCGGTTGTAATCATATTGTAATGTACTTGTTTTATTCATTTTCTTTGTATTGTAAATGAATTTATAGAATAATTTTATGTTTTTGTACGAACGGTTCCTACAATCTTAAAACAAATTCTTTAAATCACCGTTCGTATTTAAAAAATATATATATAGTCATTGTTCGTATCTCAAAGTTGGACTTAGAGAACTTACATTTGACTTTTTTCTAGAACCGAATTTTATTTACAAAGAAAATGGTTCATTTTTTTACCATTCGTTGGTTTTGATTTAGTGTAATTTTTGCTTATGTTTAAAAGCATTTGTAGTTTTTCATAAAACTTGTATCAATTACTTTGGGAAGTTTAAATTCTTATGAGTTTCTTTTGCATTCAAAAGTGGGTTTATTTTCATTACAACCATTTTGTTGAATGGTTCAATGTGTTAAAGCAAAAAGGTTGAAAATCCAATTTTGTTTTAAATCAAAGTTTTCGAAACCTTATGTGGTTTCAAGATTAAAACTTTGAATTAACCGTTTGTCGGTTTCAAGATTAGTTTTCATATGCGTCTTAAGAATGGTTATGCTTGTGTACGCATCTTATGAAAACCGGTATTTCTTATTTGCGAGTAAGAAATCTTTCTTATGTGAAACTTGTGTTTTAACATGTGTGTTAAAACCTAATGTTATTCTAATTAAGTATTAGAAGAGATTCTTTATAATATAATCAATTTTGTATTGATTTAGTATTAATCTTTTAAATTTAAAACCGTTTTTTTTAACAAATGATGAAATCATTATTCACTCGAAAACGTTGACAAACATGATCATTAATTATGTGTGCTTTACAAATGACCATTATATAAAACTTTTCGTTTCAAAACATTTTGCAAACGTTTTGTTGGAACCTTTCATTACATGAAACCATTTGCTTAGAACGTTTGATGTATACTTTTTGTTGACTAATGTACGTGTTAAAACTCATTTACTTATCTAGCATATGTGTTAGATATGACCTAAATTTTATGGTCTAAAAGCGTCTTATGTAGTCGTTTATTCTTAACATTTGTGTTAATGATAAATTTAAATAAGAGTGTTTTATGTAAACATCTTATCTCTAACGTGTGCGTTAGAAGTATTTTATTCAATAAAACTATTTACAATTTTGGGTATTGATTTCCGTAATCAAAACATAAAATTAAAATAGTTTATTTCGAAAGTGCTAAGTGAATGTTTTGGCAAAACTAAGATTTGGTTTAGAATGAAATAAACCAAAAGTCTACATAAAGTGTTAACATAGTTTGTTACTCTTGTGAAAGTAACATGTCATAAAGCAATAATAGATTCAAGTTGACTATTTGATGGAAAGATAAATCTTTGTTGCTATGAACATATATAATTGTTCAAATACTAATACATGTGAACAATTTACCATATAAACAACATGATGTTTTATATCAATTTTGTGATTGTTTAAAGTGGGAGTACCACTATGGGAGATCAATTTGTGATCCTTTAAAGTCCATATGAGTCAATGATGAAACCTTTTGAGAAAAAAAAAAAGTTTATGATCCTAGATTGAATGACGGTCTATGTACGTTTATGTAACATACATATTAGACATTCCTAAATATTGAGATTTTGGGATGTTGAACAACTCTCATTGTTTGTTTAAACTATGAGATGAATGTTTTGAACGAATATTGGGATATTCCTTAAAAGCTGTGAAGAATCAGAATGATGCATCTTCTGTTCACATGTTAGAGTATTGTAGTCTAAAGCATGCTAGACTAGTACTTGTTAATTATGGTGCTCTGAGGAGACTATTAATGTGAAACATTCAACTCATATACAATATAAAAGTAAAGTTGTGTATAAGACAATTTGAATGACGGTTGTCATTCAATCTAAGAAAAGTCATATAACTTATGGAGAACTCAAGTTTCTAGATTTAACCTAGATAATAACTTAAAAGTATTTAAGTTTGAGATGGTTGATAACAACTTATGACAAGGCATGCGTTGCTTTAGTCGGCAAACAAGCATTGACGACATCTTTGATACAAGACGTTGATCTTGTTCAAATCATGGATGTCTAATTGTATATTTAAACATTTTCTATCTAAGTGCAAGAAATGTGGGGGGACGCCATTTGTGAAATGGTATTTGAGAAGTTTTCTCAAACTCGTATCAAAAGAGAACCTTTTGTTGTGCCAAATATGATGCAAATATGTGACCGAATCTACTAGTTAGACTCGAAGGTTAATTAGTTATATTTGGCATCCAGTTACTAATGGCATGGATATGTTAGCCTTGAAATGCATTTTTAAAGACAAAATGTACCCACATTCGGGTTGATACCTAGGGTTATAGTCTTAAAAAATGTAAAAAGGCAAAATTAACTTGTGAGTTAATAACACATCGTAACAACTCATCTCACTCCAATTATTTGTATTGACTTGACGAAGTCATAAATAATGGTTTTGGATCCAACAACCGTGGGTTGATGAGAGACGGAGTTGTGGAATGAGACTAAAGCCCATGAAAGAAGGTAGATGAAGGAAAACCTAACTTAGTTGACTGGAGATCCCAAGATCTAAGTTCAATAGGACAACCTACTCATAAATCTAAGGGTGGTCACTGTGGGGGCATAGCTAATATATCAGTCGATATATAAGCTAATATGTATAAATGTTTATATATGTCCTCCTAAATTATGAAGGGAGCTTAAATACTTCCTAGTCCATTCCTATAACAACAGTGACACGTTGTGAGGCTAAGCATACCGTATGGTTAATGATTTGCGTAATCATAGTAACCTTAATGCTTTTAATGATTTTTTAGATAAATCACCTATGTGAAAGAGAAGTGGGGTCGCTTCGAATGAAATTGTGGGGTGCGCAATTCCTAGAGCTTTCGCAGAACCAGGCTAGTGTTCCATGACCATAACGGACACGACAATGAGGGTTTGACCGAACCAGGGAGAGTGGTGTGTGAAGTGTATTGTCGTCTCCATAAATGGTGGTTGGTTCAAGGACATCACGTCTACCGAACCACTAGGAGACTAAGTATGCATCACAACGGAAGGTTCAAAGGTAACACCTACCTATCCGGCAATACTCAACCGCTGAATTATATCTAAGAAAACTTGTATGTAACGATCAATCTTGATTGTTGGAATAATATGTGAAAATGTGTTTTCACATGAGAAAATGAGGTTTTCATTTGAGAAAATGAGATTTTGTCTTTTTCCCATGTGGGGGATTGTTGGAAAATTTTGTATAACACAATAATAATTTGTGAAAAATACAAAATAATATATTGATTTATTTCAAATTTTTAGTTAGTGTGAGAGTTTTACTACATGAGATGCTTCATCTCATTATTAATGTTTAATGGGGTGTTTCAATTCATTAGTTATGGGTAATGAATGAGTTGCTTGACTCATTTTACCTATAAATACCAAGGTTAGTCTTGGTTAGAAGAGATACTAAACTACACTAAAAACTTCACTAATACTAAAAGATCTCTCATTGTCTCTCTTTAAAAATTTATTTCTAACAAATCTTTGATCATGTTCATGTTCTTCTTTATGGTATAACTTGGGTTGTAGGTCAATCCCGGCAGTACATACTGCTTCGGCTGTTGTACCCTGGGAAACAAACGAGTTCTCTTGGGAGACTCGGAATTTGTTTTAAGGGACCCGTGTTGAACACGAATCCTCAGCCATGTTTTTGCTTCTGCTTCTACTCATTTCTTGTATCTTGTTTTATTTCGGTTGTAATCATATTGTAATGTACTTGTTTTATTCATTTTCTTTGTATTGTAAATGAATTTATAGAAGAATTTTATGTTTTTGTACGAACGGTTCCTACAATGTCTTACATATCTATATGTAATTTATAGTTAGAATAATCTAGATTAGGAGCTTAGCTCCAAACTAGTATAAATAGGTGATATGAGGATCATTTGTATATGTCTAGCATACTTCATAGTTCAATTCTATACTTCAACTCTATCAAGCTTACTTGTACTACCAATCCTATATATGTTTTCATAGGGGCTTAGAGGGGTGTGCAGCATAGGTGACCGCACAGGACACCCATTTGACGGTGGCACCAAATTTTTTAAAAAAATTATTATATAAATTTTTTTATAAAACTTATATTTAGTCAATAGTCATGTAACAAATAAGTAAAGATTTAAAGCCCACACCTAAAGGTTAAAGTCCACTACAACTAATTAACTAAATATCTAAAAGTCCACACAATCAAATGGATAATGGATTAATGAAGGCTGGAAGCCTACTGCCGCCAAAAACGTAATTTACTAAATTGAATACTTTGATTTTCTTATGTTTATGTACGTATCAAACATTTGCTTTTTGGTTAAAAATTTAGTTTATATAATTATTAACGTTGGTGCTTCGGGTTGAGGGGGCGGTGGGCCTTTTTTTAGCGTCTCGCACAGGGCACTCAAATCCTCAGGACCGGCCCTGTATGTTTCTTTTACAAGATTTCATCAAGACTAAAAGGCTAACTTAAAACGAATATAACTATCACACGCGACTTGAAACAAATAAGACTGTTATACGCGTGCATAACTAGTTGTAAACTGTCGTGAATACTTAAAATCAATAAGCTAGCATCTTACTTGTTGGATAGTAGACATAACCCAATCCATCAAATGAACCATATTATTTATATGCTATGAATTATTTTAACATGCTAAATTGTCATGTAATTATACGTGGGTGTTTGTTTAGGTCACACGTTTCTCAACATTTACTTCATACTTGGATGTTTACACCTAAAGGCCGGTTAACTCCTAGTAAAAACTAAACTTAAGATAAACTCTATATAGGTGCTAAATCATCTTCCGACCCGTAGTTGTGCACCACTTAAACTTTCACATTGAATATCACTCCCCTCAATGGTGCTTAATCATATACACATAAGTAGAAAAACCTTAAAGTCGTATAATACAATCTGATAGTTGCGAGACCGACAAAAACCCAAAGACGCAAATGTCCTTCCAATAACACTAAGGACATGATCATATTATTATCACAACTTGATTAGCCATTATTTGTAATCTACACATACAACTTTCTAAGCAAATTGGGAACAAAAGAAACCAACACGAATAAAGCTTTCTATTTTAATCTTCTTTTCGATACCTTTCTTTCGCGTCGCTAACCCCACAAAAACTCAACCTAACACAACCCTCCTCCTTTTGTTTCCACCAAATAATGCATCTTTTATCTCCTCAATTGATTGAATGAATAGATCACATTGATCCATCTTTATTTAAAAGCTCATCTACAAGATTTCATTAATGATTCACTCTATAATGCACTTGTATCTTTCCTTTGACCATCATTCTATCAATCATTACACCAACTTTTTTTGTAATTATACAAATAATATCTCCCCAAAAAGAAAATGATCATACAATTCATTATTGGATTTGTAACATACTTTCAAATAAATATATAATAAATTAAAAGATGAAATACATACGTACGTCATTTTGAAAAATTAATAAATTAAATTGTTTCATTGATAACTTGAAAGAATAATCTGTTTGATGTTTAATCATGGTTAAATACGTGCATTATGTGTCCATCTTTTATCTATTTGTACAAAAGTTTTTTTTCATCAATTTATACCTAAAATTACATACGTATAAACGGCTGTAAGCTATTTACATATTTAGCTTTCGTTTGTAATCATCTTGTAAGCTTTTTATTTTTCTTAAAGTGTGTACGTATCCTAGTGTCGAATACTACCTGGATTAAGCGGTACATTAAAAAAAATTCCAAATAGTTTCGCCTTTGAAATGTTCTTTAAATTGGCGTAACGAATGTGTCGGATATTAATATACACCTAATTAAAACGTTATAAAATAACAAATTTTCCTACTGGTGTCATGCGATACTGAAATTTTTTTAATAACTTTTACTAGATTCGCCATATAGATCAAACTTGTTTTCGAGTGATTTATAGTGTTTAATCGAATCATACAAATAAAAAAGGTATTGAATCGTCTGGCCAATAGATTTCTATAAAACTTTTAAGTACTATATATATATATATATAACTAACTATTTATTGTTTTTAAACGTTCTTCTTAAAAGCACACTATTAAAATAATTTATTTAACTTTCACTTTTAAGAGTGGCTTTATTTTTGGATAAACTTTTGGAGTTTACACAATTTAAGTTGTTGAACCAAACGTATAATTTTGTATCACTTGTTATGAGATCGTAAAATGTGAAAAAGGGTCACCTTATAATTGATGTGGACATGCAACCGACAACGCCACTTGTTTCTCGGGCTTTCAATATCTATCATTTATGGGCTAGCCTCCTTAAAGCCTGGTCCGTTATTGCAAATAATTTTAGGAGTTGAATACTCTTTTACTTTTAATAGGTGTGGCGAAAAGATGCGTGTCCGTAAAGTCTAAGTTTAAAATCTCAAAAAGAATAAAACCTTGCAGCCACTAACAGGGATTGTCATTAACTGCATGTCAAGACCCATGCTATGAAAAGCCATGCTGCAGAACCCGAATTACCAACACCGTTAAAATAACAGGGTTTTAGTCTTCATAGATTGACCTAAATAACTAATTTAGCAACCATGATTTTATATAACTTTTGTGATTTTGAGACGATGTATAGAAAGATCACTTACTATCTTAAATTTTTAGTTAACATCACCTAACTATCACTGCTATATATTTTTCATCGTACAAGTATATATAACTACCAAAAACAACATTTTTTAGACACAAGCATAGTTGTCGTAATACTGTTGTCAAACGAAAATACTGATAAACTTGCTAAAACCCTGTGTATTGTAGAAACAAAAACCCTTAGCAAATTTACTTTTGATAATTTTGCGATAACTTTAGCTACAAATTAAACTGCGACAATATTGGGTCGTCACCACAATTGCGAAAATTTTGCCACAAAATTAGTTTTTTCTATAATTTAGGTATATTTTTAATTTGGTTTGCGATAAGTAGCGACAAACTATGGTTGTTTATTTTGTCGATAACTTAGGGTATTTTTTTCTTTTTATTGTTTGTTAAAAAATTGTAATAAACATGTCGCAAATATTGAGTTGTCAAAAGTTTATCGAAAACTGTTTTAGAAAAAAATCTTTTTCTAGTAGTGATTCAGTTTCATAAAGCACGTTGGATAACGAATGATTTTGGACAAAGAAAAGTACCATTTGTTAATTTCTGTTATAAAGTATATACTTGGATGAGTTAACAAGTAGTTCATACCAAATAGTCAAATATATATAATCTTGTTTTAATCTTTATACAACCTATACAACACATTCTAAAGGCTTAAAAGCAATGATTATGCTCCAATTAGGTTTGTCATATCTTATGTCACGCAAATAAACTTTTGAGTAGACAAAGTAATGAAAGATCTAAAGTATGTGTCCATGGCAATCTTATAGAGACAAAAAATGACTATGAATTAACCAACAACCAATATGTGACCGATTTTATGTTCTTTCTCTATTTGTTTTACGGTCGATTTATATATACCACCACGTAATTAAGCTTCTTTCCTTACAATCCAAGTAAATAAGTTATTTGTTTAACATTTCACACGTTTTCTACATTGATATTGTATTTCCATCTTTTGTGACATAACATGCATGCGCAACTTAACCTAAAGATGACACCACCTACCTACATTAAATTTTTTTAATGGTAAATTTCTTAGTTAGTGGAACTTGATTACATGATTTTATGTGTTTTAAAGGCTTTGTCTTTGCCAATGGATCACCAACCCATTGACAAATCTTGTCACATGTCTTTGTCTTAAAAATGACACATTATTGTCACATAGATATGCTTTAGGTGTTAATTTCACATTCAATTTCAATTACCGCAACAGTCCTCACAATTATCTAAATTGCCTATCAAAGTATATATTAACTCCTTATAACTAAACAAATCACAATCCATTTGAGAAATCAACTCGTGACCTCTATGATGAATGCACATGTTTTAACCACTAGACCTAGACTGCTTTGTTAATCATTCTAGACACATAACATGTATTTATTCATTTGTTGTTTTTATTTAATTTTTTTTGTTTTTATTTTAATTTTAAATTTTTTTTTGGGGTTTTTAACTTTTAGGTTTGATTTTTTTTTTTCAGTTTTAAAGCTTTGGTTTTTGGGTTAGTTTTTAGACTTTTTAGTTTAGCGTGACCTTTCTCAATTAGGTTTTATTTATCATATATCATTTACATTTTTCAACCTATGTAATACACAAGTTACTAACCTAGTTTTGTGTGTTGATCTCTTCGTATATTTTGGTTTTAAAATTTAACCTTTTAATATCTTATCCTTATAAATATTAAAAGATCAACTATATATAGAAACTAGGTATATTTGCATCGGGTCGCCCGTATTTTATTATCGTCAATAGGCTCCTAATGTCCAGTTTCGTATTAATGTCGTTTAATCAAAGTTAGTTGTGTAAATTGGCTCAAACAAATAAAACCAAATAGTCACGGGCTGCCATCCTATTTTACACACCTAATTGACGGTTTTAAAAAATATTATTGAAGCTGACTGGTCAATTATTTATCATTTGAGCTTATTAACCTTGACAAATGGGGCTCAAAATTTCAGAATCAACGACTACACATTGACAACGTCGGTCTGCAAGAGGAGATACATGTGTACATCGGTCGTCTACCAACCCTCGCACACCAACGACATCGCCTTTAAATTACTTGAATTCATTTTAGCCCATAAGGTTTTACAATACCAGAAAAACCTCCCAAATAACCCAAAACATAAAACAACATTTGTTTTCCAAATAACCACCACACCAAAATCAAAAAACCCATCATCGGTTTCACCCAATACCACCACCATCATAACGATTGTATCAAATCTACCAAGGATCTAACACAATCAGGCCACTGCAATGATTGGGTTTCACCCAACTCGCATCAGAAACAGTAAAAACGATAG
The DNA here is from genome assembly GCA_030867185.1 of Tagetes erecta. Classification (NCBI taxonomy): domain Eukaryota; kingdom Viridiplantae; phylum Streptophyta; class Magnoliopsida; order Asterales; family Asteraceae; genus Tagetes; species Tagetes erecta. The sequence goes on from CM061493.1 coordinate 58,932,517, forward strand.
GACAAAACCCAGGGTTTCACCTAATCGCCACCACCATCACAATAATTGCACCGTTATAACCGAACAAAAAAACCAAATCACAACATCACAAACAAATGTAACAATTTGCCACCACCACCGCCTGCCTAAAAGCTGATAACGACTACATGCATAAGCAAAAATAACATAGATCTGTCGATTTAAAACCATAGCAGCCCTAGGTTGCACAGATCTGAAGATCCGCCACCATCATCGGACAACACTAAGTAAAACACTACCATCGCCACCATCACATACAACCAACAAAAGCGACTATTTGCACATAAAGAACATAGAGATAGAGAGGGTTTCAAAACTTTAACTGTTCAAGTTAGAGTACAGAGAGAGAAAGTGGTACTAAACACAACGTAAAATACCTAAAATACCCCTCTAAGATTACTATTCATTTCTATTCTTTCCTACCCTTTATCAATTTAAAGAGGAATATAGTCATACATTACGAAACCATGATAGATGATCACACAATCAATCCAGCTAACTAATAGAAAACCCTAACTATCCAATTTATCTAATAAACAATAACACACCTAAAGTCATGGGGAGTGGTCTCGCGCCCATTAACTCTACATAGACGACATGTCGTCATTCACTTTACTCATTTAATTTTCATTCCACCACACATTAAATAAATGGTTTAACATGACCCCCTCCCTCCCTTAATAATAATAATATAATAATAATAATAATAATAATAATAATAATAATAATAATAATAATAATAATAATAATAATAATAATAATAATAAAATAAATAAATAAATAAATAAAGTGTGTGTGATGATGAGTTTTAACAAGTTAACGGATGGAGTCTTAACGCCCATTATAACAAGGCCAACTAGGATAACGACTAAGTGGCGTGAAAACATGCCGCTTGACCTAACAGGCAGAGATACAAGAACAAAAGAAACATTGTATGTGTCAACAACTTTAAACACAATTACTCTATAAAAATATCGAGGTTGTCATATATCTTGGAACAATGTTTGGAACAATGTTTTGCTTTTAAAACCACTAAACCATTCCTTAATTTTATGTAACCAATTACAAGATGGCCTTAACTTGTGGATGTATGATAAGGATGCCATTTCTAATTAACTAATCCATATTCTACACTATTAATTAGAAGATGACACTTAAATTGTTTGAATCTATCCTTTTTTTAATACAATATTAGAAACTAGCAACTGGGTTACAACGATTTAAACATTTAACATATATGTAAAATAAACAGTAGAATGCATAAACAAATTAAAGTCCTCAAAGATGACAATGCAATATTTGTTACAAACTAGCATTCATGGTTGGCTTACTCAGTGGGTACGTACGTTGTTGGGTTTGAAAAAATAACAATTAATACATATCCTTATATAATATAGCAAAAAAAAACTTAGTGACATCTTTTTAAAGTTTTTAACTTATGCGGTATTATTTGAGAGATTATTTCACAATAATGATTTTTTTTATTTAATATATATATATATATATATAAAATATATTATAATAAAACTAATTACATTTTTGGTCTCCTAATATTTTGGATAATTCTGAAAAATTGAAGAGTATTTGTATTTTTAACTCTCTACTACAAGGGGTGTAAATGAGATGGTTTATATTTGATAGGGTTTAAAAATTAAACTTATGGATAAAGTTAATAATAACATACAATTATAGACCTCAGTGTTTTATAAATCTACATAACATTTTTATACGATTTTTTTTAAAAATAAACTACACCATAAAACTGAGCATTTTATTCCCTTTAATTTGAGTATAGTATTGCTATACTAAAAATCTAATTTTTAAAAATATATCATGTGTTCCGGTTTACCATGGTTTTGTCTCAAAACTGATTGGAACATTTATGAATATCCTTAAAAGCATCATTTGAAATGTTGTGTTCCCGAGCGTAGCGCATACACTAAACTAGTATATGCCTATACTATAATCAAATAGGCAGGTAATTGTACGTCAGCATATATAGCCACCACCAAGTCGTGTATGGAGTGCAGGTATGGGTTACGGGTTTTGGTTTACATATTCGTTCAAGTTGATGAATTTAATTAGCTATGTCCCGGGGATAGCCTACCCCACAACATTTGGTCGCCAAAACTAATGTCGGTGTTGCTTCGTGGTTATAGGTAATATAGGTTGACCTATCCCAACGACTTGTCTTGGGTATAGGTTTGACGTAAAATATTTTTCGAAAAGAAAGGAATATACCCTTGTCCAAACGACAAGTTAAATGATCAAATATATATATGTCACTGGCAATAATGGTCAATCTATACCAACGACTATTGTTGTTGGGATCTGCATTGTCATACAGGCTTGGGAAGCAATAATTAAAAACTCTTGAAAAAAACCACAAGGAACGAGTAAAAATGTAAAAATAAACAATTTACACAAACTATTTTTAATAAAATAAATTAAAATTGGGTAAAGTTGTCAATTAAGAAAGTTTGTAGCGAGAAATATGCAATTAAATATTTAGGTTGGACATATATGACACTAATGAGGTTTAGAGGGGGAAATATGCCAATGACCATTTTCTTGTAGTGTAGGAAGACAATCATGTCACCGTATGAGTTAAAAATGATCATGAACCTATATGGCTATATAGAAGTATTCATTCGTGTTAAAAGATCAACTCTATATAAGTCATGTAAAATCTTGTAGCTTGAACGTGTCCCCTATTTTAAGATGTTTATATACAGTGGCCGACCCATAATTTTTATATGGGGGCATAAACTTTTAGACATCTGACTATTATTACATAATAATTTTTTTGGTTTGATTCAAGTTGAATTGGGTCGGATACGGTTAACATCGTTAAAACGGTTCTTAAACTATTTGCAGATATAAAACCGTCGTAAAGAAACCATACTGATAAAATGTAAAAATTGCAATAGCAATTGCTCTACTTAATTTGAAGATCTGTATTTAGAAATGTAGAAAAATTACTTTAATTTAACAATTAGTTTTATGCGCTGTTGCGCAAGTCTTTTTTTCTCTTTATCACATGTTTCTTGTTCGTGTCATTGGCTCAAATTAGAAACCTGGATCATCATTGTGATGCTACTAGTTGCAAGCAGGGTATCCCCACTTACCATCCTTGTAAGGACAACTTAGAAGTCGGTTTTCACAATATCACCGTATCTATTTTTGCATTGCTCGTGTTTTTCAAAATCTCTGAAACACTAAACAAAAACCCACATTCAAAAGCCAAAACCAACTCAGTTTCTGTTACAATTAACACCATGCGCCAAAACCAAATTACACATCAAGTTATACTTTGAGTCAATACCAGTTTTCATCATAGCCTTAAAACTGACAATCAAAACAGTTTCCATCTCGTATGAATAATAATCGTAGATGAAAACCTAACAGAAACATCATTCATATCCTCAACAGATCTAGCTTTGGCAAAATAATATTGACCCATCATCATACAAATAGTCATCATCGGTAACATGAGAGTTTCATTGTCACCGATCTATAGAGATCTAATAGATCCATCGCCACCTAAGACCAAAAAGTCAAAACAATGACAACAAATAGTCATCGTCGGTAATGAAGGGAGTTGCCACATCACCGAATCAAACGTGAAAGCATCACCAGTTTTTAGTAACAACAAACATAAGGGTAACCAGATCCAAAACAGATCTAGCCCCACCCACAATATTACAAATCCTCACAACAGACCCACCACCATTGTTACAACTTACAACTGTCCAAAAAAATCAGCCATAAATCCAAGTATCAACAACAATCGCCGACTTCAAAACCGGAAACAACGACATGCAAAAGCATCTCCAACGGCCACACAGATCCTCGAATCGACAACCATCAACGGCCAAAAGCAAAGAAAAGAAGGCATGGCCACCATTAACATATACTCACGACAGTGAAAAAAAACCTGACACCACCGGAAATGCAAAGACATAGGGAATAGAGAGCAAAATAGTGAGAGCACCGACTATAATGCTATACACACAATGTGAAGAGATGTGTTTCTCTCACTAAAGATCAGTTTATTATCAAATAGGCAACAAAAAGACATGTGAAACAAACAAAGAAAACCCAATGACCTATTTGACAACAAAGACCACCACCTCACACTACTAACCAAATAATATTGACAAATAAAAACGCTATTCATCCACTTATCAAATTATTAATTTATTAATATATAATATATAAATAAAAACGCTATTCATCAACTTATCAAATTATTAATGTATAATATAGAAATGAGTTAACCATTTTGTAACAAAAATGATTTAATGGAATATATATTTTTAATACCCTCTTTAAACGTACTTTTAAATTTGCAAAAGATTTGAATCCAAAACTTGGTAGGTTTACATATTTTGTCATTTTTTAAAGCCAAATTACTTCTATTATTACATTACTTTAAATTTAATTATACTAAACATCATCATGTCAAGTATAGAATTCATAAGGCCTTGTCTATTCATACACCCTAAAATTCTATCCACACACCTGTTTTAAAACCAGACGTCACGGATAGGTCTTGATGCGGCGCCTGAGTCACTTTTCTGTCAACGTCAACCGAGAAATGTCGTAAACGAGGTGGAATTCGGTCAAACCTGGACATATGCGCCGCATATATGACCTAGGCGCCGATGATGTTGTTGGCCGCATATATGACCCAGGCGTCACGCCGAGGGCCATGCGCGACGCATAAGGGTGTTGAAGCATGATTGACTACGTTCGAGGATGTGTCTGGGATAAGAAGTAACCCAGGCGCGACGCCGAGGTTTATGTGCGACGCCTGGAGGTGTGGGAAATAAAAGCATGGGGTGTGTGAATAGGATATGGGGTGTGTGAATAGGATGACTCATTCATAATCTCACCATAAAAAAATACCTTTATCAAGTAAGCTAGTCTCAGATTTATACATCTACCTAATAAATTAAGGTTTTATAGGGAACCATCAAAGTCTTTTTAGAGAAATAATGAGGGGGAAATATTATGGAAAGAAAATTTTAGGGGGAAAAAATGGAAAATAAAGGGCCACATTTCAGTTTTCTATTTTAATTTTTTTAAATTTCATTAATAATCAATTTTGTTGTTTTGATTTACTATTCAATTTATGAAATTAAAATATTTAAATTTTTTTGTTTATTTAAAAAGTATAGAAGATGAATATATATTTTTTAATTTATTATCAAATTATTATTACTTATTGATGTGTAATTTAAAACTTCATTTATATTTATTTAAATATTATCTTATTGTTAAAATATTTATTAGATTATATTAATAACCCGTGTGACCGTGTGTATACACGAATATTAAACCTAGTATTTTATCATTTGAAGAAGAATCATGATTAAATAACTTTAACTAATTTCTTAATTATGTAGACATGTTTCCTTCTTTCGGTAGACATATAAATAATTGTCATTTAAAAATATAAATAGTTGTGTAGATATGTTTCCTTCCAAATAACTCATGATAACTAAATACAAATAATGCCATTTAAAACTACTTACAGTAAAAAAAAAGTTTAAAAGGGGAATTCGGGAATTTTGAAATTTATTGTAAAATTATAGTTATTTGGAACATGTGGATCTCATACCTTTTATTTATTGGTCGACCTAGCTGTCTCTTAAAATCAGATGCTTTATTTGGAAGATGAGACTTAATAAAATTTCACTGAAGATGGTGATAAGTGCTCGTGGTGTTAATGTTACGTATGAGAATGTTCCTTTTGCTTCGGTGAGCTTGAATCTACGGATCATTTGCTTCTCAAGTGCCCATTTGCAGTGAAAGTTTAACAAAAAAAATTTACTTGGTGCGGGTGGGCTGTGGAGAAGGATGATTCAATAAGGGGCCTAGTTGATGGTCCTCCCCGTTTGAACAGACCAGTGAAAAGAAAGGCGATGGCTACGATGATCCGGATGGCAACAGTTTGGTTCATATGGCTGCCAAATGATCTCATCTTTAACGCTAAGTCGGTGTATGTTGACGAGGTGTTAGAGAAGATTACAGTTAATATTTTTTATGGTTAAAATATCGAGCTAGGTGTGTGATCACGGCTTGGTAAAATTGGTGTTATTGCCCTTGTTGTAGTTTGTTAGTTATGGTTTTGTTCTGCTTTGATCCTAGTATCTTGCTAGTAGTCTTTTAATTTTAATAAAATCGCGGTTCAAAAAAATAGGAGTATTGGACCTTAACAGTCCCAACTTTTATCATTTTTGCCACTAATGTATCATCGTTAAAGAAAAGTAATGGCGTTAACTCTTTTCTTTAAACTACAGACAACGTTTTAGGGGTTTTTAGCGGAATGAGAATACGAATCGATTGATGTAAAATTTACCTCGAAATGATGATCCAAACGACGGAATTTGTACATCTGATTAAAGAATTTGTAGGTTTAAACAACCTGGTAAAACATCGTTTTGTCATTTAGAACATTGTTTCGATGTAATTTTTATATTAATCGACTTTATTCTTATTCCGATAAAAAACCACAAAACGTCGGTCTGAAATAAAAAAAAAAGTTAACGCCGTTAACTTTTTTAGCGACGGTTCATTGGTGGTAAAAATGATAAAAGTTGTGACTGCCAGCACATATTTTAGAAGTTGAGACCGATAGCAACAAAAAACTAATAATTAGGATTGTTAAGGTCAATACTCCAAATAATATTAATTATAGGACAAAAAGAGACAAACCGGGTATTAATTCACGAACCTTTGTTGATGAGTTTGTATCCCGGCCTTTAGAAGATTTGTCATCCAAGTTAATACGCAACCACCTAAAAAACAAAAAAGATGTATTCGAGTATCAATTATGCAAATCTATTACATGATTGATCCGCCATTTTCTAACAATGATGTAACATAAAAAACAATATATAGTCATTTTTAGAAAAAAAACACATTTACTTTAGTTATCGGCTTATCGCATTCAAATATACATGTAATGGTGTGCATATGTCGGTTTTTAGCTTAAACCGAACCCCCTCAAAACTTTAGTTATTGTGAAAATACATGGGTTTTGGGTTTTTTTGTTTTGGTTTTTTAGTTTTGAGTTGTCGGACTGGGTTTGGTTTGGGTTCGATTTTCAACTTGGGCTTTAAATTTATAGTTTTTAGAACTAAGTACATTGTAAAAGCACAACTCTTATTTCTAGAGAAAAGCTCAAAAAACAATAACCATAAACTAAATTTTGAATACTCTCTTGCTTCAACAAAAAACAACCAATAAATCATAAATAAATTGTCATATGGGTCATATAATAATGTATTATAATATGGGCTTTTGCATAACATGGGGCATGAACCTTAGATCTATGATATTTAGCATATACATAAGAGAAAACTACAAATTACGTCATTTATGTTTCTAGTTATCTGCAAGTTGGGTCCTTTAGTTAAAATATCTACAAATAACGTCCTTATTTTTGTAGTTTTTTACCAACCTCGTCCTTTAAACTAACTATCGTTAGAAAAGTCAGTTAAATCTAACAATGTATTACTTATACAAGGATAAAATAGTCTTTTCACATATAAAGGACTATTTTTGTTTCACTTTTCACATTAAATATCATCATCATCAATACTATTTCCCCTGTATATTTACCCGAAACCAATTCACATTAAAGTCTTCAAACCAATTCACATCCATGTTACCTGTTTTATTTCATTTTGCTTTCGATATGAATATAAATTTGTCAATTGATCCCACAAAAAGAAAACAGAACGACTAATTAGAAACTAAAAAAAAAACTAATACTATTACGAATCAAAGAAATTAAACTAGAGATAATGAAAGGATAATCCCCAAATAATCCTATGTCATCGCTGGAAATGGATCCGCCAAATACGTTGCCGAAGATTGAATCACCTGCAGCTCCAGACGTCATTGATGGATATGTTTTCCGGCAAGGTTTGTTAGGTTGCAGGTCTCCGATCGTTTTCCGACGAGCTTTCTGGATCTGGATCTTTCTGAATCTAGATCTTGCAACAGATACCTCTGGTTCTTCAGCATCAGCTATCTCTGGGACTTTTGTGATGGATAGCAGCGCATCAAGGAACATAAACCTTGGTGCTAGTAACCGATCTACTCGATCTCTAATCTCAACAACTGTGGCAGCTAATGTTCAATCATCTCATCCTTTACATGCTAAATTTCAGCAACAGCAACAGAGCATGAATGCTCGAAGTAAAAATCCATCATCGAGTAATGGGATTGCATACCCAGAACATCTAATAAATTCGTCTTCTTCAATGGCTGCCAAAGTGCCAACTTCCCTAATTCTTCTTTTCCCCTCCAAACCAGCAACACCAATAGTAGTGGTGGTGGTGGGTGCCGCCGGTGCCGGAGATGAAGATGGTATTGGTGGTGGTGGTTAAAAGTGAAACAAAAAAAATACATAAATAGTCTTTTATATGTGAAAAGACTATTTTACCCTTGTATAAGTGGCACATTGTTAGATTTAACTGACTTTTCTAACGACGGTTAGTTTAAAGGACGAGATTGGTAAAAAACTACAAAAATAAAGACGTTATTTGTAGATATTTTAACTAAAGGACCCAACTTGCAGGTAATTAGAAACATAAAGGACGTAATTTGTAGTTTTCTCTATACATAATCATTATTGGTTCGATTCGATTTTTACGGGTCAGTTTTTTTACAAAACCAGAACCCAACCCGAAAGTTCGGTTTTTTAATAACTTAAACCCAAAGCCTAAGTTTCTGTTTAGGTTCAGTTTTTTGGGTTTGGTTTTTCGGTTTTAAATCAGTTTTTCAGTTTCATGCACACCCTTAACACATATAAGTAATGGTTCAAGTAGAAGGGGTGTTTAACAAATGGACAACGACGTATTTCGCCCTCTAAGTTACTTTAAATGTGTATTTCTTCAATAACATATTCCCCTTACAAACCTTTTTAATTTGCAAATATACTCAGTTTAAAATTATTTTATTAAAACTAGCTTATATAATGACTATTTTACCACTATTTGTACTCAAACCTTAAAAAATGCATACTTACATATTTTAACTAGTTTTTTAATTAGTTTTTACTTGTTTTATGCTTTTTTCTAGGTTTCTTTAATTAGTTTTTTCAGGTAACAACAATCACAAACAACAAATTCCAAAGTCACAAAATGTTATGTTAGGGTAGGAGGGGTGTATCGGTTTTCTGCCACGGGTAACATGAATGCCGCTCGGCATTAGCACTGCAACCACCACGGCCACCAAACGGCAACCATAAAATCGGTAACCAAATGCCGCATCATCTTGGTCAATTTTCTCTCCAATCAACATACTCATCTAATCAATACTAGTCCCAAAACCCTAATTAAATTTCTCACATTTTTTAACTTCCATGAAAACCCTTTTCACTTCAAAATCGTCATTTTCATCTATTCAAGCCCACAAAATTACAGCTTTTTTTATCATCCCATAGTTTTGATTTGCTTATTTTAGTTCAAAGTTGAATATTTTAAGCTGGGCATCATTCAAATCTGATGATTTTTATGGTTTAATTTGTATCCGGTATTGAATAGGACAATATTGAAGAACAAAGTATTGAACTATTGAAGTGTAGATGAGGGTAGAGTGAGGATACTTCTTAGTTAACAGTTTAATTATGATTGGTTGGTAGCTCCACCCCTCCTACCCATATAAAATGGAGCAAATAAAAAACAACAAATACATGATGGTCACAAAGTCGAAGTGATATCCAGTTTGATAATATTTGTTGGATTATATATACTACCTAGATGAGGACAAATTGGTAAATTTGTTGATGTTTAAAACAAAAGCATAATTTGGTAATATTGCGTATACATTAGTTTGCACACAAATAGTGTACAGATGATCCAGACACATATATCTCATTAAAACACATATCTACACATATAACGAACACAAAACACATATCTCATTAAAAAATTGGTGTTGGTTCTTGTTAGTATTTTATTAAGTTTTTTTTATTTAGAAGAGTAATCTTGTCATATATAATATTTTAATAAAGATGAGGAAATATGTAATTTATTTTTAGATAGGTAAATATACAATTACCAGTGTTTACAAGGGAAAATATGCAATTGATCATTAATAAATGGGTGGACTTGTATCATACAAAGTGTAAAAATGATAAAAAAAATATGAGAAAGATACAATGATACAAAAAAGATACAACGAAGCTTTAAGAAATTTATAACACACAATTTAAATCGAATTCTAAAAAAATGTTTCGGAGACATTGTTCCCCACTTTGTCCTCCTTAAAAGATTAAGTGAAAAATAAAAATTACCGTTTTTTCATTTTGTCTTATTATTTTTTGTCTTTTTATTGCGTATTATGTAAAATTTTAACACAATAAAAGATACTAGAGGTCCCAAGTTTCTAGTGAAAATTAGTTATAAATTTGGGTCCTCCGTCTTAAAATTTGTTGAGTTTGGTCCTTTGCCGACCAATAGATCTTAAAGTTTAGATTTTTTAAATCCAACATTCTTTATTTAATATGTAACAAGGGTATTTTTTTCCGCCCAAAAAATTGAAGGTTCTAGTTAAAATATTAAAACCAAACACAAAACCCCAAAATCGAAAAAACCAAAACTGAATGTGTTGTAAAAATAAAAAATAAAATTTCAGTTTTAGGTTCGGTTTGAACAAAAACTAACTCGAACCGACTCATCCACACCTATAAGTGAATTATCACACAATAATACTTTACACTTCAGTAATTATTATCACGCACGATATATAATTTTAATGTAGGTGCAATTATTAAGCAGGAGATTATGCATGATAATTTCATATTTACGTGTTAAATTTCACCTTCACTAGTACACTTCTTGTAGTTGCGTTTTTTTTTTCTTTATGCGTTTGCTTATCTACCTATTCTAATAATTGAGTAATACATCCACATGTCATCATTTTAACTACTCCACATAGGATTTTGCTTAGGTGTCATGTTCTAATTAATTTGATGGAGAATTTTTAGACGGGTCATGGTATGCTCTATATTCGAAATAACCCGATATGTTTAAATTAAAAATTCACAAATTATCATCAATTATCTCCTAACCCGATATGTTCAAATACAAAATTTACCAATTATCATGATCTATATATTAACCCGATATGTACCAAGTATCATGAATTATCTCCTAACCTGATATGTTCAAATAAAAAACTTATCAATTATTATGATTTATCCTAACCCGATATGTTCAAATTAACGTTTTACCAATTATCATTAATTATCTCATAACTCGATATGTTCAAATAAAAAAATTTACAATTATCATGAATTATCTCCTAACCCAATATGTTCCAATAAAAATTTACCAACTATTATAAATCATATCCTTTATTGTAACATATGATTTTTTATATGAATATATTTGTAAAAATCCAAATCGATTTAATAAGAGATATGTTAAAAATAAATTTGATATGTAAATTAAGTTAAAACCTATAAAACTAAAACCCGTGTAGTACACGGGTACTAATCTAGTATATGCATTTATTTGCAATATCATAAGTTTCATATAGCCCGATGGTTAGCTTGCTCCATTTTTAGCTTGGTGACATGGGTCTGATCCGTACCATCGATGAATTATTTTTGTTCTTTTAAATTTACTAGGTTTCTTTTAGTAAACTATTTTTATTCGAGAAAACAACACCTAAGTGATATCATTCAATGCGTATAAAACATGTAACTTTTTTCGGAGGATAAGGGCGTAATTTATCTAATTAAGAAGAATGAATGTATATTTATCTATTTCAGTTGTCATAAAACTCAAATATATATATATATATATATCCTTATATAATATAGCAAAACAAAAAAAATCTTATGTGACATCTTTTTATAGTTTTTAGCTTATGTGGCATTATTTGAGAGATTATCTCACAATAATGATTTTTTTAGTTAAAATATGTATATAAAGTTTATTATAATAAAACTAATTACATTTTTGATCCCCTAATATTTTGGAGAATTCTAAAAAATTTAAGAGTATTTATATTTTTAACCCTTTACTACAAGGGGTGTATGTAAGTCGGTTTATATTTGATAGGGTTTAAAAATGAAACTTATGGATAAAGTTAATAATAACATATACAATTAAAGACCTCAGTGTTTTATAAATATACATAACATTTTTATATGATTTAAAAAAAAATAAAGTACACCATAAAACTAAGCATTTTATTCTCTTTAATTTGAGTATAATATTGCTATACTAAAAATCTAATTTTAAAAATATATCTTGTGTTTCGTTTTAGCACGATTTTGTCTCAAAACTGAATGGAACATTCACGAACATCCTTAAAAGCATCACTTAAATTGTGTTTCCAAATATAATGCGGACACTAAAATAATATATATATATATATATATATATCAAAGAAAATATCGTCCATGTCATCACTCCACTTGCTAGTCTTTAGTTTATGGCCACTTAAGCGATTATATGGACCATGTCATGAAACTTAAATTAGTGTGCCTAATCCTAATTTTCCACTACTTATGGATTATGCCACTAGCATATTCTGATTAGAACAGTTACAAACTAATTTACATATTATTAAAGCTAATTACTATATTATTCGGATACAAGTTATACAATCTTCCCTTTTTATCCTTATACTAATGAATGAGTAAACTTTTGTTATATGTTATTCTTTCAAGCATGAGTCATGACACACCATCTACTGACGGACCCATTTTAGGTGCTCCGCTTCTAATGAAAACGAACAATGTGATATAATAACTCAGTATTACCCATTGGAAATTGGATTGATTAAATCCAATTAAATAAAAGTCTAGGTTATTGATTTAATCATTTTTGCATAATTATTATTAAAACTTATTTCCTTTAATATCATAAAGTTTGAATTTAAAATTCAACTACGATATTTATTACATATTTTAAACAACTTTATGGGATTTTATACTTTGTACAATCGAAATTGAACGGTTTAATGAGAAATTCTACAACTTCGCCATCATAATAGTAAATTAAATTTTGTTACGTTTTATTAAACTTTAAATTAAATTTAAATTCGAAAAGCTATATATTTATACACCTCAAACGTTTTGAAGAAATATACTTTGGTTTTAATCTCTAAATATTTAATTCAACAAAATGTAGCCAAGTTTTGGTTTCTATTTAATACTTCAAATTTTTTTTTTTGAAATTTAACAAGTTATTTAATAAAAAAGTACACAATGATCTAATTATTTATTTAATACATGGTATCTAACCTAGTACATGATATTAACACTTTAAAAGCACATTTATTGTATGATAAAAAGAGGCACACACTACTTAAGCTATCTAATATACTTTTACTCTCTTTCATTCCACTTACGTGACACGTCAACTTCACATTACTCTACTTTTCTCTTTTAACTATATTTATAAATGTGGAAATAGTTTCACCCTCCTTCATCCTCTTTAACTTCACATCATCAATTTATTTAATTAAACATTTAAACAAGTTAAAACATAAATTAAACTAGCATTTTATTAAAAACTTAAAAATACATACTAATTAAAAACGTAAAAGACATAATTAAAAAAAGTACAAGACATAATTAAAAAAAAACAAAAAACACATTAAAAAACATAAAAAAAACTAAGACGGTCCAAGACCGTATTTCTCCACAATCTCTTGTTTGTAGGTTTCTGCTAACTGTCGGTTGATTCCTGTAAGATGCTCGGTCGGTTGGGCGAGATATAACATTTCTTTTCGTTTTTGTTCTTTTTCCTTCAGCTTAAATTTTTTTTTTGCTCCTTTGATTTATAAAATCTAGCTTTTTTTTTTTGTTTTGGTTGAAATATCTCATTTGCTCAGTCAAAGCAGACACGCCTTCCAGGTCGGCTGATCGTGCACTAGTCAAGCCTGAACTTTGAGCTCGTTTAGCTTTACCCCTTCCAACAGACCTTTCAAGTTTGGCTTTGTCTGACGAGGCATCATCATTTAGATCATGAAAAGTGCGAGTCTCGGACCCTCCGACACTTTCACCAACCTCGTTTATTGAGGAACTTTTGTTTTTTTTATAAACTTAAAGGCTTAAGGGAAACCACTTGGGAACACTCCGAACGAGGTACCAAATCCCAACCGGCAGCGGCCCCCTATTTCTCGGTTGAAGTTTGTTATGGCCGCGGTTATCCAGTCCTTTTCAACCATAACACTTGTCTTTAGGCGTTTTTTTTCGAAGAACAAAGCGTTGAACTTAAACGTTTTTTTGCCGAAGTATTCTCCACTACCTGCCAAGGTTGTCAATCGACCGGTATAAGAGTTGAACACGACACCGAAAAGAATCGCCAGATTAAGTGTTTCCTAAAAAAAGTTACCTTATTATAAAATAAAATAGACAAAGTTAGTATTTTTATAATCTTTTTATCAGTTCGCCATCTTCGGATATGGTGATCCACAAAGTAGCTAAAGCATCTTGCTCCTCAAATGTCCACCGATTTTTGACCACTTCCACTTCGGTTTATATCAGAGGGTTTGCATTGGTTGTGGTCCTCTTCTTCTTTCTATGCTTTCGTTTCAGTTTTCCAGTTGAAAACGATGGTTGTTGCGAGGGTTGTTAGGTTTGTTGCCTTTTTTCATTTGTTGGGTTTGTGGAACCCACGTACAAACAAGTTTTTCAAAACCTAGTTGGCGGGATCGCAATACAGATAATATACGTTATCATCCAAACCAAAATAATCTATTTTGTTTGTTTTGTGGTGTGTTGTATATAATAAGATTGTGTGTAGTAGCGAGAATGTTTGTTTGAAGCATGTTATATAAATTAGATTGTATAGTATTTACAAACAAAAATACCAAAAAAGTTAATAAAATTTAATCCATTTTGTTAGATATGTGGTGTACTCTTACCTCTTTCACTCCATCTAGACGTCATATCAGCTCCACATGACCCATATTGGTGATCAATGGGGAAGACGCATTGCCCTCGAGCTCGATTAATAATGCACCTGAAGAACC
This sequence comes from Tagetes erecta, assembly GCA_030867185.1. Lineage (NCBI taxonomy): Eukaryota > Viridiplantae > Streptophyta > Magnoliopsida > Asterales > Asteraceae > Tagetes > Tagetes erecta. The sequence goes on from CM061493.1 coordinate 58,947,550, forward strand.
TTTTCCTTTTTAATTTCACTTGCAAAGTGGAATGATTTCACCCCTTAACCCCCTTAACACCATATCACCAACTTATTTGATTGAACATTTAAATAACTTCAATACATAATAATATTAATACTTCATTAATAACATAAAAGCTTACAAATTAAAAAAACACTACAAATTACAAAACCGTTCAACTTAAAAAAACTAATAGTGTTTGCAGTTTTATCAAAGATGGTTGACCAAGTCTGACTGAAGCTGTGTATGCACTTCTTTATTTTTGAAGTCTCGTTTGTTGTTGTTGTTCGTTAGCTTTTTCAACCAGGAAATTAATTTCATTATTGTTGTATGCAACAAAGGTACGTCCCGTGTCTTCAATAATCATGTTATGCAAAATTATGCAAACGCGCATTTTGGTTGTAGATGAGTGTGTAGAGTGTGTAGATTTTTATAGAATTAAGTGTGAAGTGATTGTGTAGAGTGTGTGTGTAGTCAGGCCCCAACAACTACTTTTCTTCTTATTTCACATGTGAAACGGTCCACAGACATCCACTAACTAGCCTTAACACCCCTGCGTGGTGAGCCAAGCATTAAGAAGCGATGTGGCAAGGGGCGTGATGAGGCGTGATTGTATAGGGGGTGACCTTAGAATGAATAAAACATGTACATGCATTAGTGTTCCATGTAGATTTTTTTATTCATAATTTTCTATTAATGTAAATGTTTATGCAAGAGAATTTACATCCCATTACTCATTTCACTTTAAATATTAACACTAAAAATTATTATCTTTTCTTTCTTCCAATTAAATAATTTTTTATATATTTATCATTATATTTTTCTATTTTTACATTCATGATCACTTTCATAAAATATTAAATATTATAGGGTGTTAATAATGTTTTTTTAAACATATAGTTATTCAAATCCTTCCTTATATAATATGAATTAGGTTCAAATACAAAGTCTAAATTTCCTATAAAGTCTAAGAAGGAATTTGGACCATTAGATCTAAAATTAAATGAAGATCAATGGCTTATAAATACAAGGTGGCATAATGGTAAATAGTTAGAACTTTAAATGGTAGGCCAAGGGTATATTAGTCTTGTCTCATTTTCAAATTCCACCATCTTTTTTAAACGTCCATAACTTTTACATACGACAATACTTTTTAATAAAAATTACACCAAAAAAACGAGCGTTTTTTTATCTTCAAAACGCATATAATATTGATATATAAAAAACGAAATTTTTTTTTTGAAGTTTCAGCTCGTTGTGTTATATTTGTTAGGTCATTGTGTTATATTTTTCAGCTCTTTGTGTTATATTAGTCAAGACATTGTGTTATATTTTTCAGATTGTGTTATATTCGTCAGGTCATTGTGTTATATTCGTCAGGTCATTGTGTTATATTCGTCAGGTCATTGTGTTATATTTTCATCAGGTCGTTGTGTTATATTTTCATCAGGTCGTTGTGTTATATTTTCATCAGGTCGTTGTGTTATATTTTCATCAGGTCGTTGTGTTATATTTTCATCAGGTCGTTGTGTTATATTTTCATCAGGTCGTTGTGTTATATTTTCATCAGGTCGTTGTGTTATATTTTCATCAGGTCGTTGTGTTATATTTTCATCAGGTCGTTGTGTTATATTTTCATCAGGTCGTTGTGTTATATTTTCATCAGGTCGTTGTGTTATATTTTCATCAGGTCGCTGTGTTATATTTTCATCAGGTCGTTGTGTTATATTTTCATCAGGTCGTTGTGTTATATTTTCATCAGGTAATTGTGTTATATTTTCATCAGGTCATTGTGTTATTTCAGATCATTGTGTTATTTCATTAGGTTATTGTGTTATAACAGAATGACATGAATAAATAACACAATGACTTGACAAATAACACAACGAGCTAAAAAACGTGAATTTTTTTTTGTTTTTTATATATGAATATTATACGCGTTTTAAAGATAAGAAAATGCTCGTTTTTATGGTGCAATTTTTTTAAAAAAATAATATCGTATGTAAAAGTTATGGACGTTTAAAAAAATGGGGTGAAACTTAAAATATAGAGACATTACCATCTTTACTCTTCCTTCTAATTTTAAGGGAGTGCCACATGTCATCATCTCATAGCTTCTTAGACTTTCTAGGCAAATTAGACTTTGTAGTATAACTCCACTTATATAGTAAAACAAAAAAATCTTATGTGGCATCTTTTCATAGTTTTTAGCTTATGTGACATTATTTGAGAGATTATCTCACAATAATGATTTTTTTTAAATATGTATATAAAATTTATTATAATAAAACTAATTACATTTTTGGTCCCCTAATATTTTGGAGAATTCTGAAAAATTTAAAAGTATTTATATTTTTAGCCCTTTACTACAAGAGGTGTACGTGAGTCGGTTTATATTTGATAGGGTTTAAAAATAAAACTTATGGATAAAGTTAATAATAACATACAATTAAAGACCTTAGTGTTTTATAAATATACATAACATTTTTATATGATTTTTTAAAAAAAATAAACTACACCATAAAACTAAACACTTTATTCTCTTTAATTTGAGTATAATATTGCTATACTAAAAATATAATTTTTAAAAACATATCATGTGTTCCGTTTTACCACGTTTTGTCTCAAAACTGAATGAAACATGCATGAACATCCTTAAAAGCATCACTTAAATTGTGTTTCCGAGCGTAGCGTGGGCACTAAACTAGTAATTTATATAGGAACACAATATGTGAATTTTCTAAAAACAAAGTTACATAAACTAAGACAACATATTAACAGCTGATTACGTATTTTAATAACTTTAAATATGTTAAATTCTCCTTTATATTGATAAAGAAGTTGAAATGAATAGTAAACTCCTGATGGGTATTTTGAGACGTTAAAACGGGTTGTTGAATTGGTTGAGTTGAGACAAAATAGTAAATTATGTATGTGGCTATGATGATATTCTCCTTTATATTGATAAAGAAGTTGAAATGAATAGTAAACTCCGATGGGTATTTTGAGACGTTAGAACGGGTTGTTGAATTGGTTGAGTTGAGACAAAATAGTAAATTATGTATGTGACTATGATGATATTGTTGAAAACCAACTTCTAGGTGTTGTTCTCCTTTATATTCCTTTTTATATTGAAAAAGAAGTTTAAATGAATAGTAAATTTGTGTAGTTAGATTGTTTTTGTGTGTTGGGGGTTTAGTGATTTTTTTATATATGTCGTTTGTTTAAAGATTGAGTAACATATGTGTGTTTGGTGTACTGGTTTTAATATATGCTGTGTTAGTGGTGACATGTGTTTGAATCCATTCTGTTTTCTTAAACGTGGTATGTTTTTGTGATATGTGTTTTTTGACACGTACGAATTATTAGCCTATATGAAGCAACATCTATTTCTACCTTCGAATCTAAAGCTCACGCAACGCGTGAGCCAGAGGATCTATCTAGTTAAATGCAAAAGGTAGGATTCATTTATTTTGATCTAATACCATTTATTTTTTGTAATATGTCACTATTAACTACCGACTTTATAAAAAGTTTTTTATTTAACTTTTTGTACTTTGTATGATATTGCATTTTATCTTTGAGATATTTTGAGAATAGTGAGTAAATCCTCTACTTATATTTTGACATTACTAAAAGGATTTAATGAACTTTACATATAACCAGTGGTGAATCTTTAATGGTTGTAACATAAGGACAGAAAATCACATGACGTATAAATTGTATTTTACACATGGACGAAATCAATATATATACAAATTAAAAATATCAGGATAAAAATCAAAACTTTTGTTGAAAAATGCGTGGGGGCCAGCGCCCTTGCATATAACAGATGTTTAAATTTATTTTCATGTTTTTTAACAATAATTCTTAGATTTTTAAAATATATCTATCTAATAATTCAAGGTTTACGAGGTCATTTTTAGGGGGAAAATTTTTGTTCAATAATAGGAAGTTTGAGTTAAAAACTGAATGAAAATTTTCTCCATGCATGAATTGATAGTCAAATTTCTTAAATATAAAATACTTACAAATGGTTAAACATAATAATTATAATTTTTTTATAAATTTATTATTTAACGCACAGGTATTAAACCTAGTATTACTATAATACGAAACCTCTCTTTTTTAATTGTAATATATACCACTTTAATTTCAATATCGTGTAATATATATGACCTTCTATAAATAAGTAAACTAGTCAAGTGATACCGGTCATCTTCTCTAACAATATCATCTTTTTTGGAATGATCATTTTTTCCGGTTATATATCTTCTTGGAAAAGACCATTTGCTTTGGTCATATTTCTTGGGATTATCTTCTCGTATCAAAATCATGAAGTTGGATGTCACCGCAAGATGTTTATCGAATAACATAAATAAAGAATATAGGAAACATATAATCTTAATCTAAGGTTTGTTTTTACGTCAGAAATGCAAATTAAAAGTTTGCTAACGTTATTTAATTTACAAATCATTTGTGCAATATGATTAATTAATTTACGTGTCCTTAAAGAAGGAAATTGCTTAACTGGCATTTAAAAGAAGTTTTAGAGTCATACACAAATAAACATATATATGATTAATTTCACAACTCTTTATATTAATACTAGGTTTAAGACCATGTATAGTGGTAAGGGATAAAGAGCCCCAAAACGCCCTATTATTTCCTCCACATCAGATTTTTACCACAATCGAGGCATTTTTGAAAAAACTTTTACATCAATCGGGTGTTTAAACCTAACGGGTGTTTAAACTTAACGGGTGTTTAAACAAAAATAATGCTTTAATCGGGTGTTTAAACCTAACGGTGCTTCAATTGGATGTAAAAAAGTTATCGTTCACAGAGCCTTTTCGAAAAAACTTTTACATCAATCGACTCGTATTATCTTTCCGATCAAAAGGCCTAAAACATCGGTCTTTAATTTGAAAAAAACTTAACGGCGTTAAAAAAAATTTAACGACGGACAAGTGGTTACCAAAGTGATAAAAGTTGGGACCGTTGACAGTCAATTCAATAGTTAGGACCGGTAGAAGACAAAAAGGTGATAGTTGGGACCAGTGAAAACCAATATACCTAAACATATATATGATTAATTTCACTAAGGGTCTGTTTGGTATGAGGTAATGAAATGGACGAGGGAATGAAATGAATGATGGAAAGGAATGGACAAATGAATGAAATTGACTATTCCATTCCCTTATCATGTTTGGTTACCTTTCATGAATGAAATTAATCAATACTTCTTGTTGTTTGGTAGGCAGGAAAAAACAAATAAAAGAAATACAAATCTCTAAAAATAACAAAAATATCTAGTCATGGTTATGGGTCGGGTCTTGGTTCGGGCCATGGTTCGAGTCACTGCTCGAGGAAGTGGTCACGACATTGGTCGGTTTATGGTTCGGTTCAGGGTCGAGTCATGAGTCAGTTCATGATGGACCAGGTCATTAGTCGGTTCATGGATCGAGTCATGGATTGATTCATGTGTTGGGTCTTGGATTGAGCATGGGTCGGTCATGGTACGAGACACGGATTAGGTCATGAGTCGGATTATGGTTTGGGTCATGGTTCAGGGCATGGATCGACATGGGTCAGGTCACATGTTGGTTAATGGCTCGGGTCATGAGTCGGTTCATGGGTTGGGTCCTGGTTTGGTTCATGGATTGGGTCATGGTTCGAGCCGTGGGTTAGGACATGTGCTGGTTCATGGGTACCTGTGTCGGGTCAAGGTTTGGGTCATGGTTCTTATCATAAATTAAAAAATTATTCAATTCTTTGAAGGAATGAAAAAAAAACATGGGGGATGGATGAAATGAAAATGATGGTTTTTTCATTCCTTCGTAATGGTCCATTCCATTCCATTGAGCAACCAAACACATTTTTTTCCATTCCCTCGTAATGATCCATTCCATTTCACCTCTCATTCCTGCATACCAAACACTACCTAAGTCTTTTATGTTAATGTAAACGTACATGTATAAAATGCATTCAAGTGGCCTTCTTATTTTTACCTTTGTCTAAAATAAATAAACGTTTACTTGATATATAATAATTATGAAATTAATGTGCGATACATGAAATGGAAATTTACAACAAACAAAGACAAAAATTTAAAACAGGATACATGATATGATCAAGAGTAAATTATTATTTTGGCTCCTGTCATTTATTTCTTTTAATCCTTTTAGTCTAAAATGAAACTTTTAACAGATTAACCCCTAACGTTATATATTTTAACTATTTCGCTATACAAAACTACGTTTATTGTATCTTTTAATGAGTCGATCAAATAATACACACCAATATACAAATTTTCCATTATTAATAAAATAACATCTTTTACTTAACTTACAATTTATTTAGTTGCATTTCTATTACTCCGTATTATTTATTAATTATAATTTTCCATATAGACATACTACAAATATACAACACATCTATTTTTTATATAATCCAATATATTTAAGAAATGGTAATATAGCATCATGTACTCGTTCTAAAGAGGATATAACTCAACACAAACCAAAGCAGCTAGAATATATTTATATATATGTGTAAACACTAATGTTTATGCAAACACACGTCAATTAAAAAAAACTAGAAAATATGTGTTTAATTTCGTGACACCAAAGCAAGATAAAAGATAAAGGTAGTGGATTACACATGCAAAACATTCACGTACCTAAACTTTACAAGACATGATTTTGCCTTCTAACACCATTAATGGAGTGTACACCAAAATGTCAATTAGGTCCTTGTGTCACAACTTTACATACTATATAAACCCACAACCCCCTTCAATGCATATATACACCTTAATTTTACCAAAAATTAATAATCTCTCCAACACACTCATATATTTTGGGGGATTGGAGAGGTAGGTTATAACAAATCCAAACTAACTAAACAAAAAACGCGACACCATGGAAATGTCAACGGGCTGGTTTTGGTGTTTTTGTAAGCATGGAAGACCGTATATCGGGGTTCTTTTTCTACAACTTGGATACGCGGTTAACAACCTTCTAGTGAAGTCGGCTTTAAATGCGGGTTTAAATCCTTACACATTTTCTGTTTATCGAAACATTGCTGCAGCTGTTGCGTTTGGCCCTTTTGCGTTATTTTTCGAACGGTACGTATATACGTGTACATGTATAATTTATGTAAGTATGTAACATAATATATAACTAATATGAGCTTTATGTTACAGGAAAATACGTACTCGAATGACAATTTCCGTATTTTGGAAGATAATGGTGTTGGCGTTTATAGAGTACGTAACAAAGTCAAGTAACACATTTGACTTTCTGAAAAAGTCAAAATGTGTTTAATGTGTTATTTCTAACAAATTTTTTAACACCAGGCCGGTTTTGGACCAAATACTCTACTACACTGGAATGAAGTACACAACCGCAACGTTCGCAATCGCAATGTGCAACGTTCTCCCCGCATTGACTTTTGTCATGGCATGGATCTTTAGGTACAAATTTGACTTTCGTATAGTGTAATTTGACCTTAAATAAGCAGAGTTTGAGTGTTGTTAATTTCATGTGTACGTTTTGTAGGCTTGAGAAGGTAAATGTCAAGAAATTGCATAGTCAAGGGAAGATTTTAGGGACCGTTGTGACGGTTGGTGGAGCCATGGTGATGACGCTTGTTAATGGACCGCCAGTCCCATTGCCGTGGACCAAGGTTGGGACCGACGTGCACCATGCGCTAGCGTCCAACCCGACGGTCTCGCAAGACCAGCACATCAAGGGTGCCATCATGATCACTGCTGGTTGCTTTTGTTGGGCTAGCTTTTACATACTTCAGGTATGTTATTATTTTTGGATCTGTTATTTTTCTTCAATTGGTTTATTTCGTTTTCATTACTTTTTAGTGTATGGTTTACACGTTGTATATCAATTATGTCACATCATGAACACATGGGTCTATACATGTCATTAGTAGTTTTGTTACACGAAAAAGAAATTAAAAAGATGTCTTTGATATGACGTAATTTTAACCAACTAGATTTGTCATATAAAATTCACAACTCTAAACTTATTTACTTAATCTTTATTGTTTCTTATCAACTTTACAATAATATAGATTGGAACATCAGCAGCGATAGACACTTCCGTCGCTAATTCGCGACGAATGGTTCCATCGATATTTTGTGTGTGTTTAGTAGCAAATGAACTAGCGTTCAGTGAACTGTTTGAAAGAAAGTTCGTTAATAAACAAGCATGAATAAAAAAAGGTTATTCATTTAATTAAACAAATGAAATGAAAACATGTTCCGTTCTTTCATTTATGTTTGTTAACGTTTATTTACAATTGTTCTTGAATATTTGTGTATGGACATTTATTCACGTTTATTTATTTTTATTCTCTTACTTAATTCGTGTATGTTTCTTTACATATGGATTTTTGTTTAAAGTTATTAATAATTGTTATTAGACACACTAATATATATTAGCCAATCATGCATCAACCCATCACCTCAATCAAAATGTTCGGTTCATTTACAAGCTTATTACACGTTTGAATAATATTGTTTTATTTTTTTTCAGGCTAAGACGCTACAGGAATATCCGGCTCAATTATCACTCACGACCCTTATATGTATGATGGGTGCTTTACAAGGAACCATCGTTACTTTGGTTATCGAGAAGGCTAAATCTGGCATTTGGTCCATGCATAATGAAACAGAAATTGTGGCTACACTTTATAGCGTAAGAAACTATATACTCACTTGTGTTCGTCAATCTTCTTAATTTTTTTATCTAAAACTTTGACTAATTAACGACTTATGAATATAGGGAATCGTTCGATCAGGGGCAAGCTACTATGTTTCGGGGCTAGTTATGAAGGAAAAAGGACCTTTTTTTGTGACCGCCTTCAACCCATTGGGGATGGTGATTGTCGCATTAGTGAGCTCCTTTGCTCTCGCGGAACGATTAGTTTTAGGAAGGTATAACTGTCTCGTATCATTTTCAGTCTTTTTCTTTAGTAACGCGTCTCCTAAATTATTAGGTCTGATTTCTTTTTAAAAAGATGTTTAGTCCAATCTGGATTCATTATTTTGGGCCTAAAATGGGCACAACTTAATTTATTTATACATAGTCTGATCCAACTTTCACAAATTTTTTTAAATAGTTTTGATCCGTCATTGTTTATAACTATGACATTTGAAAAGGAGTCATATGAGTTTTTATGTTTTTACTTCGTTTTAGGCTTCAACTACTAAAAACACAACCTTATCAATTTCCTTGAATTAAACTTTGACCTTGTCGTATTTTCAGAGTTGTGGGAGCATTCATCATCGTTATCGGTTTGTACCTAATCATATGGGGCAAGAGTAAGGACTCAAGTTTATCGCGGTCAAATTCCAGTGATGAATCAGAAGTATGTGATCAAGAATCATGCAATGATAAAGATCTTGATGATACAAAGGCTTCAAAGGAAGATCATAGAAGTGAAAGTGTTGTTTGATTCTTTTATCAACTTACAATAAGTGAAAATTAAGTTGTTCAATATTTGAGGGGTTTTACGTAATTATTCATAAAAGTGGTTTAAGATTGACGACTGACTTTGGTATGTATGGCTTAGTTTTGGTTGGTAGATGTACGTAGCAGTTGCTAGTAAGTGTGGCCAACTTCAATGCCACTCACTCACTCATCTTAATCTAATCGATATATTTCTTGTTTTCCTTGATACATCGCTCAATTAATGCCATAAACCGAGTACACTTGTACTTTTAAATTGGATCAAGAACCGAAATTTGTTCTCCTATGTTCTTTGTTTCATACCCTAGAAGAAGACCAAAGTAACGTACTCAAGCGAAAGTTCGATTCTAGTCAAGGGCCCACCAAGGGCTCTCGCCTCTTGGAGTCTTGGGTCTCGCTCCCAAGGGAGATGCCTCCTTAAAATAGAATAAAAAACCCTAAAAAAGTGTACTTCGCGTATGCTCATCTGTTTGGTTCATTTATTATTATTTTGGCCAACTATTCGATGTAATTACACTTAAAATCACAAAAAGAAAGATGGATGTGAAGAAATTACTTTTCAAATAAACATAGTAATAGTTATTTAATTTCTTTTCAAACAAATACATAAAATTTTCATAATTCCTATGAACAACTAAATTCTATAGTAGTTCATTCTATAGAGTGAAAGTTTTGTATGTTTACATCTACACGTCTTTAGGTTTCGTACATAAAAAGAGAGACAAACACGCAACAAGTAACAAGTTGTGTCGTTAATTATATTAGTATAGCAAAACATAGTCTTTAAAAACTATATTTATCGATCTTAGGGTCATAACATTACTATGCATGACCCGTTTGACACGACTAAGTAGCTCCCTAACCTCGGATGCTAATAAATCAAAAGTGTCAAATGAAAATGGTATAAACACGTGTTACTTGTCAATGCACGCTTTTTTATTTTTGATATTTTTCTTGAAACATGTTTTGAGACATAGTGTTCTTTAACAATCTAAATGTATTTTAAGACATAGTTTTTCTTTTTCTTTTTTAAATAGCATGGCAAGTCCATATATACACAAACCAAGGGGAAAGAAGGTTACAAACACCAATTACCAAAAAATTAAATTAAACTACCTTACATTACATGTTAAAATTATTATGACTTCCACTCCAAATTCTCCATGTGAACTTGAATTTTAATCCATAGAAAAGATAAGGCATTTATTATATGGATGTTCATGAGTCGAGTCGAATTGAGCGAGAGCTTGCTCGTGTTTGACTCGTTTTTAAATCAAGCCAAAGTCGAACCGAGCATAAATGAGCCAAATATTAACCGAACATTTTTCGAGTGGGCATCAAGCGAGTTTATGAGAATTATTTTCTCCCTTTAAACATTTTTATAAGAATTTAACAAGTTTAAAGTTAAATATAATATACATAAATATAAATTAGTAGTTTTATGAAAAATCAGTAATAATTTGCATATTTTTAGTATTGAAGGTTGGTGTTGATATATTGTATATAAAACAATTATTATTAAAAAAATAAATCTATATATAACTATATACACAAATATATAATTTGTTTTCATTGTTACGTCAAATATTGAATAATTAAATATCATATATATATATATATATTTATTTTAAATGCTTTTTATTTAAAGTATTTAAAATAAGTCATGATATTTTTTTACAAGAGATAAATGGCTATTATTTTCAAATTCCTTCGAATATAATTAATAATTTTAAAAATACATATATTTGATATCAATATAATAATAACAACATATCATACACTTGTGTAGAGAGACTTTTAAATGAGAACACCTCTTAACTTGAGTACAAAAAATACAAATTTTAACCAATAGGATTTTCTCTAGAGTTTTAATTAATTATTATTTTAATATAACAGACGGTTACCAAGCGGTTATACATGTATAGATGCACTTTTTAATAATCCATATATGCACATAGGTCCTTTTACACATATGTAGAGATGCACAATGCAATTTCTCACGTTTCGAACTCGTCTTTTGAAATACCGACTGAATACTTTATGAATTTGAATTTAACGTGTTATCTACTTGTTTAATTTCATTCATAAACTGGGAATTAATGAAAATGTGATCCTTGTTTTTTAAATGTGACTATCTTATTTTTAAAAATTAAAAATGAAAAGAAATAAATTGATTGGTTGAGAATGTGTACTTTTTGTTCTCAAGTTAATTTGGGTTCTCAATTGAATCGATCCCCACTTGTGTATATTTAATTATATATAAACTAAATTAAAATTTTTCAAGCCGAACCAAACCGAACCGAGAGGACCTTTTCGTTGCTTTGCTCGTTTATAAACCAAACTGAATCGTGCGGACCTTTTCATTGCTTGGCTCGTTTACAATCGAGCGAAAATATGAGGCAAGCAAAAAAAAATGTGATAGTTGAGACCGTTACCAGTCAATTCAATAATTGAGATTGGTAGAAACGAAAATGTGATAGTTAATATCGGTAAAAACCAATATACCTATAAATAAATTGTGTCTTTTGTTTAAAACATGTGAGTGAAGTCACAGTGATATGCCAGAACCACACGTTAGTGTCACCAACGTATGTAACGTGTGTAACATATGCTAAAGTAAAAAGCACATCATGACATTGCACCTTGAAACCACATTGCGCGAAAGGTATAAAGTCTAATTATTCTTAATTATATATGGTATATTGGTTTTTACCGGTCACAAATATCACATTTTAATTTCTACAGGTCCTAACTATTGAATTTGCTGGTAACGGTCCGGACTTTTATCACGTTAGCAACTAATAGTCCGCCGTTAAATTTTTTTAACGCCGTTAAGTTTTTTTTGAATTTAAAACCGATGTTTTAGACCTTTTGATCGCAAGGAGAATACGAGTCGATTGATGTAAAATTTACAGCGAAACGGCCCTTCGAACGACGAACGTTGCTTCAATTGGATGTAAAAATTTTATCGTTCGAAGCACCTTTACGAGATAACTTTTACATTAATCGACTCGTATTCTCCTTTCGATTAAAATGCCTAAAACATCGGTCTTGAATTAAAAAAAATTAATTGCGTTAAAAAATTTAACGACGGCCTATTGGTTGGACCAACAAAAACCAATATATCTTATTTATAAACAAAAGACAAAATTCGTAAAGGAAAAAGAAATAAAAATCAAATTCCATAAACCAAATATTATAATTGTGTCACGTGACATTACCGGTGACCAATGGCGGAGCTAGCCTAAAAGTTGAGGGGTATCCTTAAAAAAATACTTGTATGTACAATAATTAGAAAAAAAACGACAATTAACAAACTTAACAACGTACCTAATATATTAGTCCTCTTCGTTCTTTCATTGATTCAAATCGACTTATTACATCCTCATTTGTTTCTTTATCAAATGCTTTCCTTCAATCGAACAAACTAGAGCTCGGTTCAAATTATTGCCACCCATTTGATTTTATAAATTTGTCTTCACAAGCTTCAATTAAAAAAATCACATTTCAACGGTTGCGGTCGCAATAGGTAAAATCAACGCAGGCTTTAAAATCCAATAAACCAAATAAAATGAACGATTTTTTTTCCAGTTTCATTATTAAACGAGCGAGGTCACATAATCCATTCAAGTTTCAAATCTAACATATTCTCTTAAAGCGTAATGTAATAAAAGACCTTAAGTTCACTCTCAATACACTATCTTTCCTACGTAATAAAATCAACCTTATACAACTCGGAAAGTGATATTTGATATGTCAAATTTAGAAAACCGATCACAAGAATTTAAACTTGTCATATTTTTAACAAATTAGTTGATACCTCATTAAATGGATTACCAAGCTCTAGAAAAAAGTTTCAAAATCCAAGATTACCTAGAAACTTGGGGTAGGAAAATTGAAGAAAGAGTTTGAAGCTTAACAGGTTGCGACGACGGTGAGGTAGCCGCTGGTGGAAGTGGCGCAGAAGTGGTGGTGATTGTAACAGTTGTGGAGACGTCAATTACTCAATTTGGTGGTGGCCGTGGAGTCGTCACTCGTGGTTTTCTGCTCTCCGTAAAACAACAGTGAGTTTAGTTTATTTTTGGTTAAATAAACTTAATTTAATTAGTTTGGACTTACGCCTTGCAAGTTGAGCTTGTTTACAAAACTAATGTTTAGGGTTTGGGCTATAAAATTTAATTTTAAATAGATCTATATTTGTTGGGCATTTGACAGTAATATCATTTTATTTGTTTAGGGGTATCCAAAGCGTAAAACGGGCAACCAAGCTTTTTTTTACACTAACAACAGAAATTTAAGTCATACCCAGGGATGCCCTTGGGCCTCGGGGTCTTCTTACGTCCGCTTGAGGTTCACAAATCAGTTTTTTTAAGAACAAGTTCCAGTTCTAGAACTAGTACCGGTTCTTGTTGGCAGCAAAGGAACCTGTTCCTACAAGAAATCGGTATGGGCTGCTGTAAATCTTCACTCTCCATTGGGCTTTCATTTAGAGTCTATGGTCATAAATTCTTTATATTATTTTGGGCTAAATAAGTAGTAACATTAAAAACGTTAAATATTACAAGATATATAGCTCTTAAAACATTAAATAAGTAACAACACTAAAACATACCGGTTTTTCTAGAAACCGATTCTTCCAGCAACCGGTTTTTCCAACACTAAAACAAGTTTTTTGTAACCTAGAATTTGGAAAAAATAATAGAACCTACGGTTCGATTCAGTTCGGTTCGATTATTGTAGAACCGGTTCTTCTAAGAATTGGTTTTCGATTATTAGATCGGTTTCAGTTCCGATTCCGATTTTTTGTGCACCTCTAACGCCCGCAGCTTCTTGTGACAAACTCATCAAAACAAGTAAGTCCGTTAGCGTTTATGATTAAATCTTTGGGCTCTATCATGGGCCTTCATCAAAGTCCAACATCATCCAAACATAGGTCATAGAACATGACTATTGATTTTGTGAAAAAAAAAAGAGATTCTTGTAATCTTAAAATTGGCCAACATTTTCTTAGAATTCATAATTATATTGTTCTGAGGCTTGAAAGACTTATTTAAGTCGACTACGATGATTGATTGATTGATTTCACTTGCCACAAAAACAAGCATTTTGTGTCAAGAACCATTGAACGACCCGGTGTGCTATGTTTGTCCACCCCAACAATGTTTTGACGAAATGTGGAGTCAACTTTAGTCAACCAATGTTAGTTAGAAAGTTATTTAGTAGATATTAGAATAAAGTTCATGTTTTCAAACTTCAGGGACTCATAATGAAAGTTCAGAAAGAAGCAGGGGCTGTTTGTGCTAATCTTCATCTTGAGTTTGTTAATTGACCGTTAACAGCAATTTGGGAATAAGTAACAACCTTAAGGTTAGTTGTAATTCATTCAGTTCATTCTCTTCATCTTGTTTTCAATTCTAGATCAATTGTATATATAGTTTTCAATCTTGTTTTCATTGTAAATGTAGATTGTATTCAAGATCACGCGCGTGTTCAATTAGCTCATTTCATTTACTTATATTCGCAACAGTTTTTCTTAAAAGGCAATCTATCGTACTCCCCACCCAAGCAACATGCTTTATATATAGTTGGAACATCAATCCAATACTCAATCTTAACTGCGTTATAAGTAATGGATGGAAAAACTGTTTGATATAATGCTTGAAGTTGAATATGGCCGGAAATATGTTTTCATGTGTCGATCATGTGGACGTACTTAAAAGAAGTATATACGGGTAGGCATATTATACGGCTAAACACTTATTGATGTTGAGGTTATAACATCTCCTTGTTATCCTACATGTTAAATGTTTGGATATATTGCATCTCTTTACTAGCATTTTTTTTCAATATTTTATTGTGTTATAGTATTTAGTTGTTTTGGTTGGAACTATGATTTTTGCGGGTGTTGGATGGTTTGGTTGGAACTGTCATAAGTGATTTCTCAGCTGCATTTTGATGTCGCTTATGAGGAAATAAAACAAATAAGAGTAAATTACTTTTTATACACCTGAGTTTTGTTAAAAGTAACGATCTAAAACTTAAGGTTTAAATCTGTTTACTTGCACCCTGTGTTTTCATTTTCTCATCTATTTGTGCCAATATAACTACCAGGGTTAAAGTTTTTAGTTAGTTTTTTGTTAAATGACTGGATTGTCCTCATTACTAGTTTATTTAGTAAAATAAATTAAAAACTAGATATCCCACATCTCCTCTCCTCGTCTTCTTCATCCACATCACTTACCCTTTCACTCCACCACCACCAACCACCATAAACAACCGTCTAACTCAACCAACTTGATCGAAACCTATTTTCACTTGTATTTATCACTCTGTAGTTGTAATCTGTGAGTCTTGTTAAAAAGTGAATCTTTGATACAAAAAATGGAGCTTTACATTTTGTCTTGATGGGTTTACTCTGGTTTAGAGCAAATGCCAATGTTCTTGAAGATGATAAACAAGCATTGTTGGATTTTTTTAACAATCTTGCCCACTCACGCTCTCTAAATTGGTATTCAAACTCAAGTTTTGTGTGTAATCACTGGCTGGAGTCACGTGCAACGAAGATGGTCACGTGCCATCGGTCTCCGGTTTCCCGAATTTGGGTTTCACAGCCATATTCCGATTAACACCATTAGTACACTCTCCGCTTTTCAAATCTTGAGCCTTAGATCCAACGATATTTCTGGTCCTTTACCTCTTGATTTCTCTATTTAGAAGAATTTAACAAGTTTGAAGATGAACAAGACGATGCAGGGGATGATGGGGTGGGGTAAGGTAGGTTTTATTAATATTTAATGTTAGTGTTTTTATATATTTTATTAATTATATGTATTTTGCTAGTTTTATTTTAAAGGGTTGGGGTATTGTAGTTTAATTCTTTTTCAAATATAATAATTAGGGTAATTTGGTTATTTCATCTAAAACTAACGGAAAATATTTAACTTCGTTAGTCAAAAGTATACAAATGGATGATAAATTGAAAATCTAGGGTGCAAGTAAACAGATTTAAACCTTAGGTTTCAGACCGTTACTTTTAGAAAAACTCAGGTGTACAAAAAGTAATTAACTCAACAAATAAACTTTATTTTATAATTTTATTAAGAGTTGAAACATCAATGTTTAAAAAAAGACATTTAACTGAAAAGGTTTCATTAAAGAAAAATATATTAATTAAAAAGGAAAGAAGGTTTATGTGTCATGCATTGAGACATTTTGTGGATAGTTTTTCCCGTCCAAATTTTTTTACATTATTTTGGTAAGAAATCGACACTAATTATATTCCGATTTGTATGGTTTAGGAGCTATACAAAATTTTATTTGTAAATAAAAAAGAGAATCACGAGACAATCTAATTTTTAAATACTATTTTTGTAAAATTTATGAATAGGTTAGATTTTTACTCATCGTACTAATTGTTTAATAATCTATCACAACTTAAAATTTTAATTATACATAGTTTTAATCATATGTTAAAAAAATTGTTATTAGTATCCGAATCCCCTAAAAGTATATAATCTCATACATGCTCTACAGTATGTCTACAATATGTTTTTTGTTTAATCGTGTTTTTTATGCTCTATGGTTGTATACATGTATTAAAATAGGATATACCAGCTGGATTTTGAAAATTAGAGTTATAATGCTATATAAACATGTTTTAAAGTGTTTGAGAGAACTTGTGTAAAAACAAGTCATGGTGTTAAATATATTAGACAAATACGGAAAACATACAAACATAGCCTCGAATGCCGTTTATAAGAAAGTTTTTACTAATTTGCATTTTTTATAAACTATTCAATATATTTTGCTTTTTTTTACTTTTAAAACCAAACTTCATTTCTTACGTTGTTTGCTGTTTAAAATATTTATTACTGGTAACTTAAATGATAATATTATATGTGTTTTTTATAGTTACATGTTAACAACTCAATCATTTTATTAATTTAATATTTTATTGACCCACCTGTGTAATGCACAGGTAATAATCTAGTTTTTTTTATAAACTAATATAAACTTTATCATGTAAAATATATTATAAAAATAATAAATTTTCAAGTAAGGAAATAAAACAAATAAACTTAATTTTATAATTTTATTAAGAGTTGAAACATCAATGCTTAAAAAAAGACATTTAACTGAAAAGCTTTCATCAAAGAAAAATATATTAATTAAAAAGGAACAAAATACGAGAGAGGGCGAGAGAGGGCACGGTAGGTAGTTTTATTTCAAATTTTTCTTGTTCTTTCTTTTTCCTCTTCCTTCCTCCTCTGCAACCATAATTCACCGAAAAAAATCAACTACTGCAAACTCCATTTTCTTCACATCATAATCTCATACTTTCTTGTTTTCTATCAACCGTGATTTTAGAGGGTCAAGAAAAATAAACAACGATGGCTCCAGTGATGGTTACCCCGAAGATATGATGTCCTGAGTGGTCGCTCATGTCACCCAAAACCAGCCCTTACTATTATTTTACTATTATAATTACTTTTAACATCTTTTGTTTTAAGTTTCAAAATATAATGTTTACAAAGTTTCAAACACACCAATATGTTTCTTATTTTTACCTATGTGTTTCAGTATAAAATTTATTTGAAACCCACTTGGATCAAATATAATACATATATATTTTTAACTTTTTCCAACATCAATATAAAGTTTTCCTATATTCTGCATATGCACTTGCAATTACGTCTACATTTCAGAAATTAAATTTTTGAATTTTTCAAAGTCGAGCCCCGGCCAAAATGTTTGGCCAAACACAGGGTTCAGATATACTCCCTAATATATTTTTAATTAGTTACTTGATTAAATCATGTGTGCTACACGGTTCGAAACATAAAAAACACAATTCTACACCTTATGAAAAGTAACATTTGAAAATAAAATACACATTACATGAAAAATATATATGAAAATAGAACACAATCTCCATCCAAACTCTAATTTGAGCCTTCAACAAATATATTTAAACTACATTTACATTATTAGTATCAAATTAGATATTTACGCTTTTAAATTGGGTGTCTTATAAATCCTACCAATTAATAGAAAAAATATTAAGAAAAACAGACATACAAATAATCCAAATGATAAATATCCGACAAAATTCACGGTAACACTCATATGTACCGTGTCGAGCATACAGGTCGTCATGCATTGGTCAAGGTCGTAAATTGCAATGACTTATTTGTTTAACTTGTTTGTTTTCCGTTTTCACAGTGATTTTATGGATGTAAATAAGGTATATAGAAACTTTGGAAAAAAAATTTATGCGTGATATGTTATTGATTTCTTTCTATAAATATCTTAAAATAAAAGATTTTTAGTTTGAACGACAAAAATGTTTTAACACTCCCTCTAAAGAATGACACGTGTCATTTAAAACCTTATTTTATTAGAAGGTATAGATAGATTTCACAACAATATAATGATTTGTTTTTCCGATTATACTATTGTGGCACATTTATTTTTAACTACATCCTATAATAAATTTTATTGGAAAATCAAATCGAAACAACACATACACAAAATCTCCGCATGAGAAATAAAAAGAAAAAGAGGTAGCTACTTTGGAGTTTATATATTTCACCTTTCTCCTCACTCAAAATTATGGCCATTAAATCTTTATAGCGACATGTACATAATTAGTGCACGACAAAGCACCACTTTAAAAACCATCAAACAATTACTAAGCTTTGTTTCTAAAAGCAAAACTAATGTCTTTATAATGTGACAACACCACACCAATGGCCAATTTCGAACAATGTTAATTTCATTAATTAATATCACCAAAGTTAAAGAATAAAACTATTGATGCTATATTAACTAGTTAATAAATGATTGCATATATATAACTGTGTGGACCGTTTTTTTCTAAGATTAAAAAATGGCCCCACTTAACGCACCAAACTGAATTACTCGGTCCGTAATTGCTTGGTTGTCCTCATCATCGAATTATTGCAAGTCCGATATGGATCTCATCTACAATATTATTGTTATAAAATTCTTATCCTAAGAAGAGAAAATATCTTACCCGTTATAATTCTTACCATTTATAGGATGGTGATTTTATTAAAGTTTTGAAAAAGTTTAATTTCCATTTAAACTTATACTAGCTTTCTACTTCTCAAGATGAATGTAAAATTACACTATATATATACACTTGAATAAGTTATACATTTCTTTCTACTTCTTATTCTTACATTTCTCTCTAAAGTTGTTAATTACAACATTAAATGTATGGTAATTATAGTTATATTATAGCACGTTATCAGCACGAAGCTCTACTCTCCTAACCAAGAAGGTATATCCATCACAAAAGATATATATCTTAAAGCAAGGTAAATACTTCATTGATTAACAAGAATCAATAATATACATTCACGTGATAAGTACTATATGAAACATAAATGATACCTTATTATGGACATTTAACAGCTATGAAACTACTAACAATCTAACTTTTATTTATGCATATAACATTTTATTATGTAACTAATATTTCTTTTTACGTTATTTAACTTACGACTAACATTTCTATTTCTGTTTACTAACATTTATATTTAACTCAACTAACATATATTTATATTTTTGTCAACTTACTTTTATATTTATATCAACTAACAATTAACTATGCTTACTAACATTTATTTATGCTCACTAACATTCTCATTACCATTATTAATTTTATGTATTATCTTATAATCGTTTATCTCATTATATTCTTCTACATTACTTACTAATACACACACACAAAAACAGTCATATAACCGTTATAAAATGATAATATAGCTGTTGTAAAACGACTATAAATTTTCACTATATATAACCAATTATCAACTCCATTTCATTTACAACAAACATTCTTCTTCTTAAGTCTATCCAAGATAAAGCTTTCAAAATGATTTACTCGGTTTTGGTGTTGGCTACCATAATGCTTATATTACTTCTCATTTTAATTTTTAATCTCCCACCAAAAGGTTTTGGCATTTTCCTTTTCTTTTATATGTTTATGGCTCTATCAATGTATTGTATCTCATTGCTTATTAATATATATGGATTATGATATTTATCTTATTTGTTCAATTTATGTTTAGCAAAAAAATGTCAGATATCTTAAAACTTGACTTTCCAGCACTTAACATTTCTGGAGAAAACTATATGTCTTGGATAGAAAATGTCAAAAGACACTTAAATCAATGGGTGTGTTAGAAACAATCGAGGAATACATTGAGTGCTCTGAACTAGATAATGCAAAAGCTGATGTTTTCATCCATAAACACATTGATGAATTACTACAGCATGGGTATTTTAATAGTGATAACCCATATATGTTGTGGGAAGATTTAAAAAGCATATTTGGCCATCTAAGGAAAGTTTTACTTCCTAATTTAGAGATGAATGGAACAATCTTAGGTTCCAAGTTTTTAAGAGGGTAAACGATTATACATCTGCTTTATACCGAATTTGCTCAAAGCTAGAATTTTATGGGTATCCTAAATCAGAGGAAGAAAAGTTGAAGAAAACTTACTCCATGTTTCGTGCATCAAATATAAACTTGCAAACACATTATCGATTACAAAATTTTAGAAGATACTCTGATGTAAATGCATTACTCCTTGTAGCAGGGAAGAATAATAAGCTATTGATGAAAAATCATAAATCTCGTCCCACGGGATCCTTAGCAATACCATAAGCAAATGTTGTTCACAACAATTATCATAAAAAAATCTGGTCGTAAATGAGAACAGGGTCGTG